>OY725328.1:29238262-30733887 GCA_963242795.1 Inga leiocalycina
TCTGCAGATATTGAGAACATATTTGTGATCTGAAAACGTTAGAGAGAGTGAGCTGAAAACATGAGAGAGAGAGAGAGAGAGAAAAATAGAAGAGGGGCATGTGTATCATTTGACTTTAGAAAATAATATCAGAAAAGTCCCTAGGGACTTTTCTGATATCTCAATTTGCGTAGGGACTTTTCTGTGAATATTTTACTTGTTTGAGACCTGACAGTGAGTTTCCCAATTTTCTACGCGATGACTTGGTAAGATGCTTTAATAATTGTTTCAATTTCCTAATTCTACAGACATTTACACACATGAAATGTGTCTTGATGATTAGATAACGCGTAGTAAAAGTGAGTGAAGTACAAAAAAGTTTTTTTTTTCCCTCAGAAATAATTGTGATTGAGATGTAGATATCCAGAAGTTATTTTTTTTTAGCTCAATATCTCCGTGAAAGTGCTAGGTTTATTGAAAAAATAACTTCCCACCAGTTAAGAAAAACATTTTGACTATTAGATTAATTAACATGGCCCACCCATTTCAACCACCTCATCATCAATATCACTTCCTCTCTCACTGTTCTTGGTGCTCAAACCTATGACTCTAAGGGTATATTCGGATTAGCTTTTAGAGAATAGATTTTGAACAGAATAGTTTATAACAAAAAAATGATTTTGATAAAATAAGAGTGTTTGAATATTGTGGTTAGAATAGCTTTTTTTCACAGTGTGGAGCCCACATAATAAGAAAGGATCAATGAGAGAGAGGGTAGGGCCCACATAAAAAAAAAAGGACTAATGAGAGAGAGAAAGAGGGTGGGGCCCACACAAGAAAAAAATTAGAAAAAACTAGCTTTTCCCAAAATCTGAATTTGAAAAAATTTTAAGTGTTCGTCAACTAAACCTAAATTTTGATTCAATTGCTGAACACACACGCACTAAGCATGTTCAGCTCCATCTTCTTCACAGCCGGCCTTCTTTTCCTTTTGTGACACATCCTAAATTTATTTTGATCACAATATATGCTTAGTGTAAATTAAGTAATGATTTGCATGGACATTAAGTAATTAGGTGATTAATTATTAATTAAGTATTGTAGAGCAGTTTAATGATTGTAATTAAGGTTATAGATATTTGAAAGTGAGAATTATTAGAATAAGATATGAAACAGGTAGAAAAATACAAAAGAGAATTCCCGCACCCACGAGTTCAGATGAGGGCCTAGAGCTTCATATCTGATACTTTCTTTTTTTTTATTTTGATAGTATCATATCTGATTCTGACACCTCATCAAGCCTCTCTGCCTCTATATATATACCCTCCTCCTTCCCAACATCTCATATCCTTACTATGAATACCCAATATGTTCTGTCCCTTACTTTGGCCTTCTTCTTCCTCTCTGGTATTTTCACATTTATATGCCTCTTTTGTCTTACTTTAATTTCTCCCACATCCTTAGTTTTCTTCTCATCTCTTCTTATGTGTATATACTACCTGACCTATCTTAATATTAATTCTCGAATACTAATTAAATGCATATACACGCGTCTTAAATACATGAAGGAGCTCAAAGCAGCTACGATCACTTTTAGCAACAACTGCTCATACACAGTATGGCCGGGAACTCTAACCGTTGACCAACAGCCTCAGCTATCCTTAACCGGGTTCGAGTTGGCAAGCGGAGAGTCCAACATGGTGGACGTTCCATCTCCATGGAATGGACGTTTTTGGGCTCGAACCGGATGCTCTATTACTGACTCTGGAAATTTCACTTGCGCCACCGCAGACTGTGGCTCCGGCCAAGTGGCATGCAACGGTGCTGGTCCCCTCCCACCCGCAACCCTTATCGAACTCAGTGTGGCGGCAAACAGCGGACAAGACTTCTACGATGTGAGCAACGTTGACGGGTTCAATGTCCCCGTGTCCATAGCACCGCAAGGCGTCAGAGATGGCGTGTCGTCGTGCAAGCCATCTAGCTGTCCGTCGAACATCAACGCGGCCTGCCCGGCGGAACTGCGAGTGGTGGACCCAACCGGCAACGTGGTCTCGTGCAAGAGCGCTTGTTTGGCTTTCAATCAGCCTCAATATTGTTGTACTGGCACCTTTGCCTCGCCGGAAACTTGCCACCCCACTGATTACTCAAAGATTTTCAAGCAGCAATGTCCTGATGCTTACAGCTACGCTTATGATGATAATGCCAGCACTTTCACTTGTTCTGGACGTCCCGACTATGTTGTAACGTTCTGTCCTATACAACCTGCTTTTCTTATGTGCGTTTTTCACAGTTCTAGCTAATTCCAAAACATTGCATACAAATACTATAAAATTGTGAGTTTTTATTTTTAGTTTTTTTGAAAAAAGTACAACTTATTCAGAACTTCAAAATGTCACTTACTTTTTTTAGAATCTAATGATAAATAGAAAAATTTAAAAAAAAGAGTTTGAGAGGTTAGGATATTAAAAATGACATAAGAGTGGGGGCCGCATTAGAAGCCCCTTGCCCAATGTTTATGCTTCTCCTTTTCTGAATCTGCCCATGTGTTCTAATATTTTCATATGCCCTAAATTTTATGAATATTACCGTCCTTAAATTTACTTAACTAATAATTTTGGTAGATTAAATGAAATTAATTAGTTAATTATAACCAATGCAACATGACCTGGTTAAAATAACTCTCTCTATATATAATATTAAATTATATATTGGTTTATAAGTTAGTTAAATTAATTTTAAATAGGGAAACTTGTAAATATACTAAATAAAAAAGATTACAATTTTATATTTTGAATGAAATCCAACCTCACAGAAGATATAATTAAGCGTTGAAAATTTGCCCAAGCTAGTCAATACAACATGGACAACTAGCGTCGGGCTGCTTGCGTTATGGGAAGACTAACTGTGAGGGCTAAGGAAGGTGCAATGAAACAGGAGTTGTGGAAACCAAATGACAATGTTGAACAACTTTTGATATTCTTCAGTCAACTTCAACATAGTAACGGCGGCTGTCTTCAGAGTTCATACCAACCACATGGAACTTTCTGCTACTTGTTCAATTAATAAATTAGATTTTAGCACAAATTGGGGAAAAAAAGATCCAGTAAGAAAATTAATCTGGGAAGATAAAATGCAGACTATGGAAGATAAATTGTATATTTTGAATTTGGTATGTTTTCCCAATTAATTTGTTGATTTGATCCTTTCCGATGCCCCAATTTTTCCTAGATTTTATACCCTCAGGTTCAGTAGCATTGGGAAACTATAAATTAATAATTTTTCCTTTAATTTATAAATATAAATAAAATTAGTTAGGTTAGCTTTTGGAAAAAAAACAAGTGTGATAGTTTCTCTAAAATATTGCTGTTTTTAATCATTTACTTTGAAAATTATTCTTAATGTGTTTCATCAATAGGAATAACTAAAGAAGAATAATAAATTTGAGAGACAAAAGAGACCTTTTTTTTTTTTTTTACTAACCGAAAGACCCACTTTCCTCGCTGGCTCAAATCACACCCTTCTCACCCAATCTTTCACTCTCTCATTTCATATCACACTCTCGGACGTCTTACTCTTTGGCCTCTCATTTTCTGGTCTCTCGCTCTCACTATCACAGTCTCTCAACACTCGGCCTTGGTAACACTCCTTTTCCTTTTTCTCCTTATTTACCTTCCCATGGGCTTCAATTATTGTCAGATTTTGTGCCCTGATGATCACTACTAATTTCACTTCAGCGTGTTCTTTCCACACTAACTTAGCGCGTCGCGCTTTGCTTTTTTTACCAACCCGGCCTGTTATGATTTTATATTTTCGCACACTGATATTATATGTTGTAGCAATATAGTATACATTTTATAGGACTATACGCACTCTGGAAGAGAGAACTCGGTTATGTTGCCAAGTAGCCTATGGGATTTACGTAGTTGGGGAGGGAGTATATTTTATAATGGTGTATATATATAGAAGCATTAATAATTAGTTTGTAAAATTTAGTTGTATCTTTTTTTAATTTTAGGGAATAGAGGCTGCAAACTAGCTTGAATATGGGGTGTAATGGCTCAATAGAAACAATAAGAAATGAGATAATACTCAATATATTGGATAAATAAATCTGTGAATATAGAATCCAATTCAACAGAAAACCAAAGAAGAAAATTCAGTAATAGAAAGGAGAGAGAATGGTAGAGAGAAAAACCCAAAGAGAGAAGAGATTCCCGAATGCATCTCACACCTACTACTCTACTCTCACTCCCCTTATATTCAGTCTGGCATCACTAATTCCCGTATCTTCCAGGTCTTTCTTCTGGACCTGAGGCTTCGTTTTATTTGGTTATGATATGTTTCACCATTTGGGCCTGATTCCACATTATTTTCAAAGCCCATATTATTCCGACTCATTACAATACCCCCTCCATTGAGAGCTCAAGGTTGATATCAGGATGTAAACGCAGCAAATCATCCTTGAACTCCCAAGTATATGGATTAGAACCATCCCATCGAATCAAAAATTGTGGAGCCCATTCTTGATTGAGTCAAAGTTGGCGAGAGTCTAGTACTTCAATCGATTTGCAAATTGGTCCTTCAGGAACAAAATAAAGAAGCATAGGAAGATAAGATTGAGGTGGAGTGTCACCATGAAATGGCTTTAACTGAGAAACATGGAACATTGGATGAATCTTGGAATAACAGTAAGCGGTAAGCCACCGACCCAATGCGTTCAAGAATTTTGAAATGCCCAAAACATTGAAGAGAAAGTTTGTGAAACTTCCTTAATTGCACCGGCTGGTAATATGGGTGAAGGCGAACTAGAACCCACTCATCAACTGTAAAAATAACCTTAAATCGTTTCTTATCTACAAAATATTTCATGCGATCGTGAGCCTTCTCTATGTTCTGTTTTAAAACCACCAATAATTCATCACGAGCCTGTAATTGCTGATGCACATCAAAGGGTGTATCCTTTAAAGAAGAGTGCTTCAAAGGAGGAGGAGGATCACAGAAATACACAATCTTAAGGGGTGAAGCCAGTGGATGTATGGAAATTAGAATTATACTAAAACTCTGCCTATGGAAGGTGCGCCAACCATTGTCGTGGATACTCATGTACAAAGCATCGGAGATACATCTCTAAACATTTATTTAAGGCTTCGGATTGTCCATCCGATTGTGGATGGTAAGCTATGCTAAAACACAATTTGGTACCCTGTAGTGTCATCAAATGCTTCCAAAAATTGCTAGTAAAATTTCTATCACAATCTGAAACTATAGTGCGGGGAAGACCATGTAATTTGCAAGGTACTGAAAACCGGACCGGGCATTAAACCGGTCGAGGCACTGGGTTAAGGGTCAGTGGTTTAGACCGGGGTCAACCCGGGGGTCAGACCGGGGTCAATTTGAAAAATATATATAATTTAAATGTTCATACATGCCTTTCAAAAAACTATATGAGAGTTATTTTTCAACTAATAGTCCAATATAATCTCCTGAATCTAATACCTACAAAAATATCATTAAGTATATAAGGATTTTTCCCCAACCAATGCTAAAAGTATTCCACAATCCTTTTAAAGCTCCTTATAAATAAAAAACTGTTAGGAAATTTTTTTTTAAAAAAAAAAAGCCAAAATGACTTCATTTGGAGTGTAAAAAAGTTAAAAAAAAAAAAAAGGGATCAAACCGTGACTAGTCCGGGTCAGGCCGGTTCACCCCGGTTCAGGCCGGTTCACACCGGGTCAGACCGGGTTCACCGGTTCACCGGTTTCCGGTCTGAACCGGCCGGTCCGGTCCGGTTTTCCATACATTGGTAATTTGACGATGTGTTGAACAAAAGCCTCAACCACAATTTGACTCAAAAAATGGGATGGTAAAGAAATGAAATGGCCACACTTAGAGAGATGGTTGACAACAACTAAAATAACCAATAAACCTCGCACCAACGGAAGTCCAACAATGATATCCATAGCAATATCTTTCCTAATGGTTGTAATAAACTTGTGGGATGTAAATGTGAAATTTTGCTTGTTGACATGTAGTACAGTGATGTACAAAAAAATGAATGTCGCGTCTCATATGCTGCCAGAAAAATAGGGATGCAATGCGGTGGAAAGTTTGGAGAAACATGACATGACCCCCGACCCGAGAGGAATGGAATTCAACTAATATACACTAGATCAAATCTTTGTCATCCGATGGTCTAACTAATCGATTTTTCCAATATAAATCACTGTGGCACAGTGTATATTGAGTATGGGCAAAATTATTCAAAACAGAGGACTTTGAATTTTAAATAAATGGAGAAACACGAACCTGGGCATACACTTGGTCCATGAAAGTACTTTCAAGTAAAGATAGTTCCATATAAGAAACACGGGATAAAGCATCAACGTCCCTATTCTGACTTCTAGGCTGATATTCAATATTGAAATGATAGCCCAAAAGTTTAGGAAAACATTTCTCTTGCTCTAGTGTTTGTATCTCTTGACTAAACACATGTCGAAGGCTGGCAGGATTGGTTCTGATGGTAAAATGGTTGCCCAATAGATAATGTCAAAATTTGGCCACCGCCTCAGTGATTGCGTGGAGTTCCCTCACATATACAGATTGAGCTTGCATTCGAGGTGATACTTTCTTTAAAAAATATGCAATAGGATGGGAATCCTAACTCAAAACTGCTCCCATACCTGTACCGGAAGCATCAATTTCTAAGATAAATGGTTTCCTAAAATCTGGTAGCGCTAACACTGGAGCTTTTGTCAAAGCTAGTTTAAGATTGTTGAAAGCTGTATGTGTCAAAGGTGACTAGACGAAAGCATCTATTTTAAGAAGATCAGTTAAAGGCGATGTAAGTTGGGCGAAGTGCTTGATGAAACGGCAATTATGTGTGTGTTTGTTTAAACGTTTGGGCTAGAAATCAGACTTAAACAGTGCTCAAATCGGGCTTGAACAATGATCTGATCCATTTGAGTGTTTGTTTAACCGATATGATATAAGATGAAAAAAGCTAAAAGCAACCGAAAGTCATAAGGTGAAGAATGAGGCTTATATTGACTTATGGCAGCCCATCTGATAGCGTGTCATTAATTATTTTTTAAAATCCTCACCTACCCACTGCCACACCTCTCTCTCTCTCTCTCTCGTAATAATTCTGTTGCAATCTCTCTTCTCTTTCGCCCTGCATCTGCTCTTCTTTCTCAAGTCTTTCGATCGGCCGTTTTTCTCCATCGTCGAGCCTTGCATTTTTCTCTCAAGCATCATATTTCAGATCTGAACCTTAGAAGTCAGGATCTGAAACTAAGGAGCCCCGTCTGCAAACTACGCTGTGACGGTGTGAACCTCTCGTTTTTTAAGGAAATTGCTCAAATAACCAGAAAACTAAATCAACCGCAAGGAGTACAAATTTCACACTTACCATACACACAATCGATGCCCCAAAAAGGAAAAAAGAAGAGCCAAAGCTCTGTACCCAAACCCAACACACAGCGACTCCCAAAACAGAGGAGGAGGAAGATCGATTGAGGGAGATGAAAGACGAAACCAGCAAGGAGGATGATGCCTTAGGCACTCACACACACCATAGCCATAATGCTGAATGGAGAAGATGATTGAGAACGTTCCAGAGAAGCCAAGAATTTTTCCCCCTACTCCCTTACTGTTATGAACATCGATGAGGAAAAGAATTGAGGACTAAGGGCTTGTTTGGGAAAAGACCAAAAACCTATAAGAGATATTTTAAGCTTCATGATTAATTTGGGCATTTCAATAATTTCATATTGTTAGAACAAAATGAAAGAGGCCCTTTGGCTTACAGAAAACTCAAACCCAAAAATCAAACACAGATAACAAACACAAATTCTACTAAACAATCATTTACTTATGTTGCACCGCTGCTATCTGTGTGTGCTATGTGTGTGTGAAGATTTGTGAGTGAAGAGTGTGCAAAGAACTGTTATCTGGATGGGTTAGCGGCATCAAACTTTTGAGAATGTGCCTTGTGGTAACACTGTCGTCATTGGATGGTTTGGATCAATTTATCCCCAAGAATGCCACTTTAATAAATATAGATATCTTCCCAGGTCCCATTTGGCAATTAAGTTGTCAATGAGTTCTTTTTCCACAATTAGTCCTTCATTTTTTTCATTTTTCATAATTTTTTCAATTTTTTTCTCTTAATTAATACAAAAGTCACTTATGTAAAAGTTAAACCAAACATCAGTCACTTTTACATAAGTTACTTTAAGTTACTTATCCAATCGCTAATCCAAACACTCATCATTTTACCCAATCTAACTTTTTTCCAATCTTAAGATTACATAAGTTTAAGTAAAAATAAGTTACTAATCCAATCGCCAAAACAAACGCACCCTATACCCACTAAGCCCAAGGAAACCCTTAAGTTGTGATACTATCATTAGGATAGGCCAGTCTTAGACCACATGGATCTTTCCTGTATCCATCTCGACATCTTAGGCCAAAATGACATGGCCCAAATAGTCAATACGAGTTTGACCTAAAGCCCATTTGGCCATTTTTGGCAAATAATTGATGATTGGGTAATGTTTCCAGAGCTAATGACACGTGTTGTAAGTGCAAAGACCATATAGTACTGTAGATTAATATATCATCAAAAAAAATGAGGATGAACTTCCATAAATATGGCTGAAAACTGAATTCATCAGGTTTAGAAGGTCGTCGATGCATTTGTGAGGCCAAACTGCTTAACTAACCATTCATAGAGATCATGATAGTTTTGAAAAGCAGTTTTTTCATAATCTTTTTCGCACATCAATATTTGGTGATAACTAGATCGAAGATCTAATTTGGAAAAATATTCAGAACCATGAAGTTTG
Organism: Inga leiocalycina; assembly: GCA_963242795.1. NCBI lineage: Eukaryota > Viridiplantae > Streptophyta > Magnoliopsida > Fabales > Fabaceae > Inga > Inga leiocalycina. Next base: position 29,247,088 of record OY725328.1, read on the forward strand.
TTGAGTAGTTCATTGACTGTAGGTATTGGAAACGCATCTCGGACTGTGACCTCATTCAATGCCCTATAATCCATTCTAAACCTCTACGTGCCATCATTCTTTTCAATTAAAAGTACGGGAGCAAAAAAGGGACTCGAACTTGGCTGAATTAAGCCGTCGTCAGTAACCCAGAAACAATGTTCTCAATTTTAGTCTTTTGAGAAGTTGGGTAACGATAAAGATGAACACTGACAGGTCCTGTTATTGGGGTAAGTTCGATCTGGTGCTCAAATGCTCTAATCGGAGGTAATCCATGTGGTTCTGCAAGTACATGTTTGAATTTTTCAATAATGTCCTGAAGCTCTCTAAGCAATATTGTTCTAGTCTCATTGGGAAATAAAGGATTTGATTCTAGCATAAACATTTCAATAATAGTATATGTATATGCCAAGAGAATCCAGTGATGACATAGGCCATGTTAGCCAATAAGCCTCGGTAGCCTTTCAAAGTGATAAATTTCCCGTTTAATAGGAATTTTCCTGTAAATGCACCATAATCTGCCTCATGGAGTCCCAAAGTTTCCAACCAATATGTGCCAATTACAGTGTCCACCCCTGCCACTGGTAACACAAACATATTGACAAAAATGGTGTGGTCAGAGATCTGAATTGGCATGTCCACCACTCGTTCATTACTACTTAAGATCGACCCTGTGCCTCCAAACACTCTAACTGTTTGAGTGAACTCCACTGGTATACCAAATTTTTAACTACTCGTGGATGCATAAAATTGTCCGAGCTTCCACCATCTTATAGTATTTGGACTTTGGACCCAAAAATCAATCCAGTGAATCTAATGGTAGTCGCTCCTTGAATACCATGTAAAGCATGTAAAGAGAGGTGGTGGAGAGTGGTATCAACCTCTAGATCCTGTGGTTTTGTAGGATCGATAATCTTCTCATAATCACATATCATCATTATCAGGTGTTTATTAGGACATCGATGTGATAGAGAGAATTTGGTGTCACATGTATAACATAAGCCTTTTTGTCATCTGACTTGTATTTTGACTGGTGTCATTTGTTTGATCAGTGGTGTGGATGAAGTTGGTAACAATAGAGGCAGATTTGCCCTCCCTCCCCTATTAACGTTGAAGCAATGAAAGGTGATCAAACTGTGAGGATCGGCAGGCATAGTGGAAGAATTTAAAATTTCGCCAATCCCAATTGTGAATCTATCAACAGTGTTGAAACCGAGTTAGAAAGATTCGTACCTTTTTAATTTAGGGTTTTTCAATATCTAGGAGCTAACACTTCAAGTTCGCTCCCTCTACCGATATCCACACGAATGCTCTTCAACACAAACTATGTGCTAGCGCCTCAATGTCTCCTAGGGTTTCCCTTGCAGCTCTGAATTCTTGTCAACACCCATTTTTATTTCGATATATGTACAAAGTAATAGAGACCAAGTTCCATAGGCATACAGAAAAGTACAAATATACTGATAAAAGTGTTTGTTTACAATCCAGAACCAACCATACAAAATTCAAAGATATTTATAACTTTGTACAGAACTATCCAAAAATATTCTGATTACAGACTAGACATAACCAATGTCTTCATCTCGGGAAACACACCTATCAGTTTTCCATATCCAATTCCCTTCTTTTAGAGTCGCTGGCACCTGCTGAGATGTTTTGTTTAGAAAAAAGGGGTGAGATTCTAAGAAATCCCAATAGAAACATGCTATCGTTCATAGAAAATGCGAAAAGTAAATATGATATGCGTCATGCATGCACCAATTAATAAAAAATATAAACACATCATCATCATCATCATGTATACATAAGTAGGGCTCAGCCCCACTAATCATACACCGGTTGGATTCTCACCAACTCTTCATGCAAGTGCACCTCTGGCACTAACTGCCCCTCTCTAGGAAAATCATGTTGATTAATAAAGCACATTTACAAACAATGGCATCTACACATAATCATATAACTATGGCATGATGTATGAAGGATAATGTTCCTACCTCAAAGTTCTTTCAACCTTTTTTTAATATGCCTCGTAAAATGTGTCGCATATGGCTTCCGACTCAGTCCTAAGATATTAAATGTATAAGAAATAGGTCATAACCTATCCAAGTATCATTTTAGACTCTTCCATAGTGTTTCTTGTGATTATATTAGTCTATGGTGAAATTTTACCAAAATGCCCTTAGGACCCCAGCCTGATAGCACGTTTTCCTAAAATTTTGACTAAGGCTATCCTGACATATTTTCGCCCAAGGAATCCATTTCCGGGCTCAAAATTACCAAATTCAGTGTCAAATTATGAAATTTACCACGACAGCCCCATTTTAGGGTTTTAGGGCATTTTCGTAATTATGTTTTTTCAGGCTTTTCCGAAAAAGTGACCAACTGTAACCCCATCTAATTTTGCCTCCTTAATCCAATAGAACCATCAATTTCATGAAAATCCAACTCCTTCCCCCAGATCCAAACTTGGTCGAAACTTCTCTAAAAAAAAGGGAAAATTGCAACTTTGAGATTTAACCCCTAAAGCTTACTCCTTTCCACTTCTAATCCCTTATTAAGCCATTTAAACACATACTAACCATGATTTAAAGATATTTGGGCAGCATAACCCCTTAGGGTTAGTACTTTCCAAATTTACAAACTCAACCAAAAATCACCAAATCCAACAACAACATATTAGTATAGATCTAAGATTTGTGAAGTTACCTCTTAAGTTCGTATACTTTCTCTCTCTAAGCGTCCTCCTCTCTCTCTCCTTGAGCTTAAGATGAGCTTGCTAAACAATGGATTTCATAGAGGAGAAGAGGTTAGAGAAGAAGCTTATGCAAGTTTGAAAGACAATCTTAAGAAATCACAAGCTTAACTTGGTTTTTCCTTCTTCCTTTTTCGCTCTAACCTTGAGTTTTCTTAAGGTTCTCTCTCTCTCTCTCTTTCCCTTGAGCTTAGGACGAAAATGAGCAAGAGAGATGAAGCTTTGCTTCGTAAAAATATCTTACCAATTTTCCTCTAATTATCTTAATTCCAAAATTAGTATTTATGACACCTAATTGTACTTGACCTTATCTTCATACAACTTATGTCATAAAGTTCAATTGAGTTTGAACCAAATTTCCTCTCCTTCCCTTGCTAGCCCAATGCCATTTAGGGTCCTTTTAGAAATAAATGGGCTTCTTTCAACTAATCCAACTATGTACTCAAGTATTGTACCATAATCATAATTACCATGTCCAAGAAGCAATATTTTAACACAATTAGACATGTGCTCATCTTTATCAATTATAATTTAATCCTTTACCTTAGGATAGTGACACTTGGCATGTTTATAAGCCAAATAATATTTCCCTTCCTATTTTTTTATTCCACAATTTACACAATTGCTAATAAATTTTACTTTCAATTTTCAGAATAGTGCCAATTCTGGCAGATTTTCTGCCCTAACTTTGAAAAATCATAACTAAATTTGTAGACATCATTTCGGAGTGATTCCAAAGGTTATGGAACCCTTATTGAGTCTAGTTTTAACGAAAAATATGGACTTTAGACAATTGAAAGCATATCATTCCCAGATTTTATTTCTTTGACCGCTGCTCTACAAACTTTCCAGATTTTTTAGGCTAACTTCAAAAATTCATATCTTTTTGTATATAGCTTCAAATGATTCATATGACTTATCAAATTAAAGCTTAGGATGTCTAATTTCACCCTGGAAAACTTCATACTTTTTGCTCATCATTGGTTTTCTAAAACCACATGACAAATCCACTGTCTCGCAAGCGATTTCATTGAAAACACTGCTCACCTTTCAATTTTCAATATTTAATTCCTTCGATATTAAATATTCACCATTTTATTGAATATATAAAATAATTACAATATACTCTTGGTGAATAAAATTTGGGGTGTTACAATTCTCATCAATATATGAGTTTTTCTGCTCTATCAATTTTATAACCCGTGAGGACTATATTTGAATTTCAAAATTAATCTATATTAATTTTGAAATTAATTAACCCTTAATTATCTTAATGAGCCAATTAAATAAATTCAGTTTAAATTAAATCTATCCAACAGTTTTAATTTAACCTATTTATTTAACCCAAATAAAGAGCCAATAAATTTAATTTATCTTTATAAATTAAATCTAAAATACAATATCTCTATCATGTTAGTTATTAAATTTAATTTATCTTAATAAAATTAAACTTAAAACTAACACAATATAATAATATCATATAATATATATACATATAATATATATGTGTGTGTGTGTGTATTTCGAAAATACATATATATAATATTATTTATTTTATTTTCACGAAAAAAATTTGTCCACCCTAGATTAAACATTATATCGTGTTGGGTCATTCTTGTGTGCAATCCTGTAGACCCATAAGAAATTGGCAGTGGGCTAATAAATGTACTAACCCACAAGTCACAAGCGGCCTCTAGCAAGACATTATGACTGCAATACCCCCAAATTTGGCATTAGAGGCTTAGGAATAAACCTAAATTAAGTGGACTGCTAGTCCCCAGTTTAGTATATGTTCCAAATCTATTCTCTAATGTTTCTTATATCTTTAGAGCGTTAAAGAAAATAAAATAGTGAATTTTAAAGAAAGTGATTATGCATGGCAGTGAGCTTGTCATGAGGTTTTAGAAGACTAAATGATGAGAAAAATCATGAAATTTTACAAAGTGAAATTAGACAACCTAAGCTTTAATTTGATATGTCACATAACTCAATTAAAACTATATACAAAGAGTTATGAATTTTTGAAATTTGCCCTGCAAAATTGATTATTTTCTGTAACAGCATGTAATGATTGAAAATCTGGGAATGATGTGCTTCCAACTGACTAAAGTTCATATTTTTCCTTGAAATTAGACTCAATAAGGGTTCTATAGCCTTTAGAATCACTTCAAAATGATGTCTACAAATTTAGTTATGATTTTTCAAAGTTAGAGCGGAAAATCTGCTAAGAATGCCAACTATTCCGAAAATTGGAAAATAAAATGTGTTGGCAATTGCGTAAATTGTGAAAAAAGGAAATAGGAGGGAGAAATAGAGCCAGGAATTTGGGCCGAGCCCGTCGAGCCGGCCCGTTTAGGCCCGAGCCCTTCAAGGGCGGAGCTTATGATTTAGAGGCTAAAAAGAGAAGCGGGCCTAAAAGGGCCGGCCCTACAGCCCTGAGGGTCAGCCCTTTTAGGCCCGTTTCATATTTTTTTAAAATAAATTAATAAATATAATATCATTATATCGAATTATCAATATAAGAGACACCTAAATACCTAATAGAGTATTAATAACACACAAACACTTATTAATTGGTTTGATTTATTTTATTTTCTACAATGATTTATTAATTTAAACTTTAAAAAATAGACTAATTTGGACATTAGATGATTATTTTAACTAAAAATTTATGATTTTTAAAAATAATGTATCTCAATTTAAAGCAAAAAAATAAATAAATTGTAAAATTTGAAAAAGAAATTTTTTTGAATTAAAATGAGTTTAAGCCTGTTTAGGCCCGAGCCCGTGAAGGGCCAGCCCTGTAGGGCCGAGGGCCTAAAAAATGTTGTACTTTTTAACAAATGGGCCTAAACAGGCCAGCCCGTTTAGGCCCGAGCCCGTGAAGGGCCGGCCTGTATTCCCGGCTCTAGGGAGAAACAATTATTTAGCTCATAAGTATGCCAAGTGTCATTAATCCAAGCCAAGGGATTAAAATAGTAATTGGTTAAAGTAAGAGCACATGTTAATTAAGCATAAAAAAATATATATTGTACATGTGGTTGGAATAAATGGATGAAGCCCAAATTGTGGTTAAAAAGGGACCTTGGGACGTCACTTTATGGGCCAAGAAAGGAGAGGGGAGGCTAGTTCAATTTCAATTGAAAATTATGACACAATTGGTAAAGGATAAAGCTAAGTACACATGTGGTGTCATAAATTCTAATTTAGTAATAAAATAAATTTAGAAAAGATGAAGATATTTTAAGTCTTACTTCATCTTTTCCCTTGCCATTTCTCACGCCTAGCATCATAGAGAGAGAGAAGAGTCTTAAGAAAAACGTAGAAAGGATGAGGAGCTTGAGGAGCCGAAATCCAAAGATAAGTTCTAGGTGATTTCTAGTTGTTCTTGCCTCCAAATTCATAAGCAACTCTTTCTAACCTCTAGTCCTTCTTGAAGCATACATATAGCAAGAGGAAAATCAAGGGAAAGAAGGAGAGAGGGAGAACAAAATTGGAGTCTAGAGAGAGAAATCAAAGGTAAACTCATAAACCTTTCTTTATTGGTTGAATTTAATGTTGTGATTAGATTATTGGCTTGTATTGGTTGGTTTTATAATTTGGAATGCTAAAATCCTAAGGTGAGGTGCTGCCCAAACTTAGTCTAATCATGTTTAGAATGTGATTAAGTGGTTAAATAAGTGATTAGAGGTGTAAAGAATGTGGTTTATGGATTGAAATCAAGAAATTTTATTTTTCCCAATTTGTATGGAATTTCGTCCAGTAGATGTTTTGGCTGTGTTTGGACTGAATTTTGGTGTTTTTAATGATTCCATTACATTTAGAATGGAAAATTGTGTAGTGTTCATGTTGGGTGCAAAGTAAGAAAAGCCCTAGAAAATGAAATGACAAAAATAACCTTAAAATCCTTACATAGGGGCTACCAAGGGTAAATTCATAATTGGAGCTAGAATTTGAGAAAATTGAGGTTAAAAATGGATTCCTTGAGCAAAAATATGTCAGAATAGCCTGGTCAAAATTTCAGGAAAAGTACAGTCGGACTGGGTACGGCGGAGCCGGGTAGAGCTGGGAATCAGGGCTGGCCCTAAAGGGCTCGAGGTCAGGAAAATTGCAGTTTTTCAACGCCCAGCCCGAGAGCATAAGGGCCAGGGCCGGCCCGCAAAGCCTGAAAGTCCTTTTCATAATATTTAACTATTTTTCGTATGTATTTTTCCCAAAGAGATATAATTAGTAAATAACAACGATTAAAGTTCTAATTTAATACATAAATGTTGTCAACATTAAGGTTTAAATAACACGTCTCTTGCAACAAACAAACACAGTTACTAATGTATAATCAAAGGTTAAATCATGTCCATAAATAACTCACAAAGGCCAAAGTATAAGAAGGCAAGAAGCTAAATACTGTAACCTCTAAACAACATGAGTATGACGACTATCATTTTCACCTTCTTCGGCACTATCATTAATTTCAAGGACATTTGATTGTGTTTTACTTTGAGTAGTAGGTTCAAGTAATCAAATAACACTAGTAGAAAAATGACTTTTTAGACCGGTTAAAAATGACTTTTTAGACCGGTTCTGTATTAGGTCTTGATACAGCAGGTCTAAAAAGTCTGTTATTTTTTAGACGGGTTGTTATAACCGGTCTTAAAAGTCACACTTTTAAGATCGGTTGTGCCCACAACCGGTCTTAAAAATCCACATTTAAGACCGGTTGTGGGAACAACCGGTCTTAAAGTTCAGATATTTAAGACCGGTTGTTCCTACAACCGGTTTTAAAGTACTTTTTAAGACTGGTTGTGACTACAACCGGTCTTAAAGCTTCTTTTTTTTTAAAACGTCCCTTTTATTATATGTACACGCACAGAATATTCCAATTTTAAATAGCAGTACATAACAATCACTGATTTCAATTTCAAAATTCAAAAGCACCAGTCTATAGCAGCAACAAATTAATGTCCATACAAGCCAGTACAGTCATACATTGATGATTCATTTGCAATTAGACAGTAAGGATGACCAAATGACAGCAGTAAAACAAAAGCTTCTTCTTTTGAAGTTGATTGTACCTTCCCTAGTCTCCAGTGTCCCTTTGGTTGCCTACACCAAACATGAAGTTTCTGGGAAATGAACATGCAAAGAAATGAACATGCCCTTTAGTCCATTGTTATTGTCATCAGAACCATATTGCATTGCATAACCTGCTTGATCTGCCAAGCCCTTCTTCTTTCCCTTTGACGAATATGAAGAATCCATAATCCCTGCATATATCACCAATTCACTCACTTCATTACTCATCAAAATTAGAACATGTTAATTTCTCCCTGTTAGAAAATAATATTTGGAAATGAGTGCTTTGTGAAGGAAAGAAATCGCTTATATCATAATACAACTATTGAAGCATTGTGATGCACACAGAATGTAATTTTGTGGAACATAGGGTGAGGGAGAGAGAGAGATAATACATAAGGAATGAAATAGTCCGTGAGAAGAAACAAACATTTTCACATTATAGAAGACAAGATCATATAACAAAAATTGCTTCAAATAAATGAAACCAAGCAATCACAAAAATAAAATAAAACATACAAATCAGAGCCAAATACATGCAGAATGAAAGTGGGGGGATTATGTGAACACACAATCTGAGAGAATGGAAATGGAAGATGCAAGTCACGCAAACAAACATGCCAAATATTAAAGATTTGAGGTATCATTCTATGAAGAATTTCAGAAGCCTAAGGTTATTCTATCTTCTCTTTGTCAGAAAAACGGGTTTCATGTGCTTGCTTCTTCTATGCTTCATTTGAAGGCAAAAACACCAGAACACAGCCATCACAATTCAACAAGAGTAAACTAGGGATATAATTGATCTACAAGTCCCTACTGATTCACCTGATGTTAGCAATAATATGAGAACAATAATGTACAATGTAACGTTGGATTCAAAAACTCACTATTTTTGTAATAGCTCATGGATGAATTCAGCACAACATGTGCGAATGAAATCAATATCTTCTTCAGGAAAGGAATCAGTAAGATCAAACATCTGTAACACCAAAACCAGACAAAACATTGACTTAGTAACTTAAAAACAATAAAGTAAAACAAAAGTTCTGAAATATAAATTTACCTCTTGAGTAAAATCAATCGTGCCTAGAGTGATAATATTGTAAATGTGTCTCAAAACATAAAAACCACATAAGTTGGACCCCTTTGGTTGCCGACGGCTCTGAGAAAAAACATGTTATCATTAAAACAAATATAAAGGCATGTCTTATTACATTCTTTAAACAAATCCATATGTACTAACCTTTGGCATGATCCATGTAGGGTCCTTTAAGCCACGAACATGCTTACCACAAGCACTGTGTAGGAATGTCCGCATAGCCCTATGATCATCACAAAGACAAAGGTTATTGGTTTTACACAAATTCCATGAACTTTGCATACAAAAGGTAATAATGCAAGAAAACTAACGAATTCATGGTCTTTTTCAAATCATTCCCTGGTTTGAAGTGGAGGGAACATAAGAGGATGACAGTGTAACTACTCTTGCATAGAAGAAGTAACTGCCAATGATCACTAAAAAAACAGAAGAATATTAAGCAAACATAAAACATTATATAAATTATAAAATATCATTTTGCTTCTTACCTATGCACATATGGAGCCAAGAAACACTCAATTCCAGTTTCACTAAGCCTCTCTGACAAGTATCTATGTCTACTAGCAGCAGTGGTCCCTTTCTCTTGGATGTGATGGGGGCATAAGAACCCAAATTTTTCACTTTTGCCAGACGAGACCAACCTATGATGCATGTACCTACAATAATACAAGCACATAAATAAAAGGTAAACGGTGAAACTTTTAAAATATTTACTTTGAATTGCAGAAGCTACTTATATTAAGAACAGTTGGACAATCCCAATCGTAAGATTTTGTCCAGGAGCTACCAGGGACATCAAATCATCCCTCTCAAGATAGCATGTCACTCTTGACTGTCCAACAACTGAATCCGTAGGCCACTCTCTTGTTTTGAAGGATGTATCATATGCCATCAGAATCACTTGTTACATGATATTCAATAGAGGCTATGAAACTTCTTGCCGAGTGAAGGGAGCTGGACTTGGTGGGGCTTTGATCGGACTTTCCTCGGCTCGACCAGAAACAATGTTCGTTGGCCACAAGATGAACGTGCCCAAGACATCGTGAACGATCTTGAATTCATCAAAAGGGATAGGGACAGGTGCATCTGCAATAATCACCTCGTCAACTGACACTCGGACTTGATCACCTTCCATTTGTCGGTGGTGAACAGTTGATCCCAGGTTATGCACACTACCCCGTGCAACTAACCGTCTCAAAGGATCCTCGACAAAAAGATCACAAAGCTCAGTAATTTCTGGGTTAGGACCCTCTGATGACTGCCCGATGTTGCAACAACTACCTTTAGTGCTCTGCTTATTAGGATCAATTGATTATGGCTGGGGAGCACTGGTATCTTGTCTTGAGCTCATAAACACTATAATTTCCTCTTTCATCTTGCTCAACCGGGTCTCTAATAGTGCATCAAATGATGCTTCAGCCTCGGCCTTTACTTCTGCTCTTGCAATGGCCAACATAGTCTCCAATTCCTCCCTAGTCACGATGTTTAAGGAATGGCGTACCGGGGCTCTAAAGTAATCCCGTATCCCTACCCCTCCTCCAACTCCCCTGACACAGCCTGGATGCTCATGTTTGCCAGTAGCAACTGTTAGAATATCATTCCTGCCCTCCGACTTAAAAGAGCCCTCAGCTTGTTGTTTTCTAAGTTCATCCTGTAAGATAATACAAAATAACAAACATAAGTAATAATGTACGTTTCTTATGTAATTAATTACAATAACGATATATACTTACAATTCTTTCACCAACTATACGAGATTGTTCACTCGTATAAGTCCCACTCCTCTTTTGGTGGGCAAATTGCCATTTTTCTTCTCGACGAATCGGAGATGGCGGAGAAAGAAGAACAGAAGGATCGGATTGAGATGCTTCTTCCAATCTCTTCTGTTTGGCCGCCAACAAGTCTCTTTCAGCCTTTGCATAACCCCCACAAGACATTGTATGAGGACAATCATTCTTTCTACCACTCTTTTGTGCTTTTTGCCTTTTTGCCTGCGAATAAGAAATGATACAAAAGGAAAGTGTTATAATCAATTAAGATAATTGCTAAGTAAATAAAATGAAAAATAAGTCAACTAACCAAAGATTCAGGAGTAGTCCGAAGCCTAACAAATTCTTGCCAAGTCGCTTGATCAAGAAATGTATATTGGTTGCACGGATTAGGACGAGGCTGACCATCTTTCACCTCAATATGAATGTAATTGTTGGTCAGATTTGTCTTAAACTTGCTCCAACGCTCATAACAATACGTCATCGTCTTGTTGTACAAGATCTCACTCTGAGGAACGTCGTAGGTGATCTGAAATGCATGCATTGACGGAGTGAGTGACAAATTTGTGACATTTGATAATATTAATTACATACATTAGAGAATTGTATACCTGAATAGTGTCCTAAATATGCTGCTTCACCTTTGCATCGACATTTCTCCACTCCTCTATCAAGATGCTCAGCTTGTTACGTGCAAGGAGGCCGACGAAACTCCTATATCGTTGTGCATTAGGCCTAATTGGTTTCCAATGTCTATCAAACTCAATCGGTATCTTTTGGCCTGCACTCCGACTGAAGGAAACATCTGTTAACTATGTGCCACGTCTACCCCTCCGTACAGACTGGCTACTGCGCTCACTACGACCTTGCTCAGAGCATTGCTAGGCTCGCCCTGGTTAACACTAGGTGGCTGACTCTGCTAAACACTAGGTGGCTGACTCTGCTAAGCACTAGGTGGCTAACTAAGAGGTGTAGGAGGTGGCTGATCCTCTGTACTAGGACGCTGGGGATTCGTCATTTGCCTGTAACGACAACAAAGAAAGATAAATCCTAAGCTATGACATGTAAAGACTATATCGATAAAATAACTAAACATATTCTTCGGATATAAATCATAATCGTAATTACTTTAGTTAGTTAAGGTCAAAGTAGTATCATAAAGAGATATCCTCCCATATTCCCTCGTGATGATCATTTCTTGTGCCGTGCACATTATCTGCTTCATCTTCTTCGTTTAGTTCTGGTAGACCCCTGGAAAAAGAAGGAGTCTCAAGAAGATCATAATTTGAGTGACTTTTCTCGTCAATATCAATGACCCTTTTTCCTTGGAGAGCTACAGACCATATTTTATTTGCTTGATCAGTGATATAGAACACTTGTTGCGCCTGATCTGCCATAATGAAAGGTTCATCTCCAAAACTTCTACTATTCAGATCTACTAATGTAAATCCTAACCTATCGATCTTCACACCATTATTGACATCAACCCACTTGCATTTGAAAATGGGAAATCTAATTTTAACATAGTCAACCACCCAAATCTCTTCAATCACCCCATAATAAGGTATGGCAGCCAATGTAGGGTTCTTATCTTTCGAACTAGAGAAGTGCATAGATTCAGCCACTAATACAACACCACTGTTCTGGACGGTGCTCTTATCATCTAGGGACTTCGTGTAAAAGGTATAACCATTGATCACAAATGAAGTCCAACTTATGACATCAACTTCAGGACCACTTGCTAACCAATTTATTGTATCAGAAACACATTCTTCTCCGTCAACCTTTTGTTTGAACCAATGTGCGAAAGTTCTGGTATGCTCCCTGATTAACCTTTGTTCGCTCATTCGACTATTTTGTTTCCGTACAATTTCTTTATAGGCATTCATGTAATATTGAACTTCATCAACATTGTTCAAGATGTACAAGTGGACTTGTTGCAATTCATCAGCATCTATGCTCTTTACTGTTGCCCCGCGTCTACCCCCTTCTTGATCATGACGTTTAGGAAGGCCAATATGTCGTACATTTGACAAATAATGTTGACAAAATTCCATAGCTTCTTCATAAACATATTTTTGAACAATAGATGCTTCAGGCCGGTTAGGGTTCTTCACATACCCTTTTAGTATTTTCATAGTTCTTTCGATTAGGTACATCTACCGAAAATAGATAGGGCCACACAACTTTATCTCTCTCACTAGATGAACAATCAAGTGTACCTGATATCAAAAAAGGAAGGAAGAAAAAGCTTCTCAAGCTAGCATAAGATCATACATCCTTCATTTTCCAATTCCTCCAATCTTTCCGTGTCAATGACTTTACAACAAATGGCATTGAAGAAGAAACAAAGTCTAGTCAATATGTGTTGAAGATCATATTCGGCAATGCCTCGAATAGCTACTGGGAGTAGTTGTTGCATTAAGACATGACAATCATGAGACTTTAGCCCTATTAACTTCAAGTTTTTCATCGATACAAGCTTTTTAAAATTTGAACAATACCCTGAGGGAACTTTAGCGCCATGTAAACACTCATAAAAGCTTCTTTTCTCAACCTTAGACAAAGTATGAGCAGCTGGAGGACAAAAAGTTCTATTACCGTATGGCCTTGGATGTAAATCTTCTCGTATTCCCATTTCTTGCAAGTCTAATCTTGCCTTCACGCCATCCTTAGAACTTCCTTGTATGTTGAGCAGTGTCCCAACAATACTATCACATACGTTCTTCTCCATATGCATGAAATCAATACAGTGTCTGACGTCAAGATTGCGCCAATATGGAAGATCAAAGAAGACGTACCTTTTTTTCCATATATTTTTCTCATTTCTACTCTTTGATGACTTACCAAACATAGTATTGATATTTTTCACCTTTTCATAAATTTTCTCCCCAGTCAATGCCTCTGAAGCATCTTCAAACTCTTGGCCACCGAAAAAAGCTTTTTTTAATCTACGATAAGGGTGGCTTCATCTTAGAAATCGCCTATGGCCAAGGTAAACCGTCTTTCTTCCATGTTGAAGTTGATGGTAGCATATGCCTTCTTCACATATCGGACAAGCTTTGTGGCCTTTAACGCTATATCCTGACAAGTTCCCATATGCAGGAAAGTCATTTATAGTACAAAAGATCATTGCTCGCATATTAAAAGTCTCCTTCTTGTTCGCATCAAAAACATCGACACCTTTATCCCACAACTCTTTCAAGTCTTCGATCAAGGGTTCTAGATAAACATCTATGTCATTTCCGGGTTGCTTTGGTCCCAAAATCAACATAGACAACATAATGTACTTTCGTTTCATACATAACAAAGGAGATAAGTTGTAAATTACCAACAGAACAGGCCATGAACTATGTATACTGATTAGGCTACCATAAGGATTCATACCATCTGTGCTAAGCCCAAGCCTGAGATTCCTAGGTTCTTCACCGAAGGTAGGAAATAATTGATCGATTTTCTACCATTGAGAAGAATCAGCTGGATGTCGAAGCTTTCCATCAGAAATCCGCTCATCTGCATGCCATCTCAAATTTTTTTGCATCAATTTCATTAGCAAACAGGCGCTTGAACCTTGGAATGATTGGAAGATACCACAACACTTTTGCAGGGCCCTTATCTGATTTATACCTCGGAGTTTCACATATCGGACATTGCTCCTTCTCTTTGTGATCTTTTCTATACAATATGCAATCATTAGGGCAAGCATGGATTTTTTTATACTTCATTCCTAGTGGACACAGTATTTTCTTAGCATCATAGTATCGATAAGGCAACACATTATTATCAGGAAGCATATCTTTAAAGGCCTCAAGCGTTTCTAAAAAACTCTTATCGCTCCATCCATGCCGTGCTTTCAAGCTTACCAATTTCAATACAGCATTCAGCAATTGGTATTTTTTACACCCCGGGTATAGCGGCTTCTCAGCATCACTGCACATATTACCATATGCATGTGATTGTTCAAAAGCCTCTTCTCCTACATCATGAATAATATCCTCTATCGATCATCTATATCCGTGTCATTATCATCACAAGTCACTTCCCCCTGTTGAGATACACTTGGCATTTCTAATTGTTCACCATGCCATACCCATACTACATACGTCTTACAAAACCCTTCACAAATTAAATGTGTATATATATCTGCAGCACTTAGTCGCTTCTCATTCAAACATTTTACACAAGGGCAATAAAACATCCTTTCTTCTTCATCATCGGCATTTCTTTTTGCAAAGTCTAAAAAACCCTTGACCCCAACATCATATTCAACACTCGTCCGTTTAGCTTGTATCCACCTACGATCCATTTATTCCAACACCTTTTTTTTGTTTTGTACTTTTTCCCTGGAAAAGGTAGGAGAATGATGAGAGCATGCAATCATTACACCCAAGTACATAGTGTAACTAGAATTAAACAAAGAAGATCATGATTTAGAGTAGCGTGTGAGGAAAAAATGGAATGAGGGAAAGTGGAATGGAGAAGGAGTGAGGGAATGAGGAATAGAGGTGGAAAGAGGAAGGAAAGAATGCATGTTCGTCAGAGAAAGTGACTTGGATATATATTCTTTTAATGTCTAACACCTGCACATGCTAGATTCATTATTATACTGTTTGTCCCTGGATATATTTTTTAGGGTGACTTTGGTCCTTCGACTAATAATATCCAAGCAATAACGTTGGAAACCAATAGAAGGTAACTAGTTAAACAAAGCAAAAAGAACTATAAGTGGAGGGATTTATGTTGAGGCTCAATACTAGTGATGCTTTGACTGCTGAAATTTGGGGTTGCCTTATGGGCATGAAAAGAGTTTGGGATGGGGGGTTCAAAGAAGTGTTGATTAGGTGCGACTCTTACGAGGTTATCGACCTACTTCAAAATGAGATCCCAGATATGCATGAAGAATGGCAGCTGCTTACAGAGATTAAAGCAATGTTGAAACGGAGCTGGAATGTAGAGTTCCAATATATTGACAGAGACGACAATAGTATGGCAAACTCGTTAGCCAAACGAGCACTGAGTTCTTCTCATGGGCTTTAAATTATACCAGCAGATGCAATCTTCTCGGTTTTGCATACGGAAGACCCGGGCTAGCTTGCTAATCGGACTGGTCAATATAGTCTATTCCCTTTTACACTGAATGTCTTTTCCAGCCACTATAGAGGATGCTAATCCTCCTAAGAATTCTCATCTTATTCATATGCAATTAAATGACTCTAAATGTTATGGTTTGGTAACAATCATTCCTGAGGATCAACTACTCATTTCGGCGCTTGGTCACATGCTCAATTTGAATTCAGAAGAATATTAGTCAAAAATCCTGAGGGAGGAAGATTATCTTTTAAAGCAGAGACTTCCTCTTTATCCAGAATGATTGGAATATATAGGCATTACCTTATTAATGCCATTACATTTCCGTTCAGTATTATAGGTTCAAGCCTACTCAAAAGACATTCTTTATTTATAACAAAAAGTGAACGGGTCATATCTATAATATATATTATAGATATGTGTGGGATGTGAGTCAAATGAAAGGAACATTAAATGTAATCTTGAAAAATATTCTCACATTTCTCTCTTTATTTACTAGTTCTCTTTATTTGAAAAATATTTCGTTGTAGCAATAGCTAATCATATTTTATAATCTTTTAAGATCGGTTAGTGTACAACCGGTCTAAATTGTATTTTTTTAGACCGGTTATTATAATAACCGGTCTCCCAAATTCTTTATAATTACGTAAATGCCACCGCGCATTTCTTTTAGACCTCATTTACTACAACCGGTTTAATTGTGCCGGTCTAAATCACCTTTTTTTTACTAGTGTAATCACAACCTCCATCAAAAATCATACTCTATCAGGCAGAATAGTATATAATATGATTTTATTCTAAATAGGCAGAACAATATACTCAAAAATCATACTTAAAAATCACAATATGATTCAATTAGACAAAACAATATACCCAAAAGTCATACTCTATATAATATGAGGATAGAGTGACATATAGATTCAATAAGGCAATTCAAAAATGTAACATGGTTCCTTTCCAAGCAAAAAAAATAAAAAATAAATGGGCTTAAAGGGTCGGCCTGAGTGTAACCCCCCTCAAGGTAATCACATCCGGATTCTGAAATTTAAGTGAAATAGAGACCAATAAAGTGAAATCAACAATTTATAATCCCTCAACTCGGGATGTGGTATTTCAAAATCAATTCAAAACGTAATAATTCTGGGTCTCACATTCACGTGCGGATATAATTACTTGAGAAATCAAATCATATAAGAAATATCAGAGTGCGGAAACTAAAATCCCGGCAAACCCCCGGGTTACTCTATATATCGAATGGGTTTACTATTTTCCCAAATGGGGATTACAAGACAAAATTCACTATGAACAATTTATATACAGTAATCCCAAATCTACAATAGATAACCAAAAATCCCAAAATCCTGGTTGTCCCTAAGAGATCCTAACCACTCTGGGTTGGTCGCTTCTCCTTCGAGCCACTTGCCTTGTTTGAAAAGGTTAGTCACATGGAAAGAGTGAGATTCTAAAGAATCCCAGTAGCAACAAGACACTCATACGATATATAAACATAAAGCATGTATGTTCATCATGTTCAGAAGCTTCACAATGATCTCTGGCTTGCGCCACACACGACAGCACTCACGGCTGTAATCACAATGCACTACGCCCACTTTCATGGTGAACACTATGCCATCTTTCGCTGTAATCACTATGCACAATGCCCGCTTTCGCAGTGAACACTATGTAGCAGCAACACGAAGCACAAAGCACCACAAAGCATCTCAAAGTACAATGGATCACTAAACTCCACAAGGTATCTCAATGGGCAAGGTATCACAAAGCAGTAGCAGCAACATCCACACAATGAATGACAGACAAATATATAATACATTTACACAAAGTATAAGAGAGGAGTCGCTACCTGTATCTTTCCTGACAATCTTTGGCACAGTGGGCTCACGCGTTCGATAGATATCAAATCCTATACCAAATTAGGGACAATTGATCAATCTCTTTTCCAATTACTTAATCCCATAATACACTAAGTTGGTTATCATTTAGGACTCTTAAGATGCCACAAATGTCTCTAATGAAAGCCCTAAAAGGTTGGGAAACAAAAGGTTGAAGGTCACTTTTTGAAAACACAAAGTGCTGGAACACAGGGTTGGGCCGCGGCCCAAATATGGTCAGAAGGTCTTGGGCTGCAGCCCACCACTCATGGGCCACGGCCCAAATCAGGTCAGAAAGGCTTGGGCCACGGCCAGCCACTCTTGGGCCGCGGCCCAGAAATTTCCTGACTCTGGGCTGACTTCAAAAAACCATAACTAATTCTAGAAAAATTGAAACGAGGTGATTCCAAAGCCAAATGAAAGGTATATGAGTCCTCTTTCAAGGAAAAATATATCCCATCACTGGAAATCACTACACAAATACAGAGTCACCAAAAACTAAAACTACTCCAAAACAGAGTTCTGTTTCAATCCCAAACTTTGGACAACCATATCTCACAGAATTCTAAACGAAATGACACAAAATATATGTCTATTTTGAAGCTTGGGATGTGACCTTTAATACTGGAAAGTTTCACAATTTTTCAATACCATTTGATCTCTCAAAACGATCGTGTAAGCTGACAGCGAAAAACAGAGCTTAACCAAAACAGATTTTCCCAACTTTTCCCAAGTGATCCAAATGAATCCCAAAATCAACAACCAAGCTTATTCCCACACAAAATCACTCAAGGAACACAATGGTAACCTCAAAATGACCAAAATCATCACCCAATCACATGCCCTGTTTTGCCCAATGCACCAAAGCTATCACAAAGGTATCAACTTTCACATTTCCAACCTAAATCCATTCTATCAACCCAAAACACATATCAAAGCACTAATTCCATGACAACAACATGCCAACCACACATTGACCCTCATTTTCGAAATTCAAGGCAAAATTTCCAGAAATTTCACACTCAACCAATGGCAACAAAACCTATATAGAAAGGTTTGTCTTACTCACCTCTATAGCTTTCTCAGAGGAGTTCCTTGTTTCCCCCAAGTGCAGAATTTCGTGTGGCCACAAACCACCACCAATGGACAAGCTACAACCATAGAAATGTTGCTCTTAACTCAAGGATCAACTTTGATGAAGGGAGTTTGAGCAATAGAGATCATTTACCTACTCAAAGATCAAGCTTTCCTTTTCTCTTTCCCAAGCTTGTGCGCCAGAAAAAATGGAGGAAGGAGAGAGAGAAAATTGTGAGATGGAAGGGATGATGATGAAATGAGACTTTCCCTCCCTTGTACACACACACACTCTACCGATCAAGAGAGAGAGAGAAAAGAGAGGAAAAGTAGCATTTTGTCCTCTAGTGCCTCATCTAAAGGCCTCCACTATGCCACATGTCACCATCTCATCCACTTCCACTATGAGCTCACATAGACACAATGTATAGGATTCCGACCCATCAATAATGAATCTCAACCATTGATCTCAAATACCACACACATTTATCTCAAATTTACATCATATTACTTCCAAAATATTTAATTACACAAATTACAATCAAATCTCAATGCCATTAGCCCTTAATCATAAATTGGGATATCACACTGAGGAACTCAGGGTCGGCCCTTTTAAGCCCGAGGCCCTACAGGGCCGGCCCTTTTAGGCCCGACTTCCTTTTGAGGCTACAATTTACAAGCCCGGCCCTTGAAGGGCCAGGGCCTAAAAGGGTCGGGCCGTTTTCCTGGCTCTAGAGCCGGGCCAGGGTCCTAGGGGCATTTTAGTCATTTATTAAGATAGACTCATATAACTACTAAAAGCATATTGAAAGTGCCTAAAATTGTACATTGGACATTTTAGGATTAATTTGAAAACCTGAGTTGTTGACACGCATATCAAGGAGCTGTTTTCAAGTAGCAAAGAGGGTTAAGGTAGGGAACTTACCTCTCCTGTATATATTTGATATTTGTGTTGATGTATTGATGCATGTTATTGCTTTCCTTGATTATGTGAAACATATATGAATGATGGAAGCTATGTTTCTATATATGCTATGACCATAAGTATATTGTTTGAAATATTGAGCATGCATATATGTCATTGTGTTAGCATGAGTTTATGTAATGCAAGCATGTTATGCATTAAGCATTTATCTTGCATGCATCTTAGTACTGTTTTCCTACTGAGATTTCCAAAAATCTCACCCTCCCTTACCAACAATTTAGACAGGTGAAGACAGAAGCTATGCTAAGAACAAAGAAGAGAATCGTACAAGGGAAATACAGTAGTGGAACAAAGATGGGAAGGCGTCTCCATTTCACTGGAACGGGTTTAGATACCCCGATGTCCCTACGCGGCTACATTGATTGTAGTTATCAAGTATGAATCCCTGTGGGGAATTTTTGTAATCATGCACATATTATCAGTATATTTATGTTATTCCTGTGTTGCCCACCAAACTGCGTATCGTTTTCCGCAAATACTCTGAAATAGATGAAAATAAGATAAGGGTGTGACAGTTTATAGCGAACTTGGCTTCCAAGTGGCTCTTAGGCTTTGGACTTATCCCTCAGGTCCAGAGTTCGAGTCCTTGGGAAGGCGACTCTTAGGGAAATTAGGAGTACTCAAGAGGAAAATCCTTATGCACCTATGTGGTGCGAAGTAAGGGAAAAATCCTATCAGGTGCTATGTGTAGTCTCAGCCAGCTGCAGGTACTGTGTGTGGTCCTAAGCTATTACATAAAAAGGCAACAAATAACCGAGTGAGTGCTGTAACACTAATGAATGTGGTAGGTCGTTGAACCATCACATCCCGTCTCAGAGTTGGAAGAAGACCCCCAATATAGTAATCAAGTAGAGCTGATTCCAGTAATTCCTCTGTTCGGTTATCTAGAGATAAAAACTGAGAATTATTAGTTTCTAAAGAACCGTCCCCCTAGGCCTGCTTGAGTTCAAATAGTTGGGAACAAGCACAATCAAATTGGGATGGTCCATACTGTATTTCGATTGTTTAGCTAACGTAAACCAATTAGGATTGTGACTAGCATGATCAAGTATCTGAAACCATGGTAAGACTGTACCCTCAAAATGCATTAAAGTAATGACAAGTTTCTAAGAATCTGGATGTCATGATTTCAGAAATATTGTTCATCCTTAAATATCCAGTCCAAAGCATTGTTTCCATCAAAACGAGGGAAATCGAGTTTCACCAGTTTGTGAGTAAATACAACGGTGGCCGAACTTGAAACGGTGGTGCTAGAAAGATGGGAACCATCCTGAAAAGGCGATGATGTTTGTGCAACCCAAAGTTGTAATGAATCAATGGATTTAACTAAAGATTGAAGCGTAACACCCATTTGGTCAAGTTGAGCAAAACGGTTCTTAGCGTAGTCAATGAATTCAGAGTTCTTGATTTCAGCTTGCATCTCTTTCATGCGAGTGTTGTCTGCAATTACTTAAGCACAAAGAAAATGTTCGATGAAAGCACCAAAATATAATGGCTCAATAGAAACAATAAGAAATGAGATAAAACTTAATATATTGGATTAATAAATCTGTGAATACAAAATCCAATTCAACAGAAAACCATAGCAGAAAATTTAGTAACAGAAAGGAGAGAGAATGGTAGAGAGAAAAAGCCAAAGAGAGAAGAGTTTCCTGAATACATCTCACACCTACTACTCTACTCTCACTCCCCTTATATTCACTCTGGCCTCTCTAATTCCCATAACTTCCAGGTTTTTCTTCTGGACCTGAGGCTTCATCTTTTTTGATTCTGATCTGTTTCATCATGTAGGCCTGCTTCCATATTATTTTCAGAGCTCGTGTTATTCCGACTCATTACAGAGGGCATACAAGAACATTTGACTTTAGTTTACAGGTGTTTACAAGAGTGGTTATAGAAAGCTCTTGAGGATAATAAATGATAAATTGTATTCGTATTTTGTTGTTAGCATAGGATTGATTTAGAGAGATATGATGTCTTTGTTTTCAAAAGCAATGATTATTCTAGACTAATTTTCAATTGGTTGAAGGTTCTTCTAGTTGACATCCAAAGCAACACAAACTAATATTCATGAATTAAAAAAAATGGTCCCTATAGAATAAAATCTAGATGATGTAAATTGAAACAAAGCATTAACAAAATTGTTTCACAACATTAAACTATGCCATTTTTCCTTGTTATGTCATTTGTTAAGCCAAAAACTTGTTGCTTTTTCTTCTCCCAGGATTTGTGGTTAAGGCAAAATGCCTTGGTAGAGCTTAAGCTAATTTGAAATGGTTGTATTGTATATTAGTGCAATGATTTCTTTTGTTTGGATTAGATTCTAATAATGGTTCAACCTACGGAATCATGCTCTTTAACTTGAAATTTTTATTATCTTTTTTTTTATTTGGTTTTGGAATGTATGAGAAGCACTTTGATAAAATCATAGGTTGAGTATTGATATATGAATTTTCCTCTGCCCCTTTTCCAAAGCTACTAGTTAGTATCTTTCGTCTAGCATTTTTTTCAAGTTAACACAGATATTGGTGGTCATTTGATCCCTCAATACTTGGCACGGTCACGGACTCATTCAGGAGACCATTAAAATTGTTATGTTGTTGTTGTACTTGGTTTTATCTTGTTGATTGATTGGATTGATGTATTTTGCATAATTTGGAACGATTTATGTACTTTTGGCTTATTTTCAGCCTATGTTTAAGTGAAGGCTTGTGGCATGTTAGCTGATCTATGAAGTTTTTAAAAATGCAAGTTTTTCTAATAGATTTCACATCAGGCAAAACTTTTATACATGAGGCTTAGCTTAGATTGAAAAAAAGACCTATGAGAGATTACATCCATAATCAGGCCAACTTATTATGCCCCGTTTGGTACATTGGAATTGGGATATGAGAAGTGGAAGTTAAAGTGAAATTTTAAAATTGGTTTGTTTGGTAGATTGGAATTCACCTCTATGATGGAAGTCACTTCCATCAAAATGATGGAAGTCACTTCCTTGGCTAGACCTATGGAAGTGGGGTTGATTCCATGAAAGTGAAAATTATTGACTGTTATACCCTCACATATTTTATCAATTGACCATGTTGCCCACACGACCTTTCTTCATCTTTCTTCACTTCCAGATTTGATAGCCTCCCCCTCCTCCTCTTACAGCGATGATGTGCCCCCTCCCTCTCTTATGGCGATGGGGGTAGACCGACGGAGAGCCACAACGACGGCGATACAGCAACGGCAACGGCGACTATTTCCCCCACTATCCTTCTACCCTTTCTTCTTCCCTCCATCGGCAACCATGATCTTCCACCACAACGGCGACAGTGGTCCTCCATCTTCCTCTACAAGCTCCGTCTCCTCTTCCCTCTTCAACCTGTCATCTTCAGCTGCCTCCGTCGACCATGCTCCACAATTTTTTATCTAGGTTTTTGGTTCTTCCCCTTCCCTCTTCAGCTTGACATCTTCGGCTACCACGGCATCTTCTTACTGTCGATTTGGAAGCTTAAATCAAATTCATATCCCTCTCTTTGGAAAGAACATTGTCGAATTCAGATCTCTATAAGCTTCAAGCTCAGATCCTCGCTTCTTGATCTCCATTTTTGTTTGAGTTGATTTTCAATATTTGTTTGGATTTGATTTATACTATATAGTTAAGATTGAATTATGGTTGAGTTTGTGTATGAGTTCTTTGGCAACTGGTGGTCAATTTCCGGTGAGATGCCGTCGTGGATGCCTTTTTGGCCGGTGGTATTGATTTTTTGTTGGTTGGGAGATTTTTTGTTGGATCAAGGGTATTTTGGTATTTTTCTATTATTAATATAAATTTTAATTAAAATTTA
This sequence comes from Inga leiocalycina, assembly GCA_963242795.1. Classification (NCBI taxonomy): domain Eukaryota; kingdom Viridiplantae; phylum Streptophyta; class Magnoliopsida; order Fabales; family Fabaceae; genus Inga; species Inga leiocalycina. Next base: position 29,270,668 of record OY725328.1, read on the forward strand.
TATCTCACTTCCATGCTCATACCAAACACACTTTACAACTCACCTCCACCTCCAATTCTAATTCCACTTCTAATTCCATAAAAAACTCTTCCAATATACCAAATGGCCCATTACAAGGTAAGTCAGAATTATTAAGGGTGAAGCCAGCCAAGTTTCTACCCCTAGTTAGAGTGAACCAAGCATTTATATATGCAAAAATCAAGAACGTACTTAATTATCATATTGATATTACTATTTCCTAAATCTACATAATCAAACAAAATTAGTTACTACAAAATTTAGTCAAGAACTGATAATTGGGTACTTCTCTGATCTTAAATATAAGACATATTTATCTAATTTGATTATATTAAATAAATTAGTTGAATCCAGGTCAAAATAAATGTAGTTAAGTTAGTTAATGTAAAATATATTTTCTAAAACACCACAGTCATCTTCTTTAATTTTCATATTCCCTCTCTTTCTTGATTATTGTTGAAAGAGTATCAAGAAGGACAAATTTAAAAAATGTTGACAAATATAAAAATTATGTTTTATATTTAAAATCAAAATCAATTCTTTAAACATATTTTATAGGGAAAATTCCAGAAAAAGACATCCAAAATAGGGAAATCCTTAATCAATGCTTTGAATTCCAAAATTCCGGATCAGTCTGCTGTCAGTACGGAAGAACAGTGGGGGGCGCCAAAAGATGATTTTTCTCTTCAGTCCTCATTCTTGCCACTTCAGGATAACAACACGCTGTTCTTAATTAACAACTCCAGATTATTGATTAACAACTCTCATTTCTTGTTTCACAACTTCGTAATTTAAGTTTCGGGCCAATAACAATACCTTTTTCTTTATTAATAACACACAGATCTTAATTAGCAACTCCGGATTCTTGATTAATAACTTCAGTTTCATCTTTTTACTTTCATAATAATAACACTAGTCTTGTTATTAACAACACCATATTCTACATTAACAACTCCTATTTCTTATTTCACAACTTCGTAATTTAAGTTTCAAGGCCAATAACAACATCTTTTTCTTTATTAACAACACCGTATTTTACATTAACAACACCGTATTTTTGAGATGTGAATATGTAGAAAAATAAAGCGGAGTTGTTAATAATAAGATCGGTGTTGTTATTGTGAAAATAAAAAGATAAAACTAGAGTTGTTAATCAAGAATACGAAGTTGTTAATCAAGAATCCGGAGTTGTTAATTAAGAGGAGCGTGTTGTTATTCTGAAGTGGCGAGAAAGAAGACTAAAGGGTAAAATCGTCTTTTGGCACCCCAGCACTATTCATCCATACTGATAGCGGACTGATCCGAAATTTCGGAATTCATAGCACTGATTAGGGATTCCCCTATTTCGGATGTCTTTTTCTAGATTTTTCCCTATTTTATATTAAAGATATAAAGAGTAAAATACCGGTTCACTTATAAAAGCGAGCCAATTGCTCAAGATCCAATTATTAACAAAAAGAAAATCCTTTATTAGAATTTTAAAACTTTTTAATGCCATCCAAATTGTGATTTTTCATTTTTCCTGTTAAAACCAATAGCCCACACTCTCTTTTGTAGTCATTGGCAGCCGGCAGACTAGCTTCTAAGTAATGTGTGGTCATGTCGATCACCCAGACCTGACACAGTCAGCGTCACTTTTTCACGAGAGACCATACACAAATCCTGATCTTTTTCACGAGGACGTGACGCAGTCAGTCTCTTCTTTGAAGGCTTGTGGTTTTGACTTTTGAGTATCTGCTCCTTTCACTTTTTTTTTACTTGCATTTATTCACCAGACACTTGCATTTATTCACCAGACAGAGGCAGCGAAGTTGTTTCTTCAATTCTTCCAAGCCATTCAGAGGACATTCTTATTCCTCCTCTACTTCAAAAGTAAGTATATTTCATATGTTTTTAAAAATAGATGACATAAATGAATACCTTCTTGTTGTAGAATGCTGCCATACAGACTGTAAATTATGTTTAGGTTATTGTAAATAATTTTCTTGTTTATATATAAATGGCTTTTTTTTCCTGTTGCTTCATCATCCTTTCCTTCGTCCAACTTTTTTACCCAAGATGAACCATTTCAAGGAACCTCCATTTTCCTCCATTATGCTGATATGGATTTTAAAAAGTGAATTTTCGCCCACTTAATTTTTTTTCATCTTTCTAAACTGGTTGAAAAATAAGAAGAAAGGAAAGAAGTGGGAGGTTGCCCTGAAAATTGATATGAACAAGGCATATGATAGAGTGGAGTGGGATTTTTTGGAAAGAGTAATGAGGAAGATGAGCTTTTGTGATACATGGGTAAATTGGATTATGAAATGCATTATTTCTGTGGAATTTGAACTACAAGTTTCAGGGAAAAGTGTTGCTAATTTCAAGCCACAAAGAGGGGTACGTCAAGGTGATCCAATTTCCCCCTACCTCTTTATCCTGGTTATTGAAGTATTGTCCTTAATGATTCAGTTTCATATTAATCAGAAGGAATTAAGAGGTATAAAATTGGCTAATAATTGCCCAATTCTGTCTCATTGTTTTTTTGCGGATGATGCCTTGTTCTTTGTAAGGGCTTATCCAAGTAATTGCTTAGTGTTGAAGAGGATTTTGCAGGTGTATTACAGAGGTTTAGGGCAAGAGGTGAATTTTGAGAAGTCTTGTCTCTTTTTTTTTTGCTAATACACCTAAAGAAGTGTGGGATGAGATTTCTGCAGTTTTGGGGATTGAGCAAGTGGATCAGCCAGGGAAATACCTGGGACTACCAATTTTATGGGGAAGATCAAAAACTTCTGCTTTAGCCTTTTTGAGGGATAAGGTGGGGATGAAGCTGTAAGGCTGGAAGCAGAAGCTACTGATTTTGCAAGGAAAGAGGTGCCAATTAAAGCAGTTGCAAACTCAATTCCAGTGTATCCAATGACATGCTTTCTTTTTCCTAAAAAGTCATGTAAGGAGATTGATAGTTTGGTTGCAAAATTTTGGTGGGGAGATAAAGAGGATAAAGGAAGTATTCACTGGAAGAAATAGGAGTTGCTAGCTAACTCGAAAGCTGAGGGTGGGATGGGGTTTAGAGATCTGCTGTGTTTTAAAAAGGCATTGTTAGCTAAAACTGCTTGGAGATTTATCCAGAATCCACATGACTTATGGTGTAAGGTTTTGAAAGGAATTTATTTTCCTAATGAGGATTTTATGAAGGCTAAAAAAGGGGGAAAACCTTCTTGGGGTTGGATCAATTTATTAGAGGGGAGGGATCTCTTGAGTAAGGGCTTGTGCTGGCAAGTGGGGAATGGTAGTAGGATCAATGTGTGGGACGATATGTGGATTCCAGACCTTTGTGGTAGGAAGCTGTCTAGTGAAAATGTTGATGAATTTAGGAAGAATATGAAGGTCTCGGATTTGATTTAAGACGATAGATGGCTGCTCGATGAAGTCAGTGACTATCTTCTTGATGATGAAGTGCAGAAGATTAAGAGGATTGATTTATCCAGAATAAATGTTAATGATAGAAGAATATGGTTGGGAAATAGAAATGGTGATTATTCTGTGAAATCTAGATATTTTATAGCTAAGGAAGATAGAGGTTCTCAGGCTAAGAAAGATCCCAGCACTTCTTATCAAATGTTGAAGGAGATATGGAAGCATTGTTGGAAATTGGTAGTCCCACCCAAAGTGCAGCATTTCATTTGGAGAGTTCTTAGCAGGGCTGTTGCTACAAAAGAAGTTTTGCATAAAAGGCACTGTGCAAGGGATGCAGTATGTCCTATATGTGGGTCTGAAAGTGAATCAATTGAACACATGCTTTTTTTTGCCCATGGGCTAAGAAATGTTGGTTTGGCTGTAATTTGGGGATGCAAATTGATAGAATGCAAATCTCAAGGGTTGATAAATGGTTAGTGAAGGTGTTGTTGGAAGACAAATAATTGGATAATTTTCAGAAAGCTATTGTGGCTTCTTTATGCTGGTGGATTTGGAAAGCACGTTGCAACTATGCCTTTAAGGGTGAAGAAGTGAATCCTAGAAGGATTGTTAATATGGCACAGGGATTGGTAGAAGAGTTCTAGAAAAATAAAGCAAGAATTGAGGGTGTGAGTAATGATAGGAAAAAGAAGAGGGTTGATGAAAATTTGGTATGGGCTAAACCTTCAGGTGGAGTGATTAAAATTAATTTGGATGGCTCATATCATGCACATAGTGGTGTTGCTGGAATTGAAATTGTGTGCAAAGATGAGAATGCGCTATTCAAGGGGGGTCTTGGAAAAAGAGTAGATGCATGTTCTGCTCTTATGGCTGAGTGCCTGGCTTTAAAGGAAGCTTTTGTGCAGAGGTTGAGATTTGCATCTTATCAGGTTTGTTTTGAATTGGATTGTAAATCTTTGTATGATTGGATGAATGGTACTGACATGAAAAACTATGAATGGCAATGTAGTGACTTCACTACAAAAAAAAAGGTATTTTGTAGCGGTGGACTTGTAGCGGTTATATTAAACCGCTACAAATTATGACATTTGTAGCGGTTTTTACCTAAACCGCTACAAATTTGTAGCGGCAAGAATATTTGTAGCGGTTTCCTACAAAAAACCGCTAAAAATTTGGCGCGAAATTCCCGCCAAAACTTGTAGCAGTTATTTTGTAGCGGTTAATGCACAATAACCGCTACAAAATACCAAAGGTCAGAATTTTGTAGCGGTTTTGGGTAAGAACCACTACAGAATTTCAAGAGACTCCAAATTTGTAGCGGTTCTGGGCAATAACCGCTACAGAATTTCAAACGTTGTGAAGATTTGTAGCGGTTATTGTAGAACCGCTACAAATTTGGAAATTTGTAGCGGTTAGAGTAGCGGTTATTTTAATAACCGCTACTAATTACTGGTTATTTAAACCCCCCACCTCCTTCATTTCTCCATTTGCTCATTTTGTTTCCTGAGGTTTCTCTGAGTGATTTCTTCGAGATTTGAGCGTTCAGACGTATCTATAGGAGTTTTTGGTCCGTATTCCGCAGTATTTGCACTTGAGGTACGTATATAACACGTATTTTTATTTATATTTGTATTTTTATTATATTTTTGTATAATAATGGACTAATTTTTTTTTTAATTTGTACAGTTGATATGGCTTCAGGACAGGATAAGGGGAAGGCCCCTGTGGTCCCCAGACCGACTTTACGGGGTGGCAGCAGCCGGGCAGGGGGCAGAGGGAGGGGGCAGCGCGCAGGCAGGTCTACCGAGGCATCTCAGCCCATCCCCCCACAGGAACCGCAGACGATCCCACAGGCGACGACCGCAGCAGAGGTGCCTGAGGTGGAGGGACCAGAGATTAGCGTTGAGGACTTCCTCAACGAGGAGGAGTTCGAGATGCCGATGGGGTTCAGGGAGATGGAGCGGTTCCTCGATGAGGAGGACGCTTGGGAGCAGAACAACCCACGAGGGTCGTCTTCGCGGTCCACTGGGTTTGAGGTGCAGGTCGAAGGTAAATTAAATTTTTAATTTAGTAAATTATTTATTTAAATTAGAAATGTTAACTTTGAATTATAATTTATCTAACGTGCGGTCAACTGTGTAGATGAGCAGGGGAACGTGTCGACGAGGAGGCTGGATGTGGCCGGTCTGAACAGCATGGACCGGTCCCTGCGAGTTATAGTGCCGTGGAACGAGGGCACTGACCAGCCGATCCACAATGGGGGTCATCTGCTCAACCGCTTCCTGAGCGACCTGGGATCGAATTGGATGCGGTTCCCCCTTCACTTCCCGACCTGGAGGCACATTCCGAAGGGGCCGAAGGACCAGGCTTGGGAGGAGGTGGTTCAGGTAATTAAAACTATTTAATTAATATTTTTTTAATTAATTCTATTTAATTATTTTTTTTAAATTATGGTTTTTATAATTATTGATATTTAAATGTATTTTTTTCAGCTGCGGTTTGCCGTCCGGGCCAACCAGAAGAGATACGCCCTCGTGAAGATGGGAGACGCCTGGAGGAACAGGAGGAACCGTCTCTTCCACAGCGTGGATGGGGACGGGACGATGCCTCTGGAGCAGCTGCAGGAGAGCGTCCCGGACGGCGTGCCGCCGAACGACTGTATTTATTAGATTTTTTATATATAATTTTCTAATTGTTAAATATTAAATTATAATATCAATTTATTTTGTATTTAATTTTAAATTATAATACATTTAATTTTTTTTTCCAGGAGCTTGCTCGGAGGAACGTCGAGATCCGGGCGCAGCAGACGATCCACCACACAGCAGGATCGAAGACCTTCGCTGTGACCTACAGCGAGCTGGTAAATTTTCAAAATATCACTTACTTTTAGCTGATTAATTCATAACACTAATTATTGTTTTGTAATTGTTTCAGGAGACAAAGGCACAGCAGGAGAACCGTTAGACGGACTATACGGAGCTGTACGCCATCACACACAGACACCGTGACGGGACTGCGACCTCTCAGCAGGCAGAGGCGGCCATTGTAAGTTATTTTATTATTATAGTTTTTATAAAACCAAGTTAATAATGAAAAATGGTAATTATTAATTGTTTCATAAAATGGCAGGAGCGGATGCAGCAGTCGCAGGCTGAGCTGCGACAGACCCAGCCTGAGGAGTCACAGGGGTCAGTGGACCCGACGGCTCCTCTGAAGGCGGGTCTGGCTCAGCCTGAGCACCCCAGACGAGTGCGGGGGATGGGGATAGGCGCCAGACCCAGCATGATCTACGGCAGGAGCGCCGCCTCTGAGGCTGGCAGCTCTAGAGGGGTCAGACGTCGGAGGGACGAGTTGATTGACCAGCTGCGTTCAGATTTGGAGCAGACGCAGCAGCAGATGGCGCAGCAGCAGCAGCAGATGCACGTGCAGCAGCAGCAGCTGCTGCAGATCCACGCAGACACTACGTACGCGCAGCAGACGCAGTAGCGTGAGATCGCGAACACTATGCTCGAGGGAGCATGGAGTCGGCTGTTCCCGGACGAGCACCATCCAGCGGTCCCCCCTGTCCCTCGCTACGTCGTCCCGAGCACTACTCCTCCTCCTACAGCTCCTCCTCCTGCTGATGAGGATGGTGCGGTTCAGTCTACGCAGCGGCCCGATCCAGCGGCATCTGAGGGAACCCCACCTGAGGGAGCACCAGAGGATCAGCCCCCAGCTTCTTAGTTTAGGACATTTTCTTTTCTTTTAAACATTTGTAAATATTTATGAGATTTTATTTCAGAATTTTCTTATTGTGTTTTATATAATTATATTTATATTATTATATCGCATTGAAATAATTTATAAATGATTTAAATCTAAATTTAAAAAAAAATTATATATATATTTGTAGCGGTTTTAATATATATAACCGCTACAAAGATATATATTTGTAGCGGTTTTGAACTCATCACCGCTACAAATTTACTTATATATTTGTAGCGGTTTCCCTTCAGAAACCGCTACAAATATATATCTTTGTAGCGATTATTAGTACATAACCGCTACAAATATATAATAATTTTTTAAATAATTTATAAATTAAATATATATATAATTTATTTTTTTTAAATATATTTTTTTAAAAAAAAAATTATATATACATTTATAAATAATTTATAAATGTATATTTGTAGCGGTTATGAACTCATAACCGCTACAAATTTACTTTTATATTTGTAGCGGTTTCCCTTAAGAAATTGCTACAAATATATATCTTTGTAGCGGTTATTAGTAAATAACCGCTACAAACACTCAAATCATTTGAATTTTGAAATTTGCCGCCTTTGTGCACATTTGTAGTGGTTATCTCATGTATAACCGCTACAAATTAGAAAATTATTTTTATATTTAATGTCCAACGGCTTTAATATTAGTAGCGTTTAATATATATAACCGCTACTAATTCTTTGAACATTAGTAGCGGTTATATATATAAAACCGCTACTAATACTCAACAAGTACATTTTGAATTTCCCACCATTTAACGGCTTGAATATTAGTAGCGGTTTTATATATGTAACCACTACAAAATTATAAACGTTGGAATTTCTGTAGCGGTTGGTGTAGCGGTTTAATAACCGCTACAAAGTTATAAACGTTGGATTTTCAAAATATAAGGTTCTAGGCATTCGTCATTATCTTCTCACTCATCTTCTTCTCTATACTTTCTTCTCTCTCACTTGTAGCTATGGATAAATCATGGATAAGGTTGCCGCGCAATTCTCCTGAATATTTGTACGGATTAAACAGTTTCTTAGATTTCGCATTCACTCACGCCAGCTGTAACGGCAAGATCGTCTGTCCGTGTCTGAAATGCAAGTTCAAGAAGTGACATCCACGAAATGTTGTGAAGGAACATTTGCTTGTGAAGCCTTTCCCTGAGGACTATATGTTCTGGGCAGTTCATGGTGAGAAGGCCGGCGTTAGATATGACGAGGCTCTTCCTCGAAGTTTTGAAGTAGGCGTTCAAGTAGATGAAGATGATCCTATGAATGATGCTGTGCGTGATGCGTTTGGATTTCAAGGCGACAACTTCAACGAAGAAGTGCACGGCTCTGAGCCGGCTTTTATGGGGAATGAAGCAGCTCGGGATTTTTTCAGCTTGATGGATGAGGCAGATCGTACTTTATATCAAGGTTGTCGTAAATATTCTAAATTATCTTTCTTGATCAAATTGTATCATATCAAGTGCTTGTGTGGGATCACGGATAAGGGAATGTCGATGTTGCTCGACTTATTACAAGATGCATTCCCCGACGCCGAGATTCCCACAACCTTCTACGAGGCCAAGAAGATCATCAACAGGTTGGGGTTGAATTATCAAAAGATTGATGCGTACCCAAATGATTGTATGCTGTATTGGGGAGACGATTCAAGCAGGGAGACGTGCAAGAGATGTCACACATCGAGGTACAAGACAATTCGGAAGGGGAAAAAGCAGAAGAAGAAACCTGCAAAGATTCTCAGGTATTTCCCTTTGAAACCTCGTCTACAAAGATTATTTATGTCGTCTAAAACTGCTGAGCACATGAGGTGGCATGCCGTTGATAAAAACGAAGATGGTAAATTAAGACATCCGCGGGATGCAGCTGCTTGGAAAACGTTTGACAACGACTTTCCAGATTTTGCGACTGACCCCAGAAATGTCCGGCTTGCGTTGGCGACCGACGGTTTCAATCCTTTCAGGAATCTTAGCACAAGTTACAGCATTTGGCCGGTAGTCTTAATTCCCTACAACTTACTCCCCTGGATGTGTATGAAACAAAGTTCTTTCATTATGTCTATGATCATTCCAGGCAAAAAGGCACCGGGCAATGACATCGATGTGTATCTCCAACCGCTTATTGCGGAATTGCTTGACCTGTGGAATGTCGGCTTGGAGACGTACGACGCTCATAGCAAGACTTTGTTCAACATGCGTGCAGCCTTGATGTGGACGATCAGTGACTTTCCTGGCCTTGGCACATTATCTGGTTGGAATGTGCACACTGGGTCGGCGTGTCCGGCTTGCAATTTCGACTCTGACGCACTGCGCCTTCCCCACAGCCGAAAGTGGTGCTTTATGTGGCATCAGAGGTTTCTCGATGGAACGCATAAGTTCAGATTGCAACGGAATCGCTTCAATGGGAAACCAGAGAAAATAGGACCACCTCAGACTTTGTCCGGTACAGATATCTTACAGCAGCTTGAGCATGTTGACGTCGAGTTTGGAAAAAGCGACGGTTCAGCGCAAACTCGCCAAAAGACGCGCAGGACTTCGGCGCCTCAGCAGTGGAAGAAGATAAGTATCTTTTTCACGCTTCCGTATTAGAGATCTAATTTACTTCGCCACAGTCTTGATGTAATGCACATTGAAAAGAATGTTTGCGACAATGTGCTGTATACGCTGCTTAACGAACCCGGCAAGACAAAAGATCACCTTCAAGCTAGGAAAGATTTACGAGACATGGGAGTTCGTGAAGACGCTTGGCCAGATGAGCATGACAGATTTACACCGGCAAAGTTTACCCTCACAAAACCGAACAAGGATGTGTTCCTCGCGACCTTGAAGAAATTAAAAGTTCCTGATGGGTATTCAAGCAACATTTCTCGATGTGTCGACTTGCAGGCTTGAAAGGTTGCTGGCCTGAAGAGTCACGACTCACATGTTCTTATGCAGCAGTTTCTCCCTCTGGCTATAAAGAATATACTTCCTCCCGATGTTTCCATCGTTTTGGTGGAACTTTGTTCTTTCTTTCGGAAGTTGTGTTCTAAGGTTTTGATCGTTGAGGAGCTCGATCAGCTGCAGTCGAAAATCATTCTTACGCTTTGTCACTTGGAGATGATCTTTCCTCCGTCCTTTTTTACTGTGATGGTTCACCTCACAGTCCACCTCGTTCATGAAACAAAGCTCACTGGACCAGTACAATATCGTTGGATGTATTCGATTGAGAGGTACTCATTTTAAATATGTGCTTTCATTTATTGTCCGTATTTAATGTTTTCTCGTCATCCTTTTCATCATTTTATATCAATTTTCTCTTATGTACTTCGTAGGTTCCTTGGGAAATTAAAATCTTACGTGAGGAATAAGGCGTGGCCAGAAGGTTCTATAGCTGAAGGCTATATAGGGGATGAGGTGCTATATTTTTGCTCAAGGTACTTTGATGATCTTGAGACGGCTTTCAACCGCCCGCCTCGTGTTGACGATTTTCCTGAACCTGCGCCGACATCAGGAGAATTTATCCCTCGTGTTGGTAAACCAGTTGGAGCAACTGAGAACTTCAAACTAACGGCAACTGAGAAGTTCCAAGCACATAGACATGTCTTGATTAATTGCACTCAAGTTGAGCCTTTCATACGGTAAGAATTGTACACTCACATGTATGTTATTCGATCTATATCTTCCGTAACATTTCTCACTTTCATTTCACTAACGCCTTTCCATTATTAATTGCAGGGAATTCAGAAGTCATGTCAAGCGTCAGCTCAGGATCCGTACACAGACATCCTCGGAAGTTGATAGGAGGGTCCACAGAGAATTCCCGGCCTGGTTTGCGCGCAGAATACTAAATGACCACAACCCACACTCACCGGATTTCAGAGCTCTCGCAATCGGCCCTCTTGATCATGCAAAACGGTTTACAGCATACAATGTCAATGGTTTTAAGTTTTGCACGGTTTCACGGGATCAGGGATTGCAAACACAGAATTCGGGTGTTTATGGCACATTTGGGACAAGGAGTTATGAGAGCAGCAGTGACGCCAACATGCAGTTCGGAGGCGTCCCTTACTATGGCAAGCTTCTTGATGTGGTCGAGCTTAATTATCAAGGCCGTTTCACCGTGACGCTGTTCAAGTGTTTGTGGGCAAATACCACTACTTCTCGGGGACTGACAACTGACGACCTAGGGATCACATCAGTCAATTTCTCACGCCCGATTCATACTGGTATTTCTCAAGATGATGAGCCGTATATTCTAGCTTCAGATGCACATCAGGTTTATTATGTCGAGGACGAGCGGCATAGGGATTGGCACATGGTCGTTCATTTAAAGCCAAGAGACCTTTACGACATGGGTGAAGGCGATAACATCGCCTACGAGAGTGAGTCATTTCAGCCAGCTGATTTTGAAAACTACTTCCCTAAAGGCGATGACAATTTACCTCTACTGCGGTGAGTTTTTTTAAGTCCACGTCATTTCAATTAAATTTTTTAAATTTAATAATACATCAATAATAATAATTTTTCTACAAAATTTCTGTAGGGATGGCGACGATGAGTGATCAAATTCAATTGTAAAAAATTCGTCTTTACAAAAAATGCAAAAAATTTGTGTTAAAATAAAATGTAAAAAAAAATTTAAAAAAAAAAATTAAAATCATATTTGTAGAATTCAAGTGTAAAAAATTTTTCTTTACAAAAAATGCAAAAAATTTGTGTTAAAAAAAATGCAAAAAAAAATTTTTAAAAAAAATTAATATAATATTTGTAGCGGTTATTAAACCGCTACAAAAAAATAAAAAACCGCTACTAAATATTAACCGCTACAAATAATTAAACCGCTACAAAAATATAAATAACCGCTACTAATTAGTAACCGCTACATTAACCGCTACAAATAATACGTGAATCCCTATAAATACCCTTATCACAACTCATTTCAAACACTCCCCAATTTCTTTTCACCTTACCCTTCTTTCATTTCCTCTCATTTACAACTTCTTTCGTATGAGTAGAGGAGCTGAATAATATGATCAAATATGGTAACAAGATTTTCAATTTCTTTTAAAATACTTCTTTCCTTTCTATAAAATTTATTCTAAACATCTTTTTTTCTAGATATATCATAACTCTATCTCATTTTCATCTATTTTTCATATACAATTACATTATATTATAAAACATAATAATTCCTTATTACCTAACTATCCTTAATAATATTATTAACATAAATTTTATACTAATCATATTCAATTACATTTTTCTTTTTAATTTATTAATAAGTTAAACTATTAAATAATAAACTAATTGAAATAGATAAAATAATAACAAATTAAACTATTTAATATAATATTGAAAAAAAAGAAAAAAATCAACATATATTTTTAAAAAAAATTTTAAATATTTGTAGCGGTTATTAAACCGCTACTAAATAACGTGCCTTTTTAAAGCTAAATTTAAATTTTTTGGCGTCAATTTTGAATTTCATGAAATTAGTAGCGGTTTTTAAAACCGCTACTAATTTCATGAAATTCAAAATTAGTAGCGGTTTCTTAACCGCTACAAATAAAAAATTTCATTTTTAACAAATTTTCATTTTTATATATTTGTAGCGGTTTTTAAACCACTACAAAGAAAAAAAATCCTTTTTTAAAACTCTCAATAAAATTTTTTATATATAACCGCTACAAATATCTCTTGATTTTGTAGCGGTTACTATAAACCGCTACAAAGGTTGTAGCGGTTATTTTTAATTGAGTAGCGGTTTTATAAAACCACTACAAAACCGCTTGCAAAGTACGATTTAGTAGCGGTTTTCGTAACCGCTACTAATCTAGTTTGTAGCGGTTAGAACCGCTACGAATACCCATTTTTAACCGCTACTAAATCACGTTTTGTTTGTAGTGCTTGGTGCAAGAATTTCTCAGACTCAAAGATTCCTTGATAGGTTGTTCCTTCTCTTTGGTGAACCGCCAAAGGAATAGAGCTACAGATTATCTAGCAGCTGAAGCATGTAAGGAAGTGTACCATGGTGATTAGTCGATGGTTGAAACATTTCCTATGAGTGCTGTTCTTAAGGAGGATGTGTTGGGTCTGAAAAGTTTTTCTTTCAAGAAAAAAGGAATTGGTTAATATTTCCTGGATATTGGATTTTGTGCTGTTGGTTTCTGTTAGTTTTGTAGTTTAGTTGTTTGTTAGGATTGGTAAGGGTGTGGTAGGTATTATGTTAGTATTTTTTTGAGTGTTTCTTGGCTTCAGCTATTGGTGTTTGTACTTGGTTTTTTCTATGATTAATAAAATTGACTCTTTTAGCCAAAAAAAAAAGAGACGGACATAGAAAATATTTTTCTACAACACTTTCAATGGATGAACCACTTATGTCAATAACTTCAACCAATTGCCATATGGGACCGAGAAAGGAAGATCATCTTTTAAAAATTTGATATGACTGATATATCTATATGAAACAAATTTAGATGAACATATTTTTATATAAAAAACAAAATTGATTTTTGAAGAAAGGGTACTTTTGTCAAAAGTGTTAACTTTGATTTAATCGCTAGTTCAAAATTGTACATCACAAAACATAAGCATATAATCTATTTGGACTTGTTAGATAGTCTGCTCTTGAATCTTGATAGGCTAACCAAAGTTCTTAAGCCCATTAGGATTTGGACATTTGTACAATCAATTATCTAATTATTTTTAAAATTATCAACTATTTGACTAACAATTGGGATATTAATTTTTTTTAAGAGCGTTTGTATGAAAATTATTCCATGAAAATAGGAGATACCTACCCATGGGCTGCATTTGCTCCAGACTACTGGGCAATAAGAAGAAAGATGTGATTCCTTGTTTGGTTGGAAGGGAGGGGGAGAAGATGAAAAATGAGCCCCTCCCCTTGTTTGGTATGAAAAATTGGAGGGGAGGGCCCTAAAAGAAGGGCTTCAAATCCCTCTCATCCCCTCATATTTGTTCCCTCTAAATTGGGGAATTTGGAGGGAGCCAAAAATGTGGGACTATTTTACCCCCATGATTTTTTTCATATTCCCATTTCTACCCTGTGTTGAAAATAAAAACATACCACTGTTCTCCAGTGTTTCAAGTTCGGACCTGTGTTGACGGCCAGTAGTGTTTTTGTATAAGACATACTTTTATAATTTGTCAACCACGGGTTTTGTAACATCCCAAATTTTATGCACCAAGAATATATTGTAATTATTATATATATTCAATGAAATGGTGAATATTTAAGGCCAAAGGAATTAAATATTGAAAATTGAAGGTTGAATAGTGTTTTCAGTGAAATCGTCTGTGAGGTAGTAAGTTTGTCACGTGGTTTTGGAAGACTAAATGATGAGCAAAAATTATGAAATTTTATAAAATGGAAGTAGACATCCTAAGCTTTAATTTGATAGGTCATATGACTCAATTGAAACTATGTACAAAAAGATATGAATTTTTTAATTTAATCCAGAAAATCTGGAAAGTTTCTGGAGCAGCGATCAAAGATTGAAAATCTGGGAATAATATGATCCTATCCAGTAAAATTACATATTTTTCCTTGAAACTAGACTTAATGAGGGTTCCATAGGCTTTGGAATCGCTTCGAAACGATGTCTACAAAATTAGTTTTGATTTTTCAAAGTTAAGGCAGAAAATCTGCCAGAATTGGCATTATTCCGAAAATTTAAGAAATAAAGTAATCTTCCTTTTTCTCTTAATTATTTTAGAAATTAAGGGATGAAGGAGGAGAAGACAAGTGTCAAAATCCAATGAGATCAAGTGTCAACACCACATGAAAGATGATGGAGATAATTGTTGTGTCATAAGTCCTTACTTATGTCATAAGGTTAGGTAACTAACTCTTGTACCAATTGACTTGAGTAAATGGAAGAAACACTTGATTTAGTTAGAACATAAGAGGGAGCACGTTTTTGGCCAACCAAGGAAGAAGGAAATGATAATCAAGGTTGAGTGTACACAAAAGGGAAGTATGGCAAGGTTGAGTGCACACAAAAGGGAAGTATGGTGCAAGCATGGAGGCAAGTATGGTGGTTGGCATGTGTCACTATAACAACCTTAGATGAGATCAATGGTTGGGAATCTAGGGAGCATTTTTATGAAGGTTTTCTCTTCCCTTCCCTTCATGCATTTTCGTTCAACATAGAGAGGGAGAGAGTTTGGAGAAACTTTGAAGAGTTAGAGGGAAGAGGAAGAAGAAATCTTAAGGTAAGAGTTGATTCTTAAACTTTCCTTGTAACATTTCCCCTAGATCCTTCTCTAAACCATGTTTCTTCATGAATCTATGATCTTGAAGACTCATTCTTAGCTCAAGGAGAAGAGAGAGAGGACGTCCTAGAGAGAGAAACACCAAGGATCAAGAGGTAATCTCCAAAATCTCAACTTCTTAGTGTATTGAAGTTGTTGTTGGTGATTATTGTTTGGTTTTGTGACTTTTTGGGTTGAGTTGTAAAATTAGAAAAGCCATGACCCTTAGGGGCTATGCTACCCAAAATCCTTTAAATCATGTTTAAGAAGTGTTTAAATAAGTTAATCAAGGATTAGAAGTAGAAAAGTACAAGTTTTGGGAGCTAAAATACAAAACCTCATTTTTTTTCTATTTTCCCTTCAATATTTCGGCCAGACCAGAACTGGTAGTAGGATTTTGATTTTCATGAAATAAATGGTTTCATTGGACTCAGTGGGAAAAAATAAGCGGGGTTACAGTTGGGCACTTTTTCGGTAGAGGCCGAAAAAGCATAATTACGAAAACGCCACTGAAATCCCTAAATATGGGCTTTCAAGGGAATTTTCATAATTTGACACTGAATTTGGTCATTTCGAGCCCGGAAATGGATTCCTTGGGCGAAAATAAGTCAAAATAGCTTTGGTCAAAATTTTGGGAAAACGTGTCATCGGGCCTGGTACGGCGGGGCCGAGCCGGGTTCCCGGGGGCAATTTTGTAAATTTTCACCATAGACTAATATAACCATAATAAACATTATGGAAGAGTCTAAAATGATACTTGGATAGGTTATTACCTATTTCTGATACATTTAATATTTTAGGACCGATTTGGAGGCCGAATACGACACGTTCTTCGAGACACATTTAAAAATGGATATTAAAGCTTTGAGGTAGGGATATTATCCTTCATACACTATGCCATAAGTTATATGATTGTGTGGATGCCCTTGTTTTATAAATGTGCTTTATTAATCAACACGATTTGCCCAAAGAGGGGCCAGAAGTGTCAGAGGCACTTACACCGGAGTTGGTGAAAACCCAACTGGTGCAGAATAGTGGGGCTGGGCTCTACTCATGTATACATACAGATGATATATTTATAATCTTCATTAATTGGTGCATACATGGCATATATCATATTTACATTTCGCATTTTCTATGAACGATAGCATGTTTCTACTGGGGTTTTCCGGAATCTCGCCCTATTTTTAAAATAAACACCTCAGCGGGTACCAGTGGGGCAAAGGGAAAAGACATAGACGCCGGAAAGTGAATGGCACATGTTTCTAGGCAAGGACAAGAACGTGGTCATAATTAGTCTATTTTGTGATATTTTGGTAAAAATTGTAAATATTAAAACTTCCGCTGTATTTTATGTTTTCGTCAACGAATGATATCAGAATTGTAAACGAATATTATTATCAGTATAATTGTACTTTTCTGTATGCCCGTTGAATTTCGTCTTTATTACTCTTCGATAATTGAAATGGAAATGGGTGTTGACAGGTTTCATACAAATTAAGGGATAGTCAAATAAAAATAGAACATGTTATTTAATTCTTTTGTTTTGTTGTTGCATATATTTTCTACTTAGAATAATAAACTTAGCAACGCTGTTCTATCCATGTCTGATGCCATTGGCTTCCAATTTGGCTGTAGTTTGGTCAAATTTTTTTTTTTTTTTGAGAAATAAAACTCAAATGCATGTAAAGTTTGTTTTTCCTAGGTTGAGAAATATAATACATGTAAATTTTCAATATTCATCATTTGGATAGTATTGATGTTTTCTATCAAGTATTTATACATTTTTGTTATGTGTTGATGAAACATAATGCATTATTTCTCAACCCATAGCCTATGAACCAATTCATGTAATTATAGGTCATAATATTAATATCAAGGTTTATCTTTTGTGCCCCAGATGTTAGGTAACCTCTAAATTATTGACCTGAGGTTTATTGCTTTGAGAAACTTGTGCCTTTTAGGACCATCATTATTTAATTCACTACATAGAGGTTGTCCATAAAAATATATAAATTAATGTTTAAGGGTAAAATAGTAAATTAGTCATTATCTCCCCTCTTAAACCAAACAAAGAATCATTAAAAAATATTTCCCTTCCTCCCCCTCCAATCAAACCAAACAAAATGACCCTCCATCCTTTCATTTCATCCCCTCCCTTTGAACCAAACAGGCCATAAGAGATGCAGGACCTTCAGCTACCAATAATGCACGAAAGAAGCCTCAGGAACCACGTCGTCTTCAACCAAGTCAAGGCAAAGCACGTAAACCCGGCAGGGAAAACAGTGACGATGAGCTTTAAATGTGGGGAATGAGGGGTGATGATGGTTTTGCGTGATCTCCTAAAATGAAATTGGTTGATTTAAGGGTTAATACTTTTGATCGAATCTTGACCTTGGCCTTTATAATTTTAAATTGTAATTATTGATCATTATAGTTTTATAAAAACTTTATTTGAGTTAATATTGTTAGGTATATAATTTAAAACTAAAACTCATTAAAAGTATATACGTTGTATTTAATTTTTGGGTTTAATATATTGTAAATAGACTAAATGCATGTTTGTTACAGTATTGAGATTGCTTATAAGCTGTTTTTCACGTAAATTGAGACAAAACTTCTCTCACATACCTCGTATACCGTAAATCACGATTAAAAAGCTGCTTTTAAGCATTCCAATCATTATTCCAAATGAATACTTGTGTGTGTTTGGGATCATTTAATTTTAAAGAATAAATCCTTATTACGCAAACCGAGATAAAACTCCTCTCACATACTTACATCGTATACCGTAAATCACAATTTATAAGCACTAACGAGCACTAAATGTCCTATTTGTTCTTAATAAAGCATGCTTAGTAATAATTCTCATTACCAAGTCAAAGTCCATGTACTTTTAACCGGTTTTTGTTTTTGTTCACTCACTTTTAACGAATTTTAGTTTTGATTCCTATATTTAACTTACTTCATTAACTAAAAGTTAATAGTGCTATTAAACTCACACTAAGTTCTTCTGAACTTATAGGATCAAAAAATACATTTTAAAATTATAAAGACTAAAGCTAAAGTTCAATCATATTGTAAGTATTAACAATAATATTAACCCTTAATTTATTTTAGTTCCAATTGTTGTTCTAAACTAATACTAAATGTCCTATTTGTTCTTAATAAAGCATGCTTAGTAATAATTCTCATTACCAAGTTAAAGTTCATGGACTTTTAACCTGTTTTTGTTTTTGTTCACGCACTTTTAACGAATTTTAGTTTTGATTCCTATATTTAACTTATGTTATTAACTAAAAGTTAATAGTGCTATTAAACTCACACTAAGTTCATCTGAAACTATAGGATAAAAAAATACGTATTAAAATTATAAAGACTAAAGCTAAAGTTCAATCATATTGTAAGTATTAACAATAATATTAACCCTTAATTTATTTTAGTTCTATTAATTAATATGACATATATTTTCTAAAATCGTCTCTTTCTTAATTATTCTTGGGGCACATCAATGGAATAAATTAAGAAAATATTAATAAACATAAAAATTACATTTTATATTTAGAATCAATATCAATTTTCTAAATATATCTTATATTAAGAACGACGAGAGTATTACATAAACATTGAAAGACCCATATTTTTCTTCCTACGAACTAGCCTTGTTAAAGTTACATGCATATATATAAAATACTTCCTTCAATCCTACCTATAAAAGTTAGCAGAAGAGTTAACTTACTCTAAATCCTAAATATGACTTTATAATAAACATCTTCTAAATTTATAATTATTTTCTAAAATATTTCATATTAATTAAGGAGGAGAAATTTTTCATATAAATGATTAAAATAGATATTTAAAAAACCAACACATTTTTTTTTTAACAAAAACTTACTTTAAAAAATAGACCTCTTAAAAAGGTTTGCATATTAGGAAAAGAGCGTTTCCACTAACTCTTCTCTCCATTTCCTTTCCATTTAAATTCTCCATTGTTGGATAAACTTTAATGGTCAAGATTTTACCAAGGAATAAAAAATCAGATCAGGCAATTAGACCGAGGTCAAATGGGGTCAAACATTAATTATCATAAAAAGAAATAAATATTTTAGATAAACTAATAAAAACAAAAATTATAATATAAAATAAATTTAAAATGATAACAAGAAAATAAGTGGCAACATATATTAATATATTTCTTAAACTTCTATAAACAAAAATGAATATCTTTAAAAAAAATTGTTTAAAATATGTTAGTATAAGTTATGATGTCTATAATTATGATATGATTATCTAAACTATTAATTATCTTTTTTTTTTGCCAAAACTATTAATTATCATTACTGCATAAGCAAATCAGCACATAGATTATGGGATTATATTTTAAATTTCAAATATTATTGTCAATGTTATGATATCTAATATATTAATAATCATTATTACCCAAGGCAAATCAGCCCATGGATTATGATATTAGATTTTAAATTTTAAATTTCAAATACGATTTCGAATGGAATCCGGCCTCTCCCTTATTTTCCCGTCGCTTTCCTCTCCTTTACCCAAAGGTTTTGGGTAAAGGAGAGCAAAGCAACAGAAAGGCAAAGGAGAAGATCCGGATTCAATTTAGACACACAAGTGTAGCACTATGTCCATTGTCAGCATTTGATTTGGACAAGCGTTTGGTTTCTCTTTATGGCTCGACTTTCATCTTTTGCCTTTTCTCTTTCTATATAAATGCCGAAGTATACCCAAAATTTATTTTTATCATTTATCCCTTCTCAATTATATATATTTAAAAGCAAAATTATCCACAAATCCTGAATTTTATGTTATGTAAAAAAAATTTTATTTTCGAAAATTTATAATAAATTCTAGTGAATTCTTATGTTTATATCAATAACTCTCTTGTTCATTATATTCATTATTTATCTCCATATATCTTAAAGTTTAAGAAGGTTGTAGGTATATAACTCAAAGTTGGTAGAATATTATATATATATATATATATATATATATAGCTTATGCAGACCTGGGCAACATGCAATTTTCATGCGGAATTTAAATTAAGGATATAAACAAGGACACACCTGCAAAATCAAAGTCTGTACAGATATTTACTAAGAGGATAAATAAAACTAGAATGATCTTTGACCGATGTTGATCCGAGTCATAGAAGGAACCATGTCCTCTTTCATACATGGACTATTTACAGAGAATTCCCTTTCACATCTCTCACAGAGAATGCATCCTTTGGAATCTCAACCTTCTTCCTTCAGACCATATCAGCACAGCCTTCCTTCGTTTCCTACTGGAGGCGTATTCATCCTATTTTTATTCATCCGAACATAAAAAGACTCTTTTTTTTTTTTTTTACATATTGCCCAGTAACATAATCTATAATACTTCCCTTATGATCGCATAAAATTTCCCCCTTAGATCCCTAAAGAGAGATTAGCCCCTCATACCTGGTTACTCTTCGATAGTAGTTGATTAAAGATGATGTTGGTTGCAAAGACTACTGAGGACTGCTCGCACAATTCAGAAACACAAGAGAGAGAATTTTGGAAATCTGTATATTGCATTCAAAGATTGCTTACAAGAGGGGTGCCCGACTGAGGAGCTTACAGGGGCCTTTTATAGACTTATGGACTCAACTAATTGACTCAAGTAACTATAACTCTAGTTACTTTTACAAGACATTACATGACATCTGACATACCAAAGGACGATTACAGATAAAATTTGATAAAAGATAAAGTTACATGACTCAGCTCTGTCGGCCATCTTCTGATTGTTTGCTTCTGCCGACACTTATACTTGTTTTCTTCTTCTGCCAACACTCCTTCTAGAGTAAACTTGGATCTACAGTGATAGAAGGACTTTTATCATTTCCTCGAAATTCATGGCAATATTCACACTCATGATTCGGATAATCATTGATTATTTGACATATTTTTCTCTTAGTATCTGGGGTATTATCCATCTTATTCTTCTTTATATTATCATACCATAGTCCAAATTGTTTCTCATTGGATCTATCATTAGATGGCTTCTTCTTTTCGAGGGCATATACACATGTTTTATCAGTGGAATAATATACCCAAGGATATTCTTCTTTTCCAGGTGTCATATTGGCCACCTTTATACGGTTCATTTCTTGAAAAATTATATGATAATCCTGAGCTCTTATATTAGATACTCTAAACTGGAAGTCTTCATCATCTGATATATCTTCTTTAATCTCTGGTTCATACTCCAGTGGCTTCTTGGTAGTCCCAAGCCTAATAAGATTTATAGGCATATAGAACTTTTTTGAGGTTATTTCAGCTACAGTTGAATAACACCTTATGAATACTTGATTTTGAGTTACAATATCAAAATACTCTCCAACAGCTTTTACAAGTTTCTGAGGTAATTCTGCAGTTTCTTCCAAGGATCTGGATGGATACATACTTTGGATTAAACCATATTGGTACAGGGTTTTTACAATTCCTGAAGGAGTTCCTGGATAAATGATGGCTTTATTGAAAGCATAATGAGATACATATTTGATGGTTTTATGGGACAAAGATAACTGATTCAACTTTTTGATAATTACTTTGTAGAAATTATATTGTTTGGGTATTTCAAAAAGATCATTATTGGGTTCTTTCTGAGGATGGTTATTCTTTTTGGTCTGGTCTTTTTCTTTTTCTTGATAGGTCATTATTTGGGAAAAAGATAAATTTTCTGGTACATTCTGGCTTATAGGAGTTGAGGTTACAAAAGAATTAGAGGTTAAGAGTGACTCAAGTCCAAATGACTCGATTAAACTTTGAGTGTTGCGAGTAGAAGACTCGCCTGGAGTGAATGACTCCATTATAGGTGCACTTGGCTTATATGGCTCAACTTCTTTTCCTTTATAGTTCATATTATGGTCATCTGTCCTTATAGGTGATTTGGCAATAGCCTTACAAGTCTCATTTTGGACATCTGTCCTTATAAGTGGATTGGCATCAGCCTTACAGAGCTTCAAATTCTCAAGCTGAATATAGATGTCATTAAGTGAATCATTAATACCAGATATAGAGCTTGTAATCCCTTGTATACTGGTACTAACTTGACTACTTAATAGACTCATATTCATTTCAAGAATATTCATCTTCATTATAAGTTGGTTCATCATTGAGGAAGAATCATCTTCCTTATTCGTCTGAGTTATAGGACTTCTTCTTCTTACTGGCTCCATCTGCTTAAATAGTCAGCAATTAAATTATTCTTTCCTTTTATATATTCAACATCATAATCATAATAAGCTAAATCAGATTGCCATTTAATTAACATTTTACTACTTAACTTATTTTGTTTTATTCCTCTAGACAACCAATGCTTTACTTGTGTATTATCAGTCCTTATTATAAATCTATTATTAACTATAAATAATTCTAATTTTTCAATGGCTTTTACAACAGCTAATAATTCTTTCCAATTAGAATGATATCTACTTTGAGAATCATTAAATTTTCCACTAGTATATCTAGTTATTTTCTCAGTTCCATCTTCATCTTCATAATATAAAGCTGCACCCCAATAGTTATCAGATGCATCAGTATATATAATCCATTTTATATTTTCTTTTAGAGGTATGGTTAACTTTGGTAAACCCTTACACAAAGATTTTATATTTTCTACAATTTTTTCTATATTATTATCCCATTTCCATATAGTTTTTTCTCCTGCTAACTTAGATATTTTAGAGGTTAATTTTGATAAATTAGGTATATAATTCCTTGCCTGATTTACTAGTCCTAAGAAAGATTGTAGATCTTTTTTATTGTTTATCTTTTTGAATTGTAATATCTTTTGACTTATATGATCTTGTAATTATATTCCATCTTTAGTTAATATTTGTCCTAAGAAATTTACTTTCTCTTTTCTTAATTCCATTTTTGAAGGTGATATATTTAATCCTTTCTCTTCTATTATTTTTACAAAGTGTTCTAAATGTCTTTCATGTTCTTGTTCATCTTTCGAAAATATTAATATATCATCAATATAAATCACAGCAAAGTCTCTTATTGGAAATAACATTTTTTACACATATTCTTGAAATATACTAGGGCTATTATGATATCCCATTGGTAATACTTTCCATTCATATAATCCTTCTGAGGTACTAAAGGCTGTATATTTTTTACTATCTTCTTCAAGTTTTATTTGAAAAAATCCTGATTTACAGTCAAACTTAGTAAATATAGTTTTTCCTCTTATTAGATTGAATAATAAATCCATCTTAGGTATTGGATATCTATTTCTTATAGCTAATTCATTTAGTTTTTGGTAATTTATAACCATTCTAGTTTTTCCTCTTTTTTCTTCACTATGTTTAGACACGATTATAGCTGGTGATGAGTATTCTGACCTACTTTCTCTTATAAGATCATATTTTTTCATTTCCTCTATATGCATTATAAATTCTTTTCTATCTTCTTTAGTCCATGCATAAGGTTTACAATTTATTTCTTTACTATAATCTTTTAACTCTATTTTTGCTATAGGTTTAGATTTTTCCCAATGTACTAATGGATTGTCACTATAGTTTTCTACAATTCTTTGTTCTATGGTTTTTATTTCTATAATATTTAAAGTTGCTAACATATGTTGAATTTCTACTGGATTATTATTTTGTAAGAATTGGACTTCATATTCATTATTCTTTTTCTGAAATTTTTCATCTTTCTCCTATATGGTCTTGTTATTCTTATACCCCAAGCTTCATGTTTACAAGGTGTTGTTAATATTAAAGCTTTACTAATCATATGTATAGGGAAATATTGTTCTAAAAAATCTAATCCTGGAATTACATCACACGAGGGTTCATTATATTGGTTCAATTCTTCTATTATTAATTCATAATTTCCTATTTGAACTTTCACCTCTTTTGCTTCTAGTTCTAACATGTGAATTTCTTTACCTGCACTTTCCATTCTTAACATTTTGTTTTTCCTTTTCCATAATTCTGGTGGTAGTACATTATATTTTGCTACTGTTAGGTTTGCTCCAGTATCAACCAAAGCATGATATTTTCTAGATCTATATTTTGCATATATAAATTTTATAAGTATATAGTACAATGGTCTACTCATATCCTGGATAAAACTTCTAAACGTTCTTTTAAAGTTTTCTTAATTACTTTTCTATCTTTTCTCTGTCTCATTATTCTAATATATTCTTCCTCATATAATAAATAATGATTATCATAAATAAAGTTTAATCTTCTATCTTCCCATTTATAAGCTTTACTTAATCCTCCAATTATCATTCTTAGAAAACTTTTATCATTCTTTGGTATTTTAGTTATATATTCCTGTTTCTTATACATCCATAAATCTCCTTCTATAATTATGTTTTTCTTTTTTCTTATTTCTTCATTTAACATATGAATATCTCCCATATTATGCTCTTGATAATAATTTTAATTGTTTTTGAAATTCGTCTTCTACTTTTTGTCTTCTTTTCATTCTTTTAATTACATACCTTATTAGTCTTATTCTTATTCTTCTTCTATTTTCTTCTTTTAAGGCTCTTTCTAATGCTTTTTGTTCTATTACATCCCATTTTCGTAAATTATTGTTAAAGGTTCTTATGGATCCTATACTTGCTTTAGGTATTTTTATTCCTCTTTCATAATTTATATAATACCAATTATTTTCATCATATAACCTAATCTTTCTATCCATTTATCCTTTTGATAATATTTTTAGTCTTTCTTTTAATGCTTTTTTAATATCATTCCTATTCATCATATTATTTACTACTGCATTATAAGCTTCTACAAAATCTTGTGACTGTGTGTAGTATACTATTCTTAACTGTCTTTTTTCTTTTTCATTACATTTATTTATTTTGTGTACTATATGATTCATCATTGCTTTATCTGCTTTTGGGATTATTATTTTTTCATCATCTATATAATAATAGTCTTTATTTTCTTCTGATAATATTACTCTCATTACTCTTGCTGTTTGATGTACATTTATCATCATATTAATTTTTGAATTATAATTGTCTGATGATTTATGTTAAAGATTATCCTATCTTTTTGATTTCTATAAGGTTTTACCCTTTCTAAAAAGTCTTTTCCTAGAACTACTTTATATGATTTATTTGAATCTTGTTCTACCCATAAAGTTAATTGTATTACATCTCTTTTATTAAATCTTACTATTATATTTGTTTTTATACCATCTTCTGTTTCTTCATAATCATTTTCTATATATCCTATTTCTATTTTACTTTTTTCTTCTTTTTCATCTACTAATGTTATTATTTCTTGCCAAATTCCATTCTTTTTAATTTCCATTATAATTTTATTTTGTTCCTTTTCTTTAGTTATGTCTAAATTTGTTATTTTTTGATTTATTTCAACTAATTCTGAACTTATAGGGTTTATTAGGGACATTTCAGCTAATCTACTATTTCCAGCTATATCAATACTTTTTCTTGGATTCATTATATTTATTTGTAAAGGTTCATTTAATGTATTTATCCTTAATGATCTATTGCCTAAATTATTGTTTGTTATTAGTCTTTTTCCTCTATTTTCATTTATACTTACGGTTTTATCTAATTCTATTTCCAATATTTTTGGTAATGTTATATTAATAGGGTCTGTTTTTACTTCTTTTAATATAGGCATAAATTGTTTTTCTATACTTACTCTTCCTACTGACTTATTATATATTTTATGTTCATTTGTAAATACTAGTCCTACCATTGCTGTTATACTTATAGTTTTTGCTCCTTCTAATAATTTTATTCCTTTTAATCTATGGTATATTATAATTGATTTATCTATATGTTCATCATTTCTAGATATTGCAAAATTAGTATTTAGGGTAAATTTTAATTTTTGATATATTAAATTTCCTGTTAACATTCCTAATACACTATCCTGCACACTACTTATTATTCTTCCATCTGTTATTAATAATTCTATAGGTGAATCTATACCTTCTTTAAAATATGCTTTAACTAATAATTGTACCCCTGCAATATATATTTCAGTTACTTCTTCTTTAAAAGGTAATTTAGATATTTCATTTTCTATTAATCCTTTACTTATTAATGGTATCCTTAATACTCCTTCTGTTAATGTTGATTCTATAGGATGTTTCTTTTGTAATATTACACATTGGCTTTTAATATCTTTCTTTGATTTTAGTATTTTATTAACTTTACTCATAAAATTTTCATTTACTATTTGACCTGGTTTCAAGTTTAATTTCATATCTTTTATTTTTTCATATTGTTTCGCATTAAATGTTAATCTTTTTTCTACACTTCCTTCTGATGTATTCCTATATTCTTCATAAGTTTCATATTCATCTTCTTCTTTTACCTCTTCTATTTCTTTACCTTTCATCATATATAATTTAAATTCTTCTTCTGAACCTTCTAAATATTCTATTTCTGATTCTGATTCTAAATCTGATTCTTCTTCTGTTTCGCTTGATTCATTTATTACTTTTATTTTATATATTTCTATATCAGGGTTTTCTATATCACTGTATATTTCTTCATCGAATTCTAGGGGTTCTAATTCATATTCTTGAGCTTTTTCTAATATATTCATAAGTTTCTTATCTCTAGGTTCTTTACATTCTGTTGATATATGTCCTAATTTTCCACAATTATAACATCTACATTTTCTAGGTCTTTTATTATAATCAATCTTGTTTCCTTTCTTAAAATATTTTCTAAAATATTTCTTAGGTTTATATTTTTTGTAAAACTTATCCTTTGGGTATTTTTTAAACTTATATCTATATTTACCATATTTTTTCTTTGGCTTCCATTTCTTTCTATATTTTCCTTTCTTATATTTTCTTTTTATTTTATTTTCATCCTTACAACCCCATCTATGAGGTCTTTCATATTCTGCACATCTTAAAATTATTTTATTCTGCTCATAATATTTCATATTTCTCCATGCTTGCTTACATTTTTCAGATAAATAATTTCTTAAATAATCTATTCTTTTTCCTAATGAATCTATATATGGCATTAATTCTGGAGTTTCTTTAAATATCTTTATATAATCATCTATTATTTCATCCCTTATTAATTTTGGTAATTTTCTATAAAAAAGATCTAAATATTTTATTCTCTTCATTTCTGGATTTTCTTTTATTTCGTAATAATATTTTTGAAATTCACGTATATAAGAATTTAAATGTTTTGGTTCTAATGAGCATATTTCTATTTCATATAATCTTTTTATTGCTTCATTACTTGTTATATGTTCTTCTAATGTACTACTTCTTCCTACAAATTCTGTTCTGAGTACATATTCATATCTTTTTACTAATTTAACATAGCCCAGGTCTGCATATGCTATGGTATCAGAGCTTATGGTTCGATAAAATGGAATTCTTAGATCCCTGTTAATTCTTATGCTACTTGCGTTAAGTTTTTTACTGTTATAGAAATTATTAAATTTGCACTAAGCCAGTGATTAGTTATATTTTACTGCTTGTTTAATTAAAAAGTCTGAATTCTCGGAAATATAATATGAATATAATTAAGAAGATTGAACCTAGAATGTATGAATTAGAATTAAGTAAACTACCTGTAAGTTCACATTTATCATTAATAGGAAATCAAGAAGAAACATGTATATTTACGCCTTTTATGATAGGAGGAAATGGAAATAATACTTGGAATTTAATGAATTGGAATAATATGTATATAATGAAACAATTGGGAACATATATAAATCCAAATATTCATGATTTGATGGAAATATATAATTTAGAAGAAATATTAGAAATGGTCCCGGATGATGTAAAAGAAAAAGTAAAATTAGAAAAACCTAGTAATAGGAAAGAAAGATTAGAATTTCTAAGTCAGTCTTTAGAAGAAAAAATATATAATATGAAAAAGAGAATAGAGAGTAATACGGAAGATTTAAGAATCATAAAATCAAATGTAAAAACTATAATGAATTCATTAGGAGTAACAGATATGGAAATAGAAGAAACTGAAATAAAAAATGAAAATGAATTAGTGGAACCTATAATACATAAACACAGAAAACTAAATATGATGAAAACATTAGATGAAATGGAAAAATTGGAAAATGCAAAAGAAAAAATATATAAACAAAATATGGATGAAAATGTAAGACAGACAAGATTAATTGCAGAACAGATAATGAGAGGACATCAAATAATAAATAATAATATATGGACTATAAATGATAAAATTAATAATTTAGGAATTATAGAGGAAGAGAAAAAACAAATAATAGAATTTACAAAGGGAAAAAATAAGACAGAAAATCTTGAAAAGAATGAAGAAATTGAAGAGGGAAGCAAAATTGCAGAAATAATATACTCAACTGATATAATAGATATATTTAAAATTCATAATCCACAAATAAAAATGATGAATGCTATAGAAGAAGAAGATAATGAAATTGAAGCTTTAATGGGGATAGAAGAACAAGAATTAGAACAAATTCAAAAAGACTTTAAGAATGCAACAATTATAAAAGGAAATGTAGATGAATATAAAGAATTAAATGTAGGAGTTAGTATAAATGATCCAGAAAACTCGAGTAAGAAAGAAGAAACAGAATCATCTAAAGTAAGAATAGAAACGGACTATAATAAACATAAAGAACAAAGAGAATATGAAATAGATAAAGAAGAATTACCACATAATAAAAAGACAGAAAACCAAGAATTTGATATAAGATTTGAAATACCAAAAGGAAGAGGTTTTACACCAACACCTATAGATCAATATGAAAGTAAAAGTATACCAGTATCAGGAATATGGTTAAATTTAGATTGTGTGTTAGACCCTGAAAAAATAATTGAAGAATGGTCTAGAGCAACAATAATAGCACTAATAGGAAGGAATAATCTAGATTTTCAATCAACTAATTTACTCATAGAATCAAGCTTTTTAGGAAATGTATATTATTGGTGGAAAAGCCAAGAGGAAAGCTGGAGAAATCAAATAAGACATATAGCTAAAGAAGAATATAATAGTAGAAAAGAATATTATGTTAAATTAGTAAAAAGATATGAATATGTACTCAGAACAGAATTTGTAGGAAGAAGTAGTACATTAGAAGAACATATAACAAGTAATGAAGCAATAAAAAGATTATATGAAATAGAAATATGCTCATTAGAACCAAAACATTTAAATTCTTATATACGTGAATTTCAAAAATATTATTACGAAATAAAAGAAAATCCAGAAATGAAGAGAATAAAATATTTAGATCTTTTTTATAGAAAATTACCAAAATTAATAAGGGATGAAATAATAGATGATTATATAAAGATATTTAAAGAAACTCCAGAATTAATGCCATATATAGATTCATTAGGAAAAAGAATAGATTATTTAAGAAATTATTTATCTGAAAAATGTAAGCAAGCATGGAGAAATATGAAATATTATGAGCAGAATAAAATAATTTTAAGATGTGCAGAATATGAAAGACCTCATAGATGGGGTTGTAAGGATGAAAATAAAATAAAAAGAAAATATAAGAAAGGAAAATATAGAAAGAAATGGAAGCCAAAGAAAAAATATGGTAAATATAGATATAAGTTTAAAAAATACCCAAAGGATAAGTTTTACAAAAAATATAAACCTAAGAAATATTTTAGAAAATATTTTAAGAAAGGAAACAAGATTGATTATAATAAAAGACCTAGAAAATGTAGATGTTATAATTGTGGAAAATTAGGACATATATCAACAGAATGTAAAGAACCTAGAGATAAGAAACTTATGAATATATTAGAAAAAGCTCAAGAATATGAATTAGAACCCCTAGAATTCGATGAAGAAATATACAGTGATATAGAAAACCCTGATATAGAAATATATAAAATAAAAGTAATAAATGAATCAAGCGAAACAGAAGAAGAATCAGATTTAGAATCAGAATCAGAAATAGAATATTTAGAAGGTTCAGAAGAAGAATTTAAATTATATATGATGAAAGGTAAAGAAATAGAAGAGGTAAAAGAAGAAGATGAATATGAAACTTATGAAGAATATAGGAATACATCAGAAGGAAGTGTAGAAAAAAGATTAACATTTAATGCGAAACAATATGAAAAAATAAAAGATATGAAATTAAACTTGAAACCAGGTCAAATAGTAAATGAAAATTTTATGAGTAAAGTTAATAAAATACTAAAATCAAAGAAAGATATTAAAAGCCAATGTGTAATATTACAAAAGAAACATCCTATAGAATCAACATTAACAGAAGGAGTATTAAGGATACCATTAATAAGTAAAGGATTAATAGAAAATGAAATATCTAAATTACCTTTTAAAGAAGAAGTAACTGAAATATATATTGCAGGGGTACAATTATTAGTTAAAGCATATTTTAAAGAAGGTATAGATTCACCTATAGAATTATTAATAACAGATGGAAGAATAATAAGTAGTGTGCAGGATAGTGTATTAGGAATGTTAACAGGAAATTTAATATATCAAAAATTAAAATTTACCCTAAATACTAATTTTGCAATATCTAGAAATGATGAACATATAGATAAATCAATTATAATATACCATAGATTAAAAGGAATAAAATTATTAGAAGGAGCAAAAACTATAAGTATAACAGCAATGGTAGGACTAGTATTTACAAATGAACATAAAATATATAATAAGTCAGTAGGAAGAGTAAGTATAGAAAAACAATTTATGCCTATATTAAAAGAAGTAAAAACAGACCCTATTAATATAACATTACCAAAAATATTGGAAATAGAATTAGATAAAACCGTAAGTATAAATGAAAATAGAGGAAAAAGACTAATAACAAACAATAATTTAGGCAATAGATCATTAAGGATAAATACATTAAATGAACCTTTACAAATAAATATAATGAATCCAAGAAAAAGTATTGATATAGCTGGAAATAGTAGATTAGCTGAAATGTCCCTAATAAACCCTATAAGTTCAGAATTAGTTGAAATAAATCAAAAAATAACAAATTTAGACATAACTAAAGAAAAGGAACAAAATAAAATTATAATGGAAATTAAAAAGAATGGAATTTGGCAAGAAATAATAACATTAGTAGATGAAAAAGAAGAAAAAAGTAAAATAGAAATAGGATATATAGAAAATGATTATGAAGAAACAGAAGATGGTATAAAAACAAATATAATAGTAAGATTTAATAAAAGAGATGTAATACAATTAACTTTATGGGTAGAACAAGATTCAAATAAATCATATAAAGTAGTTCTAGGAAAAGACTTTTTAGAAAGGGTAAAACCTTATAGAAATCAAAAAGATAGGATAATCTTTAACATAAATCATCAGACAATTATAATTCAAAAATTAATATGATGATAAATGTACATCAAACAGCAAGAGTAATGAGAGTAATATTATCAGAAGAAAATAAAGACTATTATTATATAGATGATGAAAAAATAATAATCCCAAAAGCAGATAAAGCAATGATGAATCATATAGTACACAAAATAAATAAATGTAATGAAAAAGAAAAAAGACAGTTAAGAATAGTATACTACACACAGTCACAAGATTTTGTAGAAGCTTATAATGCAGTAGTAAATAATATGATGAATAGGAATGATATTAAAAAAGCATTAAAAGAAAGACTAAAAATATTATCAAAAGGATAAATGGATAGAAAGATTAGGTTATATGATGAAAATAATTGGTATTATATAAATTATGAAAGAGGAATAAAAATACCTAAAGCAAGTATAGGATCCATAAGAACCTTTAACAATAATTTACGAAAATGGGATGTAATAGAACAAAAAGCATTAGAAAGAGCCTTAAAAGAAGAAAATAGAAGAAGAATAAGAATAAGACTAATAAGGTATGTAATTAAAAGAATGAAAAGAAGACAAAAAGTAGAAGACGAATTTCAAAAACAATTAAAATTATTATCAAGAGCATAATATGGGAGATATTCATATGTTAAATGAAGAAATAAGAAAAAAGAAAAACATAATTATAGAAGGAGATTTATGGATGTATAAGAAACAGGAATATATAACTAAAATACCAAAGAATGATAAAAGTTTTCTAAGAATGATAATTGGAGGATTAAGTAAAGCTTATAAATGGGAAGATAGAAGATTAAACTTTATTTATGATAATCATTATTTATTATATGAGGAAGAATATATTAGAATAATGAGACAGAGAAAAGATAGAAAAGTAATTAAGAAAACTTTAAAAGAACGTTTAGAAGTTTTATCCAGGATATGAGTAGACCATTGTACTATATACTTATAAAATTTATATATGCAAAATATAGATCTAGAAAATATCATGCTTTGGTTGATACTGGAGCAAACCTAACAGTAGCAAAATATAATGTACTACCACCAGAATTATGGAAAAGGAAAAACAAAATGTTAAGAATGGAAAGTGCAGGTAAAGAAATTCACATGTTAGAACTAGAAGCAAAAGAGGTGAAAGTTCAAATAGGAAATTATGAATTAATAATAGAAGAATTGAACCAATATAATGAACCCTCGTGTGATGTAATTCCAGGATTAGATTTTTTAGAACAATATTTCCCTATACATATGATTAGTAAAGCTTTAATATTAACAACACCTTGTAAACATGAAGCTTGGGGTATAAGAATAACAAGACCATATAGGAGAAAGATGAAAAATTTCAGAAAAAGAATAATGAATATGAAGTCCAATTCTTACAAAATAATAATCCAGTAGAAATTCAACATATGTTAGCAACTTTAAATATTATAGAAATAAAAACCATAGAACAAAGAATTGTAGAAAACTATAGTGACAATCCATTAGTACATTGGGAAAAATCTAAACCTATAGCAAAAATAGAGTTAAAAGATTATAGTAAAGAAATAAATTGTAAACCTTATGCATGGACTAAAGAAGATAGAAAAGAATTTATAATGCATATAGAGGAAATGAAAAAATATGATCTTATAAGAGAAAGTAGGTCAGAATACTCATCACCAGCTATAATCGTGTCTAAACATAGTGAAGAAAAAAGAGGAAAAACTAGAATGGTTATAAATTACCAAAAACTAAATGAATTAGCTATAAGAAATAGATATCCAATACCTAAGATGGATTTATTATTCAATCTAATAAGAGGAAAAACTATATTTACTAAGTTTGACTGTAAATCAGGATTTTTTCAAATAAAACTTGAAGAAGATAGTAAAAAATATACAGCCTTTAGTACCTCAGAAGGATTATATGAATGGAAAGTATTACCAATGGGATATCATAATAGCCCTAGTATATTTCAAGAATATGTGTAAAAAATGTTATTTCCAATAAGAGACTTTGCTGTGATTTATATTGATGATATATTAATATTTTCGAAAGATGAACAAGAACATGAAAGACATTTAGAACACTTTGTAAAAATAATAGAAGAGAAAGGATTAAATATATCACCTTCAAAAATGGAATTAAGAAAAGAGAAAGTAAATTTCTTAGGACAAATATTAACTAAAGATGGAATATAATTACAAGATCATATAAGTCAAAAGATATTACAATTCAAAAAGATAAACAATAAAAAAGATCTACAATCTTTCTTAGGACTAGTAAATCAGGCAAGGAATTATATACCTAATTTATCAAAATTAACCTCTAAAATATCTAAGTTAGCAGGAGAAAAAACTATATGGAAATGGGATAATAATATAGAAAAAATTGTAGAAAATATAAAATCTTTGTGTAAGGGTTTACCAAAGTTAACCATACCTCTAAAAGAAAATATAAAATGGATTATATATACTGATGCATCTGATAACTATTGGGGTGCAGCTTTATATTATGAAGATGAAGATGGAACTGAGAAAATAACTAGATATACTAGTGGAAAATTTAATGATTCTCAAAGTAGATATCATTCTAATTGGAAAGAATTATTAGCTGTTGTAAAAGCCATTGAAAAATTAGAATTATTTATAGTTAATAATAGATTTATAATAAGGACTGATAATACACAAGTAAAGCATTGGTTGTCTAGAGGAATAAAACAAAATAAGTTAAGTAGTAAAATGTTAATTAAATGGCAATCTGATTTAGCTTATTATGATTATGATGTTGAATATATAAAAGGAAAGAATAATTTAATTGCTGACTATTTAAGCAGATGGAGCCAGTAAGAAGAAGAAGTCCTATAACTCAGACGAATAAGGAAGATGATTCTTCCTCAATGATGAACCAACTTATAATGAAGATGAATATTCTTGAAATGAATATGAGTCTATTAAGTAGTCAAGTTAGTACCAGTATACAAGGGATTACAAGCTCTATATCTGGTATTAATGATTCACTTAATGACATCTATATTCAGCTTGAGAATTTGAAGCTCTGTAAGGCTGATGCCAATCCACTTATAAGGACAGATGTCCAAAATGAGACTTGTAAGGCTATTGCCAAATCACCTATAAGGACAGATGACCATAATATGAACTATAAAGGAAAAGAAGTTGAGCCATATAAGCCAAGTGCACCTATAATGGAGTCATTCACTCCAGGCGAGTCTTCTACTCGCAACACTCAAAGTTTAATCGAGTCATTTGGACTTGAGTCACTCTTAACCTCTAATTCTTTTGTAACCTCAACTCCTATAAGCCAGAATGTACCAGAAAATTTATCTTTTTCCCAAATAATGACCTATCAAGAAAAAGAAAAAGACCAGACCAAAAAGAATAACCATCCTCAGAAAGAACCCAATAATGATCTTTTTGAAATACCCAAACAATATAATTTCTACAAAGTAATTATCAAAAAGTTGAATCAGTTATCTTTGTCCCATAAAACCATCAAATATGTATCTCATTATGCTTTCAATAAAGCCATCATTTATCCAGGAACTCCTTCAGGAATTGTAAAAACCCTGTACCAATATGGTTTAATCCAAAGTATGTATCCATCCAGATCCTTGGAAGAAATTGCAGAATTACCTCAGAAACTTGTAAAAGCTGTTGGAGAGTATTTTGATATTGTAACTCAAAATCAAGTATTCATAAGGTGTTATTCAACTGTAGCTGAAATAACCTCAGAAAAGTTCTATATGCCTATAAATCTTATTAGGCTTGGGACTACCAAGAAGCCACTGGAGTATGAACCAGAGATTAAAGAAGATATATCAGATGATGAAGACTTCCAGTTTAGAGTATCTAATATAAGAGCTCAGGATTATCATATAATTTTTCAAGAAATGAACCGTATAAAGGTGCCAATATGACACCTGGAAAAGAAGAATATCCTTGGGTATATTATTCCACTGATAAAACATGTGTATATGCCCTCGGAAAGAAGAAGCCATCTAATGATAGATCCAATGAGAAACAATTTGGACTATGGTATGATAATATAAAGAAGAATAAGATGGATAATACCCCAGATACTAAGAGAAAAATATGTCAAATAATCAATGATTATCCGAATCATGAGTGTGAATATTGCCATGAATTTCGAGGAAATGATAAAAGTCCTTCTATCACTGTAGATCCAAGTTTACTCTAGAAGGAGTGTCGGCAGAAGAAGAAAACAAGTATAAGTGTCGGCAGAAGCAAACAATCAGAAGATGGCCGACAGAGCTGAGTCATGTAACTTTATCTTTTATCAAATTTTATCTGTAATCGTCCTTTGGTATGTCAGATGTCCTGTAATGTCTTGTAAAAGTAACTAGAGTTATAGTTACTTGAGTCAATTAGTTGAGTCCATTAGTCTATAAAAGGCCCCTGTAAGCTCCTCAGTCGGGCACCCCTCTTGTAAGCAATCTTTGAATGCAATATACAGATTTCCAAAATTCTCTCTCTTGTGTTTCTGAATTGTGCGAGCAGTCCTCAGTAGTCTTTGCAACCAACATCATCTTTAATCAACTACTATCGAAGAGTAACCAGGTATGAGGGGCTAATCTCTCTTTAGGGATCTAAGGGGGAAATTTTATGCGATCATAAGGGAAGTATTATAGATTATGTTACTGGGCAATATGTAAAATAAAAAAAAAAGAGTCTTTTTATGTTCGGATGAATAAAAATAGGATGAATACGCCTCCAGTAGGAAACGAAGGAAGGCTGTGTTGATATGGTCTGAAGGAAGAAGGTTGAGATTCCAAAGGATGCATTCTCTGTGAGAGATGTGAAAGGGAATTCTCTGTAAATAGTCCATGTATGAAAGAGGACATGGTTCCTTCTATGACCCGGATCAACATCGGTCAAAGATCATTCTAGTTTTATTTATCCTCTTAGTAAATATCTGTACAGACTTTGATTTTACAGGTGTGTCCTTGTTTATATCCTTAATTTAAATTCCGCATGAAAATTGCATGTTGCCCAGGTCTGCATAAGCTATGGTATAGGAATTGAGGGTGAGGTTATCTCCACAAATCTAAAAATTTAAGTAGCTTGTTATTAAGATTTTAAAATTAAGGGTGTTATTCACTTACTTGTACATAGTTAAAGTTAAGGGGATTTTGTGTAATTTTATCTATTTTAAATTTAATTATTATTTATCTTTATGACTATAAAATTCTAAATTATTATTTTTTTTCCCCAGATAAATTATTACTTGAGTTAATGTAATATTTAGTCCTTTATATTTGCCCTAATCTTTATTTTGAACCCTTAAGTTTTAAGCAGTTTTGGTCCCTCAAAGTAAAAAATAGCACATGTTTTTAGGATGAAATTTGAATGACCAAAACCTATAATCTAAAACTTAAGACATAAAAAATTTAAGAGTCCAAATATTGTATTAACCCTTTTTTAAAAAACTATTAATACTTATTTGGAAAACTATTCCCAATTACACCAAACAATATTGGAATCTTGCCAGGTTCATATAAAAAACATATGTGTATATATGTATATATTTTCTATCATATATAACATCCTAAATTTTTATTCACCAAAAATATATTATAATCAATTGAGAAATTCAATAAAAATGGTGAATATGCATGAAATTGGATCTTATGAATTTTGAAAGATTCATATTCATGAGAAAAATGGGCAAATTAATTCAATAAAAGAATTAAATGACAAAGGTGATAGCAAAATCATAATTTTGCCAATTTTGCCCAAGATTGATTATTTTTCAATTAATTGGAGTTAATTTCAATTAATCAAGAAAAATAAAGAAAAATGTATAATTGGATTATTCTTGATGGAATAAATCAAGAATTGTGAAATTATGGGGAATTATGCATAATTTATTTGATTGAATTATGGAATTATTGAAACACATATTTATTTTCCTTATCCCTTGATAATTTCGGCCAACACATAAAATGAGAGGAATAATTTAATTTCATGAGCACATGTCCAAAATGCTACATGTAGAGAGTAGTAATGACAATGGTAAGATGGGTATGACATGAAGGTATGGATATGATGATCATGATGGATGATGGCAAGATAGCAAGTAAGTCAAATTATGAAGGAAGTATGGGGCAAGTATGGCATAAAGTGAAGAGGTATGGTGGAAGCATGGAGGGAGGTATAATGAAAGACATGTGTCACCATGTCAACCCTTGATGAAATCAATGGTTAGGGGGAAAGAAGAGGAATTCAATAAAACACATTATCTTCCCTCTTCATGCAACATTTAGTCCAACACTAGAGAAAGAAGAGAGAGAGAGAGTTCTTGGAGACTTTAATAGTTTTAGAGAGAAAGAAGAAGAAATCTAAGGTAAGAAGTGATTTCTTAAGCTTTTCTTGTGATTTTGTCATGATATCCTTCTCTAAACCTTGATTCTTTATGAATCCATGATCTTCAAGACTCATTTTGAGCTCAAGAAGATTGAGAGGAGATGCCTAGAGAGAGAGGATTCAAGATCTCAAAAGGTAACCTCACAAACCTTAGATCTAAACTAGTACGATGTTGTTTTTAAGGTTTGTGTTTAGTTTTGGTGATTTTTGTCAAGTTTGTAAATTTGGAAAAGCCCTAAGCCTAAGGGGTTATGCTATCCAAATTTCTTTGAATCATGGTTAAAAAGTGTTTAAATGAGTTAATAAAGGATTAGAAGTGGAAAAATACAAGTTTTGGAAGCTAGAATACAAAACTACATTTTTCCATTTTTCTTGAATATTTTGGCCAGTACTGTTTCAGGGGGCAGGAGCTGGATTTTCATAAAATAGATGGTTCCATTGGATTCAGTGGGCAAACATAGGTGGGGTTAAAGTTGATCACTTTTTTCAAAAAAGGTCGAAAAAGCATAATTACGAAAACACCATTAAGACTCTAAATAGAGCCTGTTAAAGGTATTTTCATAATTTGACAGTGAATTTTGTTACTTCGAGTTCTGAAATGGATTCCTTGAGCGAAAATAGGTCATAATAGCCTTAGTCAAAATTTTGGGAAAATGTGCCATCGGGTCGGGCCGGGGTCCCGAGGGCATTTTGGTAAATTTTTCACCATAAACTTATATAACAACCAGAAACACTATGGAAGTGTCTCAACTGTACATTTGACGTTTTAGGACCACGTAGAGAGCCTGAGGGATTGGCACGCAAATCGAGGCACATTATTCGAGGATCAAGGAAGGGCGATTAAGGTAGGGAACTTACCTCTCCTGCGTGTATTTGATATTTGTGTTGGTGTATTGATGAATATTATTGTTTTGCTTGATTTTGTGAAACATATATGAATAATTAAAGCTCTGTTTCTGTTTATGCTGTGGCCATACGTATGTTGTTTGAAGCATTGAGCACGCAGATACGTCATTGTGTGAGCATGAGTTATGTAATGCAAGCATTTCATGCATTAAGCACTTATCTTGCATGCATATTGGTACTGTTTTCCTACTGAAATTCCCCAGAATCTCACCCTCCCCTACCAACAATTTAGACAGGAGAAGACAGAACGTATACTGAGAACAAAGAAGAGAACCGTACGAGGGGATTACAGTGGTGGAACGAAGACTGGGAGATGTCTCTGTTTCACTGGGACAAATGTAGACACCTACGTAGCATTGCGAGGCTACATTAATTGTAATTATCAAGTATGAACCTCTATGAGGAATTTTCATAATCATACACATAATATCAGTATGTTCATGTTATTCTTGTATTGCCCACTGAACTGCGTATCGTTTTCCACAAATACTTTGTCATAGGTGAAAATAAGATGAGGGTGTGACATCATGCATCGACGGAAATGATGTATTATTTATAAGTTTTGAATTATACTATTTACTTAAATTTTAATATTTTATTTCTTAAAAGTAATATTAAGGTTAATATGAAAGTTGCAATTAAAAATTATCAACCGTACTTAAAAGTTAATAAAAGGAACTCAATTAACAATTAATATTAGGAGAGTTACCTTCAAATCTGATCAGTTGGTAGCCGGTTTAAAAGGGAGTAGTTGTATTGAGTTAAAAACAGGTGTAATTAATTATAAATTATAGTTTAGGTTTAAGTTTTTAGTTCTTCATTTGTCATAATAACTCCAAGAGTAAAAATAAATAAAATTTATAATCTGTTCCTCGTGTAGCTTTCTGTTTATCTATGAGATGTTATAGCAGGAGATCTAGGATCCTGGGATTTTCTCAGGATTCGCAAATCCAGAGTACAGTTTGAATCCGGATTACCCAAACCCCCCCTTCCATCCCTTTCCTCTACTTTACCCAAAATTCACCGTTTTGGGTGTAAAAAAAAGGGAGATTGGGACCTGTTTTTATTTTAAAAAATAATATACAATTTCTTAAAATATTTTTTCAGTGACATCAAATATTTTAAAATGATTTTTTATACATATAGCACCTTAAAATATTTTTCTGATTGCAACAAGCAGTCTAAATTTAAGATGCAGAGTATTAATGGAAAACAATATTTTAGGGGATTAAATGCAAAAAAATTATTTTAGGATATTAGGTGTTATTGAAAAAATTATTTAAAGTATTGAGTGAGCTAAAAATTACTTTATAATATTGGGTGTTACTAAAAAATTACTTTAGAGTGCAGTTTGCTATACAGTAGTTACAACTGAAAAAATTTCTTTAAAGTTTTTCAGAAAGCAAATAAGAGAGAACCTTAAATATTTTTTCAGTTGTAACTAGTGTATAGCAAATTGCACTCTAAAATAATTTTTCAGTAACACCCAGTATCATAAATTAATGTTTAGCTCACTTATGACTCAACACCTTAAATAATTTTTTCAATAACACCTAGTATCCTAAAATAATTTTTTTTTGCATCTAATCCCTTCAAATATTTTTTTCATCAACATTCTGCATCTTAAATTTAGACTATTTTTTGCAATTAGAAAAATATTTTAAGGTGCTAGATATATAAAAAAATTATTTTAGGATACTTAGTATCACTAAAAAAAATACTTCAAGGTACTACATATTATTTATGAAAAGAAAAACAGGTCTCAACCTCCCCTTTTTTTACATCCAAAACGGTGAGTTTTGGGTAAAGGAGAGCAAAGGGATGGGAAAGTAAGGGAGATGATCCGGTTTCTTCTGAATGATGTTCTCTTCCTTCATGTTTGTTTGTCCACTTCATTGTTTTCAATCTTCTTCTTTCACCTTTCATTTTCCCTTGGTCAAGAATTGAGGATTCTCGTCTCTTATAACTATTACATCCTTCTAGGTAATTTCTTTCATCTTCTTTTTTTTTTATCTACTTTTCTTTTCATTTTGGTCTTCTTGAAACTTTCTCTTTTTCCCCTAAAATGGCGCAAGATTGCAATTCGGAGGAAAAAAATATAGACCGGTCAACCCACCAAAACCAAAGATTTGCCTAGTTATAATCAGTTTTATATTGGTTCAGTCTAGTTCTTATCAATTTGCTTTTCTTTCAGTTTAGGGGCTAAACCAAACCAGACAACCGATCGGTTTCCAATCGGACCAATTAGTCCAGACCAATCCGGTTTTTTGTTCCTTGAATTTTGTAACACCCCAAATTTTATATTCACCAAAAATATATTATAATTAATTGAGAGATTCACTAAAATAGTGAATATTCATGAATTTAGATCTTGTGAATTTTGAAATATTCATATTCACAAGGAAATAGGCAAACAAATTCAAGAAATGAATTAAATTACAAAGGTGATAACAAAATCATAATTTTTCCAAATTAGACCAATATTTATTATTTTCCAATTAATTGGAGTTAATTTCAATTAATCAAGGAAAATAAAGGAAAATGCATAAAAGGGATTATTCTTGGTGGAATAAAATCAAGAATTGGGAAATTAGGGGGAATTATACATAATTCATTTATATCAATCATGAAATTGTTAAAATCATTTTTTTCCCTTTCCTTCCCTCTTGAAATTTTGTCCAAACACCTAAGAATGAGGAGAAAATTTAATTTCATGGATATATGTCCAAATGGCTACATGAAGAGATAATGATGATTAATTTCCAAGAAGCACAAGTCAAATGCTACATAAACATTGCAATGATGATAATAGTTGAGTGATGTGTTAGATTTAATGTTGAGTGCATAATGGAGGGATAGCTTGAGTAAAGGAAGGGAGATACTTGATTGCATGATGGTAAGCTTGAGTGAAGGAAGAGACAAACATGATTACATAAAAGGGTGTAAGAGTATGGACATGAAGTAGAAGGCATGGTTGGAGGTATGGGAAGAGGGATGGTGTCTTTGACAAGTGTTGAAATCTCAACCCTTGATGAGATCAATGGTGTGAATCAAGGGAACATTTTTATGAAGCTTTTCTCTTCCCTTCCCTTCCTCATTTTCATCCAACACAAGAAGAGAAGAGAGAGAGAGAGAGCTCTCAAGTTCTTGAGAGAAGGAAGAATAAGTTTAAGGTAAGTGTGATTTCTTAAGAGTTTTCTTGTAATTTTGCTTAGAAACCTTCTCTAAACTTTTCTTCTTCATGGAATCCATGAATTTGAAGAAACGTTCTTAGCTCAAGAAGAGAAAGAGGAGATGTCTAGAGAGAGAAAATTCAAGATCTCAAGATGTAACCTCACAAACCTTAGATCTAAACTAGTATGGTGTTGTTGAGGTTTGTGTTTGGTTTTGGTTATTTTTGTCAAGTTTGTAAATTTAGAAAGTACTAAATCTAAGGGGTTATGCTGTCCAAATTTCTTTAAATCATGATTATAATGTGATTAAAAAATTTAATAAGGGATTAGAAGTGGAAAAGTACAAGTTTTAGAAGCTAAAACACAAAACTCCATTTTTCCAATTTTTGACCAATATTTCGGCGAGCACATATCTGAGGAAAGGAGTTGGATTTTCATAAAATAAATAGTTCCATTGGATTCAGTGGGTAAAAATATGTGGGGTTATAGTTGGTCACTTTTTCGGTAGAGGCTGAAAAAGCATAATTCCGAAAACGCCCCTGAAATCCCTAAATCAGGGCTGTCAAGGGTATTTTCGTAATTTGACACTGAATTTGGTGACTTCGAGCCCAGAAATGGATTCCTTGGGGCGAAAATATGTCAGAATAGCTCTAGTTAAAATTTTGGGAAAACGTGTCATTGGGCCGAGTACGGCGGGGCCAGGTCGGGGACCTGGGGTATTTTGGTAAAATTTCACCATAGATTAATATAATCACCAGAAACACTATAGAAGTATCTAAACGGTACGTTTGACGTTTTAGGACCAAGTAGAGAGCCCGAGGGATTGGCACGCAAATCGAGGCATGTTATTCGAATATCAGGGAAGGGCGATTAAGGTAGAGAACTTATCTCTCTTGCATGTATTTGATATTTGTGATGGTGTATTGATGCATGTTATTGCTTTGCCTGATGATGTGAAACATATATGAATAATTGAAGCTCTTTTTCTGTTTATGCTATGGCCATAGGTATGTTGATTGAAACATTGAGCAAGCAGATAGATTATTGTGTGAGCATGAGTTATGTAATGTAAGCATGTCATGCATTAAGCACTTATTTAGCATGCATATTGGTATTACTTTCCTACTGAGATTCCCCAGAATCGCACCCTCCCCTACCAACAATTTAGATAGGAGAAGACAGAACGTATGCTGAGAACAAAGAAGAAAACGATACGGAGGGGATGCGGTGGTGGAACGAAGACGGGAAGAAGTCTCCATTTCACTGGGATGGATTTAAACACCCATGTAGCGCTGTGAGGCTACGTTAATTGTAATTATCAAGTACGAACTCGTATGAGTAATTTCCGTAATCACGCACATAATATCAGTATATCTATATTATTCCTGTGTTGCTTATTGAACTACGTATCGTTTCCGCAAATACTCTGAAATAGCTGAAAATAAAATTAGGGTGTGATAAATTTTACACTCTATTAAAATATTATTGTAATATTAAATATTAAATGATAATAATATTTTTATAAAAGAAATCTCAACTATTAAAAAATAAATCTAATGATAAAGAAATTAAGTGAAGAAAATAGTTGTAGAAATACTATTGACCCTTTTAAGAAGGGTTCATTAACCCGGACCGGACCGGCCGATCCGACCCGGAAACCGGCGAACCGGCCAGTAGACTGATCCAGTTCCTGGTTACTAATTTTTTTTTAAAAAACAAATTTGATTTTTTCTTTAGAATTTTATACTATAAGTCTAAAATTTTCAATTTCTCACCGGTTTGGTCCTGGTTTAGCTCCAATTTGGCCCCGGTTTGACCCACTGAGCCTTAACCCAGTACCCTGACCGATTCAATACCTAATCCGAATTTTAATACCTTACTTTTAAGTTAGGATTTCATTTAAAAGCTTTAAATAGGCTCCAAGTAATGTGCAAAGCCGGCACATAATTAGATTTATATCTACACGCTCATTTATGTAAATATATTCAATTGCATATATTTATACGATAAGTACAAATAGATGAATAGATTTACCTATCAAGTTCGTGGGTTTTACTTTATAGTCTTGCAAAAATGAGCCTATTCTATTTGTCTAAATAGGTTTGATCATGGGTTTGAGCCAAACCTAAGCGACTGACTTAAATAGGTGAAGTTATGCCTAAAACATGTTGAGAGCTATGCCTTTGATAGGCTTCTAGACCTTTTTCTGCCCTTAGTTATACTTAAAACACACAAATTAAAAACGTAATAAAAATGTGAAAATATGTCATGTTTTTATTAAGGTTAAGGTGACAGATTTAATAATGATGTGTTATCCAATGTATATCTAATATAATTAAATTTTGTTGGGATAAAATTACATACAAACATTTTAAAATGAGGTAAAAATAACAATACATCAATTCAGACAAAATATCCATTTTGTGGGATCCACAAAGGAAGAGACAATGTTCTCTCTCTTGTCCACATCATTCTTGCACCCTCACCCGCAC
This sequence comes from Inga leiocalycina, assembly GCA_963242795.1. Lineage (NCBI taxonomy): Eukaryota > Viridiplantae > Streptophyta > Magnoliopsida > Fabales > Fabaceae > Inga > Inga leiocalycina. The sequence goes on from OY725328.1 coordinate 29,315,422, forward strand.
CCTCACCCTCACCCTCACCCCCGCCCTTCTCCCTCTCACCCTTCTCCTCCCTACACGCGTCCCTCAACTTTTTCTCCAGAACAAGATTGATTGTTAATGGCTTTGCCTGGCTCATATGAAGTTTTTTTTTTTTTTTTGCTTAGGCTCATATGAAGTTTACTTGCTAGTGGCTTTGCCCATTTTGGAATGGAATGCTGAGTAGGTGACACTTGTGATCATATTTGTCCTTTTCTGTCTTTTTTTTTTTTTGAACAATTCCTTTTTTGTCTGTTAGATCCCTTCCCCTCTAAATATATAACTTGGTAATATTGCGTATAATACTAACTAATTAGAAGGTTCTACGTTGACCCAATACTTATTTTAGGAGCAGAAAGTCGAATTATTTTCTTTAATTCCACAGTCATTTCTCCACTGTGATATTGTTAGTTTTATAAAAGAGTTACAAGTCAAAACAAGGGCCCGTCTGAATTTAGATTTCATACTTTGGATATGAATATTGGTCTTATCCAATTAAAACCTCTGAAATTACCATAAATTGATCTAATGAAGTTTCATGAGTTTTGCAGGATTCAAGTGTTATGTATGCTTATGTAAGTACATTACTCTTCCATTACATGTTCTTGTAACTCAGATAAAACTACATTCACTCACTCATTTATTTCCTGATTGTCTGCTATTTGATACGAGACCTCCTACAAGATTTGATTTTCTGTGCTATTTATGTTGTGTTTATAAATTATTTTTATGCACTAGTAAGTATTTTAATTTAAACCAATTGTTAGGTTTATATAAGTCCATGTCATTATAACCTTATAAATTTTGTTTTACAAGTTTGATTGCACGATATCTTAAATTGCAGTATGATAGTTGGTAAGAATTATTGGCCATTCAACATCAAGGATTTGGAGCTATTGGAATTCTTGGTCAACTGATTTTAAGGACGAAGAAATTAACAACTATTTGGAGAATATATCCAATTGAAGTTTCAATATCCTAGTGGGTTTATGAATGATTTCTTTTAGGGTTATTGGAACATTAGTCACAAGAATATTATGAAGTTTTTTTTTAACTTAGTTTTTCTTTTCTTGGAGCAAGACTGTGGATGGCATGAATTATGTCTTCATTTATATAGTTGTACATTTCTTACAAAGCTGAGATATTCTTACTTTATAGTTTTTGTTATTTCATTTGTTCTTTTTTTGGGAATAAGGTGGTTGTCATAGCTCACCTAGAATTTATGTAATGATAAAAATTATAAAGTATATTTTTTTTTGTATTAGAGCTTATTTTTAAAAAATAATCTCCAATACAACAAAAAAGGCCCTCTTTATTTTTCTTTAAAAAATATTACTTTTTAGACTGGTTCTAATTACAACTAGTCTAAAAAATCCACTTTCTAGATCATATATAAAGTTACATAAGGACTAAAAAGTCACACTTTTTAGACCTCACATTTAAGAACCAGTAAAAAGAGTTATCTAACAGATTTTTTAAACCAGCTACATTTAAACCTGTTTAAAAACCACTCTAAAAGTTATTTTCATTGAGTTTAAAAAGTGATTATTGCACTAGTGAAATTTCTTCCTTTTAAAACCAGCCTACCAACCTCCTTTCTCTTCCTCTGTCCCTACTCTTACAATTCCTATGGACTCATCCTCGAAGGAAGAAGCAAGATACAAGGCTAAAGCAAATTAAAATTGGTGTTTTGCCAAAATAATCTTATTCAATATTCACAATCACTCCTTCGAATTCTCTCTCTGTCTCCTCTTCCAATATTCACAATATTATTTCGTCGTTAACACCTCCTCCTCCTTCTTACTCTTCTCCTTGCAATAACTCTAACCTCACTAGTAACTTCCACCGCCACCACCGTCATTTTCTCCAAAATAGCATCAATAATGCTAATCCCTTATCATCTTCTTCATCGTTTCACCACAGGATTTTTAAACCCATTAGAGGAATCCCTCTTTACCAAAACCTATATTATTTTTCAATCGAGTGAAACTTTAAAGTATGTGTTGTTTTTCAATTGGTCAATGGTGAAGTGAGTGTTTTTCAATTGATCAATTGTGAAGTGAGTTGGCATATAATGGACACTTTGATACTATAGGTGGGACCCATAAAAAGAAAACTAAGGCGTTTGAGATATTTAACGGAGATGAACACTTTTGCTCTGTTTGGAAAAGTTTGTGGGTTTTTTTTAATTCAAAAATTGTTTATGGTGTCATATGTTCTTTTGGAAAAAGATCATGGGCATTTGTGCATCTTCATCCTTTAAAATATCAGGTAAATAAAGAAAAGGTTAAGGGGCAATTTTGCTCGAAAAGTTTTTTAGGGGGCAATTTTGCCTTGACCGTTATCTCAATTGATTTTGACTGTTAGTTAATCAAATATGTTGAGCTGACAGTCCACATGTCATCCATGTCATTTTTGTTAAGGTGTAAATTTATCTCTGAAGTTTTAGATCTAACTCTTAAAAAAATGAAGTAGATGATAAATAGACTTCTAAGAGCAAATTTACACTTTAATAAAAATAACGCTTATGACATGTAGATAGTCACCTCAGCATATTTGGTCAACAAATAGTCAAAAGTAGTTGAGATAACAATCAAGGTAAGATTGTTCTCTTTTTGACACTTTTGGGGCAAAATTGCCCTAAAAAAAACTTCTAAGGCAAAATTGCTTCTCGTTAAAAACTTTCAGAATAAAATTGCCCCTTAACTCATAAAGAAAAATGATGCGAAACAAGAAAATACATAGGGAAACATGCTCGTTAATAGGGGTAGAAATATGCCAGGCTATACTTAACTCTTAATAGTCCAGGCCTGTTCTGCCATAAATAGTCTTGATCTATGATCTATTATAGGCTTTTTTTTTTCAGCTTGAGTTTGGCCTATACAAAGGCCTGACCTGGCCTGAGCCTATTAAAAGAGCTTGCAATTTTTTTTAAAAAAATAATTCTTGTGTTATATTTTTTTTATTTATTTAATATTTTTTCATTACATTTTATTTTTTCCCAATGTCTTTTCCTTTTTATTATTTAACCATTTTTTAAAAATTTTCCCTTTTCTATTATAATTTTTTCATTTTATTATGAACCAGGTGATCAACCACTGTCTAGACTAGTTTTTGAAACTTTTCCTTTTTTTTTTTTTATTATGTACAAGGTGACCTTCCTATCTCAAACCTTTTCGCTAAAAAAATATTTTTTTCACTACCATTCCACTATTTTTCAACAAAATAAATCTATAATTTAAACATTTTTATGATTATTCTTAATTTATATCATTTTATATTTATTTTCATAATTTTATAATAGGCCTAGGTTGTTTGACAGGCTTAATAAGCTTTTTAGTGAGCTTAGGACCGGCCTTTAAGCTAAACATGCTTTTTAAAAGGTCTGAACCTATTCCTATTATCAAACAGGCTAGACCATAGGCCCTGACAAGCCGCCTCTGGTTTCCACCCCCTCCTCTTTAGGTTCTAATAGCATAAAACATTGTCATTTTGTGATGGAATTGGTGGGGCTTATTTCAAAATTGGCTTTTTACTTTTTCCCACAGCGCCAGAGAGATGAAGAAGAAGGGAGTCATAGAGGTAGAGAGCGATGTTTTAAAAATTGGATCAAACGTTGAGCCAGAAAGGCTTGTGGATCATGGTTTGTTCGGTCCATCCAGTCGGATCGGTAGTCAAGCCGGTATTGTAATTGTTAAATAAGCATAATTTTATATAAAAAATATATCAAATAATTTAAAAATAAATTTAAATAATTTAATCTCATAATAAAATAACAAACTTATATAACAATATATCTCACAATTCACAAATTATTGGTCATAAAATATAGGACAAACACAAATAAATACTAAAATCAAAAACGAAAAAATAAGGGTGATGTCGCTTCTGTCGCTCAAGCAATTAATTAATAACTAAGACAACCTACTAATGAAATATAGTGGCAACTTAGGTCATTCTCCCAAGGAGCAATCTATGGGTTTTTCTTTAAGTTGAATTTATGTGATGAAAAATGCAATGGAATAAACCTAAACTAAAATGTAAAACACTACTACCTAAATGCGAATAACTCTAAAACCTATATGAGAAAGAAACTAACCTAAATGAATGCAAACACAATTTTTTAAGGGGTTTTTTATGAGAGGGAAATTGAAATCCTAAGCAAAGAGATTAAGAAAAAGCAAGGCAAATAATAAAGATTTAATTCAGTTATGATGATGAAGAGGACAACTTAGGAATCATATGGGGTTAACTTTTCTAGCCCATATCAATTTATTAGACCAAAGTGAGAGTGATGAAAGATTGAAATTAATAGAATTAATCAACTAACTGAAACTGGGAATCCCTCAAATTCAATACAACTAATCCACTTGAAAAATCATAATGGAATAAACACTAGTTAATGAAATCCATTAACACTAGTCAAAATAGTTTTAAGATAGTTTTGAGAATCTTGTTCACAATTGTGTAATTAAACAACTAGATAATTAACCAACCAAAACAAACAATCAATCAAGAAGTTAAACCCAAATTGACAATTAAATTAATAATCTAATTGACAATCAAAGGGTTTGCAAACAATAATCCCAACAATCATTTAAGCACAAAATCAAATCCAAAATATCAATTAATTCAAATTAAATATGTATAAAATCTAAAACTAAATTGTTCTCAAAAAAACAATTTAAAATTATTTAAAACTAAATAATTTCAAGTCTTGAAACAAATTGATAAAAAGAAAGACACTTTTTTATAACTTCAAATGTAAGCTCCTAAACTTTATCTTTCTTCATATTTCTTCCAAATGACCTCCCAAGCAAGCTTACACTGCCCTTAAGGGCCTGTTTGGTATAAGAAAGATCTGGGAAGGAAAGAGAACATGTATAAGTTCTCTCGTTTGATACGCAATTTTGACTTAATCTTTTCGGGAATTTAAGTTCCCGGGCCCATCAATATTCCCTTATTCATGGGAAGATGAGATCCTACCAACCTAAATTCCTTCAATGGAGGAAGATTTAAAAGATAAATATGCCCCTGAAATATTTAAATTAAAAGGCGAAAAATTCAAATTTACTACAGAATTTGCTTATCAAATTCGAATTTTTAAGGATTCCCACCTTGCAAATTTGAATTTCTACAGAATTTGCTTATCATATAAAAAAAATAATTTCAATTTCATTAATAAATAAATAATTTTTTTATTTATTTAAATTATAATTTATATTTTATTTAATTTTTAAATTATTGTACTATTAATTATTTAATTTATGAATTGAAATATAAATTTAATTAACATATAATTATTAATTTATGTTGAGGGTAAAATGGACATTTCTCTTTTTTTGCCCAAATTCCACCCTCAATTTTCTTTCTACCAAACAACTCATCTTTTCTCAACCCATCTTCCATCATCCTTTACAATCTTCCTTTCCCTTCTTAAATTTTCCTTATACCAAACAGGCCCTAAATCCTTCCTTCTTCCAAAGACCAAACAACTCACAGACATGTAAAAGAATGGGTGGAGAATAGTGTGGTGATGGAGTTAAAATGAGAATTATGATTGAATGAATAAATGTGGCGTGAATTGAGTCAAAGGTAAAGAGAAGAGATGGTTATAGGAATTGACGCTGTGCGTGTGGTGAGGTGAAGCGACAGATTAGAAGGAGGGTTAGTGAGGATGGATGATGGTTCAAACTTCAAATATTCAATGGAGGGGAAAGCGCCCTTAGGGCTTGTTTGGTTTAAAAGGAGGGAATGACAGGAGAGGGGTGGGTCATCTTGTTTGGTTTGATTAGAGGGAGAGAAAAGAAAAAGTTTTTTAATGATAATTTATTTGATTTAAGAGAGGAGGAAAAGGGAGATAATGACTAAGTTATCATTTTATCTTTATATATTAATTTACATTTTCTTACTTAAATATATAATTTAAATTAGTTTTTAAATAAAAATTATTTAAATTAGTTTTTTTTTTTGGTCAAATATTTAAATTAGTTTGTCAGACACAATAAAAGACAGAATCCTCCAAAATAGAACCACCCACAATTAAGATCACTTCACAAGTTGAACCAAATGCAGCAATTTCCTCAACAAAGTATGCAAATAAAAAGAGAGTAGAAGCATATGACAAAGCAACGTTCAGTATTGGGAAGTTTGAACAAAGACATATGAAACCTCAACAACGGACAGAATCATCAATCACATGAACTGTGACACAACATTGTACGAAAAATGGTGTTGTTATTGTTTGTTTGTTTGTTTGTTTTTTTTTTTTTTTTTTTGCAGTAGGTATAACTAGGAGAAGTGAGAAGGGAGGGGGAAAAATAAAAGCTTAAAAAAGATCTGAATTTTTCACATTGTGGTATAAATGGGAATGTGAAAAAGTTATGGGGGTAAAATAGTCCCAATTTTTTGTTTTCTTCCAAAACTCTCCAATTTAGAAGAAACAAAAATAAGGGGATGAGAGGGATTTGGAGCCCCTCTTTTAGAGCTCTTCCCTCAATTTTTCACACCACATCAGAAAATAGCTCATTTTTCATCCTCTCTGAAGAGAGTTGGCTGTTAAAGAGAGCGTCCATAATGCTGTGCAGCTAGGTGGTTTTTACAGGAAAATAAGGAAATTTTGGGTATAAAATTTGAAAATATTAGAATTGAATTAATCCATTCAAACTTAGTTATTAGGTTCTTTTTAAACTTTCAAAAATAATTCTGCATCATAGAGTTTTTTAATATGTTTTTGCTTGACTGGCAATAATTAAATAAAATTGTAATATATCATATATTTAGAAATATTAATCTATCTTAAAATAGGAAATTAAAATATTAACAATTTAAGCTCAATAATCTTATAGTTAATTCAGATTTATATGATTTTCTAAAATTAGCTAACAATTCAAATATGATCTAATAAATCCAAATTAACCTAAAATAGTCCCAAAAATAAATTAATAAGGTGTGAAAAAATATATAAAATTTGAGATTTATTAAAAAGACAATGGTTAAAAATATTTAAAAGATTAAAGTGCTTATTTGGAATGGCGATTGGAGCTTTCAAAATCAGTTTTTTAATTATATTTTACAGTATACGAGGTGAGTATGTGATAGGAATTTTATGTCGATTGATGTGAATAAACATTTTTGGAGGTACCACCACTACAAAAAAAAAGACTTTCAGTCGCCGCTGAAAGTCTAAAAGTCGCCGCTGAAAGACTTTCAGTGGCGACAAAAAGTCGCCGCCTATGCGACTATCGCTGAAAGTTTTAGTGGCGACAATTTTTGTCGCCGCTAAAAGTATACTTTTAGCGGTGACTTTTGTCGCCGCTAAAGGTGACTTTCAGCGGCGACTTTTGTCGCCGGTGAAAGTGTTAATTTTTTAAAAAAAAAAATCAAAAAATTAAATTTTTTATTAAAAAAATTCAAATTTTTTTTTAAAAAATTAATTTACAATTGCCACGTGTCTCCTCCCCGTGCTACCACGTGTCGCCTCCTCATAATTCCTCCATGTGACTCTCCTCCAATTCGAACCCGCGACCTCAGAGAGCCGATACCTTAGCACGTGAGTCTCTGCCAGTTGCGCCGGAATGAACCTATGTCATATTTTTACATATTATTATATATATATATAATATTATCATATATATAAACATACATACATATAATTAATTAATTATATACATATAATTAATTATTAATTAAATATAATATTATTAAAAGTAATGAAAAATTAAGTAAAAACGAAAAAAATATTGATATATTTAAATTTAAAATTTTTTTAATTAAAATTACTTAATAAATAATAATTTAATATCATAAATATTATTTTTAATAAAAAATTATAAATCTAATATTAATAAATAATAATATAATTTTAATAATTAAGGTTAAATAGAATTATTTAATAATTAATAGTTAAATTTTATAAATATTATTTTTAAAAAATATTAATAAAAAAATATGAAAAAGACTTTCAGCGGCGACACTAAAGTCGCCGCTGAAACTCACTTTCAGCGGCGACTTTTCATAGTCGCCGCTGAAAGTGTTTAAAATTTTTTTTTTTAAATTTTCGAAAAAGACTTTCAGCGGCGACACTAAAGTCGCCGTTGAAACTCACTTTCAGCGGCGACTTTTAATAGTCGCCGCTGAAAGTGTTTTAAAATTTTTTATTTTTTTATTTTTGAAAAACACTTTCAGTGGTGACTCTTTTGTGGCCGCTGAAACTCACTTTTAGCGGCAACTTTTAATAGTTGCCGCTGAAAGTGTTAAAAAATTTTTTTTTTTAAAATTTTCGAAAAAGACTTTCAGCGGCGACTTTTAATAGTCGCCGCTGAAAGTGTTTTAAAATTTTTTTTTTTTAAATTTTCGAAAAACACTTTCAGCGGCGACTCTTTTATCGCCGCTGAAACTCACTTTTAGCGGCGACTTTTAATAGTCGCCGCTGAAAGTGTTTAAAATTTTTTTTTTTTAATTTTCGAAAAAAGACTTTCAGCGGCGACACTAAAGTCGCCGCTGAAACTCACTTTCAGCGGCGACAAAACAATGTCGCCGCTGAAAGTCTGACTTTCAGCGGCGACAAAAGTGTCGCCGCTGAGAGTGACACCTTCAGCGGCGACATTAAAAGTCGCCGCCAAATGTCGCCGCTGAAAGTGATTTTTTTTGTAGTGCACGCATGATCTCAAACAAACATTAAAACCTAAAAATGGGGAAAAAATATTAAAACATAAAAAGAAAAGGGTTAAGGGGCAAAAATATACATGTGATTTGTCCCAAAGTGCGTCCAACAGCAAAAGCTTTTTTTAGGTGCAAAAGTAACAATATAATTACATAATAGATGCAAAAGTCACACTCTCAGTTAAAGGAAAACGGTCAACGATTAAAAAAAAGTTTGTTGACTAGGGTTGCTGACTTGGCAATTTTTTAGGTGTTGTTCCTTATTTCATAACAGTCCTCTCTCTCTCTCTTCTTCCCCCTATCTCTCTTCCCTCAAATTCCAACTCACGGACCGCTCCATCGGATCTAAACTATGGCTTCTTCTACTGCACTCCTAGATCCTTCCAGACACTGCACCTATAATCGCAAGCAAAAAACTCTCGGCCTCCTGTGCACCAAGTACTTTCCCTTTCCTAGTCTTTTCTTTTGTTTTTGTTTCTTTGTTTTTTTGATTTTGCAATCATCCATCTCTCTCCTTGGCATCGTTTATTTTAAATTTGATTTGCACGTGAAGTTTCTTGAGCTTGTATAATCAAGATGCTGTTCACTTGATTGGCCTGGACGATGCGGCTGTGTGATTAGGTATTTATGCACCTGATTATGCCTGAGGAGCTTCGTACACTCTCAAATTTGCTTGCAAGGTCAGAGCTTTAGGTTCGTTCTTCACTTTCGATTGCCTTTTCATCGCTCGTCTAGAGGCGTTTTGGCCGTTCATCATGGGAGTGACGAAGCTTTGGGTCACCGATGCTTTGGGACTTCAAGCTTGATCTTTCTAGCTTTTCCCTTCGATTTTTTGGTTTTCTTTCTGTATTCCTTCATCTCTATTTCTATTTTGTGCTTTCATTTGTTTGATTGTGTTCATTTTGCCTTAAAATGGTTGTGGTTTGCTGTTGCTCTGTTTTTTACATTTAATTTATTGTTGTTGCTCCGGTTCGATTATGTTTCCCTTCGTCCTCCGATTCGATTTTCTGCTCACTATGCTATTCCATCGACTTGGCTCTCGGCTGATGGAGTTTCCCTTTTTTTCCACTGGATGACACCTTTCGAATCCTGTTTGGCTTCTTTTGTCCGACGGAGGAGAGTGTCCATCTTTTTCAACTCTAAGTGGTTTTTCTAAATGCCAATTAACTTGCCAAGTCAACATCCCTGGTCAACAAGCTTTTTTTTTTACTGTTGACCGTTTCTCCTTTAATAGAGAATGTGACTTTTGCATCTATTATATAATCATATTAGTATTTTTACACCTAAGAAAAATTTTTACTGTTAGGGGACAAATCACATGTATATTTTTACCCCTTAACCCAAAAGAAAATTATAGTATACCAAGCATTTGTTCTTAAAAAAAATTAGACCAGGCATTTGTTCCTCGATGAATGTGCGTGACAGTTAAGATGTTTAATAAATTAAATTTTTTGACATTGGAAACAGAGAATGGTACATGTAAGTATGTAACACTGTATATGGCAAAAAAAAAAGTATGTAACACTGTAACAGTAATGACTTACGGACATAAAAGAGTCCCTGTTACTTTTCAATTTTATTTCACATTTGCTTCTTCTTTCTCTTTCTTCTTTTCATTTCGTTTCGGCGGTCACCTTCCTTCTACGTTCTAGCTCCGGCAAGTTTAGGGTCATGGGCTCATGGTTAGCAAGTTGCAAGTGGTTCACGTCTCATCTTTAGATTTGCAGCAGATTTTTGGTTCATTATTTCTGTCGTTATTCAAGGAAAGATAGGGAGGCACTGGGTTTTTCTTCTGGTCCATCCTCCTCCCCTTCCCTCCTCTTCTTCCTTCCTTTTTTTCTTCTTCTTCATCATTGTGGCTCAACCTCATCACCTGACTTGTCCGGTTCTTCGAGATTCGCTCCAGCTTCCGGCTTAACGGCGGTTTCCGGGGTGAAAGCCGGTTCTTGCAGGTTCAATCCGGTTGAAGTTCTAAAACGGCTTTCATACAAAGAACGAGTTGTTTGGCACTTCGGCCGACGGTCCGGTCCGGGTTCAAAATCATTGGCATAGAGTGAGAAAGAGAGCACCGGAGAAGGGACACTGAGGGGAGACATAGTGATTGGGAAGAGACGAACAGGAAAGAACAAATCATTAAAGAAAAATCGAAGCTCCTCCTCAGGTAATGTTGTAGATATCCACTCTTTTACTTCCTCGTGTGTGTACCAACGAACTGATCCGTTATAATAGTACATGGAATTCCAATGTTGTGTTCTTGATTGATGGTAATTATTTTAGTTTCAATAGATTTATTCTGTTCTCAATTTATTTATCTTGTGCCAGCCCTATGCTTGTACTAGTGCCAAATTTGTATAACTTTTTGGAATTTTTAAGGGTTGCCTGAGTCTCTTCGAGTTATTTCAGGTTCATAAAGCATACGACTTAATTATTGCTTCTATATATGACATTTTCTTCAAATAATGTGACTCTAATCGCTCTACATTACTAAATCACTGAACCAATGCTGGTTTGTGTGGGAAATGACGAAGTGTATACACCTGAAATTTTTTTTTTTTTTGTTTTATCTGAGTCCTAAAGCTTATGTTTACTAAATTTGCACAAACACAAGAAAATCATATGCATAATTAGGGAGTTGGCTGATGAGAATGGGGAGCTTGATTTGTGCATAGAGGGCATAAAGAAAGATACAAAGCTTGGGTCCAGAGTTTATGCTTTTCATACTGATTCAATTAAACAAAATGCTTAAATCACCACTATTTACTCGAATCTTCTGGCATATCCATGACTTTCCATAGCTTGCAATGAAGAACTGTTCTGCATATTGTTTTCCAAATACCTTCAAGTACATTGTAAAACTTATTACGTGGTGTTTGTCTATTTTTTCCACAGGTTCAAGTTAAACTAGAGTTGATTTCATCGTTGCTCCCTTGGAGATTGGCCTAACGTTGTTAAAAAAATCAGTGTATGATGACCTTTGAAGTGGAAGCCAATTAATGATGTGTGACAGTCTCAGCAGCTTACCTGACTCGTTGCTTCTCCATATTCTGTCATTTCTTCCAATCAAGCAGGCTGTTGCCACGAGCTTCTTGTCCAAGAGATGGAGGCCACTTTGGCACTCTCCTCCTAATCTTATCATTCATGATGAAAAGTTTCATGGTCGTGAAGTCTTCATCCAGTTTGTTGATTATGTCCTCATTTCAAGAGATTTGGAATTTCTCAAAAACTTTGGTCTCAATTGTCAGTCTTTTGACGTGTCAAATGATAAGATTAGCATTTGGATTGATGCATTAATCAATAGTAAAGTTGAGCATCTTGAGATATGGTTTCCATGTAGATTTATGAACAAGTTGCCCTCTAGTGTTTTCAACTGTAGTACCATTAGGGTTTTAAAATTCAAGTTCATAGCCATTAGTACCCTTTCTAGTGTGAATTTGCCTTCCCTTAAAGTTCTACATCTTAGCATGGTTAGACTTCCAGACCTAAACTGCTTGGCAATGCTGCTTTCTGGATGTGCACTTATTGAACAGTTAGTGCTGACTTATTTGGGCATGAACAATGATGGTCCTATGCATGAGATTGGAAAGCTTAACCGTTTGGTCACAGCTGTTGTTCCCCACAATCTAGTGCCTTTGAAAGCTTTGTCTAATGTCACATTTCTAGACTTAGGGGTATGAATGACATTGTATGTATAAATTGTTTCATTTTACTTTCAAAGATTTTATTCACAATCTTTTTTGGGTCTATGCTGGTCCTCCCTCATGCAGACAATGTGGTGGTCACCCGGTGCCAGTGAGCCTTCTTTATTGCCGCCTGATGCAGATAATATGCCAACATTTGACAATTTGACACACCTGGAATGTTATGCTGCTGAGTGGACCAAGCTAGTGAACTCTCTCCATAACTTCCCTAAGCTTCAAAATCTTGTAGTTTATGAGGTTTGAAGATTTTATCTTGATTTGTGTGAGATAGTTCTTCAATTGTTAGTTCTCTAACCATATTTTTTTGTCTGGTCAGCTTTTTTCAACGTCTCCTCCTCAACCAATACTCTATGTTCCTCCGTGTCTTTCATCACACCTCAGGGAGTTTACTTTTGGTGGTTTCAGCTGGATCTCCGAAACAAATGAAGAATTTATGAAATTTATATTGAATAATGCACGAGTTCTGAGGACTATCAAGATTTCAAGTGGATTGATGAATCGTTTATCTGAAAAAGAGATCCTTGAAATAATAAAAATATTATCCTTATACCCCAGGGTCTCTGTGAATTGCAGGTTTTTTTGTGATGTAGATGCGTGTTTAAGTACAAGGGATTGGGATCACTGGTTCAAGTTTTGATGAACATATGTTGTTGGACTACTGAAAAATGTCATGCAGCAGCTTTTGTTTTTGTTACACTGGATTGTTATTCACTTATGCAGCTCTTAGATTTCTGTCTTTGATTTGGTTCAGTGTTTTTTTGGATTATTAAATGGTTGTTTCAACTTTTGTCACATGTATTTGCGTTGAACTTGTATTTTTGTAAAAAGATCAATCATATAAAATGGAAAAAGTTATCCAACCCCAAGGAACTGGGAACTAATAAAACATGAATTTTATAGGGTAATTGGGAAAAAAAATCAAAGCAATGAATTAACATAATTATCAAAGTTACCATTAAAATTATGATGGACAAGAGACGTGTGTTTTGAATATATTATGCGTTCACGGATATATGATTAATTTTTCTGTTTTCATGATTAATCCAAAGAGGTCATTAAATCGTATATCAAATCTTTATTAAAGCCGTTTAACCATATCTCTTATAAAACGATTGATAATGTTGATTTTAGTAGGTTTGAAGGTATGCCCATCCCAACAAATCCTCCAAGGCTCCAATCCCTTGTATAATGTAACTTTTTATAATTTTTAATATATCATTTTTGCCCTTTCTTTTTGTTTTTGTTTTTGTTTTTAAAAAGAATGGACAGGACATCCTTGAATAAATTCTTCTTGTATGTGATGTTTGATGGGGGGTTCAAAGATGTTAAAATGTTGAGGTAAAGAAAGAGATGCAATAAAAATAAAGATCAAAATATTGTCGTTTTCACCCATCTATATGAGGTTTGGTGAGATAATAATTTCCTTTAACATTGTTAATTTGCTGTAGAAAAATAGATGATGCAGCGTTTTAACAAGCTACGCATGAATGCCTTCTCAAAAAATATCAGTAGAATGGAGAGACATCGCACCAAATCAAATACCATGGCATTTATATAGCGGCAAGGGCAGAAGGGATGGTCCATAATTTTATAGTTAGTTTGCAAATAAATAGGAGTAGTTTATAAGGCAACTGAATCGTTTATATAAATTCTCAAAGTTTCAATGGACTTGTTGCTTGCATGATCATAGCATTTTAAATAAGCAAAAAGCATAGCCTTGTTTAATGCTATATTGGTTAGTGAACTTGTTATTCTATTTCTTGCTTTTACGTACAAAGTTGTTTTATTCCCTTATTCTTATAGAGAAGCCAGGCATATGTGTGTCAGTCCTATTTTGATGTTCAGGGCAAGGCCAGTCCTGGGTACTTCTTTAATTTGGATGATTGTCCGTGACTGGAGCTTCGGCGGTCTAATATATATTTTTAATTTCTTAAGTAAAAATTGTCAATATGTATACGAAAGTTGTAAACGGCGGCTAATATATATTTTTGAAGTTCTTAGGCAAAATGATAGGGACCAAGGTAGTATGGGCTGCTTGATAGGGCACTTGAGTGCCTTGGCTCTCCCACCTCAAAAGCTAGCTTTTGGGGTGTGGTTCTCTAAGGTGCTTGGGTGCCTATTGTAACCCCCTCCGTAATTATATCCGAAACACGTGATTAAAAGTAAAATGGAGACCAATAATAATCAAAATTCATTTACATTCCCATCCTTAAGATATGATTTTCACAAATACATTCACAAACACTTTAACCTGGTCTCGCATTCATATTTCAAATACAATTACTTCGTGAAGATAAATCACATTTATATAAATATCAGAGTGCACAATAATAATACCGGCAAACCCGGATTCATACCTTCACTAAAGATTCATAGGGCACATACGCCCTTTACAATTCCTCAACGGGGATTACACAAATCCATCTTCAATACATAACCAAATAACCCAATAGACATCCAAGCACATATACATCCAATATCCAATTATACATTCTAATATATCATCCGGACATATGCAATTATCCCAGCATATAACGATAACCAACTACCAAATCCAAATGCCCATAAGGGATTCTCGCGGCCCCTAGTTGTTTGCTCATTCCTCTAGCCACTTGTCCTGTCTAAAATGTTGGTAGGGGAGGGTGAGATTCTAGAGAATCCCAGTAGGAAACAGATACCAATATGCATGCAAGATAAGTGTTTAATGCATGACATGCTTGCATCACAATAACTCGTGCTCACAAAATGATATATCCGCATGCTCAATATTTCAACAACATGCTCATGGCCATAGCATAAATAGAAACAGAGCTTCAATCATTCATATATGTTTCACATAATCAAGCAAAGCAATAACATGCATCAATACACAAACATAAATATCAATACATGCAGGAGAGGTAAGTTCCCTACCCTTTTTCTTTCCACGTATGCTCCAGCATCGGCTACTCTCGATCCGAGCGGATATCAAACCATGATCAGGGTGAATACCCAACCCTATAACCAAATCAAGGACATATAATCATTCTCTTTTCCAAATTTTCATTTTCATAACACTTAAAGTTGGTTACCATTCCTGACCTTTAGGTGGCTAATCAAAGCTTAAACACATGCCTAAAGGCTTGAGAAACACTTGACTAAAGGTCACCTTTTAAAAGTTTAAAATACTGATTTTTGGAGGTTGGCCGCGGCCAGCCTACCCATGGGCCTTGGCCAATGGATGCACAGAAGGTCTTGGGCCGCGGTTCATAACCTCTGGCCGTGGCTAAAAAAATTCTGTTTCCTGGCTGAACTTCCAAAAATTAAAACTAGTTCTAGGAAAATCTAAATGAGGTGATTCCAAAGCCAAATGAAAGGTACTTAAATCCTCTTTATAGGAAAAATATGTACCATTACTGGAAATCACCACAAAATTCCAGAATCACACAAAACTCCACACTGCCCCAAAACAGAGTTCAGTTTTGATCCCAAACTTTGGTAAAGCATAACTCTCAGTTCAAAAAATAAAATGACATTAATTATATGTCCATTTTGAAGCTTGGGATGTGAAATTTAAGACTAGAAAGTTTCACAATTTTCTGAAATCATTTGGTCATTCAAAACGTTCACACAAATAAACTGCCAAGAACAGAGTTCCAAGGGACAGATTTTCCAATTATCTACCAAAGTGTCCCATGGCTCCAAAATTAACAATCAAGCCTATTCCCACATAAATTTTCACAAGGAACACAATTGTAACCTTAAAATGACCAAAATCACAACCTATCAACATGCTCTGTTTTGACCAAAGCACAAAACCAAAACAAAAGGCGCCAAACTTCACATTTAAGCTTCAATGCAATTCTATCAATTCAAAACACTAAACATGGCACCATTTTCATAACAATAACATACCATACTCCCCCATGATCCTAAATTATGAAAATTAGGGCAAAAATTCTAGAAATTCAAGGCCCAACCAATGGCCACAAAACTTATATGAAAATAAAGCTTTCACTCACCTCAACAACTTTCCCAAAGGCACTTCATGATTCTCCAACTTGTAGATTTTTGTGATTCCTCAAATCACCACCAATGGAGAAACTACAACCATCAAATTGAAGCTCTCACTCCAAGGAACAACTTTATAGAAGGAAGTTTTGGCATTAGAGGTCAAGATCATACCTTTTTCACAAGCTTTCCTTCCTCCTTTTCCTTCAACAATGGCAAAAATGAAGAGAGAAGAGAGAGATGAGAGTGATGATGATGAAGCACAGAAAATTCTAGCCCCTAGCCCATTCTATACATACAAAAGAGAGGGAGAGGGAGAGAAAATAATAAACAATGGCCATTTGACTTTTCCAACAACTCCCATCATCATATAAGCTTACCAAGTGTCTCAAATGTATTAGCTCTCATAAAGTAAGTAACCAAATTAGTTACTCTAATCCCTCAATTAGCCATTTTAATTTCACATCTCATACCCTCTTAATTAGTGATTAATCTCTTCCATTAATCACTAATTTAGAGCCATTCTTTCAATTTTCCGAACAATTATGGCATATTAATTAAAACTGTCATATAACATATAATTATTCCACTTTAACTCCATGATTGTCCTCAATACTATCATTAGCCCTTAATTGAAAATTTGGGGCGTTACACCTATCATTTGGTATCAGAGTTGATGGCTGGCGGACCGGAAAGGGCTACCTACGGAGAGTTCTGACCGGAGGGGTTAACCAGAAAGTGGCTGAGTGAAGCGTCGAGTGAAGTGCCGTAGAGTGGAGCCGACGTCTCCGAGACGTCGACTTTCTGGGAAGAGTGTATTGATAGGGACCAAGATAGTATGGGTTGTCAAAGTCCCACATCGAGTAGTATGAGCGAGTATTATAGGCTGTTTGATGGGGTATTTAAATGCGTTGGCTCTCCCACCTCAACAACTAGCTTTTGGGGTGTGATTATCCAAGATGCTTGTGTGCCTATCATAAAAGTTGTTAATATGAATATCTGAGTTATTAATAGCGATATTAAAGTTATAAATGGGATATTTGTTGAATATTCAACAAATACCAGGCTTACAACTTTTATATCGTTATTTAATAACTCAGATATCTATATTCACAACTTTGGCCAAACAAATATTAGCCGCCGGAGATCCGATGAGAGTTATTAGTAAATATTCAACAAATATTTCGTTTACAGCTTTAATATCGCTATTAACAACTCAAATATCTATATTAACAACTTTAGATTGAGAAATCCAAAAAATATATATTAGCCGCCAGAGCTCAGGCGGCGAAAGTTATTAGAAAATATTCAACAAATACCCTGTTTACAACTTTAGTATCGCGATTAACAACTCAAGTATTAATATTAATGACTTTTGCTTGAGAAATTCAAAAATATATATATTAGTCCACTGTTTACAACTTTAATATCGCTATTAACAACTCAAATATCTATATTGACAACTTTTGCTTGAGAAATTAAAAAATATATATATATATATTAGACAACCGGAGCTCCGATCTTTGGCAAGGTCATCGGAGCTTCAATAACTGTGGCTACCGCATAGCATTGGCACTAGAGCTCTGCCGGGTGGCAAGGGGGTTGAGGGTTTTTTATTAAAAAAATTAGGAGTAGTTAAGTAATTTCTCAAATTTTGCAACATTTCAAAAATTCAAATAAGTTTCTTTGGAATTATTGAAATTCAACATACTTATTTATCATTTACCAATTTTAATGGTATTTTTCTGTTCTTTTGCCCCTTGTTTAAATGAGTTTTTCTTTTAAGGGCAAAGTTGAAAAATTGACTCATAATTCTTTTTTGATAATCACATGTGCCATTCTATTAGAGGTAATAATGTTTGAAACTTTGTCAAGTATTAAATGTGGGTATTAATTGGTTGGTAAATTCTCATTACTTAGTGAGATATAACCACTTTTCACTTGTTAAATACGCTAACATGTTATTTGGGAGAGATTTTGTAGCATGAGTTAATGAGATTCGATAAAACATTTACTATGAGTATGATGCGTACACTCTTAAATTGAGAAATTTGTGATGTGGGACTTGTGATTTTGAAAAGAAAATGTGATGTGTTGAAAAAGAGGTTTTACATTGATTGTTGTTTTACAAGAACATGACTATAAATAACCATGAGATAATCATTACACATAAGTTGTATTTTGATGTGGATTGAAATCTTGAATGGATGAGAGAGTAGACACAGTACTGTTATGTAGTAAGGCCCTCATTGGTACACATGTGGTTGACTCTTTTGTCCCTCTTAAAAGGGATAGGACATTGTGGATCCATTTTGTCCCTAAGGTAAGGGATATGTTTTCATGACTTTTGAGGGTTTCCATAGAGAAGGGATTAGGCCTCCTTGGCTTGTGTGTCAATTACTTCATTAGGATAGACTCAATTCATCAGTTTTTTTTTTTTGCAAGAAAGTTATTTTTAAAAGATAAACTCATAAATATTGGATTGTAAATGCTCCATCTGATCCTAATTATAAGATAAAGTTAACTTTTTTTTAGAATTAAGGAATTTAATTAAATTACTTTAGAGTATTTATATTTATATTTTTTTCTTCAAATTAATTATTTTAACTAATAAATTAATATATAATCTAAGGATATATACATATGATATGATTAAGTAACTTATTTAGCTTCCTTAATTTTTTTTTAAAAAAATTAAACTTTATCTTATAATTAGAACTGGAGGTAGTATAATTTATATATCTTTCACTTGACATCTCAAAGCACATTTTAATATGCATGATAAGTTGAAACTTCGGTTAATGAGATTTTTGTCTCATCCTATGGCTCTTAACATCTTCAGATGATAGTTTTTTTGTAGTGGTGCAATTGGGAAAGCTCTAGAGGCTTGAATACTATGCCAGTCTGTTAGAAAACCTTCATCTTTTTATTATCTAATGAATAGATGTACATTGCCAAAGTAGGGCTCACTTTACATACTGTACTATGATGCGATACTGTACTTTTGATTAATGTTATTGTTTAGAGTGCTGGTAGAAGCTCGAGAGTCTCTAGAATTAAGCATGTGTTTTTAGTGGGTCCACTAGTTGACTAGTCAACTTTCGAAGTTTTATGAAGTGACGTGAGTTTATTTTTAATCTTGTGATTGAATATTATATTCTAAGTTTCAAAAAACTTAAGGCCCAAATGATGTTTGAAATTCGTGTGATAGATGTGGTGTTGTGTTGATAACTATGTTAGGTGGATTGTACAATTTTTCTAATATGGATTAGTACGTGATCAACTTAGAAAGGATTTATTATTCATGATAGGCCTAAGGTTTAGTTTCACTCTTTTTTATTATGGATAAATATTTTACGTAGTTTTAATTATTTCTTACCATGATAGGTGTTTTCAATATGTAAGCACGAGTCTTTCCTCTCATAGTTCACTTGTATTTGGGTTACAAACTCTTTAAAACAACGGTGACATTTTTAAATAGTTAGGTGAACTATTTTTCTACTATGGTTAGTATTTGAAAATTGGGTTAAAATTATTTTTATTATAGTAGACATTCATGTCACACTACCCTTATTCTACAATAGTAGGGTGATTAATAAATGTTTTGGGTAAGTAACCGGTATTAGGAGAACCATTGTTACAATGAAGACTTCGAAAGGAAAAGAAATTCATCCATTTTCATCTCCAACTCATTCTTTTTAGAGGTTGTTTGGTATGAGGGATTTAGAGAGGAATTTTTTTTTTGAGTTAGGAATCTACAGCATTTCTCCTAAAATTAATTTTTTTACAGAATTAATAATACACATATTAAAGGGTAGCTACAATTTGTTTAAGGACCTGTGTATAATCTATGTTTTTTTTTTGGACAAAGTGTATAATCTATGTTTAACGTGTGCGTGCAATCCAGGTCCAATCATGTGTAAAATCAAAAATATTTGTGCACCGCTCAAGAATTTAAGTTCTTTTATATCTTTGAGGAAGACATTTTAAAATGGAGGATTTTTCAACCATTTTTTTTAAATAAATATAAAAATATTCGCATTTAATTTTGAAAGTAATATTTAAGAAAATATTAATTCCCACGGATATGAAATATTCATCCTCCTCACAAATTATATATAATTCAAATTTTTTTTTAATCTAAAAACAAAGTCCTCTCAAGTTTCAAGTCGAAGCTCCTCCTCAGGTAATGCCGTCGATTTCCATTCTCTTACTTCCTCGTGTGTATAGCAACGAACTGATGCTTCTCGAACTCCCATGTTGTGTTCTTGATTGATGATAATCATTTTAGTTTCAATAGATTTATTTTGTGATCGGTTTATTTATCTTGTGCCAGCTCTTTGTTGGTACTACTATCAAATTTGTCTGAATTTTGGAAATGTTTACGATTTGCCTGAGTTTCTACGAGTAATTTCAGGTTCATGAGGCATACAATTTCTTTATCGCTTCTTTCGTGTTTTCTTCAAATATGTTATGTGCTTTTAGCCGCTCTACATTACCAAATCACCGAACCGATGCTGGTCATGGGAAATGATTGAGTATGCACTTGAAATTTTTTACTCCTGGTGCTTAATATAGGAGATTGATAACTAATTTGTGGATTTTAAGGAAGTTAGTTAAATTAGTTATTTGTAACAAATATGTGTTGGTTTGCCTAGTATACTCTTTCTAATCATGTGCATTGTAACTACTCTAAAATTAAAAATTTGGGAGACAAGGAAGATTGGGGTCTTATATTTAATCAAAGTAAAAGCCCTTGTCTAGCTCATATATTTAGGGTAGGAGGTAGTATTACACCGTTTGCCTGAATTCTAAAGCTTATGTTACTAAATTTATACTAACATCAGAAAATCATTTGCCTAAGTAGTGGTAACTCCCAATATTTTCATCCGTTCCAACTATTTATTTGTGAAGAAAGTCAGCCAAACTTTTTAAAAATGATAAGATACATATGTTAATATCATTAGCAAACAAACTTATTTGTATGTGGTACAGTATAAAGCAGGGAGTTACCTGCTGAGAATGAGGAGCATGATGTGTGCATAAAGGGCATAAAGAAGGACACAAAGCTTAAGGATGCAATGATTGGGTCCAGAGTTTGTTCTTACTGTTTCATTCTAACTCAGATAAACAAAGTGCTTAAATCACTACTCTTAATTGTTTAATGAATAGTTTTCTCCAATCTTCAGGCATATCGATCATTTTCCATAGCGTGCTATGAAGAACTGTTCTGAATATTGTTTTCCAAATAGCTTCAAGTGCACAGTAAAACTTATTACTTGGTGTTTGATTATTTTCTCCACAGGATCAAGTTTAACTACGCTTGTTTTCATCGTTACTCCCTTGGAGATTGGCTTAACATTGTTAAAAAATCAATGTAGGATAGCCATTGAAGTGGAAGCCAATTAACAATCTGTAACAGGCTCAGTAGCTTACCAGACTCGTTGTTTCATGTTCAGTCTTTTCCTCCAACCAAAAAGGCTGTTGCTGCAAGCTTCTTGTCCAAGAGATGGAGGCCACTTGGGCACTCTTTTTCCACTCTTGTCATTCATGATGCATGTTTTCCTGGTCGTGAAGTTTTCATCCAGTTTGTTGGACTTTCAACATGCCAAATGATAAGATTAACATTTGGATTGTTGCATTAATCAATAGTAAAGTTGAGCATCTTGAGACATGGATTCCACATAGATTTAACATTTAAGGTGCCCTCTACTAATTAGGGTTTTAAAATTCAATGGGGTAACCTTTAGTACCCTTTCTAATGTGAATTTGCCTTCTCTTAAAGTTCTACATCTAGACTTGGTTAGACTTCCAGACATAAACTTCTTGGCAATGCTGCTCTCTGAATGTGCACTTCTTGATATTCTAGTGCTGACTAATTTGGGCATGAACAATTATGGTTCGATGCTAGAGATTAAAAAGCTTAACCGTTTGGTCGCAGCTGATGTTCCCCCCTCTCTAGTGCCTGTGAAAGCTTTGTCTATTGTTACATTTCTAAGCTTACAGTACAGGTATGAATGACATTGTATACGTAAATTGTTTCATTTTTCTTTTAAATATTTCATACACTGTTCTTTTTTGGGATATTTTGGTCTTTCCTCATGCAGCAAATATGATCACCCGGTGGCAAGCATGCTATGTGGTTGTCTGATGCTGATAATATTCCAACATTTGACAATTTGCCAAATGTTATGGGTGGACAACATGTAGCAGATTTTGTCGTAGGGACACATTAGATTGTTATGAACTTTTGCAGCTTTTAGGTTTCTCTCTCTGGATAAATCGGGTTCTCTGTTTTCGTGGATTATTAAGCGGTGGTTCCAAAACCACGACTCAACCTATTCATATGGCAAATCTATATTACATATTTCCCATCCTAAACTAAAGGATGATCTTCACTTATACAATTATAAAATTATCTCTACTAAACTAAATATTTGATATTTTAAATATTGTTGTTTTGGCATGTAATTTCTCAGGGAATCATCTATACACTTGACTTTCCCTAATTTCAAAGAAAGTTGAAACTACTAGTAAACATATATTAATAACTACTAATAAATATTTAGTTTACAGTCATCACCACATATGTCACTTATGATTCTTCTTAGACTACCATAGCCTTATGATTCTCCAGAATGGAGGGCATTTACATGCCAAAATATATAATTACATACATATTTAATTTTGATATAAAAATAAATATAACCCAAGTATATAACAGAGCTTATACATATAAGAAAATAGCATGTTTCTCTAGCTCCATTCACCTTCAATCTTCACCAGCCATTACGCCTGTGCCCTTACAATATTTGCCTTTACTGTGTATCATGAAAGAAAGAGGGGAAATTTAGGGGAATCTCAGTGAATTTGTGCCTAACCATGGTAGATGTTTTCAATGGGTAAGCTCAATTCTTTTCTATCATAGTTAATTTCTATTTGGATTATGAACTCTTTATGGAAAAGGTGACGTTCTTAAATGGTTAGTTGTGCTTCTTTTTTCTTTTTTTCCCCCAACTATGGTTAGCATTTAAACGTTGGGTTGAAATTTTTTCTACTAGGATAGACCTTGTCACATTTTCCCTTCTTTCTACCTTCGTAGGGTGATTAATAATTGTTTTGGGTAAGCAACTGATATTAGGAGAACCATTGGGCAGACTTTAAAAGGAAAAAAATTCACCCATTTGCGTCACTGACTCATTCTTCTTGAGGGCTGTTTGGGATGAGACATTTGGAGTGGAGAAAAATTTTTTGAGTTCGGACTATATAATGATTTGTTCTAAAATTAATTTTTTTTTAATAACACACAAACCGAAAATGTAGCTGAAATTTGTTTAAGAACTTGTGCATAGTCTATATTTAATGGGTGTAATTCTTCTTTGATTATGTGCAACCATTCTTCAGTTATGTGAAAAACTAAAACCATGTGTACATATGTAAATTTTAGACGAAGAAAAGTTGTACTCGCTTAGGAATCTGAGTTCTTAAGTATATTTGATCAATAAATTTTAGAATGGAGAATTTTTCAACAATTTTTCTTAAAAATTAATAATTTAATTGATTAATATTTTAATGTTGCAGTTACTCCTCTATTTCATATATTTGTCTTTAAATATTATTGTTAATGATGGAAACATGTTACATTTAGTTTTGACTGAATGGGCTGGAGCAGCATGATACGTTAGTGGACAGATGTCTAAACACTATATGAAGTTTTTTTTCACCGCTCAGGCTTGAGGTCTGAAGATACCAAGAGCATGATTGGCATATTTTATTATGTTGAAATATGTCAAGTTGCCATATTTCTTTCCTTAATTGTTATGCACAAATTAATTGAAAAGGTAATAAATTTGTTAAAATATGTCATTTTTTTATCAAAATTACCCATCATCTAACATTCTAATAATAACTACTAATAATCACTCCAAAATAAAATAAGAAAAGTTTGATTAAATATTGCTTTTAAATTATGAGAAGACATATATATAATATGAAACATAATGATAAGAAAGAGGGAATATTACCAAGACACGTAAAATTTGACCAATTTTAAACTTATTAAGGTAATGATTAAGGTTTAGTGATCCAACTATGGTTGAACCCGAGTTATAATCTAATCATGATTCAAATAATATAATTTAATTTAATTATACAAATATATTCACATATAATCTTGAAAGTAATATTTAAAAAATATTAATTCATCTTAGCAAAAAAATATATTAAATCACTAGTGTACGGAATATTCATTTTTCTCACAAATTATACATAATTATGAAAATGCAACGAATTGCAACCTTTATTTTAAAATTGGGTTTTACGGTTTTACCTCAATGACCGAAAGACGAAGAGGAAGGGAGTCGGAGAGGCAGACAGGAAAGAACGAATCAGTTAAGAAAATCGAAGCTCCTCCTCAGGTAATGTCGTCGATTTCCATTCTATTACTTCCTCTGATACTTCGTAATAGTACATGGAACAGTGATTGGAATACTTAAAAACAGTTTTTCAATCATGATTTACGGCATATGAAATAAGTATGTGATAAGAGTTTTGTCTCGATTTATGTGAAAAGCAGCTTATAAGCAATTTCAATGCCGAAACAAACATGTGCGAGTACTCAGTTTATTTATCCTGTGCCAGCGCTATGCTTGTACTAGGGTCAAATTTGTCTACATTTTGGAGTTGTTTACGATTTGCCTGAGTCTGCGAGTCATTTAAGGTTCGTGAGGCATACAATTTCTTTATTGCTTCTACGATGCTTTCTTCAAATATGTTATGTGACTTTAGTCGCTCTACATTACTAATCGCTGAACGAATACTTGTCTCTGTATGGGAAATGATTATGTGTATACACTTGAAAATTTTTCATTACACCGTTTGTTTTGTCTAAGTACTAAAGCTTATGTTACTAAATTTTCACTAACATTAGAAATCATTTGCATAAGTAGGGGGAACTCTCCATTGTTTCATCCGTTACAACTTTTTTTTTTTGGTAAAAAGTCACGCCCTATTCATTAATCAAAACTAAACGAGGATATGCCACCCCCACTGAGTCCCTGTACAGATACTGTCTAATTTGCAAAGGTGGGTTATCATACATCTCCACCAAATTTTCCTATCCTAAGCTTATGTTTGCTAGAAAGTCAGCACACATATTTCCCTCCCTATACACATGTTGGACTCTAAAAGATGAAAATGCATTTAACCGACTCTTTACAAGCTTTAACAAATTGCTGTCAAACTCTGTACCATGCAGCACCTGCTCAATCATACAAACCAGTGCAGAAGAGTCACTTTCTAAAATCAGTTTCTTTACCTTGAGCTCACCTGCCATTTTCAGTCCTGTAATTGCACCCCATGCCTCTGCTTTTATCGCTGAGCAATTGCCAAGGCTTTTGGAAAATCCCTTTGTCCATCTACCATCACTGCCCCGAAGTAGACCCCCACATCCAGCTTTGCCAGAAATTGCTTTATACGCACCATCCACATTCAATTTCACCCAACCGTCATCCGGAGCAACCCAGCATATATTCTGCATACCCTCTTGTGCCCATTACCTCCACCCCGCAGATTCTGAGTTTGAAGAGCGCAGACATATCTCATTATTAGTGTTTTTAGATCCGTTGGGACTTGATAATTTTCCACAAATAAAGCCATATTCCTAACAGACCAAAGCTTCCAACATGTAACTCCAAATATTGTCTTCCATTCTTCATCCCTACTACTTAAGTTTTCCTTCATCCATTCTCTTCCCTGAAGCTTGTAGAATTCATCCCCTTCATCTCTTCTTCCCAGTGCAAGCCATACCATCCGAGCAGTTGTACAGTCTCTCAACACATGTGTGAGTGTTTCTAGCTCCCCATCATTTTTGAAACACAATCCAGAACACCCAAACAAGTGCTCTCTTCGTTCCCCTGTAAGCAGTCTATTATGCACAACAAGCCAAAGAAAAACTTGGATTCTACGAAGTCCTTTCCATTTCCAAACCAGCTTCCAGATCTTATCCTTTGCACCCTTTTCCTCTCTCAACTTCTTATACATCTCTGAAACAACATAATCATTTTTTAAATTGGACCCCCATTTTATTTTGTCAGCCCCAAACTCATCACAAGGTGGTGGTACTGCTCTTATTAAATCACATCCCTCTTATGAGACAAGTTCCTGTAATTTTTGGTGATTCCAGTCACCATTATGGTTAACTAATTCTCTCACCGTGCACATCTTGTCCTCCTCCCTTAAGGAACCCACAATGATTAATCAATGTACTCCCATCATCAACCCACTTATCTAGCCAAAAGCTAACCCTTCTACCATTCCCCACTTCCCAATGCATATTATCAATCAGGTTTGGCCACAATCTTCCCACATTTTTCCAGATTTCTGAATTTGCATTTTTAATAATACATTCCTTACTCTCATCCATTCCTCTCCCATATTTCCCTTTCAAAACCAAAGAGCAAAGATTTTCAGGCTTAGCAATCAAATTCCACCCAATTCTTCCCAGAAGCGCATCATTCATGATCCCTATTTCCTTCAATCCATATCCACCTCTTTCCTTGGGCGAACATAATACCTCCCAACTCACAGCTGGTATCTTCCGCTTTCCTTCCTCCATTCCCCATACAAACCCCCTCTATAATTTAACCATCTGCTGTCTAACACCACTAGGAATATGTGAGTATTGCATACAATAAACAGCCATATGATTTGTGACTGATTCTACTAGAGTAAGTCTACCAGCTAGGGAAAGTGTTTGCTTCTTCCAGCCACTTAGTTTATTCTGCATTTTATCCAACATAAACTGAAACTTCCCTCTCGTACTCCTTCCCCTAGTTACATATGCACCAAGATATCTTCCTAGATCCTCCATCCTCCTAAATCCTGATATATCACATACCTCCTTCTGCATAACTCTATTCGTATTTTTTGAGAAAAAAAATACATGTTTTCTGTATATTAATTTTCTGCCCTGATATCCTCCCAAACTCCTCTAATACTTCCATTACTGTGCTGATTTGCTCTGTATTTGCCTCACAAAATAATAAAAGATCATCAGTAAATAGCAAATGAGAAATTGCTATACCCCTTCTACCCATTCTCAATGGAATCCATTTCTTCATGTTCACATAATCAGCAATCATGTGGGATAGCTTCTCCATCCCTAAAACAAACAAATATGGAGACAAAGGGTCTCCTTGCCTCAGCCCTCTTCCTGGGAAGAACTCATCATTTTTAGTTCCATTCCACATCACACTCATTGTTGTTGTACTAATGCAGCTCATAATTACCTTTCTTACATGCTCCTCCAAACTGATTTCTAACAAAACCTTATCTATAAAATTCCTTGACATTCTATCATAAGCTTTTTCTAAGTCAATCTTAATGGCCATATACCCTTTTTTCCCCTGCATTCTATTCATGGAATGAACCATTTCCTTTGCAATTATGATATTATCATGAATGTTGTGCTTTGGAACAAAGCTAGTTTGAAAAGGCGAGACTAACTTGTCCATCAAACCTTTCAATCTATTAACTACTAATTTAGACAATCCTTTATAAAGGACATTACATAGAGCAATAGGCCAAAATTCACTCACCTTTTCTGGCTTCTCTATCTTTAGAATGAGCACCAATAGAGTCTTGTTCACTTCTCTAATCAATTCTGGCTCCTTCCACATCTTTTGGACAAATTCACTAACAGAACTTCCTACCACTTGCCAATTCTCATGATAGAACACTGCTGGAAAGCCATCTTCCCCAGGGGCTTTGAATCCACCAATTTGGAAAAACGCCTTTTGCACCTCATTTCTTGATACATCTCTGTTCAACCCCCTCAATATCCCTTGCTCCACCTTCCCCCACCTTTGATTGGTGTTAATCCACCCTCTATCAACAACATCCTCTGCAAATAATTGATTATAGAAATTCTGGAATAAGCTAATAATATCCTTCTCGTTCTCAATCCATTCTCCCACATTATTCTTCAGTATTTTAATCTTGTTCCTTAGTCTTCGTATTACCGTTTTTGTGTGATAATACTTAGTATTTCTGTCCCCCTCTTCAATCTACTTCCCTCTAGACTTTTGGAACCACAAAAGTTCTTTTTGATTCAAGGTATCCAGTAAATCTGCCTCAAGCTCCTATTCAAGCTCTATAAGGAAAGGATTTGAGTGCCTTTCCATAGACTTTTATACTCCATCCAGCCTATTTAACAACCTCTTCTTTCTCTGCTCAATCTTCCCAAACACCTCCTTATTCCATGTTTCTAGATTCTGTCTTAGACTGCATAGATTTTCTGTTGCCTCCTCCTTGTTCTTCCAACAATTCCTCAACAAAACATCAAAACTCTCATGTAATTGCCATGCAGCCAAGTATCTAAAAATTCTCTTGCCTCCATTGTAATTTTCTGGGTGCAAATCAATGACTAAAGGATGATGGTCTGAACATATTCTTGGGACCACTTTTACTACAGCATCTTCAAAACATTGCTGCCATAAAGTATTGCTCAAACATCTATCCAGCCTCTTGTACACACGCTCCAACCCCTCCCATTTTGGCCCCTTCCATGTGTATAATGGCCCTTTTGCATCAATATCAACTAAATCACAGCAATTGATCCGGTCATTGAATTTATTACATCTAGCTGCATTTATCCGTCCCCCTCCTTTTTGCTCCAGTGGTGTCTTGATTTCATTAAAATCCCCTCCTATAAGCCATGGTTCCTGCACACTTTCACCCAATTCTTTAATCCTTCCCTACAGTTGATTCCTTACTTGTTCGTTTGGACTTGCATACATAGCAGTAAACAACATCTTATCATTCCCAATTTGCACTCTACAATGCACAAATTGTGTTTCTTTAATCAACAGCTCTACTTCAACATCTTCCAAATCCCAAAGTAACCAAATCCCTCCTAAAAACCCCTCTGCTTCCATCCTAATAGAGTATTTAAAACCCCATTTTTTGATTATCCTACTAGCATTAGTCCCACTGACTTGTGGTTCTAAAATAGCCACAAATTCAACTCTATACCTCCTTCTTAGTTCCTTTAGAGCAGCTGCAGACCCTTTGCTCACCACCCCTCTAATATTCCAGATTAAAATCTTCATGATTAAGATTTTTTAAGAGAAAAAACCCAGCCATACACACTCTTAACAATCTGCATCAAGAGAAGGAGTAGGCAACTCCACCTCCACATGCATTTCCGAGCCTTCAATTTCATCATCTTCCTTTCCTACAACTTGTTCCCCCAACTCCATACCCTTCTTTCTCCACTCTCCCGGATCTAATAAATCCTTATTAAGCATCATAGCCCTCCCCTCTTCAACCTCCTCCATATTCGTTTCTGCAACATAGTCATCTTCCCCACTCCTATAGACCTTACTTAAGCTCCCACCACTTTTGCCTATTTTCTTAATCTCTTGTGTTTTAATTTTCAACTTTAACACCTTCTCCTTCCGCTCAACCTGATTAACCTTCCCTTCATTCCTTATTGATGATATATTTTTCCCTTCCTTTTCTGTGGTCTGCTTCTTTTTTACCTCTCGTTTAACTCCCAATTGTCGTTGGGAATTAGTTACTTCCCTTAAAACCTCCTTCTTAGAACTTTCCTGTACTGGTTCATTCTGCCCCTGGTTCTCTGCCACATCTAAGACTGAAAACCTTGATCCCCTCTGCTGTCCCTGTTCATACGCTACCCCATTCCTCAGCTTTCTTCCCTTCTGAACCGTTTTCCATAGTCCTTCTTTAGGCAAGTCTACCCCCTCCTTTACCTTTACTCCATTATTATTTCCTACATTGTAGTTCTGCGTCTCACTCTTCTTCTTATTAAACTCATCACAGTGGTCCATCACATGCCCAAACAAACCACATTTTTTACATAAGAGCCCCATACTCTCATAAACCACAGATAGTACTTGCCCCTCAACCATAAATTCAGGAACAAGAGGTTTTGTCAAATCTAACTCTACACAAATTCTTGCAAATCTCCCCCTAGTTCTTTGAGCAGTATGGATATCTAAGCGTATAGCCTTTCCTATAACATTTCCTAAATTCTACAGGAATTTTTTATCAAACAGAGGAGCAGGCAAATCTGGAATTCTTACCTATGCAATCAACGAATCAATCCTCTCCTGCTTTGGATTAAACTCTGGCCTCCATCGAGCAATACTGAGATAAGCATATGCTATTACCCACGGACCTCCAGTTAAAGCATCCATGTAATCTCCTCTATCCTAGAAAGTGACCAAGAAAAAGTCATTCTCTAGATCGAAGATATCAATCTCCCCCTTACGAGCCCAGAGCTGTTTCAGCTTCACCACCATGAACCTATATATCGGCCTCCTCCCTATCAATTTCACAATCAGAATGGATTGGAAAGGTTTAATCAGACGTTCCCTTTCCTTATCATCCAAATAGAATTTCGGACACAAAGGTTCCGACACATCCACTGAAATACCTTCTTCCGGGTTCAACACCTTATCAAAATCCGTACCAGATCCATAATCTTCAGCTTCCTTTTCTTCTTCATCCTTCGCCCATTGTCACCAGCAGACTCTAGTGTTGACATTTCTCAGCAATGATTCTCTATATGATTTCGACGATTCTGACGCATCCTCCTTCTCCATCCAGCTCTCCGCCCTTGATTTCAGACCGATATCTCCTGTGAACGTCATTCCACTCCTCATCCTAGCCTTCCTCTTCCTTCTGCCCGATTCCTCCGCTTCCTCCTCCATTCAATTACTCTCTCGCCTCTTGTTGCAAGGCGCGCTTAAGAGGCCACTCTTTTCCTCCGCCGCAGTGGGCGACAGAGTTCTCTCTCCCACCACCGTTTATGACGAGCCCTCAAATTGGAGCCCTAGCAGAGAAAAAATCGCACTATCGCCGTCTTATCCAGTTCTTCCATGATCAATTTGCTTACCATCCATTACAACATTTTTATATGTTAAGAAAGTCAGCCAAAATTTTTTTAAATGATATGATACATATGTTAATATCATAAGCAATAGAAAGTTATTTATATGTGCTACAACATAAAGTAGGGACTTAGCTACTGAGAATGAAAAGCTTGATGTGTACATAAAGGGCATAAAGAAAGATATAAATAAAGCTTAGGAATGCGATGATTGAACCCCCTACCTTAATTAGCTTAATTAAGATTCGATAACGCATAGCAAAAAGGTGTTAGAGACCGTCGGATAGTTCAAAACTCATTAAAACACCCACTAAGTGGTAGGAACTTTACAAAATTTTCAAGACTTCTTTCCTATTCCGGTCTCAAGATCAATTATCGAATATAATCACATGTGCAGTTAATTTACATTCATTCATATCAGAGTAGCTAATAGCAATCCCGACAACCCCCGGGTTCCATTCATTCACTCCAAGGTTTACGATTCCCATATAGGGGATTACACAACCATATCCAACTACTAATTAGAATCCAACAATAATTTACAAGATCTCTGTCCAACATGATTAACCAATATATCCAAAAGAAAATGTCCCTACAGGATTCTAACCACTCCGGGTCGTGCGCTTCTCCTTGGAGCCACTCGCCCTGTCTGAAAGGTTAGTTAAAGGAAAGAATGAGATTCAAGAGAATCCCAGTAGTAACAAAACATTTATACCATACATAAGCACACAGCATGTAAGCAAATCATCATACAGCAGTAGCAGCAGCACAAATCACACTCCACCCTCATCCCTTTTCTCCACCGGAAAGGCACACCGTCTTAACCCGAACCGTTGTTAACTACTTAGGGACTGTTGGCGTGGCAGTGCATACACATAGCCGTGCAGCTCATATAGCTATCCGGCTTCCACAAATGGCCCGTCGGCCTTCACAAATAGTCTTTCAGCTTTTCATATAATCACAAAGTCACACCTCATCCTCATCCCCTTTCTCCGTCGGGAAGGCACACAACCCTTACTCGATATGTTGTTAGCTACTCAAGGACTATCGGAATAATGGTGCTTACACATATTCACAATGTCACAGCATACTAATTTATCACAAATCAATGATAATACACACATACAATGCATCACATATGGTACAAAAGAAAAGCCACTACCTCGTTCCTTCCTGACATTTGCTGGCTCAGTGGGCTCACAAGGACGGCATATATCAAATCCTATAACCAAAATATTGACAATAGGTCAATCTCTTTTCCAAGTTTCCAAATCTCGTAATACTTTATGTTGGTTATCATTTAGACTCTTTAGGTGGCTATAATAGGCCTAAATATATCCCCAAAGGGTTGGAAGAAACTACCTAGAAGATACCTTTTTCGGATGCAGAACACCAATTTTGGGCTGCCTCACTCAAGTGATAACCACCTCACTCGAGTGATACACTCCATTGTGCTCGAGTCCCAGTGAGTGAAACACAAAAAGTGTTTGCCCGAGAGCAAATCCTCAAAATATCTCTCACACTCACTCGAGCACAAGAGGTTGCACCCGAGCAATGTCCTTAAGTGGACTCGAGCACCAAGAAGTGCAACACCAAGAGTGTTTGCCCGAGAGCACAGACTACTTCCAGGCAAGACCTCACTCGAGCATGCCCATGCGTACTCTAGCAGGATCATATCTTACTCATAAGTCAGGAAGTGTGCTCGCGGTTCCTGCCTAAAGACTTAACCAAAATTCCCATAATTTCATGTCGTGCTCGAGTGAGATCCTCCCTCACTCGAGTGATGCCTATCAGATGCCAAATCGCAGCAACTGATATGGTTTTCCAGAATTGACCAATTGGCTACCAATGGTCCTAAAGCTTGTACCACAACTCATTCTCACTTATTTTCACACAAGGAACCTATTGGTAACTTTAAAACAACCAAATTCCTACTCAAACAACACATTCTCATCTCTAGGTTACAAGATCTCTCAAAACCACCATTTACCAAACTTCCTCTTTCAAATCCAAACCAAAACCATTAACTCCTGTACACTATTTGACATCTATTTCACCACATTACATCACTTAATTTATATCTTCTAAAACCACAAGAATTCAGGGCAAAATCCAGAATTTACCAAAACCAACCCAATGGCCAAAACATTCATACCAAAATGCACTAAATGATTACCTTTTTAACTTGATAAGATCAAATCTCTATTTTCCCCACTTTCAAATTTGAACAAACACCAATTCACCACCAAAGAAAATTCTGAAATCATAGCCAAGAAGCCCTTACTATTATGAACAACTTTATAAAATAATATTTAGGCCAAAGAGATCATTTCCAAAGTCAAAACTCACCTTTAATTTTTCTCTTTCTTGGCTAGTTCAGCGAAAATGGAGGAGGAGAGAGGAAATGAGATGAGAATGATGATAGCATATCTTCCCTTCACACACATACACAACCGACTTAACAAGAGAAGAGAGAGGGAAATTATTTGACTTTTTGACTTCAAATCCAATGGCTCACATTTTAACACATGGCACAATCTCATCCTCCCTTCTATGAATTCATATACTCTCTTACACACTTGATTCGGCCTCTTGTTCTTTCAATCCTAGCCATTGATCTTGATTACTAAGGAGTTTTCTCTTCGGTAACTGACCAATCGGTTGGCAAATTTACCATTTTGCCCCTGATTATCACCACGCTTACTAAACCATCACTAAGCATCTTTATATCACATTACACAACATATACTTCAAAAGTGCTTAATTATCATTAATCACATCACTTTGAAGTTATTAACCCTTAATTACAATTTGGGATATTACAATTGCATCCTGAGTTTGTGCTTACTGTTTCATTCTAACTCAGAAAAACAAAATGCTTAAATCACTACTCTTAACTGTTGAATGAACATCTTTTTCTAATCTTCAGGCCTTTTTATCATTTTCCATAGCGTGCAATGAAGAGCTGTTCTGTATATTGTTTTCCCAAAAGCTTCAAGTACAGAGTAAAACTTATTACTTGGTGTTTGATATATTCTCAGCAGGATCAAGTTAAACTACACTTGTTTTCATCGTCACTCCCTTGGAGATAATGTGTGACAAACTCAGTAGCTTGCAAGACTCGTTGCTTCTTCATATTCTGTCTTTTCTTCCAACCAAGCAGGCTGTTGCCACAAGCTTCTTGTCCAAGAAATGGAGGCCACTGTGGCACTCTCTTCCCACTCTTGTCATTCATGATGCAAATTTTCTTGGTTGTAAAGCTTTCATCCAGTTTGTGGATGATGTCCTCATTTCAGGAGATTTGAAATTTGTCAAAAACTTTGGTCTCAATTGTTGGACTTTTAACTTGACAAATGATAAGATTAACATTTGGATTGATGCGTTAATCAATGGTAAAGTTGAGCATCTTGAGATATGGTTTCCATATAGATTTAACAGTAAGTTGCCCTCTGGTGTTTTCAACTGTAGTACCATTAAGTTTTTAAAACTCAATAGGGTAACCTTTAGCACCCTTTCTAGTGTGAATTTGCCTTCCCTTGAAGTTCTACATCTGAACAAAGTTGGACTTCCATATATAAACCACTTGGCAATGCTGCTTTCTGGATGTGCACTTCTTGAAATTTTAGTGCTGACTGATTTGGACGTGAACAATTGTGGTCCAATGCAAGAGATTGGAAAGCTTAACTGTTTGGTTACAGCCATTGTTCCCCACTCTCTAGTGCCTTTGGAAGTTTTGTCTAATGTTACATTTCTAAGCTTACAGGTATGTACGACATTGTATACGTAAATTGTTTCAATTTTCTTACAAATATTTCATACACAGTGATACATAGGAATGGTAGTAAGGAAAAGGGTAATTTGGGAAATATGCTTATTAGGGTTAGAAATAGGTGTCTGATGGTTCTAATAAGTGTCCAGTGAATTAGTAATTTCTTGTTTTTTACTCTCTTCTTCCCTTCTAATGCTAACAAAGGTATCAGAGCCTCCTCTCTGGCCCATGGCATTGCCGGAGTCTTGATCTACAAAACGTCTCAGACATCTAGAGCGACGCCTAGATCTTCAACAAGGTCCTATTGACAGTATCGTTAACCATTTGGATCGGAATACTCAAGATATTACCAAGCTCAAGAGTGCTGCCTCTCGTCATGAAGGTTATATGCAAGACATCAATGCTAAGCTTTCTTATCTCTTCCCTAACATGGATCCTAAAAGAATTGAGGAAGAAGCTGGTGAGATTTTTAAAATGCACCATTGTTGCTACTGAGACAGAGGAGGCCACTCATCTGAACGTGGCCAATACTGATTCAAACAAAAAAAATCCTCTGAAAATGATGCTGACCTAACTGAGACACAATCCTCTGAAAATGAGGATTTCACTGCGGCCATAACTGGCCAGAATCATCTAGATGAAGATGAAGTAGTTGAAGAAGAGTCCCTTGGAATTGACGAAGAGATGCTAAAACAATCCTTGAAGTCCATTATGCTCATCAACTCTGAATGTCAAGAATAATCGATGTTTGCATACTGCTTAACAAAGAATCTCACCACTATCCAAGCTCTGCACAAGAACGCATTTCCATGCCTCTCTGTACATACATCTCTGAAGAGGTCTTCATGGCTCATGATTTCAGTGATGTCTTCTCTGTTTCCTGCTAGACAGGGTGATTTTGTTATTTTGAAGTCTTCTTCAGTTCCGAGTCCTACGTTCTTCTCTGCCTCGTTTGATGCTTTTGTTGTGACCAAGAAGGCCCAATGCAGCAACCGAATCGGCTCTAACTTTTTGGAGGTTTTCTGCGATGGCGTCGATCATCTAGGGAAGTTCATTGATGGTGACGATTCTGGTTTTCAAGTTTATCACTCACTCGTATATTACATTTTTCTTCCTCTCCTTGGGTCTTCGATTTCAATGGTGTAGGACTGGAGTTTTTTTGATGTGAGAAGAAATGTGGCTTCTCCTTCATGGCCGCAAGAATCCTTCATCTCATCCATGCAAACTCCGTCATGTTCGCTTGAGCTGCTTGCATCGTTCATCACTGGAAAGAATTCCGATCATGATGCTGGTACAGGAGTGCCGCTCGAGGAACGCCCAAAACGACTCAGAGACGACTCAGTTTGGGGCAAGTTTGGGTTTGGGTCGAGTAGGGCAAATGAAGAGGACGGATCGGGTGAAAATTCTCATTGGGTCATTGGATTTGGATCTATATTAGAGCTTTTGGAATTTTATCTGGCCGAAAATGGGTGCAGTGATGAAGCTCGAGTATGGATGGATCAGATCTCAACTAGGGATACCCATTCTGGTTTCATGGATTTAGGCTTAGCTACTGCAAATTTGTCTCACGTGTGTTCTGAGTATTTTCCGTGTGACAGTAGGCAAATGCCATCTATTAATTTTTCTTTTTGATATTAATGAAGGCTAAATGCCAATTACAAAGATAATAACTCAAACTAAAGGGGAAATAAATCCCATACACTCTTGGTCAACCCATATCCGTAACCTAGCAGGACAATCTTGTAACATAGAAGACTTACTTATCCCTATCTTAGCAAGAGCATATGCAATTCTATTAAGTTCACGGGGAATGCAGCTCAATTGAATCTTCCATGTAAGTTTTAGAAGCTCTTGAATGTGGACGAACACTAAGCTGCCATTACTAGAATTCCCATTGGTGAGCCTGGTAATTAATTGTTGGGCGTTAGATTCAACAATAACCTTGCGATAGCCCAGATCCCAAACCGTTTGAAGCCCCTCATACAGGGCACATTCTTCTGCACTCTGGACATCGCAGATTCCTAGCTTTAGAGTCAAGCCCGCTATCCACCATCCTCTATGGTCTCGTAAAACACCTCCACATCCTACGGTAGATGATCCTCTAGTCACAGCCCCATCAACATTAAGCTTGACCCATCTAGGAGGGGGAG
This sequence comes from Inga leiocalycina, assembly GCA_963242795.1. Lineage (NCBI taxonomy): Eukaryota > Viridiplantae > Streptophyta > Magnoliopsida > Fabales > Fabaceae > Inga > Inga leiocalycina. The sequence continues at coordinate 29,352,622 of OY725328.1, forward strand.
CTTGCCATGATGAGAGGTGATTTGATAATAAATGATTCCCTTCATGGATTGGGTTTTGGAGCCTAATATAGCTTTTCCAGGAATGGCGTATGGCATCAACCGGCTTCAAAGGCCTCTGAAAATTCTCTTAAAAAATAGCTTGGTTCCTCCAAAGCCAAAGTTTCCTAATGGAGACACCCCATAGAAGATTCCAATGTTTCCCTTCTACCAGACCAAGTTCAAGTCTCATATTCATGGCTATCCAGTCTTGCAGAGGAGCAGCAGTACTACTTGGTTTTAGCAGTCCGAGCCACATACTCCTAGCGTAGCTACAATCTCTGAGAATGTGCAATGTATTCTCAACTCCAATGGAGCATACTGGGCACAGTGGTGAAGAAGCAGACCAAGTACTTCTCCATTCATTAGTTGGCAACCTGTTTTGGAAGGTAATCCACATAAACACCTTCACCTGTTCAACACCCTTCCATTTCCAGATCTCCTTATAGATAGGACTATAGGAGTGTTGAGGATTTTCTTCTATTAAGAAATAGGCACTTCTAATGGAGAATTTACCATCACTGCTTGGCCCCCTTGTCATTATATCATAGCCGAAATGCCATCTATTAATGTTTGGATGAATAATAGCAATTGCAGTGGGCCTTTCCATCACAATCTAACAATTCAAGGGTCTTTTGAACAAGATGGATATGTGAACTATGGGACATTTATCCAGCAAGGCCGATATGCGTTTTCAGCTGGATTCAAAGAAGTGGGCCCTCCTTGGTATATTATGTTGCGTTGGTGGGGTGACAAAGTCATGCAACTTGATATATGTATATCAAATGGACTTGAATGGAGGGTGGAAATGGGCTATTGGACTGAAGGAATTCTGCAGCAGGCTTGGATTTTGATGACTATTAATGTATTTTTCTATTAATTTTTTTCTTGTCTAAGTAGCATTTGGTCTTAAAAAAAAAAAAAAAAAGAGGATCTTATCATATATATTTTACTTTCTAGCTTTGTACTAATCCTTAAGGGCAAGGATCTTTTTGTTGGGGGAGTATATTGATATATGGGAATAGTAGTAAGGAAAGGGGTAATTTGGGAAATATGTTTATTAGGGTTATAAATAGGTGTCTGATGGTTGTAATAAGTGTCCAGTGAATTAGTAATTTCTTGTTTTTTAACTCTCTTCTTCCCTTCTAACACAGTTTATTTTTGGGTCTTTGTTGGTCTTTCCTCATGCAGTCAATGTGGTCACCTGGTGCCACCACGCATGCTATATGGTCACCTGATGCTGATAATATTCCAACATTTGACATTTTGACACACCTGGAATGTTACGCTGATGGGTGGACTAGGATAGTGAACTGTCTTGGAAATTTCCCTAAGCTTCAGAATCTTGCAATTTTTAAGGTTCGAAGAGTTTATATTGACTTGTGTGTGAAATAATTGTTCTTCAATTTATTAGTTCTCTAACTATATTTGTTTGTGGTCACTGGTAAGCTTTTTTGTAGATTCCCTCATGAACCAATACTTAATGTTCCTCCGTGTCTTTCATCACACCTGAAGGAGTTCACTTTTGTTGACTTCCAGTTACACGAAGCTTATGTTGCATTTATGAAATTCATATTGAATAATGCGCAAGTTCTGAGCACTGTCAAGATTACAAGTGGATATACTGAAGTAGAGATTCGTGAAATGATAAAAGTGATATCTTTATACCCCAGGGCCTCTGAGAATTGCAAGTTTTTAGATGATATATCTCCGGGTTCAAGTAGAAAGGATTGGGATCGCTGGTTCAGTTTTTGATGTAGACTGGATAAATCTGGTTCTCTGTTTTCTTGGATTATTAAGTGGTGGTTCCAACTTTTGTCACATGTATTTGTGTTGAACTGGTATTTTTGTTAAAAGATCTATAAAATGAAAAAGGTTGTGCAACTAAAGGTTGTATAACAAAGTCCAGAGAATGGGGAATTAATGAAGTATGAATTTTATAACGAGTAACTGAAAAAAAAAATTGAAGCAATGTATTAGTATCATTTTCCAAGTTGCCAATGAAATTAGAATGGACAGGACAGCATTGAATATCATTTTCTTAGTTGCTGGAGAAATTAGAATTGATGGTCTATGGTTTCCTCTGCGTGACTACAAAAAACACAGCTAACTCGAATGTTTAAGTGATGTTTCCTCAAAACTTAAACAGATTCAATAGAAAGGATTAGTTTTGCACATAAAGAGGAGTTGTTTGTTTATAAGGAAATTGAATTTTCCTGATAAGTTCCAAAAGTTTCAATGGAATTGCTTGCTTGGTCATAGCAGTTTGAATGAACAGAGCATAGCCCTGTTTTACACAATATTGGTTAGTGAAGCTGTTATCCTATTTCATGCTTCTATGTAGGAAGTTATTTTATTCCCTTATCCTTATAGAGAAGCCAAGCAGATGTCCCCTTTTATTTTGTAGCAGCACTATTTTGATGTTCAGGGCAAGGGAGGTCCTGGGTTCTCCCTTGTGTTCAATTTGTTGCTTGCTTCTCTTTTGTGCATGAAGTCATCCTTGATCTGTGGGCTTAAAAAATAAGTCGTCCTTGATCATAATATCCTCCATTGAGCTACTTAATTATTTCCCAATTCTTTTATGTATTGAACATTGAAACTTAGGTTGTCTAAATGAATTTTTCTTAGAGGTAGGGATGAAAACCTGAGTCCAAGCTGACAGGCATTTATAATTTTTTTTCATAGGCACATGTATTTTTTTACTAGAGGCAATCATGTTTAAGATATTGTTGTGCATTAAATGTAGGTACATCACCTAATTAATGAAGATTTGAACATTTATTCGTCATGTTATAAGAGACTATCTTGAGTCAAAGTTGATTGATGTTCATAGTTTTAATATCTTTGAAACTACCTTCCTTAGAATTATTAATGTGATAGACTCCGAACTAGTAAGGGCCCAATTGATTATTAGTTCGGGTCATATGTATAAGGTATTAATAGCTAATTTTAAGGTAAAAAAATATTAGTTCAATGGGTAAAGAGTTGACTCATGACCTAAAAGGTCGTGAGTTTAATCTATAATTTAGAGGCTTTACTTTTATATATAATTAATTCATTCGTTACGTTATAAAGAACTATCTTAAGTCAAAGTTAATAGACGTTCATTATTTTAATATCTTTGAAACTACATTCCTTAGAATTATTAATATGATAGACTCCGGACTAGCAAAGGCTCAATTGATTATTAGTTTGGGTCATAGGTATAAGTTATTAATAACTAATTTTAAGGTAAAAAATATTAGTTCAATTGATAAAGAGTTGACTCATAACTTAAAAGGTCGTGAGTTCAATCTATAATTTAGAGGCTTTAATCTTATATATAATTTAATGCATTTCTTAAAACAAATAGTATAGATCATTTAAAAATTACAAGCCATATAAAAAGTATGAACAAGAATAGATTGCACCCCCTCTCTGAATTTTCTCAAAATCATAAAATCACCATGAGATCTTGTGTTTTTTAAACTATATTTTTTTGAAATTTAATAATTAAGAATTTGCCATTGATTATAATTGTTTCTCATAAAATGAAATAGATGGAGTATTATTTTTCTATGGCGGTTCAATAACCCGTAGAAAATCTAAAACCTTATCCATCAATTAAAGAACCGGTATAAAATTGCCTTTTTAATCCAGCAGGTAAAAAAACCCTCTTTTTTTTTTGGTCAAATAAAAGTCATACATCTCATTCAAACATTTTTCCATTTGAGTGCCACTTGAGATAGCGCCTTTGTGGAAGAACTATCTTCTTTGAGTGCATTAACGGAAGCATGGCTTAGTTCCTTCATTCTCTATTGAATCTCTGTACCTTCTTCATCTTCCATTAAAGTTCTCACCACTTTTGCAACCTCTTCCCTCTGCACTATGCCATTTTCGTTAACCTTTGGCCTCAACGCCACCTTAACAGCATTCATCTTTTGCTCTGCAAAAAGTGGCCAAGCTATCAATGGCACGCCATTTTGTACACTCTCAAGTGTAGAGTTCCAACCACAATGACTCAAGAACCCACCCGTAGAATTATGACCAAGGATTGGAATCTGAGGTGCCCAAGAAGGAATAACAAAACCTTTCTCTTCGGTTCTCTCCAAAAACCCTTCTGGCAAGAAATCTAAAGGATTATTCTTATTTGATGAACCAAGGTAAGCATCATTAACCGAATCACTTGGTGGTCTTAGGACCCATAAGAATTTCTGGCCACTTAATTCCAAGCCAAAAGCTAGCTCATTGATTTGGTCTTGAGATAGGGTCCCACCACTTCCAAAAGAAATATACAAAAGGTGGTTGATTGTCCAACCACTTCATACACTCCGACCCTTTTACCTCATTGTTTGACCCGGGTTGAGTGATAGGTCCGATCGGGTACACAGGTGGATACCCACTTTCTTTTTGTGACAAGGTTCTTGTTGCCCTTTCTTCAATCTCCGTGAAGATATTAACCAGTAACCCATCAACAGACAGGATAGGCTCAAGTACATCTCTAAATTCACCAGAAATATTTTCATGGAGGGTTGGGAGATATAGGCAATAGGAAAGAGTTGAAGCAGAAGTGGGAAAGTAAATGAAGGACAAAGCATTATTATTGACACTACTACAAAAAAACATTTTTAACGTTCCTTTTTTAGGCCTTTTAACGTCTGAAAACAATGGGACGTCTATATGAGAGACATAGTAAAAAATGACAATAACGTCCGTAGATAAAAGGACGTCTAAAGTTTGGACTTTAAACGTCCCCATTTTAAAAAGGGACATCTAAAGTGCTACACTGACACTTTAGACGTCCCCATTTAAAATGGGGACGTCTAAAGTGTCAGTGTACCACTTTAGAAGTCCCCATTTTAAACTGGGGACGTCTAAAGCCCACTTTAGACGTCCCCAGTTTAAAATGGGGACATCTAAAGTGCTTTTTTTTTTAAAAAAAAAAAATCGTTTATATTACAGATCTGAACTAAACAGTATTTAAACCCAGAAATTACAGATCATCGTCAATAAAACTACAGATCTAGTATCTACAATCCAAATCTACACAATAATAACTCCAAAGCTGAAATCTCATAGGGAGAAGATGAAAACAATAAGAGGAATTAGTTGCAAAAAACTTATCTCCTTCTATTATTGAAATTCATTTTCTCGTAATAATGAATAAAGAAGAGCGACAGGGAGAGATGAACCTCGTTTTCTCAGCGGGAACGTAGCCATGAAGCATGTTTCAGAATCCTGATCTACAAACCATAACAACACAAGTTAGAAGATAAAATAGAAGGAAAACCCAAAGAAAAAAGAGAAAGAGGATAAAATAATAAAAAATGGTAAGAAAGCATAACAGATCTGGAGGTGAAAAAAAGAGAGAGAAAGGAAGAAGCAAGAGTAAAAGGAGCATATAAAGAAGAAGAAGCAAGAGCTCAAGGCGTGGTGGTAGTGTCTCTTATTGTGTTTGCGGCGATGGGAAGGGAAAGATAAGTGTAAAAGTAATATAAAACTGACAAATAAAGACTGTCAGAAAAAATTTGAATTGTTTTTTTACGTCCCCGATTTAATTTAGGGACATCTAAAGTTGTTCATTTATTTTTTTTTATTTTTTTTACTTTAGATGTCCCCAATTTAAATTGGGGACGTCTAAAGTAATTTTTTTTTTTACTTTAGATGTCCCTAATTTAAATAGGGATGTTTAAAGTCTGTAAAGTCACACTTTAGACGTCCCTATTTAAATTGGGAACGTCTAAAGCTATTCAGTTATCACCCATAATTACAAAAATGCCAACGTTTTTATTTTTTACATCCTTTTTCTAAAAATGGACGTCCTTTAGGAACGTAAAATATATATTCTGTAGTAGTGTGAGTTCCTTTGTGAAACTGAGTACCTCGGACAAGAAAGGGTCAGCGAATAGAGCTGCCAAAGGAGATTTGGAGTTCAAGGACATCAATTCTTGACGTAAGGAAGGCAAAGATTTGATGAGTGTGAGTTGAATTTGGATTGATAGGTGAGACTTTTGTTGGGCTAGGTCATGTTTGTTAATAGGAGAAAGAAAAATGGATTTGATGTTTGAAGGAAGAGTAAACCAAATTTTACTTATCAAGAATATATTGTAATTATTTTATATATATTCAATAAAATGGTGAATATTGAAAGTCAAACGAATTAAATATTAAAAATTTAAAGATAAACAGTATTTTCAGTGAAATCGTTTGAGAGGCAGTGAGCCTGTCATGTAGTTTTGGAAGACCAAATGATGAGAAAAAATTATGAAATTTTACAATATGAAAGTAGACATCTCAAACTTTAATTTGATAGGTCATATGAATCATTTGAAGTTATATGCAAAAAGATATGAATTTTTGAAGTTAGCCAAAAAAATCTAAAAAGTCTCTGGAGCAGCTGTCAAAGAAATAAAATCAGGGAATGATGTGCTTCCAAATGGATAAATTCCATACTTTTCCTTGAAACTAGACTCAATAAATGTTTCATTGTCTTTGAAATCACTCCAAAACGATGTCTACAAATTTAGTTATGATTTTTTAAAGTTAGGGCAGAAAATCAACCAGAATTGGCATTATTCCGAAAATTGAAAATAAAATGTGTTAGCAATTATGTAAATTGTGGAATAAAGAAAATAGGAAGGGAAATAATTATTTAGCTTATAAACATGCCAAGTGTCATTATCATATGCAGAGGGGATTAGTTTATGATTTATGAAGATAAGCACATGTCTAATTGCCTTAAAATAATGCTTCTTAGACATAGTAATGATGATAATGGTACACTACTTGAGTACATGATTGGATTAGTTGGAGGAAACTCATTTGGTTAAGGAAGACATAAGGGGGGATGGTTTTATGCTAACCAAAAGGGAGAGAAAATTAGTTCATTGCTAATAGAGCAATTATGACACAAATGTGAAGGAGATAAGGATTGTGACAAGTGTCACCATAAGATGCTTTGATGAGATCATGTGGTTAAGGGTGGTTGGACCTGTTTTATTAAATACTCTTCCTCCCTCTTCCCTTGCTCATTTCGGCCAACACAAGAGAAAATAAGAGAGGGAGAGTTCAAGAGAGCTTTGGGGATCTAGAGAGAAGGAAGAATAAGTTTAAGGTAAAAGTTGCTTTCTTAAGCATTTTCTTGTAGCATTCCATGAAAACCTTCTCTAAACTCTTCTTCTCTATGGAATCATGGTTGAGAAGACACATCTTGAGCTCAAGGAGAGAGAGAGAGAGAGAGAGAGAGAGAGAGGAGGACGCCTAGAGAGAGAGAGAACTCAAGATCTCAAGAGGTAACCTTACAAACCTTAGATCTATTCTTGTATAATGTTGTTGTTGAGGTTTGTGGTTGGATTGGTGATTTTTGGTGAAGTTGTAAATTTGGAAAGTCTTAATCCTAAGGGGTTATGCTGCCTAAATTTCTTCGAATCATGGTTAGTATGTTTTTAAATGACTTAGTAAGATATTAGAAGTGAAAAGGTACAAGCTTTGGAAGCTAAAACACAAAATTCCAATTTTTCACTTTTCTTGGCATATGTTTTGGCCAACATTAGATCTGGGGGAAGGAGTTGGATTTTTAGTGACTTGATGATTCCATTGGATTTAGGAGGCAAAAATAGGTGGAGTTACAATTGGTCACTTTTTCGGAAAAGCCCAAAAAAGCATAATTACGAAAACGCCCCTAAAACCCTAAAACGGGGCTGTCAAGGGCAATTTTGTAAGTTGACGCTGAATTTGGTAATTTTGAGCTCGGAAATGGATTCCTTGGGCGAAAATACATTAGGATCGGGTATAGCAGGGTTAGGCCGGGGTCCCGGGGGCATTTTGGTAAATTTTTACCATAGACTAATATAACCACAAGAAACACTATGGAAGAGTCTAAAATGATACTTGGATAGGTTATGACCTATTTCTTGCACATTTAATATTTTAGGACCTAGTCGGAAGCCGAAAGCGACATGTTTTACGAGGCACACTAAAAAGGGGTTGAAAGAACTTTGAGGTAGGGATATTATCCTTCATACATCATGTCATAGTTATATAATTGTGTGGATGCCATTGTTGTAAATATACGTTATTAATCAACATGTTTTGCCTAGAGAGGGGCAATTAGTGCCAGGGGCACTTACACTGGGAGTTGGTGAGAATCCAACCAGTGCAAATTAGTGGGGTTGGGCCCTACTCATGTATAAATGTAGATTATGTGTTTATATTGTTCATTAATTGGTGCATACATGACGCATATCATATTTACTTTTCGCATTTTCTATGAACAATAACATGTTTCTACAGGGATTCCTTGGAATCTCACCCCTTTTTCTAAACAAAGATCTCAGCGGGTGTCAGTGGATCAAAAGAAAAAGACGTAGATGCCGAGAAGTGATTGGAACATGTCTCGAGGCCAGGTTGAAGACGGTGGTTATAGTTAGTTTATACTTAAGATATTTTAGGGAATCCTATATATATTAAAGTTTCTGCTGTATTCTGTATTTTGTCTAAGAACGACTTTGGGATTGTAAATGAATATTGTTATCAGTATATATGTACTTTTCTGTATACCCACGGAATCTAATCTTTATTACTCTTCATATATCGAAATGAAAACGGATGTTGATAAAGAGTTTGAAAGTAAAGTATGGAGGAACTAGGGGGAGACTCTAGTGAAGGTATGATGAAGGTGACATGAAAGTTGGGGTGAAGATGAACAAGTCGCTTTGAGAACTCAAGAATAGGTATGAGATGGCTAAAGCCAGGACTTGGTACAACGGCTATGTGAATTTTTTTCTCCATGGAAACTTGGGAACGAAGATGAAATTAAACTTGGATCCGCTCTTGTGAATTTGTGTTTCTGGGTTGAAGTCTTGAAGATTTGATGTGCTTTATATAGAAGACATGTTCTGTTATTATTAGGGGCTGCGCAAGGGACTCTTAAATCTCTAAGATTTGTCCACTCTTTAATGCCGATAGTAAGGTACCAACTTCTTAAATGTTTTTTTCCTCTTTTTGTTTAAATTATTATATTCAACCATTTTGATATTTTAATTTCATGAAATGGTGCTGTTTTGAATTTTTTATAATTTTTTTTTAAAAAAACTAAAGCTACACAATTTAAGAATATTTTGTTTAAAAACAAATCACTCTAGAAGTTTCATCCTAGAAGTATTCATGAAATCTCAATGTTGTCCTAGACGTTTTTTTTTTGTCTTAATGTTGCTCTAGAAGTTTTAATACGTTAGTTGACCCTATTATGCCACAGCAACATAATAGGGTCAACTAACATTTAACCATTTTGGGTGTTAATTTAGGGTCGACATTGCTATGTTTCAAAACTTTCAGTGTGATATTGAGACAAAAAAACTTTCAAAGCAACATTGAGACTTCGTGAATACTCTAAGGTGGATTAGCACCTTAACCAAATAATATAATTTCAAAACATATCGTACAATGTAACATCCCAAATTTTATATTCACCTGTAATTGAGAAATTCAATAAAAAGGGTGAATATTCATGAAATTGGATCTTATGAATTTTGAAATATTCATATTGATAAGAGAATGAGTAAATTAATTCAAGAAAGGAATTAAATTACAAAGGTGATAGAAAAATCATAATTTTTCCAATTTAGCCCAAAAAATTAATTATTTTCCAATTAATTGGAGTTAATTTCAATTAATCAAGGAAAATAAAGGAAAATATGTAATGTGGATTATTCTTAATGGAATAAATCAAGAATTGTAAAATTAGAGGGATTTGGGTATAAATCAATTAAAGGAATCATGGAATTAGAGAAACATATTTTTCTTTTCTTCTCCTCCCTAATTTTGTCCAACCCATGAAGATAAGGGGGGAATTTTAATTTCATGAGCATATGTCCAAAATACTACATGAATAAAGTCATGATGGCAATGCTACATGGACATGGTACTTATGGCCAACGATGATAATGATTGAGTGATTGGTTAGATTAAATGTTGAGTGCATGATGGGAGGATAAGCTTGAGTGAAGGAATGAAAGAACTTGAGTGCATGGAGGAATGCAAACTTGGACTTAGTTGGAAGAAAAATTGATTGGTTAGAGTAAGGGAGAAGGGGACGGTTTTGCGGACCAAATCAAGGGGAGAATTTGGTTCAATCCTAAGTGAAATCTAATGGAACGAGTAGGTCAAATTATGAAGAAAGTATGGGGCAAGCATGGCATAAAGTGAAGAGGTATGGTAGAAGCATGGAGGGAAGTATGGTGGAAGACATGTGTCATCATATCAACCCTTGATGAAATCAATGGCTAGAATGAAAGAAGAGGAATTTAATAAAACACATTGTTTTCTCTTTTCATGCAACATTTTGGCCAAACCAAAGAAAAGAGAGAGAGTTTGAGAAAACTTTGAAGACAGAGAGAGAAGGAGGGAGAGAAAGATCAAGGTAGGTTTGTGATTTCTTAAGATTTCCTTCTAAACTAGCATAAGCTTCTTCCTTAATCTCTATTTCTCTATGCAATCCATGGTTTAGCAAGCTTATCTTGAGCCCAAGTAGAGAGGGAGGATGATGTTTAGAGAGTAAGAGGAAAGGAACTCAAGAGGTAATTTTACAAATCCTAAAACTATGTTAGTATGTGATTGTTGTTGATGATTGTAGGTGGTTTTGGTTATTTTGTGGAGTTTGTAAATTTGGAAAAGCGATAACCCTAAGGGGTTATGCTGCCCAAATTTCGTTGAATCATGATTAAGATATGTTTAAATAAGGTAATAAAGGATTAGAAGTGGAAAAGTACAAGTTTTGGAAGCTAAACCACAAAACTACATTTTTCCATTTTTCTTGAAATATTTCGGCCAGCACTGTTTCAGGGGGTAGGAGCTGGATTTTCATGGAATAGATGGTTCCATTGGGCAAAAATAGGTGGGGTTACAGTTGGACACTTTTTCGGTAGAGACCGAAAAAGCATAATTACGAAAACGCCCTTGAAATCCTTAAACTGGTGCTGCGAAGGGTATTTTCGTATTTTGACAGTGAATTTGGTAATTATGAGCCCGAAAATGGATTCTTTGGGTGAAAATAAGTCAAGATAGCCTTAGTCAAAATTTTGAAAAAAAGTGCCATTGGGCTAGGTACAGCGGGGCCGCCGGGCTAGGGTCCCGGGGGCATTTTGGTAAATTTCCACCATAGACTAATATAACCACAAGAAACACTATGGTAGAGTCTAAAATGATACTTGGATAGGTTATGACTTATTTCTTGTACATTTAATATTTTAGGACCAAGTCGAAAGCCGGAACGACACATTTTACGAGACACATCTAAAGAGGAATCTATAAAGCTCTGAGGTAGGGACATTATTCTTTATACTTCATGCCATAGTTATATGATTATGTTGATGCCATTGTTGTAAATGTACCTTATTAATCAACATGATTTGCGCAGAGAGGGGTCAGTAGTGTCAGAGGCACTTACACTGGAGTTGGTGAGAACCCAACCGGTGCAGATTAGTGGGGCTGAGCCCTACTCATGTATACATACAGATGATGTGTTTATATTGTTTATTAATTGGTGCATACGTGGCATATATCATATTTACTTTTCACATTTTCTATTAACGATGGCATGTTTCTATTGGGATTCTTCGGAATCTCACCCTATTTTTAAATAAACATCTTAGTGGGTGCTAGTGAATCAAAAGGCAAAGGCGTAGACGCTGAGAAGTAATTGGCTCGTGTCTTGAGGCGAGGTCAATATCATTATTATAATTAGTTTATATTTAGATATTTTATAGAATTCTGTAAATATTAAGTTTTCGTTGTATTTTCTGTATTTCATTGACGAACGACGTGAGATTGTAAACGAATATTTTTATCAGTATAGCTGTACATTTTTGTATGCCCATGGAATTCCGTCTTTATTACTCTTCGATTATCGAAATGGAAACGGGTTTTGACATTCAATCCAATAACTAAACTTAAATGAATCTACCCACCCACCTTTCTCTTTCTTATTGCCACTTGATATTAGGGGTATTCAAAATTTTTCCATCCTAGTCATCTTGTCTCAAACCCAGGCAAATTGAGATGGGATTTTCCTATCCCGAAAATTTTCAGGACGAGAAAAATTTGGTTTTGGTATGGGACTAGGACTGAGGTATCCCAATCTAGTCCCATCCTGGGTATATTTTTTTTTTAAATTTTTCCCAAAAAATTTAACCCCTAACACCCTAAATAAGTAAAGATTTGCTCCTATGTATTTGTTATGTGTAGGTAAAATTGATGTTATGTTTTTTATTCATTCTTATTGGTTCAAAGCTCATTTCATGTCCATATTGGGTCCAAACGCTTATAGGAAAGACAGAAAAAAAGTTTCAAAAAAAGTCAGGGACAATCCTGTACCATCTTGACCGGGACAGTCCTAGGATTGGGACCAGGATATTATCGCTTCATACTTAAAAAATCCTAAATTGCAGATACTGCTCTAAAATTTTTAGAGATATAGTGCGTGTTTGTTTAAGCTTTTTGCACAGTAAAAACGCACTTATTACGCAAGCCGAGAAAAAACTCCTCTCACATACTTACCTCGTATACCGTGAATCACGAATTATAAGCACGTTTTGGACAAAAATAAGCTTTTCCAAACACACACATAGTGTTCAATCATCATTCTTAGACCTCTAATCCTCCATTAGTCTTAATCAACAATATTAAACTTTAATTCCCACACAAATTCAAAGTTTAATCACCCTAACCCTCATAATTAAAAATTAGGATGTTATATAACACGACACCATTGTGTTATATCAACAACTAAATTTTTAGATATATTATTAAGTAAAATGTGCCTTGTTTTTATTGAGTAAATTAATATAGACACAAAGAGGTTTTCAAAAAATCTTAAATCAAGACAACTGGATTCACAAAATATGAGTTATAAAGGGTTAAGACGCAATTTCTATCCAAAAAATATAGCAAGTTTAGAGAAGTGATAAACTGCATTTATTGTCAGTCCAAAAAAAAAAAACTGCATTTATTGGCATGGTCTAAGGCCAAAATTATATTTGTCTCATGCAAAGGACTTCAGGAGCTTTCAAAATTATTTTAGAGAGTACCCTCATATGATATTTTTAGAATTGGTTTTTTTTTTTTCAAAACTGGATCAAAAAGCTGGTAATTTCAATGAATTGTATCCCAACTATCAAGGTCCAAATTTTAATTTATGGAAAACTGTAGCCCATTTACAAATACTGCTAAGGTAAAAATGATGTTTAACTTTTTTTTTACTTTAACTCCACTCACTTTTGCTATATGTCACCTAATCACTAAAACGCGTTTCCTGGGTTTGGACCACAAACAAATCTCTGTAGAATTAGGAAAATTTAAACAATTATTAAAGCATGTCACCAATAGTCAATGCGTAGAAAATTATAGGACAATCGTGCAAAACACGACATATTAACGCCAAAAATTCTAAACCTATATGTGCATCAATTATATAGAGGGATACTTGTGGTGTGTGCTCAATGCAACTTCGTCTTGGACCAGTTGGTTTTCCTTTGAATAGACAACAATAGACTTTGATTATTTGAATTCTACAGAAGTATTATTTCATTTCCTTTTATTCTATTTTCTTCTTAGATTAAAATGTTAAAATAATCTTCAATTTTTAATAAAAAGTGCAACAGTAAATATGAGTTCTTAAGTACCTTTGAGCAATAAGTTTTAGAACGGAGAATTTTTCAACAATTTACTTAAAAATTATTAATTTACTTGATTAAAATATTAATGTTGCAGTTACTCCTCTATTTCATATATTTGTCTTTAAATATTATTGTTCATGATAGAAACATGTTACATTTAGTTTTGAATGAATAGGCTTGTGCAGCATGCGTTAGTGACTAGCTAGATGTCTAAACACTCTGAAGTTTTTTTCACCGCTTAGGCATGAGTAGTGACTAGCTAGACTTTTGTCTTAACAGGTCAGGCTTGTTTTATATCAGGATGGCCTGATCTTGGCCTGTGGCCTGAAAGAGGCCAACTTTTAGGCCTAAGCCTGGTCTGTACAAAGGCCTAACCTAGGCTGAGGCCTGTTAAGGGGTTTATAACTTTAAAACATTTTAAATAGGCTTATAGGCCACAGGCCGCACAATAGGTTTTTTGACAATCGGGCCGAAAACAAGCCTAATTACACTAATGATCTAATATACATCATAAAATATTAAATCAAATATAAAGCCACTGGATTTTCTCATCTTCACATCAAATCTTCAATATAATTTCTTCTTCTCCTTCAAAGACCTAAAAAAATAATCAAATGTATAGTATTAGAGTATAAAATAATTTAACAAATAATATGTATAACTTGAATCTGTTGGTGCTTGTTCATAGACCTCAACAGCATTGCGTACAACTGAGCTAGATGACATTATTTCAATCTCAAATGAAGATGACATAAATAAATCAACAAGAGTTTAAACGATAGATCCTGGAAAAAATTTAAACGATTAAATCAACAAGAGAAATAAATAAATTGAATTTGAATGATAAATATCCACTTTCTAATCGAATATAAAGCAGGCCAAAGTAGAACACGCCAAAGCATTAGATAAAAACAGAGTTTCAAAGCAATAGATAAATTAAAGCAGGCCAAAGAGTAAACTGTGTGAACTGAGTTTAAAAGATAAATGTTTAAAATGGGATAATTTAAACTTGAACTCAAAGCATCAACTGAGAAGGGATGAGGATTCTGCGTCGGATTCAGAGAAGGTGTTGGCGTGATGAAGAACTGAGAAGCTGATGGAGAACAGAGAAATGCGCCGAGAATAGAGAAGCTGTGTCTTCCGTCAAAGATCTGAGAAGAAGATCATGATGAAATGAGAAACTGACGAAGACTGAAGTGAGACAGATGATGATGAGTTGACGGAAGTGCCATAAGAAGGTGACACTTTCTATGGCGCTTATCCAAGGAAGTGCCATTGGAAGTCTTTTTTTTTAAATAATTTTTTGTAGTTATTTTATTTTTCTATTGAAAACCTCTATTTACAATTCAAAATCCACATCAATTTACAATACAATCCATAGCAAAGAAATAACATAGCATGTACTTTTTGTAATATTGCGTGTTCATGTATCAAGCATAAAAGAACTCCAACATTTAAGTTGTTTAAACTTAAGCCATACACGTTACTTCTACATAGGATTAAACTAAGTATTATTATATTTTAAGCTCAAAAATTAAAAAAACTTACAATGTATAGGAAGTTCAAGAAGATATAATTGACATTTCAAATAAATACCTAGAAAAAAATTATGAGCACACATATAAGATTAATGGCATATTTTAACTAAAAAAGAAAACATGAACTAAATGTTGGAGAAAAAAAAACACTTACACGCTAGGGAGCTTTTGATAGAGGCCGAGACAAGAACAAAAATATATACAAAAGAGGAAGCTTTGTACTGCAATTGAGTTCTAACAAATGGGGGAGCTAGAGGGAACGCGGGAAAATGAAAATGAAAAATGAGAAAGACGGGTTGTGAAAATTAAATAGAACCTTATATAACACTTGTTTGTCAAAGTGTCATAGCTTCCTAATCTTAAAAAAATTTAAATTTTTTTTAAATAAAAAACGCACCCTACCTTACAAATACAATATAAACCTGGTGCCTTGAATAAGGATACCTTGAATAATATTCAAGGCGTACCAACCACCTTGGACGGCGCTCGGTACGTCCAAGGCAGGCTTTTAGGAACACCTTCGATGGCGCTTGGTGTACTAAGAGTCGTCCAAGGCAGCTTTTTATTAAAAAGAAAATTTAAAATTTTTTTATAGGGGTGATTCATTTATAATTTTTGACCTTTAATTTTTTTTAAAATTAGCCCAGTTTGTGTGGCTTTTGAAGCCACTTCCTATAGAAAATATTTTTTTTAAAAAAATAATTTTACATAATAAATTAAATATAAAATACATTGAACAAATTAAATAAGTAATGACTAATAAAATTATATTTGTAAGCTTAAAAATTAATAAGACACATGTGTTATATTTTAGAAATATTATAATTTCATTATCAATTTAGCTGAAATAAATTGGACACGTGGTTTCAGAGGACTTGACATGATGAATTCAAAGAACTTGACTTAATTTTTTTTTCTTCTTTTAAATCTTTAGAAACTCTTTGGTTTTTAATTAATTTTGACTCCTACTAGTTACTACAATTATTTTTTAAAAATAATTTTATGTAATAAATTAAATAAAAATACCTTGAGTAAATTAAATAAGTAACAATTAATAAAATTATACTTGTAAGCTTAAAGATTAAAAAACTTATAATGTATAGGAAGTTTAACAAGAAATAGAAAAAAATTATAAATACAAATAAAACTACAAGCTAAGATTCATGACAGATTTTTTTTTATTTTTTAAAAATGAAGGACCTTTAATGGCACTTTATAGAGCAAGTGCCATTAAAGGAATATACGATTATATGCCTGTAATGGCACTTTCTATGCAAAGTGCCATTAAAATAAGTCATGTCATATATATGCCTTTAATGGTGCTTTTTAGAGAAAGTGTCATTAAAGACATATATGATTATATCTTTAATAACACTTTCTTTGTAAAGCGCTATTAAAGGCCCTAATTTTTTTTTTTACAAAAATTAACCCACCTTATTTAGCCTTTGAAAGCCACTTCCCATAAAAAATATTATTTAAAAAAAGAAAATAATTTTATGTAATAAATTAAATATAAAAGACATTGAACAAATTAAACAAGTAACAACTAATAAAATTATATTTGTAAGTTTAAAAATTAATAGGACACATGTGTTATATTTTAAAAATATTATAATTACACTATAAATCTAGGTAAAATAAATAGGACACATAGTCTTAGAAGACTTGACATGATGAATTTAAGGAACTTGAATTAAAATTTTTTTTCTTCCTTTAAAATCTTTGTTTTTAATTAATTTTTACTCCTACTAGTTACTACAATTATTTTTTAAAAATAATTTTATGTAATAAATTAAATATAAAAGATATTGAGTAAATTAAACAAGTAACAACTAATAAAATTATACTTGTAGGCTTAAAAATTAAAAAATTTACAATGTATAGAAAGTTTAACAAGAGATGGAAAAACATTATAAGCACACATAAAACTACAAGTTAAGATTCATGACATATTAAAAAAAAAAAGAATTGAAGGGTCTTTAACGGCGCTTTATAGGGCAAGTGCCATTAAAGGTATAAACCTAGTTATGCGCTTGTCGGGGTAAGCACCATACAAGGGGTCAAATTGTTTTTTTTTTAAAAAATAACTCCTTATATGGTGCTTCCCCAGGCAAGTGCCATACAAGGTACTCATCAGCTACGGCGCTTGACACAGAAAGCGCCATAGCTGCCACATGTATTTTCTTTTTTTAAAAATAAAAGTCCCCTTCGGCGCTTATTTGAAGAAGTGTCATAAGATCAACACCGCTAAATCTCTATTTTGTAGTAGTGATTAAATCATTAAAATCATATATTTACATATGTGTACGTGTGTGTGTGAGTGATAAGCACAACGGAAAATAAATAGGGATATAATCAAATTATATCACATGTTTATTCATAAAGAATAATTACAGCCTTAAGATCATCCGACTCGATGCCAGTGAAGAAAGATAAGGAAGGGAGAAGAGACGTGCGTACTAGGGATAATCCATGTTTGAATCTAGGTCAAAGCTCCAATGCTCCATTAGTTGAACATAATAATGGTCACACAATTATTAAACTATTAGAGCCTAATTGGGATTGGCACAACATGTCACCATAACAAGAAAGATGGTAGGAGAAAAGAGAGATTGTTAGTTAGTTCAATGACAGGGGTGTGGTTCAACTGAAAGAGGCTTATCCTATTTATAGAGGTCTAGGGAGACTACTAATTAGATAGTTATGTGTACTCCTACTTGCTCTCTAAGTAATAATTAGAAAATTAATTCTTGATTAATTTCCTAATATACAATTACTTATTTATCAATTAACAAATCCATAATTAATGTTAATTTATTTCTTATTTAATAATACTACTTATTTCCTAATCAAATAATTCAGTTCATTAAGAGCGGACTTAGACCTAAAATCCAACACATATTAAAGCGAAGAGTTAAAGTACAATAAGAAGAATAGTGAATCATGAAAATAAGGATAAAGATAGACTATTCTTCAACCTAAATAATACAAAATTGCGAACTTGTCAGGTTTAATTTGTGGAGTTTCAGCAATACCTTTTTCTTAATACATAACCTTGAAAATATTCGTTCAGGATAATATGAAAGTATCAAAATAGTTGCATATATATAATGGAAAAAAAGGAACTCAGATATTAGGAAACTTTTTGTTGAAATAAATCGTAATCAAAACTGAAAAATTCGTTCAATAAAAAAATTCTTATTTTTGAAATGAATCCTAAATAAAACAGGAAAAGGAAATATACAATGAGAAAATTTTGATATTGTTATGTAGATTGATATAATTTTTTTATAATTATTCTAGTATAACTACAAAGGTTTGAACTTAAATTAGTCGCCACATCCACACCAAATTTTAGTCATATGAAAGTTTGAACATATGTCATTATTTCAAACAAAATTTAAAAAAAATGTCATTATCTGTGTCTTATCTTATATTTTAGCATTGGATTTTGGATGTTCTAAAGCCTCCACCTTTGTTTTCATTTTAATTCCTTAACATTTATCTTTGATTTTAATTCCTTATATATTTGACAAATGTAGTAATAATTAAGTATGTTGATTATTTTGGTTCTTTAATTTTTTTTTATTTTGGTTGTAATTAAAGTTGTCAAACTCGTGAGTTTAAATAAACTCGTGATAGTGATATAAATTCATACCGTGAACTCGAATTATAAACTCGTAAGAGTTTAGTTTTACCATTAATTAAATAGATATTATTAGTATATAGTTAAATAATTAAAATATAAAAAGTTAACAACAATTTGATTTAAATATTTTTTAAATCCAAATAATTGAAATTAAATCTATCAACATTCATAATTTATCGTATTTAATAAAGAAATTTCTATAAAATTTATATATAAAGTCGTTGAGTATAATCAAATTGAAAAAGTTAACACGAGTTTAAAGGTGTGTTAACACAGTTTTGTAAGTTAGAAACGTTAAAACGGTAAACTCGGTGTATAAACTCGTGAATTTAATCATGTTTACAACGGTCACGAATTTATCAATGACTCGACTCGATTTTATAAGTTAGAAACGTAAAAACAGTAAACTCTGAAAGTTAACTCGCGAGTTTGACAACAATGGTTGTAATTCATTGTATTCACATTAGTTTATTTTTAGTTTTATAATTGAAATAGATTTGAACATTTATAGATGTTATAAATTGGCATGTGTTATACAAATTAATTGTATTAGTATTGGTGCTGATTTTCTACCAATATAGTTTCTATACTGAGAAATCTATATGTACAATTACTATAAAATTGGTTTTATGCATAATTAAATTTTACATTTTTTTTAAAAATGTCCCATATATATTTGTGAGTCATAAATGCTGCATTAGGTATTAATTTTTTTTAAAAAAAATTAGGGAGATTTACACTTAGGTCCCATGCAAGAAAAAAAAATGAAAAAATGGTCCCTATAGATTGCAAAATGAAAAAATGGTCCCATGGAGTTGTCAATACAGGCTCCTGGAGTTGTTATTAACAATTCTAGGAGCCTGTATTGACAACTCCATGGGACCATTTTTTCATTTTGCAATCTATAGGGACCATTTCTTCATTTCTCCTCTTCTTTAGGACTTCACTGTCATTCTCCCAAAAAATTACATGTGGTAGCCTTTTTTTACAAGACATTAAAGAAAATTCATAGCGTTAGCATTTCTTCAAGGAAACGCTATCGCTGCTATACTTATTTGTAAAATGCCACTAAATAGAAAGTAGTAATGAAATACTCGAGCCGGGAATGTCGGGCTCGGCCCATTTAGGTTCGAGCCCTTCAAGGGGCGGGTTTATGATTTAAAGGCTAAAACAGGAAGTAATATTTTTTAAAAATAAATAAATATATATATATATATATATAAAATATCATTATATCAAATTATCAATATGAGAGACACCTAAGTACTTAATAAAGTATTAATAACAGATAAACACTTATTAAATGGTTTGATTTATTTTATTTTCTTCAATGGTTTGTTCATTTAAACTTTAAAAAAGAGGCTAATTTGGACTTTAGATGATTATTTTAACTAAAAATTTATTATTTTTAAAAATAATGTATCTCAATTTAAGGTAAAATAATAAATAAATTGTAAAATTTGAAAATTTTTTTTAATTAAAATGAGTTCAAACCTATTTAGGCCCGAGCCCATGAAGGGTCAGCCCTATAGAGCCGCGGGCTTTAAAAATTGGGGGTTTTTTAGGAAGCGGGCCTAAACAGCCAGCCTGTTTAGGCCCGAGCCTGTGAAGGGCCAACCCTGTAGGGCCGGGCCGATCCGTATTCCTGGCTCTAGAAATACATAGCATTTCCAAAATGCTGCTATTAGCAAAATATAAACTCTACCGTTTTTTTTTCGGTGGTAGTGTTAACATTAACAACTTAATGGCATATATCAATCGTTAGATGTATTTCTCAAAACATTGCATTTTAGGATGACAAAGGAGGGCATCTCTATTAATCCCTTAAATCTTAAATGTATGAGTTAGCTGTTAATATATATACATATATATTAAAAAAATAGCTTTTTATTGTAACAAATAATTGTTGGTTTTCCAAAAATACAACTTTTAATTATCATCCCCATTTATAAAAACTCTCTTTAATATATGCAATCAATATGAATATATAGCTTGAGAAAAAATGCATTAATACTATTGTTGCATGGTCCTTACAGTTTAATTAAATTTTAGTTGGGAGAATTGCTGATAAATACCTTTTTGGCAAATTAATTGCTGAATGCTACCATTGCACATAACGGAAGATGTTTTACACATAACGGAAGATTGCTTGCACATTTATACGGAAGATTTTTACACACACGGAAGATGATTTGCACAAAACGGAAGATCGCTTGCACACACAGAAGATCACTGGCACGCTTGGTAGCATTCAGCAATTAATTTGCTTCCAAAGTATTTTTCAGCAATTCTCCCATTTTAGTTTTAGTTTCTATAATTCTAAATGATAGTTTTTTTTGTCCCATTAATTTCTCCCGTTCAAAATGTTAGTCCCCATATATCGTTTCATAACAATTTGGTATGAGTTTAATGGTGTTTATATAGAGAAAAAAAACCAAAACTCATTAAATCAACTTCTTAGTAGCCTAAGACAAGGAAAAAAAATCACAATTGAGCAAATGAGTTGACATTAATTAGTATTCATACAAATAATTGACCTTTTGCGCTCAAGCAATTTTGAGTCCATATTTAATCTTTTTACTTACTTGGCAAAGCTCCAAGCCTTCTTATTTGTTATCAAAAAGCTAACGCGGATATAATTCAGTAATTGAGGCCTCATTTACTGATTCTTGAATAGGGTTACTTGCCCGTTCACTTGATCTTTTTGTTGCCTCTGAGCTGTACTCTCTCATCTGTATCTCAGATGAACCATTGGTATTCATGAAAAGAGGAGGCTTCGAAGGTAAAGGAAGAGAGGAAGAGTAGCTATTGAGCATAAGTACAACTTGAGCCATGGTTGGCCTGTCAGCCACATTTTCTTGAACACATAATAACCCAATGTGGATGCATCTTATTATTTCATTTCTTGAACCATTGTTTAAAATTGGATCTACTAAATTGAAGGTCGTCCCTTCCCTCCAATTTTTCCATGCCTGCTGTCACGCCCTTATTTTAATTTCACCTTTACCAGAGTATTCGCGGAAAACGACATGCGGTTCGGTAGGCAACACAGGAATAGTATAACTATACTGATAATATGTACAAGATTACATAAATTCCCCATAGGGATTCGTACCTGATAAATTCAAATAATGTAGCCGCACAAGGCTACTAAGGTATCTAAACTCATCCCAGTGAAACGGAGACTTCTTCTCGTCTTCGTTCCACTACTGTAATCCCCTCGTACGGTACTCTGCATTGTTGTTTGCATATCTTCTGTCGTCTCCTGTCTAAATTGTTGGTAGGGGAGGGTGAGATTCGAGAGAATCTCAGTAGGAAACATATACCATAATGCATGCATGATTGATGCTATGTGTATGACATGTTAGCTTTATCTAGATGTATGCTCCATAATGACATTTCTGCATGCTCAATGTTTCATACAACAAGACTATGGCCACAGTGAAAACAGAAACAGAGCTTCATTTATTCAAATATGCTCTACACAATCAAGTAAAGCAATCACATACATCATTACACAAGTAAATATATCAAATACATGCAAGTAAGGTAAGTCCCCTACCTTAACCCGTTTCCGCCTCGAAACGCGTGCCTCGATCTACGTGCAAACAGCTCGGGGCTCCATATTCGATCCTACAATGCCAAATGTATTATTTAGACACTTCCATAGTGTTTATGGGGGTTATATGAGTCTATCTTGAAAAATTACTAAAATACCCCCGGGGACCCGGCCCCATTATACCCGGTCCGGCTGTACTTTTCTCGAAATTCTAACCTGGGCTATTCTGACATATTTTCGCCCAAGGAATCCATTTCCGGACTCATAATTATCAAATTCAATGTCAAATTACGAAAATGCCCTTGGCAGCCCTACTTTTAGGGTTTTAGGGGTGTTTCCGTAATTATGCTTTCTCGGCCTTTTCTGAAAAAGTGCCCAACTGTAACCCCACCTAATTTTCCCTCCTGAACTCAATGGAATCATCAAATCATTGAAAATCCAACTCTAAGACCCATTTAGACCCCTGACCGAAATATATGGGTTTTCGAGGGAAAATCGGGGTTTTTCGGTTTCGGCTCCGTAAACACGTTCCTTTCTACTCCTAACCACTTTATTGACTATTCCATTAGGTTACAACTACCATTTAGTATCAATTTGGGCAGCATAACCCCTAGGGAAACCCATTTTCCATTTTTACAACCAATGGCAATCCGGCGAAATTTCACCGATTAAATTGCCCACAGCAGCCAGAATAGTCAATATACAAGAGTTTGGAAGTTACCTCAAGCTCCCACTGGCTTTTCTCAAAGTGGCTGAAACCCTAGCTCTCTTGTACACCAAATTTGAGCTTCCAACCCTTGAATCACATAGAAGAATAGCTTAGGAGTGGAGTTATACGCATTAGGAACCGATTTACCGAAGAAATCACTTACCTTTGTAAGTTTTTTCCTCCCATTTTCTCTCTCTAAAATTTCACACTTCCTCTCTCTATGTTCAGCTTCTCACGTCTGAAATGGGCTGAAGAAGGAGGAGCTGATTTATAATAATATATCCCATTTATTTAATTAATTTTCCCAAAAATTTCGGATTTTACAAAATTCTGGCAGATTTCTGCCCAAACTTTGAAAAATCATAACTAATTCTAGAAAAATCGAATTGGAGTGATTCCAAAGCCTATAGAACCCTTATTGAGTCTAGTTTCAAGGAAAAATATAGAATTTTGCTTCCTGGAATCACAAAATTCCCAGAATTTCAATCTTTCCATATTGGTCCAGAAATTTCACAGTTTTTCTGTGCTGACTTCAAAAATTCATATCTTTTTGTGTATAGCTCTAATTGCGTCATATGACCTATCAAATTAAAGCTTAGGATGTCTACTTTCATCCTGTAAAATTTCATAACTTTTGCTTATCATTTAGTCTTTCAAAACCTTATGATAAGCTCACTGCCTCATAGGCGATTTTATCAAAAACATAATTATATTCTCCAAAATTCACCATTTTACTTTCTTAATACCCCAAAGATATTAGAATCATTAGGGAATATATTTGGGACATCTACTAAATCGGGGCTTAGTAGTCCACTTAATTTAGGCTTATTCCAAAGCTTCCAATCCCAAATTTCGGGGTATTACATTTCTCCCCCCGTTCAATAAATTTCGTCCTCGAAATTTGAACGTCTACAACTTAGGGATTAATCCTATCTCATTCTATTATCACATGCAGGCTCATAAGCCATGTAACACCATAGTCATACTTCCATTACTAATCTCAGATAGCATTCAGCATTCATCATCCATTCTGTACACAGTATGTAGCGTGTAATCAAACACAGATTCCCACAACGCTTGGTTCCATAGGCCTTACAGCCTCTTCGGGACTTCACCCGAATTCACACGATCACTTTTTTTTAATGGCCCAATCCTCACCCCTTTAACGAGGTCTGTTGGATGTCCCTCACCCCCTTAACAAGGTCTGTTGGGCTAGTGAGCCGGCTATGGTTCACTTTGTTAGGTTCCTTCGATGGTAGAATATCGCGTCTCATGTAAGACATGGTACTATTGGACACCAAAACGTTTGGTCACACTGGTCTTACTGCCTCGAGCCTCGGCTCGTCACAATTTTCAGTCACATCACATTTTGCTGACCTATTCGGTGTTTAGGATCAAATGACTAGTTGACCCTTATTGGCCGTACTGTGTGCACTATTCACTATGTGACCATCCACTGTTTGCACTATATCACAAGTGAATGATTCATTCTGTGAGGCTATAGCTATGGAGATGCTCATGCCTCTACTCGACCTTGTTGCATCAGAACACATCTCAATCCATGCCTACTTGCATCTGTGTAGACCGTAAAGCTCGACTGTGGATCTGGGATTGTTATTACTGGTACTGTTGAGAGGTATTCGCCACCATTCTACCCTACTACACTAGGGTTCATCCCAATTCCAGTTCACATGTGTCACCACAAACTACAAAGGTTGTGTGACTGTTGACCATACAGGTCATCATACTATACACCACGCAGGATGTAATAATGTACACCACACAGGATGTAATACTGTACACCACTCAGGGTGTAATACTGTTCATCACATATACTGTAACACTGTTGACCATCAAGGCCATATTATGTTTTGGGATGATCAATAATGGTGCGAACATCAACCCTCCTGTAAGTTTCGAAATTGCACCTAGATTCGTCATACTTCCGCTGCCCACTCTGAGGTCTATCTCCTCATATGAGCTTTAATATTATCAGGATGATTTAATAGGAGTCCTACAGGAACCTCCCATGACACCTGACAGTGCCCACAATCTATATTCCTCTGTGCCCACTCTTTACCCGTTTGAACTTGAATCATTCTGATCCATATAAACTCTTATCTCAAGAAAACACATTCACTGTGGGATTCATTACAATGCACCATCGTTAAGGGCCAATGTTTTCGTAGCCCTACTCTACGATTCAACTTCATGGCAGCTGTACTCTAGGATTAGTCATCACGGTGGCTGCACTCGCGGGTTCATCATCACGGTAGCTGCACTCTATGGTTCCTCGTCACGGTGGCTACACTCTAAGGTTCTATACTCGGTGCTTCACACAGGCGCCCATACACCTGGTCAGCCCCCTTCCAGTCAGAACTTTCCTTAGGTAGCCCTCTCCGATCAGATTTCACCGTAGGTAGCCCTCTCCGATCAAATTTCACCGTAGGTAGCCCTTTCCGATCAGAACTTTCAATCTTTGTGGTCGCAGTACAACTCCACCATTATGCCATAAAGGCAACATTTCCTGATTCAATATAAACATTCTTATAATCAACTCAAGATTATGGATGAAATAGTTCAATTTCCGAAGCTTCAGCGGACGAGATGCGTATGCCCTCACTCGGCTCAATTATCATCTCGATTTATGCCTGCTCGCATCTGGGAATTCAATTCCCTTCCCAATCCATGCCATCTGGCATCAGTGAAGACAACAAAGGCCCACTATGGATCTGGGATTATCAGTGTTGGTACTTTAATAAATTTTCATCATCAGCTCTCTGAAGCTCCTCTCACAATCATCATCCCATACATAATGCTGAGTTCTGGGAAATTTCGATATAAACATCTCATCCCTCTGTTTTTTTTAATTATTGTCACACCCGTAGCCCTTCTTGGCCTCGTACTCGAGTCCCTTAGGACGTGGCTAGCAACCTTATCGGGTAGGGTGCCTTTTTATTCACACCACATGGCCCTCCATAGTAACCCACAATCATCCATAGAAAATGTGATAGATAAATATGTCATGCACCATATAGTGTAAAATGAAAATCATATCAATCCGTGTGTGTACACAAAGTTCAGGGCCAAACACCCAATTAAAACAACAATCCATGTGTGTACACAAAGTTCAGGGCCAACTATCCAGTTGAAACCCTTACCTGTACCTCAGCCGAGTCACCGACTACAGCTAGGTAAATCGTGTATCATAGCTGGGTCCTTACTAGGCCGAATGATACATATACACTTCCCATCGGACGGTACATATACACTTCCCGCACCACAGCTAGATAATATTCGTGTACCTCGGCTGGGCAGCAACCACAACCAGGTAATGTTCGTGTACCTCAGCTAAGTCTCAGACTACAGCTAGGTAATGTGCCCTAGGCACCTGTTCATTCACAGAATATAGAACATACAACATATTAATCATCACATAGTGTACGAGAGATTATAGTTACTATATTGGCCTTTCCAGGATAACCTTCCTGATGATCGTTGATAATTGTTTGCTATTCTATTCTCTTCCATGTGTTTGCTGTATTTGGCTAGGTCTAACTTCCTGACCTTGCCCAGCATCTAAACCTCTTAGTCTTACCACCTTTATGTTTCACTATATGAAGCAAGAAAGAGGTAAATTACGCATAAACACATGGGCTTATCTGTCATTTCACAAAGTTTTGGGTGCATAGGTACCCCAAAAACAACATATCACAGGTGTTTATAGTAGTCAAGGAAAGCCTGCAACAACATACAACCTCTGAACTACTGTACAACATGTCTTACTCTTTTTTCATAATATGACATAACATGTGCAACAACTTCCCAGGGGGTCACCCATCATGGCATTTCCCTGGGTTGAGCACGCTTAACTCTTTTGTACCCGTGCCAAATGTCGATACCGGCTTCTACTGTTTCCGTCCACGAGTACCCTGTGACTACTCTCGCCTCAAAAGACGTGCCGGCTATCTCCGGTCACCAAAATATTGAGTGTGGACCACACATTGGCCTTGGCCATACCCACTTCCTCGGGTTCCGCAATATCCTTAGACTATTCTCGTCTAGTATTGCACCACTAACGGCCCTTCAGTACTCGCCATTTTTCGGGGCTGATTCATAAATCGGAAAGATACCCTCCTTTGGTACCTTCCGTCCATGCATATTTCCTATCACTGTGTAATCAAGACCTTATCAGTATACCATCCTGTTGCCAGAACCACCGCACTTACTCTGAGCAGACAATTCTGTGGCCAGAATCCTTGCTCTGATACCAAAATGTCACGCCCTTATTTTAATTTCACCTTTACCAGAGTATTCGCGGAAAACGACATGCGGTTCGGTAGGCAACACAGGAATAGTATAACTATACTGATAATATGTACAAGATTACATAAATTCCCCATAGGGATTCGTACCTGATAAATTCAAATAATGTAGCCGCACAAGGCTACTAAGGTATCTAAACTCATCCCAGTGAAACGGAGACTTCTTCTCGTCTTCGTTCCACTACTGTAATCCCCTCGTACGGTACTCTGCATTGTTGTTTGCATATCTTCTGTCGTCTCCTGTCTAAATTGTTGGTAGGGGAGGGTGAGATTCGAGAGAATCTCAGTAGGAAACATATACCATAATGCATGCATGATTGATGCTATGTGTATGACATGTTAGCTTTATCTAGATGTATGCTCCATAATGACATTTCTGCATGCTCAATGTTTCATACAACAAGACTATGGCCACAGTGAAAACAGAAACAGAGCTTCATTTATTCAAATATGCTCTACACAATCAAGTAAAGCAATCACATACATCATTACACAAGTAAATATATCAAATACATGCAAGTAAGGTAAGTCCCCTACCTTAACCCGTTTCCGCCTCGAAACGCGTGCCTCGATCTACGTGCAAACAGCTCGGGGCTCCATATTCGATCCTACAATGCCAAATGTATTATTTAGACACTTCCATAGTGTTTATGGGGGTTATATGAGTCTATCTTGAAAAATTACTAAAATACCCCCGGGGACCCGGCCCCATTATACCCGGTCCGGCTGTACTTTTCTCGAAATTCTAACCTGGGCTATTCTGACATATTTTCGCCCAAGGAATCCATTTCCGGACTCATAATTATCAAATTCAATGTCAAATTACGAAAATGCCCTTGGCAGCCCTACTTTTAGGGTTTTAGGGGTGTTTCCGTAATTATGCTTTCTCGGCCTTTTCTGAAAAAGTGCCCAACTGTAACCCCACCTAATTTTCCCTCCTGAACTCAATGGAATCATCAAATCATTGAAAATCCAACTCTAAGACCCATTTAGACCCCTGACCGAAATATATGGGTTTTCGAGGGAAAATCGGGGTTTTTCGGTTTCGGCTCCGTAAACACGTTCCTTTCTACTCCTAACCACTTTATTGACTATTCCATTAGGTTACAACTACCATTTAGTATCAATTTGGGCAGCATAACCCCTAGGGAAACCCATTTTCCATTTTTACAACCAATGGCAATCCGGCGAAATTTCACCGATTAAATTGCCCACAGCAGCCAGAATAGTCAATATACAAGAGTTTGGAAGTTACCTCAAGCTCCCACTGGCTTTTCTCAAAGTGGCTGAAACCCTAGCTCTCTTGTACACCAAATTTGAGCTTCCAACCCTTGAATCACATAGAAGAATAGCTTAGGAGTGGAGTTATACGCATTAGGAACCGATTTACCGAAGAAATCACTTACCTTTGTAAGTTTTTTCCTCCCATTTTCTCTCTCTAAAATTTCACACTTCCTCTCTCTATGTTCAGCTTCTCACGTCTGAAATGGGCTGAAGAAGGAGGAGCTGATTTATAATAATATATCCCATTTATTTAATTAATTTTCCCAAAAATTTCGGATTTTACAAAATTCTGGCAGATTTCTGCCCAAACTTTGAAAAATCATAACTAATTCTAGAAAAATCGAATTGGAGTGATTCCAAAGCCTATAGAACCCTTATTGAGTCTAGTTTCAAGGAAAAATATAGAATTTTGCTTCCTGGAATCACAAAATTCCCAGAATTTCAATCTTTCCATATTGGTCCAGAAATTTCACAGTTTTTCTGTGCTGACTTCAAAAATTCATATCTTTTTGTGTATAGCTCTAATTGCGTCATATGACCTATCAAATTAAAGCTTAGGATGTCTACTTTCATCCTGTAAAATTTCATAACTTTTGCTTATCATTTAGTCTTTCAAAACCTTATGATAAGCTCACTGCCTCATAGGCGATTTTATCAAAAACATAATTATATTCTCCAAAATTCACCATTTTACTTTCTTAATACCCCAAAGATATTAGAATCATTAGGGAATATATTTGGGACATCTACTAAATCGGGGCTTAGTAGTCCACTTAATTTAGGCTTATTCCAAAGCTTCCAATCCCAAATTTCGGGGTATTACACCTGCAGCAAGTTCCCCGCCAATGATAAACAATATTAATCCCAAGCTACTTCTGCATGTTATCTAGTCATGATAGTAATATTATAATGGGTTAAGATTCAAGTTTGCCCTGAATGTTTTCGCGTATGAGCTGTGGGTATCAAGATGGTTTTTTGTATAAATTTCACCTCTTAAGTGTTAAAGATAGAGCAAATTCGCCCTAACCACTAAAAAAACTAATAAATAAAAATAAGGGTGACCAAGTACAGGCTTCTACCAAGTGAGGTCTAGGGAAGGGTAAATAGATAGATGTACGCAGCTTTACCCCATAGGTGAAGAGACTATGTTTAGGATTTAAACACGTGACCTCCAGGATTTTAAAAAAACTAATGTTACCATTAAAAAATTAATATTGATTGTTAATATTCTTAATAGCTAGGAGTGACATTAGTCATTTTTTAACACTTCCTTGAGTGAAATTGATCCAAGAAAAACTTCAAGATACCCACAACTCTATATATGAAAACTACAAGGGCAAAATTGAATTTTATCCCTATTATAATTGTATATATTTTTGAAAGAAGACAAATACATGTATGCATGTGTGTAAAAAGAGGCATGGGCTTACAAAGCTTAATAGATCAGGGTTATCTTCATTGAAGACATTGTTGATCTTTTTGCCACTTAAGATCTCTAGAACCAATATGCCAAAACTAAAAACATCTGATTTGATAGAGAATTGTCCTTGCATTGCATATTCTGGTGCCATATATCCACTAAATATCATGATAAATAAGCTTAATTAGATGTGTTAACCATAACCAAGTATTGTGATTATCAATTGATGATAATAAGTCTAGCAATACTTACTAAGTTCCAACAATTCTGCTAGTAGTGCTTTGAGTTTGGTCTACAACACATAGCCTTGCCAAGCCAAAGTCTGATATTTTGGGATTTAACTCGTCATCTAAAAGAATATTACTTGCTTTAAGATCTCGATGAATAATACGCAATCTTGAATCTTCATGAAGATAAAGAAGGCCACGAGCAATGCCTCCTATGATTTTGCAGCGCATTACCCAGTTCAAATGAACACGTTCACTTGAGTCTGCAATATTTTTGTATCTATTTAAGCCATGCCATGATCCGTTGAAACTGTGTCTAGAATTTGCATTATGATTTTCATCTAATATAAATGAAAGAATAGAAGAAGCACCCAAATGAAGAAAAACTCCCAATAACTTACCGAACAATAAGTAATCAAGACTTTTGTTAGGAAGAAACTCGTAGACCAACAATCTTTCTTGTTTTTCCACTGAGAAGCCAAGCAATCTCACTAAATTGCGATGTTGGAGCTTAGCCACCAAGAGCACTTCATTTTTAAATTCTGAATCTCCTTGCCCAGAATCCACGGACAACCTTTTGACAGCAATGTCCTGACCATTTGGAAGCCTACCCTGCATTTATTAGAGTTGGAGCATGTAATTATTTAATCAATAACAGAATACATATCACTCCAGTCCTTATTATTTGAGTCCATTTGGAGAAAATATTAGTCCACTCATAGGTTATTAATGACTGTTTCCTAATTTTATCTTTATTTAATTCCTACTTAAAAAATAGAAAGATGAAAGAATGATTTGTAAATGTAGAGAAAGAGTAAAATTTAATAAGGCTAAACTTAAAAATTTTGTCAATTTAAGGCATATCTAATGACTTAACTGTTATTCCTTAGTATATGAGAATTACTTGAAATGGACTTAAATAAAAGATCATAGTGGTATATACAAACATTTAAAAGTGTTGTCAACATAACAATAATGTTATTTACCTTGTATACTGATCCAAACCCTCCTTGTCCAAGCTTATTTACAATAGAGAAGTTATCTGTGGCGAGTCTTACGGTGTTAAAATTGAATTGCAGTGACTCGATTGGTGTAATTTCATCATCATCCTTTGCTTCAGGTTGATCAACTGAGAAAAAAGTAAAAAAAGATTATTTCTAATGAGATGAAGCATATCTGCAAATTCTCTAGGCTTTGTTTGTTTTGTTGGAAAATTGTTTGAATTTAAAAAAGAACTCAATTGTTTATTTTGCCAAACAAATTCACTAACATATAACCCTCAGTTTCTTTTTATAAGAGACAATTAAACCAAGCAGATTGATAAAGAAGTTTGTTAAAATTAATTAGAGACAACATATACATAAAAAAAAATATTTTTTTCCTAAAGTATCCTTATTTATGAGGAGAGAGAACAAGAAAAGGGAGTAGAAAAAAGATAAAGAATGTGTGGCAGGAAGAAAGTGTGCGTTAATACAATAAATGCAATGATATTAATATAAGTAATTAAATAAGAGGCAAAATAGGAACTTAACAACAAAAATTAGAGATAACCTTTTAAGTGTGTTTTATAAATACGAACATAATATATCCAAAAAGTGTCTCTTGTACTTTGTGCAGTTTGTTTTATAAGAGCTTGAAATTTGAATTGCCTTAGTCTTTTTCATAAGAACTCACTTGGGCTTGTTTGTGCATTGAATGTGTTTTTGTCATTTTTCCCCTAATTAATTTTATTCTCTCTCTTCATCTTCTTTCCATACTACATTCTCTTTTATATTTTCTCTCATTTTTACTATATTTCATCACTTTCTTATTCATCTTTTATAAATAAGGGTATACTTAGAAAATATTCATTTTTTGACATATTCATTTCTTTTAGCTAGTTTTAACTAATTTCTTGAACTACTTAATTGAATTATCATGCTCGTATAAAAAAAGACAGGATGGAGTATAAAGCAATGAAGGGAATAATTAAAGCAAGCTTGTTGGGGAAAATTTGAAGTCATTGAATTTTTTGTTTCACTCCACAGCTATGAGTTGAGTCAGTCATCACGGACCATTATCACTTTCAATTCCCAATGTGTCATCTTTAATTGGTGTTCAAAAAAAAAATTCAAAACAATATATATAATTGAAAATTATGTTAGATATTTTTCTACCAAAAATTTAAAATTAAAAGTTGTCTAAAACTTTTTAAAACTAAAAATTTAAACCATACCAAAAAATGTTTAAAATATCTAATTTGATCTAAGTATCGGTCCAATATCTTGCAATAACTTATTTTTGTACGACTTATTATAAATTCACTTTTATATAAATATTGATTGATTGGCAATATGTACTAGTACTTTTGCATCTATTATCATGATAATAAAATTAACAATGTTCAAAGAACATCGTTTAGTATATATGAAAATATATTTTGACTTACTTTCAATGGTTCTCTTCGATTTCCGAACCACAAAATAGAAGCAGACCAAAATAAGAATTGCGATAAAAGCTCCAATGGACGCAGCAACGATAATGACTGTTCTTGATGTGTTGTGATTCCCTACAAAAGATCATAAGCTTGTTAACATATTTCTTTGGCCAAAAAATAAATTGCTTTTATTAATTTAGAGACGGGAGTAAGTATCTTTCGGGGAACATATAGCTTTTGGTGAATTAGCAGTTCCTGCCATCCCATGAAAAAAATAATAGAAATTATTTGCGGCTTAATAACTTACTACTTCCTCCATTTATACGGCAGAATTAACCAAATTGCGTTGTTTGAAAAGTTAGATGAAATTATTTAGGTGCAATAAACATGTAAAAAATACTCCCCCCCCCCCAAAAAGCCCTTATTCATGTGGAAAAGAGAATTATACTCCTTCGGTTTTTAATATAAAATAAATTTGAGGATTGATTTTAGTTTTAAATATAAGGCATATTTCTCATATTTGTCCATCTTTTCCTAATTTATCCTTATTGGTGTTTTCTCAACAAAAACCAATGCGAAGAGGGAATGAGGGAATATGACTAGAGTGTTATAGAAAATATAACTTATCAACAAGCATAACTTACTTTCTTAATCTATTTAAATTAGATAAATATGTCTTATATTAAAGACAAAAGGAGTATATTATATTGAATACTTTGGTCAAACATGAGAATTAAACACAAAAGTGATATGAGTAATTTTTGTAATTAAATGATGGTAAAATAGAGAGTTAAAAAAAAAAAAACTTTTGAGAGGACCCCCAAATCTATCGTATGTAATGGAACATAGCATACCTAAAAATTTTAACATAGCGGAGGGAGTAATAACTTGTGTGGATCCGAGTTCTCAGAATTTGAGAAATAAATCATACTACCTCCGGTCCTTTTGTGATAACTTATATATCTATTATATGTTACAGAAAATTCAAACTCAAAACCCCACTTTAAGAAATAAATCATATTGTTGATTCCTCAAGTTAACTTACTAGCTAACAATTGATTCCTACATGGCATTCCATTATACAGTGTTACATTAATCTAATTAATTTAATGAACGTACACAACTTTAATTCGTAGGTTGACATCATCGTCTCAGTTGGACAAAAACACATGGATTCACTCTAGAAGAATATGCCCAAGACCATGTGAAGTATCTATAACAAATAAATAAAAATATGGGTTTAGAAGTGCAATTTGCCTCTTTTGATGAGGAGGGAAGATTTATTTAACTGCTTTATGCATGATTACATGTGGATCTGTTAATGAGGGAATCCATGTAGAGGTGGGAAAAGGGGTCATCTTGACCTTATAGGGCAGTACTTCAATTGAAAAAATAATAATATCATGCGGGTTTAAACGAGCTAACCCTCAATCTTGTAGTGCCAGCCCTTGATGGCTCAGGCTTGTGAGAGTCACGTCTAAAAACTAGATTGACATAACATTATTTTTTTGAAAACTTGGTCCTCAATTTAAATAGACTTAAATAGGTTTGGTCTTTTTTTCTAGCTTTAAACCCAAATCCCATTAATGGGAATGGAGGAGGGGAAGGGGCCACTTCTTAGTAACTACAACATAAAATTCAAGAACGAATAAAATTAAAATTAGATCCAAATGAAATGGTGTGCACTAATATTAATTATACTTATTATTGCCTACTTTGAAAAAAAATGTATTTTTAATAATTTAAAATTTCAATAATTTCAAAATAAAAATGAAATTGAAAAATAATCTATTAAAATTTTGATCAACTTGTATAATTTTTTTTCTTTTTCTTTTAAATAACTGCCTGCACCAATAAATATGGAATGAGCACTATTTAATATGCGAGCACAGTTGGTTAGATACAATTTTGATGGCAAGAGTTAAGATACGGGATGAGTACTATTCAGCATGTGATGGTTAGATAAAAATTGCAGTATAAATAATCGTGCCTTCACTCAAAAGTGGAGGCTCCATACATTGACTACAAATCTTAGAGTACTATTTAGCATGTGATTGCCTACTACACTTTCAAAATGTTTGTACAGTAGGTTATGTTTTACTTGGAATAAAAAATGCAAACTTTTTTGGGTCCCACGCGTTCTGCCGAATTCTAACCCTCCACATGCATTCAATCACGACTAGCATTGTTGTAGGCTAAGAGATCGTTTGGGGGAGCGTTTGGACCCATAAAAAGGAAAACGCCAATTGATAATTGGGGAAAAGAAAATAGTGTTTGGAGTCCCTAATTATCAATTGAGCTTATACTTACCAAAATAGCTTATATCATAAGCTTAACATTGGAGCTTTTACTGATTTAGTTTTTGGGAGAGTGAGATTGATTAAAATATTTTTTCAGTTGTGTCCAGTGTGCTATCAGAATGATTGCAACTTTATCCTTAATATATTTTTTTGGCTACAAAAATTAATTTCAACTATTTTTTTGTGCTTTTAACCCTTAAAATATTTTTTCAACTGTGCCCAATGTGTTATCAGACTGATTGCAATTTTATCCTTAATATACTTTTTCAGTTCCAAAAATTATTTTAAACTATTTTTTGGTGTTTTTAACCCTTTAAAATATTTTTCCACCCACTCTCTCTAAGTATTATCACAAAAGGCACTTGTGTTTAAGTCAATCCAAACAAGTTCTACTTCTACAAAAGTCATTTATACAATCGCTATTCCAAACATAAATCACATTACACAATCGGGCTTTTACTAAAAATAAAATTATCAAAAGCTAAATTGAGAAACTCCATTTTTCCTATCGCTATTTCAAACACACACTAAGCAAAGCAAGAAAAGAAAAGAAAAAAAAAAAAGCTCATCTGAACGTTAATGTAAAACCTAATTAATTAATTAGTTGATTAAGGATATTAATTAAATTAATTAATATGATATATTTTTTTAAAACATCATAATCATCATTTTCCTTAATTCTCTCTCTCCATCTCCTATTTAATTATTATTAAGGAAATATCAACAGAGTTAATTTAGGAAAAATTTAATAAACACGTGAAACTGTTTTTATATTTAAATCTAACATTAAATCTTCAATTAGTTCATATATTAAAGACCGGAGGAGTATAATCTAATAAAGTTGACCTATCTAAAACTCTTGGCTAGACTAGGTCACTCGTCGGATCGATTGATCCTAATTGGATTTTAATGCCATGTAGATTAAAAGTCTTAGTTTCTTAGCATTAAATATAATGAACACATAGATTTGCATTGTGGATAGGATATTTGTAAAATGCGAATTAAAGTATTACTATATAAAAGATCAACATTACCTTGTGAGGAAGATGTGTTGGACGATGGGGAAGCAGCAGGAGGAGATGAAGATAATAATGAATCGACAACTGCAGTATCATAGAAGCGATAATTCTCATATCTAATATTGCAACTCAGTCTGTTAATCCTCCCGCCAATCCTGTTGTTACAGAACGAGGGAATGCTCGATATCGCCTTCTCCAAGCAATCGTCACAATCTTGCTCAGACAAATCAGGCATGCACTGAACAAGACCATATATAGTTTGAAACCAAGTCGTCGTGGTGTTGGCGGCGAACTTCCGGCGACTATCCCCGGTGGCAGCTTTGCTTCTAAGCCTTCGCATTAGACCATCAAGCACTTCACTGTAATTGTTGTCTGTTACATTATTATTGTTGCACATCATGAAGATTGCAAAATCTGGGTAGATTGAAAAATCTGGGTCTTGATTTATCCCAAACATGGACCGATTGGCGTATCGTAAAATGCATCCGTCATTATATCCATACGCTTCCTTCTGATTTGGACAAAGATTTCGTAGAAGGATTGAGGCATTGTTGAGGCAAGTACGACAAGAATCTGGCTTAACATCTGCCCTACACAGTCCAAGACCGTTAACTCTATTGGGGTTTTGGCCTTCAGAGGAACTGTAATAGCCATAGTCAATTTTTGGGTCGGAGGTGAGATTAGAAAGAAGGGTTTTAAGGTTTGTGGCATAGGCACTTATGTTTGTGTAGTTACCAACACGATTGTCACATATATAATATATGAAGCCTTGCTGTGCAGTAGTGAGAATGATAAAGTGAGAGAGGAAAGAAAGCAGAGCAATTGAAGTAATGATTGTCATCAAGGAATGAGAGGAGGAAGAGAAGAAGCTTTAAGACGCGATTTTAATCTGGGCTGCTAGTTCTAGTTTTGTCGATACAAATCAAGGCATCTTCGGCTTCTTTCTTATATTACTGAAGTCAACAAGTCAATCAAAAGACACAAACGCGTAACTCATCTTATACGACTTGTCATTTTTAATGGATTTATTACTAATATTATGATGGTTGTTGGCAGTTGGCGACCATTGACTTGAGAAAACGACGCATGTGGTAAGATGAGTTACGTGGCAAACAAGCCTATTGTAGGAAAGTTAAAATTTTCTTATATATTATATTTAATTTTTTGTGAGTCTTTGACAATGTTAGAAATATTTAATTAACCAATTATTTTATAGATTAATAGTAACCAATTATAAAGATAAAATTGTACATGAAAAACTTTTTTTTAAGCATATGTATTTTCTAATTAGAGGCAACCTTATTGAAGGTATTGTCGGATACTATACGTGGGTAACTCTCCCAAAAGGGATTCGGACATTGATTCACTATGTTATGAGCAGTGTAATACAACCCGGGCCGAAAACCGGCCAACCGGCCTATAAATTGATCCAATTTGGTATTTTTTCAAATTCTATTTTTTTAAATTTTTTTAGAATTTCATATTAATAACCCTAAAATTTTTAATTTCTCACTGATTTGGCCACGGGTTAGCTCCGGTTTGACCCATTAACCCTTGACCCAATACCCCGATCGATTCAGTAGCCGCTCCGGATTTAATTACCTTCATAATTATTACATAGCTTGTTAGTAATTACTGCCTCCCTCCGGTCCTTTTTATAAGAGCCTAAAATTTGAGTTGTCTTGATACTTTTTATAAGAGTAAGACAAGAGTTGTGTGAGCATTTAATTATTTTTTTTCTATTTTTCTCCCTTATTAATTATATGTATTACATCTATTAAAAGGTTACTCATACTCATATTTATTTTATTTCTTTCTCTTACTTGCCCCTCATAAATAAGGGCATACTTGAAAAACAGAGTTTATTTATGACATACTTATTATTTTTAACTAACTTTAATTACTGTCTTAAACCGCTTAATTGTTATGAAAATCAGGAAAATATAAGGGAAAAGGGAGATGAAGAAGATGAGAGAAAGTTGGAGAAAAAATAAGGAGGAGTTCTCATCACTTCATTGTCACAAATGGTGTACAATATCATCTATTTATAGCACCCCAACATTGAAAACTAACCTAAAGAGTTACAAGTACATAAAGAGTGACATTAAGCAATATAATTATGCAATTGTGGAGGTTACAGGGAATAAATACAAGAAACTCTTCAATTGGGAAGTTATAGGGTATAATGACACATTAACCTTATGAGATGGAATCCTAATAGACTATGTGGCAATGAACATCCATACTTCATAATATTTATAACACTCCCCCTTAGATATTCATAAATAAATATTGTACCTCATTAAAATGTTACTAGAAAAAACCTATTGGGACAAAAACCTAATAAAGGAAAAATAGTACATAATACATACTGAAGCTGGCTCATTAAAAACCTTACCAAGAAAACCTGATGGGACAAAACCTTGGACAAGGAAAAGAGTACAGCATGATATATATATATACTCCCCCTGATATGGTGCCTATATCTAGTTTACTTCTCCAAAGTACAATATTATTTTTTGCTCCCCCTAATGACAACATCCTCTTTTATTCCACTTGATGATAACATCACCCTTTGTCATTTTATTTCAATAGCATTTTGATTCCTCACGTTGATTATCCCCAACATCTTTTCAAGCATATCTTCCGGATATATTTGAAAATCACTAAGATATATCTTACACCTACATGATCAATTTGTTGTGAAGAAAATAACCTCATGTAACTATTAATTCATAGAATTATCACTTCAAATATCAATTTCACTGTCCACTTACATACTTGCAGGAACTTAGTCATAACATGAAATATCAACAACATATGTGTTAGAACCGGCTGACACCCAAGAGGGGGGGGTGAATTGGGTGTAAGGTAAAAACTTATGAACTTTGGAAATCTTTTCGCATCTTAGAGGAAGTAATAAATATGAAAGTAATGAATCATAAATCACAGTTAGATATTTAAATGATATATGCTGGAAGTATGAGAGCTTAGAGAAGAGAATATGCAAACTGTGATTTATCCTGGTTCGGCCCAATCCACGATGACCTACGTCCAGTCCCCAGGCTCCTCCTGAGATTTTCAATCCACTATCTTCCTCAAGTTTAACTGGGTACTTGAGAACCACTACAATCTCACAAGTTTGATCCGGGCACTTGTGAAGCCTTTACAATTCTCGCACTGAGATTACTCCCCTTTACACACCGTAAGATTACAACCAAGTTGCTCCCCCTTACACACCGTAAGGATACAACTTTGATGATGAAAGATTACAATCAATCTTCTCTCTCAGAAGTGAATAGATGAATAGTGAAGCATAATGAAAATAGTCTCTCTCTCAAATATACATGATATAAAAAATGGATAAGAACAGAGAGTAGTTGGGTTGGAGTAGATGATTCATGATCTTTGCATGTTTCTCGTTGTAGTATTTTCGTTGGTGTTCTGAACTTTGAATGCTCTTCTATTTATAGTTGATGAAGGTTGATGACCGTTTGAGCATTTCAATATATCCGTTGGAGTTTGGCTTCTTCAATTTGAAAACTAGCCGTTGTGAACGTTGACGCTCCGCTTCCGTAAATTCACCTTTTGACTCTCCACATCATATCTTCATTGTATTCCTGGAGAAATACATTAAATACTAATACAATGAAGTGTTAGAGTGATTAGAAGCAAGAATAATGAGTTATATGATCATTCCATTGATTTCCAGAATTTTCGGGACGTTGTTCTGTTTTTTTGGGAAGCATTACTCGAGTGCTTACTTGAGTAAACATCAAGTTTCTTCACAGGTTACTCGAGTGGCTACTTGAGTGGCCTTCCATTTTCTGCATAGCTTACTCAGGTAGTAACTTGAAGTTCTCTTCTAAATAATTTTGCGTACCCGAGTAGTAACTTGAAGTTTGACTTGAGGTTCTGGTAATAACTTGAAGTTCGACTTGAAGTTTTCATTTAAATAACTCTTCAAGTTTTGCTAGCACAGTGCTTTACTCGAGTAGCTACTCGAGTATTCATTAAAGTTTACTCGAGTACATACTCGAGTATCATCGAGAAAAACTTTGATGAACTTCAGGTTTTTGCTTACCACAGTGAGTTACTCGAGTAGCTCCTCGAGTAACATTAGCAGGATTGAAAATGCCGAGAGCAATTGCAAGTGATCTACATGGTTACTCGAGTACTTACTCGAGTAACGTTGGCAGGCCGAGAGCAATTGGAAGTTTTCTATCTGATTACTCGAGTACTTACTCGAGTAAAGTCTTTTGTTATCAACCAGTTATTCGAGTAATGCCTTCAAGTGAATTCTTGATTTTGACTCGAAACATGGCAAATTATATATCATCGGAAAGCCCTCATTATCTACATTTCAATGCAACAAGAATCAGCTCCAAACTCGTTGTATACAGAAAGTTATGATCCAAAGAGTTCTACTGTTCTTAGACAATCCTGAAATCACGAGCAGCAACTTCCAGATGGCATAGCTATTAGAATATAACCTCAAATATGTCAAATGGACTATCCGTGGAAAGCTCTTTGAGTCTTCTTTAATATGGCACCAGTTTCGTCTCAATCCGACATGTATTTTGAGAGTTATGTCCAAAATACCGAAGCTGTCCTGGAATATGATGGGGATTCATGCATCAACTTCAACAGATCATATCTCCCTCATATGAACTTCTTTGAATGTGATCTTGGTGTCAAAAGTTCGTGTTGGAAGTCTAGTTTTATATGCCACCAGTTTCAGTTCGATCCGACATGTGGTTGGAGAGATATCATCAAAATACCGAACCTCTGTTCTGCCACGCGAAAAACAGAGTGTCCATTACTTCAAGTGCCGCCTCGAGTGATTCATCAAATAACCCGGCAGATTACTCGAGTAAACACCTCCAAAATCAGACAATGCCATATTACTCGAGTGATTACTCGGGTAATCATCCCCAAAGGTACCATAGCTTTCGTATACATCATTTTAGCTTCGTATTGACCCATTCCAACGTCCGTATGATAATAGAAACCTCTGGTATCACTTCTAGGAGCTTGAATCTTGATATTCTCATGTGATCTTGCAAGTTCTTCTTTCTTTAATTTCTTTCTTCCTGTTTTTCCTCTTGATGATCATTCTTCATAACCCAACTTCAATCTTCTTGATGAATATCTTCAATCTTCATCTTTCTTTCTTCTTTCTTCAATTCCTTGCCTCTTAATTTTCTTCTTGATGATTATTCTCCATTTATGAGGCATTATAATATCAACCCACAATGATGTCTATGACTAATCTACAAGATATACAACATTAAATATGGTAGTTAGTCAATGTGGAAGATAAGTATATTATACAAACTTTTTGCTCATATTTAACATCTATATTTGACATCATCAAAACTATTCATATATAACAATATGTAAATATTATGGGAGAATAAATATATGGGACCTCTAGTTAAATTCAATATATTCTTGTAGGCAAAATCATCATTGCAAAATTCATGATTTTTTTGGGGAGAGAAAGATGGAGCAATATCTTATTTATTTGGATACAACCAAAATGT
This sequence comes from Inga leiocalycina, assembly GCA_963242795.1. Classification (NCBI taxonomy): domain Eukaryota; kingdom Viridiplantae; phylum Streptophyta; class Magnoliopsida; order Fabales; family Fabaceae; genus Inga; species Inga leiocalycina. Next base: position 29,394,302 of record OY725328.1, read on the forward strand.
AGTGCATAGTATTCTATTTATAGGTCCTCAACCTCAATCAAGAGTTACATAAAGTAAATAGAAAAATTAATTCTCATGAGTTCACACATTATAACCTTTGAGTTATGGGCATAAAACCTCCTAAAGACTATTATATATTAATGTAATATTAATCAAATGAAAATAAAATATTGACATAATGATATAAAAATAATATATTAACATTAATAAATGAAATTTATATAAAATAATATGAAATAAATAACATAAAATAAAGAAACATAAACAATAAAATGTAAATAAAATAAAGAAATATAAATGTTAAATAAGTAAATAAACAAAAGAAACGTAAATAAAATGAAATAACATAATATAACAACATAAAATGTAAAGAATACCAGAATATAAAATAAAGAAATATAAATGTTGCATAATAAGATATTCCCGGAAAATGATAAATAAAAGTTAAAAAAAACTTTTGAAGGATAATAAAACAACAATATTCTCCAATCTTATCCATGGAACCCGATCTATAAAACAATGGGTAAAAGAGTCTTTTCAATTGCATATAATGACTTAGATTGTAAAAGATGACAATAGGAAAGATAAAAATAGATAGCATAAAAGAAAAATAATATAGAACAATAAATCAATAACGTAAACTAGAAAGAAAAATAACATAGAGAATAAACAACATAAAATATAGTATGGAAATGGAAATGAGAAAATTAGATAGTAGAAAAAATAGAAAGCTAGACCATAGACCTTCTGAGCGAATTTGTGCTGATAACGTATTATGAAATCAAGGAAAAATAAGATTGAGATGAAGAGATATGAAGAGAGAATTGGAGAGAAAGTAAGGAGGAATTCTCATTCACTTCATTGTCACAAATGGTGTACAATATCATCTATTTATAGGACCCCAACATTAAAAACTAACCTAAAGAGTTACAAGTACATAAAGAGTGACATTAAGCAATATAATTATGTAATTGGAGGTTAGAGGGAATAAATACAAGAAACTCTTCAATTGGGAAGTTATAGAGTATAATGACACATTAACCTTATGAGATGGAATCCTAAGAGACTATGTGGCAATGAACATTCACACTTCATAATATTTATAATAGTAATTTGGTTATTGAATTTTTATAAATAGGACCAGGAGTATAATTTTATCTTTATAATTGGTTATTATTAATCTATAAAATAATTGGTTAATTAAATATTTCTTACACTATCAAAGACTCACAAAAAATTCAATATAATATATAAGAAATTTTTAACTTTCCTACAATAGGCTTGTTTGCCACGTAACTCATCTTACCACATGCGTCATTTTCTCAAGTCAATGGTCGCCACCCGCCAACCGGCATTGTAATATTAGTAACAAGTCGATTAAAAATGACAAGTCGTACAAGATGAGTTACGGGTTTGTGTCTTTTGATTGACTTGTTGACTTCAGTAATATAATGAGATTTTCTGAGAACTTTAAAATTTCATAACTAATTCAATATAATTCTAATATTAGTGGTTCAAAGCTCAAACTTAAGCTCTTTTAATGCCTTTCAAATAAAATAATGACCCGGCTCAATAGGGTCCTATTGGGTCTGGAATTTACTTGAAACTCATACCGGTCATACGAATTTTCACAGGAAACAAGACAAACGACCCCGTGTGATGCACGAATATGTTTCACACCAAAACAAATATCATTTTGAAAGTCTACTTTTCAATTCCTTCATTGTAAGTCCAGATCTTGGAAAACTTCCCTGTACACTATATTGGTGGTCTGAGTAGTGCATTTATTTCGCTCATCTAGTACAAGTAATTTCAACCCATTGAAGCTCTTAACTCTTGATAGTGCCACATACAATTGACTATGTGAAAATACCGGGCTTGGGAGGTATAGGCTGACATTGAGCATAAACTGGCCTTGGCTTTTGTTAATGGTCATTGCAAATGAAATATTGATAGGAAATTGTCTCCTCGTCATGTTGAAAGGTAGTTTAGATTCAGAAGGATTCATGTCCATGCGATGTATCAATATATCTTCACCAACACTTATTCCATTCAAGGCCTTCGCCTTGATGAAGTTTTTGCCTAAATGTGTTATTCGCAACCTAGTCCCATTATGAGCTTTTACATAATTCATTTATGAGCTTTTACAAAAATAGTGAATTTTTGAATCCAATGTTACATTATTCTCATACGTATTGCTTCTTATGTATGAATTATAAAGTGTTGTTGTAATTGCAATTACATGATGTGTAATGGATTATTGTGCTGTTGCTGTGTGCAATTATAAAGTGTTGTTGTTTTCATATCTAACTGGGTTTATGTCTCTATGTAGGACAACTTCTAGGATCTGGGTGATACAGGTCTGATGTTGATACAGGCATGAGATTTACCTCTGCACTTTTTCTCCCTTTGTTTTTATGTAAAATGAGGAATTTTCTGTACATACTAAGGAATTTGTCTTTCCTCTACTTTTCTTTAAAAGTTGTAGAATAGAAAGTGTACAAAGTTGAGATTTTGCTATTGTCATTGTTAAATTGTGGGTCATTGTTTTCTCGATAGATTCAAATTGTGTTTTAAAATGCTTGATGATAATGTGTTGATATTGTTTCTTAGAATGTGGGTAGGAAGAATGATGATAATTGTTGACAAATGAAATTATTGCTTTTGATTGTGTGTGACAATCTATTGATTTTCAATAATTTTTATTCTTGTTGCTTTTGTAAAATGTGGGGTGTAGTAATGTTGCTGTCATTATTTCTAATTGTGTGTGATAATGTGTTATTGCTTCTGTGGAATCTGGGATGTTGGTGAAATGGCTTGCTGGGTAAAGTTAATTTGTAAGAAAATTTTTTAAAAAAATTAGAACTAGTTACAACCGGTCTAAAAAAATACTTTTTTGACCGATTGTAGAGACATTCGGTCTAAAAAGTATGACTTTTAAGACCAGTTGTACTCTAAAAACCCACGCTTTTTAGACCGGTTGTACTGTACCTACAACCGGTTTAAAAAGTCATATTTTTTAAACCGACTGTGTAATTTTTTAGACTGGCTATATCAAGACTTTATTCAAAACCGGTCAAAAAATTCATTTTTAATCGATTTAAAAAGTTATTTTTCCACTGGTGTATAACTGAATTAAAATTTGAGGGACTGAGTTGTACCAAGTCTTATAGTTAGAGAGGGAGTCATAATTGAATTAAAACTTGAAAAATCAAAATATTAATTCTCCCTTAAATATATTGAGCAGGAATTAGAAAAATAGGGTGAAAAAGAAGTACCTTTTATTAATAAAAATGAAAAAAATATCATCCCATCTTATCTCAATGCATTTTGTAACTTTCAGGGGCCTGACTATGTAGTTCTACATAATGTTGTCCATGAAAAACCTCTTTTTATTATAATATATTGGCTCGTCAATGTCTGGTCATGTTGGAATGAGACGAGTCCCGCTTAAGAAAATACGACACCTGATGCATATCAAGTTAGGATGAAAAAAATATTGGGATACCCCGTCCCATCTCAGCATGTATATATTATTTTTTATTTTGTTTTTTCAAATATTAAATTTCATTTTATTTTAGGAAAATCCCTCAAAAAAACTTTTAAATTAGTAAAAGACACATAGGTGATCCGAAATTGCATATTTCCAAAAAAGTGTGAGTGCCTGAACTGGGATATTGAATTTGAGACAAAATGACGTGTGTAACCTTGGAAGTTTTTAAATTGAAAAACGTTGAGGGAGCAGTGATAAGAAGGGCGAAATTGTGCAAAAACGCGGTCAGGACTCTTCATCTTCTTCTGACATCGTCAGTGCCGTTGGTCAACCCTGGTTCCATGGCGTTGAGAGAGGATAGTGGCAGCGACACTGTGAGGCAAATTTGGGGTGGATTTGAGGAGGAGCGTAGGCAAGGAGAGGTTGTGGTGAAAGGCATTGGATAGTTGCAGAGGTACCAGTGTTCGGATGCGAATTTGAGCTTCGGTGCTGAAGTTCGGTAAGTGGTTGTGTTTAAAAATGTATTTCATTTTAACTTTTCCAGCTGATTAGAATGGCGGTTCAATGTGCATGGGTTAAAATAAGTTTGGGAAATGTGGATAAAATGTAACGGTGACAAAACCTATGAACTCTGTTGTGAGAATGTGCATGGGTTAAGATAAGTTTGGGAAATGTGGATAAAACGTAATAAGGAATGTTGTAAAATAAGTTGTGAAATTCTATTGTTAAGTGAGGAAGTTTGAATTGTAACTTTTGAAATTTCTAAACCGTTAAAACAGCATATGAACGCGTCAATTGGTGAAGTTGTGAGATGGTGTTGAGATGTAGGAAATTGTGATTGTATTGTTGTGAGAATGTTATACAAACAGTTGCGAATGGCTTTAGTGAAGTTGTGAAACAAAACCTATGAAAACCCAAAGATAACCTACGAAAATTGAATGTTATAGGATGCAGAACTCGAGTTTTCCATTCACAACTCGAGTTCATATCATCACTGGAGGGTAACCAGCGAGTGATTAGCTTATAGGATGTAGAACTGGAGTTATGAATTGATAACTCGAGTTTACCAGCACAGTCTTACATTTTCACAACATCCCGTTAGACTTTCACAACTCGAGTTCATATCATCACTGGAGGGTAACCGGCGAGTGATTAGCTTATAGGATGCAGAACTCGAGTTATGAATTGATAACTCGAGTTTACCAACACAGTCTTACATTTTCACGACATCCCGTTAGACTTTCACAACTCGAGTTCATATCGTCACTGGAGGGTAACCGGTGAGTGATTAGGCTTATAGGATGCAAAACTCGAGTTATGAATTGATAACTTGAGTTTACCAACACATTCTTGCATTTTCATGACATCCCGTTAGACTTTCACTTCATATCGTCATTGGAGGGTAACCGACGAGTGATTAGGCTTATAGGATGCAGAACTCGAGTTATGAATTGATAACTCGAGTTTACCAACACAGTCTTACATTTTCACGACATTCTGTTAGACTTTCACAACTCGAGTTTGCCATTCACAACTCAAGTTCATATCATCACTGGAGGGTAACCGGCGAGTGATTAGCTTATAGGATGCAGAACTCAAGTTATGAATTGATAACTAGAGTTTAGCAACACAGTCTTACATTTTCATGACATCTTGTTAGACTTTCACAACTCGAGTTTGCCATTCACAACTCGAGTTCATATCGTTACTGGAGGGTAACCGGCAAGTGATTAGGCTTATAGGATGCAGAACTCAACTTGTCTATTGATAACTCAAGTTTATCAACACAGTCTTACATTTTCATGACATCTCGTAAGACTTTCACAACTCGAGTTTGCCATTCATAACTCAAGTTCATATCGTCACTGGAGGGTAACCAGCGAGTGATTAGGCTTATAGGATGCAGAACTCAAGTTTTCTACTGATAACTCGAGTTTACCAACACAGTCTTACATTTTCACAACATCCTATTAGACTTTCACAACTCGAGTTTGCCATTTTTACAACATTGCAGGGTGATCATCCCACTTCTGGAGATAAGACCATATTCAATAATTCAATTGTCTTCGTAAAACAATAACTGAACAGAAAATTTACCAACCTTCCCATGTGAATATGTATGCATAATTTTAACTACCACAATCAACAAAATCTAAATTATAACGTTTACCATTTTGGCAACCAAAGATTATCCAGGGTGAAGGAGCAACAACATCAGATGTCATAGGATCCAAATTTGTAGAAGAAAAAAGAGTCCAGTCTAAAGAATTTGAGTGGCTTTTCCTGCTAAAACTACTTAATCTGTAAGCATAGGAACACCAATAGTATTAAGGGTTATGTAATAAAAATATCAAGATAACATCACAAGTGAATAATAATTCAAAGTTTTTTGATTCAGACATCTTGAAAATTCATTGCAATACAAGTGTTTTTCATATTGCATGAAAAATTCAGTTACTTTACCTAAATGACTGCCATCTCCTCTTAGAGCAAGCTACAAGAATATCACCAAGATTAGGAGCATGCTGCATAGATTCATAGCAAAAGTTTCTAAAGAGTAAATATAAAGAATACCTGATTTAGCATTAATATAGTTAGGGCGGCTTGCTCCTAACTATAACATTCACATTACTTGATTTAGCATTAAAATTTCAAAAATTTAGCCTAATAGTGATATCACCTTTAATTGATCACAGTGATTTGAAGTATTGTAAAGAGTAAATATAAACAATACCTGCAATTTGTGCAAGGAATTCCTATTAAACATATTTCATTGGCGCATATTGATTGGAACAAAAAGTTGAGACAAATATTAACATTAAACCACAAAGAAATTGTGCTTATACTTTTATGTTAATGCTTTCCCTCCCATTGTCTGTGACTCGTATACAAGAATCTACAACAGCACTTCTAAGAGGATCCTGACAAATAGTTAAAGAAAGGTTTCACTTCCTCAACCTTGATCAAATAGAACAAAAACTTAATTATAACACCTCATATAAAAGGTCGATATCCAAATTAGTAATTTACTCCTTCATTTTCAAACATGGATAATCAAGTATTTTTACTAAAGTCAAAATTTTCAGTTTATACATGAAAAGTAGCTGACTAGTTTCATGAGGAGAATATCATGTAACTACTCTCTGAAAAAAAAACTCTTATACAAACACAATAAGCAAAACTCAACTTCTGCAAGATGTTTGCTTTTACTTTGCCATTGTTAGACATCATCTAAGAGGATATATTGATATGCAGGCTCCCAAAGTAGGTTCAAAACTTTAGGAGTTTGACATGCGATTATCTTGATCTAATAATCTAGAGTTATTGCAGACAGATGCATGTACAGGTATGAGCGTACAGCATTGGCGCCCAAGGTTTTACGAACCGATTGCATCGTTTTCCTCTGAATCGATTAACAGACTAACCAAAAGTGAAAATCTTAAAAACCAGTTCAATATATCTTGCATGCACTTCTAAAGAAACTAAAACAAAATGATCCAATCACTCAGCCGTGTGAGTGCGCTTGTGCATTCTCTTCTAGCCAACCAGTCAACTCATAACAATTAATGTCCAACAAGAAACAACAGCTACCAGTCAAACAATCTAATCCTGATGGAAAAGAAATGATAACCTTTGCTAACAAAGAATAGCAAAGAAAGTTGGTTCAGCTTTATTATGATAACCTTTACTTATTTTGTAGGATCCTCTGTATATGCGCTAAAAAACAGGGATAAACAGAGGATGACGGTGATAACTTATGAGACAGAACAGACAACAACAGACTAATAGTAAGTTTCTCTTCAGTTAACTCGAGGGCTATAGAAGTCAGAGGTCGAGTGGAGTCAACAGAAATATTTGGAGATTGAGGGATTTAAAGTGTGGAGGGCTGTTTAACTCGAGTTATAATCAATCCACTCGAGTCCTTCTTTCCCTTTTTGTTCCTGACTTTCCAGTTGCCCTCTAATGATGATCTTCACTCGAGTTTTAATTGTTAAACTCAAGTCTAACCATGGATTGACAGCACCACCTAACTGGAGTGTGTTATTTACAACTTGAGTTCTGTGTATATTGATAGGATAACTCTCTGGTTACCCTCCAGTGATGGGGAAACCTCGAGTTTCTAATAGGTCAACTCGAGTCCACATGCGGATTGAACACAGGAACGCACTGGAGTTAGTTTTGTACAACTCGAGTTTGGTTCTACTAGACACCATCACTCTTTGGTTACCCTACAGTGATCAGGATAACTCGAGTTTTTAGATTAGAAACTCAAGTCCGTCCGTGGATTCATGACACTACCTCACTGTCGTCTGTTCTTTACAACTTGAGTTCAATGCAGCTTGAAACACACACTATCTGGTTACCCTCCAGTGATGTTTATAACTCGAGTGATATATGGGCCAACTTGAGTCGTCATGCGGAAGTAATACAAGTACGCACTGGAGTAGCTTTTGAACACCTCGAGTTTGATGCGGCTTCGCACCATCACTCTTCGGTTACCCTCCAGTGCTAAGCAAAACTCGAGTATAAATTTCATCAAACTCGAGTTTAATATGTGCTTTAACAGGATCTTGTTTCTACCTCATTAGATTAGATTGTTATCATATTCAGAACAAGATCATACCTTTTCCTCAGCAGAGAAAGTTTGAATAAATACTTGGTAGCATCAACAACTATAGCCCTACTTTTCCCATCGCGATCCAAACAGAAGATTGTATTTCCAGAAATCTTTGAAATATAAACTGGGACATCAAATGTTTTTATTAGCCATTATCTCCGTTTGGAAGACAATATTTGATGTGATTTAAAGTTGTGTAAATAAAAACACCATTGTCATCACAGCCTTTACTTTTTACACGGATTGTCTCATGCAGGGTACATTGATACACAAGCTTGTTGCTAGCGCTGACAATGCCATATTTGCTTAGCAAGGCAACACATTCCATATCATTAGACCAAACAACATACTTCACAAAGGGCATCTGAATATCACCAAGAACTATCCTCTGCTAAAGATCAAATACAACCACCTCATTAATCTCGAGTTTAATGTGTACTTATATTGGGTTACATGAACACATATCTTTTTGGTAGCATAGTAGCTGTGGTCAAGTATGTTTTAGAAGGTCATGATAGCAGAGTCAAGTGGGTTGCATTCTCATACCATTTTACATCCTTCCCATCACAACCACAACAATTGAAAAAATCTATCTCCCCACAGTTAAATAAGGTTTCACAACTTATGGAGAATCATTCACAAGGTTTGCATAAGGATTCACAAGTTCTTCTATGAATTTTACAATTTTCTCACTTAAATTTACCTCTACACATATTTACCAACTTTTCATTAGGTTTTCACAAACTCCGATAATGTTTTCACAGGATAACATTCGATTTTCGCAGGTTATCTTTGGGTTTTCATAGGTTTTGTTTCACAACTTCACTGAAGTCATTCGCAATTGTATGTATAACATTCTCACAACAATAAAATCACAATTTCCTACATCTCAACACCGTGTCACAACTTCACCAATTGACGAGATTGGTTTTGCTTCAGTTCGACCATGCGAGGGAAGAACATTCTCGACTCAATAAAATACACACCTCACTCCTGTTTGTCTCGCCTCCCACTTACGTTCCCACGTGCTGACGCTCACCCTGTATCGCGTCACCTTCTTTTGTCATCAACTTTTTTTCTTTCATCAGAGGGCTAAATCTGTCATTTTACATTCAATTCTAGTATTCCAGTTCAGGCACTTGCATTGACCTGGGATATTAAATTTCGAAGCACCTATGCGTCTTTTACTAATTTAAAAGTTCTTTTTGAGGGATTTTCCCTTTTATTTTTTACTGTAGTTTCCCTAATCACTTTTAACAAGTGGGTATAGGTCCATAGAAAAAGCTACAAGCTAGTGAAGTTGATTGATTAGCAAGCTTCTCAATGCCGGTCTTGATGACTTAGCTATAAAGTTGCAGTGATGACAACTATTTTCTAGGGAGAATTATATTTAGGTCCCAAAAAAGAAAAAAAATGAAAAAATGGTCCCTGTAGATTGCACAATGAAAAAATGGTCCCATTAACTACTCTAGGAGCCAGTATTGACAATTCGTTAACAACTCCATAAGCCTGTATTAACAACTCTATGGGACCATTTTTTTCATTTTACAATCTACAGGGACTATTTCTTCATTTCTCTTATTCCTTGGGACCTGGGTGTAATTCTCCCTATTTTCTATTCCCCCTACCCGCCCTATATACCATAGTCTCCATATTAACCTCAAACATAGCTACTAGCATGACCTCAATCTTTTACATACCCATTTCTTCATGAACAAGTCAGCTATTAATGCATTCAATTAGTGTTTTAGGAACTGGACGATTCGGCCAGTCCAGCCGTCACCTGGAGAAAGAAGGTGCTCGAGTCAGGCACGAAAATTGGCTTTCCCGTTTTGCCGTTTTGAGCCGAGATAAATCCATCTTTAGCTCAGAAACCAAAGTTAATTCGGACACCGGAACGGCCTTTCATTAATCGTCCGGCCTGATTTTCATGAAGCAGATGAAAGAAAAAGAAGCAGAGATCGCCGAAGTCGTAGACGAAAGGAGCAAGAAAAGCTTTTCCGAGGAAGAAAGAGAAATATTATTATATATCCATATCTAAGTACAGTAGCATTTTTATGACTTTGTGTGCTTGAATTTCTCTCTTTTCCGACCTCGACACACATGTCCTAATGTGATCTTAACCGTGTGTTTTTGCCTGAGATTGTTACAACGTTTTTTTTTCAAGCCAAATATTTTAACAACATTTTAAACTTTCTTTTATAATTTTATTTGTATATCATTTATATTCTGACATATATATTTCAGCTAAATTTTTTTAATGCCATCTTTTTTTTTATTTTACTTATGTTATTATATGATTATAATTTTTAACCATTTACATTTTTACTTAATTTTATTACGTTGAACTAATTAAAAATACTTTTTTGGCATTTTATTTTTTATTGGGTTGCTTTGAGTAATTTTATTGAACTACGGCTTAGTATTTGGAACAGATGCTATCATATGAGTTTATTTGTATTTATTTTTAAATTTTTAAAATTACATTACAATGGCACCTTTCTTATCTCCACATATAAGAGACTACCTCCAGTCTTAAATATAAGACATCATTAAATTTTTTATAAAAATTAAGGAAAATAAATAAATTGCTTTAAATGATTTTTAGTTATTATTTTTCCTTCAAACTAATTTATGTAGCTTATAAACTAATGTATAATCTAATAATACAAAACATATATTATAATTCATTTAGCTTCCTTAATCTTTCCTAAAAAAGTCAACTATATCTTATATTAAGCGCCGGAGGTAATATTTACTTCTTATATTTGTATTATTATATATGTAAATTCTTTTTAATTATTAAGCCACCGGTTCTACCACCGTTTCGACCGATCCAGCTGGATGAACCATAATCCATTGATCTCTTAGGTTCAATATCCGGTCCGGCTTTTAAAACATTGCATTCAATTCCCTTTTGTATCATCTAGACTTTAGAAGTGCATTGTGGATTTTCATTTGTTCTTGTCAACTGTTATAAGCGCATTTTCTATGTGCCTCTCTCACTCTTCTTGTTGTATTATAAGCTATCCCAAAACCATTTTGCATGTTTTTAGATAAGCAGTGATAAAAAAAATTTTATTTCATATAACTTTTGTAAACTTAAGTTTGGACAAAAATCAAATAGTTATGTTTCGATTAACTTTTGTAAAAAAGTTATTTTGATAAACTGAAACTCATTTGGATAATTAGTCAAAAAGCAACTTTTGATTAAAATGACTAAAAATAACATGAATTTCATTAAATAATACACATTTATATTGTATTATATGTATAAAATTGATAATTTTAAAGAAATATTAAAATTATTAAAAAAGAAATAGTTACTAAATTATTGGGAAAAAAATTGAAAATACTATATTACTTAAATTTTTGAAACAATGTGAGAAAATTCCCTCATTAAAAGTTTAATTGATGAGAAGGATCTAAATCAAAGTATTGATATTCTATATGTATAAAATTTGAATAATACTTATACTCAGTGCATATAAAAATTTATCAGGTCATTCTCAACGATCAAATTGTGAATGGTAACTCTTCCCAAAGTTTCACCATATTTAATATTTTTTTATTCTTTGAATATTTTTATAAATTTCAAATTATTGGATCTTTTAGTCCAATTTTATTTTTTCATTGAAGATAGAACTCACTTCAAGACTATTCTCTTTTTCTTCATGGTCATTTTTCTCTCTCCATGTATGAAGGCCACCTTAGCCAAAATGAAGGTGCCTCAAAAGTCAAATTAGCCAAAACTAGGTCCAAACATGAAAAAAGTATCAAAACACGTTTGGGCTCTTCATCGCACGAGTTAGGGATCCAATCGCAGGTCTAAACAAAAGCAAATGCATCTCATTTCAAGCCAAGATATTCTCAAGATGGGATGAGACACAGTAAGTGGATCCTCCAAATTCTACTTTACACAAATTGGAAAAAGAGGATAATATATGAATACAAATGATTGGAATAGGCTAAGATGATTGATACTCTAGCATATGCCTTTTATATAGTGAAGTCTCAATAACAGAATTGGTTACAAAGCAATATACACAGAACATGTATACAAGAGAGAATCTATGAAAATATTTTACAGCTATAAATGAGCTACATAAGATTTACACCTATACTGATTTACTAATCAGGTATAATATCTAACGTTGCCCCTCAAAAGAGAGGGTGTGGGACACAAACCAAGTTTGCTTCTAAAATGAGTGAATTAAGTGTGAGAGAGTGCCTTAGTCAAACAATCTGCAACCTGATCAGACAAAGGAATGTATCGAACATCTAGTTGCCTTGATAATGTAAGGTCTCTAACAAAATGTATATCACTTCTATGTGTTTGCTTTGAGCATGCTGAACAGGATTTGCTGCTAGTGCTTTTGCACTCATTATCACATCAAATAACTGAAGGTGTTTTAAGAAACAGACCCATTTTAGAGATTAATGAACATAACCATTGTATTTTTGCAGCTCCATTTGCTAAAGTCCTATACTCTGATTCTGAACTAGCTCTGGCTACAAGTCTTTGTTTCTTAGATGCCCATGAAATTAATGTTCCACCCAAATACAAATAGGCTCCTTCCATATATTTACGATCATCCACATCTATGGCCTAATCAGCATCAATGAATGTTGTTAGCTGAAGTCTTTGAAATGGTTTAATATGTAAACCAAAGTGATAGGTACCTTTAAGATACCTAAATATTCGCTTGGCCCCTTGAAAATAAATATCAGTTGGTTTGACCATGAATTGACTTAGCTTATTTATAGCAAAAGCAATATCTAGTCTAGTAGTGATCAAATATTGCAACGATCCAATAGCTCTTCGATATAAGGAAGGATCAGATAGAGGTTTCCCATCCTGAGTAGAAAAGTAATGCCCTGTGACCATAGGGGTGGATACCAGAACACAATCATACATATTAAACTTTCTAAGCAAGTCTATAGTATATTTACTTTGGTTAACATATAAGCCAGAGAAGTCTCGACACACCTCTAATCTAAGGAAATAGTATACTAGGCTTAAGTCTTTTAAGGAAAACACCTTATTTAATTGCAGAATGAAATTTCTAAAGAAAATTGGATCATTACTAGTCACTAAAATATCATCCACATAGACGAGAAGAAATACTAGTCACTTATGGGTTCGAAGAAAGAACAAAGAGATATCACTCCGAGCATTTCAAAATCCCCAACTCATAAGAACCATCTTCAACTGATCAAACCATGCTCATGGCGCTTGTTTGAGGCCGTAGCTTTTACAAGCTTGCATACATGAGTAGGATGTCATGAGATATGAAACCCATCTACGTGGCACATAAACACTTCTTCTTGAAGGATCCATTCTAGAACGCATTATTAATGTCAAGTTGATAGATCTCCCAATTATAAGTAACCATAATTGTAAAAATTAGTCTTATAGTTGTAGACTTCACCACTAGACTGAACATCTCCCTGTAATTAAAACTAGTAGACTGTTGTGTTAGAATCCAAGTTTTGATGATCACAAAATGTGATTATGTGTTTTGATAAGTAAATCATGTTTTGAAAATGTAAACATTGATCCACATTTGTTACCAAATGCATTTCACAAAGTTAAGAGGAAGTAACTGATAATTTGACTGATACACTTGAGTGAAGTAGCCTCACTCGAGTGAGAATCAGCTTTGCACTCAAGTCCAGGAAGTGTTGTGTGAAAGTGAGGTATAGAGCTACTGAATTTTGAGATTTTTCAGCAACACTTGAGTGACAGGAAGTGCACTTGAGTGATGACCAGGTCTGTATTCGAGCATGAAGCCATACTCTCACAAGTACTTAACAGGAAGCCAAGTCTGAGACAGAAAATATCCGTTGCACTAAAGTACTGACTCAACACTCAAGTGAGAGCCACAAGCTCACTCGGGTCCTGGGAGTGAAGCACAAGAAGTGTCTATCCGAGAGTAAGCAAGAACCTGAAAATAGGAAGTGTACTCGAGTGAGACCTACTGCACTCGAGTGATGTAACACAAGTCTTGAAAGTGCAAGGTGTACTTGTAGAAAAGTGAAGGAAGTTTTGATTAGAAAGAACATCAGAATAGGATATATTCAGGTGCACTCGAGTGAGGACTTTGACACTTGAGTAAGGACCTAACACTCACGAGGGAGAAAGCACACTTCTTCTAATACTGGTGCAAGTGCTGAGCAAAATACTGTCTAGAAGCAAAGATATATTGATGCACTCGAGTGAACACCTCAACAATCGCAAGTGAAAAAGCTCATTCTTGCAAAACTTAGTGCAAGTGCTGTCTCGAAGCAAAGCCTTAAGCTGAAATACATTGATGTAATCGAGCGAGACATATGCACTTGAATGAGGATTAGTCACACTGGCAAGTAAGAAATCTCATTCTTGATAATTCTCAAGGAAGTGCTAATCAAAAGCTAAGGCATATGTGGAAGAATGATGATGCACTCGAGTCATAAACCAAAATTCTGCAACACTTTCTATCCACACTCAAAAGTCATGCCAGTGCTAGCTGAGAAATATGGGATGCACTTGAGTGAGGCTTCAGTGCACTCGAGTGAGACCCTGACAGAAACCAAAATGATACAGACTTACACATCGATCAATTCAAACTTGGTTCAAGTTATTCATTCATTATGTTTTCACTTGTTATTATTATTAAACATTATTTAACATATATTTTAAGTGTGAAACAAGAGTTTGAACGTTTGGATCAGAGATGCATATATAGAGCAACCCCTTACATTGAAAACCATTAATATGGTTCGTAAACATGCCATTAGATTAAATTGGAGACCAATGAATAGTTTAAAACTCATTAATGTTCCTAACTTCAAGATAGGATTCGGACCTGTGATAAAATGGGTTTTCAAAAACTTTTCCAAAAGTTATTTAATACGGTCTCACATTCATTTCTCGAATATATTTGGCCTGTGCAGTTCGGTTCCATTTACTAATATCAAAGTATATAACAAAATTTCAATGACTCTCGGGTTCCATTCATTCACTAATAGGATCTACCGAGGGCATATTCGTGTGTTTCAGTTTCGCATATCAGGGATTATATAACACTATCTAAATTTACAACGTTTGCTATATATAGAATCATCCCAAAAGCATGATAACCAGCTAACAAAACTCAAAACTCCTAGCTGGGAGCACTATCCGCCCTTGGTCACTTGCTTCTCCTTAGATCCGCTTCCCTGGCTATTGGTTTGTCATTGGAAAGAATGAGATTCATATAAATCTCAGTAGTAATAATTCACTCATAAGATATATAATAACAAAGCATGTAAGCAAATCATAGAGCAGTAATCACATTCGTGACTTTCATCACATAACGACAGCTCTCACTGCTGTATATACAATACGACAGCTTATATTGTAATCATAATAACGACAACTTCTGCTTTATTCACAATAACAACAGTATCACAACTGTTTTTGCAGCAGCATCCGCATTCGTTATAATTCAATGATAAGCACAAACATACAATGCATTATACATTATATAAGTGAAAGAGTCCTTACATTGGTCTTTCCAATCTTGTTATTGCACAGATTTCTTACGCTCAGGGCAGATACTGAATCCTATAATTAGAATATGGATGACATGTTATTACTTAATCCAATTCTTCTTTAATTCAAACACTCAAGTTGGTTATCATTAGGGACATTTAATCAAGTCAACTATAGAGTTAAACTGGTCAATTAACCTAAAAGACCAATTTCTAACCTCAATGTTCAACAGTATTACATTATTCCATTAAATATTCAATTTTCGCATAAGTGACCAAATCTGCCAGAATTTTTCATCAACTTTGAACAATCATATCTTTATGTTCAAAAATTGAATCACAATGATTCTTAAGGCTATGTGACCCTTATTTTGTCTATTTAAAAGAAAAAATACCATCCACAGCCAGTTAGAAGCATAACATTCACAGATTTGTCATTTATTGCACACTACCAGAATTCGACCCAATTTTCAGTGCCTAAATTCAAAAATTCATAACTCCCAATGTACAAATCGAAATGATGTAAATGACCTATCAAATTAAATATTGATATGTCTAATTTTTGACATCATTTGTTTATTCAAAACTACCACAAAATCAGGATACCTTGCTGGAATCCTATTCAGGCAAAAAATCCAGTTTTGCACTTTGAGTTTCAATGACCCAAAATGCATAACTTGGGGCTATACCCATACAATTTTTCATGTAGAACACAATGATAACATCAAAATGAACAAATTCTCACTCATTCCCCATATCTTGTTTTGGGCATAAATTCAACAAAAATTCCAACAATTACCATACTTCCAATTTAATCCCTTAACTAGCTTCATATGTCCTCTAAGCATCATAAAACACCATGAACATAATCAAATCACCATGACTCTTCAAAACCCTAGGTTAGACTAAATTAGGGCAGAATTACACATGTCAAAATACTCTTTCAACCTACACAACTCATAGCTTAAATTGAAGCTAATACTCACCTCTTGCTCCCCCTTAGGTCTTTCTTTGATTCTCCAACTTTTGTTCTTAGAAGATGACTCAAAACATTTGAGACCTATATGCTTGCGAAAGCTAAATGACAAACAATTGAGTATGGGCAGAATTATTCAAAATAGAGGACTTTGAATTTTGAATAAATGAAGAAACATGAACTTGGCATACACTTGGTCCATGGAAGTACCTTCAAGTCAAGATAGTTCCATATAAGAAACATGGGATAAAGCATTAGCGGCCCTATTCTGACTTCCAAGCCGATATTCAATATTGAAACAATAGCCCAAAAGTTTAGGAAGACATTGCTCTTGCCCTGGTGTTTGTATCGCTTGACCGCATAGATGTCGAAGGCTGGCATGATTAGTTTTGAAGGTAAAATGGTTGCCCAACATATAAGGTCAAAATTCGGCCACGACCTCAGTGATTGCATAGAGTTCCCTCACATAGACAGATTGAGCTTGCATTTGAGGTGATAATTTCTTTAAAAAATATGCGATAGGATGGGAATCCTGACTCAAAACTGCTCCTATACCTGTACCAGAAGCATCTGTTTCTAAGATAAATGGTTTCTTGAAATCTGGTAGAGCTAACATTAAAGCTTTTGTCAGCGCTAGTTTAAGATTAATGAAAGCTATATGTGTCGAAGGTTACCAGACGAAAGCATATTTTTTAAGAAGATCAGGCACCGTGAGTTGGGCGAAGTGCTTGATGAAATGGTGATAATACCTACTAAGCCCAAGGAAACCCTTAAGTTGTGATATTGTCGTTGGGATAGGCTAGTCTTGGATCACCTAAATCTTTTCTTTATCCATCTCGACATTGTGGGCTGAAATGACATGGCCCAGATAGTCAATACGGGTTTGACTAAAAGCACATTTTACCATTTTGGCAAATAATTGATGATTGGATAATGTTTCCAAAGCCAATGACATGTGTTGTAAGTGCAAAGACCACGTAGTGCAGTAGATTAATATATCATCAAAAAAAATGAGGATGAACTTCTGTAGATATGGCTGAAATACTAAATTTATCAGAGCTTGGAAGGTCGTCGGTGCATTTGTGAGGCCAAATGGCATAAGTAACCATTCATAGAGACCATGATGGGTTCGAAAAGCAGTCTTTTCATGATCTTTGTCGCACATCAATATTTGGTGATAACCAGATCGGAGATCTAATTTGGAAAAATATTCAGACCATAAAGTTCGTCGAGTGGTTCATTGACTATAGGCATAAGAAACGCAACTCGAATTGTGACCGCATTCAATGCCCTATAATCCACAATAAACCTCCACATGCCATCATTCTTTTTAACTAAAAGCACGATAGCAGAAACGGGACTCGAACTTGGCTAAATTAAGCTGTCAGTCACTAACCCAAAAACAATGTTCTCAATTTCAGTCGTTTGTGAAGTTGGGTAACGATACGGACGAACTTTGATAGGTCCTGTTGCTGGGGTAAGTTCGATCCAGTGCTCAAATGCTCTAATCGGAGGTAATCCATGTGGTTCTGCAAATACATGTTTGAATTTTTCAAGAATGTCCTGAAGCATTGTATGCAACGTTGTTCTAGTCTCATTTGGAAATAAAGGATTTGATTCTAGCATAAACATTTGAAGAATAGTATCTGTATATGCTAAGAGAATCAAGTGATGACATTGGGCCACGTTAGCCGACGAGCCTCGGTAGCCTTTCAAAGTGATAAATTCCCTATTTAATAGGAATTTGACTGTAGATGCACATGCACCATAATATGCCACGTGGGGTCCCATAGTTTCCAACCAATATGTGCCCATTACAGCATCTACCCCTCCACTTAGAGCTGGTAATATGGGTTGAGACCGTGGGCTAAACCCATATGGTCCCAACCCGTGACGGGTTGGACCACCGGGTTGGCAGGCTGGCCCATAATTTTTTTTATATAAACTAAGAGCAAGAGCCAAGAGCCAAGAGCCAAGAGCCAAGAGCCAAGAGCCAAGATATATAGACATAGAAGTTTTGGATTATTGGAAGACTAACTCTGCTCATTTTCCTTGTCTTTCAAAGATGACGTATGATGTTTTAAGCATTCCAATAACTACAGTGGCTAGTGAATCAGCTTTCAGTATTGGTTCACGAGTTCACACAGAGTATAGAAGTTCTCTTCTTCTTGATAATGTTCAAGCCCTTATCTGTACGCATAATTGGATGCTTGGTTTCCTAGCGGAAGATGTTATTGATGATGGTAATATAATTATATTTACTCATTTATTTTATTATCATTTACTCATTTATTTAAAATTAGCATAATATTATCTTTCACCTTATTTTATTATTTGTAGTAGTGGCGGATTTACTTGTACAAAAGAAAATTAATCGAGCTTAAGATATAGCTTCACATCATGCTTCAAATTGAAACACCTTTAATATTAACTAATTATTGATTATTGTTGAGTTATACTAATGGCTTGTGGATTTATATTTATTTTATTATTTGTGAATTTGTGATGAATGTTTAATTTGTAATGGTTTAGGTGTGTAGAAAAAAATTCTTAATATATTGTTAAAAAATTGAAAAAAAAAATATGGGTTGGCCCACCCAACCCGCCAACCCAACGGTTATGGGTTGGGTTGGCTAAATGCCAACCCATATTGATGCGATCCTTTTAAGCCCAAACTCATATGGTCCCAACCCGTGACGGGTTAGCCTGAACCCACCGGGCCAGACCATATTACCACCTCTACCTCTACTAGTAACATGAACATATTGACAAAAATGTTGTGGCTAGAGATCTGAATCGACACGTCTACCACTCGTTCGTTGCTATTTAAGATCAACCCTGTGCCTTCTAACACTCTAACTATTTGAGTGTACTCCACTAGTATACCAAGATTTTTAACCAATTGTGGATGTATAAAATTTTTTGAGCTTCCACCATATTATAGTATTTGGACTTTGGACCCAAAAATCGATCCAGTGGATCGAATGGTAGCCGCTCCTTGAGTACCACGTAAAGCATGTAAAGAAAGGTGGTAAAGAGTGGCATCAACCTCTAGATCCTGTGGTTTTGTAGAATCGGTAATCTCCTCATCATCATATTTCATCATCAGGTGTTTATTGGGACAACGATGCAATGGAGAGAATTTGGCATCACATGTATAACATAAGCCTTTTTCTCATCTGACTTGCATTTCAGCTAGCGTCATTCGTTTGATCGGTGGTGTGGTCGGAGTTGGTAACAGTGGAGGTAGATTTGCCTTCCCTCTCCCTATTAACATTTAAGCAACGGAAGGTGAGGAAACCAGTTTATGTGGTGGGATAACTTTGGAAAAAGAGGACACAATAGAAGAATATCTATTTTTTGGAGTATCGGCAAATAATCGAGTGAGTGCCATAGCACTAACCAATGTGTTAGGTCGTTGAACCATCACATCCCGTTTCAGAGTTGGAAGAAGACCCCCAAGATAGTAATCAAGTAGAGCAGATTCTGGTAATTCCTTCGTTCAGTTAGCCAAAGATCAAAATTGAGAATTATAAGTTTCTAAAGAACTGTGCCCTGAGGCCTGCATAAGTTTAAATAGTTGGGAACGAGCACAATCAAATTGGGATGGTCCATACTGTATTTCAATTTCGTTAGCTAACGTAAACCAATTGGGAATGTGACCAGCACAATCAAGAATCTAAAACCATGGTAAGACTATACCCTCAAAATGCACTAAAGTAATGACTAGTTTCTGAGAATTTGGAATGTCATAATATCGGAAATATTGTTCAACCCTAAATATCCAGTCCAGAGCATTGTTTCCATCAAAACGAGGGAAATCGAGTTGCATCAGTTTATGAGTAGATCCAATGGTGGCCAAACTTGAAGCGGTGGTGCTAGAGAGATGGGAACCATCCTGAGAAGGCGATGATGGTTGTGCAACCCGAAGTTGTAACAAATCGATGGATTTAACCAAAGATTGAAGCATAACACCCATTTGGTCAAGTTGAGCAAAACGGTTCTTAGCGTAGTTAATGAATTCAGAGTTCTTCTTGATTTTAGCTTGCATCTCCTTCATGCAAATGTTGTCTGCTATTACTGAAGCACAAAGAAAATGTTCGACGAAAGCACCAAAATGTAATTGCTTAATAGAAACAATAAGAAATGAAATAAAACTTAATATATTGGATTGATAAATCTGTGAATACAAAATCCAATTCAACATAAAACCAGAGTAGAAAATTCAGTAACAGAAAGGAGAGAGAATGGTAGAGAGAAAAACCCAAAGAGAAAAGAGATTCCTGAATACATCTCACACCTACTACTCTACTCTCACTCCCCTTATATTCACTCTGGCCTCTCTAATTCCCATAACTTCCAGGTCTTTCTTCTGGACCTGAGGCTTCATCTTACTTGGTTCTGATCTATTTCATCATTAGGGCTTGCTTCCATATTATTTTCAGAGCCCATGTTATTCAGACTCATTACAGAGGGCATACAAGGACATTTGACTTTAGCTTACAGGTGTTTACAAGAGTGGTTATAGAAAGCTCTTGAGGATAATAAATGATAAATTGTATTCGCATTCTGTTGTTATCATAGGATTGATTTAGAGAGATCCGATGTCTTTGTTTTCAAAAGCAATGATTATTCTGGACTAACTTTCATTGGTTGAAGGTTCTTCTAGGTGACATCCAAAGCAACACAAACTAATATTCATGAATTAAAAAAAAATGGTCCCTGTAGAATAAAATCTAGAGGATGTAAATTGAAACAAAGCATTAACAAAATTGTTTCACAACATCAAACTATGCCATTTTTCCTTGTTATGTCATGTGTTAAGCCAAAAACTGGTTGCTTTTTCTTCTCCCAGGATTTGTGGTTAAGGTAAAATGCCTTGGTAGAGCATAAGCTAATTTGAAATGGTTGTATTGTATATTAGTGCAATGATTTCTTTTGTTTGGATTAGATTCTAATAATGGTTCAACCTTATAGGACAGAATCATGCTCTTTAACTTGAAATTTTTATGATCTTTTTTTTTTTGGTTTTGGAATGCATGAGAAGCATTTTGATAAAAATCATAGGTTATTAGTTGAATATAAGACATATTTACCTAAGTTAATTAGATTAAAGAAGTTAGTTGAATCCAAGTAAAAAAAATGAAGTTAGTTGAGTTAACTAATATAACTTGTATTTTTTAAAATATCATAGTCATTTTTTTTAATTATTATATTCCTTCTCTTTGCTGGTTATTGTTAAAAAAGCATTAACATGGGCAAAGTAGAAAAATGTTGACAAATATAAAAATTACCTTATATTTATGACCAAAATCAACCCCTCAAATATATCTTATACTAAATACATAAGGAGTAAAATACCTGCTCACCCATAAAAGTGGGTCAATTGCTCAAGATCCAATTATTAACAAAAAGAAAATCCTTTATTGGAATTTTAAAACTTTTTAATACCATCCAAATTGTGATTTTTCATTTTTCCTGTTAAAACTATTGTATGGAAAACAGGACCAAACCGGACGGTTCAAATTGAAAACCGGTGAACTGGTTGCTGGTCTGGTCTGATTGAGGGAAAAAACCAGTGAACCAGTCAACCTTATCTGACACGGTGTAAATCGAGGTAAACCAGCCTGAGCCGGGATGACTCGGCTTAGTCACGGTTTGGATTTTTTTTTTTTACTTTTTTACACTTCAAATGAAGTCGTTTTGGCCTTTTTTTAAAAAATATTTTCCTAACATTTTTTGACTTATAAAGAACTTTAAAAAAATTGTGGAAAACTTTTGGTATTGGTTGAAAAAAAATCCTTATGTACTTAATAATATTTTTATAGGTATTAGGTTCAAGAAGTTATATTGGACTATTAGTTGAAAAATAACTCTTATATAGTTTTTTGAATAATATGTATGAACATTTAAATTATATATTTTTTTAATTGACCCCGATATAACCCCCAATTTAACCTCTCAAATTGACCCTGATCTAAACTACTGACTTATAATCTAGTGTCTCAACCGGTTCAATGTACGATCCGGTTTTTAGTACCTTGGTTAAAACCAACAGCCAATAGCCCACACCTCCTTTTCAAGTTATTGGTAAAGCTGGGAATCAGGGCCGACCTTTGACGGGCCAGGGTTTAATAGGGCCGGTCCTTTTAGGCCCTCGGCCCTATAGAATTAACTCTTTTAGACCCACTTTCATTTTTGAGATAAAAATCTAAAACCCGATCTTTATAAATTCAGAACATAAATGGGCCGGCCCGATAGATTTGACCCGTTTTCCTAACTCTAGTCATTGGCAGTCGGCAGACTAGCTTCTGAGTAATGTGTGGTCATGTCGATCACCCAGACCTGACGCAGTCAACCGTCACTTTTTCACGAGAGACCATACACAAATCCTGATCTTTTTCACGAGAGACCTGACGCAGTCAGTCCTCTTCTTTGAAGGCTTGTAGTTTTGAGTATTTGCTACTTTCACTTTTTCCCCCGTGCATTTATTCACCAGACAGAGGCAGCGGAGTTGTTTCTTCCAAGCCATTCAAAGGACGTTCTTCTTCCTTCCTCTACTTCAAAAGTAAGTATGTTTAATTTCATATGTTTTTTAAAATAGATGACATAAATGAATACCTTCTTGTTGTAGAATACTGCCATACAGACTGTAAATTATGTTTAGGTTATTGTAAATAATTTTCTTGCTTGTATAAATGGCTTTTTTTTTTTTCAGTTGCTTCATCATCCTTTCCTTCGTCCAACTTTTTAACCCAAGATGAACCAATTCAAGGAACCTCCATATTCCTCCATTATACTACTGATATAGGGCATGTTTGGATCAAAAAATTGGTTGGAAAGGAAGAGCCTGTTTGCCATAGCATTTGACAGCGCTAACGTACGATCATTTTCAATAAAAGCACGTCAACATCTAAGATGGTGTTTGTGCAAGCGTTAGTTTGCGCTGTGCTTCTCAAAAAAATGCCACGTTCTATAAAAGCTAATTGAAGTAGCTTTTTTTTCATTCCCCCACGCGGTGAGGCTATGGCGAAGAGAGAGAAAAGCTGGAAATAGAGGAAAGAGATATGTGATGTTAATTATAAGATAAAGTTGACTTTTTTTGGAGAAATTAAGGAAGCTAATTAAATTACTATAGATTATTTTTATTTTTATTTTTTCTCCAAACTAATTAGTTTGACTAATAAACTAACATATAATCCGAGGATACATAATATATGATATGATTAAGTAGCTTATTATCAAATTTTATTTATATTTTTTCATTTCAATTATCACAATATATACAAATAATATATATATGTAATATTACATAAGATTCATGCGTTTTTCAGTCATTTTACATATAAACCGACTTTTCAAACTCTTATCCAAACAGGTTTAAGGTTAGAAAAAAAAGTCACTTCTGTCACCGTTAATCCAAACACAAATCACATTTACATTTTCACTTTTAATCCTACCTTACTTTTCTAAAAATCAGGTAAAAAAAAAAGTCACTTCTCTACCGTTAATCCAAACGGGCTCGAAAGAGATGAGAGGGAATAGGATAGAAAGGAGGAAAAAATATTTTGCCTACCAGATGTTTGGTATGCGCTAAAATGAAAATTAGTTTTATAAGAAAATTTATATATAAATGATTATATTGCCTTTAATTAATATATAAATATAAAATTAATAAAAAATAAAAACAATATATGAAAAAAAATTATTCCCTCGTCTTCTTCATTGCTCAACGCCTCAAACCCTCTCAGACTCCATTAGTATTCTGGCGGCAGCAAGCAAGAGATGGCAGAGTTTTTGGGTGCCACGAATTTGGAAACAAAGGAGACATAGAAGCTACTATTCATCATCGTGGTGAAGCAGATTGAAAGAAAAGGAGTCGGCGAATGTTTTCTGGTGAAAATCATCACTGTCTTCAACATCTTCGAATATGAGAGAACTAGAGGCTAAAAGGGAGACCAGAGAAGTAAACTGCATGAGGGACCTTCTTCTTCTTCTTCCATCCTCGACCAGAGAGGAGGGCACCGACACACCAGGGGGCTCTGTTTTGGGTCGATTCTGAAGCGGAATGAAGAAGGTGCCGTCGGTGACGATTGATGCTATAAGAATGAATGAAGAAGATGAAGGGACTATTTGGAAATTTCTCAAAAAGGAAAATTGGATACCACCTATCATAGAAGGGACCCGTGCTCTCCCATTTAAAGTAAAATCGTCAGCCGCCGAAAAAATGTTTTCTAGGGAGTCGGTTCAACCAAACAGCCGCCGCCGATGGAAAATGGAGATTTTCCGTTTCCTTCCCCCAATTTTCCTTGAACCAAACGGACCAATAGATTTTGAAAAGTGAATTTTCGCCCCCTATTTTTTTGCACCTTTCTAAATTGGTTGCAAAGAGACGGACATCGAAAATATTTTTCTACAACACTTTCAATGGACGAATCACTTATGTCAATAACTTCAACCAATTGCCATATGGGACCGAGAAAGCAAGATCATCTTTCAAAAATTTGATATGACTAATATATCTATATGAAACAAATTTAAATGAACATATTTGTATGTAAAAAACAAAATTGATTTTTGAAGAAAGGGTACTTCTGTCAAAAGAGTTAACTTTGATTTAATCGCTAGTTTAAAATTGTACATCAAAAAACATAGGCATATAATCTTATTTGGACTTGTTAGATAGTCTACTCTTGAATCTTGATAGGCTAACCAAAGTTCTTAAGCCCATTAGGATTTGGACATTTATACAATCAATTATCTAATTAATTTTGAAATTATCCGCTATTTGACTAACAATTGGGATATTAATTTTTTTAAGAGCGTTCATATGAAAATTATTCCATGAAAATAGGAGATAACTGCCCATGGGCTGCATTTGCTCCAGACTGCTAGGCAAGACCTTCAGCTACCAATAATGCACGAAAGAAGCCTCAGGAACCACGTCGTCTTGTAAAGGCAAAGCACGTAAACCCCGCAGGGAAAACAGTGACGATGAGCTTTCAGTGCGTGTTTGGAAAAGCTTATTTTTGTCCAAAACGTGCTTATAATTCATGATTCACAGTATACGAGGTAAGTATGTGAGAGGAGTTTTTTCTCGGCTTGCGTAATAAGTGCGTTTTTACTGTGCAAAAAGCTTAAACAAACACGCACTAAATGTGGGGAATGAGGGGTGATCATGGTTTTGCGTGATCCCCTAAAATGAAATTGGTTGATTTAAGGGTGAATACTTTTGATCGAATTTTGGTGTTGACCTTTATGGTTTTAAATTGTAGTATTGTTCCTTATACTTTTGTAAGAACTTTATTTGAGTTAATATTATTAGGTATATGATTTAAAACTAAAACTTCTTAAAAGTATATACGTTGTATTTAATTTTTAGGTTCAATATATTGTAAATAGATTAAATGTCTTATTTGTTCTTAATAAAGCATGCTTAGTAATAATTCTTATTACCAAGTCAAAGTCCATGTACTTTTAACCAGTTTTTATTTTTGTTCACACACTTCTAACAAATTTTAGTTGTGATTTCTATACTTAACTTACGTCACTAACTAAAAGTTAATAGTGCTATTAAACTCATACTAAGTTCTTCTGAAACTATAGGATCAAAAATACGTTTTAAAATTATAAAGACTAAAGCTAAAATTCAATCATACTGTACAATAATATTAACCCTTAATTTATTTTAATTCTATTAGTTAATATGACATATATTTTCTGAAATCATCCCGTCCTTAATTATTCTTGGGGCACATCAATAGGAGAAAATTAAAAAAAGATTAACAAACATAAAAATTATATTTTATATTTAAAATCAATATCAACTCTATCTATATATCTTATATTAAGAAGGAGAGAGTGTAATACTCCAAATTTTATATTCACCAAATATATTATAATTATTTGGAAAATTCAATAAAATGGTGAATATTCATGAATTTAGAATTTATGAATTTCATAAATGTTCAATTTCATGGGAAATTGGGCAAAAATAATTATGAAATTAATTTGGGTAATTTAAAAAGCCCAATATTAAGATCCAAAAATGAAGGAATATTAGAGAAAATATTTGGTCTAAAAATAGATGGAAATTGGCCAAAGAAAAATAAGAAAGGAAATTGGATTAAAAAAGGAATGGCAAAATCGTAATTTTGCCAAAATATCACAAAATTAATTATTTTCCAATTAATTGAAGTTAATTTCAATTAATTAAGGGAAATAAATTTTAAAAATATATTTGAAATATTTTGGTCAATTTAATATGAATTTATAGAAAATTTGAGCAAAAAGTGCAATTTTGACCAAAATTGAGACTTTACGTGTATACGTAATCTGGACAAGTTGTGAAGCTAATTGAGACCATAGGGAGGGATCCCTAGGTGTCTCCTACATGTGGCATAAATAAGGAAATATTGATTGGGCTTAATGAGCATGGTTATATGTACATAAAGATTTATGTACATAAGTTCATTTTTGAAATTTTGGAAAATAAAACAAATAAATAAAATATTGCAAAATATGTGATAAATAAATATATCATCATCCTCTTCAGCCCATTTTCGTGCTGCAACAGGTCTGAACTAGTGAGAGAAAGTTGAGAGAGTTTAGAGAGAGAAATAGAAGAAAAATCACAAGGTAAGCCGATTTCTCCAACGATTTCGCTCCTAACACAGATAAGTTCGACTTTAAGCTACTCCTCTTTGTTCTTTAAGGTTTGGAAAGCTCAAATTTGGTGTTCTAAAAGTTAGGGTTTTTAGCCAAGAGCAAGAAAAGCTTGTGAGAGCTTGAGGTAACTTCCAAACCTTCGTATATTAACTATTCTGGCTGCTGTGGGCAATTTAATCGGTGAAATTTCGTCGGATTGCCATTGGTTTTAAATTTTGGAAAAGTGTGTGCCTAAGGGTTATGCTGCCCAATTTTAGTTCAAATGGTTGTTATAACTCAATTAGATGGTTAATAAAGTGGTTAGGAGTAGAAAGGAACGCGTTTACGGAGCCGAAATCGTAAAACCCCGATTTTTCCCGAAGAACACCATTATTTCGGCCAGGGATGTTTGAGGGCCTTAGATTTGGATTTTCAATGATTTTATGGTTCCATTGGATTCAGTGGGCGAAAATAGGTGGGGTTACAATTGGGCACTTTTTCAGAAAAGGTTGAGAAAGCATAATTACGGAAACGCCCCTAAAACCCTAAAAGTAGGGCTACCAAGGGTAATTTCGTAATTTGACATTGAATTTGGTAATTTTGAGTCAGGAAATGGATTCCTTGGATGAAAATATGTCAGGATAGCCCTAGTCAAAATTTTGGGAAAACGTGCCATCAGGCCGGGTACGACGGGCCCGGGCCGAGGTCTGGGGGCATTTTGGTAAATTTTCATCATAGGCTAATATAACCATAAGAAACACTATGGAAGTGTCTAAAATGATACTTGGATAGGTTATGACCTATTTCTTGTACATTTGATGTTTTAGGATCGAGTTGGACGCTTATAGTTGACACATTTTACGGGGCAGACCCTTTGAGACAGGAAAGAGGTTAAGGTAGGAACCACTATCTCTCATATACTATGTGACTATTTGTATGATGCGTGTTACTGTATTTTGTGATCTGAACACGTGTTGGAGGCACATTACCTAGCTTTGGTCTAGGACCTAGCTGAGGTACACTAGTCTTACCTAGCTGTAGTCAAGGACTCAGCTGAGGTACATGTAGGGGTTTCAATGGGTTAGTTGGCCCTCAATTTTGTGTACACACACGGTTGATATGAGTTTTCATTTTACTTGATACGGTGCATTGCATATTTAATTTTCGCATTTTATATGTTGATCGTATGTTTCTACTAAGATTCCTTGGAATCTCACCAATTTTTCTAATCAAAATGTCTTAGCGGGTGCCAACGGCTCGAAAGCCAAGGATACAAAGAAGGGAAACTAACAGGCACGTTTCCCAAGATAAATACAATGGTTGTATATAGTCTGTATGTGAAATAGTTTTGGGACATTTTGTACATATTTATCATTATTATCGACTTCTGCTTTGTTAATGATTGTCTGTAAACAAATTCTTATTATCAGTATAACTGTACTTTTCTGTTTGCCTATGGAACTTATTCATTATTGCCCTACACATATCAAAATGGAAACGGGTGTTGACAGAGAGAGTATTACATAAGCATTGAAAGCCCATATTTTTCTTCCTAGCCTTGTTAAAGTTTACTGTGAACCCTTTGCAATGTTACAAATATGCGCTGGCGCACATACATATGTATAAAATACTCCCTTCAATCCTATCTATAAAAGCTAGTGAAGAGTTGACTTACTTTAAATCCTAAATATAACATTATAATAAATTTTATCTTCTAAATTTATAATTATTTTCTAAAATATTTCATATTAATTAAGGAGGAGAAATTTCCAATATAAATGATTAAAATAGATATTTTAAAAACCCAACACATATATAGTTTTTTTTTTTAAAAAAAAGCTTACTTTAAAAAATAGGCCTCCTAAAAAGGTTTGTACACTGAGAAATGAGTGTTTCCACTAACTTTTCTCTCTCCTTTCTCTGCACTTAAATTTTCCATCATTGGATAAACTTTAAGTGTCAAGATTTTACCAAGGAAAAAAAATCAGACCAGGCAAGTAGACCGAGGTCAAATGGGGGTCAAACATTAATTATCATAAAAACAGAAATTAATATTTTAGATAACTAATAAAAACAAAAATTATAATGTAAAATAAATTTTAAATAATAACAAGAAAATAAGTGGCAACATATATTAATATATTTTTTAAACTTCTATAAACAAAAATGAATATCTTTAAAAAAAATTACTTATAATCTGTTAGTATAAGTTATAATGCTTATAATTATGTTATGGTTATCTAAACTATTAATTACCATTACTGCATAAGCAAATCAGGGCATATATTATGGGATTAGATTTTAAATTTCAAATATTATTACCAATGTTATGATATCTAATCTATTAATAATCATTATCACCCAAGGCAAATCAGCCCATGGATTAAGAGATTGGACTTTAAATTTTAAATTCCAAATACAATTCTGAATCATGTTCTCTTCCTTCATGTTTGTTTGTCCACTTCATTGTTTTCAATCTTCTTATTTCGCCTTTCATTTTCCTCTGGTCAAGAATTGAGGATTCTAGTCTCCTATAACTACTACATCCTTCTAGGTAATTTCTTTCATCTTCTTCTTGTTTTTTTTAAGATTTGTTTTTGCTTGATCTACTTTTCTTTTCATCTTGGTCTTCTTGAAATTTTCTCTTTTCCCCCCTAAAATGGCATAATATTGCAATTGGAAGGAAAAAAATATAGACCGGTCAACCTACCAAAACCAACGATTTTCCTAGTTATAACCAGTTTTGTCCTAGTTCAGTCTAATTCCTATTGGTTTGCTTTTCTTCCAGTCTAGGGGCTAGACCAAACCGGACAACCGATTGGTTTCCAATCGGAATGCCAGTCCAGTCCAATTCAGTCCGATTTTTTGTTCCTTAGATTTTACTCTATTAAAAATATTATTGTAATATTAAATATTAAATAATAATAATATTTTTATAATATAAATCTCAACCATTAAAAAAAAAATCTAATGATAAAGAAATTACTTGAAGAAAGTAGTTGGTAGAAATACTATTGGCCCTTTTTAAGTTAGGATTTCATTTAAAAGCTTTAAATAGGCTTCAAGTCTTTATGTGCAAAACCGTCACATAATTATATTTATATCTACACACTCATTTATGTAAATATATTCATTTGCATATATTTATATGATAAGTACAAATATATGAATAGATTTGCCTATCAAGTTCGTGGGTTTTACTTTATAGTTTTGCAAGAATGAGCCTATTCTATTTGTCTAAATAGGCTTGATCATGAGTTTGAGCCTAACCTAAGCTATTGACTTATATAGGTCAGGTTATGCCTAAAATATGTTAAAAGCTAGGTCTTTGATAGGCTTCTAGATTTTTTCTACCCTTAGTTATACTTATAACACAAAAATTAAAAATGTAACAAATATGTGAAAATATGTCATGTTTTTACCAAGGATAAGGTGCAAATTTAATAATAATGTGTTACCAAAGGTGTATTTAATACAATTAAGTTTTGTTGGGGGTAAAATTATATATAAACATTTTAAAATGGGATAAAAGTAATAACATCATCAATTTAGACAAAACATCCATTTTGTGGGACCCACAAAACAAGAAGCAATGTTCTCTCTCTTGTCCACGTCATTCTTTCACTCTCACACCCCCCCGGGCGTCCTCCCTCTCACCTTTCTCCTCCCTACATGCATACCTCAACTTTTACTCCAAGTCATTATGATCTTGTAAATTTTGTTTTACAAGTTTAGTTGCACGATATCTTAAATTGCAGTATGATAGTTAGTAGGAATTATTGGCCATTCAACATCAAGGACTTAGAGCTATTGGAATTCTTGGTCAGCTGGTTTTAAGGAGGAAGAAAATAATAACTATTTGGAGTATATATCCAATTGAAGTTTCAGTGTCCTAGTTGGTTTCTAGATCATTTGTTTTAGGGTTATTGGAATATTAGTCACAAGGATATTATGAAGTTTTTCCTAAACTTAGTTTTTCTTTTCTTGGAGCAAGACTGTGGATGGCATGAATTATGTCTTAATTTGTATAGTTGTACATATGGATGTATATTTCTTACAAAGCTGAGAAATTCTTACTTTCTAGTTTTTTGTCGTTCCATTTGTTCTTTTTTTGGGAATAAGGTAGTTGTCGTAGATCACCCAGAATTTATGTAATGATAAAAATTATAAAGTATTTTTTTTTTGTATAGGAGCTTATTGTTAAAAATAATCTCCAATACAAAAAAAGGCCCTCTTTATTTTCTTTAAAAAATGCTACTTTTTAGGCCAGTTCTAATTACAACTGGTTTAAAAAATCAACTTTCTAGATCAGATATAACGTCACATGAGGTCTAAAAAGTCAAACTTTTTAGACCTCACCTTTGGAAATCGGTTTAAAAAGTCACACTTTTTAGACCTCACCTTTGGAAACCAGTAATAAGAGTGACCTAGCAGATTTTTTAGACCGGTTTGTATCTAAACATGTTCAAAAACCACTCTAAAAGTGATTTTCACTAGGTTTAAAAAGTGACTTTTGCACTAGTGAAATTTCTTCCCTTTTAAAACCAACCAAGCAACCTCCTTTTTCTTCCTCTCTCCTTCTCTTACAATTCCTATAGACTCATCCTCGGAGGAAGAAGCAAGATACAGGGCTAAAGCAAATTGAAATTGGTGCAAGAGTTGCTATTCCCAACACAGCTAAATTTGTCTCTTCAAATCAGTCCTCCCAACACCAAACCCACCACTTCAAATTAGAGAGCTTTGGACTCCTCTCACTCCTCAATGCCCAAACCAAAACCTTGCCAAAATAATCTTATTCACAATCACTCATTTGACCTCTCTCTCTATCCTCCTCCTCTAATATTCACAATATTACTTCCTCCTTAACATCTCCTCCTCCTTCTTGCTCTTCACCTTGCAACAACTCTAACCTCACTAGTAACTTCCACCACCACCATTTACTCCAAAATAGCATCAATAATGCCAATCCCTTGCTGTCTTTTTCATCGTTTCGCCACAAGATTTCTTAGACCCATAAGAGGAATCCCTCTCTACCAAAACTTATATTATTTTTCAATCGAGTGAAACTTTAAAGTATGTGTTGTTTTTCAATTGGTCAATGGTGAAGTGATTTGGCATATAATTGATACCTGGATACTATAGGTGGGACCCACAAAAAGAAAAATAATGGCGTTTGAGATATTTAACGGAGATGGCACTTTTGCTTTGTTTAGAGAAGTCTGTGGGTATTTTTGAATTCGAAACTTGTTTATGGTGTCATATGCTCTTTTTGGAAAAAATCATAGGCATTTGTGAGCATTCATCCTGTAAAATATCAGGTAAATAAAGAAAAGGTTAAGGGATAATTTTGCCTTTGCCGTTATCTCAATTGATTTTGACCATTAGTTGATCAAATATACTAAGCTAGTAGTCTACGTGTCATCCATGTCATTTTTGTTAAGGTGTAAATTTATCTCTAAATTTTTAGATCTAACTCTAAAAAAAATGAAGTAGATGATACATAGACTTCTAAGGGCAAATTTGCACCTTAACAAAAATAAGGTGTATGACATGTAGACAATCACCTCAGCATATTTGGTCAACAAACAGTCAAAAGTAACTGAGATAACGACCAAGGTAAAATTGTTATGTTTTTGACACTTTTGGGACAAAATTGCTCTCGAAGAAACTTCTAAGGCAAAATTGCTTCTTGCTAAAAACTTTCAGAATAAAATTGTCCCTTAACCCATAAAGAAAAATGATGCGAAACAAGCAATACATGGGGAAACAAACTCGTTAGTAGGGGTGGAAATAGGCCAGGCCATATTTGACTCTTAATAGTCTAAGACTGTTCTGCAATAAATAGGTTTGAACCTGGCCTATGGCCTATTATAGGCCTTTTTTTTCAGCTTGAGCCTAACCTATACAAAGGCCTGATCTAGCCTGAGCCTATTAAAAGAGCCTGTAATTTTTTTAAAAAAATTAATTCTTTTATTTTATATTATTTTTTATTTATTTAATATTTTTTCATTATATTTTATTTTTTCTGAATGTCTTTTCCTTTTTATTATTCAGCCATTTTTAAAATTTTTCCTTTTTCTATTATAATTTTTTTATTTTATTATGTACAAGGTAACCACTATATAGACTAGTTTTTTAAAATTTTCCTTTTTTTTATTTTAGGGTTAAGGGGCAAAACTAACCTTAAACTTTTCTCAAAAGCGCACCCACCACCATAAACTTGTTTTTGGTGCAAAAGTAACATGAACTTTTAAAAATGGTGCAAAAGTAACCATGGACTTTCAAAAAAAGGGGCAAAAGTGACACTACAGTTAACGGTCGTTTACTCAAAAGTTTTTAAGGGGCAAAAATACCCATAAACTTTTTTTAAAAGTGCACTCACCACCATAAACTTTTTTTGGGTGCAAAAGTAACCATAAACTTTCAAAAATAGGGCAAAAGTGACGGTTCTCTTACTGTGTTCAAATGTCATCTTTTGATTGTTCTAAGTCCAAGAAAATAGCACATTGACTTATCCACCATGATTTTTCCAAACCAAAAATTGAAAAACTGATCTTCAATGAAGATGACATCGTCATCCTGCTCTCACCAACATGCCTTAAATGGAATTGTTGATATCAATGGTGTCATAAACATAGTTGTCAAAATTGTTGTTGATGGGGAAGGATCTCAACAATTCCATTTACTGCACGTCGGTGAGAGCATGATAGCGATGTCATCTTTATTGAAGATTGGTTTTTCAATTTTTGGCTTGGAAAAATCATGGTGGACAAGTCGATGTGTTTTTTTCCTAGACTTAGAACAATCAAAAGATTACATTTGAACCTAGTAAGATAACTGTCACTTTTGCTCCATTTTTTAAAGTTTATGACTATTTTTACACCCAAAAAAAGTTTATGGTGGTGAGTACACTCTTAAGAAAAGTTTATGAGTATTTTTTCCCCTTAAAAACTTTTGAATAAATAGCCATTAACGGTAGTATCACTTTTGTCCCTTTTTAAAAGTTCATGATTACTTTTGCAACATTTTTAAAAGTTCATGATTACTTTTGTACCAAAAAAAAAATTTATAGTGGTGGGTGTACTTTTGAGAAAAGTTTAAGGGTAGTTTTGCCCCTTAACCCTTTATTTTATTATGTACAAGTTGACCTTCCTGTCTCAAACCATTTTGCTAAATAAATATTTTTTTCACTACCATTCCACTATTTTTCAACAAAAAAAATCTATAATTTAAACAATCTTATGATTATTCTTAATTTATATCATTTTATATTTATTTTCATAATTTTATATCAGGCATATGTTGTTTGATAGGCTTAACATGCATTTTAGTGAGCCTAGGGTCAAACTTTTAAGCTAAACATGCCTTTTAAAAAGCTTGAACCTGTTCCTATTATCAAACAGGCTAAAAACATGGTAGACCATAGGCCTAGACAAGCCACCTATGATTTTTGTTAGAGCAAGCGTTTCACCCAAGAGGGGGGTGAATTGGGTGATACTAAAATTTCGTTGCAAATATGAAAACTTGATAGTGAATATAATGCAATAAAGAGTAAGGAGAAATATCACCGAAGTGTACACCAGGAGTTATACTGGTTCGGTCACAACCACTTTGACCTACGTCCAGTCCTCAGAGCTTCTTTGAGAGTTTCACTATAACTTCCAAGATTCAGTGGGTTCTTGGCACCTCAGTACAAGCAAGTTCCTTCGCCTGGACACTCGCTCCCCCTTACAAGTTGTAATCCAATCCCAATTCAAGGTTCCACAACCTTAAGTTATCTCAATAACAAATATTGAGTTTGAATGAAATATCTCTCTCAGAGTGAATAAGAATCACTGAAGCATAGAATTACAAATATGAATAAAACAGAGTAGTGAGCTTGATAATGCCTTCGTGTATATGATCTTGTTATCGTCTCTGTTTGGATGTTCCCATATATATAGGAGTGTTGGTAGTGACCGTTGGAACATTTTCTTCTCGTCCGTTAGAGAGTGCACAGCCACTGTTGACTTTTCCAGTATTTGAAAAATATCCGTTTGTGGTAGGTGGCGGTAGGTGACATTTGACTTTCCTTATTTGGTAAGATCTCTTCATTGTTTATCTGTAAATATGCTAAGAATACTAATACAATGAAAGGTTAATCATATAGGAAGTAAATCAATGAACGTTGGAATGATTTCTAAATTTCTGGACTTGCATACTCGAGTAGTTACTTGAGTATCATCGGGAAAACTTTCATAAACTGCAAGTCAATAAGCAAACATAACATTACTCGGGTAGTGCATGGAGTAAACAAAATTTCAAACCTTTGGAAATACCTGTTTACTTGGGTACTTACTCGGGTATGGAAAACTTTTCTTCATTAGTTACTCGAGTACCAATTCTAGTACACTCTCAAATAAACTTTAGGTTACTCGATGCTTCACTCCAGTAATGTTGGCAGGATTTCAAGGCCGAGAGCACTTTAAGTTTAATTACGTTGTTACTCGAGTCCTTACTCGAGTAACCATAAATTTTCTGCATAGCTTACTCGGGTAGTGACTTGAAGTTCTCTTCCAATTAACTCTGCATACTCGAGTAGTGACTTGAGGTTTTTCTTCTAAGTAATTATGCATACTCGAGTAGTAACTTGAGGTGAAGGGTGAGAAAAACATTGCATTGTATTCGAGTAATACCTTCAGGTTTTGCTTACCACAGTGAGTTACTCGAGTAGCTCCTCGAATAACATTGGCAAGATTGAGAATGCCGAGAGCAACACATTTCTTGAAACAGAGTAACTCGAGTACAGACTCGAGTATCATTGGCAGGCCGAGAGCAACTGGAAGTGAGTTACCTGGTTACTCGAGTAGCTACTCGGGTAACATTGGCAGGCCGAGAGCAACTTGGAGTCATTTACCTTATTAGTCGAGTACTTACTTGAAGGTCGACTCTGGTTACTTCAAGTTTAAGTCCATTACTCGAGTACGTACTCGAGTAACCCTTTAGAAAACTTGCACTGATCAAGTTTCTCATCTTTTTCTCTTGGCCTTTCTTCATTACTCCAATGCTTGCTTCAAGAGATGATTTTTCCTGTTATTACTTTGTTCAAACTTATTTGTTTATCAAATCTTTTTCATGCCATTCTTTGTTATCATCAAAATATGAGATATGACATTCTCCCCATTTTTGATGATGACAAAACTTGGTGATTTTGAACAAGAATTTTGAAACTAAGTTCTCAAATAAATACTTCTTGAATTTAATGATAATTTTGAAAACCTTGTTAAGTTTAGATTCAAAGTGTTTTTGAAATCATAACATACACCTTGCATACACAACAAGCTCATTAGTCCCACAATGTATTATAATTTAAAAGCTAAAATGGACTTGAAATAAATTCATAACTTAAATAAACTTGCATTAAACTTAAACATTTCATTACAAGATGAAAAGTTATAAATTGAAAAAGCTCCCTAAATCCCATATACACCCAAAATACCCAAAATGACTCAGAAACTTCCACAAAATCACTCTCAAGTTCTTCTCCCCCTTTTTGTCTTTATCATTCAAGAGGAGGATTGGAAGGCTTGACCATGTAGATAGGCTTTACTGGAAGAACCATCTGAACTAGAAGAGTCAAAGGAACTAGAAGATTCTGGTTCAGGAAGATTCAGTGGAGGGATATGGATGTCTCCTCTTGGAGGAATAGGAGAAGGCTGATAGACAATCATAGTAGTGGTCTCAACCTCTTCAGTACCACCGGGAGTATAATGATCAGAGATGAAGGAGATATTTCCTCTGTATGTGTAGGAGATGGAATGGGTTTAGGAGAGGGTTCAGGCTGAGTTTTAGGTGGTGAATCATCAATGATGATATGGATGGTCTCATTTGTTTCGGGGTTATCCACCGAGCATAGGATATCTTCGGGTTTTGGCTCAGGTGGACTAGAAACTGGAGGGATAGGTGGCTCAACCTCAGAGTGATAAATATCAGAAGGAATGTTCTCTGAAGGTGGTGGTATATTCTCTGGGGATGGTATGTGCTCTGGAGATTAAGAAGTGTCATGTGTAGAAGATGATGGACCGGTAGAAGGTTTGGGACCCAAAGAATCCAGTCGTACCAGAATTAATCTCAATGTCTCACCTTGGGCACATTGCTCAGCTAGCAACTCTTCGTGCCTCTTATCCATCTTCTCAACCAGCTCAGTCATCTTGTGATTCATATGTGTTATTAACTCAGCATTCGTGTTTGCAATATCCACATGGAATCCTCTGAGCATATTCTCCATGAAATGCTAAAGTGTGGCATTGAGAAAAGATGGTGATGATGTAGTGGCAGCTGGAGCCGACGACTGAGTGTAATCCATCTTACTA
The DNA here is from genome assembly GCA_963242795.1 of Inga leiocalycina. Classification (NCBI taxonomy): domain Eukaryota; kingdom Viridiplantae; phylum Streptophyta; class Magnoliopsida; order Fabales; family Fabaceae; genus Inga; species Inga leiocalycina. The sequence goes on from OY725328.1 coordinate 29,431,903, forward strand.
GTTTCAGTCTCAGTTTTCTTCTTCTTCTTTGACCCAGACTCCAGAGGACCCTTGAGAGGAATGTCAATGTTGAGCTTGTCAATTTGATTTCTCCTAACCGAAGTAATCCTCTCAATATGTTCTTTGCTCTCCAAATACCATATCTTATTCTCCTTCAGAATGAGTGAAACAATCTGAGGATATGGCATAGGTATGGTAACTTTCCCATCCACTCTGTACCTCTTCATTTCAGAAAAGATATACTATCCCAAATCTTTATGTTCCTTTAGGAGTAAGGAAGGAAACCATCTAAAGTCCCTATCAGAGAAGTGGGTATAGTTGTTGGCTTTATTCACAAGGGATCTAGAGTATATATACCATAGAACCCTGTGATGATAACACATATCACTAGGTTTGAAATTTAAAGGGCCAACATGCTCACCAGGTTTAAGGACAGAGAATATTTGGTTTGAGTCAAGTTTAGAGTAAATATCATCTGGGGGGTTCTCTATTCCTAACCATAAATTTAACCTAGAGGGTGAGATGAGTATCTTTTGGCCTCTAACAGTAGTAGTCATTTCTTCCTCAGCTGAAGATTTATTTGGTTCATCTAAAATCTCAAGATTGCAGTAAAAATGGGTGACTACTTTTGTGCAAAAAGGAAGTCTAATGGAAAGCCAAGGCATGAATGGTTATAAAAAAGGACTAAGATCATGCTTCAATACCTCCTGAAGTACTTTGAGATCCACATAGTGTGTCTTGCACACTTTTCTCCTGGAGAATTGAGTGAGGTACTTCGGGGACTCTTCCAGTTTGTTGACATTAAACCCCTTTGGAGGTTTGGTGATCTCCTTTTCTGGCAGTTCTGATTTCTTTGAAGACTGCCCCTTCTCAAGCTGATCCAGAATGCCAGCCATTGTCTTAGCCACATTCACATCTTATTTGGGCTTTTTAGGAGGTTTTGGTGTGAAGGAGGGGGTTAAGGAATCAGAAGGTGGAGGAGAAGGAGATTTGGCACTTTTGCCTCTCCCAGTAGAGGTGCTCTTCCTGGATTGAGCCCTTGTAACTACTGGCTCTTTGATAACAACCCCTTTTGGTTTCGGTTGAGGTTGAGGTTTGGGTTGGGCTTTGGCTTTGGATCTAGGAGTGAGTTTTCTTCTCTTTCTGGGAGGAGAAGAAAGAGGATCAGTGAGTTGTGGGAATCCAGAAGAATCTGTGGGAGTAAGATTTTTGGTTCTAACCATCTTGAATCAGTGAAAGTTGAGAAACTCAGAAAACAGAGCAAGAAAAACGCGATATAGGGCAAGTGATTCTGAGCAGAATAGGAGGTTTCTTGTAACACCCCAAATTTTATATTCACCAAATATATTGTAATTATTTGAGAAATTCAATAAAATGGTGAATATTCATGAATTTGGAATTTATGAAGTTCATAAATGTTCGATTTCATGGGAAATTGGGCACAAATAATTATGGAATTAATTTGGGTAATTTAAAAAGCCCAATATTAAGGTCCAAAAATGAAGGAATATTAGAGAAAATATTTGGTCCAAAAATAGATGAAAATTGGTGAAAGAAAAATAAGAAAAGAAATTGGATTAGAAAGGTAATGGCAAAATCGTAATTTTGCCAAAATAGCACAAAATAAATTATTTTTTCAATTAATTGAAGTTAATTTCAATTAATTAAGGAAAATAAAGGTTAAAAATATATTTAAAATATTTTGGTCAATTTAATATAAATTTATGGAAAATTTGAGCAAAAAGTGCAATTTTGACCAAAATTGAGACTTTACGTGTATACGTAACCGAAACAAGTTGTGAAGCCAATTGAGACCATAGGGAGGGACCCCTAGGTGTCTCCTACATGTGGCATAAAGAAGAAAATATTGGTTGGACATGATGGCATGGTTACGTGAATGTAGGAAGTTATGTACATAAATTGGATTTTAGTAATTTTGGAAAATTAAACAAATTATTATAATATTATGAAATATGATAATATAAACTTCATCATCCTCTTCAGCCCCATTTCGTGCTCAATAGACCTGAACCATAGAGAGAGAAGGTTGAGAGAGTTTAGAGAGAGAAAGAGAAGAAAAATCACAAGGTAAGCCGATTTCTCCGACGATTTCGCTCCTAACGCGTATATCTCCAACTCTAAGCTATTCCTCTTTGTTCTTTAGGCTTTGGAGCCTCAAAAATCTGTTCTCTAAAGGTTAGGGTTTCAGCCATTTTTGGGAAAAGCTTGTTGGAGCTTGAGGTAACTTCCAAACCTTCGTATATTAACTATTCTGGCTGCTGTGGGCAATTTAATCGGTGAAATTTCGCCGGATTGCCATTGGTTTTAAATTTTGGAAAAGTGTATATCTAAGGGTTATGCTGCCCAATTTTAGTTCAAATGGTTGTTATAACTCAATTAGATTGTTAATAAAGTGGTTAGGAGTAGAAAGGAACGTGTTTACGGAGCCGAAATCGTAAAACCCCGATTTTTCCCGGAGAACACAATTATTTCGGCCAGGGATGTTTGAGGGCATTAGAGTTGGATTTTCAATGATTTTATGGTTCCATTGGATTCAGTGGGCGAAAATAGGTGGGGTTACAGTTGGGCACTTTTTCAGAAAAGGCTGAGAAAGCATAATTACGGAAACGCCCCTAAAACCCTAAAAGTAGGGCTGCCAAGGGCAATTTCGTAATTTGAAATTGAATTTGGTAATTTTGAGTCCGAAAATGGATTCCTTGGATGGAAATACGTCAGGATAGCCCTAGTCAAAAATTTTGAAAAACGTGCCATCGGGCCGGGTACGGCGGGACCGGGGTCCCGGGGGCATTTTGGTAAATTTTCACCATAGGCTAATATAACCACAAGAAACACTATGGAAGTGTCTAAAATGATACTTGGATAGGTTATGACCTATTTCTTGTACATTTGATGTTTTAGGATCGAGTTAGACGCCTATAGTTGACACGTCTTATGAGGCGGACCCTTTGAGACAGGAAAGAAGTTAAGGTAGGGACTACTATCTCTCATATACTATGTGACTATTTGTATGATGCATGTTACTGTATTTTGTGATCTGAACATGTGCTGGAGGCACATTACCTAGCTGTGGTCTAGGACCTAGCTGAGGTACACTGGTCTTACCTAGCTGTAGTCAAGGACTCGGCTGAGGTACATGCAGGGGTTTCAACGGGTTTGTTGGCCCTGAATTTTGTGTACACACACGGATGATATGAATTTTCATTTTACTTGATACGGTGCATTGCATATTTAATTTTCGCATTTTATATATTAATCGTATGTTTCTACTGAGATTCCTTGGAATCTCACCCCTTTTTCTAATCAAAATGTCTCAGCGGGTGCCAGTGGCTCAAAAGCCAAGGATGCAGAGAAGGGAAACTGACGGACACGTTTCCCAAGATGAATACAGTGGTTGTATAGTCTGTATGTGAAATAGTTTTGGGAACATACTGTACATATTTGTCAATATTATCGACTTCTGCTCTATTAATGACTGTCTGTAAACAAATACTTATTATCAGTATAACTGTACTTTTCTGTTTGCCTATGGAACTTGTTCGTTATTGCCCTGCGCATATCAAAATGGAAACGGGTGTTGACATTTCTGGAGATAAGAATCAATAGGTTTTGACGGAAATTAAGTAGGGAAGTGATTGTGAAAAGTTTTTGTGAGAGGACAGAGTGATTTACTCGAGGAGATTTTGTGGAAATGATTGAGTTTGCAACAGATAAAGACCTAGAACCCGACATTACTCGAGGCCTTACTCGAGTAAATTGCATGTTTAGTTGAGTCCCTACTCGAGTGATCATACAAAAAATTTCTAAAATAATTCATTTAAGTTACGTACCTGGCATGAATAATATTGTAATTATCCATGTATGTTCCCTCGATCATTTTGTAGCCAATCTAGAGCAGATTTGAGTCGTTTCTCATCAAATTGATGATCTGGACTTGCAGTTACTCGAGTCCTTACTCGAGTAAGCTTCAAGTTTACTCGAGGCTCACCTCGGGTAACCTTTCATTTTCATATTGGACTGTTCAGTTCTCACCAATGAACTATTGATTCAAATTCCAAGAAACTTGATGCGTTAGTTCCAGTTTTGGAAGACCATTACTCGAGTAGTTACTCGAGTAAAGTGCTTCTTTACTTCAAGTTGTTCCGCGGGTAATGCTTCATTGTCAGTCTTTACTTGAAGTTGGTACTCCAGTAAAGGTGTCCTCTGATGACCTCTGTTTTTATTTCTCAAAACAGAGTTTCAATCTTCCTGCAAAACAAGTTTCTACATACTCCGATGCTTAAATTAGTAATCATCAAAACATTATCAAATGACTTCATCTAATATTATGAGAAGCTGAAATAACTTACAACTCATTGGGATTTATGATTCCCATTTCTCTTTTAATGTATAGAAATTGATCTTTTGCAAGGGGTTTAGTGAAGATATCAGCTAGTTGAAGATGAGTAGGAATGAATATTACTTTCACATCTTTCTTTTGGACATGATCTCTGATGAAGTAATGTCTAACATCGATATGCTTGGTTCTAGAATGTTGAACTGGATTCTTTGCCAAGCTTATCGTACTGGTATTGTCACAATAGATTGGTATTTCTTTGAGATAAATACCAAGATCTTGTAGTTGTTGTTTTAACCATATCACTTGTGCACAACAACTTGAGATTGCAACATATTCGGTTTCCGTTGACGAAAGAGATATTGTATTTTGTTTCTTGCTGAACCATGAGACATGAGATCCTCCAAGAAATTGTCCTTGTCCACTGGTGCTCTTTTTGTCTGTTTTGTATCCTCCATGATCAGAATCTGAATATGCAACTAGATATTCACTTCTTCCTTTGGGATACCACAGACCCAATTCTCGTGTGTCAGCAAGATATCTAAAGATTCGTTTGACAGTTTCGGCATGTGATTCCTTTGGTGCTAATTGATATCTTGTACATATGCCAACACTAAATTGGATGTCCGGTCTACTTGCTGTGAGATAGAGTAATGATCCAATCATTCCTCTGTATTTTGTGATGTTGTAGTCTTTCCCTTTGACATCAGCATCAAGCAACGTAGTTGAGCTCATAGGCGTGTTTGTGCCATTTGCTTCATCCATTCCATACTTCTTCAACAACTCTTTCAAATACTTTGTTTGAGATATAAAGATTCCATTCTTTCTTTGTTTGATTTGCAAACCAAGAAAGAAATTCAATTCTCCCATCATTGACATCTCAAATTCTCCCTACATTATCTCAGAAAATTCCTTACACAGAGATTCATTTGTAGCACCGAAAACAATGTTATCAACATATATTTGAACAATCAAAATATCATCACGTTTTCGTTTTATAAAAAGTGTTGTATCAACTTTTCCCCGTACAAAACTTTGATCAATAAGAAATTTACTGAGCCTTTCGTACCATGCTCTAGGAGCTTGTTTTAAACCATATAAAGCCTTTTTGAGTTTGAAAACATGGTCAGGTTTAGTTACATCCTCAAAACCTAGAGGTTGTTCTACATATACTTCTTCCATAATGTAGCCATTTAGAAATGCATTCTTTACATCCATTTGATAGGGTTTGAATCCTTTGATGCATGCAAAGGCTAAGAGTACGCGTATAGCTTCCAATCTAGCCACTGGAGCATACGTTTCCTCATAATCAATCCCTTCTTCCTGATAGCCTTTGGCCACCAATCTTGCCTTATTTCTGACAATAATTGCGGATTCATCGAGTTTGTTCTTTAATACCCATTTAGTACCAATGATCGGATGATCCTTGGGTCGGGGTACCAAATCCTAAACTTGATTTCTTTCAAATTGATTTAGTTCTTCTTACATTGCTATGACCCAATTATTGTCTGATAGGGCTTCATCAATGTTAGAAGGTTCAATCTCAGAAATGAATGCAGAAAAACTTACTTCATTGAAAATTCTATTTCTAGTTTTGATCCCTTCATTCACATCTCCTATGACTTGATCTAAGGGATGACTTTTATTGTATTTCCAGGCTCTAGGTTGTCTTAGTGATTGCTCTTCTTCCTTAGTTTCATCAACCTCTGGAATAAAAGATTTAGAAATAGATTGACCATTTTCTTGATTTAAAACAACTTCCTGTTCTTCATCAATGGTTTTGTTAGAGGATTCAAATTCATCAAGTACAATATGAATTGAGTCTTCAACAACACAAGTTCTTTTGTTAAAAACTCTATATGCTTTACTTCGGTTAGAATATCCTAGGAAAATCCCTTCATTAGTTTTAGAATCAAATTTTCCTAAGTTATCTTTACCATTATTATGAATGAAACACTTACAACTGAAGATGTGTAGATGAGCAATGTTTGGCTTCCTTCCTTTGTACAGCTCGTATGGTGTCTTTCCAAGTTTTGTTCTAACATATGCTCTATTTGAAATATAGCATGCTGTACTCATAGCGTCAGCCCAGAACACTTGAGATACATTCTTTTCATTCAACATTGCTCTCGCCATTTCAGTGAGTACTCTATTCTTGCATTCCACGACTCCATTTTGTTGAGGCGTCCTTGGAGCAGAGAAACTGTGATCAATGCCATTTGTATCACAATATTCTTCAAAGGCTTGATTTTCAAATTCTCCACCATGATCAATCCTAATACCTGCAATGGACATACCTTTCTCATTTTGCACTTTCTTGGCAAAAATAATAAACTCTTCAAAGGTTTCATCTTTTGATGATAGAAAAATAACCCATGTAAATCTGGAGAAATCATCAACAATGACCAATGAATATAAGTTGCCCCAAGACTCTTTACTCTTGCTGGGCCAACTAAATCCATATGTAATAATTGTAGTGGTCTATTTGTTGAAATCTCATTTTTCAAATTGAAAGATGATTTAGTTTGTTTACCCTTTTGACATGCGTCACAAATCAAGTTATTTTTGAAATTTACTTTGGGTAATCCAAGAACTAAATCCTTTTTAAGTAACTTGCATAATTGACGCATATTGACATGAGCCAATCTCTTGTGCCATAGCCAACTATCATCGGCATTACTCAGAAAACAATTTTTAGATTCATTTATACTAATATCTAGAGTATAACAACTCCCCTTTTTGCTCTGAGCTTAGCCTTGATATTCTTCTTATCAAGTTGTAAGTCATTTTTGTTGACAATCAGACATTCCTCTGAATCAAATATTATCCAGTTGTCTTTATCTGCACTTTGACTTACGCTCAGCAAATTGTGACACAAACCTTCAACATAATATACATCTTTGACTTGGATTCCTTTGCCGTTTTTTATTTCACTAATTCCTGCTATCTTTCCAGATTGATTTCCTCCAAATTTTACCTTTCCACCTTCCTTAGGTTGCAATGTGGTAAAACTTTCGAAATCTCCGGTCATATGTCTAGAGCATCCACTGTCTATGTACCATTTGTTGTTTTTGGATGCTTTAAGACACATCTGCAAACAAATGACTAAGTCTTAGGTACCCACATCTTTTTGGGTCCTTTTGGGTTAGTACAAATAATTTTCTGAACATATGAGCCTTTAAGTACCCATTTGTAGGTTCCTATGTTTCCTTTCTTCTTATGAATGCATGAAGAGGTATAATGACCTTTTCTATTACAGTAATTACAAAATGCAAAAGGATTTGATGTATGCACAGAATGCTGGAAATAATTCAAATATGACTTACCTCATGCTTTCTTTCTACCTTTCCTCTTATCTGATTTTGGATCATATCTAATTCCAGATCGGTCATTTACAAATCGTTGAGGTTTTATAATAACATTTAGCATCTCACTTTCTTGAGTAAATTTTTCAAGAGTTTTTGTAAGATCAGTGTTTTTCTTTTTCAAAGAAGAACAATTTTCACAATTCTTTTCTGAACTTTCTTTAAGTTCAATTTCAAGAGCTTTATTCTTCTTTTTGAAAACAATTAATTCTTTAACTACTTTGATGAATTCAGAATGTAAAGCATTATATTCAGAGAGTAATTCATCATAGGTAGGATCAGAATCATTTACCTTTTCTTTTGTTTCTTCTTAAGCTACAAGACATATATTGGCTACTTCTTCTTCATCACTTTCTTCGTCAGATGAACCATCTCCCCATATAGCAGATACAAAGGCCTTCTTTTTGTCAAAGAATTTGCCTTTTCTCTTTTCTTTGCTCTTTTGATTCAGTTATGGACATTCTGATTTGATATGTCCTGGTTTTCCACATTCGTAGCAAATGATATGATCTTTGCCGGTAGTTCCTCCTTTTTGAAAGTGTTTGAAGACTTGACCTTTCTTGTAGAACTTTCTGGATAATTTTATGATTAGGCCCATTTCGTCATCATCAAACTCCTCATCCTCATCTTGATTCTCTTCATTTGCTTTTAGTGCTAGACCTTTCTTTTTCTTGTCACCAACGTCATCTAGTTCCCGTTTGAACTTTAGTTTTCTTTCATATTCAGAAAGACTTCCAAATAGAGAAGAAACTAATCTCATTGATTCTCCTTTTGCTTCTTCTATTGCAGTGACTTTGGCCTCCCACTCTTTAGAAAGAATATTCAAAATCTTTCGTACTTGGTATGCTGATCATAAACTTTCCCAAGTGCTGCAAGTTGATTAACAAGATGAGTATATCTAAGTTCAAATTCAGATATTGATTCATCTGATTTCATTCGAAGTAGATCGAATTTAGTGACCAAGGTGTTGATCCGATTCTCCTTTATTCCCGAAGTTCCTTCATGAGTTATTTCCAGAGCTTCCCACATTTCCTTTGCTGTTGGAAGTGTGCAAATTCTGAAGTGCTCACTTTGACTTAAAGCACTTTGTAACATCAGAATTGCCTTGCTGTTGAGAGTGATAAGTTTCTTGTCATTCTCATCGTATTCCGCTGGCGTCTTGGGAATTTTCTGAGAATCTACAATCTTTTTAGGTTGATAGTTTCCACTCTCAATCACATCCCATAGCCCATATTCAGTAGCCATCACGAATACTCTGAACTTTTCTTTCCAGAAAGAAAAGTGTTCGCCACTGAAACCTAGAGGTCTAGTGATGGATGCTCCATCGGGAAGAATTCCTTCACCCATGCTTGCCATTGGATCCTTCTTAGGTTGTTATACCTTAACAAGAAGACCTACGCTCTGATACCAAATGTTAGAGCAAGTGTTCACTCAAGAAGAGGAGTGAATTGGGTGATACTAAAATTTCGTTGCAAATATGAAAACTTGATAGTGAATATAATGCAGTAAAGAGTAAGGAGAAATATCACCGAAGTGTACACCGGGAGTTATACTGGTTCGGTCACAACCACTTTGACCTACGTCCAGTCCTCAGAGCTTCTATGAGAGTTTTACTATAACTTCCAAGATTTAGTGGGTTCTTGGCACCTCAGTACAAGCAAGTTCCTTCGCCTGGACACTCGCTCCCCCTTACAAGTTGTAATCCAATCCCAACTCAAGGTTCCACAACCTTAAGTTATCTCAATAACAAATATTGAGTTTGAATGAAATATCTCTCTCACAGAGTGAATAAGAAACACTGAAGCATAGAATTACAAATATGAATAAAATAGAGTAGTGAGCTTGATAATGCGTTCGTGTATATGATCTTGTTATCATCTCTGTTTGGATGTTCCCATATATATAGGAGTGTTGGTAGTGACCGTTGGAACATTTTCTTCTCGTCCGTTAGAGAGTGCGCAGCCACTGTTGGCTTTTCCAGTATTTGAAAAATATCCGTTTGCGGTAGGTGGCGGTAGGTGACATTTGACTTTCCTTATTTGGTAAGATCTCTTCATTGTTTATCTGTAAATATGCTAAGAATACTAATACAATGAAAGGTTAATCATATAGGAAGTAAATCAATGAACGTTGGAATGATTTCTAAATTTCTGGACTTGCATACTCGAGTAGTTACTCGAGTATTCATTAAAGTTTACTCGAGTACATACTCGAGTATCATTGGGAAAAATTTCATAAACTGCAAGTCAATAAGCAAACATAACATTACTCAGGTAGTGCATGGAGTAAACAAAATTTCAAACCTTTAGAAATACCTGTTTACTTGGGAACTTACTCAGGGATGGAAAACTTTTCTTCATTAGTTACTCGAGTACCAACTCTAGTACACTCTCAAATAAACTTTAGGTTACTCGATGCTTCACTCCATTAATGTTGGCAGGATTTCAAGGCCGAGAGCACTTTAAGTTTGATTACGTTGTTACTCGAGTCCTTACTCGAGTAACCATAAATTTTCTGCATAGCTTACTCAGGTAGTGACTTGAAGTTCTCTTCCAATTAACTCTGCATACTCGAGTAGTGACTTGAGGTTTTTCTTCTAAGTAATTATGCATACTCGAGTAGTAATTTGAGGTGAAGGGTGAGAAAAACATTGCATTGTATTCGAGTAATACCTTCAGGTTTTGCTTACCACAGTGAGTTACTCGAGTAGCTCCTCGAATAGTATTGGCAGGATTGAGAATGCCGAGAGCAACACATTTCTTGAAACAGAGTAACTCGAGTATAGACTCGAGTATCATTGGCAAGCCGAGAGCAACTGGAAGTGAGTTACCTGGTTACTCGAGTAACATTGGCAGGCCGAGAGCAACTTGGAGTCATTTACCTTATTACTCGAGTACTTACTCAAGTATTGTTGGCAGGTTACTTGAAGGTCGACTCTGGTTACTTCAAGTTTAAGTCCATTACTCGAGTACGTACTCGAGTAACCCTTTAGAAAACTTGCCACTGATCAAGTTTCTCATCTTTTTCTCTTGGCCTTTCTTCATTACTCCAATGCTTGCTTCAAGAGATGATTTTTCCTGTTATTACTTTGTTCAAACTTATTTGTTTATCAAATCTTTTTCATGCCATTCTTTGTTATCATCAAAACATGAGATCTAACAATTTCCACCCCCTCCTCTTTAGGTTCTAATAGCACGAATTTTTGTTGTTTGTGATGGAAATGGTGCGGCTTATTTCAAAATTGGGTTTTTACTTTTTCCCACAGCGCCAGAGAGGCAAAGAAGAAGGGAGTCATAGAGGCCGAGAGCAATGTTTTAAAAATCGGATTGAACGTTGAGCCGGAAAGGTTATTGGATCATGGTTCGTTCGGTCCATCCGGTCGAATCGGTGGTTGAGCCAGCACTGTAATTATTAAATAAAAATAATTTTATATAAAAAATATATCAAATAATTTAATCTCATAATAAATTAACAAACTTATATAACAATATATCTCACAATTCACATATTATTGGTCATAAAATATAGTACAAACACAAATAAATATTAAAATCAAAAACGAAAAAATAAGGGTGACGTTGTTTCTGTCGCTAAAGCAATTAATTAATAACTAGGACAACCTACTAATAAAATATAGTGACAACTTAGGTCATTCTCCCAAGGAGTAATCTACAGGCTTTTCTTTAGGTTGAATTTAGGTGATAAAAAATGCAATGAAATAAACCTAAACTAAAATGTAAGACACTACTACCTAAATGCAAAATGCAAATAACTCTAAAACCTATATGGGAAAGAAACTAACCTAAATGAATGCAAATACAATTTTTTAGGGGATTTTTTATGAGAGGGAAATTGAAATCCTAAGCAAAGAGATGGAGAAAAAGCAAGGAAAACAACAAAGATTTAATTCATTTATAATGATGAAGGGGACAACTTAGGATTCACATGGAGTTAGCTTTCTTAACTCATATCAATTTATTAGACCAAAGTGGTTTAGATGAAAGATTGAAATTAATAGAATTAATCAACTAACTGAAACTGGGAAACCCTCAAGTTCAATATAACTAATCCATTAGAAAACTCATAATGGAATAAACACTAGTTAATGAAATCCATTAACACCAATCAAAATAGTTTTAAGATAGTTTTGGGAATCATGTTCACAATTGCCTAATTAAACAACTAGACAATTAACCAACCAAATCAAACAATCAAGAGGTTAAACCTAAATTGACAATTAAATAAATAATCTAATTGATAATCAAAAGGTTTGCAAACAAAAATCCCAACAATCATTTAAGCACAAAATCAAATCCAAAATATCAATTTAATTCAAATTAAATATGTCTACAATATAAAACTAGATTGTTCTTAAGAAAACAATTCAAAATTATTTAAAATTAAATAATCTCAAATCTTAAATGATCTTTAAGTGTAAACCCTAAACTTTATCTTCCTTCCTATTTCTTCCAAATGACCTCCCAAGCAAGCTCAAGCTGCCATTAAATCCTTCCTTCTCCCAAAGACCAAACAACTCACGGACATGTCAAAGAATGGGTGGAGAATAGGGTGGTGATAGGGTTGAAATGAGAATTATGTTATGATTGAATGAATAAGCATGTGTTTGGTTTAGTGTTTTGGGGGCATATAAGCCTGTTTTTCATTGAAAAATGACTTATTGAGTTGGGGGTTTTTTTTAATGTTTGGTTCAGCTTTTTCTAATTGCATCATGGGTAGAATAAGCTACTTGTTAAATAAGCTCTTCACTGCAGCTTTTCTATTAAGTCACTTATTACGTAAGTCGGGATAAAACTCCTCTCACATACTTACCTTGTATACCATAATTCATGATTTATAAGCACTTATTGTCCAAAAATAAATCATTCATCCAAACATAAATCACATTATAAAAAATGACTTTTTTATTAAGTCATTTTTAATAAGTCAGAATCATAATAAGTCATTTTTCCTACAGCTATCTCAAACAAACACTATATGTGACGTGAATTGAGTCAGAGAAAGAGATGGCTATAAGAATTGACGTTGTGCGTGTGGTGAGGTGAAGTGACATATTAGAAAGAGGGGGAAGCGTCCCCTAGTGTGTGAGCATGAGATGGAGAGCGTCGACTCTCAAGGAGAGAGTCCATAGTCTTGTGCAGCTAGGTGTTTTTTACAGAAAAATAAGGAAATTTCGAGTATAAGATTTAAACCTATTAAAATTGAATTCATCTATTCAAATTTAGTTGTTAAGTTCTTTTTAAGCTTCTAAAAATAATTCTGTATCATAGGATTTTCTAATATGCTTTTTTTTACCGGAAAAAATTAAATAAAATTGTAATCTATCATATATTTGGAAATATTAATCTATCACAAAATAGGAAATTTAAATATTAACAATTTAAACTCAATAATCTCATAGTTAATCAAATTTATATTATTTCCTAAAATTAGTTAACAATTCAAATATTATCAAATAAATCCAAATTAACCTAAAATAGTCCCTAAAATAAATTAATAAGGTGTGATAAAATATATAAAACTTGGGATTTATCAAAAGGACAAAAGTTAAAAATATTAAAAAGACTAAAGTGCTTGTTTGGAATGGCGATTGAAGCCTTCAAAAGCAGCCTTTCAATCACGTTTTATGGTATACGAGGTGAGTATGTGGGAGAAGTTTTATATCGATCGATGTGAATAAGCACTTTTGGAGGTCCCAAACAAGCACTAAAACTTAAAAATGGCAAAAAAAAATTAAAACATAAAAGATGCGACTGGCATCTGGCAATTCAAATTATAGTATACCATGCATTTGTTCCAAGGATTGCCTACTATTTGCTTCATCTGTGGTCGCTACGGCATCTTGAGTCCTCATGCCTAGGAAAGATCATTGTTTCACAGGGAGAACAAACAGAGTCATCGGCTGAGCCACTGGTGCGTGTACAACAAACCCCAACCGACACACCTGAATCTAGCCCCTACGGCTCTTGGATGCAAGTACAGAGAAGGCGACGAATTCCTGAGAGAGGTGGGAAATGCAACGTGGAACAAAGGCAATCAGGATTTTCCACGATCTCACGATTTGAGCTCCTGACTGAGGAAAATGCATTGGAAGAGCCTCAATACCAAGTGTATGAAAATGTCAAACCCCTCCACCAAGGTGAAACAACCTTGGCTAGACGAGAATCAAAGGACCAAAGACATATAAAAAAGGGCAACTAGAATGGAAAACAAAAGGAAAAGAACCAGTTGGGACCTTCTGCAGATAGCATCTTCCAATCTACGACTTACAAAGCACTGCAAGGACACACCACCTTAGATGGTTACAATTCGGCCATCCTCATTGAAAATGAACGTGTGCTTCAACGCAATTTGGGTGGTAAGGCCAACCCTGCTACCACAGGCCCAATTCCTTAAGTTCGGGCCCAAATTTTAGACTTGGCCCAGCTCCCTCTACTAAGTAAACCGCCAGACCCAATCTCATAAGGCAAAGGGATCAAGGTTGCAAATGGGCTTCAAATCAGTAATATGGGAGCAAAACCTCATGAAAGGCGACATGGACCATCAATTAAAATGGTGAAGGCTATTGCTCGTGAAATGCAGAACAAACCTGGAAATGAAAATATTAATATGCTCACCGAGGGAGTTGATTTCTCCTATAATTCCTCCCTTTAATTGTTTTATAATGTTAATCATCACTTGGAATTGTCAAGGAGCCTTTGACAAAAGGTTCCCATCCATTTTTAAATCCTATATTGACACTTATAAACCTGATATCTTTGTAATTGTAGAGCCAAGCATTTCTGGACAGAAAGCTGATCGAGTATTAAAAAACTTGATTTCTCACAATCTTATTGTGTTGAAGCTACAAGGTTTTCTGGTGGGATTTGGATATTGTGGGAGGACAAAGTAAACATCAGAATCCTCACCAATCACTCCCAGTTTATACACATGGATGTTCAATATATTAACAACAAAACTTAGTTCTTATATACTGTAATATATGGCAAACCCCAACCCAATCTTCAAAAACTAATGTGGCACGACCTCTTGGAATTAACTTAAGGCCTCTCTCATCCCTGGCTACTAGCTGGTGACTTTAATGCTACCATTCATAGTGATGAAAGATGAGGAGGATCAATTCGAGCAGTCTATGGTTGTAATCACTTCAAGGACTTCATTTATCAACGAGGCCTGCTTGATCTGGGCTTTAATGGGCCACAATTTACCTGGAGAAGGGGCATGGTTTTTGTGAGGCTAGATAGAGCTTTATCTAACCAAGCTTGGTTGGACATGTATGGTGAGAGTTAAATCAATCATTTACCAAAAATTCTGTCGGACCATAGACCAATTTAAATCAATCTAGGTATTCCAACAAGAGTCAGTACACAACCGAAATCTTTTAAGTTCTTGGCTTCTTGGCTCTCACACCCAGATTTCCCCATATTACTGCAGCAAAATTGGATAGAAAACAAAAACATGATTTAAAATATTCGCTCCTTTACTGAGGCGACACAACAATGGAATATTAATGTATTCAGATTGGCAGGAGGAAAAAGCATGTGCTATCACGTTTAAAAGGAATCCAGGCAAAAATGGAAGAATATTCCTTTTCTGAATTCTTATTGAATCTTGACCAATATCTACGAGATGAGTTAGAAGACATGTGTCTCAAAGAGGAATTACTATGGACTCAAAAGTCCACCTTCGACTGGATTTGCCTAAGAGACAGAACACCTCATTCTCTCACACCAAGGCAATCATGTAAAGAAGAAGAAGTGCAATCTTGAAACTAAAAAACAATCTTAGAGAGTGGATCACTAATGACAAAGATCTAACAGTAATGACACAGGATTTGTTTACCAATCTTTACTCTATTGGAAGTCAAGATTTCACACCTTCGCCAATCACAGGTGCTTTCCCTGATCTATCAGCTTCTGAATATGACACCCTTAACGAGGACATTCACATTACAGAGGTTAAGAAAGCACTATTTGAGATGAAACCCCTTAAGTTCCCCAGAGTTGATGGCTTGCAACAATGTTTTTTCAAACCCAGTGGAACACTGTCAGTGCTAACTCTTGTCCCTTGCTCGGCAACTATGGGCAGGGGATCCTCTACCGCCTAAACTGAACAAGACTCTCATAACTTTAATTCTAAAAGTAGCCCAACCCTAATTAATCAGTGAATTCTGGCCGATAAGCCTTTGTTCGGTTATGTATAAAATGATTACAAAGGTCCTCTCAAATCGGCTACCATCGATCTTGCCAAAAATAGTGGGCCCCTACTAAACTAGCTTTGTACAAGGAAAGAGTATAATTTATAACATTATTATCACTCAAGAAGTCCTTCACTCAATGCACCTAAACTGCTTGGCAATGCTGCTTTCTGGATGTGCACTTCTTGAACAGTTAGTGCTGACTAATTTGGGGATGAGCAATGATGGTCCGATGCCTGAGATTGGAAAGCTTAACCGTTTGGTCACAGCCGTTGTTCACCCCAATCTGGTGCTGTTGAAAGCTTTGTCTAATGTCATATTTCTAGACTTCGGGGTATGAATGATATTGTATGTATAAATTGTTTCATTTTTCTTTCAAAGACTTTATTCACAATCTTTTTTGGGTCTATGCTGGTTCTCCCTCATGCAGACAATGTGGTGCTCACCCGGTGCCAGTGAGCCTCCTTTATGGCCGCCTGATGCAGATAATATGCCAACATTTGACAATTTGACACGCCTGAAATGTTATGCTGCTGAGTGGACCAAGCTAGTGAACTGTCTACATAATTTCCCTAAGCTTCAAAATCTTGTAGTTTACGAGGTTTGAAGATTTTATCTTGATTTGTGTGTGAAATACTTCTTCAATTGTTAGTTCTCTAACCATATTTTTTGTGTGGTCAGCTTTTTTCTAGGTCTCCTCCTCAACCAATGTTCCTCCTTGTTTTTCATCACACCTCAAGGAGTTTACTTTTGGTGGTTTCAGCTGGATCACCGAAACAAATGAAGAATTTGTGAAATTTATATTGAATAATGCACGAGTTCTGAGGACTATCAAGATTTCAAGTGGATTGATGAATCGTTTATCTGAAAAAGAGATCCTTGAAATAATAAAAGTATTATCCTTATTCCCCAGGGTCTCTGTGAATTGCAGGTTTTTATGTGATGTAGATGCGCGTTTAAGTACAAAGGATTGGGATCCCTGGTTTGAGTTTTGATGAATATTTGTTGTTGGACTACTGAAAAATGTCATGCAGCAGCTTTTGTTTTTGTTACACTAGATTGTTATTCACTAATGCAGCTCTTAGATTTCTGTCTTTGATTTGGTTCATTATTTTTTTGGATTATTAAATGGTTGTTTCAACTTTTGTCACATGTATTTGCGTTGAACTTGTATTTTTGTAAAAAGATCAATCATATAAAATGGAAAAATTTATCCAACCCCAAGGAACTGGGAATTAATAAACATGAATTTTATAGGGTAATTGGGAAAAAAAATCAAAGCAATGAATTAACATAATTATCAAAGTTACCATTAAAATTATGATGGACAAGAGACGTGTGTTTTGAATATATTATGTGTTCACGGATATATGATTAATTTTTCTGTTTTCATGATTAATCCAAAGGGGTCATTAAATCGTATATCAAATCTTTATTAAAGCCGTTTAACCATGTCTCTTATAAAACGATTGATAATGTTGATTTTGTTAGAACCGACTATCACCCAAGAAGGGGGGTGAATTGGGTGTATAATAAAAACTTAAGAACTTTAGAAATCTTTTTGTATCTTAACGAAAGCGGTAAGTATGAAGGTTTATAAATCAACAGTTAGATTAAATAATATATGCTGGAAATATAAGAGTTTAGGGAAGAGAATATGCAAACTGTGATTTATCCTGGTTCGGTCCAATCTGTGATGGCCTACGTCCAGTCCCCAGGCTCCTCCTGAGATTTTCAAATCCACTATCTTCTTGTTTAATCCGGGCACAAGAAAAGCCTTTACAATCCCACAAGTTTAGCCGGGTACTTGTGAAACCTATTACAAATCTCTCACTGAAATACTCCCCCTTACGGCAAGTCTTACGAGCAGAGTAATCCCGAAGATCTTCCTCTCCTGCTTACTCATGCAAGTCTTACGAGCAGCAACGTTCTCTCCTGCTTACACCCCTGTAAGTCTTATGAGCAGCAACGTTCTCTACTGCTTGCACCTTGTAAGTCTTACGAGCAGAATGTCTTACTGGCAATTCTCTCTACTGCTTCCCCGTAAGAAAATCAACCATCTCAAGGTCCCTCTACCTTGAGATCAACTCAGAAATATAGTTGAAAGTGTTTACAGACTCTCTCACAGAGTGGATATAATGTCACTGAAGTACAATACAAATAATCACTCTCTCAATGATAAGTAATACAGAAACTGGAAAACAGAGAGTGTTTGGGTAGAAGCAGAGAATTCATGTTATTCACATGTTGGTGTCGTTGCTTTGTTTTCTCTATTTCTCCATTTTTCTCAGTCACTCATTGATGTTGAATGCTTTCTCATTTATAGTTGATGAAGATGATGACCGTTGTGAGCATTCGTCCGTTGGAGTCATTTTGACCGTTTGAGCATATTTGAAAAATGAGCTACCATGAGCTTTCCGTTGCAAAGCAGAGCGTCACGTTGAGGAGCCGCATGTCTCATTTTGAGCTGTACATCACGTTGTGGAGCGGGATGAATTCGTTTGAGTTTCTAGACAATCTCTCATGGTGGGTCAGTTACTTGTCGTGGTAGGTAGCTGATGCTCGGTGTGTAATGATGTCGCCCGCCATTCTTGACTCTTTCATTTGAATCTGTAAGCTCACCGTTAAATTTCCTATTTCACATTGTAAAATACTTAATCACTAATATGATGAAGTATTAGTCATGGGTATGTTGGATCATTGGTCAAAAGATGATTTTCTGGCTTCTGTGACTCATCACGTTGAGTGAAGATATTCACTGTGACCTCCGTTCTTGAAGATACAACCCAAATATTTAATCTCCTGTTTTACACTTGAAATATATGTTAGATAATGTTTAGAAACAATAACAAGTGAAAACATAATGATTGTATAACGTTTAACCATGTTTGGATTGATGGTTGTGAGGCTCTGTTTTGTTTGTGCATTCTACCACATTCTGTTGGGTCCTCACTTCGAGTGCAATATGCCTCACTCGAGTGCAGTTCATATTTCCACATTCTGACTTCCTCTCGGGCAAGCACTCGCTGCACTTCACTCGCATCTGCTCGAGTGAATTCTCGAATCACTCAAGCACAATCAGTCATGCTCGAGTGAGTTTCATGCTTCCACGTACAAACTTCTTCTCGGGTTATCACTTCCACGTCAAAACTTCCATGTGCTCGAGTGAGAAATCATCCAATGCTCGAGCATGGATCCAAGTGCTCGAGTGATGAAATTTCCTTCACGTTTCAGCTGCTTCTGGACATCACTCGCACAACTTTTTCAGAGAGTCAGTTTTTACACTCGCGGGTGATGTGGGGCCACTTTAGAAAAATTTTGTTTATTTGATTCAAATGATGTATCATAAGAAAGGTCTTGCCAAATGCATTCCAATGCAACAAGAATCAGCTCCAAACTCCTTGTATTCTGCAAGTTATGATCGAAAGAGTGTATATTTCGCTAGTCTGCACAAGCATCAACTTACAGAAGGCATAGCTCCTAGAATATACGTTCAAATTAGGCAAATTACCTATCCAATGAAAGCTCTTTGAGTCTACTTTCATTTGGAACTGGTCTCGTCTCAATCCGATGTGTAGTTTGTAAGTTACGAGCAAAATACCGAACCTGTGTTGAAAAGTGACGGTGATTTCTGTTTCATTTTCCACGAATCATATCTCCTTCATTTGATCTTCGTTCAATGTGATCCTGGTGCCAATTTTACGTGTTGTGAGTCCTCTTTCATATGTCACCATTTTCGGGTCAATCCGACGTGTGGTTTGAGAGATATGATCAAAATACCAGACCTCGCTCAGGCTGAACGTAAAACAGAGTAGAACAGAGTATACACCCCGTGCTCGAGTGAAGTGGTCTGTGCTCGAGTGAGTTCTTCCTGTGCTCGAGCATAACACCTTGTGCTCGAGCATAACACCTCTAGAAGTGCCAAAACTCATATATAAGTCATCTTAGCTTCGTATTAACCTATTCCAACCATCATTTGATCATAGAAACCTCCGGTATCATTATAGAAACCTCCAATATCACATCTAACAACTTGAATCTTGATATTCATGATAGATCTTCCAAGTTCTTCATTCTTCAATATCTTTCTTCTTGGTTTTCCTCTTGATAATAATTCTCCACAACCAAAGTAAGCATCTCCTTGACTATCTTCAATTTCTTCCTTCTTCTTCCTCTTGTTCATTTTCATTAATTCAATTTTCTTCATTCTTTACTTGACTAATCTACAAAATATGTAACATTAAATATAGTAGTTAGTTAAAGAAATACATTATATGAACTTTTTGCTCTTATCACTAAATATCTTATCTTTGACATCATCAAAACTAATCATATCTAACAGATTTTAGTAGGTTTGAAGGTATGCCCATCCCAAGAAATCCTCCAAGGCTCCAATCCCCCGTATGATGTAACTTTTTATAATTTTTAATATATCATTTTTGCCCTTTCTTTTTGTTTTTGTTTTTGTTTTTAAAAAGAATGGACAGGACATCCTTGAATAAATTCTTCTTGTATGTGATGTTTGATGGGGTTTTCAAAGATGTTAAAATGTTGAGGTAAAGAAAGAGATGCAATAAAAATAAAGATCAAAATATTGTCGTTTTCACCCATCTATATGAGGTTTGGTGAGATAATAATTTCCTTTAACATTGTTAATTTGCTGTAGAAAAATAGATGATGCAGCGTTTTAACAAGCTACGCATGAATGCCTTCTCAAAAAATATCAGTAGAATGGAGAGACATCGCACCAAATCAAATACCATGGCATTTATATAGCGGCAAGGGCAGAAGGGATGGTCCATAATTTTATAGTTAGTTTGCAAATAAATAGGAGTAGTTTATAAGGCAACTGAATCGTTTATATAAATTCTCAAAGTTTCAATGGACTTGTTGCTTGCATGATCATAGCATTTTAAATAAGCAAAAAGCATAGCCTTGTTTAATGCTATATTGGTTAGTGAACTTGTTATTCTATTTCTTGCTTTTACGTACAAAGTTATTTTATTCCCTTATTCTTATAGAGGAGCCAGGCATATGTGTGTCAGTCCTATTTTGATGTTCAGGGCAAGGCCAGTCCTGGGTACTTCTTTTTGTTCAATTTGTGGTTTGCTTCTCTTTTATGCATAAAGTCGTCTTAGATCATATAATATCCTTTACTGTGCTACCTAGTTATTTCTCAACACTTTTCTTATTCAACATGGAAAATTAAATTGTTAAAAGGGAAAATTTACAAAAAAAATACCATCAAAATTGGTAAAAGACAAATTAGTATGTTGAATTTTTATAATTCCAAAGAGACTGATTTGAAAGTTTGAAATGTTGCAAAATTTGAGAAATTACTTAACTATTTTTAGTTTTTTTTAAATAAAAAATCTTAAACCCCCTTGCCTGCCGCTGGTTGCCAAAGCTCCAGTGCTGGTGACTGATAGTGGTTGTTGTCACCGAAGCTCAGATGACCTTGCCCATGACTGGAGCTCCGGCGGCCTAATATATATTTTTAATTTCTTAAGTAAAAACTGTCAATATGTATACTAAAGTTGTAAACGGCGGCCTAATATATATTTTTTGAAGTTCTCAAGCAAAATGATAGGGATCAAGGTAGTATGGGCTGTTTGATGGGGCACTTGAGTGCCTTGGCTCTCCCACCTCAAAAGCTATCTTTTGGGGTATGGTTCTCTAAGGTGCTTGGGTGCCTATCATTTGGTATCAAAGCCGGTGGCTGGCGGATCGGAAAGGTCTACCTACGGAGGGTTCTGACCAGAGGGGCTGACCAGCAAGTAGCTGAGTGAAGCGCTGAGTGAAGTGCCGTAGAGTGGAGCTAACATCTCCGAGACGTCGGCTTTCCGGGAAGGGTGTATTAATAGGGACCAAGATAGTATGGGCTATCAAAGTCTCACATCGAGTAGTATGAGCGTGTAGTATGGGCTGTTTGATGGGGTACTTAAATGCTTTGGCTCTCCCACCTCAACAACTAACTTTTGGGGTGTGATTCTCCAAGATGCTTGGGTGCCTATCACAAAAGTTGTCAATATGAATACCTAATTTGTTAATAGCGATATTAAAGTTATAAATGGGGTATTTGTTGAATATTCAACAAATACCAGGCTTACAACTTTTATATCGTTATTTAATAACTCAGATATCTATATTCACAACTTTGGCCAAACAAATATTAGCCGCGTGGAGATCCGATGAAAGTTATTAGGAAATATTCAACAAATATTTCGTTTACAGCTTTAATATTGCTATTAACAACTCAAGTATTTATATTAACAACTTTAGACTGAGAAATCCAAAAAATATATATTAGCCGCCTGAGCTCAGGCGGCGAAAGTTATTAGGAAATATTCAACAAATACCCTGTTTACAATTTTAGTATCGCTATTAACAACTCAAGTATTAATATTAATGACTTTTGCTTGAAAAATTCAAAAATATATATATTAGTCCACTATTTACAACTTTAATATCGCTATTAATAACTCAAGTATCTATATTGATAACTTTTGCTTGAGAAATTTAAAAACATATATATATATATATATATATTAGACCACCGGAGCTCTGATCTTTGGCAAGGTCATCGGAGCTTCAATAATTGTGGCTATCGCATAGCATTGGCACTAGAGCTCTGGCGGGCGGCAAAGGGGTTGAGGGTTTTTTATTAAAAAAATTAGGAGTAGTTAAGTAATTTCTCAAATTTTGCAACATTTCAAAAATTCAAATAAGTTCCTTTGGAATTATTGAAATTCAACATACTTATTTATCATTTACCAATTTTAATGGTATTTTTTTTTGTTTTTTTGCCCCTTGTTTAAATGAGTTTTTCTTTTAGGGGAAAAGTTGAAAAATTGACTCATAATTCTTTTTTGATAATCACATGTGCCATTCTATTAGAGGTAATAATGTTTAAGACTTTGTCAAGTACTAAATGTGGGTATTAATTGGTTGGTAAATTCTCATTACTTGGTGAGATATGACCACTTTTCACTTGTTAAATACGCTAACATGTTATTTGGGAGAGATTTTGTAGCATGAGTTAATGAGATGCGATAAAACATTTACTATGAGTATGATGCGTACACTCTTAAATTGAAAAATTTGTGTTGTGGGACTTGTGATTTTGAAAAGAAAATGTGATGTGTTGAAAAAGAAGTTTTACCTTGATTGTTGTTTTATAAGAACATGACTATAAATAACCATGAGATAATCATTACACATAAGTTGTATTTTGATGTGGATTGAAATCTTGAATGGATGAGAGAGTAGACACAGTACTGTTATGTAGTAAGGCCCTCATTGGTACACATGTGGTTGACTCTTTTGTCCCTCTTAAAAGGGATAGGACATTGTGGATCCATTTTGTCCCTAAGGTAAGGGATAGGTTTTCATGACTTTTGAGGGTTTCCATAGAGAAGGGATTAGGCCTCCTTGGCTTGTGTGTCAATTCCTTCATTAAGATAGACTCAATTCATCAGTTTTTTTCTGCAAGAAAGTTATTTTTAAAAGATAAACTCATAAATATTGGATTGTAAATGCTTCCTCTGATCCTAATTTTAAGATAAAATTAATTTTTTTTAGAATTAAGGAAGTTAATTAAATTATTTTAGAGTATTTATATTTATATTTTTTTCTTCAAACTAATTATTTTAACTAATAAATTAATATACAATCTAAGGATACATACATATGATATGATTAAGTAACTTATTTAGCTTCCTTAATTTTTTTTTAAAAAATTCATCTTTATTTTATAATTAGAACTGGAGGTAGTATAATTTATATATCTTTCACTTGACATCTCACAGCACATTTTAATATGCATGACAAGTTGAAACTTCGGTTAATGAGATTTTTGTCTCATCCTGTGGCTCTTAACATCTTCAGATGATAGTTTTTTTGTAGTGGTGCAATTGGGAAGGCTCTAGAGGCTTGAATACTATGCCAGTCTTTTAGAAAACCTTCATCTTTTATTATCTAATGAATAGATGTACATTGCCAAAGTAGGGCTCACTTTACATACTGTATTTTTGATGCGATACTGTACTTTTGATTAATACTGTACTTTTTTTTGTACTGTGATGCGATACTATACTTTTGATTAATATTATTGTTTAGAGTGCTGGTAGAAGCTCGAGAGTCTCTAGAATTAAGTATGTGTTTTTAGTGGGTCCACTAGTTGACTAGTCAACTTTTGAAGTTTTATGAAGTGACATGAGTTTATTTTTAATCTTGTGGTTGAATATTATATTCTAAGTTTTGAAAAACTTAAGGCCCAAATGATGTTTGAAATTCGTGTGATAGATGTGGTGTTGTGTTGATAACTATGTTAGGTGGTTTGTACCATTTTTCTAATATGGATTAGTAAGTGATCAACTTAGAAAGGTTTTATTATTCATGATAGATCTAAGGTTTAGTTTCGCTCTTTTTTATCATGGATAAATATTTTACGTAGTTTTAATTATTTTTAATTATGATAGGTGTTTTCAATATGTAAGCACGAGTCTTTCCTATCATAGTTGACTTGTATTTGGGTTACAAACTCTTTAAAACAATGATGACATTTTTAAATAGTTAGGTGAACTATTTTTTTACTATGGTTAGTATTTGAAAATTGGGTTAAAATTCTTTTTTACTAAAGTAGACATTCATGTCACACTACCCTTATTCACAATAGTAGGGTGATTAATAAATGTTTTGGGTAAGTAACCGGGATTAGGAGAACCATTGTTACAATGAAGACTTCGAAAGGAAAAGAAATTCATCCATTTTCATCTCCAACTCATTCTTTTTAGAGGCTGTTTGGTATGAGGGATTTAGAGAGGAATTTTTTTTTTTATGAGTTAGGAATCTACAGCATTTCTCCTAAAATTAATTTTTTTACAGAATTAATAATACACATATTAAAGGGTAGCTACAATTTGTTTAAGGACCTGTGTATAATCTATGTTTTTTTTTGGACAAAGTGTATCATCTATGTTTAACGTGTGCGTGCAATCCAGGTCTAATCATGTGTAAAATCAAAAATATTTGTGCACCGGTCAAGAATTTAAGTTCTTTTATATCTTTGAGGAAGACATTTTAAAATGGAGGATTTTTCAACCATTTTTCTTAAATAAATATAAAAATATTCGCATTTAATTTTAAAAGTAATATTTAAGAAAATATTAATTCCCACGGATATGAAATATTCATCCTCCTCATAAATTATATATAATTCAATTTTTTTTTTAATCTCAAAACAAAGTCCTCTCAAGTTTCAAGCTCACGAGATGAGGTAAATGAGGTACAAAGAAAAACTTCACCTATTCACGTTTTGTGTGGGATTATATTCCAAAAAAAAAGGGGAGAATTACACCCAAATATCAAGTAAGAAGGAAAATAAAGAAATGATCTCTTGAAATCTCAAAATGAAAAAATAGTCTCATTAACAACCTCAAGTGTAGGTCATTGACAACTCTAAGTTTTTATTGACAACTTCTTGAGACCATTTTTTCATTTTCAGATTTTAAGGGACTCTTTCTTCATTTTCCTTCTTATTTGTGTGTTCGGCAACATGCAAAACCATGGTTTCAGACCGTAAATCGAAAAAAAACTCTTCTCAGATACTTATGACCGTAAAAGTAATTCTTCAAAAGTTAATCCAAATACATACTAAGGATGTATTCTTATTAGCTTTTGAAGAATAATTTTTAAAAGAAAAATAAAGAATAGGTTTTGAAGAATAGATCACAGAGATAGTAGATTATGAAAAAAGAAAAGATTTTGAGAAAACGAGAGTGTGACAAAAAAATTAAAATTGGGTTTTACGGTTTTACCTCAGCGCCCGACAGACGAAGAGGAAGGGAATCAAAGAGGCAGAGAGTGATGAGGAGAGAACCAGAGACGGAAGTTTCTGGGGAGACAGAGGGATTCGGAAGAGACGAACAGGAAGGAGCGAATCGTTGAAGAAAGTCGAAGCTCCTCCTCAGGTAATGCCGTCGATTTCCATTCTCTTACTTCCTCGTGTGTATAGCAACGAACTGATGCTTCTCGAACTCCCATGTTGTGTTCTTGATTGATAATAATCATTTTAGTTTCAATAGATTTATTTTGTGCCAGCTCTTTGTTGGTACTGCTATCAAATTTGTCTGAATTTTGGAAATGTTTACGATTTGCCTGAGTTTCTACGAGTAATTTCAGGTTCATGAGGCATACAATTTCTTTATCGCTTCTTCCGTGTTTTCTTCAAATATGTTATGTGCTTTTAGCCGCTCTACATTACCAAATCACCGAACCGATGCTGGTCATGGGAAATGATTGAGTATGCACTTGAAATTTTTTACTCCTGGTGCTTAATATAGGAGATTGATAACTAATTTGTGGATTTTAAGGAAGTTAGTTAAATTAGTTATTTGTAATAAATATGTGTTGGTTTGCCTAGTATACTCTTTCTAATCATGTGCATTGTAACTACTCTAAAATTAAAAATTTGGGATACAAGGAAGATTGGGGTCTTATATTTAATCAAAGTAAAAGCCCTTGTCTAGCTCATATATTTAGGGTAGGAGGTAGTATTACACCGTTTGCCTGAATTCTAAAGCTTATGTTACTAAATTTATACAAACATCAGAAAATCAATGTAGGATAGCCATTGAAGTGGAAGCCAGTTAACAATCTGTGACAGGCTCAGTAGCTTACCAGACTCGTTGCTTCTTCATATTCTGTCTTTTCTGCCAACCAAGCAGGCTGTTGCTGCAAGCTTCTTGTCCAAGAGATGGAGGCCACTTGGGCACTCTTTTTCCACTCTTGTCATTCATAATGCATATTTTCCTGGTCGTGAAGTTTTCATCCAGTTTGTTGATTATGTTTTCATTTCAGGAGATTTGAAATTTCTCAAAAACTTTGGTCTCAATTGTTGGACTTTCAACATGCCAAATAATAAGATTAACATTTGGATTGATGCATTAATCAATAGTAAAGTTGAGCATCTTGAGACATGGATTCCACATAGATTTAACACTAAGGTGCCCTCTAGTAATTAGGGTTTTAAAATTCAATGGGGTAAACCTTTAGTACCCTTTCTTATGTGAATTTGCCTTCTCTTAAAGTTCTACATCTAGACTTGGTTAGACTTCCCGACATAAACTTCTTGGCAATGCTGCTTTCTGGATGTGCACTTCTTGAAATGCTAGTGCTGACTAATTTGAGCATGAACAATTATGGTTCGATGCAAGAGATTAAAAAGCTTAACCGTTTGGTCGCAGCTGATGTTCCCCCCCTCTCTAGTGCCTGTGAAAGCTTTGTCTAATGTTACATTTCTAAGCTTACAGGTATGAATGACATTGTATGCGTAAATTGTTTCATTTTTCTTTTAAATATTTCATACACTGTTCTTTTTTGGGTATATGTTGGTCTTTCCTCATGCAGCAAATATGGTCACCCGGTGGCAAGCATGCTATGTGGTTGTCTGATGCTGATAATATTCCAACATTTGACAATTTGCCAAATGTTATAGGTGGACAACATGTAGCAGATTTTGTCGTAGTGACACATTAGATTGTTATGAACTTTTGCAGCTTTTAGGTTTCTCTCTCTGGATAAATCGGGTTCTCTGTTTTCTTGGATTATTAAGTGGTGGTTCCAAAACCATGACTCAACCTATTCATATGACAAATCTATATCACATATTTCCCATCCTAAACTAAAGGATGATCTTCACTCATACAATTATAAAATTATCTCTACTTAACTAAATATTTGATCTTTTAAATATTGTAGTTTTGGCATGTGAATTCTCAGGGGAGCATCTATACACTTGACTTGCCCTAATTTCAAAGAAAGTTAAAACTACTAGTAAACATATATTAATAACTACTAATAAATACTTAGTTTACAGTCATCACCACATATGTCACTTATGATTCTTCTTTAGACTACCAGAGCCTTATGATTCTCCTGTATGGAGGGTATTTACATGCCAAAATATATAATTACATACATAGTTAACTTTGATATCAAAATAAATATAATCCAAGTATATAACAGAGCTTATACATATAAGAAAATAGCATGTTTCTCCAGCTCCATTCACCTTCAATCTTCACCAACCATTACGCTTGTGCCCTTACAATATTTGCCTTTACTGTGTATCATGAAAGAAAGAGGGGAGATTTGGGGGAATTTCAATAAATTTGTGCCTTACCATGGTAGATGTTTTCAATGGGTAAGCTCAATTCTTTTCTATCATAATTAATTTCTATTTGGATTATGAACTCTATGAAAAGGTGATGTTCTTAAATGGTTAGTTGTGCTTCTTTTTTCTTTTTTTTCCCCAAACTATGATAGACCTTGTCACATTTTCCCTTCTTCTACCTTAGTAGGGTGATTAAAAATTGTTTTGGGTAAGCAACTGATATTAGGAGAACCATTGGGCAGACTTTAAAAGGAAAAAAATTCACCCATTTGCGTCTCAAACTCATTCTTCTTGAGGGCTGTTTGGGATGAGACATTTGGAGTGGAGAAAAATTTTTTGAGTTCGGACTATATAGTGATTTCTTCTAAAATTAAAGTATTTTTTTTTTTAATAACACAAATACTGAAAATGTAGCTGAAATTTGTTTAAGAACTTGTGCATAGTCTATATTTAATGGGGTAATTCTTCTTTAATTATGTGCAACCAATCTTCAATCATGTAAAAAACTAAAAACATTTGTACATATGTGAAGATTTGTTGCACATAGATAAAGAAAAGTTGTACTCGCTCAAGAATCTTGAGTTCTTAAGTATATTTGAGCAATAAATTTTAGAATGGAGAGTTTTTCAACAATTTTTTTTAAAAATTAATAATTTATTTGATTAATATATTAATGTTGCAGTTACTCCTCTATTTCATATATTTGTTTTTAAATATTATTGTTAATGATGGAAACATGTTACATTTAGTTTTGACTGAGTAGGTTGGAGCAACATGATACGTTAGTGGATAGATGTCTAAACACTATATGAAGTTATATGAAGTTTTTTTCACCGCTTAGGCTTGAGGATACCAAGAGCATGATTGGCATATTTTAATATGTTAAAATATGTCAAGTTGCCATATTTCTTCCCTTAATTGTTATGCACAAATTAATTGAAAAGGTAATAAATTTGTTAAAATATGACATTTTTTTTATCAAAATTACCCATCATCTAACATTCTAATAATAACTACTAATAGTCACTCCAAAAATAAACTAAGAAAAGTTTGATTAAATATTACTTTTAAATTATGAGAAGACATATATATAATATGAAACATAATGATAAGAAGGAGGGAATATTACCAAGACACTTAAAATTTGACCAATTTTAAACTTATTAAGGTAATGATTTAGGTTCAGTGATCCAACTATGGTTGAACCCGAGTTATAATCTAATCACGATTCAAATAATATAATTTAATTTAATTATACAAATATATTCACATATAATTTTGAAAGTAATATTTAAAAAATATTAATTCATGCTAGCAAAAAAGTATATTAAATCACTAGTGTACGGAATATTCATTTTTCTCACAAATTATACATAATTATGAAAATGCAACGAATTGCAACCTTTATTTTAAAATTGCGTTTTACGGATTTACCTCAGCGACCGAGAGACGAAGAGGAAGGGAGTCGGAGAGGCAGACAGGAAAGAACGAGCAGTTAAGAAAATCGAAGCTCCTCCTCAGGTAGGTTATGTCGTCGATTTCCATTCTATTACTTCCTCTGATACTTCATAGTAGTACATGGAATTCCAATATTGTGTTCTTTATTGATGGTATTCCTTCCTGTCCTAATTATAATTATAGAACATATTTATCTAATTTTGGAAAAATTAAAGATGGTGGTTAAATTAGTTAATCATATTTATTTTCCTAAAATACCCTTATTTAAAATTTAAAATGACATCCAATTACGTTAATTCTCTATTTTTTTTGTACCTCTCCTACTTCACACACGACTTCTCTAAGCTCTCACACAATTCGGCGTTGTCAATCTCCTTCAACAACTTCCGATCTACTCTTATTAAATTATTATTGTAATTATTATTAAGAAAGTATCAATAGGGGGTATTTTGGGAAGAAATTGACAAAAATTAGAACTTTGTTCTATAATTAGGACCAAGATCAACTCTTAAATGTTATCCTATAATTAGGACCGGAGTAATTGTTTTAGTTTCAATAGATTTATTCTGTGCTCAGTTTATTTATCCTGTGCCAGCCCTATGCTTGTACTAGTATCACATTTGTGTGCATTTTGGAGTTGTTTACGATTTGCCTGAGTCTCTACGAGTCATTTCAGGTTCGTGAGGCATACAATTTCTTTATTGCTTCTACGATGCTTTCTTCAAATATGTTATGTGACTTTATTCGCTCCACATTACTAATCACTGAACGAATGCTTGTCTCTGTATGGGAAATGATTATGTGTATACGCTTGAAATTTTTCATTACACCGTTTGTTTTGTCTGAGTACTAAAGCTTATGTTACTAAATTTCACTAGCATCAGAAAATCATTTGCATAAGTAGGGGGAACTCTCCATTGTTTCATCCGTTACAACTTTTTATTTGTTAAGAAAGTCAGCCAAACTTTTTTTAAATGATATGATAACACTCAATTGTTTCATCCGTTACAACTGTTTATTTGTTAAGAAAGTCAGCCAAACTTTTTTTAAATGATATGATACATATGTTAATATCATAAGCAATAGAAAGTTATTTGTATGTGGTACAACATAAAGTAGGGACTTAGCTACTGAGAATGAAAAGCTTGATGTGTACATAAAGGGCATAAAGAAAGATATAAATAAAGCTTAGGGATGCGATAATTGGGTCCAGAGTTTGTGCTTACTGTTTCATTCTAACTCAGATAAAGAAAATGCTTAAATCACTACTCTTAACTGTTGAATGAATAGCTTTCTCTAAGCTTCAGGCATATTTATCATTTTCCATAGCGTGCAATTAAGAACTGTTCTGCATATTGTTTTCCAAAAAGCTTCAAGTACAGAGTAAAACTATTACTCGGTGTTTGATATTTTCTCAGCAGGATCAAGTTCAACTACACTTGTTTTCATCGTCACTCCCTTGGAGATAATGTGTGACAAACTCAGTAGCTTACCAGACTCGTTGCTTCTTCATATTCTGTCTTTTCTTCCAACCAAGCAGGCTGTTGCCACAAGCTTCTTGTCCAAGAGATGGAGGCCACTTCGGCACTCTCTTCCCACTCTTGTCATTCATGATGCAAATTTTCTTGGTCGTGAAGCTTTCATCCAGTTTGTGGATGATGTCCTCCTTTTAGGAGATTTGAAATTTGTCAAAAACTTTGGTCTCAATTGTTGGACTTTTAACGTGCCAAATGATAAGATTAACATTTGGATTGATGCGTTAATCAATGGTAAAGTTGAGCATCTTGAGATATGGTTTCCGTATAGATTTAACAGTAAGTTGCCCTCTGGTGTTTTCAACTGTAGTACCATTAAGTTTTTAAAACTCAATGGGGTAACCTTTAGCACCCTTTCTAGTGTGAATTTGCCTTCCCTTGAAGTTCTACATCTGAACAGAGTTGGACTTCTAGATATAAACTGCTTGGCAATGCTGCTTTCTGGATGGGCACATCTTGAAATTTTAGTGCTGACTGATTTGGACGTGAACAATTGTGGTCCAATGCAAGAGATTGGAAAGCTTAACTGCTTGGTTTCAGCCATTGTTCCCCACTCTCTAGTGCCTTTGGAAGCTTTGTCTAATGTTACATTTCTAAGCTTACAGGTATGTACGACATTGTATACGTAAATTGTTTCAATTTTCTTTCAAATATTTCATACACAGTGATACATGGGAATGGTAGTAAGGAAAAGGGTAATTTGGGAAATATGCTTATTAGGGTTATAAATAGGTGTCTGATGGTTGTAATAAGTGTCCAGTATCGTTATAAATATGCTTATCAGCAATGTCATATTGACAGTATCGTTAACCTTTTGGATCGGAATACTCAATATATTACCGAGCTCAAGAGTACTGCCTCTCGTCTTGAAGGTTATATGCAAGACATCAATGCTAAGCTTTCTTATCCCTTCCCTAACATGGATCCTGAAAGAATTGAGGAAGAAGTTGGTGAGATTTTGAAATTCACCATTGTTGCTTCTAAGACAGAGGAGGCCACTCATCTGAACGTGGCCAATGCTGATTCAAACATAAAAAAAATCCTCTGAAAATGATGCTAACCTAACTAAGACGCAATCCTCTGAAAATGAGGATTTCATTGCGGCCGTAACTGGCCAGAATCATCCAGATGAAGATGAAGTAGCTGAAGGAGAATCCCTTGGAACTGACGAAGGGATGCTGAAACAATCCTCAAAGTCCATTCTGCTCATCAACTCTGAACGTCAAGAACAATCGATGTTTGCATACTGCTTAACAAAGAATCTCGCCACTATCCAAGCTCTGCACAAGAACGCATTTCCACGCCTCTCTGTACATACGTCTTCGAAGAGGTCTTCATGGCTCATGATTTCAGCGATGTCTTCTTCGTTTCCTGCTAGACAGAGTGATTTTGTTATTTTGAAGTCTTCTTCAGTTCCGAGTCCTACGTTTTTCTCCGCCTCGTTTGATGCTTTTGCTGTGACCAAGAAGGCCCAATGCAGCAACCGAATCGGCTCTAACTTTTTGGAGGTTTTCTGCGATGGCGTCGATCATCTAGGGAAAAGTTTATTGACGGTGACAATTCTGGTTTTCAAGTCTGTCACTCACTCGTATATTACATTTTCCTCCTCTCCTTGGGTCTTCGATTTCATTGGTGCAGGACTGGAGTTGTGATGTGAAAAGAGATGTGGCTTCTCCTTCATGGCCGCAAGAATCCTTCATCTCATTCATGCAAACTCCGTCACGTTCGCTTGAGCTGCTTGCGTCATTCATCATCGGAAAGAATTCCGATCATGATGCTGGTACAGGAGTGCCGCTCGAGGAATGCCCAAAACGACTCAGAGAAGACTCAGTTTGGGGCAAGTTTGGGTTTGGGTCGGGTAGGGCAAATGAAGACGACGGATTGGGTGAAAATTCTCATTGGGTCATTGGATTTGGATCTATCTCAGAGCTTTTGGAATTTTATCTGGCCAGAAATGGGTGCAATTATGAAGCTCGAGTATGGATGGATCGGATCTCAACTTGGGATACCCATTCTGGTTTCATGGATTTAGGCTTAGCTATTGCAAATTTGTCTCACGTGTGTTTTGAGTATTTTCCACGTGACAGTAGGCCAATGGCATCTATTAATGTTTGGATGACTAATAGCAATTGCAGTGGGCCTTTCCATCACAATCTAACAATTCAAGGGTTTTTTGAACAGGATGGATATGTGAACTATAGGATATTTATCCAGCAAGCCCGATATGCGTTTTCAACTGGATTCAAAGAAGTGGGCCCTCCTTGGTATATTATGTTGGGCTGGTGGGGTGACAAAGTCATGCAACTTCATATATGCATATCAAATGGACTTGAATGGAGGGTGGAAATGGGCTATTGGACTGAAGGAATTCTGTAGCAGGCTTGTATTTGGATGACTATTAATGTTTTTTTCTATTAATTTTTTTCCTATCCGAGTAGCATTTGGTCTTCAAAAAAAAAAAAAGAGAGAGGATCTTATCGTATATATTTTACTTTCTAGCTTTGTACTGATCCTGGAGGGCAAGGATCTTTTTGTTGGGGGAGTATATTGATAAATGGGAATAGTAGTAAGGAAAGGGGTAATTTGGGAAATATGTTTATTAGGGTTATAAATAGGTGTCTGATGGTTGTAATAGGTGTCCAGTGAATTAGTAATTTCTTGTTTTTTTACTCTCTTCTTCCCTTCTAATGCAAACACAGTTTATTTTTGGGTCTTTGTTGGTCTTTCCTCATGCAGTCAATGCGGTCACCTGGTGCCACCATGCATGCTATATGGTCACCTGATGCTGATAATATTCCCACATTTGACAATTTGACACACCTGGAATGTTACGCTGATGGGTGGACTAGGATAGTGAACTGTCTGGGAAATTTCCCTAAGCTTCAGAATCTTGCAATTTTTATGGTTCGAAGAGTTTATCTTGACTTGTGTGTGAAATAATTGTTCTTCAATTTATTAGTTCACTAACTATATTTGTTTGTGGTCACCGGTCAGCTTTTTTGTAGATTCCCTCATGAACCAATACTTAATGTTCCTCCGTGTCTTTCATCACACCTGAAGGAGTTCACTTTTGGTGACTTCCAGTTACACGAAGCTTATGTTGCATTTATGAAATTCATACTGAATAATGCGCTAGTTCTGAGCACTGTCAAGATTACAAGTGGATATACTGAAGTAGAGATTCGTGAAATGATAGAAGTGATATCTTTATACCCCAGGGCCTCTGAGAATTGCATGTTTTTACATGATATATCTCCGGGTTTAAGTAGAAAGGATTGGGATCGCTGGTTCAGTTTTTGATGTAGATTTGTCTGTTGGACTACTGAAAAATATCTTGCAGCAGATTGTCTTAAGGGACACACTGGATTGTTATGAACTTATGCAGCTTTTAGGTTTCTGTCTATGGATAAATCTGGTTCTCTGTTTTCTTGGATTATTAAGTGGCGGTTCCAACTTTTGTCACATGTATTTGTGTTGAACTGGTATTTTTGTAAAAAGATCAATTGTATAAAATGAAAAAGGTTGTGCAACTAAAGGTTGTATAACAAAGTCCAGAGAATGGGGAATTAATGAAGTATGAATTTTATAACGAGTAACTGAAAAAAAAAAATTGAAGCAATGCATTAGTATCATTTTCCAAGTTGCCAATGAAATTAGAATGGACAGGACACCATTGAATATTATTTTCTTAGTTGCTGGAGAAATTAGAATTGATGGTCTATGGTTTCTTCTGCGTGACTACAAAAAACACAGCTAACTCGAATGTTTAAGTGATGTTTCCTCAAAACTTAAACAGATTCAATAGAAAGGATTAGTTTTGCATATAAAGAGGAGTTGTTTGTTTATAAGGCAATGGATTTTTCCTGATAAGTTCCACAAGTTTCAATGGAATTGCTTGCTTGGTCATAGCAGTTTGAATGAACAGAGCATAGCCCTGTTTTACACAATATTGGTTAGTGAAGCTGTTATCCTATTTCATGCTTCTATGTAGGAAGTTATTTTATTCCCTTATTCTTATAGAGAAGCCTAGCAGATGTCCCTTTTTATTTTGTAGCAGCACTATTTTGATGTTCAGGGCAAGGTAGGTCCTGGGTTCTCCCTTGTGTTCAATTTGTGGCTTGCTTCTCTTTTGTGCATGAAGTCGTCCTTCATCTGCCGGCTTAAAAAAAAAGTCGTCCTTGATCATAATATCCTCCATTGAGCTACTTAGTTATTTCCCAATTCTTTTAAGTATTGAACATTGAAACTTAGGTTGTCTAAATGAATTTTTCTTAGAGGTAGAGATGAAAACCTGAGTCCAAGTTGACAGGCATTTATAATTTTTTTTCATAGGCACATATATTTTTTTTACTAGAGGCAATCGTGTTTAAGACATTGTTGTGCATTAAATGTAGGTACATCACCTAATTAATGAGGATTTGAACATTTATTCGTCATATTATAAGAGACTATCTTGAGTCAAAGTTGATGGATGTTCATAGTTTTAATATCTTTGAAACTACCTTCCTTAGAATTATTAATGTGATAGACTCCGAACTAGTAAGGGCCCAATTGATTATTAGTAGACTCCAAACTAGTAAAAGCCCAATTGATTATTAGTTCGGGTCATATGTATAAGGTATTAATAGCTAATTTTAAGGTAAAAAAATATTAATTCAATTGGTAAAGAGTTGACTCATGACCTAAAAGGTCGTGAGTTTAATCTATAATTTAGAGGCTTTACTTTTATATATAATTAATTTATTCGTTACGTTATAAAGAACTATCTTAAGTTAAAGTTAATAGACGTTCATAATTTTAATATCTTTGAAACTACATTCCTTAAAGTTATTAATATGATAGACTCCGGACTAGCAAAGACTTAATTGATTATTAGTTTGGGTCATAGGTATAAGGTATTAATAACTAATTTTAAGGTAAAAAATATTAGTTCAATTGATAAAGAGTTTACTCATAACTTAAAAGGTCGTGAGTTCAATCTATTACTTAGAGGCTTTAATCTTATATATAATTAAATGCATTTCTTAAAACAAATAGTATAGATCATTTAAAAATTACAAGCCATATAAAAAGTATGAACAAGAATAGATTGCACCCCCTCTCTGAATTTTCTCAAAATCATAAAATTACCATGAGATCTTGTGTTTTTTAAACTATATTTTTTTGAAATTTAATAATTAAGAATTTGCCATTGATTATAATTGTTTCTCATAAAATGAAATAGATGGAGTATTATTTTTCTATGGCGGTTCAATAACCCGTAGAAAATCTAAAACCTTATCCATCAATTGAAGAACCGGTATAAAATTGCCTTTTTAATCCAGCAGGTAAAAAAACCCTTTTACACTATTGTCATACATCTCATTTAAACATTTTTCCATTTGAGTGCCACTTGAGATAGCGCCTTTGTGGAAGAACTATCTTCTTTGAGTGCATTAACGGAAGCATGGCTTAGTTCCTTCATTCTCTTTTGAATCTCTGTACCTTCTTCATCTTCCATTAAAGTTCTCACCACTTTTGCAACCTCTTCCCTCTGCACTATGCCATTTTCGTTAACCTTTGGCCTCAACGCCACCTTCAAATCATCAGTTAACATGACAGCATTCATCTTTTGCTCTGCAAAAAGTGGCCAAGCTATCAATGGCACGCCATTTTGTACACTCTCAAGTGTAGAGTTCCAACCACAATGACTCAAGAACCCACCCGTAGAATTATGACCAAGGATTGGAATCTGAGGTGCCCAAGAAGGAATAACAAAACCTTTCTCTTCTGTTCTCTCCAAAAACCCTTCTGGCAAGAAATCTAAAGGATTATTCTTATTTGATGAACCAAGGTAAGCATCATTAACCGAATCACTTGGTGGTCTTAGGACCCATAAGAATTTCTGGCCACTTAATTCCAAGCCAAAAGCTAGCTCATTGATTTGGTCTTGAGATAGGGTCCCACCACTTCCAAAAGAAACATACAAAACAGAGCTAGGTGGTTGATTGTCCAACCACTTCATACACTCCGACCCTTTTGCCTCATTGTTTGACCCGGGTTGAGTGATAGGTCCGATCGGGTACACAGGTGGATACCCACTTTCTTTTTGTGCCAAGGTTCTTGTTGCCCTTTCTTCAATCTCCGTGAAGCTATTAACCAATAACCCATCAACAGACAACAATCTCTCGCTTCGTTGGAGAGCCAGTTTGTAATATTCGGAGGATCGAGCTTGAACCAAGTCAGGTTGATCACTACCATGGAGCGGGACACAACCCGGAATCAGGATAGGCTCAAGTACATCTCTAAATTCACCAGAAATATTTTCATGGAGGGTTGGGAGATATAGGCAATAGGAAAGAGTTGAAGCAGAAGTGGGAAAGTAAATGAAGGACAAAGCATTATTATTGAGTTCCTTTGTGAAACTGAGTACCTCGGACGAGAAAGGGTCAGCGAATAGAGCTGCCAAAGGAGATTTGGAGTTCAAGGACATCAATTCTTGACGTAAAGAAGGCAAAGATTTGATGAGTGTGAGTTGAATTTGGATTGATAGGTGAGACTCTTGTTGGGGTAGGTCATGTTTGTTAATAGGAGAAAGAAAAATGGATTTGATGTTTGAAGGAAGAGTAAACCAAATTTTACTTACCAAGAGTATATTGTAATTATTTTATATATATTCAATAAAATGGTGAATATTGAAAGTAAAAGGAATTAAATATTAAAAATTTAAAGATGAACAGTATTTTCAGTGAAATCGTTTGAGAGGCAGTGAGCTTGTCATGTAGTTTTGGAAGACTAAATGATGAGAAAAAATTATGAAATTTTACAATATGAAAGTAGACATCTCAAACTTTAATTTGATAAGTCATATGAATCATTTGAAGCTGTATGTAAAAAGATATAAATTTTTGAAGTTAGCCAAAAAAATTTGAAAAGTCTCTGGAGCAGCGGTCAAAGAAATAAAATCAGGGAATGATGTGCTTCCAAATGGATAAATTCCATACTTTTCCTTGAAACTAGACTCAATAAATGTTTCATTGTCTTTGAAATCACTTCGAAACGATGTCTACAAATTTAGTTATGATTTTTCAAAGTTAGGACAGAAAATCAGCCAGAATTGGCATTATTCCGAAAATTGAAAATAAAATGTGTTAGTAATTATGTAAATTGTGGAATAAAGAAAATAGGAAGGGAAATAATTATTTGGCTTATAAACATGCCAAGTGTCATTATCATATGCAGAGGGGATTAGTTTATGATTTATGAAGATGAGCACATGTCTAATTGCCTTAAAATAATGCTTATTAGACATAGTAATGATGATAATGGTACACTACTTGAGTACATAGTTGGATTAGTTGGAGGAAACTCATTTGGTTAAGGAAGACATAAGGGGGGACGGTTTTATGCAAACCAAAAGGGAGAGAAAATTAGTTCAATGCTAATAGAGCAATTATGACACAAATGTGAAGGAGATAAGGATTGTGACAAGTGTCACCATAAGATGCTTTGATGAGATCATGTGGTTAAGGGTGATTGGATGTGTTTTATTAAACACTCTTCCTCCCTCTTCCCTTGCTCATTTCGGCCAGCATAAGAGAAAATAAGAGAGGGAGAGTTCAAGAGAGCTTTGGGGATCTAGAGAGAAGGAAGAATAAGTTTAAGGTAAGAGTTGCTTTCTTAAGCATTTTCTTGTATCATTCCATGAAAACCTTCTCTAAACTCTTCTTCTCTATGGAATCATGGTTGAGAAGACACATCTTGAGCTCAAGGGGGGGAGAGAGATAGAGAGAGAGAGAGAGAGGAGGACGCCTAGAGAGAGAGAGAACTCAAGATCTCAAGAGGTAACCTTACAAATCTTAGATATATTCTTGTATAATGTTGTTGTTGAGGTTTGTGGTTGGTTTGGTGATTTTTGGTTAAGTTGTAAATTTGGAAAGTCTTAATCCTAAGGGGTTATGCTGCCTAAATTCCTTTGAATCATGGTTAGTATGTTTTTAAATGACTTAGTAAGAGATTAGAAGTAAAAAGGTACAAGCTTTGGAGGCTAAAACACAAAACTCCAATTTTTCACTTTTCTTGGCATATGTTTCGGCCAACATTAGATATGGGGGAAGGAGTTGGATTTTTAGTGACTTGATGATTCCATTGGATTCAGGAGGCAAAAATATGTGGGGTTACAATTGGTCACTTTTTCGGAAAAGTCCAAAAAAGCATAATTACGAAAATGCCCCTAAAACCCTAAAACGGGGCTGTCAAGGGCAATTTTGTAATTTGACGCTGAATTTGGTAATTTTGAGCTCATAAATGGATTCCTTGGGCGAAAATATATTAGGATAGCCTAAGTCAAATTTTTGGGAAAACGTGCTGTCTGATCGGGTACAGCAGGGTCAGACCGGGGTCCCAGGGGCATTTTGGTAAATTTTTACCATAGACTAATATAACCACAAGAAACACTATGGAAGAGTCTAAAATGATACTTGGATAGGTTATGACCTATTTCTTGCACATTTAATATTTTAGGACCTAGTCGGAAGCCGAAAGCTACACGTTTTATGAGGCACACTAAAAAGGGGTTGAAAGAACTTTGAGATAGGGACATTATCCTTCATACATCATGTCATAGTTATATGATTGTGTGGATGCCATTGTTGTAAATATACTTTATTAATCAATATGTTTTGCCTAGAGAGGGGCAATTAGTGCCAGGGGCACTTACACTGGGAGTTGGTGAGAATCCAACCAGTGCAAATTAGTGGGGTTGGGCCTTACTCATGTATAAATGTAGATGATGTGTTTATATTGTTCATTAATTGGTGCATACATGACGCATATCATATTTACTTTTCGCATTTTCTATGAACGATAACATGTTTCTATAGGGATTCCTTGGAATCTCACCCCTTTTTCTAAACAAAGATCTCAGCGGGTGTCAGTGGATCAAAAGGAAAAGACGTAGATGTCGAGAAGTGATTGGCATATGTCTCGAGGCAAGGTTGAAGACGGTGGTTATAGTTAGTTTATACTTAAGATATTTTGGGGAATCCTGTATATATTAAAGTTTCCGCTGTATTCTGTATTTTGTCTAAGAACGACTTTGGGATTGTAAATGAATATTGTTATCAGTATATATGTACTTTTCTGTATGCCCACGGAATCTAGTCTTTATTACTCTTCATATATCGAAATGGAAACGGGTGTTGATAAAGAGTTTGAAAGTAAAGTATGGAGGAACTAGGGGGAGACTCTAGTGAAGGTATGATGAAGGTGACATGAAAGTTGGGGTGAAGATGAACAAGTCGCTTTGAGAACTCAAGAATAGGTATGAGATGGCTAAAGCCAGGACTGGGTACAACGGCTATGTGAATTTTTTTCTCCATGGAAACTTGGGAACGAAGATGAAATTAAACTTGGATCCGCTCTTGTGAATTTGTGTTTCTGGGTTGAAGTCTTGAAGATTTGATGTGCTTTATATAGAAGACATGTTCTGTTATTATTAGGGGCTGCGCAAGGGACTCTTAAATCTCTAAGATTTGTCCACTCTTTA
Source organism: Inga leiocalycina (assembly GCA_963242795.1). Taxonomy (NCBI): domain Eukaryota; kingdom Viridiplantae; phylum Streptophyta; class Magnoliopsida; order Fabales; family Fabaceae; genus Inga; species Inga leiocalycina. Next base: position 29,472,531 of record OY725328.1, read on the forward strand.
ATGCCGATAGTAAGGTACCAACTTCTTAAATGTTTTTTTCATCTTTTTTTTTAAAATTATTATATTCAACCATTTTGATATTTTAATTTCATGAAATGGTGCTGTTTTGAATTTTTTATAATTTTTTTTAAAAAAGCTAAAGCTACACAATTTAAGAATATTTTGTTTAAAAAGAATCACTCTATAAGTTTCATCCTAGAAGTATTCATGAAATCTCAATGTTGTCCTATACGTTTTTTTTTTGTCTTAATGTTGCTCTAGAAGTTTTAATACGTTAGTTGACCCTATTATGCCACAGCAACATAATAGGGTCAACTAACATTTAACCATTTTGGGTGTTAATTTAGGGTCGACATTGCTATGTTTCAAAACTTTCAGGGTGATATTGAGACAAAAAAACTTTCAAAACAACATTGAGACTTCGTGAATACTTCTAAGGTGGATTAGCACCTTAACCAAATAATATAATTTCAAAACATATCGTACAATGTAACATCTCAAATTTTATATTCACCTGTAATTGAGAAATTCAATAAAAAGGGTGAATATTCATGAAATTGAATATTATGAATTTTGAAATATTCATATTGATAAGAAAATGAGTAAATTAATTCAATAAAGGAATTAAATTACAAAGGTGATAGAAAAATCATAATTTTTTCCAATTTAGCCCAAAAAATTAATTATTTTCCAATTAATTGGAGTTAATTTCAATTAATCAAGGAAAATAAAGGAAAATATGTAATGTGGATTATTCTTAATGGAATAAATCAAGAATTGTAAAATTAGAGGGACTTAGGTATAAATCAATTAAAGGCATTATGGAATTAGAGAAACATATTTTTCTTTTCTTCTCCTCCCTAATTTCGCCCAACCCATGAAGATAAGGGGGAAAATTTAATTTCATGAGCATATGTCCAAAATACTACATGAATAAAGTCATGATGGCAATGCTACATGGACATGGTACTTATGGCCAACGATGATAATGATTGAGTGATTGGTTAGATTAAATGTTCAGTGCATGATAGGAGGATAAGCTTGAGAGAAGGAATGAAAGAACTTGAGTGCATGGAGGAGTGCAAACTTGGACTTAGTTGGAAGAAAAATTGATTGGTTAGAGTAAGGGAGAAGGGGACGGTTTTGTGGACCAAATCAAGGGGAGAATTTGGTTCAATCCTAAGTGAAATCTAATGGAATGAGTAGGTCAAATTATGAAGAAAGTATGGGGCAAGCATGGCATAAAGTGAAGAGGTATGGTAGAAGCATGGAGGGAAGTATAGTGGAAGACATGTGTCATCATATCAACCCTTGATGAAATCAATGGCTAGAAGGAAAGAAGAGGAATTTAATAAAACACATTGTTTTCTCTTTTCATGCAACATTTTGGCCAAACCAAAGAAGAGAGAGAGAGAGAGAGTTTGAGAAAACTTTGAAGACATAGAGAGAAGGAGGAAGAGAAAGATCAAGGTAGGTTTGTGATTTCTTAAGATTTCCTTCTAAACTAGCTTAAGCTTCTTCCCTAATCTCTATTTCTCTATGCAATCCATGGTTTAGCAAGCTTATCTTGAGCCCAAGTAGAGAGGGAGGAGGATGTTTAGAGAGTAAGAGGAAAGGAACTCAAGAGGTAACTTTACAAATCCTAAAACTATGTTAGTATGTGATTGTTGTTGATGATTGTGGGTGGTTTTGGTTATTTTGTGGAGTTTGTAAATTTGGAAAAGCTATAAACCTAAGGGGTTATGCTGCCCAAATTTCATTGAATCATGATTAAGATATGTTTAAATAAGGTAATAAAGGATTAGAAGTGGAAAAGTACAAGTTTTGGAAGCTAAAACACAAAACTACATTTTTCCATTTTTCTTGAAATATTTTGGCCAGCATTGTTTCAGGGGGTAGGAGCTGGATTTTCATGAAATAGATGGTTCCATTGGGTAAAAATAGGTGGGTTTACAGTTGGACACTTTTTCGGTAGAGGCCGAAAAAGCATAATTACAAAAACGCCCCTAAAATCCTTAAATTGATGCTGTGAAGGGTATTTTCGTATTTTGACAGTGAATTTGGTAATTATGAGCCTGAAAATGGATTCCTTGGGTGAAAATAAGTCAAGATAGACTTAGTCAAAATTTTGGAAAAACGTGCCATTGGGCCTGGTAGAGCGGGGCCGGGCTAGGGTCCCGGGGGCATTTTGGTAAATTTCCATCATAGACTAATATAACCACAAGAAATACTATGGTAGAGTCTAAAATGATACTTGGATAGGTTATGACTTATTTCTTATACATTTAATATTTTAGGACCAAGTCGAAAGCCGGAACGACACGTTTTACGAGATACATCTAAAGAGGAATCTATAAAGCTCTGAGGTAGGGACATTATTCTTCATACTTCATGCCATATTTATATGATTATGTTGATGCCATTGTTGTAAATGTACCTTATTAATCAACATGATTTGCCCAGAGAGGGGCCAGTAGTGTCAGAGGCACTTACACTAGAGTTGGTGAGAACCCAACCGGTGCAAATTAGTGGGGCTGGGCCCTACTCATGTATAAATACAGATGATGTGTTTATATTGTTTATTAATTGGTGCATACGTGGCATATATCATATTTATTTTTCACATTTTCTATGAATGATAGCATGTTTTTATTGGGATTTTTCTGAATCTCACCTTATTTTTAAATAAACATCTCAGTGGGTGCTAGTGAATCAAAAGGCAAAGGCGTAGACGCTGAGAAGTAATTGGCTCGTGTCTTGAGGCGAGGTCAATATCGTTATTATAATTAGTTTATGTTTAGATATTTTGTAGAACTATGTAAATATTAAGTTTTCCATGTATTTTCTGTATTTCGTTGATGAACGACGTGAGATTGTAAACGAATATTTTTATCAGTATAACTGTACATTTCTGTATGCCCATGGAATTCCGTCTTTATTACTCTTCGATTATCAAAATGGAAACGGGTTTTGACATTCAATCCAATAACTAAACTTAAATGAATCCACCCACCCACCTTTCTCTTTCTTATTGCCACTTGATATTAGGGGTATTCAAGATTTTCCCATCCTAGTCATCTTGTCTCAAACCCAGGAAAATTGAGATGGAATTTTCCTATCCCGAAAATTTTCACGACGAGAAAAATTTGGTTTTGGGATGGGACTAGGACTGAGGTCTCCCAATCTAGTCCCATCCTAGGTATATTTTTTTAAAAAAATTTTTCCCAAAAAATTTAACCCCTAACACCCGAAATAAGTAAAGATTTGCTCCTATGTATTTGTTATGTGTAGGTAAAATTGATGTTATGTTTTTTGTTCATTCTTATTGGTTCAAAGCTCATTTCATGTCCATATTGGGCCCAAACGCTTATAGGAAAGACAGAAAAAAAGTTTCAAAAAAAGTCAGGGACAATCCTATACCATCTTGACCAATGACCGGGATAGTCCTAGGATTGGGACCAGGATATTATCGCTTCATACTTAACAAATCCTAAATTGCAGATACTGCTCTAAAATTTTTAGAGATATAGTGTTCAATCATCATTCTTAGGCCTCTAATCCTCCATTAGTCTTAATCAACAATATTAACCTTTAATTCCCACACAAATTCAAAGTTTAATCACCCTAACCCTCATAATTAAAAATTAGGATGTTATATAACATGACACCATTGTGTTATGTCAACAACTAAATTTTTAGATATACTATTAAGCAAAATGTGCCTAGTTTTTATTGAGTAAATTAATATAGACACATAGAGGTTTTGAAAAAATCTTAAATCAAGACAACTGGATTCACAAAATATGAGTTATGAAGGGTTAAGACGCAATTTCTATCCAAAAAATATAGCAAGTTTAGAGAAGTGATAAACTGCATTTATTGTCAGTCCAAAAAAAAAAAAAACTGCATTTATTGGCATGGTCTAAGGCCAAAATTATATTTGTCTCATGCAAAGGACTTCAAGAGCTTTCAAAATTATTTTAGAGAGCACCCTCATATGATATTTTTAGAATTGGTTTTTTTTTCCTTCAAAACTGGAGAAAAAAGCTGGTAATTTCAAATGAATTGTATCCCAACTATCAAGGTCCAAATTTTAATGTATGGATAACTGTAGCCCATTTACAAATACTTCTAAGGTAAAAATGATGTTTAACTTTTTTTTTACTTTAACTCCACTCACTTTTGCTAGATGTCACCTAATCACTAAAACGCGTTTCCTGGGTTTGGACCACAAACAAATCTCTGTAGAATTAGGAAAATTGAAACAATTATTAAAGCATGTCACCAATAGTCAATGCGTAGAAAATTATAGGACAATCGTACAAAACACGACATATTAACGCCAAAAATTCTAAACCTATATGTGCATCAATTATATAGAGGGATACTTGTGGTGTGTGCTCAATGCAACTTCGTCTTGGACCAGTTGGTTTTCCTTTGAATAGACAACAATAGACTTTGATTATTTGAATTCTACAGAAGTATTATTTCATTTCCTTTTATTCTATTTTCTTCTTAAATTAAAATGCTAAAATAATCTTCAACTTTTAATAAAAAAGTGCAACAGTAAATATGAATTCTTAAGTGCCTTTGAGCAATAAGTTTTAGAACGGAAAATTTTTCAACAATTTAATTAAAAATTATTAATTTACTTGATTAAAATATTAATGTTGCAGTTACTCCTCTATTTCATATATTTGTCTTTAAATATTATTGTTCATGATAGAAATATGTTACATTTAGTTTTGAATGAATAGGCTTGAGCAGCATGCGTTAGTGACTAGCTAGATGTCTAAACACTCTGAAGTTTTTTTCACCGCTTAGGCATGAGTAGGGGTGGGAATAGGTTAAGCCAGGTCAGACTTTTGCCTTAACAGGCCAGGCTTGTTTTATTTCAGGATAGCATGATCTTAGCCTGTGGCATGAAAGAGGCCATTTTTTAGGCCTAAGCCTGGCCTATACAAAGGCCTAGCCTGGTCTGAGGCCTGTTAAGGGGCTTATAACTTTAAAATATTTTAAATAGGCTTACAGGCCACAGGCTGCACAATAGGTTTTTTGACAATCAGGCCAAAAACAGGCCTAATTACACTAATGATCCAATATACATCATAAAATATTAAATCAAATATAAAGCCACTGGATTTTCTCATCTTCACATCAAATCTGCAATATAATTTCTTCTTCTCCTTCAAAGACCTAAAAAAATAATCAAATGTATAGTATTAGAGTATAAAATAATTTAACAAATAATATGTATAACTTGAATCTGTTGGTGCTTGTTCACAGACCTCAACAGCATTGCGTACAACTGAGCTAGATGACATTGTTTCACTCTCAATTCAAACGAAGATGACATAAATAAATCAACAAGAGTTTAAACGATAGATCCTGGAAAAAATTTAAACGATTAAATTAACAAGAGAAATAAATAAATTGAATTTGAATGATAAATATCCACTTTCTAATCGAATATAAAGCAGGCCAAAGTAGAACGCGCCAAAGCATTTGATAAAAACAGAGTTTCAAAGCAATAGATAAATTAAAGCAGGCCAAAGAATAAACTGTGTGAACTGAGTTTAAAAGATAAATATTTAAAATGGGATAATTTAAACCTAAACTCAAAGCATCAACTGAGAAGGGATGAGGATTCTGCGTCGGATTCAGAGAAGGTGTTGGCGTGATGGAGAACTGAGAAGCTGATGGAGAATAGAGAAATGCGCCGAGAATAGAGAAGCTGTGTCTTCTATCAAAGATCTGAGAAGAAGATCACGATGAAATGAGAAACTGACGGAGAACTGAAGTGAGACAGATGACGATGAGTCGACGGAAGTGCCATAGGAAGGTGACACTTCCTATGGCGCTTATCCAAGGAAGTGCCATTGGAAGTCAAATGACTTCCAATGGCACTTTTTTAAAGAAGTGCCATGGGAAGTCTTTTTTTTTCAAATAATTTTTTGTAGTTATTTTATTTTTCTATTGAAAACCTCTATTTACAATTCAAAATCCACATCAATTTACAATACAATCCATAGCAAAGAAATAACATAGCACGTACCTTTTGTAATATTGCGTGTTCATGTATCAAGCATAAGAACTCCAACATTTAAGTTGTTTAAACTTGAGCCATACACGTTACTTCTACGTAGGATTAAACTAAGTATTATTATATTTGTAAGCTCAAAAATTAAAAAAAACTTCCAATGTATAGGAAGTTCAAGAAGATAGAATTGACATTTCAAATAAATACCTAGAAAAAAATTATGAGCACACATATAAGATTAATGGCATATTTTAACTGAAAAAGAAAACATGAACTAAATGTTGGGAAAAAAAACACTTACACGCTAGGGAGCTTTTGATAGAGGCTGAGACAAGAAAAAAAATATATACAGAAGATGAAGCTTTGTACTACAATTGAGTTCTAGCAAATGGGGGAGCTAGAGGGAACGTGGGAAAATGAAAATGAAAAATGAGAAAGACGGGTTGTGAAAATTAAATAGAACCTTATATAACACTTGTTTGTCAAAGTGTCATAGCTTCCTAATCTTAAAAAAATTTAAATTTTTTTTAAATAAAAAACGCACCCTACCTTACAAATTCAAGGCACCTGGTGCCTTGAATAAGGATACCTTGAATAATATTCAAGGCGTACCAACCACCTTGGACGGCGCTCGGTACGTCCAAGGCAGGCTTTTAGGAACACCTTCGATGGCGCTTGGTGTACTAAGAGTCGTTCAAGGCAGCTTTTTATTAAAAAGAAAATTTAAAATTTTTTTATAGGGGTGATTCATTTATAATTTTTGACCTTTAATTTTTTTTAAAATTAGCCCAGTTTGTGTGGCTTTTGAAGCCACTTCCTATAGAAAATATTTTTTTTAAAAAATAATTTTACATAATAAATTAAATATAAAATACATTGAACAAATTAAATAAGTAATGACTAATAAAATTATATTTGTAAGCTTAAAAATTAATAAGACACATGTGTTATATTTTAGAAATATTATAATTTCATTATCAATTTAGCTGAAATAAATTGGACACGTGGTTTCAGAGGACTTGACATGATGAATTCAAAGAACTTGACTTAATTTTTTTTTCTTCTTTTAAATCTTTAGAAACTCTTTGGTTTTTAATTAATTTTGACTCCTACTAGTTACTACAATTATTTTTTAAAAATAATTTTATGTAATAAATTAAATAAAAATACCTTGAGTAAATTAAATAAGTAACAATTAATAAAATTATACTTGTAAGCTTAAAGATTAAAAAACTTATAATGTATAGGAAGTTTAACAAGAAATAGAAAAAAATTATAAATACAAATAAAAATACAAGCTAAGATTCATGACAGATTTTTTTTTAAAAAAAAAATGAAGGACCTTTAATGGCACTTTATAGAGCAAGTGCCATTAAAGGAATATACGATTATATGCCTGTAATGGCACTTTCTATGCAAAGTGCCATTAAAATAAGTCATGTCATATATATGCCTTTAATGGTGCTTTTTAGAGAAAGTGTCATTAAAGACATATATGATTATATCTTTAATAACACTTTCTTTGTAAAGCGCTATTAAAGGCCCCAATTTTTATTTTTTACAAAAATTAACCCACCTTATTTAGCCTTTGAAAGCCACTTCCCATAAAAAATATTATTTAAAAAAAGAAAATAATTTTATGTAATAAATTAAATATAAAAGACATTGAACAAATTAAACAAGTAACAACTAATAAAATTACATTTGTAAGTTTAAAAATTAATAGGACACATGTGTTATATTTTAAAAATATTATAATTACACTATAAATCTAGGTAAAATAAATAGGACACATAGTCTTAGAAGACTTGACATGATGAATTTAAGGAACTTGAATTAAAATTTTTTTTCTTCCTTTAAAATCTTTGTTTTTAATTAATTTTTACTCCTACTAGTTACTACAATTATTTTTTAAAAATAATTTTATGTAATAAATTAAATATAAAAGATATTGAGTAAATTAAACAAGTAACAACTAATAAAATTATACTTGTAGGCTTAAAAATTAAAAAATTTACAATATATAGAAAGTTTAACAAGAGATGGAAAAACATTATAAGCACACATAAAACTACAAGTTAAGATTCATGACATATTAAAAAAAAAAAGAATTGAAGGGTCTTTAACGGCGCTTTATAGGGCAAGTGCCATTAAAGGTATAAACCTAGTTATGCGCTTGTCGGGGTAAGCACCATACAAGGGGTCAAATTGTTTTTTTTTTAAAAAAATAACTCCTTATATGGTGCTTCCCCAGGCAAGTGCCATACAATGTACTCATCAGCTACGGCGCTTGACACAGAAAGCGCCATAGCTGCCACATGTATTTTCTTTTTTTAAAAATAGAAGTCCCCTTCGGCGCTTATTTGAAGAAGTGTCATAAGATCAACATCGCTAAATCTCTATTTTGTAGTAGTGATTAAATCATTAAAATCAATATTTACATATGTGTGTGTGTGTGTGAGTGATAAGCACAACGGAAAATAAATAGGGATATAATCAAATTATATCACATGTTTATTCATAAAGAATAATTACAGCCTTAAGATCATCCGACTCGATGCCAGTGAAGAAAGATAAGGAAGGGAGAAGAGACGTGCGTACTAGGGATAATCCATGTTTGAATCTAGGTCAAAGCTCCAATGCTCCATTAGTTGAACATAATAATGGTCACACAATTATTAAACTATTAGAGCCTAATTGGGATTGGCACAACATGTCACCATAACAAGAAAGATGGTAGGAGAAAAGAGAGATTGTTAGTTAGTTCAATGACAGGGGTGTGGTTCAACTGAAAGAGGCTTATCCTATTTATAGAGGTCTAGGGAGACTACTAATTAGATAGTTATGTGTACTCCTACTTGCTCTCTAAGTAATAATTAGAAAATTAATTCTTGATTAATTTCCTAATATACAATTACTTATTTATCAATTAACAAATCCATAATTAATGTTAATTTATTTCTTATTTAATAATACTACTTATTTCCTAATCAAATAATTCAGTTCATTAAGAGCGGACTTAGACCTAAAATCCAACACATATTAAAGCGAAGAGTTAAAGTACAATAAGAAGAATAGTGAATCATGAAAATAAGGATAAAGATAGACTATTCTTCAACCTAAATAATACAAAATTGCGAACTTGTCAGGTTTAATTTGTGGAGTTTCAGCAATACCTTTTTCTTAATACATAACCTTGAAAATATTCGTTCAGGATAATATGAAAGTATCAAAATAGTTGCATATATATAATGGAAAAAAAGGAACTCAGATATTAGGAAACTTTTTGTTGAAATAAATCGTAATCAAAACTGAAAAATTCGTTCAATAAAAAAATTCTTATTTTTGAAATGAATCCTAAATAAAACAGGAAAAGGAAATATACAATGAGAAAATTTTGATATTGTTATGTAGATTGATATAATTTTTTTATAATTATTCTAGTATAACTACAAAGGTTTGAACTTAAATTAGTCGCCACATCCACACCAAATTTTAGTCATATGAAAGTTTGAACATATGTCATTATTTCAAACAAAATTTAAAAAAAATGTCATTATCTGTGTCTTATCTTATATTTTAGCATTGGATTTTGGATGTTCTAAAGCCTCCACCTTTGTTTTCATTTTAATTCCTTAACATTTATCTTTGATTTTAATTCCTTATATATTTGACAAATGTAGTAATAATTAAGTATGTTGATTATTTTGGTTCTTTAATTTTTTTTTTATTTTGGTTGTAATTAAAGTTGTCAAACTCGTGAGTTTAAATAAACTCGTGATAGTAATATAAATTCATACCGTGAACTCGAATTATAAACTCGTAAGAGTTTAGTTTTACCATTAATTAAATAGATATTATTAGTATATAGTTAAATAATTAAAATATAAAAAGTTAACAACAATTTGATTTAAATATTTTTTAAATCCAAATAATTGAAATTAAATCTATCAACATTCATAATTTATCGTATTTAATAAAGAAATTTCTATAAAATTTATATATAAAGTCGTTGAGTATAATCAAATTGAAAAAGTTAACACGAGTTTAAAGGTGTGTTAACACAGTTTTGTAAGTTAGAAACGTTAAAACGGTAAACTCGGTGTATAAACTCGTGAATTTAATCATGTTTACAACGGTCACGAATTTATCAATGACTCGACTCGATTTTATAAGTTAGAAACGTAAAAACAGTAAACTCTGAAAGTTAACTCGCGAGTTTGACAACAATGGTTGTAATTCATTGTATTCACATTAGTTTATTTTTAGTTTTATAATTGAAATAGATTTGAACATTTATAGATGTTATAAATTGGCATGTGTTATACAAATTAATTGTATTAGTATTGGTGCTGATTTTCTACCAATATAGTTTCTATACTGAGAAATCTATATGTACAATTACTATAAAATTGGTTTTATGCATAATTAAATTTTACATTTTTTTTTAAAAATGTCCCATATATATTTGTGAGTCATAAATGCTGCATTAGGTATTAATTTTTTTTAAAAAAAATTAGGGAGATTTACACTTAGGTCCCATGCAAGAAAAAAAAAATGAAAAAATGGTTCCTATAGATTGCAAAATGAAAAAATGGTCCCATGGAGTTGTCAATACAGGCTCCTGGAGTTGTTATTAACAATTCTAGGAGCCTGTATTGACAACTCCATGGGACCATTTTTTCATTTTGCAATCTATAGGGACCATTTCTTCATTTCTCCTCTTCTTTGGGACTTCACTGTCATTCTCCCAAAAAATTACATGTGGTAGCCTTTTTTTACAAGACATTAAAAAAAATTCATAGCGTTAGCATTTCTTCAAGGAAACGCTATCGCTGCTATACTTATTTGTAAAATGCCACTAAATAGAAAGTAGTAATGAAATACTAGAGCCGGGAATGTCGGGCTCGGCCCATTTAGGTTCGAGCCCTTCAAGGGGCGGGTTTATGATTTAAAGGCTAAAACAGGAAGTAATATTTTTTAAAAATAAATAAATAAATAAATATATATATATATATATATAAAATATCATTATATCAAATTATCAATATGAGAGACACCTAAGTACTTAATAAAGTATTAATAACAGATAAACACTTATTAAATGGTTTGATTTATTTTATTTTCTTCAATGGTTTGTTCATTTAAACTTTAAAAAAGAGGCTAATTTGGACTTTAGATGATTATTTTAACTAAAAATTTATTATTTTTAAAAATAATGTATCTCAATTTAAGGTAAAATAATAAATAAATTGTAAAATCTGAAAAAAATTTTTAATTAAAATGAGTTCAAACCTATTTAGGCCCGAGCCCATGAAGGGTCAGCCCTGTAGAGCCGCGGGCTTTAAAAATTGGGGATTTTTTAGGAAGCGGGCCTAAACAGCCAGCCCGTTTAGGCCTGAGCCTGTGAAGGGCCAACCCTGTAGGGCCGGGCCGATCCGTATTCCTGGCTCTAGAAATACATAGCATTTCCAAAATGCTGCTATTAGCAAAATATAAACTCTACCGTTTTTTTTTCGGTGGTAGTGTTAACATTAACAACTTAATGGCATATATCAATCGTTAGATGTATTTCTCAAAACATTGCATTTTAGGATGACAAAGGAGGGCATCTCTATTAATCCCTTAAATCTTAAATGTATGAGTTAGCTGTTAATATATATACATATATATTAAAAAAATAGCTTTTTATTGTAACAAATAATTGTTGGTTTTCCAAAAATACAACTTTTAATTATCATCCCCATTTATAAAAACTCTCTTTAATATATGCAATCAATATGAATATATAGCTTGAGAAAAAATGCATTAATACTATTGTTGCATGGTCCTTACAGTTTAATTAAATTTTAGTTGGGAGAATTGCTGATAAATACCTTTTTGGCAAATTAATTGCTGAATGCTACCATTGCACATAACGGAAGATGTTTTACACATAACGGAAGATTGCTTGCACATTTATACGGAAGATTTTTACACACACGGAAGATGATTTGCACAAAACGGAAGATCGCTTGCACACACAGAAGATCACTGGCACGCTTGGTAGCATTCAGCAATTAATTTGCTTCCAAAGTATTTTTCAGCAATTCTCCCATTTTAGTTTTAGTTTCTATAATTCTAAATGATAGTTTTTTTTGTCCCATTAATTTCTCCCGTTCAAAATGTTAGTCCCCATATATCGTTTCATAACAATTTGGTATGAGTTTAATGGTGTTTATATAGAGAAAAAAAACCAAAACTCATTAAATCAACTTCTTAGTAGCCTAAGACAAGGAAAAAAAATCACAATTGAGCAAATGAGTTGACATTAATTAGTATTCATACAAATAATTGACCTTTTGCGCTCAAGCAATTTTGAGTCCATATTTAATCTTTTTACTTACTTGGCAAAGCTCCAAGCCTTCTTATTTGTTATCAAAAAGCTAACGCGGATATAATTCAGTAATTGAGGCCTCATTTACTGATTCTTGAATAGGGTTACTTGCCCGTTCACTTGATCTTTTTGTTGCCTCTGAGCTGTACTCTCTCATCTGTATCTCAGATGAACCATTGGTATTCATGAAAAGAGGAGGCTTCGAAGGTAAAGGAAGAGAGGAAGAGTAGCTATTGAGCATAAGTACAACTTGAGCCATGGTTGGCCTGTCAGCCACATTTTCTTGAACACATAATAACCCAATGTGGATGCATCTTATTATTTCATTTCTTGAACCATTGTTTAAAATTGGATCTACTAAATTGAAGGTCGTCCCTTCCCTCCAATTTTTCCATGCCTGCAGCAAGTTCCCCGCCAATGATAAACAATATTAATCCCAAGCTACTTCTGCATGTTATCTAGTCATGATAGTAATATTATAATGGGTTAAGATTCAAGTTTACCCTGAATGTTTTCGCGTATGAGCTGTGGGTATCAAGATGGTTTTTTGTGTAAATTTCACCTCTTAAGTGTTAAAGATAGAGCAAATTCGCCCTAATCACTAAAAAAACTAATAAATAAAAATAAGGGTGACCAAGTACAGGCTTCTACCAAGTGAGGTCTAGGGAAGGGTAAATAGATAGATGTACGCAGCTTTACCCCATAGGTGAAGAGACTATGTTTAGGATTTAAACACGTGACCTCCAGGATTTTAAAAAAACTAATGTTACCATTAAAAAATTAATATTGATTGTTAATATTCTTAATAGCTAGGAGTGACATTAGTCATTTTTTAACACTTCCTTGAGTGAAATTGATCCAAGAAAAACTTCAAGATACCCACAACTCTATATATGAAAACTACAAGGGCAAAATTGAATTTTATCCCTATTATAATTGTATATATTTTTGAAAGAAGACAAATACATGTATGCATGTGTGTAAAAAGAGGCATGGGCTTACAAAGCTTAAGAGATCAGGGTTATCTTCATTGAAGACATTGTTGATCTTTTTGCCACTTAAGATCTCTAGAACCAATATGCCAAAACTAAAAACATCTGATTTGATAGAGAATTGTCCTTGCATTGCATATTCTGGTGCCATATATCCACTAAATATCATGATAAATAAGCTTAATTAGATGTGTTAACCATAACCAAGTATTGTGATTATCAATTGATGATAATAAGTCTAGCAATACTTACTAAGTTCCAACAATTCTGCTAGTAGTGCTTTGAGTTTGGTCTACAACACATAGCCTTGCCAAGCCAAAGTCTGATATTTTGGGATTTAACTCGTCATCTAAAAGAATATTACTTGCTTTAAGATCTCGATGAATAATACGCAATCTTGAATCTTCATGAAGATAAAGAAGGCCACGAGCAATGCCTCCTATGATTTTGCAGCGCATTACCCAGTTCAAATGAACACGTTCACTTGAGTCTGCAATATTTTTGTATCTATTTAAGCCATGCCATGATCCGTTGAAACTGTGTCTAGAATTTGCATTATGATTTTCATCTAATATAAATGAAAGAATAGAAGAAGCACCCAAATGAAGAAAAACTCCCAATAACTTACCGAACAATAAGTAATCAAGACTTTTGTTAGGAAGAAACTCGTAGACCAACAATCTTTCTTGTTTTTCCACTGAGAAGCCAAGCAATCTCACTAAATTGCGATGTTGGAGCTTAGCCACCAAGAGCACTTCATTTTTAAATTCTGAATCTCCTTGCCCAGAATCCACGGACAACCTTTTGACAGCAATGTCCTGACCATTTGGAAGCCTACCCTGCATTTATTAGAGTTGGAGCATGTAATTATTTAATCAATAACAGAATACATATCACTCCAGTCCTTATTATTTGAGTCCATTTGGAGAAAATATTAGTCCACTCATAGGTTATTAATGACTGTTTCCTAATTTTATCTTTATTTAATTCCTACTTAAAAAATAGAAAGATGAAAGAATGATTTGTAAATGTAGAGAAAGAGTAAAATTTAATAAGGCTAAACTTAAAAATTTTGTCAATTTAAGGCATATCTAATGACTTAACTGTTATTCCTTAGTATATGAGAATTACTTGAAATGGACTTAAATAAAAGATCATAGTGGTATATACAAACATTTAAAAGTGTTGTCAACATAACAATAATGTTATTTACCTTGTATACTGATCCAAACCCTCCTTGTCCAAGCTTATTTACAATAGAGAAGTTATCTGTGGCGAGTCTTACGGTGTTAAAATTGAATTGCAGTGACTCGATTGGTGTAATTTCATCATCATCCTTTGCTTCAGGTTGATCAACTGAGAAAAAAGTAAAAAAAGATTATTTCTAATGAGATGAAGCATATCTGCAAATTCTCTAGGCTTTGTTTGTTTTGTTGGAAAATTGTTTGAATTTAAAAAAGAACTCAATTGTTTATTTTGCCAAACAAATTCACTAACATATAACCCTCAGTTTCTTTTTATAAGAGACAATTAAACCAAGCAGATTGATAAAGAAGTTTGTTAAAATTAATTAGAGACAACATATACATAAAAAAAATATTTTTTTCCTAAAGTATCCTTATTTATGAGGAGAGAGAACAAGAAAAGGGAGTAGAAAAAAGATAAAGAATGTGTGGCAGGAAGAAAGTGTGCGTTAATACAATAAATGCAATGATATTAATATAAGTAATTAAATAAGAGGCAAAATAGGAACTTAACAACAAAAATTAGAGATAACCTTTTAAGTGTGTTTTATAAATACGAACATAATATATCCAAAAAGTGTCTCTTGTACTTTGTGCAGTTTGTTTTATAAGAGCTTGAAATTTGAATTGCCTTAGTCTTTTTCATAAGAACTCACTTGGGCTTGTTTGTGCATTGAATGTGTTTTTGTCATTTTTCCCCTAATTAATTTTATTCTCTCTCTTCATCTTCTTTCCATACTACATTCTCTTTTATATTTTCTCTCATTTTTACTATATTTCATCACTTTCTTATTCATCTTTTATAAATAAGGGTATACTTAGAAAATATTCATTTTTTGACATATTCATTTCTTTTAGCTAGTTTTAACTAATTTCTTGAACTACTTAATTGAATTATCATGCTCGTATAAAAAAAGACAGGATGGAGTATAAAGCAATGAAGGGAATAATTAAAGCAAGCTTGTTGGGGAAAATTTGAAGTCATTGAATTTTTTGTTTCACTCCACAGCTATGAGTTGAGTCAGTCATCACGGACCATTATCACTTTCAATTCCCAATGTGTCATCTTTAATTGGTGTTCAAAAAAAAAATTCAAAACAATATATATAATTGAAAATTATGTTAGATATTTTTCTACCAAAAATTTAAAATTAAAAGTTGTCTAAAACTTTTTAAAACTAAAAATTTAAACCATACCAAAAAATGTTTAAAATATCTAATTTGATCTAAGTATCGGTCCAATATCTTGCAATAACTTATTTTTGTACGACTTATTATAAATTCACTTTTATATAAATATTGATTGATTGGCAATATGTACTAGTACTTTTGCATCTATTATCATGATAATAAAATTAACAATGTTCAAAGAACATCGTTTAGTATATATGAAAATATATTTTGACTTACTTTCAATGGTTCTCTTCGATTTCCGAACCACAAAATAGAAGCAGACCAAAATAAGAATTGCGATAAAAGCTCCAATGGACGCAGCAACGATAATGACTGTTCTTGATGTGTTGTGATTCCCTACAAAAGATCATAAGCTTGTTAACATATTTCTTTGGCCAAAAAATAAATTGCTTTTATTAATTTAGAGACGGGAGTAAGTATCTTTCGGGGAACATATAGCTTTTGGTGAATTAGCAGTTCCTGCCATCCCATGAAAAAAATAATAGAAATTATTTGCGGCTTAATAACTTACTACTTCCTCCATTTATACGGCAGAATTAACCAAATTGCGTTGTTTGAAAAGTTAGATGAAATTATTTAGGTGCAATAAACATGTAAAAAATACTCCCCCCCCCCCAAAAAGCCCTTATTCATGTGGAAAAGAGAATTATACTCCTTCGGTTTTTAATATAAAATAAATTTGAGGATTGATTTTAGTTTTAAATATAAGGCATATTTCTCATATTTGTCCATCTTTTCCTAATTTATCCTTATTGGTGTTTTCTCAACAAAAACCAATGCGAAGAGGGAATGAGGGAATATGACTAGAGTGTTATAGAAAATATAACTTATCAACAAGCATAACTTACTTTCTTAATCTATTTAAATTAGATAAATATGTCTTATATTAAAGACAAAAGGAGTATATTATATTGAATACTTTGGTCAAACATGAGAATTAAACACAAAAGTGATATGAGTAATTTTTGTAATTAAATGATGGTAAAATAGAGAGTTAAAAAAAAAAAAACTTTTGAGAGGACCCCCAAATCTATCGTATGTAATGGAACATAGCATACCTAAAAATTTTAACATAGCGGAGGGAGTAATAACTTGTGTGGATCCGAGTTCTCAGAATTTGAGAAATAAATCATACTACCTCCGGTCCTTTTGTGATAACTTATATATCTATTATATGTTACAGAAAATTCAAACTCAAAACCCCACTTTAAGAAATAAATCATATTGTTGATTCCTCAAGTTAACTTACTAGCTAACAATTGATTCCTACATGGCATTCCATTATACAGTGTTACATTAATCTAATTAATTTAATGAACGTACACAACTTTAATTCGTAGGTTGACATCATCGTCTCAGTTGGACAAAAACACATGGATTCACTCTAGAAGAATATGCCCAAGACCATGTGAAGTATCTATAACAAATAAATAAAAATATGGGTTTAGAAGTGCAATTTGCCTCTTTTGATGAGGAGGGAAGATTTATTTAACTGCTTTATGCATGATTACATGTGGATCTGTTAATGAGGGAATCCATGTAGAGGTGGCACTACAAAAAAACAGCAAATTACCCACGGAAATTACCCACGGAATTCCGTCTCTGAAATCAAATTACCCACGGATTAGGGACGGAAACGGAATTACCGACGGATCACCGACGGAATTTTTTCCGTCCCTAAAAAATCCGTGACAAATTGATTTACCGACGGAATTTTTATTCCGTCGGAAATTACAGACGGAAATTACCCACGGAAAAAATTCCGTCGGTAATTACCGACGGAAATTACCCACGGAAAATTTTCCGTCGGTGATTACCCACGGAAAAAATTCCGTCGGCGATTACCCACGGAATTTACCCACGGAAAAAATTCCGTCGGTGATTACCCACGGAATTTACCCACGGAAAAATTCCGTGGGTAATTACCGACGGAATTTTTTCCGTGGGTAATCCGTCGGTAATTTAATATTTTTTTTTTTAAAAAAATTCCACGTGGCAATCTTAAAAAAGGCCACGTGGACATCTCCGAAAGCCCCCCACCGCCCGCCCCCACATCTGGCCCCGTCAGCCCCTGAGCAAGGGCCACGTGTCCCTCTAACATTGCGCCACGTGTCTCTGTGAGATAATTGTTGCATTTTGTGACGAAGGTAGGATTTGAACCTTGGACCTTTTGGTATGTGTTTTGATGCCTTTGCCAGTTGAGCTGCTTTAACCTTGTGTTATTTATTCACGTAATAATATATATAATGTAATAATTTAAAAACAAATATAATATTAAGATAAATATATATAATTAAATATATATATTTATATATAATTATATTTCTCATTTTTTATAATATAAAATTTTTTAATTTCTAATTTTGTTTAAATATTTAATATTAATATAAATATATACAAAATTACATATATACTTATAAATAATTATATATTTCGTTTTTTATAATATAAATATAAATTTTATTAATTTCTTATTTCATTTAAATATTTAATATTAATATAAATATATATAATATTAAATATATATTTATATATAATTATATATTTTGTTTTTATGATATAAAGTTTAAAATATTTAATTTTTTTATTTCATTTAAAATTTTTATTATTAATATTATATATATTTAATTTTTTTATTTCATTTAAAATTTTTATATTTAATATATTTAATATTAATTGTATAATATTTAAATTTTTATTTGTTATATATTATTTTTATTTTTATTATTTTATATAAATTATTAAAATATGATAAAAAAATTATTAGTTTTACCGACGGATTACCCACGGAATTCTGTGGGTAATTTCTCATTCAAATTACCCACGGAATTCCGTGGGTAATGCGTGGGTAATTACCCACGGAAAAAATTCCGTGGGTAAAAGTCAAATTTACCGACGGAATTTTGATTCCGTCGGAAATTACCGACGGATTACCCACGGAAAAAATTCCGTGGGTAATTACCGACGGAAATTACCCACGGAAAATTTTCCGTCGGTAATAAGCCACGGAAAATTTTTCCGTGGGTAATTACCCACGCTTTTCCCACGGAATTCCGTGGGTAATTTCTCATTCAAATTACCCACGGAATTCCGTGGGTAAAGCGTGGGTAATTACCCACGGAAAAAATTCCGTGGGTAATCCGTCGGTAATTACCCACGGAATTTTTTTCCGTCGGTAATTCCGTCGGTAATTTTTCCGACGGAAAATCCGTCGGTAAATCGTAGGAAATTAGCGACGGAAATAATTCCGTGGGTAATTCCGTCGGTAATAACATGTTTTTTTGTAGTGTGGGAAAAGGGGTCATCTTGACCTTATAGGGCAGTACTTCAATTGAAAAAATAATAATATCATGCGGGTTTAAACGAGCTAACCCTCAATCTTGTAGTGCCAGCCCTTGATGGCTCAGGCTTGTGAGAGTCACGTCTAAAAACTAGATTGACATAACATTATTTTTTTGAAAACTTGGTCCTCAATTTAAATAGACTTAAATAGGTTTGGTCTTTTTTTCTAGCTTTAAACCCAAATCCCATTAATGGGAATGGAGGAGGGGAAGGGGCCACTTCTTAGTAACTACAACATAAAATTCAAGAACGAATAAAATTAAAATTAGATCCAAATGAAATGGTGTGCACTCATATTAATTATACTTATTATTGCCTACTTTGAAAAAAAATGTATTTTTAATAATTTAAAATTTCAATAATTTCAAAATAAAAATGAAATTGAAAAATAATCTATTAAAATTTTGATCAACTTGTATAATTTTTTTTCTTTTTCTTTTTGTTGGAAAATAGCCTAGTCCACCCTTGGTGGATTGGGCCCAAGCCCAATAAGATTGGGGTCAAAGTATAAATAACATAAATGCTTGGGTGGATATATGTAATATTATCCAAAATGTTATGAGTCATGTTTTTTTGTCCGATGCAATATGACTCTTCAAGGGGCATTATTTCACTGAAACAACATATCTCTCAATCGAAAGGATATCTTGTCTCTCTGATGGAAGAACATGTTAGTAGAAGAGGAAGGGGTGCATAGAACCCTATAAATAGGCGTAAAGGGATTCAGTTGCAACAGACTTGGAATTAACATACAGAAACTCTGTCACTGTGAATCCCTATTCCCTCTACTATATTTCTCTTTTCTTCTTCCTATTGTGGTGTATTTGCTGTGCGTCATAATCGATTCCGCTACTGTGATACGATTAGCGTGGGTATAAGAGAGAAACGGTCGCACTCCAGGTACGCCCAATTATTCTTACATGGTATCAGAGCCAGGTTTAGCCTGTATGAGATTATAATCCTCATATTATGATAATATGATGTGTATGTTATTATTTTCAAATATCTATATGATATTTTCTATAGTCTCATATATATGCGTTGATGGAACTTATTAATATCTGTTCTTGAGATTCACATGATAATATATGTTTAATGCTTCTACTGTGTTTCTGAGTTTGATAGTATGCTCTTCGAATAGGCATAAAGATATAGCATATGTAAATTTAGAATCATAAAACAAAAGAACTTAGAGAGAGAAAGCATGAAAAACGAAATTGTTTTTGGTATTGGGTCATTTTAAAATCAGAGAATTAGGATTTAAAATTAGTCCCATTGCGTAGAGCTCGAAAAAACGATCGAAAACGACCCCAAGAACACCCAAAACGGACGTCGGACGAAGGAGATACGGAGGAGAGAAGTTTCCGGGTCGACGGACCCGACCCACGACTGGAACCGGGTTCGGGTCGACCCGGCTGGAGGTTGAAGACAACCTCCAGCCTCCCAAACGACGTCGTTTCGTTTAAAAGAATTTTTTTTTTTTTTTTTTCAAAAGGCGTCTGGGCAGGTGAATTAAAAAAAAAAAATTAGTCCAGGCCCAAACCTTCAGGCCCAAGTGTGAGGGCTGAACCCAAAAAAAAAAAAAAATTGTATAAGGGTGTCTGGGCCGACAACTTTTTTTAAAAAAATTAGGCCCAATGTTTAGGTCCAATATGCGAGGCCCGAACAAAAAAAAAATCAGTCCAGGCCCAACAAGTGAGGCCCAGAAACCTGAAACAGAATTCAAAAAAAAAAAACATTTTTTTTGCTGAAAAGCCACGTGGCGCGTGAGGCCACGTGGCATATCAATTTGACACTTGGTGGACACCATCCGACAGTTCTCGGCGCGTGGAAGCCGATGAGCTGGCGCGTGTCGCCGGATTCGTCCCTGAAGGTGGCGCGTGGTGTACACGCGCCACTGTGTGCGTGTGTGATTTCTGTTTTTTTTTATTTTTCAGTTATTTCTGACTTCTTTGGGCGCGTGGGGGAGCGTGCCTGAGCCAAATGGGACCCGGTTTGCTCCTAAAAATCCCTAAATTCATGATCTTTAATATGATATGCTATATGATTGGTTTTGACGCTAATTAATATATGTTTATATTATTCTAACTGCGTTTATGAATGTTTTAAATCATTTTAAAACTTCTTAAAAATTCATTTGTTGATTTCAATTTTTCTGTTATATTTAAATGTGTTATGAACATGTTATCAAATATTACAGAGTGAATATTGTCTTATTTATATTATAGTGAAGCATGATTTAGTTGATAATTCATTATATTGTTATATGTTTTTGTTAAGTGGGAGCTTTTAGGAGTTGTTAATCCTAAAAGTTAGAGTTGTTAAAGTACATATATATAATTCTTGACAGAATTTTAGTAATGTTGCTAATATTTATGTGATGGGAGATACAAACGTATACTCCTGATCGTGAATTTAGTAGTATTACTATTTTTTCTGGTTAAGAATAATATAAGTACATGACATTGTATATTGTGTTGTGCTATATATTGTCGATGATATGTTCAATAGTTTAATTCTTTTAGAGAGACATATTGAATGTGGAATGAATTTGTCTCCAGAATTGAAAATGGCAACTAAGAACATTATCGCTGAGTTAAATAAAGGGGACAAACTAAATGGTGACAATTGGGATATCTGGCACCGAAAAGTCCAATATATTTTGGAGGAACAAGAGGCAATGGAGCCTCTAACAACAGTTGTAGCACAGCCTGCTGCTGGGAATACGGCCCAACACAGGAGAGACCAAGAGGTCTATGAGGCTTGGAAAAAGAAAAATAGCATTGCAAGAATTACATTGCTGAGTACAATGGCAGATGACCTCATGTGTGAATATGAGAAAAATGAAACAGCGCAAGCCATATGGGCAACGTTGAAAGACAGGTTTGGTGGTACATCCACCTCTAAGCTTAGACGATTAACTATTAAGTTTGATACGTATAAGCTTAGGCCAAATACTTCCATGAAACAACATCTAAGAGAGATGGCAAATATGATTAGAGAATTGAAGGAAGCTGGGCATACTGTGTCTGATGAACAACAAGTTCAGGCAGTGATAAGATCATTGCCATCTAGTTGGGAGCACATGAAGGTTAATCTAACCCATAATGAAGGCATTAAAAATTTTAATGATGTGGCTAAACACTTGGAACTTGAGGACGAGCGCTTGGAGGCATACAAGTCCTCTGGCCATGCCTACTACACAGAGGGTGTAGGTCCTTCTAATACAAAACCCGATTCCAAGAAGGGGAATAAATTCCAAAAGAATGGAAAGAAGGACAAGAATAAATTTGTAAAAGGCAAAAAGGAATTCAAAAAGAAAGGAAAAAAGGGCGGGAAGAAGAATAAAAATGACTTAAAGAAGGTCAAATGCTTTGCCTGCCAAAAGATGGGTCATTTCGCACGAGATTGTACTGAGCGAAATGAGAGTGAAAAGGTACTAGTGGATTATGTAAATTCACATGTTTCCTATGTTTCTAGCACTGTTTTCCTAACAGAGAATATCTGTTCTTCTTGGATTTTGGACTCAGGTTCAACAGACCACGTGACGAGGGATCGAGGATCCTATGTAGAATACCGTCGGTTGCCTGACAAATGCAAGTGGCTTTATGTAGGCAACAATGCAAAGATTGAAGTTAAAGGCATTGGAACTTGCAAATTAGCTTTGCGTAGTGGAAAGCCTTTGATCCTACATGATGTGCTTCATGCTCCTGACATCCGATGGAATTTAGTTTCTGTAAAATGTCTTGTAGACTATGGGTTTAATGTAAACTTTCATGATAAAGTTGCAGACATATTTTATAATTTTGTATTTTATGGTCTAGCTTTCCTTTCAAAGAAGTTCTTTGTAATGGATATTATTGATGATTATAATATACATGATTGCTTTGCTACTTCTTCTGATTCAACTGTTGATATGGCTATTTGGCATGCTAGATTAGGGCATATTAATCAAAATAAAATGATTAAACTAGCAAAAGAAGGTTTGCTAGGATCCATATCCAATATGGAAATGTCCTTGTGTGAAAGTTGTCTAGCAGGTAAGGCAACTAGAAAACCTTTTGGTAAGGGAACAAGATCAGAACAACCATTGCAAATAATTCATTATGATATTTGCGGTCCTATGAGTATGAGGGCAAGGCATAGAGCTTGGTATTTTATCACTTTTATTGATGACTATTCACGATACGGTCATGTCTATTTGATCACACATAAATCTGAGGCTCTTGAATGCTTTAGACGATACGTAAATGAAGTTGAAAATCAAATGGACAATAAAGTTAAAGTATTACGTACTGATCGAGGACGTGAATATTTGTCTGATCAATTTAAAGAGCTTTGTGAAGAAAAAGGGATAATTAGGCAGCTAACTATCCCTGGCACTCCCCAACAGAACGGAGTTGCTGAAAGAAGAAATAGAACGCTTCTAGACATGGTTAGGTCAATGATGGCACAAGCAAATTTACCAATTTCATATTGGGGTGATGCTTTAATGACTGCTACCTTCGTACTTAATCGTGTGCCCTCAAAATCAGTTACTTCAACACCTTATGAGTTATGGACAAAACGCAAGCCGGATCTTAGTATCCTTAGACCATGGGGGTCAGCTGCATACATTCATGATAATTCTCATAAGTATGGCAAGTTAGGTCCTAGAGGAAAGAAATGTATCTTTATAAGGTACTCTGAACAATCCAAAGGATATGTCTTCATAGGTGAAAATGAAGATGGAACGGTAACTGAAATTGAATCTAGAGATGTTACATTTCTAGAAAATGAATTCCCTAAAAGGGGAGACATTGACCGCACTGTATCTCTTTATGAGACACAGGAACAAACTAGTATAGAACCTGTTGGTATGCTTGAATCATCCCAAAATGTCGATCTAAGTGGGAGCTTAGAAAGGTCAACACAAAGACCTAGACAAAAGAAAAGACAAAGGCAAGAAGCTCCTACAAGAAAGAGTAACAGGGAAAGTATCCCTAAAAGACGCTTCCAAATAGAAAGTGAAGCACTTATTGTTACTCCTGATGGGGATGATGAACCACGTTCGGTACTAGAGGCCTTATCTAGTCCTGCTAAAGATGAATGGAAAAAGGCAATGGATGAAGAAATGAACTCAATGAGAAAGAATAAAGTTTGGGAATTGATTGACCTACCAAAAGGGCGAAAAGCCATTGGGAACAAGTGGGTTCTCAAAATTAAAAGAAAGGTGGATGGGTCAATTGATAAGTATAAGGCACGATTAGTTGTAAAGGGGTATACACAGCAAGAAGGTATAGATTATGAAGATACCTTCTCACCTGTAGTACGATTTAATTCTATAAGAATTATTCTAGCAATAGTAAACAGTTTGGATTTAGAATTACATCAAATGGATGTTAAAACTGCATTTCTAAATGGTGATCTGGATGAGGAAATCTATATGGAACAACCATTAGGTTTCATTGAAAAAGGAAAAGAGAATAAAGTTTGTAAACTTAAAAGGTCTATTTATGGACTAAAACAATCATCCAGACAGTGGTATTTGAGGTTTTATAAAGCAATAACCTCTTATGATTTCCAAATGATTGAAGAGGACCACTGTGTCTACATAAAATGGTTTGAGGGTAATTTTGTTATATTATCCTTATATGTAGATGATATACTATTGGCTGGAAATAATCTGAATTCGATTATAGCTATTAAAGAATGGCTTTCATCGAATTTTGAAATGAAAGACATGGGTGAAGCAGAGTATATACTTGGAGTTAAGATCCAAAGAGATCGTTCAAAAAGAATCCTATATCTTTCACAAGAAAATTACATTAAAAAGATTCTCGAACGATTCAACATGAGCAACTGCAATTCCTTGGATACCCCAGTAGCTTCTGGTGTAACCTTAAGCAATAAGATGTGTCCCAAAACTGAGTATGATCAAAAGAAAATGATGAAAGTTCCCTATGCTAGTGCTGTTGGTAGTTTAATGTACGCAATGATGTGTACAAGGCCAGATATCTGCTTTGCGGTAGGATTGGTAAGTAGATTCCAGTCCAACCCAGGTGAGCGTCACTGGAAAGCAGTAAAAAGGATCATGAGATACTTAAAAGGCACCTCTGACTATGCACTATGCTACGAAGGAAGCGATCTACGCCTGGTTGGATATTCCGATGCTGATTTAGGCGGAGATGAGGAAGAGCGAAGATCGACCTCAGGTTATACTTTCTTACTGAATAATGGCGCCATATGTTGGAGTAGCAAGAAGCAAACATGTATTGCTTTACATTCTATGGAAGCCGAGTTCGTAGCATGCACTGCAGCTGCACAAGAGGCATTATGGTTGAAGAGGTTCATTGAACATCTTGGATTTGGCAATGAGAGTACCAATCCAGTATTAATGCATTGTGATAACACTGCAGCCATAGCCTATACTAAAGATCCTAAGTATCATAGTAAGACCAAGCATATAGACATTAAGTACAATTTTGTAAGAGATTATATAGCACAGAAAATTATTGCTGTACAACATGTTTCGACCAAGAGTATGGTTGCTGATCCCCTGACCAAACCAATTGCCAAGGAAACATTTGAAAAACATGTGAGGGCACTTGGTGTACGTAAAATGTAAAAATTTCAGACTTTATTACATTTATGATTAATTGAAGTACTTATCATTATTAGTATAAATGTCTGTGTGAAAGTATACAATGTCTAGTATGTCGTACAGGCTTGTGAGGTTGTCTCTCTCACACGAGCAACCGCCTTTGACACTCAGGAGGGGTGTGCAAAGATGAGACAATTGTGTTCACCGGTAAAGCTGCTAGAATGCTGATATGGTAGAGAAGAAACACAAACTATATGTCGCCTTGACAACAGTGTAGCGTGTCAAGATGAGATCCATAAACATGAACATTAGTATGGATCGAATCATGGATATCCACTTCCATGAAGCCTGTAGCCAGATAACAAATTCTTCAATATTGACGTCTGAGTAGAAAGGAAGAATTTGGGTTTAGATGCTGGGAGTGTCTAGACTTAAGTCTGTACAGTGGTAGTAACAAAATAAAAAATGACGTGCGCTCTTATGGTGTGAGAGTAACACTGTAGCATGTGATTCATACCACATGTGTTAAAGAACCGCAAAAGGGAAGCAAGTAAGAAGATCCCTGCTTAATTGTTGTGTGAGTCCCAGGAAGTTTCTAATTCTTCCAATGATATCCTTTGACTTTGACAATATCACAGAGGTGTGCTTCAGCGTCTGCTACTTTAGCATATGTCCTACGATCATGATAGATGCGATCTATGGTATTATGTTAGGAAAGCGGCTGATGTATATTGAAGTAATATCTGGGCGAAAGGAAGATTACTTGAAATATACACAAATATGCTAGTGTCTGAGACATGTCCTTTTATGGTATTATTTTTGATAATTTCATAAATGTGGATACTATGCATACTAGAAAGGCAATCTGAGTTTTATACTGACTCAAAAGGGATTAGATTAGCTATGTGAATGTGTATATAAGTGAATCTAGGATATTTAAGGCACAATATTAAAATCAAGCTACACAATGAAGGTTGTCTTGTGCCGGTCTCTGTAAAAGAGATTTCTAGTACATACACCTATATACAGATGTCATGCCTACGCGGTCACAGCAAAGCACCTAGTATGAAAGAAGGAAGAAAAAGAGACATATCTAATCCACCAAGTGTGAGTGGGAGATGTTGGAAAATAGCCTAATCCACCCTTGGTGGATTGGGCCCAAGCCCAATAAGATTGGGGTCAAAGTATAAATAACATAAATGCTTGGGTGGATATATGTAATATTATCCAAAATGTTATGAGTCATGTTTTTTTGTCCGATGCAATATGACTCTTCAAGAGGCATTATTTCACTGAAACAACATATCTCTCAATCGAAAGGATATCTTGTCTCTCTGATGGAAGGACATGTTAGTAGAAGAGGAAGGGGTGCATAGAACCCTATAAATAGGCGTAAAGGGATTCAGTTGCAACAGACTTGGAATTAACATACAGAAACTCTGTCACTGTGAATCCCTATTCCCTCTACTATATTTCTCTTTTCTTCTTCCTATTGTGGTGTATTTGCTGTGCGTCATAATCGATTCCGCTACTGTGATACGATTAGCGTGGGTATAAGAGAGAAACGGTCGCACTCCAGGTACGCCCAATTATTCTTACACTTTTAAATAACTGCCTGCACCAATAAATATGGAATGAGCACTATTTAATATGCGAGCACAGTTGGTTAGATACAATTTTGATGGCAAGAGTTAAGATACGGGATGAGTACTATTCAGCATGTGATGGTTAGATAAAAATTGCAGTATAAATAATCGTGCCTTCACTCAAAAGTGGAGGCTCCATACATTGACTACAAATCTTAGAGTACTATTTAGCATGTGATTGCCTACTACACTTTCAAAATGTTTGTAAAGTAGGTTATGTTTTACTTGGAATAAAAAATGCAAACTTTTTTGGGTCCCACGCGTTCTGCCAAATTCTAACCCTCCACATGCATTCAATCACGACTAGCATTGTTGTAGGCTAAGAGATCGTTTGGGGGAGCGTTTGGACCCATAAAAAGGAAAACGCCAATTGATAATTGGGGAAAAGAAAATAGTGTTTGGAGTCCCTAATTATCAATTGAGCTTATGCTTACCAAAATAGCTTATATCATTGTTCCACGCGTTCTGCCGAATTCTAACCCTCCACATGCATTCAATCACGACTAGCATTGTTGTAGGCTAAGAGATCGTTTGGGGGAGCGTTTGGACCCATAAAAAGGAAAACGCCAATTGATAATTGGGGAAAAGAAAATAGTGTTTGGAGTCCCTAATTATCAATTGAGCTTATGCTTACCAAAATAGCTTATATCATAAGCTTAACATTGGAGCTTTTACTGATTTAGTTTTTGGGAGAGTGAGATTGATTAAAATATTTTTTCAGTTGTGTCCAGTGTGCTATCAGAATGATTGCAATTTTATCCTTAATATATTTTTTCGGCTACAAAAATTAATTTCAACTATTTTTTTGTGCTTTTAACCCTTAAAATATTTTTTCAACTGTGCCCAGTGTGTTATCAGACTAATTGCAATTTTATCCTTAATATACTTTTTCAGTTCCAAAAATTATTTTAAACTATTTTTTGGTGTTTTTAACCCTTTAAAATATTTTTCCACCCACTCTCTCTAAGTATTATCACAAAAGGCACTTGTGTTTAAGTCAATCCAAACAAGTTCTACTTCTACAAAAGTCATTTATACAATCGCTATTCCAAACATAAATCACATTACACAATCGGGCTTTTACTAAAAATAAAATTATCAAAAGCTAAATTGAGAAACTCCATTTTTCCTATCGCTATTTCAAACACACACTAAGCAAAGCAAGAAAAGAAAAGAAAAGAAAAAAGCTCATCTGAACGTTAATGTAAAACCTAATTAATTAATTAGTTGATTAAGGATATTAATTAAATTAATTAATATGATATATTTTTTTAAAACATCATAATCATCATTTTCCTTAATTCTCTCTCTCCATCTCCTATTTAATTATTATTAAGGAAATATCAACAGAGTTAATTTAGGAAAAATTTAATAAACACGTGAAACGGTTTTTATATTTAAATCTAACATTAAATCTTCAATTAGTTCATATATTAAAGACCGGAGGAGTATAATCTAATAAGGTTGACCTATCTAAAACTCTTGGCTAGACTAGGTCACTCGTCGGATCGATTGATCCTAATTGGATTTTAATGCCATGTAGATTAAAAGTCTTAGTTTCTTAGCATTAAATATAATGAACACATAGATTTGCATTGTGGATAGGATATTTGTAAAATGCGAATTAAAGTATTACTATATAAAAGATCAACATTACCTTGTGAGGAAGATGTGTTGGACGATGGGGAAGCAGCAGGAGGAGATGAAGATAATAATGAATCGACAACTGCAGTATCATAGAAGCGATAATTCTCATATCTAATATTGCAACTCAGTTTGATAATCCTCCCGCCAATCCTGTTGTTACAGAGCGAGGGAATGCTCGATATCGCCTTCTCCAAGCAATCGTCACAATCTTGCTCAGACAAATCAGGCATGCACTGAACAAGACCATATATAGTTTGAAACAAAGTCGTCGCGGTGTTGGCGGCGAACTTCCGGCGACTATCCCCGGTGGCAGCTTTGCTTCTAAGCCTTCGCATTAGACCATCAAGCACTTCACTGTAATTGTTGTCTGTTACATTATTATTGTTGCACATGAAGATTGAAAAATCTGGGTAGATTGAAAAATCTGGGTCTTGCTTTATCCCAAATATGGACCGATTGGCGTATCGTAAAATGCATCCATCATTATATCCATACGCTTCCTTCTGATTTGGACAAAGATTTCGTAGAAGGATTGAGGCATTGTTGAGGCAAGTACGACAAGAATCTGGCTTAACATCTGCCCTACACAGTCCAAGACCGTTAACTCTATTGGGGTTTTGGCCTTCAGAGGAACTGTAATAGCCATAGTCAATTTTTGGGTCGGAGGTGAGATTAGAAAGAAGGGTTTTAAGGTTTGTGTCATAGGCACTTATGTTTGTGTAGTTACCAACACTATTGTCACATATATGATATATGAAGCCTTGCTGTGCAGTAGTGAGAATGATAAAGTGAGAGAGGAAAGAAAGCAGAGCAATTGAAGTAATGATTGTCATCAAGGAATGAGAGGAGGAAGAGAAGAAGCTTTAAGACGCGATTTTAATTTGGGCTACTAGTTCTAGTTTTGTCGATACAAATCAAGGCATCTTCGGCTTCTTTCTTATATTACTGAAGTCAACAAGTCAATCAAAAGACACAAACGCGTAACTCATCTTATACGACTTGTCATTTTTAATGGACTTGTTACTAATATTATGATGCTAGTTGGCGGGTGGCGACCATTGACTTGAGAAAACGACGCATGTGGTAAGATGAGTTACGTGGCAAACAAGCCGATTGTAGGAAAGTTAAAAATTTCTTATATATTATATTTATTTTTTTGTGAGTCTTTGACAATGTTAGAAATATTTAATTAACCAATTATTTTATAGATTAATAGTAACCAATTATAAAGATAAAATTGTACATGAAAAACCTTTTTTTAAGCATATGTATTTTCCAATTAGAGGCAACCTTATTGAAGGTATTGTCGGATACTATACGTGGGTAACTCTCCCAAAAGGAATTCGGACATTGATTCATTATGTTATGAGCAGTGTAATAGAACCCGGACTGAAAACCGGCTAGTTGGCTTGTAATGATTTGGTTAAGTATTTTTTTAAATTCGATTTTTTAAATTTTTTTTAGAATTTTATATTAATAACTCTAAAATTTTTAATTTCTCACTAGTTTAGCCCTGGGTTAGCTCTGGTTTGACCCAATACCCCGATCGATTCAGTAGCTGGTCCAGGTTTAATTACCTTCATAATTATTACATAGCCTGTTAGTAATTACTCCCTTCCTCCGGTCCTTTTTATAAGAGCCTAAAATTTGAGTTGTCTTGATGCTTGTTATAAAAGTAAGACAATAGTTGTCTGAATATTTAATGATTTTTTTTCTATTTCCCCCTTTATTAATTATATGTATTACATTAATTAAAAGGTTACTCATACTCATTTATTTTATTTCTTTCTCTTACTTGCCCCTCATAAATAAGGGCATACTTAAAAAATAGAGTTTATTTATGACATACTTATTATTTTTAACTAACTTTAATTACTATCTTAAACCGCTTAATTGTTATGAAAATCAGGAAAATATAAGGGAAGACTGGAAGAGGTATATGAAGAAGATGAGAGAAAGCAAGGAGGAGTTCTCATCACTTCATTGTCACAAATGGTGATAATATCGTCTTTTTATAGGACCCCAACATTGAAAACTAACCTAAAGAGTTACAAGTACATAAAGAGTGACATTAAGCAATATAATTTGCAATTGGAGGTTACAGGGAATAAATACAAGAAATTCTTCAATTGGGAAGTTACAGGGTATAATGACACATTAACCTTATGAGATGAAATCCTAAGAGACTATGTGGCAATGAACATCCACATTTCATAATATTTATAACAGTAATTTAGTTATTGAGTTTTTATAAATAGGACCAGGAGTATAATTTTATCTTTATAATTGATTATTATTAATCTATAAAATAATTGGTTAATTAAATATTTCTAACACTGTCAAAGACTCACAAAAAATTAAATATAATATACAAGAAATTTTTAACTTTCCTACAATAGGCTTGTTTGCCACGTAACTCATCTTACCACATGCGTCGTTTTCTCAAGTCAATGGTCGCCACCGGCCAACCGGCATCGTAATATTAGTAACAAGTCCATTAAAAATGACGAGTCATATAAGATGAGTTACGCGTTTGTGTCTTTTGATTGACTTGTTGACTTCAGTAATATAATGAGACTTTCTGAGAACTTTAAAATTTCATAACTAATTCAATATAATTCTAATATTAGTGGTTCAAAGCTCAAACTTAAGCTCTTTTAATGCCTTTCAAATCAAATAATGACCCGGCTCAATAGGGTCCCATTAGGTCTGGAATTTACTTGAAACTCATACCGGTCATACGAATTTTCACAGGAAATTCCAGATTTCTGACCCAACTTATTAAATTCATATCTTTTTATCTACACATCCAAAAATTACAAATTAATACTTGTTTTAAAGCGTATGATGTGTACTATTAAACTTCAAAATATCAGGAAATAATCCAAATGTTTACCCTGCATAATGCCAGACACCATAAAAACGGTTCTGTTGAGTATATAACCTTGTTATACCTATGGCTTCTACCGTATTTGGAGTCTTAGCTACTATTCTCCTTGTGGAGATATATATATAACCCAAAATGACCAAAAGGGGCATGCAATATCACCTTAAACTAAGTTCAGAGTAAATATGTTAAATGCTCCATCTTGTCCACCTTAGCTAGGCATCCACCAGCTTCTCCTTTCCATGAGATAGATGTACTTGCTCCTATATACATGGGGGGGATGAGATTGGGAATTCTCAGTAGCAATAATCATATTTCAATATATAAATGCATGATAATAACTGAGTAGGTAAGATAAGCCATAGAGAGCAACACTTTACAAATAACTTATTAACTAAAAATTGAATAACTGAAAACTAACTGTAACACATGGCCATGGCAAAAGCAAAGTAAGGAATTTACATATTCTCATGCCTAACTGCAGCATTAATGACAAAAATAAACATGCAACCAATACGAATTATATATGAAATGAATGACTAAAGCTACCTTTGTTCTGCTTCTTCTTGATTTCTCCTTGGTGGATTTGGACACAAATCAAAACCGATAAGTTATATGTGTACAAGAGCATATTAACATACATATTTGGTATACTTTAACTGCATAATTACATTCTCTAAAAGCCTCAACTCTGAGCATTAATATCAACTCTTAAGCTTTTCTTTCTTGGCTAAAATTATACTGCCCATTTATCGCTTATATACTCATGCCAATGCCAATTAAGGACCATCTTAGCCCCATAACATTTCGGTCAGCACCCAAAGTTTCCTCCCAAATTTCCAGCTTTGGGATTCAACTTTAGCGCCAACATTTTAGAGCTTCTAAAAACATCCTATATAATCGATGATATTGACATAACAAGCCAAATCAACAACCAATAAGACAGGATAGCAAACTGTTCCATAGCAGGAGCAATACAATATATGTATTTACATGTAATGGGCTTCTCACAACTGGTTCAAACAACAGCAGCACAAACATTCCCATAACTTATTTAAAATGTTAATCTGCAACTTTTACTCCCGATTCCACAATTTTAATAAGCAATCCTTCGGGTTCCACGAACAAATACCTTTCATCATTTAAATAATTCAGCCACCCCCTCGTACAGCAATGTGTAAGCCCTTACACATTCAAGCAACCCACCTACTTCCTTGTTTAACTATCTATTATAACCATTTAGGATGAATTGCTATTATACGGTGAGTTCAAATCACTCTTGAACAGAATATAGCTATTCATGGCACGAATTTATATAACTTAATTCACTGTTCTTTATTTCCCTTAGCTAAACCCGCCATTAAATCCCCTTGAGATTTGAAATCAAAATGTTTCACGGGTTTCCATCAAGCAATCTAAGGGCATATTAATGATTCAAAATACTGCTTCGGGGTCACACAACACTATGCAAATGTTTATAATTCCCAATTTTGCATATCCAGTCACACATATCTTGGGCCTTTCTCATTGATGAGAAGGTTGGGAATACTCCCATTGAACCTAAGGCACACTTTGTGCCCATTGATGGGACTTTGTTGGAGAACCCCACACGTTACCGACAATTGGTTGGGGGACTCATCTATCTTATAGTGACTCGTCCAGATATTGCATATGTAGTCCACATTGTAAGTCAATTCATGTCTGAGCCTCGGACTACTCATTATGTAACTATTCTTTGGATTCTTCGATATGTTAGGGGTACATTGTATCATGGCCTACATTTCTCTGCTAGGTCTTCTCTTACTTTATGTGCCTACTTCGACGCTGATTGGGGAGGTGACCATGCTGATCGTTGGTCTACTACTAGGTTCTGTTTATTTCTTGGTGACTCTCTTATCTCTTGGATGAGTAAGAAAAAGACTCTAGCCTCTTGATCTAGTGCTGAAGTAGAATATCACACTTTAGCTGATACTGCTACTGAGATTCTATAGCTCTGTTGGCTGTTTGATGATTTGGGAGCTTCCCATACATCCTCTACTGACATATATTGTTATAATCAAGTAGCTATTAACACTACTACAAGACATAGATTTTACTTCTCCCAAAAATATCCGTTCTCCAAAAAGGGAAGTAAAAACTAAAGGCAGTGGCATTTTTATAATCATATGTAGGAATTTTGACATATTGGACGTCCTTTTAATGAAAAAGGACGCCAAAAGTCAACTTTTGGCGTCCTTTTTCAAATTGGGACGCGAAAAGCACAGCTTTGAGCGTCCCAATTTGACAAGCGATGCCAAAAGCCTCTCTTTTGGTATCCATTATAAATTTGGGACACCAAAAGGAGGCTTTCAATGGTGCTTTTGGCATCCCAATTTAAATTTGGGATGCTGAAAGTGAAGCTAAAAAGCTCAAAACCTTTTGGTCTTCTTTTCCCTCCTCGATAGCACAGTTTCCTCTTTCACTCTCCTACTATCGTCGAGCCCCTCTCCCTCTTCACCGTCATTCTCCTTCCTCTCTCTCTCACCACCATCGCTCCTCTATCCTCCTTCCTCTCTCACACAATATGTCGTCCCCCCCTTCTCCCACTGTATGTCACTATTCCCTCCTCGCTCCTTCTCCACCATCGCTCCTTAGTCCTCCCTCCTCTCTCCAACCGTTGCTCCTCCCTCCTCCTTCCCTCTCCCTCTACATCGTCGATCTATATTGCAGGTTTGGCTTTTTTTTAATACAATGCTTTGTATTTTTTTGGATTAATTTTGATGTTTTCTTTCCTTCTTCTTCTTCTTGTTGTTGTTAGGGTTGAGTAGAGAAGAAATTTCAAGCATCCGAATTTAAAATTGAGGTAATTATAGTTAAACATTGTTGTTTTTTTGTTGATGTTCATTGAATTTGCTGAACTTTGTAAACTTGTATGAATGTTGATGCTTAAAAGTCCATAATTTATAGTTTATGACATAGACAACTTTGCTATATTGTTTATATTTTGTATTGATGAAATTGCTAGATTAAATTGCAGATATTGTCTTAAATTGCTTTAGTTAGTTAGTTTTGTTTGAATTAAGCTGAAATGATTTGTTATTGAAATTTTGGGATATCTTACTTTTAAGGGGAAATGCTGCCCAAATTTTTTTAAAAAAAAATGAGTAAAAGGCAATCCCTTCATTGACAATTGTACAAAACTTGAGTGTTGTTGGAAATGGCTTAGGTGGTAATAAAATGGATCATAGTTAGATGATTTCTTTGAGAACTAGTGAAGAATATGATAATAGGGTAGAAGAGTTTATTGAATTTACTAGAAAGAACGTGCCTACAAAAAATGGGATGTATTTTTATCCTTGAGTCAATTGTTTAAATAAGAGTCGACAGAATATTGATAATATAAGGAATCCCTTACTTTGTGATGGAATAAATCATCGATACACAAGGTGGATATAACATGGTGAGGAAGTAACTGCTTGTTGTTGATGCTCGTGTTTGCACACAAGCTACTACTCACCATCATAAGCAAATTCTAGATGATTTACATAGGGTTATTGTGACATGTGTTCTAGAGGGGGAAGAAGCTATAGACATCCCGTTTCCTGATGAAGAGGTTGTTATACTAGGTCAGACGATAGGATCTTTCATCTTTTGGCCAAAATATTTAATTCAAATGGCAGTAACACCTCTAATGGCAGGAAACACCTTACTATTACTTGAGTTTTATTGGCATCCTACTAATAATCTGTATTTTATGTTTTAATAGGATCAATAAGAAGTGACAAAATTTCCCTTCTTGGCACGACTGCAACAACTCCACAAGGACATTGGCCAGATCGACATGCAGATGCCTTTATGGGATAGTGGGCACAATAATTCATATTCCTTTACAATTGAAATGAAAGATCTCAGTGAGTTCATGTCCCTTTACAATTGACATGCATATGCCTTATGAAATTGAGGGCACAAGAATGTCATATCCCTTTATAATTGAAAGAAAAGATGTAAGTGAGTTCATAAATTTTGAGGAGAAATATATAGGATGGGTTACACTTGCAATCATGTAAATTTTTTTTTCCTTCAATTAATGCAGTGGTTTTTTGATTTTATATATTCAATAATTCATTTATCATTTTAATTCTATTATAACTTCTTCTACAACATATGTGTCGAAATGGGAAGAAATGGTTTATATGGATTCTTATATTTTGCAAATATGATAAAGAAGAATAATAAGTTAGAACTAAGGATGACTTATATGGGCTACACAATGGGAGAGACTAAATTGCCTTGTTACCTAGCACCATTTCTTGAAGGGAACGTAATCTAGTTTATTTTGTTTAAGATGTTTAAGAATATATTGCCATGTTATCTAACTTCATTTTAATCTGTATATGTTGTTATAGTTACCATTGGAGTCTGTATGTTATTTCTCACGTCATGTACACCTTCTATTAGTTTAATTCCTTGGGTCATAGGCCAAATGAAGAAATAAAATCCATCTTCAGCACGACAATTAATTTTTTTTGTAAATCATTGATCTTTAACTTAAATGAATTGTTTTAAAGTCTGTTTATTTTCATTGTAATGATAATGCACTCAAGACATATAGACTATTGGATGGGACATGCGAGGGTAAAATTAGAGAGACAAAGTGATTTTATCCAAGAGTAAGTAGTTTAAATTCAAGTTCTTTCATTGATAGTCACTTTATATATGCCTTTATTCATTCTAACTATTTGCTTTTGATTTATAGTGCTCTTGACAACTAGGAAGCACTGAGTGCGGATACTATATTATACTTTATATGTATAACATCATTCTGAGCGAAATTACTAAATATTTTTAATAGGCAATTACTTCTTCATTCTCAAATGATAATATTTTTGGTGTTGTAATTGAATTATTCATTAATTCATTCGCTTGATTGATTTATCTTAGCTTATTTTCCAATTTGCAAATTTTTGGTAATGACGATGTGTACTTAGATGAAGAAATTAATTTGATCTAAGACCTTTTGGCTAGACATCTTCTTCAACAAATAGATGAGTAAAGTTTATTTTTATATTAGGTAGTAGCTGTGTAGACAACTTTTTGACACTTTGTGGTGATTATTGTACATAGTAGTAGTAGTAGTTAACACTTTAATTAGCTGGTGTTGGATGTTTCCTTAATATTTGTAAGGGCATTTTAGTTTATGAAAAATTGTTTGACAATGTTTTTGTAGGGTTTAATTGCTGGGTAGTGAAAAATATCAAATATTTTCTTTTAAAAAAACTTTCAACGTCTGTTAAAAAAAGGACGCCGTAAGTTACCAACTTACGTGTCCTTTTTGTGAAAAAAGGAGGCCATAAGTGGCAAAAAGGGACACCATAAGTTACAGACTTACGGCATCTATGTTAAAAAGACTTACGACATCCCTTTTTTAATGGACAAATGTTCCCAGACTTTGCTACATCGCTCACATAGGCGTCCCCCTAAAATGGGAAGTAGAAATGGCCTAAAAACAAACGTTAAAAGTGCTTTATGTGGTAGTGTAAGATTGCTTACATTGATGTGTTCCATGAGTGAACAAAACTTATCAAGATCGACTATCATTTTACTTGACAACATCTTGTGCAAAGCACCATCAAGCTTGTCCCTATTCAAACGAAGTATCAACCTACTAATTTGTTTACTAAATCTTTTAATCTCGGTCGCTTCAAATTTTTAGTAGATAAACTCAAGTTGCTTTGTATCAAGCAATCTTGAGTTTGAAGTGGGGTGTTAGATATTTGAAATGGATACTATATTCTATATCAATATTATATTATATATCATTATTTAATATATTCTATATATCTTAGAAGTATAAATATGAGATATTATTAGATTTAATATTTGATTAGATTATAAGGTTAGACTTTTGCTTTTGGTTTGCCTATATGAAGACTCATAAGTACTCTCTTTTACACATGGATTCAATAATATGTAGAAGCTCTTGTTTCCTCTATAATATAATCCTTCAAATTCTAACAAACTCTATTAGGGTTTTGGCCTTTAGAGGAAGTGTAATATCCATATTCATTTTTTGGGTCGAAAGTGAGATTTGAAAGAAGGGTTTCGAGGTTTGAGTCATAGGCACTTGTGTTTGTGTAGTTACCAACAACGAAACTAGTTCTATTCGAACACATACTCCCTCTTTTCCATAATATAAGACACTTAAACTAATTCATCAGAACCCAGAAACCATCGTTAACAACTCATTAAATATGCCTTAAATTTCCTTTTTTTTTCAACTTTATACATATTAAATTAGGTTTCAAATGATAGAGAACATACTAAAACTCACATTTAAGCATTAACTATGAGTGCAAAATTGACAAATAAACATTAATTCTTCTCTAAATGACTTGTATTATGGACCAAAAGCAGCATGATATATGAAGTCTTGATGTGTAGAGAGAAGGATAAAATGAGAGAGGAGAGAAAGCAAAGTGATTGAAATGATAATGAGTGTCATGAAGGAATGAGAGAAGAAGAAGCTTTAGGATGTGATTTTGGGGTGCTGGTTTTGTTGATAAAATTAAGGCATCTTCGGCTTCTTTCTTATAATACTCAAGCCCACAAGCCAATCAAAAGATATGAACGCGTCTTGGAAAAGTTGATATTATGATTTGTCATCTTTAATGGATTTGTTACTAACACATTGATGGGAGAGGGGTGTCTCCACTATCCTTCCTCTTCACTTCCTCTCCACTTAATGTCACAATCATTGGATTTTATTTTAATGGGTGAGATTCAATTGTAGGTTTTTATTATGTGTAATATAGCAATAATATTTTTTACATAACATTAAATCTCTCTCATTAAAACATAATCCAATTGTTAAAATATTACGTGGAGAAGAAGTGGAGAGCGAAGTTAATGGAAACAACCCTTTCCCCACTAGGGATGATGTGGTAGTTGGTGAGTGGCGACCTTTGATTTGAGAAAAAGACATTAAGGTGGCTAACAAGCCTATTGTAGGAAAGTTTAACAAAATTTCTTATATTTAATATTTTTGTTAGTCATTTTTTATACAGTGTTGAAAAAAATTGGCTAAAGTGTACATTTAGTCCTTTATGTTTACTCTAAGGTTCAATTTAGTCCGTTAAATTTATAAAGTGTACTTTTAATTCCTTAACCCTAACACTGTTATTGTGTAGTTACATAAAATATTCTTAAATTTTAAAACTATAAAAATAAATTCATGTATATTCTAACCAACCAATTAAAAAACAATAATTAAATAACCAGCCCTATCATCTTCCTACCAAAGTACCAATACACACTTCTCACCTTCCTCCTTTAATAGCTTCCACTTTGATGTTGCTATTATTTTTCATCCCCCCTTCTCTATCATTCTCTCTGCCTCTCATTACTCGACACCGGTTTCCTCATCCTTCTTATTTCATTCACTATTTTATAAAAGTGGAAAGTGGATTTGCTCTTCAAATTACTTTACTTTGCTCTTTCTCTCCCCTTTTGTTTATAGTCACTGAGATCTGTATTCTTTTTAACATCTCCCATCTCTTGCTTTGTTTCTACCTCCTTCGTGCTTGCCAGAATTCTCATCTCTTTGTGATGTCAAGTTCATATGCAATACTTTCTTCTGAACCTAGCGTTTTGTGGCTGAATATCTTTATATACACATCTCTGTTTCCCTTCATCCCTCCATGTGTGTGTGTGAATACAATTTTGCTATTTCCTGTAACTTCATTTTGCTCTAATCCTAGTCGTCTCTATTGATTCTTTGTGCAACGTTGATGCCTTAGGATTGATTCAAATAAAAAAAGTAAGAAAATGGAAGGAATATTGGAATGGAGAAGCCATTAGTGGAGGATAGTGAGGACTGTGCATCAGTGGTAAAAGGACTGGCGGTTATGAAATTATTAAAATTTATTTTTATACTTTTAAAATTTAAGGATATTATAAGTAACCGCACAGTCAGCATTTTCCATTATATGAGACTAACGGTGTTAGGGTTAAAGGACCAAAAGTACACTTTTTAAACTTAAGGGACTAAAATAAACCTTAGAGTAAACATAAAGGACTAAATATATACTTTAACTAAAAAATTTAATTAACCAATTATAAATATAAAATTATGATAATTAATAATAGGTTATATAATTATACAAGTTGCAAAGGCCATGCATTGATAACTCATACTGAATCTTCCTGTGGCGTGGCTATTATATGCTGATGATTCAAATGGTTTTTTGCCAGGTTGGATAACTCAGCCATGGCTCACTTTCATTTATGAAAGAAAGATACTAAATTATCACTAGTACAAAAATGGCCTTTTAAACCTGTACATTTAGACCCGTTATAGTGGATAAGGTCTAAAAGGTATAAGCGGTGGGAATTTCATAATTATCCAAAACTTGTGAGACCAGTTCCTCTAATATAAGGTCTAAAATATATTATTTAGGCTGGTTATATTATGAATCGGTCTAAAAAGATAAAAATAACTACAAAAAATATGCAATACATTTTCTAAACCGGTTCTAATATAATAGGTCTAATATATGTTCCGAATTAAAAAAATAAAATATTTATTATTTTTTAGACCGATTGTCGCTCAAAACCAATCTAAAACATTAAACTTTTTAGACCGGTTGTTAATAGGAACCGATCTAAAAAGTTGAGTATTAAAAAAAATAAAATATTACTTATTTTAAGACCAGTTATTATGAACAACTGGTCTAAAAAGTTTAATATTTTAGACTAGTTGTCATTAAGAACTAGTCTAAAAAGTTAAGCAGTAAGAAAATAAAATATTGCTTGCTTTTAAGACCTGTTATTAGGAAGAACTGGTCTAAAATATGACCTTTTTAGACTAGTTGTTCTCTGGAACGAGTCTAAAAGAGGCTGCCATATACTTTTCATATTTCTCCATTGCTCGCACCTAATTTCATACTTGAATTTGAAACTCTCTCCTTCTTCTTCTAAACTCCTCCGTTGTTGCCCGGGAACTCCTCCTTCCTACATCCCTCCTTTGTCCTTAAACAACACGGATGTAGAAGGGAAATTAGATTACATTATGGTGCTCCTCGCTACTACAAAAAAGGGGTTTAGTGGCGCAGCTCTTATGACACTTTTTAAAAAAGCGCCAAAGATAATTATTTATTTAAAATTATTTTGATGCTTTGGCGCTTATAATTATAAGCGTCATAGTAGACGTTAACCTTATATGACGCTTTCATGTACAAGCGCCAAACAATGTCTTCAATTTGTTTAAAAAAAAACAATAAGAAGCTTTGGCGCTTTATGTGGAAGCGCCAAAGCTTCTTATATTTTTAAAAAAATAAAAAATAAAAATATAATAGGAAGCTTTGGCGCTTCCTAAGGAAGCGCCAAAGCTTCCTATATATATTTTTTAAAATATATATATATATATATATATAAGAAGCTTTGGCGCTTTATGTGGAAGCGCCAAAGCTTCGTATATTTTCAAAAAAATAAAAAATAAAAATATAATAGGAAGCTTTGGCGTTTCCTAAGGAAGCGCCAAAGCTTCCTATATATTTTTTTTTTAAACAAAAAATTGATCCACGCTGGTTTCATATATGACATAGTAAAGGAAACTAATACTTAAGAGTACATATTTCCCATCAAAATCAATTTAATGTGTTTAGTTTTTCTTAATATATTATTTATTCTATAATAATTCTTATTATTATAGAATAAATAATATGATTACTATTTTGTAGGGAAAATTACTCATAAGTGTCAGGTAAAAAAATTAAAAATAAAAAAAGAAATATTATAATAGGAAGCTTTGGCGCTTTCTAAGGAAACGCCAAAGCTTCTTATGTATTTTTTTTTAAAAAAGGTTCAGTCAGCTTCTTCGATTGTGTGTGTATCTAGTTATAAAGTAATTTTAAATTAAGTATTTTTTTTTTCACTTGGGTCATTATATTATTATACATTTATCATTGTTAAAGGTTTAATAGTTACAATCAACGTAAAGTTATATGATATGTTTGTCATACTTTTTGCTCTTTCTTTTTATAGATCCAAATTATCTGCTTTAATATATTGTTGTCACTAGTATTAACTTACACTTATAATGAAGCGTAAAACTGAGTGAGCTCCATGAAGTTCATCAAATTTTTTTATAATGAAGCATAAAAGTAGTATATACTTGACCATTGTTAGAAAAAAAATCAACACATAAAATATAGTTAAACTAACCAATTACATAAACACAGTGCCAAAACTTCATATTGAAAAAATAAAAAATAAAAAACACAATAGAAGCTTTGGCGCTTCCTAAAGAAGCGCCAAAGCTTCCATTTTTTTTAAAATTTTATTTTGAAAATGGGAAGCAATGACATTCTTTTTTGAAGCGCCAAAGCTTCCCCTGTTTACAAAATTTAAAAACCCCGCCATTGACATCCCGCCATTATCACTCTCCCGCTTATCACTTCCCATAACTTCGATCCATTACTCTCTCACTTTATTGGTCTACTAGCTTTTCTTATTCGTTATCCCCATTCCTTCCTCTCTTTGATGGCAGCAAGTAGAAGTAGGAGATCCCTAACTTGTAAGCATTGTTTTTTTTAACATTTGATCCATGTTTTCTTTTTTTTTTTTTGGTTAAAATCTGCAATGACTCTTATATGTTTGCTCATATTTTTTATTTTTTAAGTATATTGATTTGAAGTTTCAACTTTGTCAACTTAAACTTTCTATATATTGTTATTTTTTTAATTTTTAAACTTACAAATTAATAATATTGTAGTAATACAAATCATTGTAGTTAATGTTTTGTATTTTTTACCATTATATTGTGATTTGTTTGTTTTATCAAAAAAATAAAATAATTAAAAAAATGATCATCATCATTTTATATTGTAATTTACCTACTAGATGAAATGTATAGTCATTTACTTGCTAAAAAATTATATATGATTATCAGGCATTTATTTTTAGATTACACCGTAAAGAAAAAAAAATATTTAAAAAAATTATTAAAAAAAAAAATCCAAAGGAGGCATTAGGCATTGCCTCCTTTGGCGTTTATTATATAAACGCCAAAGGAGGTGAACACCTCCTTTGGCGTTTTTTTGATAAATGCCAAAGGAGGTGTCAACCCTCCTTTGGCGTTTATTTTATAAACGCCAAAGGAGGGTACCTCCTCCTTTGGCGTTTTTTTAGATTGAAAAGCGCTATAGGTATTTTTAATGGCGTCAAAAGCTTTATAACCGTCAAAGGAGGGTACCTCCTCCTTTGGCCTTTTTTTAGATTGAAAAGCACTATAGGTATTTTTAATGGCGTCAAAAGCTTTGGCGTTTTTTAAACGCCAAAATATGTTTTAAAATAAGCGCCATTATACCAGTTTTTTGTAGTAGTGCTCGCCATTTCTCCGTCGGTGTCTTCTTGAAGCTCAGACTGTAGGTAATTAGAAGATACATTGGGCTTTTTTCTTTGATAAATTGGTCAAAGGCATTGTTCTCCTTTTCCCCCTTCTTCTTTGTTTTCTTATCTAAATTTGAGATACAGATGCATGAGAAATGCTCAACCCTAAGTATCAGTGAAATTTCTTAGGAACTTGGTGTTAGTGAATTGTGGTTTTGGTTGTTTATAAGTAGAATTGTACCTTAAATCAACTCTATAGAACTGAATT
This sequence comes from Inga leiocalycina, assembly GCA_963242795.1. Taxonomy (NCBI): domain Eukaryota; kingdom Viridiplantae; phylum Streptophyta; class Magnoliopsida; order Fabales; family Fabaceae; genus Inga; species Inga leiocalycina. The sequence continues at coordinate 29,516,117 of OY725328.1, forward strand.
GCATGTGAATCACCTCCATAGAACTGTTTTTCATGTTTTCCTATTTTAGCCTCACTTGTGCATGTGAATTGCTTAAATCTTGGTGAAATTTTCATTTCTCAGCTTGTTGTTATGATATTAAAGCTGTCATATTATAGTATGGTTACTGTTCCATGTTGCTATGCATACGTAACTTTGTGAAGCATTATTGGTGGTGATTTTGGCTATTGTGAATTTAAAGTTTGACTTGAAATTGACTGTGTTACCTTGGATTGTCATATCTAATTGCCAAAGTGATGTCATAGACTAAGATTGTTGCCGAGTTGTTGGAATTGTATTGATATATTGCTTGAATCATTGGAGTTAACAGATTTAAGTGCAGGCATTGCTGCTATTTAGCTCTCCTAAAATCTAATTCATTTTATTGGTGAGTTGATTTGAACTTTAGTGCATTCTATGAACTTGGGAACAAAACTTTACTCCTAACTCAATTCATTTCTGAAAATCTTGCATACTTTGTCAGTCTTCTTTTGCTGCCAAATCTGTTCTGAACTTTGAGAATGTACTATTGTGTATGAATCTCATGAGCTCATAAACATTCTTCATCATCTAAACCCTACTGCATCTGATTATGCAATATCTTTGATCGATTTTGATTTGCTACATAATATGGTATAACTAGCAACTCATTGCAACTTGCCAAATTTGATGAGGCTTTGTTATCATTGTGCATCATTATGAATTCCGGTTTGCTCAAGACTTAGTGTGATTTTGAGTTATTGAACCTTAATCTCTGTGCTTCATTGATTTGCAGTTAATTATTAAGCTGTCAAAATTTGGTTAAAGATCAACTTGTTATTCCTATAATTGAACTTTAACCAACTTTTGCATTAACAGCTTGCTTGAGAATTGTAAGAAATTGCTATTTACTATTTTCTTTAAGAAAGAGAATTTATGATATATGTAAAGTTCTTGCCGTCTTGAGCTTTTATAAATCTCACTTTGACTCCTGGGAATTCGCGTACAACTAGATCATTGGAATTTTCTAGTTATGGCTGAGAATTTGATAGCACCATTACTAGATCATTTGAGTTAAACTATATAACATCTAGAACTAAGAAGTAAATGAGGTTGTAGTATTCATCTTGAACTAGTTTATAAACTTTGCATCTATTTGTTGCTTGGCTTTCTGAATTTGTGACCGAACTTTGTGCAAGAGAGCTATTGAATGCATTCCCATTGTTTTGATTTGATTCTTTCATTTAAAGTACCTAAAGTTGAACATTTTTGCCAGTGTGTGAATTTGTCAAACTTTGTCCAGTTTTCTCTTGCCGTTTTATTGGCATCTTCCTTGCTTTGCATGTGATTAAAGTTTAGTTTTTCTATTGTTGCTACTAAGGCTAATTTTGCATTTGGTTATTGTTGTGTAGTTTTCGATCTTCAAAGCTTCCAGCATGCAATCCACCCCATCATATGAAACTGATCTTTGCTATGTAGTTTACGGTCTTCAAAGCCTTTCTTCAAGTGATTGATGGGTAATTTAATCAGTTTTTGGCATTTATTAATTAAAGTGATGCCTACGAAATTGATCTTTGCTATAAAAATGCATTAAGATATAAAAGTTGTTGTGTATTTGTTCATTAGGCTTGTAGTTAAACTAGGTACTTGAGTGTAATGATTGCATGCTCTCATGATACTCCTGCCTTTTCCAGGGGGAAAAATAGAAAAGAGAAAACAAAAGGTGTTGAAATATATGGATCGTGGTTAAATAAAAGCTAAACGGACGAGTGTTGAATATGATAATGGGGCAAGGGATTTTTAAACTTTGTTAGAAAAAATGTCAATGATGACAGTGGGATGTTTTATTGCCCTTATGTAGAATATTTGAATGATAAACGACTAAGTATTATGGATATATATACACATTTAATTTTTGAAGGATTTTGTAAGAGTTATATAATATGGGTATGGCATGATAAAGAATTGAAAATGCCAAGTGCATCTAAATAAGGGGGAGTGACCTTTGATAATAATGACATGGATAGGGATGATCGAATAGAGGATATTATTCATGATATAAGAGAAAAGGCTTTTGATCAATCACATGCATATGGTAATATGTTCAGTGACGCTGAGAAGTCTTTGTACCTGGGATGTAAAAAATACCAATTGTTGAAAGCAATATTGAAATTGATAAGGTTAAAAGCACGACATGGATGGAGTGACAAGATTTTTTTTAGAAACGCTTGAGGCCTTTAAGGATATACTTCTAGATGATAATGCGTTGCCTTGTCGATACTATGATGTTAAGAAAATAATGTGTCCATTAGGGTTGAAGTATAAAAAGATCCATGCATGCCCTAATGATTGCATATTGTATAGAAAAGAGCATGAAGAGAAGCAGCAATGTTTGTTATGTGAAACTCTGAGGTACAAATCAAATAAGGCCCCTGTAAAAGTGTTGTAGTATCTTCCAGTCATACCAAGGTTCAATCACTTGTTTGCTAATGAAATTGATGACAAAAATTTGAGATAGCATACAGATGAGAGGGTTTTTGAAGAAAAGCTCCGACATCCAGCTAATTTTTCTCAATAGAAGAAAATTGATCAATTATTTCATAGCTTTGGCAAAGAACCTAAGAACCGGGCTTAGCATAGATGACATGAATCCCTATGGTAGTCTAAGCAGTATACATAACTCATTGCTTGTTTTGTTGATAATTTACAACTTATCTCTTTTGTTATGCATGAAACAAAAGTACATTATATTGTCTATATTGATTTCAGGATCAAATAACCTTGAAATGACATAGATGTTTACCTAAAACCTTTGATTGAAGACTTGAAAGAGCTGTAGGATGAAGGTGTTGATGTTTTTTATTCGAACAAGAAGGAGATTTTTAAAATATGAGCCATGATCTTTTATATTATAAATGACTTTCCAACATATGAAAACTTGTCAGGATATAGCATTAAAGGCCATAAAGTATGTCTGCTTTGTGAAGAAGGCACATGCTACCGTTAACTTCAACATAGAAGAAATACCATTTATCTTGGCCATAGGAGATTTCTTAGATGGAGTCACCTATATCGTAGATTAAAGAAAGCTTTTTTTGGTGGCCAAGAGTTTGAAGATGCTCTGGAGGCATTGACTGAGGAGAAAGTTTATGAAAAGGTGAAAAATATCAATGTTATCTTTGGTAATACTATAAAGAGTAGAAATGATAAAAATATATGGAAAAAGGTCTATCTTCTTTGATCTTCCATATTGGCGTAATCTTGATGTAAGACAGTGTATGGATTTCATGCATGTGGAGAAAAACGTATGTGATAGTATTATTGGGACACTGCTCAACATACAAGGTAGTTCTAAGGATGGCATAAAGGCAAGATTAGATTTGCAAGAAATGAGAACACGAGAAGACTTACATCTAAGGCCATATGGTGAGAGAACTTTTTATCCTCTAGCTTCTCATACTTTGTCTAAGGGTGAGAAAAGAAGTTTTTGTGAGTGTTTACATGATGGAATCAAAGTTCCCTTAGATTATTCTTCAAATTTTAAGAAGATTGTATTGATGAAAGGCTTGAAGTTAGTAGGGGTAAAGTCTCATTTTTGTCATGTCTTAATGTAACAACTACTCCCAATAGCTATTCGAGGCATTGTCGAATATAATCTTCAACCACTACTACAAAAAGATCAAAAGGTGGCGCACATTTTGTGGCCCTTCTTTAAACAAGTGCCACAGCTGCCTTTATTTTATTTTTTTATTTTATTTTTTTAAATTTTGAGTATCAACTGTGGCGCCTGGTGGACCAAGTGCTACAGCTAGTTGGCTCAAGTGTGACGTCTGTCAAGAAAGATGCCACAATTGGGAGGAGGTGATCAGCTGTGGCGCCTGGTTTAATCAGGCGCCACAGCTGGGGTGATCCACCTGTCGCGCTTGCCAAGGCAAGCGCCACAGGTGGTCCTTTAAATTTTTTTTTACCAACTGGCCACCATGTGACCAGTTGGTATAATTAAAAAAAAAATTGCCACTATTTGTGGCGCTTGGTTTCCAGGCGCCACAGCTAGTGGCTTTTATAACAATTTTTTTTTATACCAGCTGGTCACCACGTGACCAGCTGGTTTAATATAAAAAAAAAAATATCACTAGCAGTGGCGCCTGGGAAACCAGGCGCCACAGCTGCTTATATTACTAAAAAAAAATTTTATCAACTGGAAATGAATTTTTAAATTATTTCCCGCCAATCAGATTTTTCATCTTTACTTTACTTTTATTCTTTCCCTCCCTTTTACCTTTTTTATTCCCTCTTTTCCTCAGCTCACCGACGTCCCTCTCTTCCTCTGTAATAGTCACTTTCTCTCTTGCACAACAAACACACACACAGGCGTCTTCTTCATTGAAATTCTCTTGTCCCTTTTTCTATTTTTGTTCCGTCCGCCCCCACTCTTGTCCCTAGTTGTTCTCTTTTCTTCATACTCTCTGTCTCTCTTCCTCTTTTGAACCCCATTCTACACCATAGCTCACATTTGCTCATCCTCGTCACTCAAGCTAGCAACACCAATGTGGTCCCCCACTCCCTACGCTGGTCAATTAATAGATTTGTAAGTGTCTATGCTTTTTTAATTTTTATTTTTTTCAAGTTCTTTTATAGTCGAATTTTCTGGTTGGTTATGATGTCAAGAAGTAGACTGTTTTGTTCTTTTTATTTTTTATGTTATCTTTGAAGAGTATTAATGTAAGAACATTATTGTTGATCTATTTTTAGTGATAGGAATACACAGACAAGCAAATCTATTATAGAAACTACTACTGGAAAAGAAATATTGAAATAAATTTTAACAAGCAAATCTTTTTTTAGTGATAGGAACGCAAAGACAAATGTAGCAAAACCATACAAACAATTTAAGAAAAGAGAAATTGATATATGGAAGGTAAAAAAAAAAGAAAAAAGATGAAGATATATCTTTATTTATGCTTCGTCCCTTCATATAGGAGAATTTTATTAAATATGAAAATAATAAATTTTATATGTGTATATATATATAATATTTTAAATTTTTTTTAAAAAAAATACCCTCCTGTGGCGCTTGTTGGAGGAAGGGCCACAGGAGGTGGGTCTCATGTGGTGCTTGCGTCAGCAAGCGCCACAGGAGGTCGGACCGAAGCAAGCGCCACAGGAGACCACCTCCTGTGGCACTTCCTCCAACAAGCGCCACAGGAGGGTATTTTTAAAAACAAAAATTTAAAATGTTGTGGCGCTTGGAAGTGCCACAGCTTCTTTTAGTAGCGTTCAGATATGTGGCACTTCTCTAGCGCCACAACTAATATAATTATAAGCGCCACAGCTTTGCTTTTTTGTAGTAGTGAACACATATTGACTAGACTTTATTTCTTCTTCAATGCTATTTGTAGTAAATTCATTGAGACATAAAGATTGGATGAATTGGAAAATGAAGGCTATTTGATTTTGTTCCTGCTTGAGAAGCTTTTTCTTCCTTCTTTTTTTGACATCATGGTTTATCTAATTGTTCATCTAGTCAGGAAGGTAAAGTTGTGTGGCCGTATCTATTTTCTAAAAGGGTATGTGAAGAACCCAAACTGGCCTGAAACATCTATTGTTCAGAAATATGTTTATAAAGAAGCCATAAAATTGTGTCAACATTATTTGTCAAATGTAGGACATATTGGGCTTCCTAAACATCATCACAAAGAAGGGGGTAGATGCGGGGCTACAGTAAAGAGTGTGGATCCTGATGAATTGCAACAAGTCCACTTGTACATCTTGAATAATGTTGATGAAGTTCAAGATTACATGAATGCTCATAAAGAAATTGTACTGAAAGAAAATAGTGGAATGACTAAACAAAGGTTAATTAGGGAGCATAACAAAACTTTTACACAATGGTTTGAATAAATGGTTGATGGAAAAGAATGTGTTTCTGATACAATTAAATAGTTAGCACATGGTCCGGTTGATGTCATAAGTTGGACTTCATTTGTAATAAGTGGTTATACCTTTTACATGAAGTCCTTAGATGATAGGAGCACCATCTAAAATAGTGGTGTTATGTTAGTGGTTGAATCTATGCACTTCTCTAATTTGAAAGATAAGAACCCTAAATTGGCAACCATACCTTATTATAAGGTTATTGAAGAGATTTGGGTGATTGAATATGTTAAAATTAAATTTCCTATTTTTAAATGCAAGTGGGCTGATGTCAATAATGGTGTAAAAATTGATCAGTTAGGATCTATATTAGTATATCTAAATAGTAGAAGTTTTGGAGATAAACCTTTTATTATGGTAAATCTGGTGAAACAATTGTTCTATAGTACCGATCAAGCAAATAAAATATGGAATGTAGTTCTCCTAGGAAAAAAGGTCATTGATATTGATGAGGAAAGTCATTCAAATATTGATATACTTGAGACTCCTTATTTTTCCTGGTGTCTACCAGTATTGAATGAAGAAGATGAAACATATAATGAACACGACACAAGAAATGATTATCATGAAGGGATTTGGGAGGATATCCCTTTATAAAACTACTTTAAAAGTTAACTAGCTAAAGTGATTATCATTATGAATTATATCCGAATTATGTATATAGTTATTTTATAGATATAGTGTTTTCATATTATAACTTAAGGATTTATATTCTTTTCTTGTCTTAACTGGAAAATAAAGGATCCGAGGTAACCTAATGTAAAGGCTTCAGAGCCACCTAGTACTCATCAGAGCCACCTAGTGCTCATCAGAGCAAACCAGTTAGTATTAATCAGAGCGAGCCTAGCAATACTTCAAGCCATAATCAAAGTGAGCCCAGTAACCAATCTATACGGAGGGGTAGACATGGCACACGGTTGAGAGACATTTCCCTCAGTCAGAGTGCTGGGAAAAAGATATCGATTGAGTTTGATAGATATGAGAAACCAACCAGGCCTAATACAAGCAAATATAGGAGTTTTCTCGGCCTACTTGCACACAACAAGCCAAGCATCTTGATAGAGGCATGGAGAAATGTCGATGAAAAGGTGAAGCAACATATTTGGGACACTATCTAGGTATACAGCTCTCTTATGTATGTAATGATTATCAAATTTGTCACTTACTCCTTCAAAGCATGCATTACAGCTTACCTACGACCTTCCTCAGAGTTACATCTTGTACAACAAGACAATGACGTATTGTTGTGAGCGCTGGAGCAGGTTTAAGACAAATTTGGCCAATAATTACATTCATATTGAGGTGAAAGATAGTAAGCCTTATCCTACTCTGTGCAGCAAGTATTCATATATTGATTAAGCGACTTGGCAAGAATTTTTCAGGCTTTGGACTACTCAAGAAGCTTTGATGAGTTGACTTATTTTGCATTTTATTTACTTATCAATTGTCTTAATTGATTTTAACCTTTTTTTAATTTCTTATTCTAGGCAAAAAGGCAAAAAGCATAAGAGAGTGATAGAAAGAATGATTGCCCTTTTACAATGTCTAGTGGGGATTATACAAAAGCTGAGAAAGACTTGTTGGAGGCCAAACAGAAGAGATTGGAAGAAGCATATCAATTGATCCTTCTATTCTTCTTTTTCCACCATCTCCGATTAGTCACAATGAAAAATGGTAGTTTGCTCACCAAAAGAGGAGTAGGTCTTATACAAGTGAACAATCTTTTATAGTAGGTGAAAACATTGTAAGTATATATCATTGTTGTTATTAATTACATAAGAAATAGGTTTCATACTTATGTTTGTTATCTGTGTCTTACAGGAGGAACTTAGAAAAAAATGAGCTAAGGGATCTTTTAGATAAGAGAGCATGAATGATATCCAAACTGTTGCTACTAGAAAATAAGAGCATCCAAGCCGTGTCAGGGGAGTTGGAGGAGGGGTAGGCATAAGGGATTACTTTGGAGCCCCCTTACGCTATTCCTCAATCATCGTGACTAGGGAGGAAATGGAGCATATGTTGGCCACTATAAGAACAGAAGCAAGGGTTGAGGCAGAAGCATCATTTGATGCACTATTAGAAACCCGGTTGAGCAAGATGAAAGAGAAAATAATGATGTTTATGAGCTCAAGACAAGATACCAATGCTCCGCAGGCACAATCATGTGCTCCTAATAATCAGAGCACTAAAGGGGGTTGTTGCAATATTAGGCAGTCATCAGAGGGTCTTGCAAGAGAAATTGCCCGGGTCCTGCAAGAGAAATTGCTAAGTCTTGTGACATTTTTGTTGAGGATCCTCTGAAACAGTTAGTTGCATGGGGGAGTATGTATATCCTAGGATCAACTGTCTACCACCAACAAATGAAAGATGATCACGTCAGAGTGTCAGTTGAAGAGGACATTATTGCAGATGCACTTGTCCTTATCCCTTCTGATGATTTGAAGCTTAGGAGCGATGTATTGGGTACTTTCATCTTATGGCCAAAGAACCTTGTTTCTATTCGAGCTAAGAAAACCCTGATCAAAGCCCCAACAAGTCCATCTCCCTTCGCCTAAGAAGTTTCATAGCCTCCATTGAATTTCATGCAATAAGTGATTCTAATGGCATATGATACATCTTTCAAACAAGAGATTGGCCTACGGATTCAATTGTTGGCAAGTCAAGGGTGACATGCTTTCTTGAGAGGGATGATTTAATGTCCCTGGTAACTCCTAGATAACATGTTACGGTTATGATTGTCCAACTATTCTTAATATAATTATCTTCTTTAATTCTAAGTAAATATTTTAAAAATTTTATCGTTTATCTTTGATTTGTGTGCTTGCATTATTGTAAGTACATGAATTGTAGTTTGGTCTCCTCTAACAATAGCGATAAATTTGGATTCGTATACCCAATTCAAATCCAAGAGAAAGGGACCGCTACTACTATCAGATATACATACTTCATGGTTCCATACATGCATGGGTAAGAAACAAATTTATATTTGTTAATATACATAATGCTTTATATTTGCTTAATATTCATCTCTTTTTTTAGTGATTATTGGCAATTGGTTCTTCTATGCAAGAATAGTTACACTGTCATTCTCTTATGCTCCCTTGACTTCAAACTAGGGAATGAATTGAAAAAAAAACATGAACTTGTAAGTTTTCTTATATTATTACCTTTTGTGTGCAAATTTTTATGGAATTTGTGTAAAATAAGTAACTTTTGTGATTTTGATGATAGGGCTATACGAACATTCCTACACGCTGCTTATGGTAAGCATGTTCGTGACATAAAAGACCCTACATGAATCATGCCAGAGGTTAGTACATATTGGTTTGTTTTAAGAATGTATTCAATAAGCTTTTATACTTGTTTTAATGATATCATGTTCTTTTTTAGAGCCGTAGGCAACCACCGGGGTCTAACTTATGTTGTTTATATGTTTTAAGACACATTTAAAATATTATCACTCTAGGCATGACTGATTTTTAATTAGTAAAGAGGTAAATGTATATTTCAGAACTTTTGTATTATTTTTATTATTTTTAAGTTACCAAGTTAATGTTTTGTCTAGCTTTAGTATTACAGATGTTTGATCTCGCTGATCCCTTTCCTGAAGAAGATATTGATTTCATTAGCAAATGATGTACAGAATTCATCTATGAGCTTTTACAAAAATAGTGAGTTTTTGAATCCAATGTTACATTATTCTCATACGTATTGCTTCTAATGTATGAATTATAAAGTGTTGTTGTAATTGCAATTACATGATGTGTGATGGATTACAGTGTTGCTGCTGTGTGCAATTATAAAGCGTTGTGGTTTTCATATCTAACTGGGTTTTTGTCTCTGTGTAGGACAACTTCTAGGATCTGGGTGATACAGGTCTGATGTTGATACAGGCATAGGATTTAAGGGATTTACCTCTGCACTTTTTCTTCCCTTTGTTTTTCTATAAAACTGAGGAATTTTCTATACATACTAAGGAATTTGTCTTTCCTCTACTTTTTCTTAGCAATGTGTTGATATTGTTGCTTAGAATGTGGGTAGGAAGAATGATGATAATTGTTGACAAATGAAATTGTGGCTTCTAATTGTGTGTGACAATGTATTGATTTTCAATAATTTTTATTCTTGTTGCTTTTGTAAAATGTGGGGTGTAGTAATGTAGTTGTCATTGCTTCTGATTATGTGTGATAATGTGTTGTTACTTCTGTGGAATCTGGGATGTTGTTGAAATAGCTTGCTGGGTAAAGTTAATTTGTAAGAGGATTTTTTTTTAAAAAAATAGAACTGTTACAACCGGTCTAAAAAAAATACTTTTTTGACCGTTTGTAGAGACAGTCGGTCTAAAAAATATGACTTTTAAGACCAGTTGTACTCTAAAAACCCATGCTTTTTAGACCGGTTGTATTGTACCTACAACCGGTCTAAAAAGTCATACTTTTTAAACCTGCTATGTAATTTTTTAGACCGGTTATATCAAAACCTAATCCAAACCGGTCAAAAAATTCATTTTTAATTGATTTATAAAGTCATTTTTCCATTGGTGTATAACCGAATTAAAATTTGAGGGATTGAGTTGTACCAAGTCTCAGTTAGAGAGGGAGTCATAATTGAATTAAAACTTGAAAGATCAAAATATTAATTCTCCCTTAAATATATTGAGCAGGAAATTGGAAAAATGGGGGTAAAAAAGAATTACCTTTTATTAATAAAAATGAAAAAAAAAATATCATCCCATCTTATCTCAATGCATTTTGTAACTTTCAGGGGCCTGACTATGTAGTTCTACATAATGTTGTGCATGAAAAACCTCTTTCCATTAGATTATACTGGCTCATCAATGTCCGGTCATGTTGGAATGAGACGAGTCCAGCTTAAGAAAATACGGCACTCGATGCATATCAAGTCAGGATGAAAAAAATATTAGGATACCCCGTCCTCATCTCAGTGTGTATATATTATTTTTTAGTTTTTTTTCAAATATTAAATTTCATTTTATTTTTGATCGTAGTTTCCCTAATCACTTTTAACAAGTCGGTGTAGGTCCGTAGAAAAAGCAACAAGCTAGTGAAGTTGATTGATTAGCAAGCTTCTCAATAGGGGTGTTTAAATCTGGGACCGGGACCGAGACCCCCCAATCCCGGTTCCCGTCCCAGTATGAGGCCGGGATTAGGATCTTGTGTCCGGTCTCAGTCCCGGTCCCGAAACAACCGGGACTATCCCAGGACTAAGACCGGGAATTCCCGGTCTGAACACACCAAGCCTAACAGGAGCGATCTTGATCAATGATCATGCCATTTACACAAAAGTAATATAGCGAATTTACACAGAATATAGAAACAAGACCGGAATTTAATATGTTGCTCACAAAACAAATAAACAAGACCAGAAAATGACGAAGGTCATCAACTAATTCATGAACAGATTTTACTAAAATGATGAAGGTCATCAAGCAACAGGGAAAAACCGCCGTATGAGAATAAAAGCAAGATAAGTTCAAGAAGCAACACCAATTAGTTCAAGAAGCAAGACAAATTAGAGATTTGAGGGGGATTTAGATAATACCTGTCAGCGATGATGGCGACTCAACGAGGGGTTACGGGAGCTGGGACACCAAGCTACGAAAACGAGCAAGCTCAGGCAAAGGAGAGGAGGACGCCGACGGCCGACCTGGACGGAGAAGGGTAAGCCCAGACCGAGAAGGAGATGCCGAGACTGAGAATGGAGAAGCCGAGACTGAGAATGGGAGAGGCCGGAGAAGCCGAGACTGAGAATGGGAGAGGCCGAGATCTAGAACGGAGAAGATGAGACTGGGAATGGGAGAGGCCGAGATCAAGAAAAGAGAATATGAGCCTGAGAATGGGAGAGGCTGAGAGTAAAATGGAGAAACCTAGCTTAGTAGTGCATCGTTCCAGGTGAGAGTGTGAGACTGTGTGTGAGAGACGAGAGGGTGAGATCATGCGTGAGAGACTGAGAGACACTGAGACAAAGTGATTGAGTAGGAAAAATTAACAAAAAAAAAATAAAATTGCATACATAAGAAACCGGGACCGGGACCGGGAATCCTGAAGGTTTGACCGAATCCCGTCCCAGTCCCGGTATCTTTCAGTCCCGATCCCGGCTATTCCCGGTCCCGGTCTGGCCGGGAATTTTTAGTCCTCATCTTACCGGGACCGTGCCGGGAGCAGGATCACATGGACACCCCTACTTCTCAATGCCGATCTTGATGACTTAGCTATAGAGTTGCAGTGATGACAACTATTTTCTATTCCCCCTACCCGCCCTATACACCATAGTCTCCATATTAAACTCAAACATAGCTATTAGTATGACCTCAATCTTTTACATACCCATTTCTTCATGAACAAGTCAGCTATTAATGCATTCAATCGGTGTTTTAGAAACCAGATAGAATTGGACGATCCGGCCAGTCCAGCTGTCGCTCGGAGAAAGAAGGCTGCTCAAGTCAGGCACGGAAATTGTCTTTCCTGTTAGCCGTTTTGAGCCAGCATAAATCCATCTTTAGCCCAAAAACCAAAGTTAATCCGGACATCGGAACAGCATTTCATTAATCATCCGGCCTGAGTTTCATGAAGCAGATGAAAGAAGAAGAAGTAGAGATTGCTGAAGTCGTAGACGAAAGGAGCAAGAAAGCTTTTCCGAGGAAGAAAGAGACATATTATTATATATCTTTATCTAAGTACAGTAGCATTTTTATGACTTTGTGAGCTTGAATTTCTCTCTTTTCACACCTTGATAAACATGTCCTAATGTGATCTTAACCGTGTGTTTTTGCCTGAGATTGTTACAATGTTTTTTTTTTCAAACCAAATATTTCAACAACATTTTAAACTTTCTCTTATAATTTTATTTGTATATCATTTATATTCTGACATATATATTTTAGCTAAATTTTTTTAATGCCATCTCTTTTTTTTTATTTTACTTATGTTATGATATGATTATAATTTTTAACCATTTACATTTTTACTTAATTTTATTACGTTGAACTAATTAAAAATACATTTTTGGCATTTTATTTTTTATTGGGTTACTTTGAATAATTTTATTGGACTTTGGCTTGGTATTTGGAACAGATGCTCATGCTATCATATGTGAGTTTATTTGAATTTATTTTTTTAATTTTTAAAATTATGTTACAATGGCACCTTTCTTATCTCCACATATAAAATTATGTTAAGATATAGTTGATTTCTTTGTAAGAATTAAGGAAACTAAATAAATTGCCTTAAATTATTTTTATTTATTATTTTTCCTTCAAACTCATTTCATTTATGTAACTTATATAAACTAATGTATAATCTAATAATACAAAACATATATTATGATTCATTTAACTTTCTTAATCTTTCCTAAAAAAGTCAACTATATCTTATATTAAGAAGGGCAAAGGTGCAAATTTGGCAATGAACAATATCGCCAGGAGCGTCTGTAAGACTTATCTATTTTCGGGTGCAAAAATGGCAATCAACTATTTTTTTGGAGCAAATTTGGAAACGCCGTTAAAAAGGCCGTTAACTTTTGAAATTTGGGTCCCAACAGGCTTCTCCATCTGTATTATTTTAATATTTTTTAAATGGAAAAATATCACTGAGGCCACATAGAAACAATTTCATTTCAGATAACCCCCAAAAAATTCTGAAATCTCACTGCAAAGCTTAATTTATTTTTACTGACAGTGATATTTTAGAATCTTTTGGGAGTTATCTGAAATGAAATTTTTTCTATGTGGCCTAAGTGATATTTTTTAGTTAAAAAAATATTAAAATAATACAGATGGAGAAGCCTGTTGGGACCCAAATTTCAAAAGTTAACGGCCGTTAAGTGTTTTTTAACGGCATTGCCAAATTTGCTCCCAAAAAAATAGTTGATTGTCATTTTTGCACCCAAAAATAGATAAGTCTTACAGACGCTCCTAACGATATTGTTCATTGCCAAATTTGCACCTTCGCCCTATTAAGAACTGGAGGTAGTATTTACTTCTTATGTTTGTATTATTATATATGTAAATTCTTTTTAATTATTAAGCCACCGGTTTGACTACCTTTTTGACCGATCCAACTGGATGAACCATAATACATTGATCTCTCGGGTTCAATATCCGGTTCGGCTTTTAAAACATTGCATTCAATTCCCTTTTGTATCATCTAGACTTTAGAAGTGCATTGTGGATTTTCATTTGTTCTTGTCAACTGTTATAAGCACATTTTCTATGTGCCTCTCTCACTCTTCTTGTTGTATTATAAGCTATCCCAAAAACATTTTGCATGTTTTTCGATAAGCAGTGATAAAAAAATTTTATTTCATATAACTTTTGTAAACTTAAGTTTGGACAAAAATCAAATAGTTATGTTTAGATTAACTTTTGTAAAAAAGTCATTTTGATAAACTGGAACTTGTTTGGATAATTAGTCAAAAAGCATGTTTTGATTAAACTGACTAGAAATAACATGAATTTCATTAAATAATACACATTTATATTGTATTATATGTATAAAATTGATAATTTTAAAGAAATATTAAAATTAAAATTATTAAAAAAGAAATAGTTACTAAATTATTGGAAAAAAATTGAAAATACTAAATTACTTAAATTTTTGAAACAATTTGGGAAAATTCCCTCATTAAAAATTTAATTGATGAGAAGGACCTAAATCAAAGTATTGATATTCTATATGTATAAAATTTGCATAATACTTATACTCAGTTCATATAAAAATTTATCAGGTCATTCTCAACCATTAAATTGTGAATGGTAACTCTTCCCAAATTTTCACCATATTTAATATTTTTTTGTTCTTTGAATATTTTATAAATTTCAAATATTGGATCTTTTAGTCCAATTTTATTTTTTCATTGAAGATAGAACTCACTTCAAGACTATTCTCTTTTTCTTCATGTTCATTTTTTCTCTCTCCACGTATGAAGGCTGCCTTAGCCAAAATGAAGGTTCCTCAAAAGTCAAATTAGCCAAAACTAGGTCCAAACATGAAAAAAGTATCAAAACACGTTTGGGCTCTTCATCGCACGATTTAGGGATCCAATCGCAGGTCTAAACACAAGCGAATGCATCTCATTTCAAGCCAAGATATTATCAAGATGGGATGAGACACAGTAAGTGGATCCTCTAAATTCTACTTTACACAAATTGGAAAAAGAGGATAATATATGAATGCAAATGATTGGAATAGGCTAAGATGATTGATACTCTAGCCTCTGCCTTTTATATAATGAAGTCTCAATAACATAATTGGTTACAAAGCAATATACACAGAACACGTATACAAGAGAGAATCTGTTAAAACATTTTACAGCTGTAAATGAGCTACACAAGATTTACACCTATACTGATTTACTAATCAGGTATAATCTCTAACATTCTCCCTCAAAAGAGGGGTGTGAGACACAAACCAAGTTTGCTTCTAAAATTAGTAAATTGAGTGTGAGAGAGAGCCCTAGTCAAACAATCTGCAACTTGATCAGACGAAAGAATGTATCGAACATCCAGTTGCCTTGATAATGTAAGGTCTCTAACAAAATGTATATCAATTTTTATGTGTTTGCTTTGAGCATGCTGAACAGGATTTGCTGCTAGTGCTTTTGCACTCATTATCACATCAAATAACTGAAGGTGTTTTAAGAAACAGACCCATTTTAGAGATAAATGAACATAACCATTATATTTCTGCAGTTCCATCTGCTAAAGTCCTATACTTTGATTCTGAACTAGCTTTAGCTACAAGTCTTTGTTGCTTAGATGCCCATGAAATTAATGTTCCACCCAAATACAAATAGGCTCCTTCCACATATTTGTGATAATCCATATCTATGGCCCAATCAGCATCAATGAATGTTGTTAGCTAAAGTCTCTGAAATGGTTTAATTTGTAAACCAAAGTGATAAGTACCTTTAAGATACCTAAATATTCGCTTGACCCCTTGAAAATAAATATCTGTTGGTTTGGCCATGAATTGACTTAGCTTATTCATATCGAAAGCAATATCTGGTCTAGTAGTGATCAAATATTGCAACGATCCAATAGCTCTTCGATATAACGAAGGATCAGATAGAGGTTTCCCGTCCTGGGTAGAAAAGTAACGCCCTGTGACTATAAGGGTGGATACTGGAGCACAATCATACATATTAAACTTTCTAAGCAAGTCCATAATATATTTACTTTGGTTAACATATAAGCTAGAGAAGTCTCGACACACCTCTAATCTAAGGAAATAGTATACTAGGCTTAAGTCTTTCAAGGAAAACACCTTATTTAATTGCAGAATGAAATTTCTAAAGAAAATTGGATCATTACTAGTCAATAAAATATCATCCACATAGATGAGAAGAAATACCAGCCGCTTATGGGTCCTAAGAAAGAATAAAGAGACATCACTCCGAGCATTTCAAAATCCCAAACTCATAAGAACCATCTTCAAATAATCAAACCATGCTCATGGCGCTTGTTTGAGGCCATAAATAGCTTTTACAAGCTTGCATACATGAGTAGGATGTCATGAGCTATGAAACCCTTCTACGTGGCACATAAACACTTCTTCTTGAAGGATCCATTCTAGAATGCATTATTAATGTCAAGTTGATGGATCTCCCAATGATAAGTAACCACAATAGTAAAAATTAGTCTTATAGTTGTAGACTTTACCATTAGGCTGAACGTCTCCCTGTAATCAAAACTAGTAGACCGTTGTGTTAGAATCCAAGTTTTGATGATCACAAAATGTGATTATGTGTTTTTATAAGTAAATCATGTTTTGAAAGTGTAAACATTGATCCATATTTGTTACCAAATGCATTTCATAAAGTTAAGAGGAAGTAACTGATAATTTGACTGATACACTCGAGTGAAGTAGCCTCACTCAAGTGAGAATCAGCTTTGCACTCGAGTCCAAGAAGTATTGCCGGAAAGTGTGGTACATAGGCTACTGAATTTTGAGATTTTTCAGCAACACTCGAGTGACAGGAAGTGCACTCTAGTGATGTCCAAGTTTGCACTCGAGCTTGAAGTCATACTGTTACAAGTACTTAACATAAAGCCAAGTTTGAGATAGAAAATATCCGTTGCACTCGAGCATTGACTCAATACTCGAGTGAGAGCCACAAGCTCACTCGAGTCCTGTGAGTAAAGCACAAGAAGTGTCTATCCGAGAGTAAGCAAGAACTTGAAAATAGGAAGCGTACTCGAGTGAGACCTACTGCACTCGAGTGATGTGACACAAGTCTTGAAAGTGCAAGGTGCACTTGCAGAAAAGTGAAGGAAGTTTTGAGCAGAAAGAATACCAGAATAGGATATATTCAGGTACACTCGAGTAAGGACTTTGACACTTGAGTGAGGACCTAACACTCACGAGTGAGAAAGTACACTTCTTCTAATACTGGTGCAAGTGATGAGCAAAAGAATGTCCAAAAGCAAAGATATACTGATGCACTCGAGTGAGGAACTTAGCACTCGAGTGAACACCTCAACACCCGCAAGTGAAAAAGCTCACTCTTGCAAAACTTAGTGCAAGTGTTGTCTCAAAGCGAAGCCTTAAGCTGAAATACACTGATGAAGTAGAGCGAGACATATGCACTTGAATGAGGATAAGTCACACTAGCAAGTGAGAAATCTCGCTCTTGATAATTCTCAAGGAAGTGCTAATCAAAAGCTAAGGTACAAGTGGAAGAATGATGATGCATTCGAGTAATGAACCAAAATTCTGCAACACTTTCTATCCACACTCGAAAGTCATGCAAGTGCTAGTAGATTATTATATAACACAAAGCAATAGTTTAAAACTCATTAATGCTCCTAACTTCAAGACAGGATTCAGAACTGTGATAAAATGGGTTTTCAAAAACTTTTCCAAAACCTATTTAATACAGTCTCACATTCACTTCTCAAATATATTTGGCCTGTGCAGTTTGGTTCCATTTACTAATATCAGAGTGTATAACAAAATTTTAGATGACTCTTGGGTTCCATTCATTCACTAACAGGATCTACCAGGGGCATATTCGTGCGTTTCAGCTTCCCATACTGGGGATTATATAACACTATTCAAATTTACAACGTTTGCGATATATATAATCATCCCAAAAGCATGATAAACCAACTAATAAAACTCAAAACTCCTAGCTGGGAGCACTATCCGCCCTTAGTCACTCACTTCTCCTTAGATCCGCTTGCCCTAGCTATAGGTTAGTCATTGGAAAGAATGAGATTCATATAAATCTCAGTAGTAACAATTCATTCATAAGATATATAATAACAAAGCATGTAAGCAAATCACAGAGCAGCAATCACATTCAGGACTTTCATCACATAACGACAGCTCTCACTACTATATATAAAATACGACAGCTTTTACTGTAATCACAATAATGACAGCTTCCGCTGTATTCACAATAACGACAGCATCCGCATTCGTTACAATTCAATGATAACCACAAACATACAATGCATTATACATAATATAAGAGAAAGAGTCACTACCTTGGTCTTTCCAGTCTTGTTATTGCACAGATTTCTTACGCTCAGGGCAGATACTAAATCCTATAATTAGAATTACAGATGACAGGTTATTACTTAATCCAATTCATCTTTAATTCAAACACTCAAGTTGGTTATCATTAGGGACATTTAATCAAGTCAACTATGGAGTTAAAGTGGTCGATTAACCTAAATGACCAATTTCTAACCTCAAAGTTCAACAATATTATATTATGCCATTACATCTTTAATTTTCGCATAAGTGACCAAATCTGCCAGAATTTTTCATCAACTTTGAAAAATCATATCTTTATGTAAAAAAATTGAATCACAATGATTCTAAAGGCTATATGACCCTTATTTAGTCTATTTTCAAGAAAAAATAGCATCCATAGCTAGTTGGATGCACAACATTCCCAGATTTGTCATTTATTGCACACTGCCAGAATTCAACCCAGTTTTCATGACCTAAATTCAAAAATTCATCACTCCCAGTGTACAAATCGAAATGATGTAAATGACCTATCAAATTAAATCTTGATATGTCTGATTTTATTCTAAAAAGTTTCAGAATTTTTTGACATCATTTGTTTATTCAAAAACACCACAAAATCAAGATACTTTGCTGGAATCTTGTTCAAGCAGAAAATCCAGTTTTGCACTTTGAGTTTCAATGACCCAAAATGCACAACCCGGGGCTATGCCCACACAATTTTTTTATGTAGAACACAATGGTAACATCAAAATGAACAAATTCTCACTCATTCCCCACGTCCTGTTTTGGGCAGAAATTCAACAAAAATTCCAACAATTACCATACTTCCAATTTAAGCCCCTAACTAGCTTCATATGTCCTCTAAGCATTATAAAACACCATGAACATAATCAAATCACCATGACTCTTCAAAACCCTAGGTTAGACTAAATTAGGGCAAAATTACACATGTCAAAATGCTCTTTCAACCTACACAACTCATAGCTTAAATTGAAGCTAATACTCACATCTTGCTCCTCCATAGGTTCTTTCTTTGATTCTCCAACTTTTGTTCTTGGAAGATGACTCAAAACACTTGCGACCTGTACGCTTGCAAAAGCTAAACGACGAAAAATTGAGTATGGGTAGAATTATTCAAAATAGAGGACTTTGAATTTTGAATAAATGAAGAAACATGAATTGGGCATACACTTGGTCCATGGAAGTACCTTCAAGTAAAGATAGTTCCATATAAGAAACACAGGATAAAGCATTAGCGGCCCTATTCTGACTTCCAATCTCATATTCAGTATTGAAACAATAGCCCAAAAGTTTAAGAAGACATTGCTCTTGCTCTGGTGTTTGTATCGCTTGACCACACAAATGTCGAAGGCTGGCATGATTGGTTCTGATGGTAAAATGGTTGCCCAACATATAAGGTCAAAATTTGACCACGACCTCAGTGATTGTGTAGAGTTCCCTTACATAGACAGATTAAGCTTGCATTCAAGGTAATAATTTCTTTAAAAAATATGCGATAGGATGGGAATCCCAACTCAAAAATGCTCCTATACTTGTACTGAAGCATCTGTTTCTAAGATAAATGGTTTCTTGAAATCTGGTAGAGCTAACACTGGAGCTTTTGTCAGCGCTAGTTTAAGATTAATGAAAGCTATATGTGTCGGAGGTTACCAGATGAAAGTGACCAGAAAAAAGCATCTTTTTTAAGAAGATCAGTCAAAGGCACCGCGAGTTGGGCGAAGTGCTTGATGAAATGGCGATAATACCTACTAAGCCCAAGGAAACCCTTAAGTTGCGATATTGTCATTGGGACAGGCTAGTCTTGGACCACCTAAATCTTTTCTTTATCTATCTCGATATCGTGGGCTGAAATGACATGGCCTAGATAGTCAATACGGGTTTGACCAAAAGCACATTTGGCCATTTTGGCAAATAATTGATGATTGGATAATGTTTCCAAAGCCAATGACATGTGTTGTAAGTGCAAAGACCACGTGGTGCAGTAGATTAATATATCATCAAAAAAATGAGGATGAACTTCCGTAGATATGGCTGAAATACTGAATTCATCAAAGCTTGGAAGGTCACTGGTGCATTTGTGAGGCCAAATGGCATAACTAACCATTCATAGAGACCGTGATAGGTTTGAAAAGTAGTTTTTTCATGATCTTTGTCGCACATCAATATTTGGTGATAACCGGATCGGAGATCTAATTTGGAAAAATATTCAGACCATGAAGTTCGTCGAGTAGTTCATTGACTGTAAGCATTAGAAACGCAACTCAAACTGTGACCGCATTCAATGCCCTATAATCCACACAAAACCTCCACGTGCCATCATTCTTTTTAACTAAAAGTATGAGAGCAAAAAAGGGACTCAAACTTGGCTGAATTAAGCCGTCAGTCAGTAGCCCAACTCAATTTTAGTCTTTTGAGAAGTTGGTTAACGATAGGGATGAACTTTGATAGGTCCTGTTGTTGGGGTAAGTTCATCTGATGCTCAAATGCTCTAATCGAAGGTAATCCATGTGGTTCAGCAAATACATGTTTGAATTTTTCAAGAATGTCCTGAAGCTCTATAGGCAACATTGTTCTAGTCTCATTGGGAAATAAAGGATTTGACTCTAACATAAACATTTCAACAATAGTATCTGTATATGTGAAGAGAATCAAGTGATGACATTGGGCCACGTTAGCCGACGAGCCTCAGTAGCCTTTCAAAGTGATAAATTGCCTGTTTAATAGGAATTCGATTGTAGATGCACATGCATCATAATATGCCACGTGGGGTCCCAAAGTTTCCAACCAATATGTGCCAATTACAGCGTCCACCCTGCCACTAGTAACATGAACACGTTGATTAAAATGTTGTGGCTAAAGATCTGAATCGACACGTCCACCACTCGTTCGTTGCTACTTAAGATCGACCCTGTGCCTCTTAACACTCTAATTGTTTGAGTGTACTCCACTAGTATACCAAGATTTTTAACCACTTGTGGATGCATAAAATTGTCCGAGCTTCCACCATCTTATAGTATTTGGACTTTAGACCCAACAATCGATCCAGTGAATCAAATGGTAGCCGCTCCTTGAGTTCCACGTAAAGCATGTAAAGAGATGTGGTAGAGAGTGGCATCAACCTCTAGATCTTGTGGTTTTGTAGGATCAGTAATCTCCTCATCTTCACATATCATCATCATCAGGTGTTTATTGGGACAACGATGCAATGGAGAGAATTTGGCTTCACATGTATAACATAAGCCTTTTTCTCGTCTGACTTGCATTTCGGCTGGCGTCATTTGTTTGATCGGTGGTGTGGTCGGAGTTGGAACAGTGGAGGCAGATTTGCCTTCCCTCTCCCTATTAACGTTTAAACAATGGAAGGTGACGAAACCAGTGTATATGTGGTGGGATAACTTTGGAAAAAGAGGACCCAGTAGAAGAATATCTATTTTTCAGAGTATCGATTTTAGGAACAAAGCCACCGA
Organism: Inga leiocalycina; assembly: GCA_963242795.1. Taxonomy (NCBI): domain Eukaryota; kingdom Viridiplantae; phylum Streptophyta; class Magnoliopsida; order Fabales; family Fabaceae; genus Inga; species Inga leiocalycina. The sequence continues at coordinate 29,538,036 of OY725328.1, forward strand.
ACGTTGAGATTTTAGCAAATAATCGAGCGAGTGCCATAGCACTAACTAATGTGGTAGGTCATTGAACCATCACATCCCGTTTCAGAGTTGGAAGAAGACCCCCAAGATAGTAATGAAGTATAGCTGATTCTGGTAATTCTTCCATTCGGTTAGCCAAAGATAAAACCAGAGAATTATAAGTTTCTAAAGAATCGTGCCCCAAGGCCTGCATAAGTTTAAATAGTTGGGAACGAGCACAATCAAATTGGGATGATCCATACATCATTTCAATTTCTTTAGCTAACGTAAACCAATTGGGAATGTGACCTGCACAATCAAGCATCTAAAACCATGGCAAGACTATACCTTCAAAATGCACTAAAGCAATGACTAGTTTCTGAGAATTTGGAATGTGATAATATCAGAAATATTGTTCAGCCCTAAATATCCAGTCCAGAGCATTGTTTCCATCAAAACGAGCGAAATCGAGTTTCACCGGTTTATGAGTAGATCCAATGGTGGCCAAACTTGAAGCGGTGGTGCTAGAAAGATGGGAACCATCCTGAGAAGGCGATGATGGTTGTGCAACCCGAAGTTGTAATGAATCGATGGATTTAACCAAAGATTGAAGCGTAACACCCATTTGGTCAAGTTGAGCAAAACGGTTCTTAGCGTAGTTAATGAATTCAGAGTTCTTCTTGATTTTAGCTTGCATCTCTTTCATGCGAATGTTGTCTGCTATCACTGAAGCACAAAGAAAATGTTCGATGAAAGCACCAAAATGTAATGGGTGAATAGAAACAATAAGAAATGAAATAAAACTTAATATATTGGATTGATAAATCTGTGAATACAGAATCCAATTCAACAGAAAACCAGAATAGAAAATTCAGTAACATAAAGGAGAGAGAATGGTAGAGAGAAAAACCCAAAGAGAGAAGAGATTCCCAAATACATCTCACACCTACTACTCAACTCTCACTCCCCTTATATTCACTCTGTCCTCTCTAATTCCCGTAACTTCCAGGTCTTTCTTCTGGACCTGAGGCTTCATCTTACTTGGTTCTGATCTGTTTCATCATTTGGGCCTGCTTCCATATTATTTTCAGAGCCCATGTTATTCCAACTCATTACAGAGGGCATACAAGCACATTTGACTTTAGTTTACAGGTGTTTACAAGAGTGGTTATAGAAAGCTCTTGAGGATAATAAATGATAAATTGTATTCGCATTCTGTTGTTATCCTAGGACTGATTTAGAGAGATCCGATGTCTTTGTTTTCAAAAGCAATGATTATTCTGGACTAATTTTCAATTGGTTGAAGGTTCTTCTAGGTGACATGCAAAGCAACACAAACTACTATTCGTGAATTAAAAAAAATGGTCCCTGTAGAATAAAATCTAGAGGATGTAAACTGAAACAAAGCATTAACAAAATTGTTTCACAACATCAAACTATGCCATTTTTCCTTGTTATGTCATGTGTTAAGCCAAAAACTGGTTGCTTTTTCTTCTCCCAGGATTTGTGGTTAAGGTAAAATGCCTTGGTAGAGCATAAGCTAATTTGAAATGGTTGTATTGTATATTAGTGCAATGATTTCTTTTGTTTGGATTAGATTCTAATAATGGTTCAACCTTATAGGACGGAATCATGCTCTTTAACTTGAAATTTTTATGATCTTTTTTTTTTTTTGGTTTTGGAATGTATGAGAAGCATTTTGATAAAAATCATAGGTTGACTATTATATTGATATATGAATTTTCCTCTGCCTCTTTTTCAAAGCTACTAGTTACTATCTTTCGTCTAGCATTTTTTTCAAGTTAACACAGATATTGGTAGTCATTTGATACCACAATACTAGGCACCGTCACGGAATCATTCAGGAGACCATTAAAATTGTTATGTTGTTGTTGTACTTGGTTTTATCTTGTTGATTGATTATATTGATGTATTTTGGATAATTTGGAACGGTTTATGTACTTTTGGCTTATTTTCAGCTTATGTTTAAGGGAAGGCTTGTGAGATGTTAGCATGTGTATGAAGTTTTTAAAAATGCAAGTTTTTCTAATAGACTTCACGCCTGGCAAAACTTTTGTACATGTCAAGCTTAGGTTGAAAAAGAGACCTATAAGAGATCACAAACCATGCTCAAACCAACCTATTATAAGATAAATCAGGCCTGTTAAGGGTGAAGCCAACAGCCAAGTTTTTGCCCTTGGTTAGAGGGAGCCAAGCATTTACATATGTAAAACTCAAGAACATACTTATCATATTGATATTACTATTTCCTAAATCTACATAATCAAACAAAATTAGTTACTTCCTATGGTCTTAAATACAAGATAAAGTTGATATTCTTTGGAAAAATAAAGGAAGCTAAATAAGCTACTTAATCATATCATATGTTGTGTTTTCTTCAATTATATATCAGTTTATTAGTCAAACTAATTAGTTTGGGAAAAAAAATATAAACATAAATACTCTAAGCTAATATAATTAGCTTTCTTAATTTCTCTAAAAAAGTTAACTTTGTCTTATATTTAGGATCAGAGGGAGTACTACAAAATTTACTCAAGAACTAATAATTGGGTACTTCTCTGATCCTGAATGTAAGACATATTTACCTAATTTAATTAGATTAAAGAAGTTAGTTGAATCCAAGTCAAAAAAATGAAGTTAGTTGAGTTAACTAAAATGACTTGTATTTTCTAAAACACCACAGTCATTTTTTTTAATTATTATATTCCTCTCTTTGTTGGTTATTGTTAAAAAAGCATCAACATGGGCAAATTAGAAAAATGTTGAAAAATATAAAAATTACCTTATATTTAGGACCAAAATCAACCCCTCAAATATGTCTTATATTAAATACAGAAGGAGTAAAATACCGGTTCACCCATAAAAGTGGGTCAATTGCTCACATATTTCTAAATTGGTTGCAAAGAGACGGACATCGAAAATATTTTTCTACAACACTTTCAATGGACGAATCACTTGTGTGAATAACTTCAACCAATTGCCATATGGGACTGAGAAAGCAAGATCATCTTTCAAAAATTTGACATGACTAATATATCTATATGAAACAAATTTAAATGAACATATTTGTATATAAAAAACAAAATTGATTTTTGAAGAAAGGGCACTTCTGTCAAAAGAGTTAACTTTGATTTAATCGCTAGTTTAAAATTGTACATCACAAAACATAAGCATAATCTTGTTTGGACTTGTTAGATAGTCTACTCTTGAATCTTGATAGGCTAAACCAAAGTTCTTAAGCCCATTAGGATTTGGACATTTATACAATCAATTATCTAATTAATTTTGAAATTATCAGCCATTTGACTAACAATTGAGATATTAATTTTTTTTAAGAGAGTTCATGTGAAAATTATTCCATGAAAATAGGAGATACCTACCCATGGGCTGCATTTGCTCCAGACTGCTAGGCAAGACCTTCATAAGACCTTCAGCTACCAATAATGCACGAAAGAAGCCTCAGGAACCACGTCGTCTTCAACCAGGTAAAGGAAAAGCACGTAAACCCCGCAGGGAAAACAGTGACGATGAGCTTTAAATGTGGGGAATGAGGGGTGATGATGGTTTTGCGTGATCTCCTAAAATGAAATTGGTTGATTTAAGGGTTAATTCTTTTGATCGAATTTTGGTCTTGACGTTTATCGTTTTAAATTGTAATTATTGATCCTTATACTTTTGTAAGAACTTTATTTGAGTTGATATTGTTAGGTATATGATTCAAAACTAAAACTTCTTAAGGGCTTCTTTGGTATGAGGGGAGGGAAATTTTTTTTAGATGAATTTAAAAAAATGAAAGACATAGGGTGTGAAGTTTTTAATTAAGTATTCTTACTATTTAATCTTACGTATTATTTATATCAAAATTTTGTAACCCAACTTCTTTAATTTTCTTAAATTCAACTCATAAAAATTTTCCCTCCCCTCCAAATCCCTCACACCAAACAGACCATAAAAGTATATAGGTTGTATTTAATTTTAGGATTCAATATATTGTAAATAGATTAAATGTCTTATTTGTTCTTAATAAATCATGCTTAGTGATAATTCTTATTACCAAGTCAAAGTCCATGTACTTTTAACCAGCTTTTGTTTTTGTTCACACACTTCTAACGAATTTAATTTAATTGTGATTCCTATACTTAACTTGCGTCATTAACTAAAAGTTAACAGTGCTATTAAACTCACTAAGTTCTTCTCAAACTATAGGATCAAAAAATACGTTTTACAATTATAAAGACTAAAGCTAAAGTTCAATCATACTATAAGTATTAATAATAATATTAACCCTTAATTTATTTTAGTTCTATTAGTTAATATGACATATATTTTCTAAAATCATCTTGTCCTTAATTATTCTTGGGGCACATCAATAGGAGAAAATTAAAAAAAGATTAACAAACATAAAAATTATATCTTATATTTAGAATCGACATCAATTCTCTAAATATGTCTTATATTAAGAAGGAGAGAGAGTATTACATAAGCATTTTTTTACCTAGGTATTACATAAGCATTGAAAGCCCATATTTTTCTTCCTTGCCTTGTTAAAGTTTACTGTGAACTCTTTGCAATGTTACAAATATACGCTAGCGCACATACATATATATATAACTAGCTTGTGCTCATGCTTGTACTTATAAAACAGTTATGCTTAATTATATCATTTTTTTAAATTAAATCATTGTCTTTCATATTTTAAACATACTATATCATTGATAACATAAGTAGCATAGAACAACAATATGATATCAAGAGTCCTACCATCACTAATTAACTTTTTTGAATAAGTTACATGAGGTTTTTTTTTTTTTGCCAACAGTTACATGAGGTTTATTAAAAACAAAAATACAATGAAAAGTAACATAAGGTTACTGAAAAAAAAAACAGCAATAAAGAATGAAAGTGGGACAACATCTCTAATAATTGAAAATGTGAAGGATTATATACCAAAAAACAGCAATAAAGCCTCCTATCTTAACGTGTGCTTCCCCTACATTGTATGAGAAGTTTATAGATCTGGAGTTTTTATATTTTAACAATGAACTTGTACATATTGATATGTTTTTCGCTTTATTTCATACTTTGTTAGTTATTGGCACATCGTAATTACTAATCAGCAATAACAAATTTTTCGCAGAATGAAGTAATAATTGGCACAACTCAATAGGATGATGTATCAATATTCCTAAATATCTCCTTGTGTTAGAAACAATATTTGTGTGCTTCCCCACTTAGGGAGATTGTAAATCTATAGCCATTTCATTTCAATTATAATAAAAAGCAACACAATTGAGAGTTAAGAAGAAAAAGAATATATGATAATTTTTGTGCGCGCTTGTTTTGTATTTTTTATATGCAATAAATTTGATATAAGAGAATATTATTTGAATCATAAATAACTATAGCTAACGTAATAAGGAATGACAAATTCTTTTCATACAACTTTTAAATTGATATAACTCAATAGGATGAAGCATCAAGATTCCTAAATATCTGCTTGTATTATAAAACATAGTATCACATGAGGAGCTTGTAAATCAGAAGTTATTTTATTCAATTATAATCACTAAATCACAACAATGCAATCTTAGGCAAAACCATAGATTGAAGATCATAAGCTCCGATACTCAAATTTTCTCTGCTAAATCAACTCACATATTCACGAACTTCTCGGTGTTCTTCTATGAAAAAAAAAAGAGATATAACATATAGAAACCCCCGTGAACCCCAAAATTTTATAAGTACAGAATCAAAAGCTTAGCAATCAGTGGAGTCACGTACCTTGAGAGGTTCGACTATACGAGTTTTGATGGTAAAAGTCATCAAAATGGGAAAGATTGTGCTCCTCTAGTATATGCGAAAGAAGCCAAAGATCAAAAGAGGACTTCCTTTTTATTTGCTTAGTTTTTAGGCAGAGGGCAGTTTGGTATTTTTATTTTTATATTTTAGTGTTTGGTCCTTTTAAATAATAGCCATTTTTAAGATCCTCCGCGATAACTATTATTTTATCTAAGTCCTTGAATCTAATTTTCCTTAAAATGTATAGCTCATTATTCTATCTCATTATTGAAATTTATAGCTCATCATTCTATCTCGTTATTATTACGTAATACAATAAATCAGAAATATATTTACAATTATTTCTCTATTCTCCAAACAATAACTTTATAGCTCATTATGCAATCTCTTCATAATTAAATGTACAACTGAGATTTTCTCTTTAAGTATAGCATCACATACACCTAAAATTTTGCCTAAAATTCCAAAACCTTGATAATTCACCTTACTCTTATGGTGGCATGACAACACAGTTATGAATCATAACATCCTATAGCCTAAAAAAAAGGAGAGAAGTTAAAGAAATTGCTTATCATTTCAAAATGTTTGGATGCCTGCAGAAAAGACCAATAATAAATTTGTCAACATCATGCCTGAAGCGTTCAAACTGATTCCATAATCTAACAATATTGACATGCAAGAAAAGTAATTTCTCTAACTTTCCTATCAATAAAAAAATCACTCGCAAAAGTGGTTCAATTCTAAGTCTTGTGTATTTGGTAATTAAAACTTCTGTTGCTTTTATACTTCTTTCATCAAGGCTTCTTTCATCTTGTCTTTATCATAGGGGCAGAGCTATTAATTGCAGAAATGATAGCAGAGTAACTTAGATCAGCCATGTAGCTTCTCGAAAAGTAAAACTACCCTTTACTGCTCACACGCTGCAAGAGAAAAGATCACAGCCTGTAATGTGTTTTTTTAGGAAAGAACAAACTAACAGTAAAACCAATGCATATTAAGTTCAAGTTGTCAATGCAAATTTAAAGACTTCAATAACATTAATGTGCAGCATCTAGAAAAACGAAGCCATTGATCTACACCACAAAAAGAGGAAATCCCTAGAATGTTTTCTTTGCAATGAAAATCAAGGAAGAGAGGCATCTACCTTTCGCCTTCAAGGATTTGAGGATTTAAGTTTAATTTTGTTCTTCCCCTTTCATTCTTCGATCTTGCATTTTTGTTCTGCTGCTTGTAGACCTCCAAATCCCCAAAGTCTGATCAATGAAACAACTTGTAATAACTCATACAAGAAGTTTGAGATTTGATCCTGAGTATAGGAGAGAGAGCACTTGAACCTGGAGCTGAAGTGTCTTCAGATACTCAGTTGCTTCATCCAGCATTGAAGCTTTGTCCACCTTATATTTCAAGTAAGAAGTCAGCTAAGTCAATTAAGAGCATGACGGATTAGGTGTTTGTGTGTGCTTAATTGGTCATGTTTGGGGAATTGATCTTCTGCAATTTCAAGTATGAAGTCACTCAATGAAACATCATATTTCATACATTAGCAGAGGGCTGAAATCCCCCAAAAAAGAAAGTGAGTTTCATTTAGAGCACTTATAACTGAAACTTTGAAAATCTTATCATACTTTAACTTTGAACAAACTTTGATGAGCCTGTTTTGTTGTAGTTAAGAATCATGAAACAAGATCATTCCATTATTTATGAAGCAACACAACATAGCGAGGATGAGAAAAGAAATAGTCAAACCTTGTTGCAATTGGGTATGACTTCTCGCAAAGCACGCATCTTCTCATTGGTCCTGTCTGTTCGCCTGTGTAGACAAGTCCAAAAAAAATAATACTCTTTAATCATATAAATGATAGACTACAGGACACAAACTCAGAAAAAAGTATGCTATTTAGCAAAACATAATTAGAAAATGACATGATCACCCTTTCAGATAGATTATGCACTTCAGCACAGGCCTTATTAGAATATCTTCATCATTGTTTTCAGCTTTTATGATATACCTCAACTTACCACAATCTATTACTTTCAGCACTTCCAATATCACCATTTTTTTAGCATTGGAAGTCGTGAAGAGAGATACCAATTGGCCACATTTTATTATAAATAGCTCCTTTAATTTCTCAAAAAGACCAGAAGGAGATGGACCATGGCATAAGGCTTCCAAGCATTGCATGGCCTCAACTTTCAACTTTTGCAACTTGGCGAAGAGGATTCTAGTTTGATATAGTTGATCATTTGTGGTGTCAATCAGAAATTTTATGCTATCAGAATCACAAAGTACAAATTCTTTTGCAATCTCCCTAAACTTTTCCTAACAAAAGAACCTCTAGTGTTTGGGGCAATGCCTGGAATGTTTCATTTGTGATAAAGGAATCAAAATTATTTATTGATATCAGTCTAGACGTTGAATCATCTTTGGAAGTGTTTATGGAACACGGCTTCTCTTGGAACCTGTACATCCCCGTGTGCACCTTTTGTACATTGCCAGAGCAAATAGAAGAAGAGGCAACTGCCTGCTCTATGCTTTTTCATGAGTTGTATGATGTCCTTTAGTGCCACTCTCAGCAAGAACTTGATCAGAAGTCTGATCATCCTTAAAGGTATCGTTTTGGAGGGCATAATTTAACTGTTCAGAAGTGACACCTTTCTGTACCAGAGATTTCAATTCCAACGTTTCCAAATTATACTTGAAGGGAACCAACGCCTATTGACAGTGCATATTTGACTCCCCTGGATGTTCACTCTTGGGAATAATAAAGGCTGATTCAGGATGATTAGTTTCATAGTCAAACAATTGGTTATTCAACACTAAGTTTAATGAAATCAGGATAGGAAAGAGACTGAAATACCGATGAGGAGCCGCTTTAGAGTAGTCGGCTAGGATATTGTTTGACAGAAATGATCCTATGAACCTTGACAACAACATTTTCTTCCCATTGGACGCCGGGCCAGGCCCTCCGTCATCAAGAACGGCCTGGATCTCCTCTGCCCGCCACAGATACTCAGTGAATTTCTGGGTAATCGCTTCTTTAAAGTTGTTGTACATCTTTTGCCTCTAACCAAGAGCATAAACGAATCAAAACAAGAACTATAAGAAAATTACAAGATTGACGAAAACCCTAGGGCTGGAATAAACTCGTTTCAAAAAAGAAATCAAGAGAAATCCCGATCGGCAGCTGAAAACCCTGGGGAATCTTCCGATGAATGAGAGGATAGGATCGAATAATCTGAGAAAATTGTGCCTGATGGACGCGCTTTGATGAAATTTCCGGGAAGGAGGAGTCAGCTGCCTAAGCCACAACGTTTTCTTCTTCTTGCCTGCCATTTACATGTACAATTTACATTGAAATTTTAAATTTTGAAATGAGGTACTGAGCAGATGGCTTGTTCGTAGCCCGAGGACAGAATTTTTTATTCAGAAAAAATAGAGGACGGCTTATGAACAGTAAAATGAGTTAGTCATAAAGAAGCTGTTGGATGGATCAGCTTGGGGGAATAGATTTTATTAATATATTCATGATTCTTCCTTCAATCCTACCTATAAAAGTTAGTGAAAAGTTGACTTACTTTAAATCCTAAATATAACATTATAATAAACTTTATCTTCTAAATTTATAATTATTTTCTAAAATATTTCATATTAATTAAGGAGGAGAAATTTCCAATATAATGATTAAAATAGATATTTTAAAAAACCAACACATTTTTTTTAAAAAAAAGCTTACTTTAAAAAATAGGCCTCTTAAAAAGGTTTGCACACTGAGAAATGAGTATTTCCACTAATTCTTCTCTCTTCTTTCTCTTCACTTAAGTTTTCCATCATTGGATAAATTTTAATGGTCAAGATTTTACCAAGAAAAAAAAAATCAGACCAAGCAGTTAGACCAAGGTCAAATGGGGGTCAAACATTAATTATCATAAAAACGAAAATTAATATTTTAGATAAACTAATAAAAACAAAAATTATAATGTAAAATAAATTTTAAATAATAACAAGAAAATAAGTGGCAACATATATTAATATATTTTTTAAACTTCTATAAAAAAAAATGAATATCTTTAAAAAAAATTGCTTAAAATCTGTTAGTATAAGTTATGATGCTTATAATTATGCTATGGTTATCTAAACTATTAATTATCATTTTTTTGCCAAAACTATTAATTATCATTACTGCATAAGCAAATCAGGGCTTAGATTATGGGATTAGATTTTAAATTTCAAATATTATTACCAATATTATGATATCTAATCTATTAATAATCATTATTACCCAAGGCAAATCAGCCCATGGATTAAGAGATTGGATTTTAAATTTTAAATTCCAAATACAATTCCAAATCATGTTCTCTTCCTTCATGTTTGTTTGTCCACTTCATTGTTTTCAATCTTCTTCTTTCGCGTTTCATTTTCCTCTGGTCAAGAATTGAGGATTCTAGTCTCCTATAACTACTACATCCTTCTAGGTAATTTATTTCATCTTCTTCTTGTCTTTTTTAAGATTTCTTTTTTGCTTGATCTACTTTTATTTTCATCTTGGTCTTTTTGAAATTTTCTCTTTTCCCCCTAAAATGGTGCAATATCGCAATTGGATGAAAAAAATATAGACCAGTCAACCTATATACCAAAACCAACGATTTTCCTAGTTATAACCAGTTTTGTCCTAGTTCAGTCTAGTTCTTATTGGTTTGCTTTTCTTCCAGTTTAGGGGCTAGACCAAACCGGACAACCGATCGGTTTCCAATCGAAACTCCAGTCTAGTCCAGTCCGATCTTTTGTTCCTTAGATTTTACTCTATTAAAAATATTATTGTAATATTAAATATTAAATGATAATAATATTTTTATAAAATAAATCTCAACCATTAAAAAAAATCTAACGATAAAGAAATTAAGTGGAGAAAGTAGTTAGAGCTGGGAATACGGGCCTAGGGCCGACCCTTCACGTGCTCGGGTCTAAACGGGCCGGCCCGTTTCTTAAAAAGTACCATATTTTTTAAGCCCGCAATTTTACAGGGCTCGGGCCTAAACGGGCTTCAACTCATTTTAATAAAAAAAAAATCTTTTTCAAGTTTTACAATTTATTTTTTATTTTGCTTTAAATTGAGATGCATCATTTTTAAAACTCATAAATTTTTAGTTAAAATAATCATCTAATGTCCAAATTAGCCTTTTTTTTAAAGTTTAAATGAATAAACCATTATAGAAAATAAAATAAATCAAATCAATTAATAAGTGTTTGCCTGTTATTAATACTTTATTAGGTACTTAGGTGTCTCTCATATTGATAATTTGATATAATGATATTTTATTTATTAATTTATTTTTAAAAAAAATTAAACGAACCTAAAAGGGCCGACCCTACAGGGCTGCAGGGCTAGCCCTACAGGGCCGGCCCTTTTAGGCCCACTTCCCTTTTCAGCCTCTAAATCATAAGCCCGCCCATTGAAGGGCTCGGCCCTAAACAGGTCGGCCCGCCGGCTCGGCCTGAATTCCCAGCTCTAAAATTAGTTGGTAGAAATACTATTGGCCCTTTTTAAGTTAGGATTTCATTTAAAAGCTTTAAATAGGCTTCAAGTCTTTATGTGCAAAACCGTCACATAATTATATTTATATCTACACACTCATTTATGTAAATATATTCATTTGCATATATTTATATGATAAGTACAAATATATGAATAGATTTTCCTATCAAATTCGTGGGTTTTACTTTATAGGCTTGCAAAAATGAACCTATTCTATTTGTTTAAATAGGCTTGATCATGAGTTAGAGCCTAACCTAAGCTACTGACTTGGGGTCTGTTTGGCAAAGCTGTGCCTATGGGTTACCGCGCGTTTGGCATAAAAAAAGCTCATCAGAGGAATTGGAACTGTTTGGCAAAGCTTCAGCAATCACTGCACTTCTCCCTCTACCGTAGTTTTTTTTTGAAGCTCCATCGCACAGCTTTTTTCCCCACAGCACTTCTGTTATCTCTCTTCCATCAAACTCGTTGGTTTTGTTCGACATTCACGCATGCAAAATACCATCTTCGCTGTGGGTTTGTTCGAATCTGAGCTTCCGCCGGAGGTGGTACTGGTGGTATTTCGATGGAGGTGGAGAAGAGAAGACACGGTGGTGGTGGTGGTGAAATTGATGATCGGTTGCTGTGTTTTCTTCCCTCTCGTCTTCAAAGTTCATGTTGTTGTGACAGTCCACTCCCTCTCAGTGTCGGATCTATGTCTGAGCTTCGTTCATGGTGGAGGTGGACGCCGCCAGCGACGATCAGGGTGATGCGATGATGATGGGTCTACGCTGCTCCACTCAACTGTTGCTCCCTCCATTTCGAAATGCCCTTAGCTGAAGAAGTAAAAGCACAGTGACCTAGGTCCTGTTCAAAACACAAGTTTTGACCAGGGACCTACTTGAAATATGAAATGTTTTGAGTAGGGACTAAAGTATAAATTTTTAAAATATTTTAAGGCTCAAATAAAATTTCCTGAACACATGGGTATTTTCTGTGATTTTTCCTATATACTTTTCTTCACATTCTTGTAATTTTCACAAATTGTGAGGCCCTTTCTATAGTTTTCCCCAATCTCAAAATATTAATTCTAAAACCCCAAAATCTCTCATTTCCTTCTAAAACACCTGAAATGTAAGATTAAGAACAATTGTAGCATTAAAAGTCCAAGAAAACATTTGTATGAATAATTTACAAATTTATGACCATTTTCCCTTAATTATAATTAATTACAATTAATTGCAAATCCCAACGAGATGTTTAATTATTATCATTCAAGTTTGAGGACTACTATATTTTTTTAGTGAAGTACTTTGGTGTATATTTTTTTAAATAATAATTTAAGTTTTTTTAATCAAATTTTGTTTATGTTTTCTCACTTCAAGTATATCAATATATACAAATAATACACACACACACACACACATGTAGTATTCAATAGTATCCATGCCCTTTTCAGTCATTTTGCATGTAAACGGGCTTTTCAAACTCTAATCCAAACAAATTCAAGATTAGAAAAAAAAAGTCACTTCTGCCACTGCTAATCCAAACACAAATCACATTTACATTTTCACTTTTAATCCTACCTTACTTTTCTAAAAGTCAGATGGTTAAAAAAGCCACTTCTACACCGCTAATTCAAATGAGCACTTATATAGGTCAGGCTATGCCAAAAATATGTTAAAAGCTAGTTCTTTGATAGGCTTCTAGATTTTTTCTACCCTTAGTTATACTTATAACACACAAATTAAAAATGTAACAAATATGTGAAAATATGTCATGTTTTTACCAAGGATAAGGTGCAAATTTAATAATAATGTGTTACCAAAGGTGTATTTAATACAATTAAGTTTTGTTGGGGGTAAAATTATATACAAACATTTTAAAATGGGATAAAAGTAATAACATCATCAATTCAGACAAAACATCCATTTTGTGACCCATAAAGTAAGAGGCAATATTCTCTCTCTTATCCACATCATTCTCTCACAACCCCCCCCCCTCTCACCCTTCTCCTCCCTACATGCATCCCTCAACTTTTTCTCCAAGTTTGTGTTTGGGTAAGCCATAAACCGTAGTTTCAAAAACCCCTTTTTCATAAAATCGAGATAAAACTTCTTTCACATACTTACCTCGTAAATCGTAAAAACTATTCTTCAAAAATTAATCCAAACACATACAAATAACAAGAATGATTGTTAATGGCTTGGCCTGGCTCATATGTGGTTACTAATGGCTTTGCCCATTTTGGAATGGAATGCTGAGCTGGTGACACTTGTGATCATATTTGTCCTTTTCTGTCTGTTAGATCCATTTCCCTCTAAATATATAACTTGTTAATATTGCGTATAATACTAACTAATTAGAAGGTTCTACGGTGACCCAATACTTATTTTTGGAGCAGAAAGTCGAATTATTTTGTTTAATTCCACAGTCATTTCTCCACTGTGATATTAAGAGTTTTATAAAAGAGTTACAAGCAAAAACAAGGGCCCGTCTGAATTTAGATTTCATGCCTTGGATATGAATATTGGTCTTATCCAATTAAAACCTCTGAAAGTACCATAAATTGATCTAATGAAGTTTCATGGGTTTTGCAGGATTGAAGTTGTATGTATGCTTATGTAGCTACATTACTTTTCCGTTACATGCTCTTGTAACTCAGGTAAAACTACACACACTCACTCATTTATTTCCTGATTTTCTGCTATTTGATATGAGACCTCATGCAAGATTTGATTTTCTGTGCTATTTATGTTGTGTTTATAAATTATTTTTATACACTAGTAAGTATTTTAATTTAAACCAATTGTAAGGTTTATATATGTCCATGTCATTATGATCTTGTAAATTTTGTTTTACAGGTTTAGTTGCATAATATCTTAAATTGCAGTATGATAGTTAGTAGGAATTATTGGCCATTCAACATCTAGGACTTAGAGCTATTGGAATTCTTGGTCAGCTGGTTTTAAGGAGGAAGAAAATAACAACTATTTGGAGTATATATCCAATTGAAGTTTCAGTGTCTTAGCGGGTTTCTGGATCATTTGTTTAAGGGTTATTGGAACATTAGTCACAAGGATATTATGAAGTTTTTCCTGAACTTAGTTTTTCTTTTCTTGGAGCAAGATTGTGGATGGCATGAATTATGTCTTCACTTGTATAATTGTGCATATGGATATATATTTCTTACAAAGCTGAGAAATTCTTACTTTCTAATATTTTGTCGTTCCATTTGTTCTTTTTTTGGGAATAAGGTAGTTGTCATAGATCATCCAGAATTTATGTAATGATATAAATTATAAAGTATATTTTTTTGTATAGGAGCTTATTGTTAAAAATAATCTCCAATACAAAAAAAGGTCCTCTTTATTTTTCTTTAAAAAAATGCTACTTTTTAGGTCAGTTCTAATTACGACTGGTTTAAAAAAATCTACTTTCTAGATCAGATATAAGGTCACATGAGGTCTAAAAAGTTTGCTAAAAAGTCAAACTTTTTAGAACTTATCTTTGGGAATCGGTTTAAAATGTCATACTTTTTGGACCTCACCTTTGGAAACCAGTAAAAAGAGTGACCTAACAGATTTTTTAGACCGGCTGTATCTAAACATGTTCAAAAACCACTCTAAAAGTGATTTTCACTAGGTTTAAAAAGTGACTCTTGTACTAGTGAAACTTGACACTTTTAAAACCAATCAAGCAACCTCCTTTCTCTTCCTCTCTCCTTCTCTTACAATTCCTATGGACTCATCCTCGGAGGAAGAAGCAAGATACAAGGCTAAAGCAAATTGAAATTGGTGCAAGAGTTGCTATTCCCAACAAAGCTAAATTTGTCTCTTCAAATCAGTCCTCCCAACACCAAACCCACCACTTCAAATTAGAGAGCTTTGGACTCCTCTCTCTCCTCAATGCCCAAACCAAAACCTTGCCAAAATAATCTTATTCATAATCACTCATTTGTCCTCTCTCTCTCTCCTCCTCCTCCAATATTCACAATATTACTTCCTCCTTAACAGATTCTCCTCCTTCTTACTCTTCACCTTGCAACAACTCTAACCCCACTAGTAACTTCCACCACCACCACCACCGTCATTTACTCCAAAACAGCATCAATAATGCCAATCCCTTGCTGTCTTTTTCGTCGTTTAACCATAAGATTTCTTAGACCCATCAGAGGAATCCCTCTCTACCAAAACCTATATTATTTTTCAATCGAGTGAAACTTTAAAGTATGTGTTGTTTTTCAATTGGTCAATGGTAAAGTGAGTTGGCATATAATGGATACCTGGATACTATAGGTGGGACCCACAAAAAGAAAAATAATGGCGTTTGAAATATTTAACAAAGATGGCACTTTTGCTTTGTTTGGAAAGGTTTGTGGGTATTTTGAACTCGAAACTTGTTTATGGTGTCATATGCTCTTTAAGGAAAAGATCATAGGCATTTGTGCCCATTCATCCTTTAAAATATCAGGTAAATAAAGAAAAGGTTAAGGGGCAATTTTGCCTTTGCCGTTATCTCAATTGATTTTAACCATTAGTTGACCAAATATACTGAGCTAACAGTCTACATGTCATCCATGTAATTTTTGTTAAGGTGTAAATTTATCTCTGAAGTTTTAGATCTAACTCTAAAAAAATGAAGTAGATCATACATAGACTTCTAAGGGCAAATTTACACCTTAACAAAAATAAGGTGTATGACATGTAGACAATCACTTCAGCATATTTCGTCAACAAACAGTCAAAAGTAACTGAGATAACGACCAAGGTAAAATTGTTCTCTTTTTGACACTTTTGGGACAAAATTGCCCACGAAAAAACTTCTAAGGCAAAATTGCTTCTCGCTAAAAACTTTCAGAACAAAATTGCCCCTTAACCCATAAAGAAAAATAATGTGAAACAAGCAATACATAGGGAAACAAACTCGTTAGTAGGGGTGGAAATAGGCCATGTCATACTTGACTCTTAATAGTCCAAGACTGTTCTACAATAAATAGGTTTGAACCTGGCCGATGGCCTATTATAGGCATTTTTTTCAGCTTGAGCCTAGCCTATACAAAAGCCTGACCTGGCTTGAGCCTATTAAAAGAGCTTGCAATTTTTTTAAAAAAAATTAATTCTATTATTTTATATTATTTTTTATTTAATTAATATTTTTTCATTATATGTTATATTTTCCGAATGTCTTTTCCTTTTTATTATTCAGCCATTTTTTTTATTTTTCCTTTTTCTATTATAATTTTTTCATTTTATTATGTACAAGGTGACTACTATCTAGACTAGTTTTTAAAAATTTTCCTTTTTTTTTTAAATTTTAGGGTTAAGGGGCAAAACTAACCTTAAACTTTTCTCAAAAGTGCACCTACTATCATAAACTTTTTTTTGGTGCAAAAGTAACCATGAACTTTCAAAAAATGGGCAAAAGTGACACTACCGTTAACGGCCATTTACTCAAAAGTTTTTAAGGGGCAAAAATACCCATAAACTTTTCTCAAAAGTGCACTTACCACCATAAACTTTTTTTGGGTACAAAAGTAACCATAAACTTTAAAAAATGGGGCAAAAGTGACGGTTCTCTTACTGTGTTCAAATGTCATCTTTTGATTGTTCTAAATCCAGGAAAACAGCACCTCGACTTGTCCACCATGATTTTTCCAAACCAAAAATTGAAAAATTGATCTTCAATGAAGATGACATCACCATCCTGCTCTCATCAACCTGCCGTAAATGGAATTGTTGATATCAATGGTGTCCTAAACGCAGTTGCCAAAATTATTGATGGGGAAGGATTTCAACAATTCCATTTACTGCACGTTAGTGAGAGTAGGATAGCGATGTCATCTTCATTGAAAATGGGTTTTTCAATTTTTGGCTTGGAAAAATCATGGTAGATAAGTCGATGTGCTTTTTTCCTGGATTTTGAATAATCAAAAGATTACATTTGAACCCAGTAAGATAACTGTCACTTTTGCCCCATTTTTGAAAGTTTATGGCTATTTTTGCACCTAAAAAAAGTTTATGGTGGTGAGTGCACTCTTAAGAAAAGTTTATGGGTATTTTTGCTCCTTAAAAACTTTTGAATAAACGGCCATTAACGGTAGTGTCACTTTTGCCCCTTTTTTAAAAGTTCATGGTTACTTTTGCACCATTTTTAAAAGTTCATAATTACTTTTGCAACAAAAAAAAAAGTTTATAGTGGCGGGTGCACTTTTGAGAAACGTTTAAGGATAGTTTTGTCCCTTAACCCTTATTTTATTATGTATAAGGTGACCTTCCTGTCCCAAACCTTTTCACTAAATAAATATTTTTTTCACTACCATTCCACTATTTTTCAACAAAATAAATCTATAATTTAAACAATTTTATGATTATTCTTAATTTATATCATTGTATATTTATTTTCATAATTTTATATCAGACATATGTTGTTTGATAAGCTTAACATGCATTTTAGTCAGCCTAGGGTCAAACTTGTAAGCTAAACATGCCTTTTAAAAGGCTTGAACCTTTTCCTATTATCAAACAGGCTAAAAACATGCTAGACCATAGGCCCAGACAAGCCACCTACGATTTCCACCCCCCTCCTCTTTAGGTTCTAATAGCACAAATTTTTTTCATTTTGTGATGGAAATGGTGGGGCTTATTTCAAAATTGGGTTTTTACTTTTTCCCACATCGCCAGAGAGACAAAGAAGAAGGGAGTCGTAGAGGCAGAGAGCAATGTTTTACAAATTGGATCGAACGTCAAGCCATAAAGGTTAGTGGATCATGGTTCGTTCGGTCCATCCGATCGGATCAATGGTTGAGCCAGCACTGTAATTATTAAATAAAAATAATTTAATATAAAAAATATATCACATAATTTAATCTCATAATAAATTAACAAACTTTTATAACAATATATCTCAGAATTCACAAATTATTGGTCATAAAATATAGTACAAACACAAATAAATATTAAAATCAAAAACGAAAAAAATAAGGGTGATGTTGCTTCTGTCACTAAAGCAATCAATTAATAACTAGGACAACCTACTAATAAAATATAGTGACAACTTAGGTCATTCTCCCAAGGAGTAATCTATGGGTTTTTCTTTAGGTTGAATTTAGGTGATAAAAAATGCAATGCAATAAACCTAAACTAGAATGCAAGACACTACTACCTAAATGCAAAATGCAAATAACTCTAAAACCTACATGAGAAAGAAACCAACCTAAATGAATGCAAATACAATTTTTAAGGGGGTTTTTTATGAGAGGCAAATTAAAATCCTAAGCAAAGAGATTAAGAAAAAGCAAGGCAAATAACAAAGATCTAATTCATTTATGATAATAAAGGGGACAACTTAGGATTCACATGGAGTTAGCTTTCTTAACCCATATCAATTTATTAGACCAAAGTGGTTTTGATGAAAGATTGAAATTAATAGAATTAATCAACTAATTGAAACTCGGAAACCCTCAAGTTCAATACAACTAATCCACTAGAAAACTCATAATGGAATAAACACTAGTTAATGAAATCCATTAACACCAGTCAAAATAGTTTTAAGATAGTTTTGGGAATCATGTTCACAATTGCCTAATTAAACAACTAGACAATTAACCAACCAAATCAAACAATTAAGAGGTTAAACCCAAATTGACAATTAAATTAATAATCTAATTGACAATCAAAAGGTTGGCGAACAAAAATCCCAACAATCATCTAAGCACAAAATCAAATCCAAAATATCAATTTAATTCAAATTAAATATGTCTACAATATAAAACTAGATTGTTCTTAAGAAAAAAATTCAAAATTATTTAAAATTAAATAATCTCAAATCTTAAATGATCTTTAAGTGTAAACCCCTAAACTTTATCTTCCTTCCTATTTCTTCCAAATGACCTCCCAAGAAAGCTCAAGTTGCCATTAAATCCTTCCTTCTCCCAAAGACCAAACAACTCAAGGGCATGTCAAAGAATGGGTGGAGAATAGGGTGGTGATGGGGTTGAAATGAGAATTATGTTATGACTGAATGAATAAGCGTGTGTTCGGTTCAACATTTTGGTGGCATATAAGCCCGTTTTTTATTGAAAAATGACTTATCCAGTTGGGCTTTTTTTTTATGTTTGGTTCAACTTTTTCTAATTGCATCACGGGTAGAATAAGCTACTTGTTAAATAAACTCGTCACTATAGCTTTTCTATTAAGTCACGTATTACGTAAGTCGAGATAAAACTCCTCTCACATACTTACCTCGTATACCGTAAATCACGATTTATAAGCACTTATTGTTCAAAAATAAATCGCTCATCTAAACATAAATCACATTACAAAAATTGACTTTTCTATTAAGTCATTTTTAATAAGTAATAATCATAATAAGTCATTTTTCCTACCGCTATCTCAAACACACACTAAATGTGATGTGAATTGAGTCAGAGAAAGAGATGGTTGTAAGAGTTGACATTGTGCGTGTGGTAAGGTGAATTGATAGATTAGAAAGAGGGGGAAAGCGTCCCTTAGTGTGTGAGTGCAAGATGGAGAGCGTCGGCTCTCAAGAGAGAGTCCATAGTCCTGTACGGCTAGGTGTTTTTTACGGAAAAATAAGGAAATTTTGAGTATAAGATTTAAACCTATTAAAATTGAATTCATCTATTCAAATTTAGTTATTAAGTTCTTTTTAAACTTCTAAAAATAATTCTGTATCATAGGATGTTCTAATATGCTTTTTTTTACAGGAAAAAATTAAATAAAATTGTAATCTATCATATATTTGGAAATATTAATCTATCACAAAATAGGAAATTAAAATATTAACAATTTAAACTCAATAATCTCATAGTTAATTAGATTTATATTATTTCCTAAAATTAGTTAACAATTCAAATATTATCTAATAAATCCAAATTAACCTAAAATAGTCCCTAAAATAAATTAATAAGGTGTGATAAAATATATAAAACTTGAGATTTATCAAAAGGACAAAAGTTAAAAATATTTAAAAGACTAAAGTGCTTGTTTGGAATGGCGATTGAAGTCTTCAAAAACAGCTTTTCAATCACGTTTTATAGTATACGAGGTGAGTATGTGGGAGAAGTTTTATATCGATCAATGCGAATAGGCACTTTTGAAGGTCCCAAACAAGCACTCAAACTTAAAAATGGCAAAAAAATATTAAAACATAAAAGATGCGACTGGCGTCTAGCAATTCAAATTATAGTATACCATGCATTTGTTCCAAGGACCGCCTACTATTTGCTTCAGCTGTGGTCGCTACGGCATCTTGAGTCCTCATGCCCAGGAAAGATCATTGTCACACAGGGAAAACAAACAGAGTCATTGGTTGAGCCACCGGCGTGTGTACAACAAACCCCAACCGACACGCGTGAATCTAGCCCCTACGGCTCTTGGATGCAGGTATAGAGAAGGCAACGAATTCCTAAGAGAGTTGGGAAACACAGCGTGGAACAAGGGCAATTAGGCTTTTCCACGATCTCGCGATTCGAGGTCCTGACTGAGGCAAATGTGTTGGAAGAGCCTCAATACCAAGTAAACGAAAATGTCAGACCCCTCCACCAAGGTGAAACAACCCTAGCTAGATAAGAATCAAAGGACCAAAGGCATATCAAAAAGGGCGACTAGAATGGAAAACAAAAGGAAAAGAACCGGCTGGGACCTTCTGCAGATAGCATCTTCCAATCCATGACTTACAAAGCATTGCAAGGACACACCACCTTAGATAGGAATTACAATTCGGCCATCCTCATTGAAAATGAACGTGTGCTTCAATGCAATCAGGGTGGTAAGGCCAACCTTGATACCACAGGCCCAATTCCCTAAGTTCGGGCCCAAATTTTAGACTTGGCCCAGTTCCCTCCATTAAGTAAACCACTAGACCCAATCTCATAGGGCAAAGGGATCAAGGTTGCAAATATACTTCAAATCCATAATATGGGAGAAAAACCTCATGAAAGGCAACCTGGACCATCAATTAAAATGATGAAGGCCATTGCTCGTGAAATGCAGAACGAACCTGGAAATGAAGATATTAATATGCTTACCAAGGGAGTTGATTTCTCCTGTAATTCCTCCCTTTAATTGTTTTATAATGTCAATCATCACTTGAAACTGTCAAGGAGCCTTTGACAAAAGGTTCCCATCTATTTTTAAATCCTATGTTGACACTTATAAACCTGATATCTTTGTAATTGTAAAGCCACACATTTCTGGACAGAAAGTTGATTGAGTAATTAAAAAACTCGATTTCTCGCACTCCCATCGTGTTGAAGCTATAGGGTTTTCTGGTGGGAATTGGATATTGTGGGCAGACAAAGTGAACATCAGAATCCTCACCAATTACTCCCAGTTTATACACATGGATGTTTAATATATTAACAAAACTCAGTTCTTATTTATTGCAATATATGGCAACCCCCAACCCAATCTTCAAAAACTAATATGGCACGACCTCTTAGAATTAACTAAACGCCTCTCTCATCCCTGGCTACTAGCTGGTGACTTTAATGCTACCGTTCATAATGATGAAAGATGAGGAGGATCAATTTGAGCAGCTTATGGTTGCAATCACTTCGAGGACTTCATTTATCAACGAGGCCTACTTGATCTGGGCTTTAATGGGCCAAAATTTACCTGGAGAAGGGGCATGGTTTTTGTAAGGCTAGATAGAGCTGTATCTAACCAAGCTTAGTTGGACTTGTATGGTGAGAGTCAGATCAATCATCTACCAAAAATTCTATCGGACCATAGACCAATTTAAATCAATCTGGCATTCCAACAAGAGTCAGCACACAACCGAAATCTTTCAAGTTCTTGGCTTCTTGGCTCTCACACCCAGATTTCCCCATATTACTGCAGTAAAATTGGACAGAAAACAAAAACATGATTGAAAATATTCTCTCCTTTACTGAGGTGGCACAGCAATGGAATATTAATGTATTCGGATCCATTGGCAGGAGGAAAAAGCATGTGCTATCACGTTTAAAAGGAATCCAGGCAAAAATGGAAGAATATTCCTTTTCTGAATTCTTATCGAATCTTGACCAATCTCTACGAGATGAGTTAGAAGACAAGTGTCTCCAAGAGGAATTACTATGGACTTAATAGTCCACCTCCGACTGGATTTGCCTAGGAGACAGAAACACCTCATTCTATCACACCAAGGCAATCATGCGAAGAAGAAGAAGTGCAATCCTAAAACTGAAGAACAATCTTAGAGAGTGGATCACTGATGACAAAGATCTAACAGCAATGGCACGGGATTTTTTTACTAATCTTTACTCCATTAGAAGTCAAGATTTCACACCTTCGCCAATCACAGGTGCTTTCCCTGATCTATCAGCTTTTGAATATGACACCCTTAACGAGGACATTCATATTGCAGAGGTTAAGGAAGCACTATTTGAGATGAAACCCCCTAAGTCCCCCAGAGTTGATGGCTTGTATACAATGTTTTTTCAAACCCAGTGGAACACTGTCAGTGCTAACTCTTGTCCCATACTCGGTAACTATGGGCAGGGGATCCTCTACCGCCAAAACTAAACAAGACTCTCATAACTTTAATTCTGAAAGTGGCCCAGCCCCAATTAATCAGCGAATTCTGGCCTGCCTTTGTTCGGTTGTGTATAAAACGATTACAAAAGTCCTCTTAAATCGGCTACAATCGATCTTGCCAAAAATAGTGGGCACCTACCAAACTAGCTTTGTACAAGGAAGGAGTATAATTGATAACATTATTGTCACTCAAGAAGTCCTTCACTTAATGCGGCTAAAACAGGGAGCGAGTAGTTGGATGGTAATGAAAATAGACCTAGAAAAAGTTTTTGATAGGCTGAGATGGGATTACATTGAAGATACCCTAAAAGATGTAGGACTACTTGATAGAATGATCCATCTCATTATGACTTGCATTACAATGGCCTCCATGCAAGTGCTATGTGTAACCCCTTTCCCACCTTAGGCCGAGATTAAGTTCTTAAAAACGTAATTAAGTTTGAATTAGAGACCATATTTGAAATTGGGACTTATTAAGGTAATCTTTTGCCCAAAATTGGATTTGCAAAAACTTTTTCAAAACTTATTCACAATTGTCTCATACTCACAATACAAAACAATAATGGCCTGTACAGGTGGATTCCATTTACAAATATCAGAGTGCAAAGAAAATTCCCGACTCACTCGAGTTCCATTAATTAATAAAGGGTCTACGAAGGCACAAAGCCCATAACTTTTGCTTTTACTTGGGGATTACACAAAACTATACTACGAATCCCAATATATACACAATTGTTTCCAAAAACATCCAAATAATTTATACACGATAACCAAATATTCCAAAAGTAAAACTCCTTGCTCGGAGCTCTAACTACTCTTCGTCGCCCTCTTTCCCTTGGATCCTTCAGCCCTATCTAAAAATTTGTGTTTTTGGGAGAGTGAGATTTTAAAGAATCCCCATAGTAGCAAATCACTCATAATATGCACAACATCAAAGCATGAAAGTAAATCATCCACAACACAACAATCCCAACAACAGTTGCAACGGCCGGGGTAGGTATCATAGGCATCGCCCCCCTACGACGGCTCACGCTGAACTACTTGTTGTATTGCACATCCACATGAACATATCACATATATCACCACAGCTAGGATCCATATAAAACATTTCACAACACGTAGCCCCACGGGCTGGATACTCAAACAAGAATCCACGATTCCATAATGCAGCCTCGGCACTTATAGCGGCAGATACAACGGCCAAGGCAGGTATCATGAGCATTGCCCCCTATGACAGCTCACGCTGAACTGCTCGCACTGTAATGCCCTATAGCCAATAACACATTCACAATGATAAACATGCATACCAAGCATCATACACAACATGAGAGAAAATTCACTACCTGAGTCCTTCTGGGTGTTCCTTGGCACCAGTCTCTCCCGCGTCGGGCAAATATCGTATCCTAGAATCACAATTAGGGATGAAGAGTCAATTCTCTATTCCAATTCTCAATGCCTTCTTAACACTTACTTGGTTATCATTCTTGCTCTTTTAGTACTCAAGAATACCTCCAAAAATAGCCCTAAGGGATTGGAAGACTATTCCTAAAGATCCCATTTTGGAAGCACAACACTGACATTTTTCACTATGACACTCGAGTGAAGATGACCTCACTTGAGTGAGATTATATAGACGCTCGAGTGAAGAAGGCCTCACTCGAGTGATGGTACGGTCTGCACTCGGGTACTAGAGAGTGAAGGTAGCAAGTAAACACCTGAGAGCACAAGGACTTTTCAGAGACTACAACACTAAAGCACACTGGACCTCACCCTAGTGAAGGCCAAATGCCTCATTCGAGCACCTGAGAGTGAAGTCCAGAAAGTGAGAACCTAAGAGAACAAGAGAAATAGTAGTAGCCCAAATAGCTTACTACACTCGAACACAATACAGCTCACTCGGGTGAATACCCTATACCCGTGATATAGAAGGCACACTCTTGCCCATAACCACGAGTGAAAACCTAAGAGGCAAGTCCTTGGTGTCAAATACACTAGTCACTCGAGCATGAGGATGCTCACTCGAGTGATGTCCCATAGCACTCGCAAGTGAGACTATGCACTTTTGAATTTTCCAGAAAGCACAACAGAAAAACTGAAGAGAAAACAGAATATACGCACAGTACTCGAGTGATACTCAACCTCACCTGAGTGATCTTCATCCCTCACTTGAGTGAATCCCAAATCACTCGAGTGATTCTATCAGAACAAGAAAATGCAGTAAAACAGAGGCATTTTCCCAACACTTACCTAATTGATCCCAATGGACACAAAACTTTACCCAAATTCACTCCCACAGAAAAACACCCAATAAACTCAATGGGATCATCAGAATCATCAAAATCCTACTCCATTATCATCCTTTGGGTTTTAGGCAACAAACTATCAATCTCATTTAAACATCACATTTCAATCACCAATCAATCTATCTATCCTAAACTCATTCTAAGATACTATTCTCATGCCAAAAACATACCAAATGAACAGTGGCACTCATTTTTGAATTCAAGAAAAAATTTCTAGAAATTACAAACTACTTCAAATGGCATGAAACATAGAAAGATAGATTAGTTTCACATACCTCTTCAACTTCTCCAAAAACACTCTTTGATTCTCCAACAACCAAATTTTCGTGTGATCACAAACCACAACCAATGGACAAGCTACAACCATCAAAATAATGCTTATCACTCATAGAACAACTTTAATGAATGATGTTTGAGCAATGGAGGGCATTTACTTACCCAAATCACCAGCTTTTCTTCCTCTCTTGCCTACAAGGTCGCCGGAAATGGAAAAAGAAAGAGAGAGAGAAGAGTGTGAGAGATGGGGTGTGAGAGATGAAAAAAATGATGATGATACCACTCCCTCCATATCCAGCGAAAATGAGGGAAGAGAGGAGAGAGAAATATTAAAATACTCCCCCCATTTGACTTTCTCATCATTTCTCTCTTCTCACAAAATCTTGCCACATGTCCTCTTCCTATTGGCTCTCACACAATAAGTCACCAATTAACTTATCTTATCCATCCATTAGCCATTTAATTACACATCTCATTTTCTCTTGGTTAGTAATTAATTCCTCGCTTAATTACCAACTCATGGCCAATAATTCCATTCTTCCAATATTCCACCAATTATGACATATTAATTAAAATAGCCACAAAACACATAATAATTCACACTTAAATTCACAATTATCCATAATAATTGTCATTAGCCCCTTAATCGTAAATTGGGATATTACACTATGGAAAGATAATCCATCGGAGACATTCATACCATAAAGAGGTACAAGGCAAGGGGACCCTCTTTCTCCATACATCTTTATACTCTGTATGGAACGTTTGTCTCAGGCAATCACAGCTGCGGTTAGAACTAGGGAATGGAAAGCCATCAAATTGGGAAGAAGAGGTGTCCCATTCTCACACCTCTTCTTTGTCGACGATATAATTCTCTTTGGTCAAGCCATGAACTCACAAGCTACGATGATGAAGACAATCCTACAAACCTTTTGTATATCATCTGGGCACAAGATTAGCCACTCCAAGTCCAAAATTTATTTCTCCAAAAATGTTCCTAGAATGGCCCGTAAAGACAGTTGTGATCAAATGAATTACCAACAAACAGAGACACTGGGAAGATACTTGGGTATACCCATGATCACGAGAAGAGTAACAACTAGTACCTACAAATACATTTTAGAGAGAGTTCAAGGCAAGATGGCAAGTTAGAAGGGCAAGTCCCTTTCACTTGTCGAGAGAATTACTTTAGCTAAATTGGTATTATCCACCATTCCCTTTTACACAATGCGAAGTACTCTCCTCCACTTTACATGCTGCAAGTGAATTGAGAAGACTATTAGAAGATTTATATGGGGATCTTTAGACTAACAAAGGGGCATTAATATTGTAAAATGGAGTGAGCTTTGCCAACCCTTGAAAAATGGCGGTTGTGGACTTCTCAAACTCCAATATCAAAACAAGGCCTTCATCTCCAAATTGG
Source organism: Inga leiocalycina (assembly GCA_963242795.1). Lineage (NCBI taxonomy): Eukaryota > Viridiplantae > Streptophyta > Magnoliopsida > Fabales > Fabaceae > Inga > Inga leiocalycina. The sequence goes on from OY725328.1 coordinate 29,564,926, forward strand.
TTTATAGATTATACTCTGAACTTGAGGCCCTCTGGGTTCCAGTGCTGAAAGGAAAGTACGATATGCAAACTATGGAGCAAGGATATACAGACTATGGAGCAAGGACTAATAAGGAAGACCTTATCTCAGCTATGGAAATCCCTTGTTAGAAATTGGGAGGATACCTATCATCATATCAAATGGAACCCTAGAGATGGAAGGAAAATCAGGTTCTGGTCGGATTACTGGGTCATTCATCATGGGCCCCTCAAACTCATGTCGTGGAAACCAATCAGTGAGGAAGAGCTCAATAAACCCATCTCTGATTTCATAAATAACGAAGGTCAATGGAAATGGAATTTATTTCAGGATTCTTTGCCACCAGACATCCTCAAAGCCATATCAGAGGCCAAGATTGCTCAACAATAGTAGAGTCAATATTGTTTTTAGGACCTCTCCAGTAATGGATTATTCACCACCAGATCCTTTTATCGAGCAGCTGAATGCTCCAACTAGAACAACCCTGAGGACAAATGGGAAAAACTATGGAAGCTCCCAGTGGCACAACGAGTTCGCACCTTTTCTTGGCTTTTGCTTAAAAGGAAATTACTCACGAATTAAGAAAGATACAGGAGGGGGATGACCTCAGACCAGCATTGTAGTCTTGCTAAGGTACAGTAGAAGACACGAATCACGTCTTTATGCGCGTCCACTTGCCTCAAATATATGGAAAAAAAATTCTCCCCACTAATATGTTTTTGGACTTCTCTCACACAGATCTCACTTCATGGTCCACAGGTCTCCTAAAAAGCTCAACAATGCATCTATCATGGAAGATTGGAATATTTGTTACCTGTTGGAAGTTGTGCCAAGCCCGGAAGCATCGGCTATTTGCCAATGAGGTTTACACAGTTGAAGCACTGCTAGCCCAAGTTAGAGCAGTAATTACCCATGCGACAAGAAGTTTTGCTATTTTTAATATTCTAGGGTAAATTGTCACAAGAAGTTTTGCTATTTTTAATATTCTAATGTAAATTGTCCAATCCATTAGCTCAGATTTTTTATTTTCCTCAACATGTACCTTCCCCGCTCATAGATTACTATACAGTTTGATCAATGAAATGAAATTCCTTATCTAAGACGTTTAATAAATTACATTTTTTGACATTGGAAAAAGAGAATGGTACAGGTAATACTGTAACAGTAATGACTTGCAAAAGGGAAAGAGTCTATGTTACTTAATTTTCATTTCACATTTGCTTCTTCTTTCTCTTTCTTCCTTTCATTTTGTTTCGATGGTCACCTTCCTTCTGCGTTCCAGCTTCGGCAAGTTTAGGGTCATGGGCTCATGGTTAGCAAGTTGCAAGTGGTTCAGGTTTCATCTTTAGATTTGCAGCAGATTTTTGGTTCATTATTTCTGTTGTTATTCAAGGAAAGATATGGAGGCACTGGGTTTTTCTTCTGTTCCATCCTCCTCCCCTTCCTTCCTCTTCTTCCTTCCTTTTTTTCTTCTTCGTCATTGTGGCTCAACCTCATCACCTGACTTGTCCGGTTCTTTAAGATTCGCTCTGGCTTCTGGCTTAAAGGCAGTTTCTGGGTGAAAGCCGGTTCTTGCAGGCTCAATCCGGTTAAAGTTCTAAAACGGCTTTCATGCAAAGAACGAGTTGTTTGGCACTTTGGCCAACGGTCCGGTTCGGTCGGGGTTCAAAATTATTGGCATATAGAGTGATAAAGAGAGCACCGGAGAAGGGAGATTGTGGGGAGATAGAGTGATTGGGAAGAGACGAACAGGAAAGAGCAAATCATTAAAGAAAAATCGAAGTTCCTCCTCAGGTAATGTTGTAGATATCCACTCTTTTACTTCCTCATGTGTATACCAACGAACTGATCCGTCATAATAGTACATGGAATTCCAATGTTGTGTTCTTGATTGATGGTAATTATTTTAGTTTCAATAGATTTATTCTGTGCTCAATTTATTTATCTTGTGCCAGCCCTATGCTTGTACTAGTACCAAATTTGTATAACTTTTTGGAGTCTTTTAGGGTTTGCCTGAGTCTCTTCGAGTTATTTTAGGTTCATAAAGCATACGACTTAATTATTGCTTCTATATATGACATTTTCTTCAAATAATGTGACTTTGATTGCTCCACATTACTAAATCACTAAACCAATACTGGTCTCTGTGTAGGACATGACTAAGTCTATACACTTGAAAATTTTTTATTTTTGTTTTGTCTAAGTCCTAAAGCTTATGTTGCTAAATTTGCACAAACACAAGAAAATCATTTGCGTAATTAGGGAGTTGGCTGATGAGAATGGGGAGCTTGATTTGTGCATAGAGGGCATAAAGAAAGATACAAAGTTTGGGTCCAGAGTTTATGCTTTTCAGACTGATTCAATTAAACAAGATGCTTAAATCACTACTATTTACTCGACTCTTCTGGCATATCCATCACTTTCCATAGCTTGCAATGAAGAACTGTTCTGCATATTGTTTTCCAAATACCTTCAAGTACATTGTAAAACTTATTACTTGGTGTTTGTTTATTTTTTCCATAGGTTCAAGTTAAACTACAGTTGATTTCATCGTTGCACCCTTGGAGATTGGCCTAACGTTGTTAAAAAAATCAGTGTATGATAACCTTTGAAGTGGAAGCCAATTAATGATGTGTGACAGGCTCAGCAGCTTACCTGACTCGTTGCTTCTCCATATTCTGTCATTTCTTCCAATCAAGCAGGCTGTTGCCACAAGCTTCTTGTCCAAGAGATGGAGGCCACTTTGGCACTCTCCTCCTAATCTTATCATTCATGATGAAAAGTTTCATGGTCGTGAAGTCTTCATCCAGTTTGTTGATTTTGTCCTCATTTCAAGGGATTTGGAATTTCTCAAAAACTTTCGCCTCAATTGTCAATCTTTTCACGTGTCAAATGATAAGATTAACATTTGGGATGATGCATTAATCAATAGGAAAGCTGAGCATCTTGAGATATGGCTTCCATGTGGATTTATGAACAAGTTGCCCTCTAGTGTTTTCAACTTTAGTACCATTAGGGTTTTAAAATTCAAGTTCGTAACCATTAGTACCCTTTCTAGTGTGAATTTGCCTTCCCTTAAAGTTCTACATCTTAGCATGGTTACACTTCCTGACCTAAACTGCTTGGCAATGCTGCTTTCTGGATGTGCACTTGTTGAACGGTTAGTGCTGACTAATTTGGGGATGAGCGATGATGGTCCGATGCCTGAGACTGGAAAGCTTAACCGTTTGGTCACAGCCGTTGTTCACCCCAATCTGGTGCTTTTGAAAGCTTTGTCTAATGTCACATTTCTAGACTTCGGGGTATGAATGACATTGTATGTTTAAATTGTTTCATTTTTCTTTCAAAGACTCTATTCACAATCTTTTTTGGGTCTATGCTGGTCCTCCCTCATGCAGACAATATGGTGCTCACCCGGTGCCAGTGAGCCACCTTTATGGCCGCCTGATGCAGATAATATGCCAACATTTGACAATTTGACACGCCTGAAATGTTATGCTGCTGAGTGGACCAAGCTAGTGAACTGTCTCCATAATTTCCCTAAGCTTCAAAATTTTGTAGTTTATGAGGTTTGAAGATTTTAGCTTGATTGTGTGTGAAATACTTCTTCAATTGTTAGTTCTCTAACCATATTTTGTGTGGTCAGATTTTTTCTACGTCTCCTCCTCAACCAATACTTTATGTTCTTCCGTGTCTTTCATCACACCTCAAGGAGTTTACTTTTGGTCGTTTCAGCTGGATCTCCGAAACAAATGAAGAATTTATGAAATTTATATTGAATAATGCACGAGTTCTGAGGACTATCAAGATTTCAAGTGGATTGATGAATCGTTTATCTGAAAAAGAGATCCTTGAAATAATAAAAGTATTATCCGTATACCCCAGGGTCTCTGTGAATTGCAGGTTTTTATGTGATGTAGATGCGCGTTTAAGTACAAAGGATTATGGGATCCCTGGTTCGAGTTTTGATGAATATTCGTTGTTGGACTACAGAAAAATGTCACGCAGCAGCTTTTGTTTTTGTTTTTGTTACACTAGATTGTTATTCACTTATGCAGCTCTTAGATTTCTGCCTTTGATTTGGTTCAGTGTTTTTTGGATTATTAAATGGTTGTTTCAACTTTTGTCACATGTATTTTGCGTTGAACTTGTATTTTTGTAAAAAGATCAATAATATAAAATGGAAAAAGTTATCCAACCCCAAGGAACTGGGAATTAATAAAACATAAATTTTATAGGGTAATTAGGAAAAAAATCAAAGCAATGAATTAACATAATTATCAAAGTTACCAATAAAATTATGATGGACAAGAGACGTGTGTTTTGAAGGTATGATTAATTTTTCTGTTTTCAAAGTTATCAAAGTTACCATCAATCATGGATATATGATTAATTTTTCTGTTTTCATGATTCATCCAAAGAGGTCATTAAATCGTATATCAAATCTTTATTAAAGCCGTTTAACCATATCTCTTATAAAACGATTGATAATGTTGTTTTTAGTACGTTTGAAGGTATGCCCATCCCAACAAATCCTCCAAGCCTCCAATCCCTTGTATCATGTAACCTTTTATAATTTTTAATATATCATTTTTGCCCTTTGCTTTTGTTTTTGTTTTTGTTTTTGTTTTTAAAAAGAATGGGCAGGACATCCTTGAATAAATTCTTCTTGTATGTGATGTTTGATGGGGGGTTCAAAGATGTTAAAATGTTGAGGTAAAGAAAGAGATGCAATAAAAATAAAGATCAAAATATTGTCGTTTTCACCCATCTATATGAGGTTTGGTTAGATAATAATTTCCTTTAACATTGTTAATTTGCTGTAGAAAAATAGATGATGCAGCGTTTTAACAAGCTACGCATGAATGCCTTCTCAAAAAATATCAGTAGAATGGAGAGACATCGCACCAAATCAAATACTATAGCATTTATATAGCGGCAAGGGCAGAAGGGATGGTCCATAATTTTATAGTTAGTTTGCAAATAAATAGGAGTAGTTTATAAGGCAACTGAATCGTTTATATAAATTCTCGAAGTTTCAATGGACTTGTTGCTTGCATGATCATAGCATTTTAAATAAGCAAAAAGCATAGCCTTAGCTTGTTTAATGCTATATTGGTTAGTGAACTTGCTATTCTATTTCTTGCTTTTACGTACAAAGTTATTTTATTCCCTTATTCTTATAGAGAAGCCAGGCATATGTGTGTCAGTCCTATTTTGATGTTCAGGGCAAGGCCAGTCCTGGGTACTTCTTTTTGTTCAATTTGTGGTTTGCTTCTCTTTTTATGCATAAAGTCGTCTCAGATCATATAATATCCTTTACTGTGCTACCTAGTTATTTCTCAACACTTTTCTTATTCAACATGGAAAATTAAATTGTTAAAAGGGAAAATTGACAGAAAATACCATCAAAATTGGTAAAAGACAAATTAGTATGTTGAATTTTTATAATTCCAAAGAGACTGATTTGAAAGTTTGAAATGTTGCAAAATTTAAGAAATTACTTAACTATTTTTATTTTTTTTTTTTAAATAAAAAATCTTAAACCCCCTTGCTTGCCGCTGGTTGCCGGAGCTCCAACGCTGGTGACTGACAACGGTTGTTGCCACCGGAGCTCATATGACCTTGCCCGTGACTGGAGCTCTGGCTGTCTAATATATATTTTTAATTTTTGAAGTAAAAACTGTCAATATGTATACGAAAGTTGTACACGGCGGCCTAATATATATTTTTTGAAGTTCTCAGGCAAAATGATAGGGACCAAGGTAGTATGGCCTGCTTGATGGGGCACTTGATTGCCTTGGCTCTCACACCGCAAAAGCTAGCTTTTGGGGTGTAGTTCTCTAAGGTGTTTGGGTGCCTATCATTTGGTATCAGAGCCGGTGGCTGGCGGACAGGAAAGGCCTACCTACGGAGGGTTCTGACCGGAGGGGTTGACCAGCAAGTGGCTGAGTGAAGCGTCGAGTGAAGTGCCATAGAGTGGAGAGACATCGGCTTTCCGGGAAGAGTGTATTAATAGGGACCAAGATAGTATGGGCTGTCAAAGTCCCACATCGAGTAGTATGAGTGAGTAGTATGGGCTGTTTGATGGGGTACTTAAATGCGTTGACTCTCCCACATCAACAACTAGCTTTTAGGGTGTGATTCTCCAAGATGCTTGGGTGCCTATCACAAAAGTTGTCAATATGAATATTTGAGTTGTTAATAGCGATATTAAAGTTAAAAATGGGGTAATTGTTGAATATTCAACAAATACCAAGTTTACAACTTTTATATCGTTATTTAATAACTCAGATATCCATATTCACAACTTTGGCAAAACAAATATTAGCCGCCGGAGATCCGATGAAAGTTATTAGGAAATATTCAACAAATATCTCGTTTACAACTTTAATATCATTATTAACAACTCAAGTATCTATATTAACAACTTTAGACTGAGAAATCCAAAAAATATATATTAGCCGCCAGAGCTCAGGCGGCGAAAGTTATTAGGAAATATTCAATAAATACCCTGTTTACAACTTTAGTATCGCTATTAACAACTCAAGTATTAATATTAATGACTTTTGCTTGAGAAATTCAAAAATATATATATTAGTCCACTGTTTACAACTTTAATACTCAAGTATCTATATTGACAACTTTTGTTTGAGAAATTAAAATATATATATATATATATTAGACAACCAGAGCTCCGATCTTTGGCAAGGTCATCGGAGCTTCAATAACTGTGGCTACCGCATAGCATTGGCACTAGAGCTCTGGCGGGCGGCAAGGGGGTAGGATTTAGGGTTTAGGGTTTAGGGTTTTTTATTAAAAAAATTAGTAGTTAAGTAATTTCTCAAATTTTACAACATTTCAAAAATTCAAATAAGTTCCTTTGGAATTATTGAAATTCAACATACTTATTTATCATTTACCAATTTTAATGGCATTTTTCTGTTTTTTTGACCCTTGTTTAAATGAGTTTTTCTTTTAGGGGCAAAGTTGAAAAATTGACTCATAATTCTTTTTTGATAATCACATGTGCCATTCTATTAGAGGTAATAACTAGTGTTAACCCCCGTGCGTTGCACGAGAATGTGAATTCTGATTAATAGTATATTGCAGGATTAATTTTTTATGACTATAATGCATTTATTTGTACATTTGTAAAACTAAATTTTCAATTCAAAAATGCATAAAGGGTGATTATAATCATGCTTATATATCACATTTTGAGGGAATATTTTTTTGGAGAATTTATTATGCCTGGTGTATCAACAACATATCAATAAATTAATAAATGGAAGGCTATGTGGGGGACAAAATTTGATAAAGCAGAGGTAAAATGCCTACAATTTTGGTTTTTTACTAAATATATCACCAAAAGAATCTTTCAACAAAAAAATGAATCTTACATGATATTTTGAAAAATTTCTCTATAAACCACATTGGTTGTCTTGTTGGTCGGTTTCTTGTTCGAATCAAGTATTAAAATCTTGATGCTGTCCATTGAGTTAACCCTTGACAAAGCAACGTATAACTGACCATGTGTGAAGACAGGTCTGGGTAAATATAATCCGACGTTAGCCATTGATTGTCCTTGACTCTTATTTATTATCATAGAAAACGATATTATGATGGGAAATTGCCTACGCGTCAATGTGAATGGGAGTTTAGACTCCGATTGATTCATATCCATACGATGAATTAGAACCTCTTGACCTGTACTTGTACCATTGAGCGTGATTGCTTTAATAAAGTGTTTCCCCAGAAATGTGACCTTCAACCTGGTTCAATTGCAGAGTCCTGCAGCTTGATCTATATTTCGCACGAGCATTATGGGAACGCCAACTTTCAATGAAAGCCTATGTGGAGGTAAGCCAGAGCATTTTATTGTGTTCAAGAATTCTATAGTGTACAACTCTTGAAATGATGCATAGCCTCAATCTGCTGAACTCACAGAATCAGAGCTAAAATATTCAACAACATCACCAGGCAATAAAGCACACATGCGGTCATTGATTTGCTCTACAACTTCTACTGTTGGTGACAAAATAGCCCTATTAGTAAGATATTCAGAATCAGACAAATGATGGAGCAGATCAGGATATGTAGCTTCGATTATCGATTGTAGAGGATCATGACAGTCTAGAATTAAGAAATGTTCTGGTATTTCTATCTCTGATATTCCATCATGGGTCAAACCAATCTGGCCATCACCAACATCTAGAAGCCAGTCTGAAAATTGCTTCAGCTTTGAATTATCTTCAGCTGAACTTGAAGATAACCACATGTTCTTGGTAAGTTGGAACAACTTACAATGACCCCATAAATGAGAAGAGTTTATGCTCAAGTTGACAATATCTGCACGGTTCCCGATACCAAATTAATTTATGGGATAAATAGGGTTTTTCGAAAATTCATTGATTTAGGTAGAAAAGGAATAGAGATTATTATTAAAATGGTTTTGAATGAGAATCAATCTCTTTGATCTTAATGTCTCGTTTTAAATTTGATTAGTTACCAAAACCTACAAAATGAATAATTAATGCAATAATATTCTAACAAAATCATTTGGGTAATTAATCAGGTAATTAATATTATTTGTGATGCAAATACTCCAATAATTGGGGAAACTAATAAGTAAATTATCGCTGATAATCGGGGACGAATATGTGATGGGATTCAGCCAAATTAAAAACATACGGTAATTATTGCAATGTTATTTAAAAAGTACGGTAATTATAGTAATAATAATTTAAATCAGCTGATATAATAATTAAATAACGTATTTTGTCACATAAATTATAATTATTGTTATGGTTTCAAATAAATTTTAATTTGATATAGGATTAATAAATTATCTCTTGTTTTAAGTGTACTCTTAATTTTAATGCTAATAGTAGTATACACAGAGATCTATCAATAATAAAAGTATGCTATTTTATAAAAAGAGGGAAATAATAACCAAGAAACTCATAATTGATTTTATTTTGGTAAATCATAGTTAATTATAGCTAACATAAATTTAAATAGTAATTTACATTATTGAACTTCTTACATTACTCTAACCATAACTTTTTTATTTGTGAATCCTCAAACCACAAATTTCATGAGAATTAAAATTATGATGTTATTCTGGTTACACATTATTTGTGAACCTGAGAATATTATTTTTCTTGCATATTCTTTATTTTTAGTATAGAACACTTTGCAATTGAATCAAACACTGTGTAATGAACTTTGAACCTGTCAGAAATAACCACTCAACTGGCAACGTTAATCATTGATCAGAAAGTCGTTAATCATTAGGTGTTTAAGTCATAAAGAAATATGAAAACACATTATTGAAGAATGTTGAATACTGTTTGATCTTACTTAGGCTCGGTCTTCATCACTTCCCTATGACATGACTTGCACATCAATTTGGCACCCTCATATATTGGTTTTTGATCACATGAACATCCATCATAATACCAAACGTGAGTTGTCTCAAGCTTTTGGATTGTTACCTTGGTAACAATTTCAGATTCCTACAAATCACATCACATAAGCAAATATTAGTAAGCTTAAAAAAAGATGCGGTTGGGATATATTGTATACATACTGGAATAGTTAAAATGAAAACTATTTACCTTTGATAACTTCGAAATTTCATGTAAAGGAATTTTGACAGGGAATGATAAGAGTGAGTCACTTGAAATCTCATGAGACACAGTGGAGGAGATCTGTGTGAAAGCCTGACTTGCCTTAGGGTCATTGTGAGTCTGTATAGTAAATGCGACATTTACATTAGAAAACCCTATACGTTATATAATTTAGGTATACAGACGCACAAAAAACATGGACACAACTAAATTTTAACCTGTCATAAAGGTCTTTTACGTCTAGAAAATCAGGGTTGAAAAAAACTTGTGTGGCATTGAAGGCACTACATATGTCTCCAAAACCTTAAACAAAAAAGCATGTAATTTTAAAACAAAGAAAAAATGATTTTATAGGGAAATAAAAGATATATGTAATACTTTTGTTTTTTGTAATCCTAGCAAACCGTAAGACAACTAAGGTGGGCACATCCAGATCTTCTGTTCTGTCCTCAAAGGCTTTGACTGCTACCTCCCCAAATAGAGCTACGTTGACATGTACTTCACTGCACATGTTTTCATATGATTATGATTATGATGAACTAACATGAAAGTAGATATTAATATCATAAATTGATTAATGTTAAATCTAGAGAGTATGTTACTTAAGATTTGCAATTGTGAAATTCAATTTCTTCATCGTGCCAAAGTCTCTCCTTAGATCAACTAAATTCCCAAATGCTTGTAGGTAGCCCTTCACATCTGGATGAATTTGTCGTCTAGGTTAGAATAAAACATGTTGAATAAAAACCATGGTAGAAATATACACTAACCAATTAGCTCTTCATGTGTGGCTTCACCGCTAGCGATGTCATTGACTGGGACAAAGTTAAATGCATGAAGAGAGATTTGGAAGTCATGTTTCTGAAAAAATGTGTTAGTGTGAAACGTAATCTTCCAACGGTGTGAGCACGTTTTGTAGTCATCATTGTTGGCTAACACTTCAAAGTTCTCAAATTGGTACACCTCACCCTCTTTTAAATCCTCAATGTACCTACGGATTTGTCCCCTCTAGACAATTGAAGACTCAATTCGATCACCCTGTTTGCAAATAGTTAGATAGAATATGAGAAACAATATAATGTTCACTTGATGAATGTGATGATTACATTAGATACTTACTTGTTTGTCAACTAATAGCATACTGACTTTCCAAACCTCAAATGGTGCAGCCTTCTTTGCCATTGTCCACTTCCTAAGTACCCTAACAATAATGCTCCAGGTTTCCTTGCTATCATCAATGTCCTTGAGTAAAGCATGAGCAATGTTTGCCATTGATTGAGTTGATGTAACTGATTCTTCAAGAATGGTCCTCTTATGCTGGATATGAGGATGGAAGGCTTATACTGAGATATATAATGGTACGTGCATGTAAAGAAATTTTCAGGAAAAACAACTTTCAATGACATGCATGGACTAAATGGTAGTAATTTAATTAGGTTGGGAATGTCAGCCATTATTCCCAACAATCTTAGAAGATTAAGGTTATTATTTAAATTGTACGGTAATTATAACATGTGTAATGCTACGTACATGGGTGGACTCAATTGCTCACATTGTATGCCGCATTTTTAGGAAAAAGCCAAGATTAAGGTACTAATTGATAAATTGGAATTGTATGGCCTGGAGAGAATGAGCGTTAAAGTCGTGGTCCCAACACCAAAAATGCTTTGAATTTCCCAATTGATTCATGTTATTAATTTATCTATTATTAATTTAATTAGGATTTGAATGTTAAAGTTATTATTTCCTACAGTCATGGAAGATTTTGAAATTTGAAAGGATACACCCAATTATTCTTTACAAATCATTATAAATGCGTTTTAATGTAATTAGATTATTTAAATTTTGAAAGGCTACACCCAATTATTATTTGGCAATTATTTGGCAATTATCATAAAAGTATAAGATCAATACTGCGTATATCTTTTCAATTGCTCACATTATATAGGAAAAAGCCAAGATTAATTAAGGTACTAATTTATAAATTGGAATTGTATGGCCTGGAGAGAATGAGCGTTAAAGTCGTGATCCCAACACCAAAAATGCTTTGAATTTCCCAATTGATTCATGTTATTAATTGATCTATTATTAATTCAATTATTAATTTAATTAGGATTGGATTATTAAAGTTATTATTTCCTACAGTCATGAAAGATTTTGAAATTTGAAAGGATACACCCAATTATTCTTTGCCAATCATTATAAATGCGTTTTAATATAATTAGATTATTTGATTTTTGAAGGGCTACACCCAATTATTATTTGGAAATTATCATAAAGGAGTTTTAATGTAATTATGGTTGTGATTATTTATAAGTACAAATTTCAAACATGTCTCAAAACAAAATAATATGTATATCAAAATAAAACTTCAATTGTAGTTTAAAAAAAAAAGTGTTCAGCTTTTTCAAACTAACATTAAAAAAAATAACGTATTGCATATTAAAATGCAGATTTTTCAAATAGAATCTAAAATAATAAGATAATGATTTTCGAACATTGAAAGGCTACATCCAATTATTATTTAGCAATTAATTCAATTATTAATTTAATTAGGATTGGAATATTAAAGTTATTATTTCCTACAGTCATGAAAGATTTTGAAATTTGAAAGGATACACCCAATTATTCTTTGCCAATCATTATAAATGCGTTTTAATGTAATTAGATTATTTGAATTTTGAAAGGCTACACCCAATTATTATTTGGCAATTATCATAAATGAGTTTTAATGTAATTAGGGTTGTGATTATTTGACCCGGGTCAAGCATAAATGGGTTATGGAGCGGGTCACACAAGATTTAGAGTGTAAAGTTGATGATTGATTGAAAGGATACACCCAATTATTCTTTGCCAATCATTATAAATGCGTTTTAATGTAATTAGATTATTTAAATTTTGAAAGGCTACACCCAATTATTATTTGGCAATTATCATAAATGAGTTTTAATGTAATTAGGGTTGTGATTATTTGACCCGGGTCAAGTATAAATGGGTTATGGAGCGGGTCACACAAGATTTAGAGTGTAAAGTTCATGTTTGAGACTTTGTCAAGTATTAAATGTGGGTATTAATTGGTTGGCAAAATTCTCATTACTTAATGAGATATAATCACTTTTCACTTATTAAATACGCTAATATGTTATTTGGGAGAGATTTTGTAGCATGAGTTAATGAGATGCGATAAAACATTTACTATGAGTATGATGTGTACACTCTTAAATTGAGAAATTTGTGTTATGATACTTGTGATTTTGAAAAGAAAATGTGATGTGTTGAAAAAGAGGTTTTACATTGATTGTTGTTTTACAAGAATATGACTATAAATAACCATCAGATAATCATTACACATAAGTTGTATTTTGATGTGGATTGAAATTTTGAATGGATGAGAGAGGAGACACAGTACTGTTATGTAGTAAGGCCCTCATTGGTACACATGTGGTTGACTCTTTTGTCCCTCTTAAAAGGGATAGGACATTGTGGATCCATTTTGTCCCTAAGGTAAGGGATAGGTTTTCATGACTTTTGAGGGTTTCCATAGAGAAGGGATTAGGCCTCCTTGGCTTGTGTGTCAATTCCTTCATTAGGATAGACTCAATTCATCAGCTTTTTTTTGCAAGAAAGTTTTTTTAAAAAGATAAACTCATATAAATATTGGATTGTAAATGCTCCCTTTAATATAAATTATAAGATAAAGTTAATTTTTTTTAGAATTAAGGAAATTAATTAAATTACTTTAGAATATTTATATTTATATTTTTTTCTTCAAACTAATTATTTTAACTAATAAATTAATATATAATCTAAGAATACATACATATAATATGATTAAGTAACTTATTTAGCTTCGTTAGTTTTTTTTTTAAAAATTCAACTTTATCTTATAATTAGAACTGGAGGTAGTATAATTTATATATCTTTCACTTGACATCTCACAGTACATTTTAATATGCATGACAAGTTGAAACTTCGGTTAATGAGGTTTTTGTCTCATCATGTGGCTCTTAACATCTTCAGATGATAGTTTTTTTATAGTGGTGCAATTGGAAAGACTCTAGAGGCTTGAATACTATATGCCAGTCTTTTTGAAAACCTTCATCTTTTATTATCTAATGAATAGATGTAGATTGCCAAAGTAGGGCTCACTTTACATGCTGTACTGTGATGCGATACTATACTTTTGATTAATGTTGTTGTTTAGAGTGCCGGTAGAAGCTCGAGAGTCTCTAGAATTAAGCATGTGTTTTTAGTGGGTCCACTAGTTGACTAGTCAACTTTTGAAGTTTTATGAAGTGACGTGAGTTTATTTTTAATCTTGTGGTTGAATATTATATTCTAAGTTTTGAAAAACTTAAGGCCCAAATGATGTTTGAAATTCGTGTGATAGATGTGGGGTTGTGTTGATAACTATGTTAGGTGGATTGTACCATTTTTCTCATATGGATTAGTATATGATCAACTTAGAAAGGTTTTATTATTCATGATAGGCCTAAGGTTTAGTTTCACTCTTTTTTATCATGGATAAATATTTTACGGAGTTTTAATTATTTCTAACCATGATAGGTGTTTTCAATATGTAAGCACGAGTCTTTCCTATCATAGTTGACTTGTATTTGGGTTACAAACTCTTTGAAACAATGGTGACATTTTTAAATAGTTAGGTGAACTATTTTTTTTAACTATGGTTAGTATTTGAAAATTGGGTTAAAATTCGTTTTACTATAGTAGATATTCACACTACCCTTATTCTACAATAGTAGGGTGATTAATAAATGTTTTGGGTAAGTAGCCGGCATTAGGACACTACTACAAAAAGGGGCTTTAACCTCCCAAATTTGGCACTTTTAACGTCCCAAAACGGGGGGACGTAGATGCTGGGGGCGTAGTAAGTTGAAACAAAAGACGTCCCAAATGATAGGGACGCCTAAAGTCTGACTTTAGGCGTCCCAAATTAAGAATTGGGACGCCTAAAGTCCCCACAGGGTGGGACTTTAGGCGTCCCAAATTACAATTTGGGACGCCTAAAGTCCCACCCTGGGGGACTTTAGGCCTCCCAAATTTTAATTTGGGACGCCTAAAGTCCCACGCTGGGTTACTTTAGGCCTCCCAAATTTTAATTTGGGACGCCTAAAGTCCCACCTGGGGGACTTTAGACCTCCCAATTGTTAATTTGGGACGTCTAAAAGTTTGGTTTTTTTTTATACCATAATTTACATTCTGTATTACCCAACGAATTGAAACTGCAGAGACAGAATAAAAGATGGATTCATAAACCACACTGTCCGTTACAAACTGGTAAGGACATCCAGCACTACAATCTTTACTATATATACATACAATAACCTTTCATGCAACCTACTACTATATATATCAACAAAAAACAACCAGAAAGTGTCAAAACGCTGTTATCACACAAGTACAAACTGATATAAAATAACAAGTTTACTGCTCTATATGTTGAAGAAGATGTCCAGCCAAAAGATCTCTGATCAAATCAAGGTCTTCACGTAGGTAGGCATCTTCATTATCAAAAATCTGAAAATTAGAAAGTAATAAGCTTAGATGAAATGAATCTCAAGCAAATGAATTAATTAGCATTTCGATTAGAACACCAAAAATATTATCATTTGAGAATGAAGAAGCGATTACCTTTTCAAAATCGCTAGTAATTCCACTTTGAGTTATGTTATACATATAAAGTATAACATAATATCCGCATTCAGTGTTGCCAGGTTGCCGAGGGCACTTTTAATCAAAAGGATGCAATTGGTTGTTAAAATCAATAAAGGTATGTCTAAAAGGACCGTCAATGAAACAATTATGTAGGATCGAATGTACTTACTATGGGATAAAACCACTTTGGCTTTTTAACAACTGCACCCTCGCGTGACCCACCTAGGATTCTATATGTTTGACAAGCACTATCATGAAAAGCAAAATGAACAGAAATTAGAACCATTCATTTATTTTGTTGTCAATGAAATACAAAGAGGATAACTTATGTGTCGAAGACGGATTTTGTATCTCTGTCTGGCTTGTTACTCAAGGGATCAAACCAATAGACTATGTTACGGCGGGGACATATAACACACAAAGTCCAGTGGTTTCTTTAACAACATGTACACATTAAAATGAAGTTAGATGAGTGAGAAGACAATTATTTAGTAAACTTCTGAAATTGACAAAATATAAATACGAACCGTTGGACAATGGGTGCTAAATAACAACGAAGTTTGTTTTGTGCCATTTGGTAGCCGACATAGTGAGTCCTATGCGCCACAGTACAAGTATCCCCTGTCGTATTCGCAGGACATAAGAATCCATACCAATTACTTCTTTCCATGTTTATGCAGAGATCGTGGAAGGTGCTATAATAGAATTAAAATAAGGAATCAATTCTTGAATGTATGAAAACAAAAAACCACTAAATGAATTCTATGGGAAAATTGAAAAAAAAACTTACCGGACTGCAAATTTGACCCAGCCTACATCTATCTCCTCCAACCTGATAAACTGCTTGAGATCTTTATTGTCAATCGTGTAGGGATACTCCACTTGGCCCACAATCCCTGGAGGCATCTTCAAGTCAATCTGTTTAATGCCCTTGTAGATCTGTTGCAGCCGTGCTAAGAAGGGCCATTTGCTCGCAGCTTCGTCATCCTTTTAGAACATCAAAAAACAAATTGTTATTAGGATGCCAACAGATTTTCAGTAACAGTAAGGTAATTCCTACCATTGGAGGTGTTGCGTCTGAACCAATAAGATTGCGAGGCCAAAGGATGAAAGATCCTATCGCTTGACCTAACGTGCCAACCTCTGGATCGGGAACAGGGATGGCTGTACCTTCTTCCCCCTTTCTAACACTCGTCACATTTACCCTACGATAATCCTCCGGAATTTGCTGATTATGGTGGGTGGTAGCATATGTGTGAACGAGAGCATCAGCAACAACACGCAGCAGTGGATCATCCAAATAGAGGGTGTAAGGGTCTCCCGACACTGGATTGGGAGAAGGGTCGCCAAGTGGTCCCGACACTGGAGTGGGAGAAGGGTGGCCAAGTGGTTGCTCCAGAGGGTTGTAACTTCCTCTGGTGCTATTGAAGGCCGGGGATTCCTGAGTTCGAGCCTCGTCCCTTGCCCTTTGTGCTTCAAACATCTTTGCCATTTCAAGTTGAAGCTCTGGCAACAGCTCTTGTCAGAGCTTGTCACGAAGGTTGGCCTCGATCTCTCGTTCGAGCTCCTCTCGAATCTTGGCCACAACGTCCTTACTAGGTCCAGCTTGTGACGAATAACGTGGCTCTCGTCCAAAATACCTCGCGGCACTAACTCCCCGTGTCTCTCCTCGAACACGACCAAGGTCATCTGCCTTCCCAATAGCCGTTGACAAGATGTCCATCCGTCTACTTGGATTGAATGAACCTTGGCTACTCTGCTCGTCCAGGTCATCCTGTAGCATGCAGTTTATCGTAAATGTATCGAAACCACTCGCGACATGTAAAAAATTAGGTACTTATGGTATAACTACTTACAATCCTCGCAGCAACCTCAGCAACAGTCGGATTTATGTACTTCCCAGCCTTAATCCTCCCTGCTTTTCATTTTTTGTGACGTGGAGGAGGTGCCGGTGGCTGGATAACAACGCTAGGATCAGATTCCGCTGCTTCCTTCATTTTCTGTAACTCTTCTGCCATCATTTGCCGCTCAAGCTTCCGATATCCACCGCGAGACATGAAATGTTGATATTTATTTTCTGCTTGCCTCTGGGCATTTGCTGTACTTAATTTCTATGAATGGAAAACAACAAACAATGAATCAACGATATAAAGTATATGAAATCAACGATATAAGTAGTTCTATATCATGACAGAAATCTTACCAAAAACTCAGGATCTGCTCGTGATGCCGCAAACAACCTCCAGTCCTCTGGAGATAAATATGTATACTGTGCACATGGATCGTTACCCCTAAGGGCCCCTCGAATGTAATGCTTTGTTAGCTTGTTCTTGAAACCTTTCCATCGTACACGAACCTCATCCATCCAGTGCCTATGAATCTCTGTGGTGTCGGGGACATCGTATGTTTGCTGCAAGGTAAAACATAAGATTATTATATTTTAAACAATAAGAACAAAGCTACAATGCATCAAAACTTACATACCAAAAGTTGCTGCCAAATCATGTCTTTCGTTTTTGGGGGAACCAATCTCCAATTATCGTAGGTAATGCGCACTTTGCTTCGAGCCAAAAGCCCTATGTAGCTAATGAAGTGGTCTTTCTCAGGACCAATTGGATTCAGATTGTCATCGAAGTCTATATGCAGCCTCTCCTGTTGATGTTCATGACGTGCAACCAATGCTCCCATCTTTGTACAGCCTCTAACCCTCCTTCTTGCAGGGGGTTCAACTCTAGGAATTTCGTCATTGCTAGAGCTTTCGTCATCTCCACGCCTCTCGTCATCACTAACGTTGTCCATATTCCTGTTAACACAAAAAGCATCATCAGAAACGTAAGTAAATTGCAATGAAAACACATGTATATAGTAAGCAGGAAGTAAAACAGAAAAAACACAGTTCTCGTTTATAAATTAAGGTCTTACTCTAGATTGTTTCCCATAGTCCTTCACCATGGTCATTTCTTACAGCATATTCGTCATCATCTACCAATTCAACTTCATTTGTTCGAGGTGTAGTTGTTGTGAAAGGTGGTGTGTCATCAAGGTTGAAGGTCGGATCACCATACTTCTGTTTTTTACTTTTAAGGACAATGGACATATTTTTTCTGGCAGGATCGGTGACATAAAACACTTGTTTCGCGTGGCTTGCTAAAATGAAGGGCTCGTCTCTATAGCCAACTCTTCGAAGATCGACTGAGACAAATCCAAATTGTTTATCTATTACCACGGCATTGTTGCTAACCCACTTACATTTAAATAAAGCAACTTTGAACTTGTTGTACGTCATCTCCCATATTTCTTCTATAACTCCATAATAGGCCATAGACGCTAATATGGGGTTTTTGTCTCTCGAACTGGAAAAGTGCATAGATTCAGCTTCTACCATGACCCCACTATTTTGCATGGTACTTTTGTCATCTTGCTCTTTGGTATAGAAGGAATAGCCATTTATATCATAACCGGTCCAAGTAATGACCTGAAACGAAGGCCCCCAAGCTAGCCACTCGATTGTCTCAGACACACCGATCTCGTGCAAAACCTTTCCCTCGAACCACTGCATGAATGTCTTGTTTTGCTCAATAGCAATCTGCATGTCATTCTTCCTTGGATTCTTGTTCTTCAAAGTGTTTCTGTGTTCATTTAGGTAAGGTTGAACTTCTTCCATATTATTCAGGATATACAAGTGGGCTTGCAACACCTCTTCACGAGGAACATTCTTCACTTTCAGTCCTCGTGTTCCCTTGCTTCTCCCTTCTTCATGCCGAGATTGTTCCTTCTTCCCTGACATATAATCTTTGCAAAACTCCATAGCCTCTTCAACTACATATCTTTCTACTATTGAGGCTTCTGGTCGATAAGGATTTTTAGAATACCCTTTTAAGATCTTCATGTATCGCTCGAAAGGGTACATCCACCTCAGGTAAACTGGACCGCATAGCCTTACCTCCCTCACCAAATGAACTACCAAATGCACCATTATATCAAAAAATGAAGGCGGAAAGTGCATCTCTAGTTGTGTCAAAATAATGTAACCCTCATTTTCTAGTTCATCCAACTTTTCAGTGTCAATGACTTTGTTACAGATATCATTGAAGAAAACGCACAATCTTGTCACTGTGTTTGGTACTTCATCTTTCATTATGCCTCTAATAGCTACTGGTAATAGTTGTTGCATCAACACATGATAATCATAGGACTTCATTCCCACTAACTTCAAATCGTCCATTGAGACACATCTTCTCACATTCGAGGAATACCCTTGCGGCACCTTCATTTCATGTAAACACCCACACAAACTTCTTTTCTCTGCTTTTGATAGTGTATGCGCTGCTGGCTCCATGTATGCCCTCCTACCATCATCTCTTAGTTGTAGATGTAATCGTTCTCTTATTCCCATATCGACAAGGTCTAATCTCGCATTAATCCCATCCTTAGTCTTCCCTGGTATGTGCAAAAGCGTACTGATAAGGCTATCACAAACATTCTTCTCCACATGCATCACATCAATACTGTGTCTCAAGTCTAGCGAACGCCAATATGGAAGATCAAAGAAAATGGATCTCTTCTTCCATATGTTCTTCTCACCCGTAACCCTCTGAGTCTTACCAAAAGTGACATGGATACGTTCCACTCGACTGTAGACTTCCTCTCCGGTTAGTGACTTTGGAGCCATTCCATGCTCCGGTAAGCCGTTAAACCGCTTTCTTAGCCTACGATACGGGTGGAACCGATGAAGAAACCTCCTGTGGCCAAGGTAGACAGTTTTTCTTCCATGCTTTAGTTGTTGGAAATGTGTGTCTGCTTCACATATTGGGCATGCTTTGTGACCCTTCACGCTGTACCCTAACAAGTTTCCGTACGCAGGGAAGTCGTTTATCGTTGTGAAAATCATTGCACGTAGCTTGAAAGACTCCTTCTTATAAGCATCAAACACATCTACGCCTTCCTCCCACAACTTCTTCAAGTCCTCAATCAAAGGCGCCAAATAGACATCAATATCGTTCCCTGGCTGTTTTGGTCCAGAAATCATCATAGATAGCATCATATACTTACGTTTCATACATAGCCAGGGAGACAAGTTGTATATTACAAGGAGAACCGGCCACGCACTATGTGTGCTAGTAAGAGTTCTATACGGATTGATGCCGTCTGTACAAAGCCCAAGCCGTAGGTTTCTCGGCTCGCTGCCAAATTGAGGGAAGATTTCATCTATTTTTTTCCATTGTGGAGAGTCAGCTGGGTGCCGAAGATATTTCCCATCAGATATTCTCTCATCAGAGTGCCATCTCAACTTCTTCGCTTTTGTTGCACTCGCAAACAAACGTTTAAAACGTGGTATTATTGGAAAATACCACATAACCTTTAAAGGTTGCCTTTTACTTGTCACATCACCACAACCACCATCTTTTTTCACTTTGTATCGTGCAGTTTTACACTTAGGACACTCACTAAGACCTCCGTACTCATTTCTGTACAGTACGCAGTCATTAGGGCAAGCATGTATCTTCTTATACTCCATACCCATTGTAGACAGGATTTTCTTGGCCTCATACATACGATTTGGAAGTACATTATCTTCCGGAAACATATCACACAATAGTTCAAGCAGCAATGTGAAACTACTATCGGTCCACCCACAAGTTGCCTTTAAGTTAACCAAATGTAATGTTCCTGTCAGCCGCGTGTACTTACTACCACTGTACAATGGTGTCTCTGCATCACTCCGCAGGCTATCATACTCCTGCGACTGCGCAAAGGATTCTGCCTCAACATCGTTAATCATTCTCTCCATTCTATCTTCATCTATGACATCCACAGCTCCCTTCTTGTGTGACGGACAATCAGTTATTTCCTCACCATGCCATATCCACCTTGTGTATCGCAGATTTATTCCATCACAAAGTAGGTGATCCTTTATGACATCAACATCCCGTCTACTCTCATTCAAACAATTGACACAAGGACAAAAATACTTCCCATTTCTTGCAGGAGCATTCTTTTTAGCGAATTCAATAAATTCGTCCACCCCTTTCTCATATTCCTCACTAGTTCTCAAAGCATTCATCCAACTATGATCCATTTTGTTACCACCTAAGGCATTACCAATAACATTCACACGTTTAGTACAATTCTCAAGGACATATGATGGGATTGCCTAATTAAGTTATCAACCCAATTTAGGATTTTAAAATATGGGCTTAATAACTTTATTGCCCCCTCCTAGCCTCATCTCTCCTATTAAAAGGGTTTCAGTGCTATGTAACTTATTTTTTTAATAAGTATATGTATATAAAATTAATGTATAATAAAATAAATACAATAAGATTAAATTAAAGAATTTTTTTGAGGTTTGGAAGAATTAAAAACAAAACGAGTTTCATATTAACAAAACAATTTTAAGTTGAGTTCTTCCAAAAATAAAATTGTTTTATTGAAAATATTTAGATAAAAATCATTTAATGAATATTGGGGTTATCGTTTTCTTTTTAAGTTTTGGCTTGAATTATTCTTCATAATTCAAGAATTTGGAATTAACAAAACAATTGTGTGTAATTAATACAAGAATTTCTTTAATTTAAATAAATCATATTTTATTTTATTATATATACTAATTAATGGTGCAGGATTTTAATACAACTATGAATTGTATTGGTTTCATGTGGCATACACTAATCAATGATTGAAAGAAACTTTTATGAGCCACTTTCATTATGTTACACTTGAACAAATAAATAAATAAAAGTTCAAAAACTTTGTCTTAAAATTTAATACTCTACTTCTAATCGTTCTTATAAGTCACTTTTAACATGATCACAATAGTGAAAGAAATCTTTAAATCTCATTAACTCTACCTTTAAATTTAAAACCTTTCTAACTACATCCCTATTTAATATAACATTTTTTCTTATAAGAACAAAGTTTACTCAATAATTAACGAGAGGCAAATTGAAACAGGGAGTAACTTTTAAACTTTACTCATATTTAACACAATGGAACGGGTGAGAACTAAGAAGACTTGTTTCTATTATACACAAGTAAATTTATAATTAAACAAGAAAATAAACCATTCCCAAATCAATGCAATTTAAACAATATAACCACACCAAACACATCAGGCTAATCTTTGATATCTCAATATAAGCAATATATATATAATAAGCACAATCTCAACCATTTAATTTATTTTTCAAAAACAAAATAAACCATGTTCTGTTACAAAAAAAAAATTGAAGAAAATAAACCAACCTGAGGGCGCCCCCTAGCTACTATGTTTGAGAGGTTGAGAAGATATGTTGGAGCTCCACCCACGCACAACAATGGAGGAGAGAGCAAAACCCACTGTGGAGGAGGTGAGGTTGAAGCAGACACGGTTGCAGCCGTTGAAGAAACAAAGAGGAAGAAGAAGGGAGGAGGGAGAGCTTGAACAAGCTAGGCCGATGGTGAAGAAGAGAGCTTGAACAAGGGAGGAGGGAGGAGTTGAAGAAAAGAAAAAAACATAGCAGGGCCGACGGTGTGGGTGGGGAGAGGAGAAAGAAGAGTAAAGTTGTGGTAGGATGTGAGGTGAGGGTGTGATAGGTAGTGAGAAGACCGCATGTCAGACAAGTGTCTGACATGCAGGGGACGCCTAATGGTATTTGGGAGGCCTAAAGGTGACTTTAGGCGTCCCAAATGCCATTTGGGACGCCTAAAGTAGGGACTTTAGGCGTCCCAAATGGCATTTGGGACGCCTAAAGTGGGACTTTAGGCGACCCAAATTAATTTGGGACGCCTAAAGCCAGCTCCTGGCGCTAAAAAAAATTTATGAAATTTATATTTCGCGCCAGGAAGCACTTTAGGCGTCCCAAATTCAAATTTGGGACGCCTAAAGGTTCCCCTACACATAAATAATTACGAAAATGCCACCACCTCCCTTTTTAACCACCCAATTCTCAATTTGGGACGTCTTTGGGGGTGGTTATATCTCAATTCTGTAGTAGTGGGAGAACCATTGTTACAATGAAGACTTTGAAAGGAAAAGAAATTCATCCATTTTCATCTCCAACTCATTCTTTTTAGAGGTTGTTTGGTACGAAGGATTTGGAGAGGAATTTTTTTTCTTTTGAGTTAGGAATCTCCAGCATTTCTCCTAAAATTAATTTTTTTACAGAATTAATAATACACATATTAAAGGGTAGCTACAATTTGTTTAAGGACCTGTGTATAATGTATGTTTTTTTTTTTGGACAAAGTGTATAATCTATGTTTAACGTGTGCGTGCAATTCAGGTCTAATCATGTGTAAAATCAAAAATATTTGTGCACCGCTCAAGAATTTAAGTTCTTTTATATCTTTGAGGAAGACATTTTAAAATGGAGGATTTTTCAACCATTTTTATTAAATAAATATAAAAATATTCGCATTTAATTTTGAAAGTAATATTTAAGAAAATATTAATTCCCACGGATATGAAATATTCATCCTCCTCACAAATTATATATAATTCAATTTTTTTTTTTAATCTCAAAACAAAGTCCTCTCAGGTTTCAAGCTCACAAGATGAGGTAAATGAGGTAAAAAGTAAAACTTCACCTATTCACGTTTTGTGTGGGATTATATTTCAAAAATAAAAAATAATAAAAAGGGAGAATTACACCCAAATACTAAGCAAGAAGGAAAATAAGGAAATGATCTCTTGGAATCTCAAAATGAAAAAATAGTCTCATTAACAACCCCAAGTATAGGTCATTGACAACTCTATAAGTTTTTATTGACAACTTCTTAAGATCATTTTTTCATTTTCAGATTTCAAGGGACTCTTCATTTTCCTTCTTATTTGTGTGTTCGGCAACATGCAAAACCATGGTTTCAGACCGTAAATTGAGACAAAACTCTTTTCAGATACTTACTTCATAGACCGTAAAAGTTATTCTCCAAAAGTTAATCCAAACACACACTAAGGTTGCGTTCTTATTAACTTTTGGAGAATAATTTTTGGAAAAAAATGGAGAATAGTTTTTGAAAAATAGATTATGGAGATGTGTTTGGATTAACTTTTTTTAATAGATTTTATAACTTACGAGGTAAGTGTGTGAGAGGAGTTTAGTTACGCAAACCATAGTTTGAAATCATGATTTAGGATATTACCAAACACAGATAAATAATTTTGAGCCAACGAGAGTGTGACAAAAAATTAAAATTGGGTTTTACGGTTTTACCTCAGCGCCCGACAGACGAAGAGGAAGGGAATCAAAGAGGCAGAGAGTGATGAGGAGAGAACCAGAGACGGAAGTTTCTGGGGAGACAGAGGGATTCGGAAGAGACGAACAGGAAAGAGCGAATCATTGAAGAAAGTTGAAGCTCCTCCTCAGGTAATGCCGTCGATTTCCATTCTCTTACTTCCTCGTGTGTATAGCAACGAACTGATGCTTCTCGAATTCCCATGTTGTGTTCTTAATTGATGATAATCATTTTAGTTTCAATAGATTTATTTTGTGATCGGTTTATTTATCTTGTGCCCGCTCTTTGTTGGTACTACTATCAAATTTGTCTGAATTTTGGAAATGTTTACGATTTGCCTGAGTGTCTACGAGTAATTTCAGGTTCATGAGGCATACAATTTCTTTATCGCTTCTTTCGTGTTTTCTTCAAATATGTTATGTGCTTTTAGTGAGTGTTTGGGATTGCTTTTTTGGTGAAATAAGCCCGTTTTAGCCACAAAAAGCCCAAATATAAATGGGTTACGTTTTGGTGATATTTGGGATTGCGTTTTGAAAAAAACAAAAAGCCCGAATGGAGCCCGATTTCAATAAGCACAGATGAGCAGCTTTTTACAACACATTTTGGGTGTAGTCCAGTTAATGGCCTGCCAATGCATATGTACGAATTGCATTTTATTATTTTCCCACTGTCTTCAGGGAGGGGCCCACCTCTGAAGAAGAGGAAGATCGAGTTCAAGGATAGTGAGAATCGGTCATCGTATAAAATGGACCTGGGACTTGCGTTCTCGGCTTGAATCAATCAAAAAAAAAAAAATTGAAGTAGTCCAGTTTTGTCTTAAATCGGATTTTCAGTGTGTTTATTTTAGAGAAGAGAAAACGTAATTTGTTTCTTTCTTTGGGTCCTGTGAATTTTCTGTGAGGTACAAAAATGGTGGCTATGTAGAGAGAAAAATTAAAGGATAGTGGAAAGAGGGACTGAACTGAAAATGAAATATTTGAAGACTATACATATATGATCTATCATAATAAACTTTCAGGCCCAAATGATATGTTACTGTTGGATATCGCATACATGATCTATCTAAAATTTGAAGACTATACAAATGCCCTTCAACTTTTTATTTTTAAAAACGCACCTATACAATCGCTAATCCAAACATGTTTTCACTTATGAAAAAGCACGTTTTCAATTGCTTATCCAAACATAAATCACGAATCAAAAATTCACTTTTCTTTTAAGTCATTTTTAATAAGTCAGAATCACAATAAGTCATTTTTTCTACCGCTATCCCAAACACACACTTAGCCGCTCTACATTACCAAATCACCGAACCGATGCTGGTCATGGGAAATGATTGAGTATGCACTTGAAATTTTTTACTCCTGGTGCTTAATATAGGAGATTGATAACTAATTTGTGGATTTTAAGAAAGTTAGTTAAATTAGTTATTTGTAACAAATATGTGTTGGTTTGCCTAGTATACTCTTTCTAATCATGTGCATTGTAACTACTCTAAAATTAAAATTTTGGGAGACAAGGAAGATTGGGGTCTTATATTTAATCAAAGTAAAAGCCCTTGTCTAGCTCATATATTTAGGGTAGGAGGTAGTATTACACCGTTTGCCTGAATTCTAAAGCTTATGTTACTAAATTTATACTAACATCAGAAAATCATTTGCCTAAGTAGTGGTAACTCCCAATATTTTCATCCGTTCCAACTATTTATTTGTGAAGAAAGTCAGCCAAACTTTTTAAAAATGATAAGATACATATGTTAATATCATTAGCAAACAAACTTATTTGTATGTGGTACAGTATAAAGCAGGGAGTCACCTGCTGAGAATGAGGAGCATGATGTGTGCATAAAGGGCATAAAGAAGGACACAAAGCTTAAGGATGCAATGATTGGGTCCAGAGTTTGTTCTTAATTCTAACTCAGATAAACAAAATGCTTAAATCACTACTCTTAATTGTTTAATGAATAGTTTTCTCCAATCTTCAGGCATATCGATCATTTTCCATAGCGTGC
Organism: Inga leiocalycina; assembly: GCA_963242795.1. Classification (NCBI taxonomy): domain Eukaryota; kingdom Viridiplantae; phylum Streptophyta; class Magnoliopsida; order Fabales; family Fabaceae; genus Inga; species Inga leiocalycina. The sequence continues at coordinate 29,591,482 of OY725328.1, forward strand.
TATGAAGAACTGTTCTGAATATTGTTTTCCAAATAGCTTCAAGTGCACAGCTAAACTTATTACTTGGTGTTTGATTATTTTCTCCACAATTATTTTCTCCACAGGATCAAGTTTAACTACGCTTGCTTTCATTGTTACTCCCTTGGAGATTGGCTTAACATTGTTAAAAAATCAATGTAGAATAGCCATTGAAGTGGAAGCCAATTAACAATCTGTGACAGGCTCAGTAGCTTACCAGACTCGTTGCTTCTTCATATTCTGTCTTTTCTTCCAACCAAGCAGGCTGTTGCTGCAAGCTTCTTGTCCAAGAGATGTAGGCCACTTGGGCACTCTTTTTCCACTCTTGTCATTCATGATGCATATTTTCCTGGTCGTGACGTTTTCATCCAGTTTGTTGATTATGTCCTCATTTCAGGAGATTTGAAATTTCTCAAAAACTTTGGTCTCAATTGTTGGACTTTCAACATGCCAAATGATAAGATTAACATTTGGATTGATGCATTAATCAATAGTAAAGTTGAGCATCTTGAGACATGGATTCCACATAGATTTAACACTAAGGTGCCCTCTAGTAAGTGGGGTTTTAAAATTCAATGGGGTAACCTTTAGTACCCTTTCTAATGTGAATTTGCCTTCTCTTAAAGTTCTACATCTAGACTTGGTTAGACTTCCAGACATAAACTTCTTGGCAATGCTGCTTTCTGGATGTGCACTTCTTGAAATGCTAGTGCTGACTAATTTGGGCATGAATTATGGTTCGATGCAAGAGATTAAAAAACTTAACCGTTTGGTCGCAGCTGATGTTCCCCCCTCTCTAGTGCCTGTGAAAGCTTTGTCTAATGTTACATTTCAAAGCTTACAGGTATGAATGACATTGTATACGTAAATTGTTTCATTTTTCTTTTAAATATTTCATACACTGTTCTTTTTTGGGTATATGTTGGTCTTTCCTCATGCAGCAAATATGGTCACCCGGTGGCAAGCATGCTATGTGGTCGTCTGATGCTGATAAATATTCCAACATTTGACAATTTGCCAAATGTTATGGGTGGACAACATGTAGCAGATTTTGTCATAGGGACACATTAGATTGTTATGAACTTTTGCAGCTTTTAGGTTTCTCTCTCTGGATAAATCGGGTTCTCTGTTTTCTTGGATTATTAAGCGGTGGTTCCAAAACCATGACTCAACCTATTCATATGGCAAATCTATATTACCTATTTCCCATCCTAAACTAAAGGATGATCTTCTCTGATACAATTATAAAATTATCTCTACGAAACTAAATATTGGATCTTTTAAATATTGTAGTTTTGGAATGTAATTTCTCAGGGAATCATCTATACACTTGACTTGCCCTAATTTCAAAGAAAGTTAAAACTACTAGTAAACATATATTAATAACTACTAATAAATATTTAGTTTACAGTCATCACCACATATGTCACTTATGATTCTCCCGTATGGAGGGCATTTACATGCCAAAATATATAATTACATACATATTTAATTTTGATATAAAAATAAATATAACCCTAGTATATAACAGAGCTTATACATATAAGAAAATAGCATGTTTCTCTAGCTCCATTCACCTTCAATCTTCACCAGCCATTACGCCTGCGCCCTTACAATATTTGCCTTTACTGTGTGTCATGAAAGAAAGAGGGGAGATTTGGGGGAATCTCAGTAAATTTGTGCCTTACCATGGTAGATGTTTTCAATGGGTAAGCTCAATTCTTTTCTATCATAGTTAATTTCTATTTGGATTATGAACTCTTTGTGGAAAAGGTGACGTTCTTAAATGGTTAGTTGTGCTTCTTTTTTCTTTTTTTCCCCCCAACTATGGTTAGCATTTAAACGTTGGGTTGAAATTTTTTCTACTAGGATAGACCTTGTCACATTTTCCCTTCGTTCTACCTTAGTAGGGTGATTAATAATTGTTTTGGGTAAGCAACTGATATTAGGAGAACCATTGGGCAGACTTTAAAAGGAAAAAAAATTCACCCATTTGCGTCACTAACTCATTCTTCTTGAGGGCTGTTTGGGATGAGACATTTGGAGTGGAGAAAATTTTTTTGAGTTCGGACTATATAGTGATTTGTTCTAAAATTAAACTTTTTTTTTAATAACACAAACTGAAAATGTAGCTGAAATTTGTTTAAGAACTTGTGCATAGTCTATATTTAATGCGTGTAATTCTTCTTTAATTATGTGTAACCAATCTTCAGTTATGTGAAAAACTAAAAGCATGTGTACATATGTAAATTTTAGATGAAGAAAAGTTGTACTCGCTTAGGAATTTGAGTTCTTAAGTATATTTGAGCAATAAATTTTAGAATGGAGAATTTTTCAACAATTTTTCTTAAAAATTAATAATTTAATTGATTAATATATTAATGTTGCAGTTACTCCTCTATTTCATATATTTGTCTTTAAATATTATTGTTAATGATGGAAACATGTTACATTTAGTTTTGACTGAATAGGCTGGAGCAGCATGATACATTAGTGTACAGATGTCTAAACTAGAGGTGGTAATTCGGGGCGGGCGGGTTTGGGCCCCCGAAATGGCGGCCCATTTAAATTCGGGCTAAATGGGCGCGGGCTGGCCCGCATTAATTTTTTTTTTGGGTTTTTTCTCAAATGCTCTTAGTCTCCCTTATCTGAATCTCCTATCCTTTGATGATGTGTTTAATTAACTCCCTATACTTTCTATTTGACATTTATTTTCATATTATATTTATTTATTCTACTATTATTAAATTTAAAAGAGATGTGTTTATATAGTTTTGTTATGTGAATAGATAAAAAAAAGAAAAGTAAGAATGAAATTGATTTCATAACACAAATGTATAAAAGAAAAGTATGATATGAGCGGGTGAAAAAAAATAGAGTAAAGATTTTTAAAAAAGGGTGAAATTATAAAATAAAATAAAAAAAAGTTGGTGGGCTAGCGGGCCAGCCCGCCTAAACGGGTTGCTAGCTCGTGAAGGGGGCGGGTTGTGCCAGCCCGGCGCCCTGCCACACTCGCTAGCCCGCGCGGGCTGACCCACAACCCGCAGGCCAACCCGTATTACCACCTCTAGTCTAAACACTATATGAAGTTTTTTTTCACCGCTTAGGCTTGAGGTCTGAGGATATACCAAGAGCATGATTGGCATATTTTATTATGTTGAAATATGTCAAGTTGCCATATTTCTTTCCTTAATTGTTATGCACAAATTAATTGAAAAGGTAATAAATTTGTTAAAATATGTCATTTTTTTTATCAAAATTACCCATCATCTAACATTCTAATAATAACTACTAATAATCACTCCAAAATAAAATAAGAAAAGTTTGATTAAATATTGCTTTTAAATTATGAGAAGACATATATATAATATGAAACATAACGATAACAAAGAGGGAATATTACCAAGACACGTAAAATTTGACCAGTTTTAAACTTATTAAGGTAATGATTAAGGTTTAGTGATCCAACTATGGTTGAACCCGAGTTATCATCTAATCATGATTCAAATAATATAATATAATTTAATTGTACAAATATATTCACATATAATCTTGAAAGTAATATTTAAAAAAATATTAATTCATGTTAGCAAAAAAATATATTAAATCACTAGTGTACGGAATATTATTTTTCTCACAAATTATACATAATTATGAAAATGCAACTAATTGCAACCTTTATTGCAAAATTGGGTTTTACGGTTTTACCTCAGTGACCGAAAGACAAAGAGGAAGGGAGTCGGAGAGGCAGACAGGAAAGAACGAATCAGTTAAGAAAATCAAAGCTCCTCCTCAAGTAATGTCGTCGATTTCCATTCTATTACTTCTTTTGATACTTCATAGTAGTACATGGAACAGCGATTGGAATACTTTTAAAAACAGCTTGCTTTTTAATCGTGATTTACGGCATAAGAAGTATGTGAGAAGAGTTTTGTCTCGATTTACTTAAAAAGCAGCTTATATCTTTGTAGCGGTTATTAGTACATAACCGCTACAAATATATAATAATTTTATAAATAATTTATAAATTAAATATATATATATATAATTTATTTTTTTTAAATATATTTTTTTTAAAAAAATTATATATACATTTATAAATAATTTATAAATGTATATTTGTAGCGGTTTCCCTTAAGAAACCGCTACAAATAACCGCTAAAAACACTCAAATCATTTGAATTTTGAAATTTGCCGCCTTTGTGCACATTTGTAGCGGTTATCTCTTGTATAACCGCTACAAATTAGAAAATTATTTTTATATTTAATGTCCAACGGCTTTAATATTAGTAGCGGTTTAATATATATAACCGCTACTAATTCTTTGAACATTAGTAGCGGTTATATATATAAAACCGCTACTAATACTCAACAAGTACATTTTGAATTTCTCACAATTTAACGGCTTAAATATTAGTAGCGGTTTTATATATGTAACCACTACAAAATTATAAACGTTGGAATTTCTGTAGCGGTTGGTGTAGCGGTTTAATAACCGCTACAAAGTTATAAACGTTGGATTTTCAAAATATAAGGTTCTAGGCATTCGTCATTATCTTCTCACTCATCTTCTTCTCTCTCACTTGTAGCTATGGATAAATCATGGATAAGGTTGCCGCGCAATTCTCCTGAATATTTGTACGGATTAAATAGTTTCTTAGATTTCGCATTCACTCACGCCAGCTGTAACGGCAAGATCGTCTGTCCGTGTCGGAAATGCAAGTTCAAGAAGTGGCATCCACGAAATGTTGTGAAGGAACATTTGCTTGTGAAGCCTTTCCCTGAGGACTATACGTTCTGGGCAGTTCATGGTGAGAAGGCCGGCGTTAGATATGACGAGGCTCTTCCTCGAAGTTCTGAAGTAGGCGTTCAAGTAGATGAAGATGATCCTGTGAATGATGCTGTGCGTGATGCGTTTGGATTTCAAGGCGACAACTTCAACGAAGAAGTGCATGGCTCTGAGCCGGCTTTTATGGGGAATGAAGCAGCTCGGGATTTTTTCAGCTTGATGGATGAGGCAGATCGTCCTTTATATCAAGGTTTTCGTAAATATTCTAAATTATCTTTCTTGATCAAATTGTATCATATCAAGTGCTTGTGTGGGATCACGGATAAGGGAATGTCGATGTTGCTCGACTTATTACAAGATGCATTCCCCGACGCCGAGATTCCCACAACCTTCTACGAGGCCAAGAAGATCATCAACAGGTTGGGGTTGAATTATCAAAAGATTGATGCGTGCCCAAATGATTGTATGCTGTATTGGGGAGACGATTCCAGTAGGGAGACGTGCAAGAGATGTCACACATCGAGGTACAAGACAATTCGGAAGGGGAAAAAGCAGAAGAAGAAACCTGCAAAGATTCTCAGGTATTTCCCTTTGAAACCTCGTCTACAAAGATTATTTATGTCGTCTAAAACTGCTGAGCACATGAGGTGGCATGCCATTGATAAAAACGAAGACGGTAAATTAAGACATCCGCGGGATGCAGCTGCTTGGAAAACGTTTGACAATGACTTTCCAGATTTTGCGACTGACCCCAGAAATGTCCGGCTTGCGTTGGCGACCGACGGTTTCAATCCTTTCGGGAATCTTAGCACAAGTTACAGCATTTGGCCGGTAGTCTTAGTTCCCTGAACTTACCCCCTGGATGTGTATGAAACAAAGCTCTTTCATTATGTCTATGATCATTCCAGGCAAAAAGGTACCGGGCAATGACATCGATGTGTATCTCCAACCGCTTATTGCGGAATTGCTTGACCTGTGGAATGTCGGCTTGGAGACTTACGACGCTCACAGCAAGACTTTGTTCAACATGCGTGCAGCCTTGATGTGGACGATCAGTGACTTTCCTGGCCTTGGCACATTATCTGGTTGGAATGTGCACACTGGGTCGGCGTGTCCGGCTTGCAATTTCGACTCTGACGCACTGCGCCTTCCCCACAGCCGAAAGTGGTGCTTTATGGGGCATCAGAGGTTTCTCGATGGAACGCATAAGTTCAGATTGCAACGGAATCGCTTCAATGGGAAACCAGAGAAAAGAGGACCACCTCAGACTTTGTCCGGTACAGATATCTTACAGCAGCTTGAGCATGTTGACATCGAGTTTGGAAAAAGCGACGGTTCAGCACAAACTCGCCAAAAGACGCGCAGGACTTCGGCGCCTCAGCAATGGAAGAAGATAAGTATCTTCTTCACGCTTCCGTATTGGAGATCTAATTTACTTCGCCACAGTCTTGATGTAATGCACATTGAAAAGAATGTTTGCGACAATGTGCTGTATACGCTGCTTAACGAACCCGACAAGACAAAAGATCACCTTCAAGCTAGGAAAGATTTACGCGACATGGGAGTTCGTGAAGACGCTTGGCCAGATGAGCATGACAGATTTACACCGGCAAAGTTTACCCTCACAAAACCGAACAAAGATGTGTTCCTCGCGACCTTGAAGAAATTAAAAGTTCCTGATGGGTATTCAAGCAACATTTCTCGATGTGTCGACTTGCAGGCTCGAAAGGTTGCTGGCCTGAAGAGTCACGACTTACATGTTCTTATGCAGCAGTTACTCCCTCTGGCTATAAAGAATACACTTCCTCCCGATGTTTCCATCGTTTTGGTGGAACTTTGTTCTTTCTTTCGAAAGTTGTGTTCTAAGGTTTTGATCGTTGAGGAGCTCGATCAGCTGCAGTCGAAAATCATTCTTACGCTTTGTCACTTGGAGATGATCTTTCCTCCGTCCTTTTTTACTGTGATGGTTCACCTCACAGTCCACCTCGTTCATGAAACAAACCTCGCTGGACCAGTACAATATCGTTGGATGTATCCGATTGAGAGGTACTCATTTTAAATATGTGCTTTCATTTATTGTCCGTATTTAATGTTTGCTCGTCGTCCTTTTCATCATTTTATATCAATTTTCTCTTATGTACTTCGTAGGTTCCTTGGGAAATTAAAATCTTACGTGAGGAATAAGGCGTGGCCAGAAGGTTCTATAGCTGAAGGCTATATAGGGGATGGGGTGCTATATTTTTGCTCAAGGTACTTTGATGATCTTGAGACGGCTTTCAACCGCCCGCCTCGTGTTGACGATTGTCCTGAACCTGCGCCGACATCAGGAGAATTTATCCCTCGTGTTGGTAAACCAGTTGGAGCAACTGAGAACTTCAAACTAACGGCAACAGAGAAGTTCCAAGCACATAGACATGTCTTGATTAATTGTACTCAAGTTGAGCCTTTCATACGGTAAGAATTGTACACTCACATGTATGTTATTCGATCTATATCTTTCGTAACATTTCTCACTTTCATTTCACTAACGCCTTTCCATTATTAATTGTAGGGAATTCAGAAGTCATGTCAAGCGTCAGCTCAGGATCCGTACACAGACATCCTCGGAAGTTGATAGGAGGGTCCACAGAGAATTCCCGGCCTGGTTTGTGCGCAGAATACTAAATGACCACAACCTACACTCACCGGATTTCAGAGCTCTCGCAATCGGCCCTCTTGATCATGCAAAACGGTTTACAGCATACAATGTCAATGGTTTTAAGTTTTGCACGGTTTCACGGGATCAGGGATTGCAAACACAGAATTCGGGTGTTTATGGCACATTTGGGACAAGGAGTTATGCGAGCAGCAGTGACGCCAACATGCAGTTCGGAGGCATCCCTTACTATGGCAAGCTTCTTGATGTGGTCGAGCTTAATTATCAAGGCCGTTTCACCGTGACGCTGTTCAAGTGTTTGTGGGCAAATACCACTACTTCTCGGGGACTGACAACTGACGACCTAGGGATCACATCAGTCAATTTCTCACGCCCGATTCATACTGGTATTTCTCAAGATGATGAGCCGTATATTCTAGCTTCAGAGGCACATCAGGTTTATTATGTCGAGGACGAGCGGCATAGGGATTGGCACATGGTCGTTCATTTAAAGCCAAGAGACCTTTACGACATGGGTGAAGGCGATAACATCGCCTACGAGAGTGAGCCATTTCAGCCAGCTGATTTTGAAAACTACTTCCCTGAAGGCGATGATAATTTACCTCTACTACGGTGAGTTTTTTTAAGTCCACGTCATTTCAATTAAATTTTTTAAATTTAATAATACATCAATAATAATAATTTTTCTACAAAATTTCTGTAGGAATGGCGACGATGAGTGATCAAATTCAATTGTAAAAAATTCGTCTTTACAAAAAATGCAAAAAATTTGTGTTAAAATAAAATGTAAAAAAAAATTTTAAAAAAAAAATTAAAATCATATTTGTAGAATTCAAGTGTAAAAAATTTTTCTTTACAAAAAATGCAAAAAATTTGTGTTAAAATAAAATGTAAAAAAAAAATTTTAAAAAAAAAATTAATATAATATTTGTAGCGGTTATTAAACCGCTACAAAAAAAATAAAAAACCGCTACTAAATAATAACTGCTACATTAACCGCTACAAATAATTAAACCGCTACAAAAATATAAATAACCGCTACTAATTAGTAACCGCTACATTAACCGCTACAAATAATACGTGAATCCCTATAAATACCCTTATCACAACTCATTTCAAACACTCCCCAATTTCTTTTCACCTTACCCTTCTTTCATTTCCTCTCATTTACAACTTCTTTCGTATGAGTAGAGGAGCTGAATAATACGATCAAATATGGTAACAAGATTTTCAATTTCTTTTAGAATACTTCTTTCCTTTCTATAAAATTTATTCTAAACATCTTTTTTTCTAGATATATCATAACTCTATCTCATTTTCATCTATTTTTCATATACAATTACATTATATTATAAAACATAATAATTCCTTATTACCTAAGTATCCTTAATAATATTATTAACATAAATTTTATACTAATCATATTCAATTACATTTTTCTTTTTAATTTATTAATAAGTTAAACTATTAAATAATAAACTAATTGAAATAGATAAAATAATAACAAATTAAACTATTTAATATAATATTGAAAAAAAAGAAAAAAATCAACGTATATTTTTAAAAAAAATTTTAAATATTTGTAGCGGTTATTAAACCGCTAAAACCGCTACTAATTTCATGAAATTCAAAATTAGTAGCGGTTTTTAAAACCGCTACTAATTTCATGAAATTCCAAATTAGTAGCGGTTTCTTAACCGCTACAAATAAAAAATGTCATTTTTAACAAATTTTCATTTTTATATATTTGTAGCGGTTTTTAAACCGCTACAAAGAAAAAATCCTTTTTTAAAACTCTCAATAAAATTTTTTATCTTTGTAGCGGTTATATAACCGCTACAAATATCTCTTGATTTTGTAGCGGTTACTATAAACCGCTACAAAGGTTGTAGCGGTTATTTTTAATTGAGTAGCGGTTTTATAAAACCGCTACAAAACCGCTTGCAACGTACGATTTAGTAGCGGTTTTCGTAACCGCTACTAATCTAGTTTGTAGCGGTTAGAACCATTACGAATACCCATTTTTAACCGCTACTAAATCACGTTTTTTTTTGTAGTGTATCACTACACAAGCAAATATATCAAATACATGTAAGTAAGGTAAGTCTCATACCTCCAATCTTTCTCCTCGATTTACGTGCCAACAGCTCAGGGCTTCATATTCGATCCTACAATGTTAAATGTACTATTTAGACTCTTCCATAGTGTTTCTGAGGGTTATACAAGTATATATTGAAAAATTACTAAAATACCCCCGGGACCCGGCCCGGCCCCTCTGTACTCGGTCCGGCTGTACTTTTTTTGAAATTCTAACATGGGCCATCCTGATATATTTTCGCCCAAGGAATCCATTTCCGGACTCAGAATTATCAAATTCAATGTCAAATTACAAAAATACCGTTGGCAACCCTACTTTAAAGGTTTTAGGGGCGTTTTCGTAATTATGCTTTTTCGGCTTTTTTCGAAAAAGTGCCCAACTGTAACCCCACCTAATTTTCGATCCTGAACTCAATGAAATCATCAAATCATTGAAAATCCAACTCCAAGGCCCATTTATAGCCTTGGCTGAAATATATAGGTACTCCGGGGAAAATTGGGGTTTTTCGGTTTCAACTGCGTAAACGCGTTCCTTTATGCTTCTAACCACTTTGTTGACTATTTCATTAGGTTACAACTACCATTTAGTACCAATTTTGGCAGCATAACAGCTAGGCCAACCCATTTCCATAAATTAAAACCAACGGCAATCCGGCGAAATTTCACCGATTAAATTGTCTACAGCAGCTAGAATAATCAATATACGAAGGTTTGGAAGTTACCTCAAGCTCCCACTTGATTTTCCTTGACTTGACTGAACCCTAGCTCACTTCAACAAGAAAATTTGAACTTCCAACCCTTGAATCACATAGAAGAATAGCTTAGGAGCGGAGTTATACGCGTTAGGAACCGATTTACTAAAGAAATCACCTATCATTGTAAGATTTTTCCTCCTTTCTCTCTCTAGAGTTTCTCACGTTCTCTCTCTTGTTTCAGCTGAGAATGGCGTCTGAAATGAGGGATGAATAAGGAGGATGATGATATATTATTATATCATATTTTACTTTAATTTTCCAAATTTTCGGATTTTTACAAAGTTTTGGTAGATTTCTGCCCAAACTTTGAAAAATCATAACTAATTCTAAAAATATCGAATTGAAGTGATTCCAAAGCCTATAAAACCCTTATTGAGTGTAGTTTCATGAAAAAATATAGAATTTTTCTAGATGAAATCACAAAATTCCCAGAATTTCAATCTTTGCATGTTGTTCCAGAAAATTTCCAGTTTTTCTAGGCTGATTCAAAAATTCATATATTTTTGTATATAGCTCTATTTGAATCATATGACCTATCAAATTAAAGCTTAGGATGTCTACTTTCATCATGTAAAATTTCATAATTTTTGCTCATCATTTGATCATTCAAAATCACACGACAAGTTCACTCCCTCATAGGCGATTTCACCGAAAACATAATTATATTATCCAAAGTTCACCATTTTACTTTCTTAATACCCCAAAGATATATGAATCATTAGGAGATAAATTTGGGCTCCTGCTAAATTAGGGCTTAACAGTCCACTTAATTTAGACTTATTCCCAAGACTTAAATCTCAAATTTCGGGGTATTACATCTAGAGTGGATTTACACCTTAACCCAATAATATATTTCAAAACATATTGTACAATCCAATAACTAAACATAAATGAACCCACCAACCCACCTTTCTTTTTCTTATTGCCACTTGATGTTAGGGGTATTCAAGATTTTCCCATTCTAATCATCTTGTCTCAAACCCAAGCAAAATCCCATCCCGAAAATTTGCAGGATGAGAAAAATTTGGTTTTGCGATGGGTCTAGGATTGGGGTCTCTCAATCTAGTCCCGCCCTTGGTATATATGTGTTTTTAATTTTTCCCACAATATTTAACCCCATACACCCTAAGTAAACATTTTCTCCTATGTATTTGTTATGTGCAGGCAAAAAAAAAATTGTTATGTGCTGCTAAAATTGATGATATGTTTTTTTATTCATTTTTTTGGTTCAAAGCTCGTTTCATGTTCATATTGGCCCAAACTCTTATAGGAAAGACAGAAAAAAAGTTCCAAAAAAAAAAAATCAGGACAATCCCGTGCCATCCTGACAATTGGTCCTAGGGTTGGGACCACGATATTATCATTTCATACTCAAAAATTCCTAAATTGCAATTTAGAGATATTTTTCAATCATCATTCTTAGGCCTCTAATCCTCCATTAATCTTAATCAACAATATTAACATTTAATTACCACACAAATTCAAAGTTTAATCACCCTAACCCTCATAATTAAAAATTAGGATGTTATAGACACCATTGTACTATGTTAATAACCAAATTTTTAGATATATTATTAAGTAAAATGTCCCTAGTTTTTATTGAGTAAATTAATATAGACACAGAGGTTTTCAAAAAGTCCTAAATCAAGACAATTAGATTCACAAAATATGAGTTATGAAGGCTTAAGACGCAATCCAAAAAATATAGCAAGTTTAGAGAAGTGATAAACTGCATTTATTGGATGGTCTAAGGCCAAAATTATATTTGTCTCGTGCAAAGGACTTCAAGAGCTTTCAAAATTATTTTAGAGAGCACCCTCATATGATATTTTTAGAATTGGTTATTTTTTTTAAAAAAAGAAAAAACTGGATCGAAAGGCTGGTACTTTCAAATGAATTGTATCCCAACTATCAAGGTCCAAATTTTAATTTATGGATAACTGTGGCCCATTTACAAATACTTCTAAGGTTAAAATGATGTTTAACTTTTTTTTTTTTACTTTAACTCCACTCACTTTTGCTAGATGTCACCTAATCACTAAAACGCGTTTCATGGGTTTGGACCACAAACAAATCTCTGTAGAATTAGGAAAATTGAAACAATTATTAAAGCATGTCACCAATAGTCAATGCGTAGAAAATTATAGGACAATCGTGCAAAACACGACATATTAACGCCAAAAATTCTCGACCTATATGTGCATCAATTATATAGAGGGATACTTGTGGCGTGTGATCAATGCAACTTCGTCTTGGACCAGTTGGTTTTCCTTTGAATAGACAACAATAGACTTTGATTATTTGAATTCTACAGTAGTATTATTTCATTTCCTTTTATTCTATTTTCTTCTTAGATTAAAATACTAAAATAATCTTCAACTTTTAATAAAAAGTGCAACAGTAAATATGAGTTCTTAAGTACCTTTGAGCAATAAGTTTTAGAACGGATAATTTTTCAACAATTTGCTTAAAAATTATTAATTTACTTGATTAATATATTAATGTTGCAGTTACTCCTCTATTTCATATATTTGTCTTTAAATATTATTGTTTATGATAGAAATATGTTACATTTAGTTTTGAATGAATAGGCTTGAGCAGCATGCGTTAGTGACTAGCTAGATGTCTAAACACTGAAGTTTTTTTCACCGCTTAGGCATGAGGATACCAAAAGCATGATTGGCATATTTTAATATGTTAAAATATGTCAAGTCGCCATATTTCTTTCCTTAATTGTTTTGCACAAATTAATTGAAAAGTAACAAGTTTGTTAAAATATGACCATTTTTTTTATCAAAATTACCCATCATTTAACATTATAATAATAACTACTAAATCACTCCAAAAATAAAATAAGAAAAGTTTGATTAAATATTTCTTTTTAATTATGAGAAGACATACATATAACATGAAACATAATGATAAGGAGGGAATATTACCAAGATGCTTAAAATCTGATCAATTTTAAACTTATTAAAGTAATGATTAAGGTTTAGTGATCTAATAGTTGAACTCGAGTTATAACCCAATCATGAATCAAATAATATAATTTAATTAAATTATACAAATATATTCACATATAATATTAAAAGTAATATTTAAAAAAATATTAATTCATGTTCGCAAAAAAGTATTAAAATCACTATTGTTCAGAATATTCACTTTTCTTACAAATTGTACATAATTATAAAAATGCAATGAATTGCTATCTTTTTTTTTCAAAGAGTTAAGGGGTAAAAATGTCTCGAAAGTTTTCACTCATGGGTATTGGATGTCTAGAATTTTTTGAAGGGGTATTTTCACCCTAGAAGTTTAAACTGCACAATTTTAGAATAATTTTCTTTAAAAATTGTAAAAAAAAAAAAATTAAAACCCAATCATTTCTTGTACGCGAGATATCAAAATCACATTTGTTTTATATATAATCTAATAATATAAAGAATGAAGAAAAATATGTAAGTGTTGTGGGGCCCGGGAAAAGACGCCCCTTGCACCGTATTATTACCTGTTCATAAAGTTTGTTTTATGCTCCGCTGTGTGGTTTGGTTTACTCTTTTGTTTGCCTTTTAGTTATGATAAAGCAATACAGAAGAGTGGGTATATATATGGGTATGTTTGTTTTAGCGATTTGATTGTTTATAAGTTGCTTTTTAATAATGATTTACGGTATACGAAGTAAGTATGTGAGAGGAGTTGTGTCTCGATTTACGTAAAAAGCAACTTATAAGTAAATTTAAGCTCAAACAAACATGCTTATATATATATATATATATATTACTCGAAAAATACAAAAGGAAAGAAGTGATGTGAGTGATCACGTAAATACGTAATGACAATTCTTTTTCGTGGAAGTATAAATTTGGTCATGTATATATGAGACAAGCTATGAAATATAGTAGTAGCATGAAAATGTTCATTAAATCTTCGGTTCACAATGAGTGTAAAAAAGAAAAATATCAATGAGAAATGGTGAATTTGTGTTGAACTTCCAAAAAAATGGACCTTAGAGTTTTGGAAGCATCCAATAATTTGAACCAAACTATTATTGCCTCTTCATAAATTAAAGCTTTCTTTTTAGCTTTGTTTAGTGCTCCATCGTGTGGTTTGATTCCCTTTTTAATTAATTGGCCTTTAATAACACGACAGGGCAAGCATATTTTACTGGAGATTTCAGACAAAGGAGAAGAGGTGATGTAAGTGATTACGTCCTCTATATAATAATTCTATGAGAATTCTTTCCACTGGACTAACAAAAAGTATATGCTGGAAACTGCGGTAATATGCTTAAAATTAATATTGATTGTGCCTTTTCGCAAGAGGAATTAATAGAGCTACCATAGTTTTTGTAGTCCGGGATTCGAATGGTTGGTTGTTGGGTGAGGCGGTATGAATGTTCGATGCCATATCGGCATTTATGGCTGAAGTAATTGCTTTTCTTGAAGCCTTAAAATTTGCCCATGGCAACTAACTTTCATATATTTATTTTGAGTCACATAATTATTTGTTGATTAATTGCATTATTAAAGACTTTCCTTTTCATGATTGGAGGTGTACAAATATCCTTGAGAATATTTAAGAGTTAAGAAAACTAATTAGAAACCATTCATGAAATTGAATTTCTAGAAAAACAAATTTAGTAGCTGACTTATTTGCTAAAGCTACACTCAGTGGGTATTGCCCAAATGACTGAGTCTTGCAACCCTAGATCAGTTGAGGAGATTGCTGGAGAAGGAATTAAAGACTATTATAAGAGAACCTGATTAATATATTTTGCTTTGTTTGGGGTTAGGCCCTTTTTTTATGTTGTTTTGATGAATTGGTACTGTTATGTATTGTTACGAACTTTTGTATGAACTTTTGCATGAACTTTTGCATGGACTTGTATTGATTGAACGAAAGAAGCAATATTTCTATGGCCGAAAAAAAAGAGAGGCCAAATACTACATGCGCAGTGCCCACTTTTCGTACAATTTATTTTTTAATTTACATGAAGTTTTATTCCGTCCCTTAATTATACAAAGTCCTAGCTCCAGTCCTTAAGGATAATTAATTCAAAAATATTAAGAAAATTAGTTAAATAAATTATTTTAATAATTTAATGTTGTTTTCCTTAAAATGCTTTATTTAATCATGTGTGTAGAAAATACCTTTTGATGGACTGAAAACCCCCTTAATATGTGTAATCGATAGGATATTAATTGGGTTAACAATTATAAATATTTAGGAAAAAGAGTAAACTGAGGTTTTATATTTAGTATTAAAGTAAACTCTATCAAATCGCAAGCTAGTTAAACAAGTTCTTTTTTTGATATTATCATCCGGTATTTGATTTTGGGTTTGTGGTACCCCTTCTAACATGTGTCTCCTATGAGATTTGAACTCAAAACTTAAAGGGATCTAATAGGACAATTAAACAAGTTCTTTTGTTTTCCGAACAACTTAAATAAGTCAGATAATTTTACCAACTCCACCTACCACTCAATTAATTTGATTTAGTTAACTGGTATCAATGAATCCTACAAATATAAAAGAAAAGTAGGATGATCACGTAAGGCGGCCATAGGATATAGTTTTTTTTAGGGAAATGATAGAAAAAGAACTTTCAAATTGTAAAACTTAAAATAAAGTATTTCTTAAAAAATAAGTTGTGAATTTTTTATCAAGTTTTATCATTCCTTTATCAATTCTTGGTAATAAACTTGATTTAAGATTTTACAATTTCAAATTATTTTTCTGTCTTTTTCCCTATTTTTTTTATTAAAAGAATCATCTAAATTGAGAAAGTAAAAAAGTTGCATAATATTCCTCTAGTTCTATTTATAAGTTACTTTCAGCATGTTTTGCATAGATCAAGAAAAACTTTAAACTTCATTAATTATGCCTTAAAATTTAACAACTATCCAACTTTAGTCATATTTAACATACATTCTATCATAAAATGTTATTAGAGACAATCTGGTTTGAAGTACTGTAAAATTGGATTGTAGGATATACAAGTTAATTTGTAAGGGTGGATTTAATTTGAAGTTATCGATAAAAAAAAAGATTTAATTTTAAGTTTCAGTAACCACATATTATATTAATTTGTAGGGTATACAAGAATGAAATGTAAATCAGTGAAACAACTCCAAATAATATAATTTCAAAACATACCGTACAATCCAATAACCGAACATAAATGAGCCGACCCATCCACCTTTCTCTATCTTATTGCCACTTGATGTCAAGGGTATTCAAGATTTTATTGTCCCAGTCATCCCGTCCTGAACTTGGGCAAATTGGGATGGGATTTTCCATCCCAAAAATTTCCGGAATGAAAAAAATTTGGTTTGGGACGGGACCAATACCGTGGTCTCCCGATTTTGTGCCATCCTGGGTATATTATTTTATTTTTTAATTTTTCTCAAAAAAGAAAAACCCATTACTCACTTAAGAAAAAATTTGCTCCTATGTGTTTGTTCTATATTGGTAAAATTGATATTATGTATTTTTATTTAATTAAGAGGAAAAAATATCCATAAAATATTTCTTAAAAATATATCATTATTATAATTTTTTGTGTGTGTAAAAGTAATCATGAATAAAAAACAGAATAAAAGTGATACTTTCATTCAAACTAAAAGCCGTTTACGCCGATTGAAAACTACCACAATACAGAATAATAGAAGTGAGAAAAACGATGAGCGAACGAGAAAGGAGTCGGAGCAGGAGTCGAGAGCGTGCGGTGGGTGAGAGCTCAAATCCGGCGCCAACGCCGGAGGAGAGCGATGAGCTGCAACGTAGCCGGAAGAAGGTTCGACTGGGGGAGTCTACACTCTCTGAGGCTCAGCATCCTGTTCCTCGGGTGGAAGTATGGATGCAGGGTCATGAAGAATCAGTGAAATAAGGAAAAGCTAATGTGAAACAGGGGAAATATGATGTTTTATAGCAGGCAGAGGATGCGGGAAAGGAGAGTGGCATGAAATGGAAGTCGTTCAAACATGCCGTTTTGAAGCGGAGGGAAGTGGAGGAGGAAGTAGAGGAGGACTGGTGGAGTGGGGAACGCTGAAACGACAGGGTGGAGGTGAATATGACAAAGCTGGGGCTGAATGATGTATTCTCTCCTACTGAGAAATCTCGCCTGGCCGCTAGGTGGAAGAATGCAGTGATAGTCAAGTTGTTGGGACGTATGATCAATCCTGAGTACCTGGAGGGCAGAGTGCAGAGGTTATGGGCAAAACAAGGTGAAGTGGAAACGATCAATGTGGGTTTAGGATATTTTGTTGTCCAATTCTCGGAAGTGAGTGACTATGAACTAGCGCTTACTGGCGGACCGTGGCTCTTGTTTGATCATTATTTGTCAGTCCAACTATGGGAAGAAGATGTTGAACTTGATGAGGAAAAAATAACGAAAATGGCAGCATGGATCCGGATAGATAAGTCGGCTCTTGATTACTATGATAGGGGCGCTTTGTACGTATTGGGATTGCAGGTGGGACGTGTCTTGAAAGTTGATATGAATACTCTTAAATGAAAGAAGGGCCGTTTTGTGAGACTCTGCATGGAGCTTGATCTAAATGCTCCACTCTGACCATTGATCCTAGTAAATGGCAAGGCGAAATAGATCCAATACGAAGGGATCCACTTGATATGTTTTGGATGCGGGCGGTATAGGCATGAAACACACAGCTGTCCTTTTAGGAAGAATACATCTATGGATGATGATGCGAACCAAAGTCAGCTTTCAAGGGAACATGAGTCCATGGATAGTCTGAAGGATGTTGAGGTTGTTAAAAACTACATGGGGGTACTCAGGAGGAGGAATCGAATATTAAATTCGAAAGTTGGATGGTGGTGCAACGTCAAAGGAGATCTCATTGGCAAGGTATGTCCGATGGAAGTGCTTTCAGAAACAAGCGTGATTCACGGGCAAACTCCTATAATGGGGGGCGTGGATCTTGCTACAGTACTTTAAACGTGGACGAGTCAGAGGCCATTGTTGAGCAATCTAAGGCATGAATTCCACTGGGTGGTATTTCGAATAAAGTCAGTTTCTTGAATGCCGAGAAGGAGTTAATAGAAGCAGGTAGGTCCCAAGACAAAATCATGGATATGGAGGTAGGGAATTGAAGAGAGAGTTGTAAGACGGAGGTGGAACATGTAGGAATTCAGGAGGAAAATGGTAGTGCAAGTGGGGCAAAATTTACTGGGCCAAAAATTGGAATTGGGTCAAAAAGTAAAGTTGTTGTGGTAAAGAAAGGGGATAGTGGCTTAGGACCCAGTGTGAAAGAACTGAATATTAGTGATATTCCAAGGCCTAAAGAAAAAGGGGGCTTGAACATGGTGACTAAAAAAGAGGCCAATACGAAGAAACCCACAGTACTACCAAAACAGCAGGATCAAGTGCTGAAGAGTACTATATCTACCAAAGAACGTAATGTGCAAGGCCTTGGGGGGGCGTGTAATGCCCCAATTTTCAATTAAGGGCTAATGATGATTTTATGGTTATTTTATAAATTTAAAGTGGAATTATTATGTGTTTTATGACAATTTTAATTAATATGCCATAATTGGTGTAAAAATTGAAAGAATGGAATTAATAGTCATAAATTAGTAATTAATGGAGGAAATTAATTACTAACTATGGGAGAAATGAGAAATGTAATTAGAATGACTAATTGAGAGATTAAGGTGATTAATTAGTTGAATTACGTATGAGAACCAATAGAATGCTGACATGTGTCAAGTGAGTAAGAAGAGAGAAGGTATGCAAAGTCAAATAATCAATAAAATAATCAATTTTCTCTCTCTTGCCTCCCTAATTTCAGCTGTTGGAGGTATAGGGAAGGGAGAAACATAAGTTCTCCTTCTTCATCAAGCTCTCATCCCTCTCTTCTCTCTCTAAATTCATCCACCATTTCTGTCCAAGGAGAGAGGAAGAGTTTTTGACAAAAGGTAAGCTTTTGACCCTCTAAATGCCTTCTAATGGAAAAACTCTCTTCTATAAACTTGTTTGTTGTATTGAGAGCTTCAATTTCATGGTTTTAGATTTGCATTAGTGGTGTTTTGTGGCCACAAGGAAATCTAGAAGTTGGAGAACCAAGGAACTTCTTTGGGAAAGTTATTGAGGTAAGTGAAAGCTTCATTTTCATATAAGTTTTATGGCCATTGGTTGGGCCTTGAATTTCTAGAAAATTTGCCTTAATTTTCGTGATTTAGGGTCATGGGGAGTATGGTTTGTTGTTGTCATGGAAATGGTGCCTTGTTTGGTGTTTTGAATTAATAGAATTGAATGGAAGCTTAAATGTAAAGCTTGGCAACTTTGTGTTGGTTTTGTGTATTGGGCAAAAACAGGGCATGTCAATGGTTGTCATTTTGGTCATTTTGAGGTTGTCATTATGTTCCTTGTGAGAAATTATATGGGAATAGGTTTGGTTATTGACTTTGGAGTCATTGGACACTTTAGTAGAAAATTGGAAATCTGTCAAGTGTGAACTCTATTCTGGACAGTCAGTTTTCACGAAAGTTTTGAATGACCAAATGGTGTCTAAAAATTATGAAACTTTCCGGTCTTAAATTTCACATCCAAAACTTCAAAATGGATATATAATTTGTCATTTTGTTTTGTGTTTTGGGAGATATGATTGTCCAAAGTTTGGGATGGAAACTGGACTCTGTTTTGGAGTAGTGTTGTGTTTTGGGCAATTCTTTATTTGTGAAGTGATTTTTGGTAATGGCCTATATTTTTCTTATAAATAGGACTTAAATACCTTTCATTTGGCTTTAGAATCACCTCATTTTGATTTTTCTATAATTAGTTATGATTTTTTGAAGTTCAGCCAAGAAACAGGATTTTTCTTAGCCGCGGCCAGCGAATTCTTGGCCGCGGCCCAAGGATGGGCTGGCCGCAACCAACCTCTGTGTTCCAGCACTTTGAGTTTTTGAAAAGTAATCTTCAACCTATTGTTTCCCAACCCTTTAGGGCTTTTATTAGAGGCATTTGTAGCTTCTTAAGGGTTATTATTGATAACCAAATCTAAGTGTTGAGAAGTCAATTGAGTATTGGAATAGAGAATAATGCTTTTTCCCTAATTATGAATTATAGGATTCGACATTTACCCTATTCGGGAGAGATCGGTGCCAGAGCACGCCCGAAAGGACCAAGGTAGTGACTCTTTTCTCATGTTGTGTATGATGTTTTAGTATGCATGACTGATCATGGTTTTATGAAATATGATTGGAAAATGTGCCAAGGTCTATTACAGCGTGAGCACTTCAGTGCGAGCCGTTTAGGGATTGATGCTGGTCATCTCTACCTTGACCGTTGAATTGCCGTTGTAATCGACATGGATTGTTGTGAAACTACTTTATGAATTCGACCCGTGGGGCGGCGTGTTGTGAATCCAGTCGTGGGCTGTGTGTTATATATCTTGCTGGTATGGCTTGCGTTGTTAATCTTGCCAGTGTGGCTTATGTATGAAATGCTTTATATGAATCCCAGCTGCGGTGAAATATATTGTGTGAATTGTTGTGGTGCAATACAGCGTGAGCACTCGTAAGGGATGACATGTGTCATACTTACCATTGCCGTTGTAACTGCCGTTGTAGTTGCTTTGTGTGGGTTATGATTTTCTTCCATGCCTTATTATTGTGCATACTATGAGTGATTTGACACTACTGGAATTCCTTAGAATCTCACTCTCCCATAAACCAAATTTTTAGACAAGGCCGAAGGATCTAAGGGAAAGCGGGCGACGAAGAGTCAATAGAGCTCCAGTGTAGGAAATTATTTTGGATATTGGTTATCATGTAAAATTATTTGAATGTTTTTGGGAAACAATTGTATATATTAGGATTCGTAGTATAGTTTTGTGTAATCCCCAAGTAAAAGGGAAAAAATTTATGGGCTTTGTACCTCTATAGAACCCTTATTTATTGAATGGAACTCGAGTGTGTCGGGAATTTGCATTATACTCTAACATGTATGAATGGAATCAACGCGTACAGGCCATTTATGTTTGAAATGTGAGTATGAGACCATTGTGGAACATGTGTTATAAAATTTTTTAAAAACCCTGATTTTGGGAAATTTTATTTTGTCTATGTCCCAAATCATACATGGTCTCTAATTCAAACTTAATTACGTTTTTACGTGAAGGGGGTTACAGGTCGTGCATTGCAGACATCTATGAAACCTGCTAATATTTGGTGCGAATGTCTGTACACTACGTCTAGTCTTTCACATGTCGATATACCACCTGATCTTGGTTCAGTTCCAATGACGAAATTCCAATGTCATCACAACCCGTTGTCAGAGAGCTGTACCGACGACATGGTCGGTGAAGTAGAAGAAATCTCCAAAGCCTAGTAAGTATGTGTGAATTATTCCCTAAAGTTTTTTATGGATATTAATATACTTATTTGGAATTCAAGAGGGGTTGGACAGAAGGCTTTTCCTAGTCTTCTTACAGATTTGTGAAAATGATATTGTTTTGATTTTCTAGCATTGCTTGAACCTCGTCAGAATAGGAATAAGGTAATCAAGATTGCTAAACGTGTTGGTTTGAAAAAT
Source organism: Inga leiocalycina (assembly GCA_963242795.1). Classification (NCBI taxonomy): domain Eukaryota; kingdom Viridiplantae; phylum Streptophyta; class Magnoliopsida; order Fabales; family Fabaceae; genus Inga; species Inga leiocalycina. The sequence continues at coordinate 29,613,348 of OY725328.1, forward strand.
GTGGAGGTAGTTGAGGCCACGAGGTTTAGTGGAGGTATATGGTGCTTTTGGGATGAGTAAGTAGATTTCTCAGTTAGTTACAAAGCTTCACAGGTACTTCACGGTACTTTTAACAAATGTACGGCACTGCCATGGGATTTGTTTGTTGTATATGGGCACCCAAATCCTGTGCAGCGGCGGCTTCTATGGCATTAGTTACAGGAGGTTCGCCGTTTGGGTGTGGGAAGGTGGTGTATTGGTGGAGATTTTAATGCTATACTAAATGACAATGAGCGTGTCTCACGATCAAGAGCGATTATTCGACCAGATCGCAGCTTCACAAAGTGGGTTAGACAGAATGAAATGGTTGATGTAGCTTCGAATGGACCTAATCTAACATGGTGCGAAGGACCGTCAGCTAGCAAATTAGATCGTATGCTTGCTAATTTTGATTGGATACAGTCATTTCCGGTTATGAAAGTCCTTGTGCTCCCTCGGTATTGTTCAGACCATTACCCCTTGCTTTTGAAGAGTAAAGTACAGCCAAGAAGGCAGAATTATCACCGAAATTTTCACTTCTTTGCACCTTGGGTTACTCATGAGGACTTTGATATGGTGGTTCGTAATTCATGGAGAAATGGTCGTAGCTGGGAAGAAAATATTAGTAGGTTCCGAGAGGAAGTATTAACATGGAATAATGAAGTATTTGGTAACATTAATCATCAGAAAGTAAAGCTTCTGGCCCAACTCGAGCAAGCAAACATGTATGGCGGTTCATCTAAATATTGGGAGGTGAACCAAGCACGGGCATGGGAGGAATTAGAAAGGTGTTTGGTTCAGGAGGAGATTATGTGGGTTCAGCGTTCAAGATGTAATTGGTATCTTCATGGGGATAAAAATACAAAGTACTTTAATACCATAACTAATGCTCATCGTCGCCGTAAGCATATTGAAGCTATCCTAGATGAACACGGGGCTTGGATGTATGATGAGGAGGAGATCAAAAATTTAGCCACCTGCTACTTCTAAGGTTTATATACTGATGAACAGGACAGTAATGGGAATTTAGTGTATGGTTGTACGTATCCGATAATGGATTCTGGGTTACTGGAGACGTTGGGGTGTATGGCTATGGAGGGTGAGATCAAGAAGGCTATTTTCAACATGGGCGCTCTCAAAGGGCCTGGTTCAGATGGCCTCAATACTTTATTTTACTAAAGCCAATGGGATGTAGTGGGAAATTCGGTTGTGGCATTGGTGCAAAATATTTTTGATGCCCTGAGAGTGTGAAGCGAATCAACAGTACGAATATTGTTTTGATCCTGAAAGTGGATGCCCTACAATCCTTTCGAGAATTTAGACAAATTAGTCTATGTAATGTGGTATATAAGGCAGTCACTAAAGTGTTAGCAAATCATTTGAAAAGATTGATGCCTTTGATTATATCCCCTAATCAATGTGGTTTTGTCCCGGGGCGCCAAGGTTCTGACAATATTGTTCTTGCCCAGGAAATTATACACTATATGAGATCATGGAAGAAGAAAAAGAGCTTCATGGCTTTGAAAATTGATCTTGAGAAGGTTTATGATAGAGTCCGATGGGTGTTTGTATCTAAATGCCTACAAGAGCTTGGGGCGCCTACAATTTTCGTCAATCTTATAAAGCACTGTCTATCTTCTAAAGAAATGCAAATAGTTTGGAATGGAGTGCATGGCCCAGTGTTTACCCCAAAACGTGGCGTTCGTCAAGGAGACCCGATATCACCTTATCCCTTCGTCCTAATTATGGAGAAATTTTCTCATCTTATTTAGAGTGAGGTACATGAAGGAAATTGGCTCTCGTTTAGACTTAATAATAATGGTACTCCGGTTTCCCATTTGTTCTTTGCCGATGACCTCTCCCTATTTACTGAAGCCTCAATGGACTAAGCGGCAATAGTGAAAACCTGTTTAGATGATTTCTACTCTGTCTCTGGAGAGAACATTAATAATACTAAGTCTAGAATTTTCTTCTCTTCTAACATGTCTCATAATAGAAGACAAGAGATTAGTTCCTTTTTGGAGTTTACAGTGATGGCGGATTTGGGGAAATATTTAGGGGTACCTCTGCATCATAAACGTGTCACTAAACAGACATACAAGTATATCCTTGATAGGATGGATAGGCACCTAACGGGGTAGAAGATGAATTGTTTGTCTATGGCGGCTAGGCATACACTAGTCTCATCAGTCATTTATGTAATCCCAGCTTATTCTATACAATCCTCCTGGTTACCGGCGCACACATGGGAGGAAATTGACAAATGGTGTCATCGGTTCTTGTGGGGTAGTTCCGGAGCATCTAAGAAGGTTCACTTAGTGGCTTAGGAGGATGTATGTCGTCGGAAGGATGAAGGGGGACTTGGATTGAGAAGTGCTAGATCACATAATACTGCATTCATGATGAAGTTAGGTTAGGGATTGGCAAAAAACAGAGACTCTTTGTGGGTCAAATTTATGAGGGAAAAATACAAATGTGGGAATGATAGCATTCCTTCTGTCAAAAATAGAAGGGATACGTCTCTGATATGGAAAGGAATATATAAGTCTTGGGATAAGACTGAAAAAAAGATGGGCTGGACTTTGGGAGATGGTCGCAAAATTAGATTTTGGCTAGATGCTTGGCTTCCCAACCATGACAGGTTGCTTGATTATAGTGTAAGGAGTGTACTAGAAGAGATATGGGAAACTAAAATATGTGAGTTCTTGACAGTGTTTGACAGATGGAATTTGTCTATGATAAACATGTTTCTTCCAACAAGCGTGGCTAACACTATCATCCGATCCTATCCATTTGTACATGCTGGGACGGAGGATTCGCCTATATGGCTTCTTACACATAGCGGTGCATTGTCAGTTAGATTTGCCTATGGTAGCATCTGTCACAGGGCTCCATCGACGTCCAGAACCACTTGAAGGAAATTTGGAAACTGCCGGTGCCCCAGCACTGCAAAACTTTTCTTTGGCTTACAGTGAGAGGGAGGCTGTTGACAAACATGGCAAGAGTAGCCAGAGGGTTGCAAGTTAATGGTGGTTGTGACCTTTATGCAATGTCTTATGAAGAAACACTCCATGTCTTAAGAGATTGTAAGGCAGCAAAGGTATGTTGGAATGAACTATTACCGGTGTAGAACAGGGGCTCTTTCTATGCCCCCAGGGAGCTGCACGATGGGTGGCATGGAATATTACTCAAAAATTTGAAGTACTGGGGTTTAGGTGGCCTACTTGGTTCGCAGTTACTGGCTTTAACACATGCCCTTGTAAAGTGGTCAGACACGAGGTTGCTTCCGGGAGGAAGTGATTCAGGTAACATCCAGAGATGGTGTGTGCCTCAACTGAATTGGATAAAACTCAACATGGATGGGGCAAGTAGCGGCGGTGGTGCAGTTACTGGCTGTGGAGGTATTGCATGGGATTTAATTGGGGGAGTCCTCGGATGTTTCTTGGTAAATGTCGGACAGGGAAGCTTTCTTCACACTGAAATCTGGGCGGTATTATGGGGTATAAAACGTTATTGGGACTGTCATTGGAGGAAAGTCATTATTGAGACCGATTGTTTGGAACTGGTGGAGTTAGTGTCTGGGGGATGGGAAGAAGATCACGGGGAGAGCACCCTACTGCATCAGATCCCCTCATGGATAGGAATGGATTGGGAGATGCATGTTGATTGGTGCCCAAGGGAAGTAAACACTATCGCTGACATTTTATCAAAAGAAGCTTTGAAGGCTGGTTGAGGGATTCATACGTTCACAGTGGCTCCTGACTTTATATCAGAAGCCATTAGCTACGAGTCTACTTTATAGCCTCTGTATTTCTTTATCAAAAAAAAAGAAAACTACCATAATACTCCTAACTTAGACAAAAAAAAGCCTCCCGGAGAGATCAGGGTACCTACACTAATGATAATGCCTCGCAGTGTTGAGCTCTGCGTGTAATACTCTGCTATCTCGGGTTGCGAAATCCAATTCAAAGCTTTGCATCTTGTCATCAGCGCCAGCACCACCCTGCCAAATCCCACCAACACCATTGCCAATTTCGTCACAGGAAAATTAATCGATCTTCTATTCTTGATAAATGAAATTTGGAGAAACCTTGAAAAACTTGGGAGAGAAAGAAGGTTAGACCTATGGGAGAGATTGAATTTTCCCATCTTATAAGAAGAGAAGAGGGTGGCTCTTCCTTGCATAATAGTCTCCCCCATTGCAATCGCTTAATCCTCAGTTCAGTGAGTCAGAGCTCTGATCCTCTGCTGCTAGTGGCAATGGCTTTTCGATGATCCCTTATTGGCTTCTCAACTAGCACCAGCAAATGTTTTAGGCAGAACAATTCTCACTTGAGTGATCTCAGGTACAAGTATTGTAAGTTTCCTTTTCCATATATATATGTATATATTACTCGTACCTGCAGACACAAGGGAAGAGGGATGTTTTGACCATGGCTTGCTCATTTTGTCTACAATAGGGTTAATTTAAATATTTTATATAGTTCTGTAAGAAAAATAAAGAGGGAGAAAGAGAACTGGCATACCGGGGTGAATCCATGTTCGGATTCGGGTCAAAACTCCAATGCTCCATAATTGTGCCTACACAATTATTAGACTACTCGAGCCTAATTGTGATTTGCACAGCAGATCACCAGAACCAGAAAGATGGTAGGAGAGAAGAGAATTGCCATAAAACCCAATGGCGGGGTGAATTGCAATTAAGGAAGCACACCCTATTTATAGTGGTTTATGGAGGCCACTAATTAAGAAACGTCTGCACTCTTTCTTGCCCTCCAAGATAGCAATTAAATTAATTTATTCTCAATTAATTTTCTAATTATGGTGATTTGTTCCTCAATTAACAAATCCATAATTATTGCTGAATTATTCCCCAATATGTAATTAATGCTGTTTTATTCTTATTTGATTAGGTTACTTATATCCTAATCAAATAGTATGGCCCATTAAGGGCGGACTTGGACCCAAAGTCCAACACCTCCCACTCGCACTTGATGGGCCTCCCATCGTGCTTTCATTAGTTACTCTTTCTTGTTTCATACTTGGCCTCTGCCGTGACCGCGTGGGCAAAAACGTCTTCAAGATTTGGTACTTGTGATACTAGAAATCCCTCATACCAGATCAGGATCTAAGGACACCCTTTATATCTGTAAGATATATATTCATTGCCTCATATGCCCCAAATTCTCCCATACATATTACTCATGGCATATCTAATCCCTCTCGAGTTAATACGTTGATTAACTTAGATTGCCTTCTACGCACATAGTATCCACACTTACTAACTACATATAGAGCTAGTAAGGGGTCGACTAGAGATACTAGCACATCTTATGTATCTATGAGTAAATCTTCCTTTTTGACTAAACATCAGTCCATCTTGACTTGGTCGCTTTCCTAGTTTTCACTCGTCTGACCGAATCGAATGTGATCATGGAGCTTCAGCTAAAGTAGCTGTCACCAAACCAAGCTTTCATGATGCCGCCTAAGTCTTAAGGGCATCATGGAAGGATTCTTCCTTCCTGGGACTCACACTGTGGTGAACTAGGGATCTTTCACCCACATTCCATATTGCAGTCTAACTCTCAAGAACATGCAGTATGAATTGCATGCTACGGTGAACGGTTTGTGGTGTACGTCGATTTCTTTCTCTTTCACCGTATATACATTAGTTCCAAAATGTACTCAATATTTGAACCATAACTTTCTTTTTCACAATATCTCTTTTATAATCTCACTCGTGAAAAAGAGTTCTTTGCCTGGCTACAGGTCTTGTTCTTATGATTCGATCCATTTTATGTGTATATGGACACATATATATCTCATCTTAGTCTAACTGAGGTGACTTAAATGTAAAGATTCTTCTTAAGGGTTGTTCGTGTGAGTGAACCAACCTCTTTTGACCTGTACGACATACAAACTTGTATACCTTTCATGCATTTACTCATAACATACATACTACTTCTTTTATCTTCATATAAAAGAAGTTCACGACCTTACATTTTAATTTACGCCCCAAGATTTTCACTAACTCAATGAAAATCAAGCTATGGGCTCAATAAGGGGATCTACCAACATTCTGTCAGTAGAAGGTCATTGAACTGTCGCTTTCCCTCTTTGAAAACATATCTCTTATAGAGATATATCAAAAAGTATGTTTCGCCTTGCTGTGATACTTAAGATCCTCATTATAAGATGCTATCATTTGGATCCTTCTATCCACCGTTCATTCCCAATCTCTCATAGGAATTACTTTAGCCATATGGCACTTTGAATGATGGCAGAACACGCCCTGTGTTATATTTCCATGGATAACAGGAAAAAATACTTTGTATATTTTCTTACTCCATCACCATTTGCCTAGGTTTTGTATTGGAGTATCCTTTCAAAGGAAAGTTTTTGTCTTGACAACTTAATCCATGGTTATTCATAATCCATTTCATAGCAGGACCAAAAACAACTTCCAAGTCCAACCAAAAACATTTTGGTCTTATACACACCAATGTGCACATTACCAACCATAGTCTTACTACAGGAATCTATCCACCTTTTCTATGTTGGATTTCTCATTGGACATGTAACCTCTTTAGGTTTGCGCCTTGGATTACAAAGGTATCCATGGGTTTGCAGTTTGGCATCCTAGGATGCCTAAAGATCACACTTGTACATGTCTTAGGTAGCAAAGACTGTATCTTCCTTGTGCAATCTCCGTTTACCTTGTCATTCAAGATATTTGTGCCACCTATGATTTTCTCAACTTAGAATTTAAGGATTCTCTGATCCTTTATGCCAGTGGGCAGGGATTAGGGTGTGTCCTTATGCAGCAGGGACGTGTTGTGGCCTACGCCTCTCGACAACTCAAACCTCATGAATTAAACTATCCCACTCATGATCTGGAGCTTGCGGCCATTGTGTTTGCCTTGAAGATTTGAAGGCATTATTTGTATGGTGTGACTGTGGAACTCTACTGTGACTACAAGAGTCTCAAATATTTGTATGATCAGAAAGAATTGAATATGAGACAATGGCGGTGGATGGAGTTGATTAAGGACTACAACCTGGAAATTAAATATCATCCGGGTAAGGCAAATATAGTCGCTGATGCTCTTAGTCGAAAGACTATGTTTGTGGTAGCTATGATGATCAGGAGGGGAAATTGATTGAAGATTTTCATGATTTGAATTTGACAACCCAAATCATCTGTGCCAATTATACTATTTCTCAAGAGGAAAGTGATCTAAGAGCTGAGATTGAAGAAGCTCAGAGGCAAGATGGCTGGATACAGTGCAATCTGCCTCGAATTGAACGGGGAGAAGTTCCGGGCTATGATCTATCGCCTCATGGATTGGTTCACTATCAGAAAAGAGTATGCGTTTCACTTAAGGCGGAATTGAGGCAAAAGATTTTGGATGAGGCGCACAAGAGCCGATATACTCTACATCCTGGTATGACCAAAATGTACCATAATCTGAAATCGGTGTATTGGTGGCTGGGTTCGAAGAGTGATATGACCAAATATGTAGCAAGGTGTCTCACTTGCCAGAAGGTAAAGATTGAGCACCAGAGACCACCTGGTTACTTCAGAGTCCTAAGATTCCGGAATGGAAATGGGAAAGTGTGACCATGGACCTTGTGGTAGGATTGCCCAGGATCAGGAACTATGATGCGATTTGGGTCATTGTAGATCGGCTAACGAAGTTAGCACACTTCATACCGATCAATGCTGGTTACTCTCTGGACAAGCTAGCAGAAATTTACATTTATGAGACTGTGAAGCTTCATGGTACACCGAAGAATATCATTTCTGATCGAGATCCCCATTTTACTTCAAGATTTTAGAGGGTATTGCATGAAGCCCTAGGAACTCAATTGAGATTCAGTACAGCTTATCATCCCCAGACGGATGGACAGTCAGAGTACAATCCAAACGCTGGAAGATATGTTACGGGCTTGTGTTCTTGACTTTAAAGGAAGTTGGGACCACTTTCTTCCACTTGTTGATTTCGCCTACAACAATAGCTATCATACGAGCATCCAGATGTCTCCGTATGAAGCGTTGTACGAAAGGAGGTGCTAATCACCTTTGTGCTGGAACGAGTTATTAGAAAGAAAGTTGTATGGACCAGATCTTGTTGATCAAACCTCAGCAGTGATTCAGATTATTCGAAAGAGGCTCCTTACAGCTCAGAGTCGGCAGAAAAGCTATGATGACAAGAGAAGACGGCCTCTAGAGTTTGAAGTTGGTGACCATGTGTTTCTGAGAGTGTCTCCTGTCACCGGTGTTGGGCGGGCAATCAAGCGAAAGAAGTTGAGCCCGAGATATATAGGTCCTTTTGAGATTCTTGTGAGAATTGGACCTGTTGCCTATCGAGTAGCCCTACCCCCGAACTTGAGCAGGCTCCATGATGTGTTTCACGTTTCCCAATTGAAAAAGTACCAACCGGATCCCATTCACATCGTTGAGTATGAGGAAGTTGAGCTACAAGATAACTTCACGTATGCGGTGGAGCCAGAGCAGATCATTGACCGAGAAGATCGATGACTCAGACATCGAAGCATTCCGTATGTGAAGGTGATATGGAAGGGAATGACTCAGAGGGAAGCAACTTGGGAAGCGAAAGAAGATATACGAAGACGGTATCTGGAGTTTATGGCTTAAGTGGTGTAACAAATTTTGAGGATGAAATTTAATTTTTGGGGGGAGAATTATAATATCCTGAATTGTAATTAAGGGCTAATAACTTCAAGTGATATAATTAATGTTAATTAAACACTCTTGAAGTAAATAATGGGAATTATGATGCAAATGTGTATGATGATGGTTTAGTAAGCATTATGTAATCAGGGGCAAAATGGTAAATTTACCGATCGACTGGTCAGTTACCGAAGAGAAAACTCCTTAGTAATTGAGATCAATGGCTAGGATTGAAAGAACAAGAGGTGGAATCAAGTGTGTATGAGAGTATATGAAACCATAGAAGGAAGCTCAAGATATTGACAAGTAGCATCTTGAGGACCATGGATGAAGTCAACATTTTCAAACTCATCCTCTCTCCCTCCCAAGTCGGCTAAGTGCATGGGGAGTATGAAAAATCTGTACTTCATCAATATCTCATTTCTCTCTCTTCATTCTCTCCAGTCGGTGTAGCTGAACTAAGAAAGAGAAAGAGAAAAACTTGCTTTTGGGTGAGTAATTTCTTCCATATGCTTAAAGCCTCTTCAATAAATTTGTTCAAGAGGTTGAGATCTTCCTTGCTATGTTTTCATAATTGTGAAAGGTGGTAGTTTGGAGTTCTTACAAATTTGAAAGTTGGGAAAATAGAGATTTGATCTTACTAAGTTGAAGAGGTAATCATTTAGTGCATTTTGGTATGATTGTTTTAGCCATTGGTTCGGTTTTAAGATTTTATGATTGTACATTGATTTTGGATCAATGTTGAAATGCATGGATTGAGTGGTGTAATGTGGTGGAATAGATGTCAAATAGTGTATGGGTGTCAATGGTTTTGGTTTGGATTTGAAAAGAAGAAGTTTGGTCATTGGGTGAATTTGGTTGGAAGGTGGTTAGAGGTGTTGAATGTATCATGGTGGTAAGATTTTGGTAGTTTTGAGTTTACCAATTGGTCTCTTATGACCTTTTGGATGGAAATGAGTATTTATATAAGTTTAGGAACCATTTGAGTTCATTTAGTTAAATTTAGAAAACTATATCAGTTGCTACGACTTGGCATCTGATAAGCCTCACTCGAGTGAGGGAGGGTCTCACTCGAGTGCGGTATGAATTTCAGGGTATTTTGGTTGAGTCTTCAGGAAGAAATCATGGGTGCACTTCTTCATCTTCGAGTGACGTGCGTCATTACTCGCGAGCATTGGGAAGTCACTCGAGCACTAAGGTTGGTTCTCGAGGGCACTTGTCGCCTGGGAGTTAGGTTGCTCTCGGGTAGTCACTCGTTGGGCCTTACTCCTTGGTGCTCGGGTGCACTTGTAGTCATTGCTCAAGTGTAGCTCCCTGTGCTCGAGTGAGGGTGTAAGATATATCAAGGTTTGTTCTCGGGCAAACACTTCTAGTATGACACTTTTGGGTGCTCAAGTGAATTTGGGGGATCATCACTCGAGTGCGGCTTTCTATGCTCGAGTGAGACGACCAAAAATCAGTGTTTAGCTTTCTAAAAAGGGATCTTTGGGGGTGGTCATCCCCACCTTTTAGGCATATGTTTAGGCATTTAATAGCCACCTAAAGAGTTCCTATGAATACCAACTTAAAGTATTATGGAATTAAGAACTTGGAAAAGAGATTGATCTATTGTCCCTAATTTGGTTTATAGAATTCGACATCTGCCGTCCTCGTGAGCCCACTGTGCCAGCAAACGTCAGGAAGGAACGAGGTATAGTGACTTTTCTTTCGTACCATATGTGATGCATTGTATGTGTGTGTTATCATTGATTTGTGATAAATTCGTATGCTGCGACATTTGTGGATATGTGTAAGCACCTTCATTCCAATAGTCCCTGAGTAGCTATCAACGGATCGGGTAAGGGTTGTATGCCTTCCCGGCGGAGAAAGGGGATGAGGATGAGGTGTGACTTTGTGATTATGTGAAAAGCCGAAAGGCTATTTGTGAGGGCCGACGGGCCAATTGTGAAAGCCGAATAGCTATATGAGCTATAAGGCTATGTGTATGCACTGCCATGCCAACAGCCCCTGAGTAACTAACAATGGTTCGAATTAGGACGGTGTGCCTTTCCGACTGGGAAAGGGGATGAGGGTGGAGTGTGATTTGTGCTGCTATTGCTGTATGATGATTTACTTACATGCTGTGTGCTTATGTGTGGTACAAATGTCTCGTTACTACTGGGATTCTTTTGAATCTCATTCTTTCCTTTGACTAACCTTTCAGACAGGGCGAGTGGCTCCAAGTAGAAGCGAACAACCCGAAGCGGTTAGAACCCTATAGGGACATTTTGTTCGGGCCATGTTGGTTAATCATATTAGATAGGGGTTTGTAAATTATTTTTGGGTTGTAACTACTAGTTGAATATAGTTGTGTAATCCCCTCTATAGAATTATAAACCCTTTAGTGAATGAATGGAACCCGGGGTTTTCCGGGATTTATGTTGCATACTCTGATATGTATGAATGAGAATTAACTGCACAGGTGATTAAATTCAAATATTCAATATTGAGACCTGGATTGGGAAAAGTTTTGAAGGATTTTGTGAAAACCCTACGGTGAAGTAGGAAGTTCAAAATGAGTTTCAAGTTCTCCGACGGTCTCTAACCCATTTTATTATGCATTATCGAATATTAATCACGCTAATTAAGGTAGGGGGTTACAGGTGTCCCAAACCCTTATTAGTTCGAAAGGTCTTATCCTTTAGTTTAACTGATCCTGACTAGTTCAGCCATTATCTAACAGCTTCACACTTGCCAAAAATCAAGTAAACATTACTGTATTTCTAGTAAACAAAACACCAAGCTTTGTGTTTTGCCCTCACGTTCACTGGTTCACTAACATCATATTTTGCCAATTGTAATGGATTTTCTCAAAAAAATGTTTCTTTGTCTTTCTTGCCAGGTAGAATAAGTTCTCAACTTATTCATAAGGGTATTAACCCTTTAGCACACGTTTAGCAAATACTCTTTTGCTAGTTTGATCATTCCCTTTGATCAATGTGTACATGTGGCAAGAAATGGAATCTTTTATCCCTAAAAAAAGAAACATCAAAAGCCAACGAAGGATTTGAGAATCATAGTCCCATCGATCCTTAACTAAAGAGATAGCAAAGATGTGATTTGTCAGTTACAATTGCATGGAGTGAATCAGGATGGTTTATTTGTGTAGAGTTAACGTGCAAGTTCCAATCCCTTGATTCTATCTCTTTGTTGCTTTGCATTTGACATGAAGCCATATGCTTCTCTGAAATATCCATAACTCATGTGGATCGCTACTTTTACAACCCTTAAGGATTATTAATGTATCTTTTCATCTTTGTAGAAACCATTTGACCTTCTCTAGATCAAGTTTACCTTATAGGTTTCTTGCCCTTGGGCTTAGAGGATTAATCCTCCCACTCTTTAGCTAAGTTCATCTGACTGATAGATCTTAGATCCTTCAGTCTTTCACACTTAAGTTCAATGTGGTAAATCACATTGCTGAAGGTCACAATATGCATATCATGGGCAATATTTACTTTCGTATACGCCCACTCACTGGAAGACGTGGCTCACTCCCACTTACTGGGAGACATAGCTTCCTCCCACTCACTGGGAGACGTCTTATCACAACATACACTTATTGTTTGTTAGAAAGAACTTGGCATTTAGTTTGTGTCAAGTTCTTAGTTTGACATCTGCCTCAAGTGTTGCCTATACGCCATGTTAAGACTTAGCACACTATGTTAAAACTTAACTTATTTTTAACTTTATAGAAGAAGATCACCTATTCCACTATCTTCCAACACTATCCACACGGCTTGGATAAGGTTACATTACTCTTACCATCATAAGTTTGAGCAATGTTGTTCTTTCTATGCTTGATAGCATAAACCTTTTGTATCCTTCAGTTGCTTCAGCCTCTAAATGCTGAAGACTAGTTGGTAGGATATCCATGACATCTCATTCTTCCTGAATGAAAGAGAGATTTGAGAGTTTCTAACTCCATAGATATCTCTATTGAGCTTGTCTTCATAAGCTCAGTCAAATAAACTTGGTCTTAATTGGTCACTTAGACGATTATAGTATACAAATCATATTTGTTCAAGTAAGACAAAGGATAATTAGATAATACGTTCACTAGTTTCATGTTCATGAGACAAATATGTTGACTCCCATCCCAATCATGCTAGTTAGCTTATCACCCTTTTAACCATAGTCTTTCTTGAGCACATTCCCCTTTGGATTTCTATACGTATTCCAGAAACCCCTACTCAATCAAAAATGGTTATTCAAAGAAGATAATACAATATCATCTAATCAACATGAATGTTCATGAAAACAAGAAGAGAATATGCTTAATTCAATTCTTAAAACAGAGAATTTAATTATGAATTCAATGATAAAGAACATTCTATAACTTTATACAAACTTTGCCTCATTTTGTTGTCTCTTAAATAGGTTCTCCCTCTCATAAGCCCTTCTGACCATATGAACTCATGTAGTGTCTAGCTATAATGTCCAGCTCCTCTTTGCCATGTTTACATCCACTTACTTGGATATAATTGCTGTAATATCCCAATTTTTAATTATGGGTTAATCATGATTATTATGGATAATTATGAATTTAATTGGGATTATTATGTATTTTATGACTATATTAATTAAAGTCATAATTAGTGGAAATTGGAAGAATGGAATTAATGTAATATGAATTTGGTGAACATGTGTATGGTATTTAAAATCAAGGGTTGAGATTCATTGATTTATGGGTCGGGATCCAGTGTATTGAGCTTGTGTGAGCTTATTGTGGGAATGGATGAGATGGTGACAAGTGGCATTGCGGGAGTTGTTGGATGAAGTCACAAGAGGACAAAAGTCCACTTTTTCCTCTCTCACTCCATCTCTCCATCTCATCTCATCTCTCTCTTTCGGTCATTGAAGAGGAAGAAAGGAAGAAGGAAAAGCTTGATCTTTGGGTAAGTAAATACCCTCCTTTGCTCAAACTCACTTCCTTAATGTTGATCCTTGAGTGATGGGCTTCATTTTGGTGTGTGTAGTTTGGCCATTTGGTGTTGTTTTATGCCACACAAAAATCTGATTGTTGGTGAATCAAGAACTCCCTTTGGAGAAGTTGATAAGGTGAGTGAAACTAATCTATCTATCTAAGTTTCATACCATTTGAAGTAGTTTATAAATTCTGGAAATTTTGGCTTGAATCCGAAAATTGGATGCCACGGTTCATTTGGTATGTTTTTGGCATGAGAATGGTGTTTTGGAATGAGTTTAGGATAGATAGATTGATTGGTAATTTAAATGTGAAGTTTGGTTAAGATTGGTGTTTTGATGAAATTGTTGCCCAAAACCCAAAACATGATAATGGAGTAGGATTCTGATGATTCTGAGGATTCCATTGAGTTTATTGGGTGTTTTTGTGTGAGAATGGCTTTGGGTTAAGTTTTGTGTCCATAGGAATCTTTTGGGCAAGTGTGAGGTAGAGTGCCTCTGTTATCTGCGTTTTCTGCTATCTGATAGATTCACTCGAGCACTCTGGGGTCTGCTCGAGTGAAGGATGAATATCACCCGAGCAGGGATGAACTCTGCTCGAGTGCTGAGTGGTTTTTCCCTTTTATGCTTTGAGTTCGTCTGGGCTTTTATGAATAATGCTCGAGTGCATTGCCTTGTGCTCGAGTGAAGGATGAACATGCTCGAGTGAGCTTGGGGCTGCTCGAGTGATGGTGTGAGTTCAGAGTGAAGGTTTGCTTTCGGGTCTTCACTTGCGGGTGGATGCCAAGAGTGTGCTCTGACACTTGTGAGCATAGCCTTCTCACTCGAGCACTGGGTGTCTGCTCGAGTGAGCCGTGTGTGCTCGAGTGATCCAGTTCTTTGAGAGCTTTGTGTGCTCGCGGGTTCTCACTTCCTGGACTTCTCTCGCGGGTGCTCGAGTGAGGCATTTGGCCTTGTGCTCGAGTGAAGTCCAGCGTGCTCAAGTGAGCCGATTCCTGAAAACTTCTTTGTGCTCTCGGGAGCTCACTCGCTGTCTCTCACTCTCTTGTGCTCGAGTGCTGTCCGTACCAATGCTCGAGTGAGAGCATTTGTGCTCGAGTGATGTCCGTACTTGTGCTCGAGTGGGAGCATCTCTGCTCGAGTGAAACTGTGTAAAATCTCAGTTTTGTGCTTCCAAAAGGGGATCTTTAGGATAGTTCTTCCTACCCTTTAGGAGTTTTGTTAGGGGTAATTAATGACTCTAAAAGAGCAATAATGATAACCAATTAAGTATTATAAAGTGAATTAAGTCTTGGAATAGAGAATAACTCTTCGTCTCTAATTGTGAATATAGGATTTGATATTTGCCTTCCTCGGGAGAGACCGGGGTTAGGACACGCACGGAAAGATCAAGGTAGTGACTTTTCTCTCATATCTTGTATGATGTTTTGGCATGTATAAGTTATCGTTGAATTTTGTGAAATGTGTGCCATGGTCCATTACGGCGTGAGCAGGTCAGTGTGAGCCGTGTAGGGATTGACAGTGGTCATCTCTAGGTCGGCCGTTGAACTGCCGTCGTAATCGACGTGGATATTTGTGAATCCGACCCGTGGGGCGGTGTTTGTGAATCCAGCCGTGGGCTGTGTATATCTTGCCTGTATGGCTTGCATATGAAATGCATTATATGAATCCCAGCTGTGGTGAAATGTATTGTATGGATTGTTGTGATGCAATGCAGCGTGAGCAATTCAGCGTGAGCAATCGTAAGGGATGACATGTGTCATACTAACCATTGCCGTTGTAGTTGCTTGTTGTGGATGATGATTTGCTTACATGCTTTATTGTTGCACATTATATGATTGATTTGTTACTACGGGGATTCTTTAGAATCTCACTCTCCCAAAATTAACCATGTTAGACAGGGCTGAAGGATCGAAAGGCAAGCGGGTGACGAAGAGTAGTTAGAGCTCCTGTTTAGGAGTATATTTTGGGTAAATGGTTATCATTGTATACCTCTTGGATATTTTGGTAGAAACAATTGTATGTAGTGGATTTTGTGTAATCCCCAAGTTAAGGGTATCGAATTGTGGGCTTTGTGCCTCTGTAAATCCCTTATTTAATGAATGGAACCCGAGTGTGTCGGGAATTTGTTTATACTCTGATATTTGTGAATGGAATCCACCGATACGGGCCATTTATATATTGAAATGCGAATATGAGACCGCTGTGAATATGTTTTGTAAAAGTTTTTGAAAGCCCGGATTTTGGGAAGTTTGACTCTGATTATGTCCCAAATCATCTTACGATCTCTAATTCCACATTAATTATGTTTTTACTAATTAATCTCGGCCTAAGGTGGGAAGGGGGTTACAATTGCAGCATACCTCCCACTTGATGAGATGATTCTAACATCTCTATCTGTCTTATCCTTTGTCATAACATTTGTGATAAAGGATTGACTTTTAGAAGTCATTGCTTCAATCCAAGTAGATCAATGTGGTTAGAAGCATGGGAAGACTTATTATTATTCAATAATCTCAAGTTGCTGCAAATTTTCAGGTTTTTATCTCTAAGAGTTTGAGTCAAAGTTGGATAGGATTTTATATTCAAAAACTCATTTGAATAATCCCTACTTTTAAAGAATATTTCAGTATTAACCTTATGTTGCAACTGAAAATACTCTTAATAAGTAAGCCAACCTATCCCAAAAACAATAGAATCATCATTGACTCAATTTCAATGTTTTCGGAAATCTCTAAAGTGCATATAAGCACCTTTTTGACTCAAAACATATCAAACATGCTTCAACTATATGTAAATTATATATCAAATTGAAGCTCTCGAATTTATTGATTTTTAGGAACAAACCGCGTCTCAATCAGAGGTCCTATATGCCCACATGTGCCGCTAGAATGTGTCTGGATTGAAAAATCTGGAAAAATTGGAAAATTCCAACGTTGGCCACTCTTGAAGGTGGCGCGTGACCTCCACGCGCCGCCTTAAGGCCGTCCACCGTCGACACACGCCGGCTATAGTGACTCCACGCACCGTTATCTCTCCGACGGTGCTTGCCACGGGTCAATTAGAGGCCCTAATGGGCCCCACGCGCCATCTGTCGATTTCTGTTTTTTTTCGGGTCAACGCCTTGACCTCTGTGACGTGGCGCTGACATGTCTCGATCAATGTGGCTGGTCCACGGATGATGTGGCCGACGTTAACCGATGCTGATGTGGCTTTGAACGCTGACATGGCCCTTCCTCATTAGTGCCACGTGGACATGTTGACCGATGACGTGGCGTTGACTACCACGTCATCATCTTCAACCTCCAGCCAGGTCAACCCGACCCGGTTGGAGTTCCGGCGGGTCATCACCACCCCCAACTTCGGGAAGCCATATCTCCCTCGTTTTAGCTTTGTTTTTCACGTTCTTGGTGTCGTTGGAATCATAGTTCAGCGAACTACAAATCTATGGCATTTATTTGATCTTAAAACCTCTGTTTCATTGATCAAATTGCGAGTGAAGTGGCGGCGGCGACTAACAACCTGCCAACTTCTTTCCTTCATTTCTCTCTCATCCGAACTCCGTTTGACGCGTTCTAAGCATCGTTGGAATCGTCTTTTCGATCTCTACACATCCATAGCCTTACTTTGGGCAAAAACACTCAGTTTCAAACACCCCATTTTTTCTCGACGTTGATAGCGCTGCGTAATCCGACCAGATGTGTTCCCTCTGTGTCTCAAAAGTTCTCCTAACCTTTGAAGGGTTAAGTCTCTTGTTTTTGGTTCCACATAGGTTTCAAAAAATCAACCTTTAAGAAATTGAAGAAGTGAGGAGAAGAAGAAGAATGAAGTTTGAGGAGCAAAAGTATTTTATGCGCAAAGCTTTTTAAACTTCTGAACTCATTGTCATGTATCCATATGCGAACCAGAAAGCATACATGGAGTAGATTCAAGCGATTGAATCAGAGAGGACACACGCGCATTAGACATTATATGTAAATAATAGACTAGGTAGAGACATGCATATACATACACGCGTATGATCGGAAAAAGAAAACGAGGCAAAACACTTTGTTAATTGCAATATGCTACAACAACACAGCATCTCTGATGGAAAATAAATGTTCATATAATTATTCACCATATTTACTATCATCAACGCGTTTCTGTATGCATTCAGGGAAGAAAAAAAAATGAAGCAGCATATTACTATCATCATATAATCTCATATGTATAATTGCACAGCGGAAATAAAAAAATTATGATGGGGATATAAAAAAATTATATCATTTTATTATTCACATAGAACAATCACAGCCACAAAGATCAACACGCTCTGATGCCAATGTAAGAAAAATAAAGAGGGAGAAAGAGAACTCGAGCCTAATTGTGATTTGCATAGCAGATCACCAGAACCAGAAAGATGGTAGGAGAGAAGAGAATTGCCAGAAAACTCAATTGAGGAGGCACACCCTATTTATAGTGGTTTATGGAGGCCACTAATTAGGAAACGTTTGCACTCTTTCTTGCCCTCCAAGACAGCAATTAAATTAATTGATTTTCAATTAATTTCTTAATTATGGTGATTTGTTCCTCAATTAACAAATCCATAATTATTGCTGAATTATTCCTCAATCTGCAATTAATGCTGATTTTATTCTTATTTGATTAGGCTACTTATATCCTAATCAAATAGTCCGGCCCATCAAGGGCGAATTTGGACCCAAAGTCCAACAAGTTCGAACAAGAGACTGATCGGGTCGTCAAAAGTTTGAACCAAGGCTTAGGCCGCCGCAATCAACCGAAGTTGAGAAGAAATGAGGTAGTTAACGAATGGAGGAAGGGGGGGGAGAGAGAGAGAGAGAGAGGACAGAGGTATTATAGGAAATTAAAAAGATGTAGGTATTTTTATTTTTTTTAAATAGCTTGTTGCCCACAAAAAAAGATAACAGGCATTTTTTAATTTTGACAGAATGTCACTTTTGCATTTAAAAAAAAATTATGAAAGCATTTTTATCAAAATTTTATGAGTGTTTTTGTCCCTTTTTTTTTAACATTCTTATTGTTTCAAGCTCAATTCATATCCATATTAGGCCCAAACTCTTATAATAAAGACAGAAGAAACGTTCCCAAAAAAAAAAAAAATTGGGACAATCCTATACCTTCTCAAGATCAGGATCAGGATATTATCGTTTGATCCTCAAAAATTTTAAAATTGTAAATACTGATCCAAAATTTCTAGAGATATAGCTATCAATATTTCTTAGTTCCTCTAATCCTCAATTAATCTCGATCAACAATATTAACCTTTAATTTCCACACAAATTCAAAATTTAATCACCCAAACCCTCATAATTAAAATTTAGGATGTTATATAACACGAGGATATTGTGCTATGTCAATAATTTAATTTTTAAATATATTGTTAAGCAAAAGGTTCCTAGTATTTATTAAGTAAATTAATATAGACACATACAGGTTTCCAAACAATCCTAAATCAAGACAATTGGATTCACAAAATATGAGTTACAAATGGTTTAGACGCAGTTTCTATCCAAAAAATAGAGCAAGTTTAGAGAAGTAATAAATTGTAATTATTAGCATGGTTTAAGGCCAAAATTATATTTGTCTCATGCAAAAGACTTCAAGAGCTTTTAAAAGTATTTTAGAGCACCCTCATATAATATTTGTAGAATTAGTTAATATCTTTTCTTTCCAAAATTCGATCAAAAAGTTGGTAATTTCAAATGAATTGTAACGCAACGATCAAGGTACAAATTTTAATTTATGGGTTTGAATTAACAACTCGCCTGAACCTATCATTTTTGGATGCATAGTTATAGTGTAAGAATGTTGAAATCAAGTGGTGCAGGTGATGGAGGGACCTGGCTTTCCTCCCTGCTCTCCTTTTCTCAAAACTACATCAATTTGATATAGTTTTGAAATAAGAATGGGGTTGAAATTTTTTTCTCAAAAAAAAAAAAATGGTATCTAATATTTTGATATATTTTTTTAAAGTATCTAGTATCTTAAAATATTTTTTAAATAGTATGTAGTATTCTAAAATAATTTTAGTACTTTTAACCATTTAAAATATTTTTCAGTTGTACCTAGTATGTTAGCAGATTGATTGTAATTTTATCCTTAAAGTATATTTTCAGCTCCAAAAATTACTTTAAAATATTATGTGCTACTGGAAAAATATTTTAGAGTGGGTGAAAATTAATAAATTAATATCCTAAGTTTTGAGTGTTAGTTTCTACCAAAAAAAATACATTAAAGGTAAAATTGTAATCAGTTTCCTAAGACACTGGATATAACGTTAAAAAATATTTTAAAAGGTTAAAAACATCAAAAAATATTTTAAAGTAATTTTTGCATCTGAAAAAATATATTAAGTATAAAATTGCAATCAGTCTGCTAATAAACTGAGTACAACTGAAAAAATATTTTAAACGGTTAAAACACTAAAAATTATTTTATGATACTTTATGCTATTTAAAAAATATTTTAAGATACTAGATATATCCTAAAAAATACATTGATACCATTTTTTTAGGGGAAAGAAAATTTCAGCCCCATCTTGATGTGGTTTTAAAAAAAAAAGGATGGCAACAGATAGCTACTGACAGCGAAGGGAAGCCAGGTCCGTGATGGAGGGGTCTTCAGAACAACTGAACAGGTGTAGGCTTCAGAGTGGAACGGGAAGGACAGGGTGAACATGCTTAGAATCACAGGTTTGAGCACCAAGAAAGAGAGAGGGAACGATCTGGATAATGCGGTCGCTGTACTAGGTATGCCATGTTGGTCAAACTAATAGTCAAATTTTTTTTTTTAATGAGTGGGAAAACGTTGGTCTATTTTTATATTTTCGGGATAATATTGAGCAAAAAATAAATAAAAAAAACTTCTGGATAACTGTAGCTCATTTACAAATACGTAAAAATGATGTTTAACCTTTTTTCACTTTAACTCCACTCACTTTTGCTAGATGTCACCTAATCACTAAAACGTGTTTCATGGGTTTGGACCACAAACAAATATCTGTAGAATTAGGAAAATTGAAATAATTATTAGAGCATGTCACCAATTGTCAATGCGTAGAAAATTACAGGACAAATCGTGCAAAACACGACATATCTAATCGTAATAACTAAACGTAAACCCACCCACCCACCCACCCACCCACCCATCTCTTTATTAGGTTGGGACTTTAGAAAGGTAATCTAATCGGCTGAGCTGAACATTGCAAGTAATAGGAGAGGAGCCTTCAAATTGAATGCATAATGGATAATGTGCAACGAATCAGGGAAATCATAACTATCTAGTTAGGGCTCACAAATCAAAGTAGTTTATGCGGCGATCGCTGAGACAAGGGTCAAGTGTATTCTTTAGCGCAATTGTCACTAAGAAGTCAAATGAAGGCATTTTATGGTGGGGTTCAACTAGAAATGATTCTCAACGGCCAGAAAAGACCACATGAATAGTTGGGTTACAATGTTGGTTGGTTTTATTCGAATAGAATAAGTGTCAAATGTATTATGTAACACCCCATTTTTATTTACTAATATGCCTTGTAAATATTTATGGCATTTAATGAAATAAAATGATGAATGTTGGTACAATTGGAATGACAAAAATAACCCTATTCACAGTTACAAGAAAATTTGGCTAAAGCAAGATATAAAGCCAATTTTTGTCTTCCAAAATCCCATTATTTAAGCACCAAATTTGAAGAATAAAAGAGCACAATTATTGGGCAAACATGAAGGGTGAATTTCAGCCCAAAAGGAAATGAAAAGGAGAAGGAAACACTTTGGCCTAATAAATTACAAAAATGTAAAAGCAAAATGGTAATTTGCCAATTAAAGCAAAAAGCTAGTAAATTCCCATTTTCATGATGTGAATTTCGGCCAAATAGAGAAAATAAAAGGGAAAATACATATTTGGTGATAAATATCCCAATTTTAGAGCAAATTGTGGCCAAGTACATGAAGTGGAAAAGTCAAAAAGTGTAATGTACTTAATTAATTAATTGATGAGAGGATTTTGAAAATTCAAGAAGCAAATTTTATTTCCCTTTCTCTTTGATATTTTCGTCCAAATGGGGGAAATTAGAGGGAAAAATATTTTCTTTGATGATAATAGTGCTATGTGTCATATAGTGCTATGTGTCATCAACTTGCATCAAGCAAAAAGGTAAATTACATGGTTAATTAGCAATAAAATATATTATTTTGAGAAATGGATGAAGCAACTAAAGGGGCCTAATTGGTTCATATGGAACCCCCAAGTGGCGCCATTTTGGGCTAAAGGAAGGGAAAGAATTAAGTCCAGTTGATTAAAGATAAGCCTAAAAAAAAACACAAGTCATAATTCTAATAAATTAATATATCTTCAAGGAGGTGGAGTTAGATATTTTAAAAGCTATTATCTCTCCATTAGCCCTCATTTTCATCCAACACACCAAGGGTGGGAGGGGGGAGAGAGAGAGAGTTTTGAAGAACAAGATGTTCAAGAAGGCAAAATTCAAGGTAAGTTGGTGAAATTCAAATGTTCTTAACTTCTAACTTATGTAAAACCTCTTCTAATCTCTTCTCTTACATAAAAATCATGTGTAGCAAGCAAAACTTCAAAGGAAGAGAGAGAGGGGGAGGATGACCTAGAGAGAGAAAGTTGAGAATCAAAAGGTAATCTCAAGAACTTTGATCCTCTTGATTCACATGTTGTTGTTGTGGTGGTTATTATTGAATTGGCTTGCTTTGTGATTGTTTTGATGAATTTTGTAAATTTGGGATTATGAAACTCTAAAGGGTTATGCTGCCCAAATTTCTACAAATCTTGTTCAAATGGTAATTAAAGGGTTAATCATGGGATTAGGAGTGAAAAGGAAGGAGTTTAAATGGTTAAATTAAGAAATCACATTTGTCCTTTTCTTTCCCTATGTTTAAGCCAGACTTGGAAATAAGGGAAGGAGCTGGAATCTCATCAATTTGATGGTTCTATTGTGTTTAGAAGGGAAAATTGTATAGGGTATATGTTAAGTGTGAAGTGGGAAAAGCATTAGAATGTGAAATGACAAAATGAGCCCTAAAACCCTAAATAGGGGCTGCCAAGGGCAAATATGTCTTTTGGCAGTGAATTTGACAATTCTAAGGTCAAAAATGGATTCTACATGGAAAACTATGTAGGATTAGCTTGGGGCATAAGTTTTTGGAAAAGTACGGTTAGACCGGGTACAAAGGGACTTGGACTGAGTCCCTAAGGGCATTTTGCAGTATTAAGCTAATATAACGAACAAAATGAGTTTGAAAGAGTCTAAAGAGGTACATGAATGAGTATTAACTCAATTCTTGTAAAACATGGAATTTTAGGACCGTACAGTTACCCTGAGCTGGAACAAAATTCAGGAACGGTTTGTAGACAGAAAAAGGACTTAAGGTAGTAACTCTTTCTTTCATACACTGTGTGAATTTTTATATGCTTTGTGTATGCCATCTTCTGTAATATGTATGATACACAGTGCCTATGAGTACACTGATACACAGTGTCTACGGGTTCATAGATATATAGTGCCTACGGGTACACTAATATGCTCGGTCAGAGGACTAAAAAGTACGGAATATGTAGGGGTTGCAACAGTAGTTGGCCCTAAATACATTTCCGACTTAATTGAATTATGTTTTATTATAATATTGCATTATCTGGTACTTGGCATATTTATTTATTGTATTTTCTATGAATGATTGTTTGTTACTACTGAGATTCGTTTGAATCTGATCCTTTTTCAAATTTAAAAATATTCCAACAAAAGCCAACGGATCTAGGGGCAAAATGGTAAATATCGGCAATTGAGGTGTCCGGGTCAATAAGGCGGAGTTATTGGTTATTGTTAGTTTATTTTGATAGTTTTGGACAGAATTTGTAAATATTTTTCGTACCCTAGGGGGAGACTCCTGTATTGTAAACAAATACTCTTTATCAGTATAATTGTGTTATATATGTATGCCTGTGGAATTGTGCCATTATCACTCTGGCAAATATCAAAATGTTAAGGAGTTTGACATATTATGTTTCAGAAGTTTAAATAGAAGAGGAATGGTATGGTTTTTTGGGTTATCGTGCTTAAGACTTTACATCACGATTCGTTCGTCAGAACTACTATTTATTTGTTTACATTTTATCATGATTCTTTCTTAATAATGTGAGGTATATTGTATTGTTTTAAAAAAAAAGTTAGGCTAATAGTGCCTAGATAATTATGTTTTTATATTTTATAAAAATAAAAAAAATATCACCCTCTGATAAAAGATTTAAGGTATGTTACGAATTTTTAAACTTTTGTTTCTTTCAATTTGAATAAATCAAAAGTTCTAAAAACTTGTAGCATATCTAACATCATCACACAACTCATCACTAGAGGAGTGACCTGAATCATTTGGGAGTATGTTAGGATCATGGTGGCCAATCCCATACTCATCAAGAATAAGATTGGCCTTCCTGTTCATACTTGACAAATATCCGGCCAGCCTCCTAACAACATGGTTAATGCGTTCTATATGATGCATGATTGTCTCCACTTGAGGGAGTAGAAGATGTGGAGGCGGAGTTGGAGATGAAGGAGGAGGAGCAGAAGTAGGAAAAGGAGGCGGAGGTTGTAGAGGAAGAGAAGGAGGTGGAGGAGGAAGATGATGCTGAGGATTTTCTAGCAAGTCGACAACATGGCGTTTTATCTAGAGAGAATAGAGGAGGGCAATGAAAAATAGTACAAAAAACATAAGGAATTGAAGAGTTTAAATAGATTGGAAGTGACGGTTCAAACTATCATTGGACACAATGGAAATTGAGGAGGAGCAGTTGCGCGCAATGGTGGGTAATGAATGAGTACTTGGTTCTTATGCCTAATCATCAGAGAATGAAGAATGTAATATCCCAAAAAGTGATTAAGGGCTAATGACTTCAAAAGTGGATGTAATTATTGTTGAATAAACACTTTTGAAGAATGTGTGATGGGAATTTGGATATTTAATGATTCCAATGGATTCCTTGTGAAAATTTATGTGGGAATGATGTTTGGTATGAAAATGGAACCAATAAAAGCAAAGATGCAAAATCTAAGATTCTGTCCAGTGAAATTCTATTCTGGGCAGTCCGTTTGTGTGAACGTTTTTAATGACCAAATGGTATCTAAAAATTCTGAAATTTTCCAGTCTTATAGTTCACATCTCAAGCTTCAAAATGGACATATAATTTGTTCCATTTTGTTTTGTGAACTAGGAGATATAACTGTCCAAAGTTTGGGATGGAAACTGAACTCTGTTTTGGGGCAGTGATGAGTTTTATGTAATTCTGGAATTTTGTGGTGATTTTTAGTAATGGTCCATATTTTTCCTATAAAGAGGACTTAAATACCTTTCATTTGGCTTTGGAATCACCTCATTTCAATTTTTCTAGAATTAGTTATGATTTTTCAAAGTTTGGGCAGAAAATCTGCCAGAAAATCCGAAAATGGGAATTATGACATCATCTCATTAAAAGATGATGTCAGCATGGAATTACATATGTTATCATCTTCCTCAGCTCATTTCTGTCGCACACAGCAGCTGAATGAGGAGTGAGAACGTTGAGGTTTGTAGAGAGAGAAAGGAGAAGAAAAATCACAAGGTAAGCCGATTTCTCCGACGATTTAGCTTCTAACGCGTGTAACTCCGATCCTAAGCTACTCCTCTTTATTCTTTAAGGTTGTGAAGCTCAAAATTTGGTGTTTCAAAGAGGCTAGGGTTCAGCCAAATTTGGGAAAAGCCAGAGGGAGCTTGAGGTAACTTCCAAACTTTCGTATATTGCTTATTCTGGCTGCTGTGGGCAATTTAATCGGTGAAATTTCGCCGGATTGCCATTGGTTTTAAAGTTTGGAAATTGAGTTTCCTAGGGGTTATGCTGCCCAAATTGGGTCTTAATGTTAGTTGTAACCTAATGTAATGGTTAATAAAGTGGTTAGGAGTAGAAAGGAACGCGTTTACGGAGCCGAAATCGTAAAACCCCGATTTTCCCTGGAGAAGACCATTATTTCGGCCAGCCCTAGAAATGGGTCTTAGAGTTGGATTTTCAATGATTTGATGGTTCCATTGAGTTCAGGGGCGAAAATTAGGTGGGGTTACAGTTAGTCACTTTTTCAAAAAAGGCCGAGAAAGCATAATTACGGAAACACCCCTAAAACCCTAAAAGTAGGGCTGCCAAGGGCAATTTCGTAATTTGACATTGAATTTGATAATTCCGAGTCCGGAAATGGATTCCTTGGGCGGAAATATGTTAGGATAGCCCAGATTAGAATTTCGGGAAAAGTGCAACCGGACCGGGTACGGCGGGCCCAGGCCGGGTCCCCGGGGGTATTTTTGTAAATTTTCATTATAGACTCATATAACCCTAAGTAACACTATGGAAGTGTCTAAATAGTGCATTTGGAATTGTAGGATTCGATATTTTCCGCCCTCGTGAGCCAACTACGCCAGCGAACGTCAGAAAGGAACGAGGTAGTGACTTTTCTTTTGTACCATATATGATGCATTGTATGTGTGTTATATCGTTGATTTGTAATGAATTCGTATGCTGCGACATCTGTGGGTTTGTGTTAGCACTGTCATTCCAATAGTCCCTGAGTAGCTAACAACGGTTCGGGTTAGGGCGGTGTGCCTTCCCGGCGGAGAAAGGGGATGAGGATGAGGTGTGATATATGTGATTATGTGAGCCGAAAGGCTATTTGTGGAGGCCGACGGGCCATTTGTGAAAGCCGAATAGCTGTATGGGCTATAAGGCTATATGTATGCACTGCCACGCCAATAGTCCCTGAGTAGCTAACAACGGTTCGGGTTAGGCGGTGTGCCTTCCCGGCGGAGAAAGGGGATGAGGGTGGAGTGTGATTTGTGGTGCTGCTGCTGTATGATGATTTGCTTACATGCTGTGTGCTTATGTGTGGTATAAATGTTTTGTTACTACTGGGATTCTCTTGAATCTCATTCTTTCCTTTAACTAACCTTTCAGACAGGGCGAGTGGCTCTAAGGAGAAGCGTACGACCCAGAGCGGTTAGAATCCTGTAGGGACATCTATTTTGGTTATGTTGGTTAAACCTGTTGGACAGGGTGTCTGTATATTATGTTGGTTGTAAAGAATAGTTGAACGTAGTTGTATAGTCCCCTATATGGAGGTTGTAAACCCTTTTTGTGTATGAATGGAGTTCATAGGCCGCATGAACAAGCCTTTCAATGCTTGTTGGTGTAACACCCCAAATTTTATTCATAAAAAATATATTGTAAATTATTTTGAATAATTCAATAAAATGGTGAATATTCATAAATTTGGATCTTGTGAATTTTGAAATATTCATATTCATAAGGAAATAGGCAAATTAATTCAAAAATTGAATTAAATTACAAAGGGGATAGCAAAATCATAATTTTGCCAATTTAGCCCAATATTAATTATTTTCCAATTAATTTGAGTTAATTTCAATTAATCAAGGAAAATAAAGGAAAATGCATAATGGGATTATTCTTGGTGGAATAAATCAAGAATTGGGAAATTAAGGGGGATTATACATAATTCAATTATGTGAATTATGGGATTAATGAAATGCAAATTTTCTTCCTCTGCTTCTCTTTTATTTTCGTCCATGCATGAAAGAAAAAGGGAAAAATATTTTATACATGATCACATGCCACAAGAAGAAGGAAATGATGACTATGGTTGAGTAAGTTGGTAGATTAGATGTTGACTGTAAGAATGGAAGGGTGGTGTAATGCATGATGAGATCAAGCTTGAGTGGAGGAATGGAAAAGCATGATTACATAAAAGAGTGTAAGGTTGGACTTAGATAAAGAAGTATGGACTAGTTGGAGAAAAAAGGGGAAGTAGGGACGGAAATTTTGGAGCAAGAAAAGGGAAGACAATGATTCAATTAATGGCCAAGTCAATGAAGAAATTATGAGGAAGAGAAGAGTGTGACAAGTGTCACATTAGAAGCCCTTGATCAAATCAATGGCTAGGAAGATGGAAGACTAAGTTAATAAAACATTTTTCCTTTCTCTTTCCAAGTCACATTCGGCCAACCACAAGAGAAAAGAGAGAGTGAGCTTGAGAGTTCTTGAAGGTTAGAGAGAAGGAGGAAGAGGATTAATGTAAGAACTTGTGTTTCAAAGTGATTAAGCTTACTATTTTGTGTAGTTCATCCTCTAATCTCTTATTCTTCATGGAAATCATGGTTTAGCAAGCTAATCTTCAAGGTTGAGGAGAGAGAGAGGAGGTCCTAGAGAGAGAAACACCAAGGATGTAACCCCCTCCGTAATTATATCCGAAATACGCGATTAAGATGAAATAGAGGCCAATAATAATCAAATAACATTTACTAACCCATCACATGATAGGGTTTTCACGAATACTTTTTGAAATCATTTATAAACTTGGTCTCATATTCATATTTCGAATACAATTACTACGCGAAGATAAATCACATTCATATAAATATCAGAGTGCACAACTTAATCATCCCGGCAATCCCGGGTACATACCTTCGCTAAAGATACACAGGGTACAATTGCCCATTACAATTCTTCAAATGGGGATTATACAATCTCATCTCGAAGGAGTCCTAGCCGCTCCCTCCACGAGCCACTTGCCCTGTCTAAATTGTTGGTAGGGGAGAGTGAGATTCAAGAGAATCTCAGTAGGAAACAGATACCATAATGCATGCATGATAGATGCTATGTGTATGACATGTTAGCTTTATCTAGATGCATGCCCCATAATGATATTTCTGCATGCTCAATATTTCATGTAACAAAACTATGGCCACAGTAAAACAGAAACAGAGCTTCATTTATTCAAATATGCTCTACACAATCAAGTAAAGCAATCACATACATCACTACACAAGCAAAGATATCAAATACACGCAAGTAAGGTAAGTCCCCTACCTCCAGTCTCTTTTCCTCGATTTGCGTGCCAGCAACTTAGGGCTTCACATTCGATCCTACAATGTCAAATGTACCATTTAGACACTTCCATAGTGTTTCTGGGGGTTATATGAGGCTATACTGAAAATTTACTAAAATACCCCCGGGGACCTGGTCCGGCCCCACCGTACCTGGTCCGGCCCCACCGTACCTGGTCCGGCTGTACTTTTCTTGAAATTTTGACATGGGCTATTCTGACATATTTTTGCCCAAGGAATCCATTCCTGGACTCAGAATTATCAAATTCAATGTCAATTTACAAATTTACCCTTGGTAGCCCCACTTTAAGGGTTTCAGGGGCGTTTTCGTAATTACGTTTTTTCGGCCTTTTCCGAAAAAGTGACCAACTGTAACCCCACCTAATTTTCGCTCCTGAACTCAATGGAATCATCAAATCATTGAAAATCCATCTCTAACCCCTCCAAACTAGCCTTAGCCGAAATTCTCAATTCCGCGGGAAAAATTGGGGTTTTTCGGTTTCGGTTCCGTAAGTGCGGTCATTTCTACTCCTAACCACTTTATTGACTATTCCATTAGGTTACAACTACCATTTAGTACAAATTTTGGCAGCATAACACTACTAACATAACATTTCCAAATTTTACAAACAAAGACAATCCGGCGAAATTTCACCGATTAAATTGTCCACAGCACCTAGAATAGTCAATATACGAAGTTTAGGAAGTTACCTCTTCTTCCTTCTGGCTTTTCCTTCTTGTGGATGAAAACCCTAACTTAAAAACACCAAGATTTGTGCTTCAAATACCTCGTGAGTTTTCTTCCTCTTCTCTCTCTAAAACTCCCTCTCTCTCTTTCTCCATGGTGTTGCACGGTTTTTGGCTGATGGAGGAAGATGATGATGACTTTATAACATTTAGCTTATGTCATCTTTAATTATGATGATGTCATAATTCCAAAATTGGCATTTTCGGATTTTCAGGCAAATTTTCTACCCAATCTTTGAAAAATCATAACTAATTCTAGAAAAATCAAAATGAGGTGATCCCAAAGCCAAATGAAAGATATTTGAGTCCTCTTTACTAGAAAAATATTTTCCATTACTAGAAATCACCACACAATTCCAGAATTACACAAATTTCATCACTGCCCCAAAACAGAGTCCATTTTCGACCTCAAACTTTGGATAGTAATATCTCCCAGTTCCCAAAACGAAATGGCACAAATTATATGTCCAATTTGAAGCTTGGGATGTGAACTTTAAGACTGAAAGTTTCAGAATTTTCTAACATCATTTGCGTAGTCAAAACATCCACACGAGAAGACTGCCCAGAATAGTGTTTCACTGGACAGAATTTCAGATTTTGCAACCAATGTGTCCAATCCAATTTAAATCAATTCCAATGATTAAATACCACAACATGACACCATTTCCATCACAATACCCCATTCAATTCTTCCCTCTATTCTAAATCAACTTGGATGTTAATCCACAATTGAACTCAAATACAGGGTTTCGGCACTGCTTACAATACACAGGAATCATATTCGAGTGCCAAATCACATCATATTCTCCAAAAGGGTTATTTATCACTAACCACATCCACTTTTGGAGTCATCATCCCTTAATCACAATTTGGGATCTTACTAAACCAGGGCTTAGCAATCCACTTATTTCAGGCTTATTCTCTAGCCTCAAGTCTCAAAAATTCGGGGTATTACATTTCTCCCCCCGTTCAATAA
Organism: Inga leiocalycina; assembly: GCA_963242795.1. Classification (NCBI taxonomy): domain Eukaryota; kingdom Viridiplantae; phylum Streptophyta; class Magnoliopsida; order Fabales; family Fabaceae; genus Inga; species Inga leiocalycina. The sequence continues at coordinate 29,643,712 of OY725328.1, forward strand.
ATTTCGTCCTCGAAATTTGTCACACCACTTAATCCACAAACTTCGGATGCTTCTTCACGAAAGCTTCCTTTTCACAATTTATTTCACATTGGGACGGTCTCCTCTAGACCACCCACACACAAATAATACTCCACAAATCCGATTCTCGCAAGAATCTGAAACAATGAATGCAACTCAATTGCCCCAAACTGCAATCGGCCCATTTCACGATTGCCACACAAACCAAATCACCATATTTTTTTTACCAAACAGATGCAATCGCTTCCACATAAGATTGCCACAAAACCATCATAACATAACCACAATCATCGCAATCCCCCGAATTCACGAGTAGCTAGTACATCTTGATATCTAGAGGCTCTAACTTATGAGCCATATCATAAGATCTTGGTAGTTGGGCGGCATAGGCCACCACTCTGCTTAACTCAAACTAATTACTCCTTCCGGGAGTAACCCTAAAACACCACAACCTCAATATATCAAACGACAGCCTTAATTATATACACAAACTCTTTCACTGTAATCACATCCACAACCTTACCCTCACCTGTACACCCACCAGTTACTCCGCTAGTGGTAACCGGGACTTTTGGGTCTCACAACACAATATTACTTCACCTTATCAACTTTCACGGTATCACCCTCACCCGTACACCTACCAGTGACTCCGCTAGTGGTAACCGGGACTTTTGGGTCTCAACCACAATCACATCAAGTCACTCCGGAATCTAAATCTCTTCTATCCGAAGCACCCTACCATAACAGCCCACCTAGAATCTCAATCTCTTCTATCCAGGCGAATGATCGAGAGTCTTACTCTCCCAATACCACCCTCATCCTCTTTCTCAACCGCGGATGCACACTGCATACACCTGAACCATTGCTAGGTACTTGAGGACTATTGGCGTGGTCACGTACCATCAAACCCTCTTTCTCCTTTATGCCACTTGCTCTGTCTGAAGGTTAGTCAATGGAAAGAATGAGATTCAAAAGAATCCCAATAGTAACAAATCACTCATACAGTATATAAACACATAGCATGTAAGATCATGTTCAACAGCATCATAATAATACATGGCTCACGCCATATACAACAACACTCATAGCTGTAAACACTATACGTTAGCTTTCGCTGCGATAAACACTATGCGTCAGCTCTCGCTGCGATCTCAATGCATGATAAACATACAATCAATGCTTTACACATAGCATAAGAGAAAGAGTCACTACCTTGTTCTTTCCGACAGTGTTCAGACAGAGGCTACTCAGTACCAGGGCAAATGTCGGAGCACATCACATAGCTTCCATACCAATACACATCGCAGACTCTAATTTTACGCACCGCCTTTCGGCCTTAGGTCAACACCGGTGCAACTAGCCTAGTGGCTAGCCATGCTGGCTATACCGGGGTAAGTGCCCTCAGAATTGAGAACTCTCGATCATGTAGTGGAATTCGCCATCAGCTGAACTAGCTCTGCTTTGTAGCCACAACCACACCTCAATCCCAGCTTGTTCACAATTGTCATACATACATGTTGCCTCACTGGCATACACATATCACATAGCCTCTCTGGCAATCAGAAAGCCACTCTGGCTTCCAGATAGTCAATTCCCCATAAACTACCGCCCCATTAGAACGGTCCTCCGCCATGGGAATCACCCCATATGGCCGCAGGTGAAAGACACACAAATATCTATCACATCCTGAGCCTATGCCTACCAGGCACAGCCTACCGGACCAACCCGATCCGGCCCAACCGGGGAGATGGACTCATAATATAATCACAACAAGCTGGAATTGGCATCTTAACAGCTTCACCTTCATACCAAGAATTCTTTTCACCAAATCGGGATCCTTCAAGACCCCTTCTCACAAGATAACTTGGACTTCAGAGTTGTACTCTTCAAAGCAATCACTAACACATCGCACTTTCTACAAACTTGAGCTCCTACTCAGCGCAGTATTCAAACACATCATATTCACCACGATTTCGCTGCACACTCTGAGGTCTTTCTCCTCATATGTGCTTTAACAATGTCAAGGTGATTTAATAGGAGTCCCGTAGGAAACTCCCACTACAACTGACCACACTAATAATCTATGCCCAATTTTGGCCTGATTCAACTCAAATTATTCAGAGCCATAACCAATACATCGCACCTTTTTATTGTCACACCCACCCCAGTTTTATCCCCCTCTGAGGATGCCCCACGCCGGTGGTGCCCACCCCGGTTTTACCCCCTCAGGGGATGTAACCCCCTGCCGTAATTAATATCCGGATTATGCAATTAACGTGAAATAGAGACCAATAAGACAAAACGTCATTTATAAACCCATCAACCAGACGGGGTTTTCACAATTACATTTCGAAATTATTAAAAACACGGTCTCATATTTACACTCTGAATATAATTACTATGCGAAGATAAATTACATTTATACAAATATCAGAGTACGCAATATAAATTTCTGGCAATCCCGGAATCATATCTTCGCTCAATAATCATAGGGCACATTAGCCCATACAATTCAACCAATAGGGATTACACAACCTACTCGAATACATACTCCAATATTGATCCATATAAACAAATACATAATCCCAATTACGCATTGATAACCAACTACTAAGCTCTCACCCAGAAACGAGTCCTCTTCGTCCTTGGATGCTTGCTTCATCCTCAATCTTCCTTCCCTGTCTAAAATGTTGATAGGGGAGGGTGAGATTCTGGGGAATCTCAGTAGGAAACACATACCAATATGCATGCAAGATAAGTATTTAATGCATGACATGCTTGCATCACAATAACTCATGTTCACATCATGATATATCCGCATGCTCAATGTTTCAACAACATACTCATGGCCATAGTATAACTAGAAACAGAGCTACAATCATTCATACATGTCTCACATAATCACGCAAAGCAATAACATGCATCAACACACAAATACAATTATCAATACGTGCAGGAGAGGTAAGTTCCCTACACTTATTCTTTCCACGTATGCTCCAGCGTCGGCTACTCACGATCCAAGCGGATATCAAATCATAATTAGGGTGAATACCCAACCCTATAACCAAATCAAGAACATATGGTCATTCTCTTTTCCAAATTCTCACTTTCATAATACTTAGATTTGGCTATCATAATTGACCCTTAAGAGGCCCCAAATGCCTCTAATCAAAGCCCCAAAAGATTGGGAAACAATAGGTTGAAGTTCACTTTTCAAAATCACAAGGTGCTGGAACACAGGGGTGGGCCCCGGCCCACCATTCCTTGGGCCGCGGCCCAAATATGGTCAGAAGGCCTTGGGCTGCGGCCCACCACTCTTGGGCCGCGGCCCAGAAATTTCCTGACTCTGGGCGAACTTCCAAAATTCATAACTAAATCTAGAAAAATCGAAACGAAGTTATTCCAAAGCCAAATGAAAGATATATAAGTCCTATTTCAAGGAAAAATATAGCCATTCACTGGAAATCACTACACAAATCTAGAATCACCAAAAACTCAAGACTGTCCCAAAACAGAATCCATTTTCGACCTCAAACTTTGGACAGCTATAACTCACAGTAGACAAAACGAAATAGCACAAATTATATGTCCATTTTGAAGCTTGGGATGTGAACTTTAAGACTGGAAATTTTCAGAATTTTCCATTACCATTTGGTCATCCAAAACGCTCATACAAAATTACTGCGCAAAACAGAGCTTAAACCAAACAGATTTCCAATTTTCTACCAAAGTGTTCAATAACTCCAAAATTAATAACCAAGCTTATTCCCACACAAAATCACTCAAGGAACACAATGGTAACCTCAAAATGACCAAAATCACAACCCATTTATATGCCCTGTTTTGACCAAAGCACAAAACCAACACAAAAAGTGCCAAACTTCACATTTAAGCTTCAATTCAATACCATTCATTCAAAACACTTAACAAGGCACTAATTCCATGACAACAATAATTCAAACACCACAAGACCCTAAATCACGAAATTAGGGCTAAAATTCCAGAAATTTAAGACCTAACCAATGGCCACAAATCTTATATGAGAAGGAAGCTTTCACTCACCTCAACAACTTTCCCAAAGGCACTTCATGATTCTCCCAAGTCCATAATTTCGTGACTCCTCAAATCACCACCAATGGAGAATCTAAAACCATAGGATGAAAGCCCTTAGCTCAAGGAACAATATTAATGAAGAGCATTTTGGCATTTGAGGCCATTTGCTTACCTCAAAATCCAGCTTTCACTTCCTCTTTCTTGAGCAACAATGGCGAAAATGGAGAGAAGGGGAGAGAGAACGAGAGAGAGAAGGAAGAGAGGTGGAGATGATGATGAAGTGCAGAAAAAAATCTGCCCCCACCCCCTTCACATGCCTCCAAAAACGCATAGGAGAGAGAGGAGAGAGAAAAAAGTGGTTTTTGTCTCTTATACCTCATCCTATGGTCCACCATAATGCCACTTAGCAACATCTCATCCCTTAATCTATAATACCACACACATATACACCAATTAATCTCTCTAATCCATCCATTAACCATTTGATCACACTTTTCATTTTTCTCTTAGTTAGAAATTAATTTCCATTAATTACCAACTTATGCCAATAATTCCATTCTTTCAATTTTCCAACTCTTATGGCATATTAATCAATATAGCCACCAAACCCATAATTATTCCACTCTAATTCGATAATTATCCTCAATAATTACCATTAGCCCTTAATCGAAAATCGGGGTGTTACAGGGGATGCCCCGTGCCGGTGGCTGGGCTGGTTGGTCTCACCCTTCTTAGGCTAACCCACCACCCAGGACTCACAAAGAGTTCCTCGCTCCCCAAGCGGGATTTTTTTTGCCTCCCTAGGGATCGAAGCCACTACCTGGGGGTAAGTAGCGCCTCAATGCATCCCCTGGTACCATTGAGCTACATTACGAACATGGGCTCTGATAGCTCTACTTTACGATTCAACGTCAAGGTGACTGCTCTCTACGGTTCGTTATCACGGTGGCTGCACACTAGGGCTTATCGTCACGGCGGCTTTCACAAAGTCATATAGTCTCACCCCCCGTATGATACCGCCTGAAGGTACGGTCCTCCCACCGAAACCACCGATGAGCCGCAGGTAGTAGACTCACACACATCCCCCGTAATCTATCGCCCCGAAGGCACGGTCCTCCCACCGTCAACACCGATGGGCCGCAAGTGAAGAAATAGCCTTATGGCTCACATAATCACATAGTCTCACCCCCCGTATGCTACCGCCCGAAGGTACGGTCCTCTCACCTGAACCACCGATGAGCCGCAGGTAGTAGACTCACAAATAGCCTAACCGATCAGGTGTCACCATAGGTAGCCCTCTCCGATCAAAACTCCCCATAGGTAGCGTTCTCCGATCTGAATCCTCCGTAGAGAACTTTCTTCCTGCACTAGATTAACAACTAAAACCCTTAGGGTACCGATACACATTTCAATTTAAGTCTAGTACCATACTCTGGCATCACAGACCATCCAGGTCAAATCCAATTCCTAAGAATCAGCTTAACTATTACGCCTGATCCTTGGATCACAACTCAATTCTCAACCTCAGTTGAACCGAAAATCACTTCCCTCATTTCCACGGAGCATCACAACTCCAACAAAAATCGAAATATCATTGCCAGCCTAAGGCACACCGGTCCCCTAGGTCTTAAGGCCTTTAAACATACAAGCTCAGTATGACATCACTACATATAACATCATACTACCTTAGGTTTCTTACCCAATATCTAGGTTGGACATAACACCTAAAAACTCAATATCACATTCCTGGGAAATCATTTTCTTCCACCTCTGGGTCTACATATCAATTCTCAGGCGAACCACTGTATCATTCGATTATAAAATGATTCTCCACTACAGAATAACCAAATAATGTACACACATAGTCCATAAATATCATATATCCATAAAAACAGGGACCTTAATGTGTATACCACAACAAACAAAGTCATCTCTTATGACTTAAGGCAGCAACTACTGCTACTATCCTAGCAAATTCCCATCTTTACCAGGAACTGCAGCTCTAATACCAAAAATGTAACCCCTTCCGTAATTATATCCGAAATACGCGATTAAGATGAAATAGGGGCCAATAATAATCAAATAACATTTACTAACCCATCACATGACGGGGTTTTCACAAATACCTTTTTAAATCATTTATAAACTTAGTCTCATATTCATATTTCGAATATAATTACTACACGAAGAAAAATCACATTCATATAAATATCAGAGTGCACAACTTAATCATCCCGGCAATCCCGGGTACATACCTTCGCTAAAGATACACAGGGTACAATTGCCCATTACAATTCTTCAAATGGGGATTACACAATCTCATCTCGCAGGAGTCCTAGCCACTCCCTCCACGAGCCACTTGCCCTGTCTAAATTGTTGGTAGGGGAGAGTGAGATTCAAGAGAATCTCAGTAGGAAACAGATACCATAATGCATGCATGATAGATGCTATGTGTATGACATGTTAGCTTTATCTAGATGCATGCCCCATAATGATATTTCTGCATGCTCAATATTTCATGTAACCAAACTATGGCCACAGTAAAACAGAAACAAAGCTTCATTTATTCAAATATGCTCTACACAATCAAGTAAAGCAATCACATACATCACTACACAAGCAAAGATATCAAATACATGTAAGTAAGATAAGTCCCCTACCTCCAGTCTCTTTTCCTCGATTTGCGTGCCAGCAACTTAGGGCTTCACATTCGATCCTACAATGTCAAATGTACCATTTAGACACTTCTATAGTGTTTCTGGGGGTTATATGAGACTATATTGAAAATTTACTAAAATACCCCCGGGGTCCCAGTCCGGCCCCGCAGTACCCAGTCCGGCTGTACTTTTCTTGAAATTTTGACATGGGCTATTCTGACATATTTTTGCCCAAGGAATCCATTCCTGGACTCGGAATTATCAAATTCAATGTCAATTTACAAATTTACCCTTGGCAGCCCCACTTTAAGGGTTTCAGAGGCGTTTTCGTAATTATGCTTTTTCGGCCTTTTCCGAAAAAGTGACCAACTGTAACCCCACCTAATTTTCGCTCCTGAACTCAATGGAATCATCAAATCATTGAAAATCCATCTCTAACCCCTCCAAACTAGCCTTGGCCGAAATTCTCAATTCCGCGGGAAAAATTGGGGTTTTTCGGTTTCGGCTCCGTAAGTGCGGTCCTTTCTACTCATAACCACTTTATTGACTATTCCATTCGGTTACAACTACCATTTAGTACAAATTTTGGCAGCATAACACTACTAACATAACATTTCCAAATTTTACAAACAAAGACAATCCGGCGAAATTTCACAGATTAAATTGTCCACAGCACCCAGAATAGTCAATATACGAAGTTTAGGAAGTTACCTCTTCTTCCTTCTGGCTTTTCCTTCTTGTGGATGAAAACCCTAACTTAAAAACACCAAGATTTGTGCTTCAAATACCTCATGAGTTTTCTTCCTCTTCTCTTTCTAAAACTCCCTCTCTCTCTTTCTCCATGGTGCTGCACGGTTTTTTGCTGATGGAGGAAGATGATGATGACTTTATAACATTTAGCTTATGTCATCTTTAATTATGATGATATCATAATTCCAAAATTGGCATTTTCGGATTTTCAGGCAAATTTTCTGCCCAATCTTTGAAAAATCATAACTAATTCTAGAAAAATCAAAATGAGGTGATCCCAAAGCCAAATAAAATATATTTGAGTCCTCTTTACTAGAAAAATATTTTCCATTACTAGAAATCACTACACAATTCCAGAATTACACAAATTTCATCACTGCCCCAAAACAGAGTCCATTTTCGACCTCAAACTTTGGATAGTCATATCTTCCAGTTCCCAAAACGAAATGGCACAAATTTTATGTCCATTTTGAAGCTTGGGATGTGAACTTTAAGACTGAAAGTTTCAGAATTTTCTAACATCATTTGCCTAGTCAAAACATCCACACGAGAAGACTGCCCAGAATAGAGTTTCACTGGACAGAATTTCAGATTTTGCAACCAATGTGTCCAATCCAATTTAAATCAATTCCAATGATTAAATACCACAACATGACACCATTTCCATCACAATACCCCATTCAATTCTTCCCTCTATTCTAAGTCAACTTGGATGTTAATCCACAATTGAACTCAAATACAGGGTTTCGGCACTGCTCACAACACACACGAATCATATTCGAGTGCCAAATCACATCATATTCTCCAAAAGGGTTATTTATCACTAACCACATCCACTTTTAGAGTCATCATCCCTTAATCACAATTTGGGATCTCACTAAACCGGGGCTTAGCAATCCACTTATTTCAGGCTTATTCTCTAGCCTCAAGTCTCAAAAATTCGGGGTATTACAAAGGATCAAGAGGTAATCTCCAAAACCTCAACTTCTTAGTGTATTAAAGTTGTTGTTGGTGATTGTTGTTTGGTTTTGTGATTTTTGGGATGAGTTGTAAAATTTGAAGAGCCTTAACCCTAAGGGGTTATGCTGCCCAAAATCCTTTAAATCATGATTAAGAAGTGTTTAAGTGAGTTAATCAAGGATTAGAAGTGGAAAAAATACAAGTTTTGGGAGCTAAAACATAAAACCTCATTTTTCCATTTTCCCCTAATATTTTCGGCCAGCATCAGAACTGATAGTAGGAGTTGGATTTTTATGAAATAAATGGTTCCATTGGACTCAGTGGGCAAAAATAGGCGGGGTTACAGTTGGGCACTTTTTTGGTAGAGGCTGGAAAAGCATAATTACGAAAACGCCATTGAAATCCCTTAATAGGGGCTGTCAAGGATATTTTCGTAATTTGACACTGAATTTGGTGATTTCGAGCCTGGAAATGGATTCCTCAGGCTAAAATATCTCAGAATAGCCTTAGTCAAAATTTTTAGAAAACGTGTCATCGGGCTAGGTACGGCCTTGGGCTAGGGTCCCGGGGGCATTTTAGTAAATTTTCACCATAGACTAATATAACCACAATAAACACTATGGAAGAGTCTAAAATGATACTTGGATAGGTTATGACCTATTTCTTGTACATTTAATATTTTAGGACCGAGTTGAAAGCCGAAACGATACGCTTTACGAGACACCGTTAAACAGAGGATTATAAAGCATTGATGTAGGGACATTATCCTTCATACACTATGCCATAAGTTATGTGATTGTGTGGATGCCATGTTTTTGTAAATGCACTTTATTAATCAACATGATTTGCCTAGAGAGGTGCAGTTAGTGCCAAAGGTGCACTTACACTGGGAGTTGGCAGAAGTACAACCGGTGTAGATTGTGGGGCTAGTCCCTACTCATGTATACATGACGATGATGTGTTTATATTTTTCATTAATTTGTGCATACCTTGGCGCATGACATATTTACTTTTCGCATTCTCTGTGAACGATATTATGTCTCTACAGGGATTTTTTGGAATATCACCCTATTTGTAAACAAATACCTCAGTGGGTACCAGTGGGGCAAAGGGAAAATACGTAGACATGGGAAAGTGAACGGTACGTGTCTCAAGGCGAGGACAAGATCGTGGTCATAATTAGTCTATTTTGTGATATTTTGGTGAAATTTGTAAATATTAAAACTTCTGCTGTATTTTCTGTTTTCGTCAACGAACGATATCGGAATTGTAAACGAATATTTTTATCAGTATAATTGTACTTTTCTGTATGCCCATTGAATTCTGTCTTTATGACTCTTTGAATATCGAAATGGAAACGGGTATTGACAGTTGGTGGAGGGAGTTCATCATTTGGTTTTTCGTAAATGATGAATCAAAAGTTCTCTTAAGTTTGTCAATGATTTTGATAAAGAACATAAGCTTACTGTTGGCTATGAGAAGTTAAAATAGAAGTGGATAAATATAGTTTAGTTTTTGGACGTTTATATACAAAGGATTTCATGGATTATCGAGTGGTCGCATCCTTTAGTATAAAGATCATTATATTTTATAAATAGTGATGTTTGTTTTTTTAAATAATTATTAGGAATTTGAAATAGTATTCTAATATATAACGGGTTTTACTTAATAACTGTTATTTATTTGACATTTTTTTTAATTTTAATGCATGCATAGTTGCATATGTCAACCATCATATTGCAAACTAAAATAAAATAAGTGAATTTAATTAGATATTTACGAAATGTTACTTTAAATAAGAGGAGTTGGAAGCAACAAATCATTTGAAAGTGTTACCTGACGATTGTTTCTTAAGAAATGTAATTTTTCTCATTCATACTTTATGGTCCATTGTTATAACCTTTATATTTTTGTTTTCACTTATATTAGATTGGAAGACGAATCATTTATAAGTGTAACATAACAGTTGTTTCGTAAGAACCGTCATATTTGTCACTAAATAAGTTACGATTATTAAATACAACTGTTATTATTATTTTTTTTCCTCGAATTCCGCCTCTTCATAAATGACGGTGGACATATTTAACCGTTAAGTTTTAGCATTATATATTCTTGTGCAACCTCCGTCTTGATGTACATGATATTTACTCACTGAAATCATTATTTATTAAGTGTTATATATGTGCAAATTTGTAGTAGTGGATACAATTTTAACAATAAAGTTTTTTTGCATAAGCGTCTAGTACAATTTAATTTTAAAAGGTGCAAAAGTAGATACAACTTTTAAAAACAAAATAATTTTAGCAATTCTGTTAAATTGGCCCGAACATTTGTCTCTATTTTTATGTAGGATCCACTTGTTCTCTCTCTACTTTCATAACGAATGTTTAAGCCAATTTGATGAAAATACCAAAATTGCACAATTTTTTAAAAGAACGCGTTTACTTTTACACCATTCAAAACTTATTTATTGATGACTTCTCATTTTTAATAGATTTGAAATAAAATTTGATATATTTAGAGAGTTATTAATGTTAATTTTTGAAGGGATTTAATTAATATTTTGAGGAGATATCAGTTTTGAGTATTATTTGGGGAATTTATTATAAATGTAATAATTTTTAAATAAAAAAAAGAAATCGTTATAAAAATAAATATAGTTTATTTTACTTCCTTTTCTTTTATTTATTTCTTTTAATTTAGATTCACTCTTGCATGTAAGGGGGGTCTCTTTCTCTTTCACCTTTCCAACTTCTCCAATCCTCTTCCTCTTCGGCCAGTCTCCAACTCTATCTCTTGCTCTGTTTCTTTGATGCATAACGAATTGGGGAAAGAAAGAGGGGTTGTAGTGTGGTAAGTGAAGGGGGAAAATAATCTAACAAGGCTTATGGGTTCCATGTAGAGCTGGGAATGTGGGCCGACCCATGGGTTGCGGGTTGGCTCGCACCAACCCGTGGGCCATGCGATGCGGGCCACATCTGCGGGTTGGCAAAATGCCAACCCTAACCCGTAGTGTGTGGGCTAGCTCGCGGACCCGCATTTTTTTTTTGAAAAAAAATTCTTGTTTTTAAAAAAAGATCGAAAATATGAGACACATATATATGAGTCATTAAATTTACTTTCCTAGCATCAATCATTTCTCTTATAAAAATTTAAAAACATAATCCACAATTCAAGAGATAAAGTTATCAAATTTGCCAAAGTTTATAAACAAAACACAAACTCATCCTCAAGTAACTAAGATATAATAACTTTGTTTAAAGAAGAATGGAAGAGGCGGCTAAGGTTTTTTCTCTTTGGATTGAGAGGTACCAAGATAAGAGTGAAAAACTTATAAGTTTTGTAAAATTATCATATGTAAAAAAAAAATTTGCTGGCCAACCCACCAACCCTCGGGCTAGCCCGCATCAACCAGCTGGCTATGCGGTGCGGGCCTGTGCAGCCTGCATTTTTGTGGGTTGGGTTACCTGTCAAAACCCACAGGCTTGCGGGTTGGGCTCGTATTACCGGCTCTAGACTTCCATGTTTAAATAACCCATTAAAAGCCCTTTTCTCATTGCATTTTCTTGAACCAAATACAATTTGATATGTCCTCTCTTTTTTGTTTTTTTTTGGGTTTGGTGGAGCACGTTTTAGGCTTCAAAATTTGGGCTTCAACATGGCGCAATTTCATTTTTGACTTAGGCTAATGAAATTACTATTTTATCCCTTCTTTATTGATACTTAATTACTAAATAAATTCTAAAACTTAATGCTTATTACTTTTTATGGATTTTCATCCTTTACTAACTTCTTTGGCCCATACAATAATTTTCCTAAAATTTTCAGGTCAAACAACAACCTCAAACTATTTTTCTTAAATTATTTCAAGAAAGTAGGCCATTAATTTCATAAAATAGCCTTACAGTTACTAGTACAAAATTCCTTTTTTAGACCATCATATTTAGACCGGTTATAGTGGATAAGGTCTAAAAAATTTGATCGGTGATAGTTTTGTAATTATATAGAATTTCTAAGACCAGTTCTCAAAAAAACCGGTCTTAAAAAAATTATTTAGACCGGTTATAAATAAAACCGGTCTTAAAATATCAAAATATTTAAAAAATAAAAAATTTTAAACTTTTAAGACCGATTATTTATAATAACCTGTCTTAAATATTAAACATTTCAAGACTTTTAAGACTGGTTTTTAAAATAACCGGTCTTAAACATCATACTTTTTAGACCGGTTCCTATAATAACCGGTCTAAAAAGTGATATTTTTTTAAAAAAAATATGGATTTTTTTTAAATATGAAAATTTAAAAAAAAAAATGTTCACCCTTTTAAGATCGGTTTTATTTATAGCCGGTCTAAAATATCGACCCTAAATTTTTGAATCTCCTCTTTGTCGCGCCTAATTTTCGCTCTCTTAATCTGAAACCTCTCTTCTTGGTGCGATTACTCTGTGAGCTCGATCATCTTCACTCGATCTCATTCTCATGTTTGTTGCTGCGGTGCTCTCACCCTTGCACTAAATGAGTTTTTCGCCGCCACAACCTCGCTTGCTCTGATCTCCTTCGTCGCGACTTTTCACTATAGTTGCTTTTCTATCTCTAGTATGGGTCTTGCTTTGATTGGTCATATAGACTTGTACCATGAATGTGATTTGCAGACTTAGCATTTTAGAAAAGGTTGAAGAAGAGAACATCAACCTTGCGTTGTTGCGAAGGAAGCATCTTTTCGTCTTTTTAGTTTTAGTATACTGTAAGTGATGATAAGAAGGAGGAGGTTCCTGAAGCTAGTATTCTTCTTTCCCTATTTAATTATTTATGATTTTACAACGTTGTTCTGCTTTGTGTTTCATTTAATTAGCTATGCAAGGATTTTTTTTATGGTCTATAAGTTGTTATATTTCATGTTTCTACTCTCTGGCAACCCCATTCATCTGTTACCACAATTACTTGATACTTTAGTTGGTTCAAAAATCACTCCCTTATGAGGCCTTATTTGTTGAGTGACAGATTGCCCCATTTGATCCTACTGAGAAGAAGAAGAAGAAGAAGAAGAAGAAGAAGAAAGTTGCAATTATAGATCCTGCTGATGATTTAGTTGACAACTTGGCTGAGAAGATAGAAAACTTGTCTAGTATCTAATTTAAACCAAAAGATATTTTTATTATTATTGCCGATGTTATCATTTGAGGTATCTCTAACTGTGCATATGCATGGTTCATTCTCATTTTTGCAATTTCGGATGGGGCTGAGACTCCATTTGCTGGTTTAAAAAAGAAGAAGAAGAAGACAGTAAGTCATTCAGTATTTATGTAGAATATTTTTGCACACAATCTCCGCCGAAGCCATTGGAATATATAATTATATGGGGGCAATATGATGCTTGTTTTTTGATTGAAGGTTGAAACTTGTAACTTTACTAAAAAGGGTGGAGATGCTGCTGAAGATTTAGATGGTAAGCAGTTGTATTATTTATTGATGTGCGATAAACTAAACTCAATGACTGTATGTGTGTTATACTCTTAATGTCAAGTGAAGTTAGCTAAATAAGTGATGAGCATCTAATAAATTTTGAACTCATTACATTGAATAAATCTAAGATAAGTTGCTCTAATCTCAAAGATATGGATTGGTAGAAAAGTTGAGTGAATATGATAAAAAGATTATTCTTTCTTTTTTTCTCTCTATTTTGTTATGTTTCTCATTGCCCTTTGTTCAGAGTCTAGAGTGAAAAGGGTGAAACAGGTAGAGCACTACCAAAAAACAAACCATATTTATTTTTTTAAAAACAATATCACTTTTTAGACCGGTTCTTATAATAACCGGTCTTAAACCGGTTATTATAAGAACCGGTCTAAAAAGTATGACTTTTAAGACCGGTTATTTTAATAACCGGTCCTAAAAGTTTTGAAAAAAAAAATTGTAGACCGGTTTTTAAACAACCGGTCTAAAAAGTCTGGACTTTTTACACCTGGTTTTCGAACAACCGGTCTAAAAAAGTGATTTTTAAGACCGGTTGCTTAACCGGTCTAAAAAGTAACAAACTTTTTAGACTGGTTGTATCAAGACCGGATCCAAAACCGGTCTAAAAAATTATTTTTAACCGATCTAAAAAGTCATTTTTCCACTAGTGAGTTATCTATAACTCTTTTTTGGAAAGGAGCTTCTTCATAAACTCTTTCATTTCCCAATATAACTGTACAATTTTGTCCTTAATTTTTCTGGCCCTTTATGTATTTTTAATAATTGTACGATACCTTATTTTCTTGAAATTCTTGCTTGCAAATAAGCTTTTTACCAAATAATTTTTTAGGATTTTTAATTTTTAGATAACATCCCTAAGCTTTAATTACATCTAATAAATATCTTCTCAATTTTTTGAGATGTTACACATAATCTTCATGCAGTTCTGATCATCAGTTTTGAAATCTTTATAAACATGGGAAAAGACATAATGAAAATCTTCTGCCTTTCAAAGAAATTCCTTTTACTCAACAATTCAAAGCATTTGAGTGCCAATATCATTCATGAAGACATCATCTCCTTATTGTTTAAGTCTTTGAACTTCTATTTTATTCACGTGGTGAACTCCCCATTGGCTAACCCCTTTCTTCCTCTTAGCAATTGTCCTTGTTTATGTTTTTGTTTTATAAATGATGTAATTGATATGATAGTTGGTAGGGATTGGCAAGAAGAAAGTAAATAATTAGGCGGATGATCATGACCTTAATATAACCTACCTCTTAAAACTCTAGCTATGAAGACGTCATAAGGTTAATCACTCCTTTGACACCTGAGTACTCTCACGAGAATAAAAGGATGCAGCTCACACTAGAAAAAGAGTTCTACAATTCTCATTCACCAAAATCTTTTGGAATAGAGCGTATATTGAAATATTTATAAGCTATTTGAGCCTAAAACACTAAGGGCCCGTTTGGTTCGATCCCATTATACCCTGCGGTGTAGTGCAATGCGATGCAATGGTAATGCAATGCAATATTAATTACAGGGGTAGTGTTTGGTTTGATTTTTAAGCAACGTGCAATGAGTTAATATTTTAACAATTATTTAAAATTAATATATTACACAAAGTCTATTTTACCCCTTAATATAATATTTGTAGAAAAAATAGTTACAAGCCGACGACGGCGGGGATGGAGGAGGTGGTGGGCCGTGGGGGTGGAGGAGGAGGTGGTGGCGGTGGGCGGTGGCGGGGGGCGGCGGCAGCGGAAGAGGGGGTGGTGGTAGTGGCGGCGACGGGGGTGGAGGAGGAGGTGGTGGGGGTGGCGGTGGGCGGGGGTGGTGGGGCCGAGGGTTGCGGCGGAGGAGGAGGAGGTGGTGGTGGTAGTGGCGGTGGGTGGTGGGCCGGTGGCGGCTGTGGGGTGAGAGTGGTGGCTGCGGGGGTGGTGGCAGCGGCGGAGGAGGAGGTGGTGGTGGCGGTGGGTGGTGGGGGTGGAAGAAGTGGCGATGGGTGATGGGCCGATGGCGGTGGCGGCGGCGGGGCAGCCGGCAGGGGTGAGGGTGGTGGGGGGTAGAAGAGGTGGTGGTGAGCGGTGGGCCGATGGCGGCGGCGGGCGGTAGGGGTGAGGGTGGTGGGGGGTAGAAGAGGTGGTGGTGAGCGGTGGGCCGATAGCTGCGGTGGGCAGCAAGGGTGAGGGTGGCAGCGGAGGAGGAGGTGGTGGAGATGGCGGTGGGCCGAGGGCTGGTGGTGAGGCCTGGGGTGGAGGCGGCAACTGCGGCGGGTGGAGGTGACGGTTGTGGAGGAGGTAGTGGTGGCGGCAGAGGGTGGAGGTAACAGCGGTGGAAGAGGAAGAGGTTGTGGCGGTGGCGGTTGTGACATGATGCAGCAAGTGAAATGAAATAATTAAAACAAAGACAAGGAAAACTAAAGGGTAAATTGGACTTTTTAGACCATGTAGTGGGATGGTAATGAGGATTCATAGGGGGGAGGTATGAATGAGGATTACCAATTTTTTGGTAATCATCATTACCATGGTAAACCCTATTACCATGCTAAAGAGCAACCAAACACTTTTCTCTTGATAATGCAATCTTGATTACCATTGCAGGCATACAATGGGGTTGAACCAAACGGGCTCTAAGTAAAATAAAATACAAAAAGTAGATGCAAAAATTCAAAAAAAAAATAGTAAAACCAAAAGACATTCTAAAATATTCTAACTTGAGAGCAAGCTAGAGTAATCTAGATCACATACACTACCTAGCTAGGAGAGTATCTTACCATTAATGAGAATGATCTTATTTGACTCTCTAATAATTAATGCAATATAAAATGGGTACATCTTTGCCTTCAATAAGCAATCAATACAAAATAGGGAACTAATTAAAACAAATAGAATCCTAATTAATGCCATATAAGACAATTCTTAACGCTTCTGGGAGCTTCTTGAATCTTTCAAATGGATATTCATTTTACTATTCACGCTCATAATAGTGTATTGATTGTTAAGACATCCATTCAGCCTTGATATGGTTGAATCATGTTCTAGAACTCCTATGGTCCATTACACTACATTTGGGCCGTCAACAACGTGAGTATATGCTCCTTTTGAGGTTTTAAAACGTGCTCATGTCATTCTCATTATCCAAGTGCCCGTACACTAATGACCAACATCCCATGGTGGCTTTGGGGGTGCCTTATCATGTGTCATACCAAGCTGTACATATGTAATTGTCCATTTTGTCATCCAAGTAATAATCCATACCTTTCTCCATGCAAGAAATTTCAAGACTTGATAATCTCCTTAATCACCTTAGAGGGCCTATTGGGCCTCTAATTGGATGGGTGCTTCTTGAGCTTTGTGACCTCTATATTGAACGCCTCCTAGTATGCTATCAAGCATGACTATATTCTTTGCTAATATCATGTTGAATGTTCATTTAAAAAATTGAATGGCCATTGCTTATTTGTCAAGCCAAGATCAATAATAATTCCACTACGATTCACTACACCCTTCCACGTTCTAAAGGACAGTATAGAAATCGAAGTTTGTTGGACTGTTATGGTTTGGACATGGGCTAAAACAAAACGAATTCTTTTATTCCTTAAATTAATATTTGAGATTGACAAAAATTTTTTATTTCTAATTTAAGTAGTGTTAATTTTTCTTGTCATCAAATTAGATGTAGTATAATTGAACAAAAGAGTATAAGTTTTGAAAAGTAAAAATGTCATAGATTCATGGATTATGACAATTATGGACACTGCAAGGTCCCGTTTGCTGTAATTCCTTAAAATTCCTATAGAAATAACCTTTTCTATAGTAACTATCGGATATTTCAATATACGTATATTTATGATTTTATTCCAATATAATCATACTTGGCTGACAATAACCATATTTAAAATAGTCTCTACCGTGGTAATCATCATTCCTTAAAATATATTAGGAATCTAGAATCATGACCTTATATATGTATGTCAACCCTACTCTTCTCTTGTGATCCTATTTATATGTCACATATCAAAATATATTTTAGTAGCATTGAGGAAAGCTTCAAAACTCATTAACTCTATCTAAAAATTTAATAAATTTTAAAATTTTCCCTTATTAAATAGGGTTAAGGTGTAAAAATATTCATGAGTTTTCACCCAAAGTGCGTCCAGCATCATTTGCTTTTCAGATATGCAAAAGTACCCATAAACTTTTAAAATAAAAGCAAAAATAACCATCACCGTTAACATCCGTTGTGTTGATCGTTAGTTGACTGAAAAAGCTTACATGGAGGCTAAGATGGCAATACAATTTTCTAGGTGGCAGTGGAAGGAAATTTTTTTCCCTAAAAAATGCCACTTGTCTTTTTATATTAATTTATTATTGAAAAAACTACCCTTAGTCTGCAAACTACCCCCATGATGCCATGACTCATTCTCCTCCACCTTCACGCCGCAATGTCTGCAATCTCTCCCCCTCCTCTGCTCTGACCATCTCGTTGCCACATCCCCGCCGCAGTTCGTCTCCTTCCTCTCTTCCACAAAGCTCACATTTTTAACAGATTTCGATTCCCCTCTTCCGCAAGAATCAATCTAATCCAATTGTCTCCTTCGTCTCTTCCGTAAAAGCTTTCTCTTTAGGATTTCGACACACCACCACACCTCATCTCTTCCACAAGCATCTGTGTTTTCAAAGGATACTAAGCTTGTGTTTTCAAAGGATTTTGACACCCTAAAATGCTAGATCAAATCGAGAAAGGGAAGTACGGCAATGTTGTCTTCGTTGGAGCCGATGAGATCGAGGGCGTGGTTGAGAGCTTTTGAAGATTTTGACACCTAGTTTCTCCATTTCTTTTTTCCTTATTTTTTCATTACAGCTCTGGGTTGTGTGCTGGCTTATTCCTTCTTTTATATTTTTTCTATTTCATTTTGATTAAGACTTGATCTGGGTTTGTTGGTATGGATGATACTGCGAAACTGATTTTTGAGTTGGTTTTTGGTGATTTACATTTGAACTAGGCCGATGTTTGGGAGATTGAGAGATGAAAGAGAAGATGGAAGGAGTGTTTTTCATGGCTGGAGGGTGAGGACCGTAGGAGATCGCATTCTAGGGAAAATGGGATCACAGATTTGCAGATTAACGGGGGTAGGCTGTTTTAATAATAAACTAATACTAGTAGGCATACATGTGGCGCTTGTTTTCTTTTATTTTTTTTATCTTCCACTGCCAGCTAGGAAATTATCAGTGCTACTTCACCTTCCATGTCAACATTTTTAGTCAACTAATGGTCAATGTAATAGGAATTAATGGTTTTGATATTTTTGCTCTCATTTCAAAAGTTTATAGGCATTTTTGCACCTCAAAAAAGTGTATTATATTTGGTGTAGTTTGGGTAAAAATTCATGGGTATTTTTACATTTTAACCCTATTAAATATACATATTTTGCCTTTATTTTCATAACAAACACTAGCATTAAGTCGGGGATAAATGAGTAAACTTATAAGAAAAAGTGAATGACATGCCTTATTAATATAACCAAAATATTTATTCTCTCTCTATTTTATAAATAAGACCATATAAACACTTCATTATCTTCCTTTTACAAAAATCTAAAGTATATGGTGTTTGATTGCATGTTACTACTAAGATTCTTTTGAATCTCACACTTTTCCACAATGTATAGTGTTTTCAGTAGCAAGCAATGACTAGAGGGGCAAAAGCATAATTACCAGTAACTAGAGGTTTCGGATCAGTACAGGCAAGACAGTTCGTTATCTAAAGACCTTTTTATTTATTTTAAGGTCTGTAATTACTATAAACACCTTGTGGAGGATTCCTATATTGAAATCAAGTACTTATTGTATCAGTATTTTATACTATTTCTGTGTGTCCACCGAACTACGTGCAAACACTCCACTACTACATAATAGGAATTTAACGGAGGATTCCTATATTGAAATCAAGTACTTATCCGACGCTTAAAAATAAAGTGCCGGATACAGGTGGGAGTAAGTAAAAAAAAATTAAATGAAGCTGATATTTATTATAATGCATTATTGTTTAGAATCTGGTGTTGTAGTAAGTCAAAAGGATCTTAATAGAATCGAGAAAATAAGCCTTCAATTAACATTTAAATAGAAAATACTCTTTCTTAATAATTCCTTTATTATTAAGCATTAATTATTCTCTATATTCGTCTTATTTTTTAAAAAAAAAAGTGGTATCTTAAAACAATGTTTTGGAGGTCTTTGTCTTTTTTTTTTAAAAAAAAAAAGTTATCAAAAAAATAATAATAATAGCACCTTGGCCGGCCAAGGGCTATGGCCACATATTCAAAGTGCCTTAGCCAGTACTTGCATGAGAAGTGCCGACTAAGGCCACATAGTTAACTCACACCATTTAAGGCACCCACGTGGTGCCTTGAAATATACAGGCTACATGTGGTGACTTGAATATATTTAAGATTACTTTTGTATTTGATGTTTGCTTTTTTTAAAAAAATATTAGGAAGCTACGGCGCTTTGACAAAAAGCGTCGTAGCTTCTATACAAGCTATTATTTAATTTTCACCCCCTGTCGTTTTCATTTTCATTTTCATCTTCTCACGTTCCCTTTTGCTCCTCAATTTCCTAGAACTCCGTTGCAGTACAAAGTTTTGCTCTCCCATGTGTTTTTTTTCATTGTCTCAGCCTCCTTCAGATTCTCCCTAACATGTAAGTGTTTTTTCCCTCAACATTTGGTTCACATTTTCTTTTATAGTTAAAATTTGTCATGAGTCTTATATATGTGTTCATAATTTTTTTTCAGGTATTTATTTGCAGTGTCAACTCTGTACGTCTTCTTAAACTTCCTATACATTATAAGTTTTTTTTATTTTTGAGCTTACATATATAATAATACTTAATTTAATTCATTATGTGTATGATTTTTATGTAGTATTATGAAGATATATGTTGTGTCCAATTGACTGACCAACGAGTGGATGAAGTCATTGAGGAATAGTGTGAATATATAGTCAGACAATTAGTTAATATTTAGGTACATACGTTAGGTTGTTTCTTTGCCTATTCTCATATTGTTTATTCTCTTACAATTAGTTGTACAATTACATTAATTGTAATACATACATCTAGTACTGATTTTAGAATTAATTATATGTTATTTCATTCTGATTTGGTTTACTTTTTTCCTATTCGTATTGTAAATTGCTGTGGATTTTAATTGCCTGGGTTTAAGGAAACAATTACAAAAAATAATAAAAAAAAAATTATTACCTATTACGGCGCTTTTGGGGAGAAGTGTCGTAGGAAGTATTTTCTGAAAATGTTTTCTTATCTTTCTTGCCAGATAGACTAAGTTGTCAGCTACTCGCAGGGATATTCATCCTTTAACATACATTATTTAGTAAATTCTCTTTTGCTAATTTGATCATTCTGTTTGATTAATGTGTGCACTTGGCACGAAATGGAATTATTATTTCCAAAAGAAAATATCAAATCCAATATAGGATTTGAGAGTCATGGTCCCATCGATCTTTAACTAAAGAAATAACAAATATGTGATTTTGTCAGTTGCATATTGCATGGAGTGAATCAAGATGGTTTATCTATATAGAGTTAACGTGTAAATTCCAATCCTTTGATTCTTTCTCTTACTCTTTGTCCTACACAAAGCCATATGCTTCTGTGAAACCATCCACTACTTATGTGGTTTGTCTTTTCTATAACACTTAAAGGATTATCAATATAGCCTTTCATCTTTATAGAAAACCATTTTTTACCTCATCTTGATCAAGTTTACCTCATAGGTTTCTTACCCTTTTGGACTTAGGCTTTGAGAATGTATCCTCCTACTTTTTAGCTAAGTTCGTCTAGCTGATGGATCTCAGATCCTTGAATCTTTCATATTTAAGTTTAATGTGGTGAACCACATTACCGAAGGTCACAATATCCTTATCATGAGTAACATTTGCTTTCGTATACTCCCACTTATTGGGAGATGAAGCTTACTCCCACTCACTAATAGATGTCTTATTACAACATACTCTTGTTGTTTATTAGAAAGAACTTGGCTTGTTTGTCTCAATTTTTTAGTTTAACATTTGCCTCAAGTGTTGCCTAAACGGCATGTTAAGACTTAATACACTAAGTTAAAGTTTAATTTAGTTTTAAATTTATGGAAGAATATTATTAATTCCATCATCTTCCAACACTATCCACACAGCTTGGATAAAGTTATATTGCTCTTAGTATCATAAATTAAATATGAGCAATCTTGTTTTTTCTATGCTTGATGGTATAAGTTTTCTATATCCTTCGGTTGCTTCAACCTCTAAATGCTAAAATCTAGTTGGTAGGATGTGTTGGAAATTGTGCCCTAAGGGCCAATTATTGTACTTTGAACATTATTATTTTATTGAAATTTCTCCATTCTGTTATCATATTATTTGCATGTTAACTGTGATAATTGTATCCTTGGATAATTCATAAAGATTGTCCTAAAATGTCCTTGGTCAGTCATCTATGCGGGAGCAGAGATGAAACAAGATCAGTATGACTTTGATAAGATATGGAGATACGAATCAAAGTCTTAGGCACTTGTAAGAGTACAAGGTGCTGGACCGACCCACTATGAGAAAGCTACATGGATTAAGTCATAAGCTTTTCTCATGTATAACCACGTCACAATGCCCTTAAACCTGAGGTCATTATGGATTCCTACATCAGAGTTGCTAAGCTTTGAACTAATCAAAAGTTACTTTTGACCGGGTGATGATAAAGACTACGATTGGGCTTGGTGGTTTTTCATGCAGAGGAATATGAATGATCAAGATGGAATTTGTCCCTCACATTAGTAGAGAGATATTACTGGGCCCCTCAATGAGTGAGTCTGAGAAATGTATAGCCATACTATGATGAAAGGAGTTTCTGTCTCTGTTATTAGGTTACTCAGGAATCGAGAAAGTAATGGTCAGGAACAAGAGGATGACATTATCCATGTCTTATCCTTGATCAATATATCGTGTGACAAAAGGGACGTGACATGGTTGTATGACAGGTTGCATCGTGATAACGATCCTCATATGAATTGGGTAGTCGTAATGTCTTGCTAGAGGCTGCTTGCGACTTTTTGGGTTAGTATAGTTATTTGCCTACTGCCAACTTCATATGGGCTTACATGGTCGCACACAAGAATGGCCCAACACGAGATAATGGTTAATTTAGGGTGGACGAATTTTATATTTAATATATATATATAATATAAAATTCATTAATAATATTATATAGATATATATATTTTCGAAAAATATATCTTATATATATATATATGTGTGTGTGTGTGTATATATTATATGATATTATTATATTGTGTTAGTTTTAAATTTAGTTTATTAAGATATATTAAATTTAATAACTAACATAATAGAGATATAGTATCTCAGATTTAATTTATGAAGATAAATTAAATCTAATGGCTCTTTATTTGGATTAAATAAATAGGTTAAATTAAAATTGTTGGACAGATTTAATTTAAACTGAATTTATTTAATTAGCTCATCAAGATAATTAATTGTTAATTAATTTTGAAATTAATGATGGTTAATTTTGAAATTTGAAAATAGCCCTCATAGGTTATAAACTTGATAGAGCAGATATATTAATATGCATATGAGAATTGAGAGCCGCAAGGGAAACCCGAGGAGACATCAGAGGCGCTAGCACGCAGTCTCGGTTGGAGAGCATTCGTGTGGATACCGGTAGAGGGAGCGGCCTGACGTGTTGGCTCCTAGAGATCGTGAAAACTCTGAATAAAAAAAGGTATGAATCCTTCCAACTTGGTTTAAACGCCGTTGATAGATCCTCGATTAGGATCGGTGAAAATTTTTAAAATTCTTCCATTGTGCCTGCCGATTCTAACAGTGGCATCAGAGCCAGATCAATTGTGCGCTTAAATTGAGTTGATGTTCTTATAAATGTGTTATACATGTGTGATATATATGGGATATATATGTGTGTTCATAAGAAAACGTCTGAATATGTTAAATCGAAAAGGAATATGTTCAACGTTAATGTGCGTTTTTCAGATAGTGCTGTATGTTTATGCGATTTGGTGAAATTGTTTCGATTATATGTGATATGTTTAAGTTTCAATTTCGACACTGGCATCGCGATTTCTATTCTGGATTTGGTCCAAAGTAGAATTCATCGTTTAAGTTTCGAATAGGTGAAGAACATGGCGTACAGACACGTTAGGGTCTCTAATCGGATTTAGGGATTCAAAACTTTAGGGTAGACAATCCGGATCAGAAGCGTTCTGGGCCGTGGTTTTTGAAATTGGGTTGAAATCCCTTAAAAATTGGACTAAATGAATTTTTTGAAAAATTGGGTCCGAAATTTTAAAATTTTAAAAATTTCAAATATTTCTTTTAAAAGGAATGTGTCATTTTCAAAAGCTCCAGGGGCGCTGCCCCTTGCAACCCCGTAAGGGCGGCCCCCCTTGACCCCACCCGCTAACCGACTAGCGAGATCGCCGTGACCACCTCTGCGTAGTGCAACATAATCAGATCATGACATTTATTGGTTTTCATATTGTATGAATTCTTGTTGTGGTTTATTATTTATACTTGTTTGGGTATGGTGAACAACATGGCTTTAGAATTTTACTAAGGGTTGTAATATTTAAATACGGCCTGCGTGCAATGCCTTTCTCTAAATACTCTCGATGTACATTCTCTTCTCATCTTACTCCCCTCGAATGTTTAAACGAGGTTTCTCTCAATGTATTTCTTTTTTTATTTAGAAAAGTTTTCTCATTGGCTTGGGAGGATTTTAGATTAGGTAAGCCATGTTGTGTCACGTTTAAATTATGCTTTTGATAAGATCATTGCATGATTACTTTTATGTTTATATGTATTTATCTGTATGAGATACGACCACGATTGCATCCATATAAACAAAACTAATTAATTAAGCCCTCTGAATCAAATCTTAAGTCTTAATGCCGTCAATTAATGAATACTTGTCAAAACCTAGATCGCTCAATTGTGGAAACCACTAAAGTGGATGCACTTGAGTTATCTTGATGAGATAAGCTTGAGTAATGGTGCTGCTCGTAATATTCATTATTGTTTTGACTTAATTGAGATTAACAAAACGGTTTTGAATCTCAAGGCATTAGATGGGGTTAAACATGCCGGATCATATGATGATTAAATCTCATAAAGATCTAAGAGTTACATGTGATGTAATTGGTAAATAGGTTACCTACCTAAATAACTTGAATTTAAGTGTCTTGCCAAAGCGGACTTAAGTTTAAGCCAAATATGGATCTTAGCCCACTAATTATTATATTGAGGGTTGTTAATTTAGTGGGAGATTACTAACTAACTTTTCATATTTTAATTGTAGAATCATGTCGACTAGTAATACTGCTACACTTTCGTTGCGATCGATCCTTGAAAAGGATAAACTCAATGGGATAAACTTTCTTGACTGGTTCAGGAACTTGAGAATTGTTCTCAAGCAGGAAAGAAAGGCTTATGTCCTAGATCAACCCATTCCTGAGGAGCCTGCAGCCAATGCTTCAAGAGCTCAGAGAGATGCTTACATAAAGCATAAGGATGACTCTGTGGATGTAGGTTGCCTGATGCTTGCCACTATGGTTCTAGAGCTCCAAAGAGATCTGGAACTCATGGAGGCTCATGAGATGATTGTACATCTCAAGGAAATGTTCCAGCAACAGGCAAGGCAAGAAAGGTATGAGACCACAAAGGCCTTACATTCCTGCAAAATGGTTGAAGGTGCATCAGTTAGTACTCATGTGTTAAAGATGAAAGGCTATATTGATCACCTTGAGAGGCTTGGATTTTCCATGAGCCAGGAGTTAGCTACGGATTTGATCCTCAACTCACTCCCGGAGAGTTATGACCAGTTTGTTATGAACTACAACATGAACAACATGGAGAAATTAATTTCTGAGCTGCATGAGATGCTCAAAACTGCTGAGCAAAGCATTAAGAAAAAGCCTAGCACAGTTTTGATGGTTCAGAAAGGAAAGGGTATGAAAAAGAAAGGGAAGGACAAATGGAAGGGTAATGGCTCAGGTGGTAAGACCAAAGAGTCAAACAAGCCCGAAACCAAGCCTGCACCCAAGAAGGCAAAGCCTCTAAAGGAAGGAGTGTGCTACTTCTGCAATGAACCCAGTCATTGGAAGAGGAATTGCAAACTCTACCTAGAAGATCTGAAAAAGAACAAGAAGGATAGCGACGTTATCGCTTCAGGTATTTATGTTATAGACATTCATTTTTCTACTCCCTCTACATAGGTATTAGATACTGCATGTGGTTCTCACATTTGTACAAATGTGCAGGGTCTAAAGGATAGTAGAAAGCTGAAGAAGGGCGAGGTGGACCTACAAGTTGGAAACAGAGCAAGAGTAGCTGCTTTAGCCGTAGGCACTTATGAATTAGTTCTACCCAGTGGGCTTTTGTTAGTTTTGAACAATTGCTATTATGTTCCTACTTTGAGTAGTAACATTGTTTCTCTTTCTTTTTTGGATAAGGAAGGTTATACTTCCATTACTAGGAATGGTAAATGTTCTATTTATTGTAATGACATTTTCTATGCTGATGGTGATTTGCATGCTGGTCATTATATATTAAATTTGGAAAATCCTAATAATGGGAATATCTATAACGTAACTACTAAGAGAATAAAATCAAACGATTTGAATCCGACCTACCTACGGCATTGTCGTCTAGGCCACATAAATGAGAAATGCATTTCTAAGCTCCATCAAGATGGATTTCTAAACTCATTTGATTTTGAATCATATGATACATGCAAATCTTGCTTATTAGGAAAGATGACTAAGGCACCTTTTACTGGGCACAGTGAGAGGGCCACTGAATTATCGGGCCTCATACATACAGATGTAAGTGGACCATTAAATATAGCTGCCAGAGGAGGTTATGTCTACTTCATTACATTTATAGATGACTTTAGTAGATATCGCTATATCTATCTAATGAAACATAAATCTGAATCTTTTGAAATGTTCAAAATATTCCAAAATGAAGTACAAAACCAACTTGGTAAAACAATTAAAGCACTTCGATCTGATCGAGGTGGTGAATATTTGAACCAAGAATTCATTGACCATCTTAGGAGTTGTGAGATAATCTCACAATTGACACCTCCAGGAACACCACAATGGAATGGAATTTCTGAACGGAGGAATCGAACACTATTAGATATGGTTCGATCTATGATGAGTCAAACAGATCTGCCACCGTCCTTTTGGGGACAAGCCCTAGAGACAACTGCGTTCACACTAAATCGTGTTCCATCTAAGGCAATTGAAAAGACACCATATGAGATATGGACTAGAAAGAAACCAAGTTTACCTTTTCTCAAGATCTGGGGATGTGAGGTATATGTTAAGCAACAAGCTTCTGATAAATTAGCGCCCAGATCCACAAAGTACCTTTTCGTGGGGTATCCTAAAGAAACAAAAGGATACTATGTCTACAATCCTACTGATAACAAAGTGTTTGTTATTCGAAATGGTAAGTTTCTAGAAAGAGAGTTTGTCTCTAAAACAACCAGTAGGAGCGACGTACATGTCGAAGAAATTCAAGAGCCACAAGATGGTACAGAACCACAGATGGAAATTAGAGAAGACTTACAACAAGTTGCTGAGCCTCCTTAAGTAACACAAGGTCTACGAAGATCTGATAGGACATGGCATCAACCTCAGAGATATGGATTTCTGATTACTGAAGGCCGTGATGTGTTGCTTATTGAGCAAAATGAGCCCACCACCTATCGGGAAGCCACAGTGGGACCAAACTATGAGAAATGGCTAAATGCAATGAAGTCTTAAATGCAATCTATGTACGACAATCAGGTATGGACCTTAGTCGATCCACCTGAAGGTGTAAAAACCATTGGGTGCAAATGGGTTTTCAAGGAGAAAACTGACATTGATGGCAATGTAAATGTCTTCAAGGCATGACTGGTTGCAAAAGGATTCACTTAAACTCATGGTGTAGACTATGATGAAACCTTTTCCCCAGTTGCAATGGCCAAATCAATCAGAATTCTTCTTGCCATTGCAGTATATTATGTCTATGAAATATGGCAGATGGATGTCAAAACAACCTTCCTTAATGGAAAGCTGCTTGGGGATGTGTACATGACACAACCTGAAGGTTTTATGCGTCCAGAGGACTCTGGTAAAATTTGCAAGCTTCAAAGATCCATTTATGGATTGAAACAAGCATCTCGGAGCTGGAATCATCATTTTGATGAAGTAGTCAAAGAGTTTGGATTCATTCAAAACATCGATGAACCTTATGTTTACAAGAAGGTTAGTGGGAGCATAGTTGTATTTCTAGTGCTTTATGTAGATGACATCCTACTCATTGGGAATGATATTCCTACCTTGTAGAGTGTCAAGTCTTGGTTATGAAAGTCCTTTTCAATAAAAGACTTATGTGAAGCCACCTATATCCTAGGGATTAGGATCTATAAGGATAGATCCAAGAGACTAATAGTCCTAAGTCAGAGCACATACATAGACAAGATACTGCATAGGTTCAGTATGCAGGATTCAAAAAGGGGTTATATGCCCATGTCTCATGGTATCCATCTTAGCAAGGATTTGTGTCCTAGTACACCTGATCAGCGAGATCGCATAAGTAAGGTTGCATATGCCTTGGCCATTGGATCCATCATGTATGCCATGTTATGTACTAGACCAGATGTCTCATTTGCCTTAAGTATGACCAGTAAATACCAACGAGATCCTGGTGAGGGTCATTGGACTGCCGTCAAGAATATCCTAAAGTACTTAAGAGGACTAATGACTAATTTTTGGTCTATGGTGGATTGGATGATGAGCTCTGCGTAACCGGTTACACAGATGCAAGTTTCCAAACTGACCAAGACGATCTTAAATCGCAATCTGGATATGTATTCCTCCTGAATGGTGGAGCAGTAAGCTGGAAGAGCTCCAAGCAGAGCACTATAGCAAATTCTGCAACAGAAGTTGAGTATATAACAGCATCAGATGCAGCTAAAGAAGCCGTTTGGATCAGAAAGTTCATTACTGAACTAGGGGTGGTGCCTACCATCTCAAATCCAATAAATTTGTTCTGTGACAATAGCAGTGCTATTGTACAGGCCAAGGAGCCTAGGTCACATCAAAGAACCAAGCATATACTTAGGCGATTTCATCTTATTAGAGAAATCAATTATAGAAGTGATATAAAGATATGCAAAGTAGCAGGAGAAGATAATATTGCTTATCCTCTTACTAAGCCACTTGCACAGGCAAAGCATGAGCGTCATGTTAGGGCAGTGGGAATTAGGTAAATTAATGATTGCACCTAGGGCAAGTGGGAGGATGTTGGAAATTGTGCCCTAAGGGCCAATCATTGTACTTTGAATATTATTATTTTAATGAAATTTCTCCATTCTGTTATCATATTATTTGGATGTTAACTGTGATAATTGTATCCTTGGATAATTCATAAATATTGTCCTAAAATATCCCTGGTCGGTCATCTATGCGGGAGCAGAGATGAAACAAGATCAGTATGACTTTGATAAGATATGGAGATACGAATCAAAGTCTTAGGCACTTGTAAGAGTACAAGGTGCTGGACCGACCCACTATGAGAAAGCTAAGCTACATGGATCAAGTCATAAGCTTTTCTCATGTATAACTACGTCACAATGCCCTTAGACTTGAGGTCATCATGGATTCCTACATCAGAGTTGCTAAGCTTTGAACTAGTCAAAAGTCACTTTTGACCGGGTGATGATAAAGGCTACGATCGAGCTTGGTGGTTTTTCATGCAGAGGAATATGAATGATCAAGATGGAATTTGTCCCTCACATTAGTAGAGAGATATTACTGGGCCCCTCGATGAGTGAGTCTGAGAAATGTATGGCCATACTATGATGAAAGGAGTTTCTGTCTCTGTTATTAAGCTACTCAGGAATCGAGAAAGTAATGGTCAAGAACAAGAGGATGACATTATCCATGCCTTATCCTTGATCGATATATCGTACGTGACATGGTTGTATGACAGGTTGCATCGTGATAACGATCCTCATATGAATTGGGTAGTCGTAATGTCTTGCTAGAGGCCGCTTGTGACTTTTTGGGTTAGTATAGTTATTGGCCCACTACCAACTTCATATGGGCCTGCAGGGTTGCACACAAGAATGGCCCAACACGAGATAATGTTTAATTTAGGGTGGACGAATTTTATATTTAATATATATATATATATATAATATAAAATTCATTAATAATATTATATAGATATATATTTTTTCGAAATATATATCTTTTATATATATATATATATATATATTATATTATTATATTGTGTTAGTTTTAAATTTAATTTATTAAGATATATTAAATTTAATAACTAACATGATAGAGATATAGTATCTCAAATTTAATTTATGAAGATAAATTAAATCTAATGGCTCTTTATTTGGATTAAATAAATATGTTAAATTAAAACTGTTGGACAGATTTAATTTAAACTGAATTTATTTAATTAGCTCATCAAGATAATTAATTGTTAATTAATTTTGAAATTAATGATGATTAATTTTGAAATTTGAAAATAGCCCTCATAGGTTATAAACTTGATAGAGCAGATATATTAATATGCACATGAGAATTGAGAGCCGCGAGGGAAACCCGAGTAGATATTAGGGGCGCTAGCACGCAGTCTCAGTTGGAGAGCATTCGTGTGGATACCGGTAGAGGGAGCGGACCTGACGTGTTGGCTCTTAGAGATCGTGAAAACTCTGAATCGAAAAAGGTATGAATCCTTCCAACTTGGTTTAAACGCCGTTGATAGATCCTCAATTAGGATCGGTGAAAATTTTTAAAATTCTTCCGCTGTGCTTGCCGATTCTAACAGGATGTCCCTAACATTTCATTCTTCCGAATGCAAGAGATTTGAGAGTTTCTAACTCCATAGATAGCTCTATTAAACTTGTCCTTATAAGATCAGTCAAATGGATTTAGTCATAATTTGGTCACTTAGACGAGCATAGTATACAAATCATATTTGTTTGTTCAAATAAGATATAGGATAATTAGATAATAAGTTCACTAGTTTAATATTCATGAGACAACTATGTTGACTCTCATCCCATTCATGCTAGTTAGCCTACCACCCTTTTAACAGTAGTCTTTATTGATCTTATGCCCCTTTCAGGTTTCTGGATATGTGCCAGAAGCTCCCACTCAATCAAAAATAGTTATAATAATAAGATAATAACATAATATCATCTAAATAATAACATGAATGTTCATGAAAAGAAGAGAATAATGCTTAATTTAATTCAAAAAACAAATAATTTAATCATAAATTCAATGAAAAAAGAACATTCAAAATTTACCTCATATTGTTGTTTTTTAACTAGCTTCTCCCTCTCATAGGGCCCTTTTGGCTATATAAACTCATGTAACATCTAGCCATAATGCTCAAACCATTTTAGCCATATTTATATCCATTCACTTGGATGTATTTGCAGTATACCTCCTACTTGATGAGATTATTCCCACATCTCTCCCTATCTTGTCCTTTGTCACAACATTTGTGAAAAGGGTTGACTTAGAAGTCAATACTTCAATCCAATTGATTCAATGTGGTTGGAAGCTTGGGAGGACTTATTATTATTTAATAAGTTTAAATTGCTGCAAGTTTTAGGTTTTATTTCTAAGAGTTTGAGTCAAGGTTGGACAGGATCCCGTATTCAAAAACTCATTTGAATAATTTCTTATTTTAAAGAATCTTTCAAAATTAACCTTATGTTACCACTGAAATATTCTTAATAAGTAAACCAACTTATTCCAAAAACAATAAAATCAATATAGACTTATTTAGAACGTTTTTAAGGAACCTCCAAATGTAAAACAACACTTCTTGACTCAAAATAGATCCACACATGCCTCAAATGTATGCAAATTACATATCAAACTAAAGCTCTTGATTATAGGGATTTTTAGGAACGAACTATGTCTCAATCAAAGGTCCCATCACCTACATGTGCCCCTATAAGGTGTCTAGATAAAAAAATATCTTGAAAAATTGGAAAATTCCAGCAATAACCACTTTAGATGAACGCCTTACAGGCATCTACCGGTGACATGTGTTGGCTTTCCAAGCTCCACGCTCCGTCCTTTGTGGGATGGTGTCAACCATATGGCAAATAGTAGCCCTTACGGGCCCTACACATCATATATAAATTTTTGTGTTTTTTAAAAATATTCAAAGGTCAATGGTTGACCATGACTAGTCAACGGTCAACCCTTGACTAGCAACTTGTGATGTGGCATGATGTGTCTTGATCTGCATGGCTGGTTAACAGACAACGTGGCCTTACGTTGACTGATGACGTGGCATATGTACGCTTACATGGTACCTACTTATTGGTCCCATGTGCTTTAGTTGATGGACGACGTGGGAAGTTGATTCCCATATCATTGTCTTCAACCTCCAGTCGGGTCAACTTGACCCGGTTGGAGCTCCAGATGGTCATCGCAACCTGAAAACTTCGAAAGGTCGTATCTTCCTTGTTTAAACTCCTTTTTTGTGTTCTTAGTTTTGTTGGAATAGTTGCTGAACGAACTACAAATTCATGGCATTTATTTGATCCAAAAAAATTGTTTTGTTAGAGAAAATCTCGAGTTAATGGGCAGCAGTGACAGTG
The DNA here is from genome assembly GCA_963242795.1 of Inga leiocalycina. NCBI lineage: Eukaryota > Viridiplantae > Streptophyta > Magnoliopsida > Fabales > Fabaceae > Inga > Inga leiocalycina. Next base: position 29,676,351 of record OY725328.1, read on the forward strand.
TGATTAGGGGTGGAAACAGGCCAGGCCAGGCCAGGCTTCTGCCTTAATAGGCCAGGCCTGTTTTGTGACTGGATGGCCTGAGCCTGGCCTGTGGCCTGTTAGAGGCTTTTTTTCAGGCCTGAGCCTGGCATGGCTTGGCCTGTGGCCTATTAAGGAGGCCTGATAAGGGTGTAAAAATGCCATAGACCTCACAACAGGCTGACTACAAACAAGCCGAAAACAGGCCCAATTACAATAATGATTGAACATAAATCATAAAAATATGAAACCAAATACAACAACATTACAATTTTTATTACAAGTTAACCAATTTAGGTCAAAGCAATGTAAAGCTAATGAACTTTCTCGCCTTCACATCAAATCTTTAATATAATTTCTCCTCCTCCTTCGAAAAACCCTGGAAAAAATTAATCAAATATACAGTATTAGAACATAACACAATGATGCAAATATGAAACTACTAATTAAAAAAATATGACAATGGAGCATGAAAGATAATATTTGTCATAGAGATGCAAACCAATGAAACTACTAATTAAAAAATGTGGACAAGGGAGACATTAACCTTGTGAAGGGTCAGCCTATATCACCAAAATGGTCAAAAAAGAAGAAGGAAATAAAAAGAAGAAGAGTGTAAGGTCAAAGATATTACGTCCTGCATATGAATTGCTTCTCTTCTCTCTAAATTATAACAACATAGTATTTTTTATTATTAAAAAAAATTACACACAAGCTATTGCATTATGAAAAGGGGGGCTATAAATATACATGCTAAACTTTTATTATACTATTATGAATAAGCTTTGAATTCAGATTCTTTATTTCAAAGGCAAGAAGTAACAGATTCTGGGAAAAAAAGATAATAGCCCATCAAATTAATTAATTCAGATTACCACCCGAACATAAACTAATGACCAGTGATGTACAATTAATTCATATTCTTTCTCGCTTTGTTCAGATTACCACCTGAACAGAAGGCAAGCATTGTTTCTCAACCTGAACCTCCACACCAACGTGATGTACTTGTAGATTACAGTGTTTGAGAACAAGATCCTCTAATTAAAAAACATTGGAACACTATCTAACAGACGAAACAGAGAACAATCCAGCAGAAAAACCGACGATAGACGAATTAGAGAACATTTGCAGCAGAAAAACAACAGTAACATAAAGAAATTACATATAACAGATCTGGAGATAGATGAAACAAAGCAGCATGCCAGCAGAAAAACTGAGAAAATATCAGAAAAAAAGCGAGAAAGGAAGGCGAAAGATATCGAACTTACTAAATCTGGAGATCAAGTAGGAGGAACGGCGGCCACAATGAGAGTATGTAATGGTGACTCTTAGAGGAAGGACGGACGACAGGCGACGATGATTCTTGATTGTGCAAGAATCAAGGGCTTATCAGCGATTCAGCATGACGAAGATAGGAACAGAAGTGAGGGTGGGTGAGAGCGTGACGACGCCGACGATCTGACGGAGACATGGTCAGCACGGACTGACTGAGATTGAGACTGGGTGAGTCGGCTAAATGAGATTGGGAGAGACTAGAGAGTGAGAGCTAAGGTTAGAGATTTTTTCTGAAATTGAGATTGGGGCCTGACCTTGAGGACGAAAGAAGTAGAGTCAGTGTTTGTTCTTTTGGGCTATCCTCAAAGTTTTTTTTATAAACAGGCCGGCCTGTTAAGCCTAAAAGGCTTATTTATAGGCCTGGGCCTGGCCTATTTTTATAAACAGGCTTTGAAGTAAGCCTGGGCCTGGCCTTTTATTCTGATAGGCCAGGCCTGATCAGGCTGGAAATAGGCCAGGCCACAGGCCCTTGTTAGGCCGCCTGGCCTGTTTCCACCCCTAAGTGCGATCCGCCAATTTCCCTCCTTCATTTCTCCCTATCCAAACTCCATTTGACATATTCTAAGTGTCGTTGGAATTGTCTCTTCAGGCTCTATATATACTCATAGCCTCACCTTGGGCAAAAACACTCAGTTTTGGAAACCTAATTTTTTCACTAACATCAACAGCACTACGTAATGTTATTTGGATATGTTTTCTGTATGTTTTAAGAACTCTTCTACCTTTTGTTCTACTTTTTGAGGGTTTAAGTCTCTTTTTTTTATTCCTTATAGGTTATAAAAAATCAACTTTAATTAAATTGAAGAAGTGAGGAGAAGAGGAAGAACGAAGTTTTGTACAAAAAACTTTAAACTCAAGGACCTAGCATCATACATCCACATGCAACCCAGAGAGCATGAATGGAATAATTTCAATCAAAGGAAAAACAAAAGAATATAAAGTTTGAAATTGAATGAGAGGGAGAAAAACATGCCATATTATATTATAACACATAGAATCAAGCTCAACAAGGTTAATCCCACCTCAAGAAAATTCTATGTTCATGCTTATTCATGATTACTGGTATATGCATAATGAAAATACTTCAAGAATAACGTGTTAAATAAATTAATATCTTAATGGAGAGATGAGAGTTAATGTCAGAGAGGGAAAATTTGAGAGTTAAATAAATTAATATACTTCAACAATAAGTTGTTTAAATTTGAGCCATACACGTTACTTCTACGTAGGATTAAACTAAGTATTATTATATTTGTAAGCTCAAAAATTAAAAAACTTACAATGTATGGGAAGTTTAAGAAGTCATAATTGACATTTCAAATAAATACCTGAAAAAAAAATATGAGCACACATATAAGATTAATGACAGATTTTAACTAAAAAAGAAAACGTGAACTAAATGTTGAAAAAAAAACACTTACACGCTAGGGAGCTTCTGATAGAGGCCGAGACAAGAAAAAAAAATATATGGAAGAGGAAGCTTTGTACTGCAATTGAGTTCTGGCAAATGGGGGAGCTAGAGGAAACGCGGGAAGATGAAAATGAAAAATGAGAACGGCGGGTTGTGAAAATTAAATAGAACCTTATATGGCGCTTGTTTGTCAAAATGTCATAGCTTCTTAATCTTAAAAAAATTTAAATTTTTTTAAATAAATAAATGTGCCCGACCTTACAAATTCAAGGCACCTGGTGCCTTAAATAAGGATGCCTTGAATAATATTCAAGGCGTACCAAGCACCTTGGACGGTGCTTGGTACGTCCAAGGCAGGCTTTTAGGAACACCTTGGATGGCGCTTGGTGTACTAAGCGTCGTCCAATGCAGCTTTTTATTAAAAAGAAAATTTAAAATTTTTTTAATAGGGGTGATTCATTTATAATTTTTGACCTTTAATTTTTTTTAAATTAGCCCACTTTGTATGGCTTTTGAAGCCACTTCCCATAGAAAATATTTTTTTTAAAAAAATAATTTTACATAATAAATTAAATATAAAATACATTGAACAAATGAAATAAGTAATGACTAATAAAATTATATTTGTAAGCTTAAAAATTAGTAAGACACATGTGTTATATTTTAGAAATATTATAATTTCATTATAAATCTAACTGAAATAAATTGGACATGTGGTTTCAAAGGACTTGACATGATAAATTCAAAGAACTTGACTTAAATTTTTTTTCTTCTTTTAAATCTTTAGAAACTCTTTGTTTTTTAATTAATTTTGACTCCTACTAGTTACTACAATTATTTTTTAAAAATAATTTTATATAATAAATTAAAAATAAAATACCTTGAATAAATTAAACAAGTAAAAATTAATAAAATTATACTTGTAAGCTTAAAAATTAAAAAACTTATAATGTATAGAAAGTTTAACAAGAGATGAAAAAAAATTATAAGTACAAATAAAACTACAAGCTAAGATTCATGACAAATTTTTTTTAAGAAAAATGAAGGGCCTTTAATGGCACTTTATAGAGCAAGTGCCATTAAAGGAATATACGATTATATGCCTTTAATGGCACTTTCTCTGCAAAGTGCCACTAAAATACGTCATGTCATATATACCTACGCCATGTCATATATATGTCTTTAATGGCGCTTTTTAGAGAAAGTGTCATTAAAGGCATATATGATTATATTTTTAATTATACTTTCTCTACAAAGCGCCATTAAATGCCCCAATTTTTTTTAAAAAAATTAACCCACCTTATATAGCCTTTGAAAGCCACTTCTCATAAAAAATATTATTTAAAAAAGAAAATAATTTTATGTAATAAATTAAATATAAAAGACATTGAACAAATTAAACAAGTAACAACTAATAAAATTATATTTGTAAGTTTAAAAATTAATAGGACACATGTGTTATATTTTAGAAATATTATAATTGCACTATAAATCTAGCTAAAATAAATAGGATACATAGTCTTAGAAGACTTGACATGATGAATTTAAGGAACTTGACTTAAAATTTTTTTTCTTCCTTTAAAATCTTTGTTTTTAATTAATTTTGACTCCTACTAGTTACTACAATTATTTTTTAAAAATAATTTTATGTAATAAATTAAATATAAAAGATATTGAGTAAATTAAACAAGTAACAACTAATAAAATTATACTTGTAAGCTTAAAAATTAAAAAACTTACGATGTATAGAAAGTTTAACAAGAGATGGAAAAACATTATAAGCACACATAAAACTATAAGTTAAGATTCATGACATATTAAAAAAAAAGAATTGAAGGGTCTTTAATGGCGTTTTATAAGGCAAATGCCATTAAAGGTATAAACCTAGTTATGCGCTTGTCTGGGTAAGCACCATACAAGGGGTCTAGTTTTTTTTTTTTAAAAAAAATAACTCCTTATATTGTGCTTCCCCAGGCAAGCGCCATACAAGGTACTCATCAGCTACGATGCTTGACACAGAAAGTGCCATAGCTGCCACATGTATTTTCTTTTTTAAAAAATAGAAGTCCCCTTCGGCGCTTATTTGAAGAAGTGCCATAAGATCAGCACTGCTAAATCTCTATTTTGTAGTAGTGATTAAATCATTAAAATCATATATTTACATATGTGTGTGTGTGTGTGTGTGATAAGCACAACAGAAAATAAATAAGGATATAATCAAAGTATATCACATGTTTATTCATAAAGAATAATTACAGCCTTAGGATCATCCGGCTCGATGCCAATGAAGAAAAATAAGGAAGGGAGAAGAAACGTGCGTACTGGGGATAATCCATGTTCGGATCCAGGTCAAAGCTCCAATGCTTCATTAGTCGAACATAATAATGCTCACGCAATTATTAAACTATTAGAGCCTAATTGGGATTGGCACAACATGTCACCATGATAAGAAAGATGGTAGGATAAAAGAGAGATTGCTAGTTAGCTCAATGATAGGGGTGTGGTTCAACTGAAAGAGGCTATCCTATTTATAGAGGTTTAGGGAGACTACTAATTAGGTAGTTATGTGTACTCCTACTTGCCATCTAAGTAATAATTAGAAAATTAATTCTTGATTAATTTCCTAATATACAATTACTTATTTATCAATTAATAAATCCATAATTAATGTTGATTTATTTCTTATTTAATAAGGCTACTTATTTTCTAATTAAATAATTCAGTTCATCAAGGGCAGACCTAGACTTAAAGTTCAACACATATTAAAGCGAAGAGTTAAAGTACAATAAGAAGAATAGTGAATCATGAAAATAAGGATAAAGATAGACTATTCTTCAACCTAAATAACACAAAATTACAAAATTTCTTAATACATAACCTTGAAAATATTCGTTCAGGATAATATGGAAGTATCAAAATAGTTGCATATATATAATGGAAAAAAAGAAACTCAGATATTAGGAAACTTTTTGTTGAAATAAATCGTAATCAAAACTGAAAAGTTCGTTCAATAAAAAAATTCTTATTTTTGAAATGAATCCTAAATAAAACAGGAAAAGGAAATATACAATGAGAAAATTTTGATTTTGTTATGTAGATTGATATAATTTTTTTATAATTATTCTAGTATAACTCCAAAGGTTTGAACTTTAATTAGTCACCACATCCACATCAAATTTTAGTCATATGAAAGTTTGAACATATGTCATTATTTCAAACAAAATAAAAAAAAATTGTCATTATCTGTGTCTTATCTTATATTTTAGCATTGGATTTTGGTTGTTCTAAAGCCTCCACCTTTTTTTTCATTTTAATTCCTTAACATTTATCTTTGATTTTAATTCCTTATATATTTGACAAATGTAGTAATAATTAAGTATGTTGATTATTTTGGTTCTTTATTTTTTATTTTTTAATTTTGGTTGTAATTCATTGTATTCACATTAGTTTGTTTTTATTTTTATAATTGAAATAGATTTGAACATTTATAGATGTTATAAATTGGCATGTGTTATACAAATTAATTGTATTAGTATTGGTGCTGATTTTCTACCAATATAGTTTCTATACTGAGAAATCTATATGTACAATTACTATAAAATTGGTTTTATGCAAAATTAAATTTTAATTTTTTTTTAAAAAAATGGCTCATAAATATTTGTGAGTCATAAATACTGCATTAGGTATTAAAATTGTTTTTAAAAAAATTACATGCGGTAGCCTTTTTTTACAAGACATTAAAAAAAATTCACAGCGGTAGCATTTCTTCAAGGAAACGCTATCGCTGCTATACTTATTTGTAAAATGCCACTAAATAGAAAGTAGTAATGAAATACATAGTATTTCCAAAATGCTGCTATTAGCAAAATATAAACTCTACCGTTCTTTTTTGTTTCTTTGGTGGTAGTGTTAACATTAACAACTTAATGCCATATATCAATCGTTAGATGTATTTCTCAAAACATTGCATTTTAGGACAAAACAAAAAGAGACATGTTTAAGAAACACGCTATAACAGGTCCGATCTCTGAGTTTTCTTGACTGTTGCCCTGTAACGGTCACACAACGGTGGCGGAGTTCGGCGTTTGTTCCTGAACGTCCGACGACCTACTTCCCAGAGGTAACCGACTCTGTTTTGCGTATGACGGAGCTGCTCTGTGGAGTTCCGCGTCTGCAGTACCAGAGTTACAAGCTTCAGTGCCTGCCGATCTTGATTCTGTTCCAGAGCCTGACGTGAACGGAGCTGCCTGCTGGTTTTGCTGTGCTCCTGGTTTTGAAGTTCCAGAGTTCGACGATAGTACCACTACTACAGAATTATGATATAACCATCCCAATAGACGTCCCAATTTTAAAATTGGGTGGTTAAAAAGGAAGGCTGTGGCATTTTCATAATTATGTGTACATAGGAAAACCCTTAGACGTCCCAAATTTGAATTTGGGACGCCTAAAATAGAGTTTAGACGTTCCAAATTTTATTTGGGACGCCTAAAGATTTACACTGGCGCCAAAAAAGTAAATTAAAAAAATTTAACTTACTTTAGGCGTCCCAAATCCTATTTGGGACGCCTAAAGTCATACTTTAGGAGTCCTAAAAAACTTTGGGACTCCTAAAGTCATGTCAGAAATTCTGACATGCGTGAGACTTTTCTTCCCTTTTCTTTATTCCCATGTCAGAAACTCATTCCTCTTTTTCCATATTTTTCATCCCCATGACTTCTCTTCCCTTTTTTCTGTATTTCCTTTTTTCTTTCATTCCCGTGACTTTGTCTTCCTCAATCTTCTTCCTCTCTTCCTTTTCTTCGTTCCCTTTTCCTCCACCTCCTTCCATTCTCATAACACCTTTGCTCTCACCCTCCGGCGTACACCTCCTCCACCTTTTTTGCCCCCTCCACCCTCCGGCGTAGACCTCTCACTCTCTTCGTTGCTTTCAGCCTCTGGCGTATCTCTCCTCTCCACTGTGCATACACAACTCCTCCAATGTCTCCTTGGAAGCACATAGACACCGTTGGCTGCCCTCTCCCTTGCTTTCATCAGGTTTGTTTTTTTTTAAATATAAATTTACATGAAGAATTAAGTTAAACTTGCAATGTGAAATTATTATAATGCTTTCAATTTATTTACATGATTCTAGTTATTGGAGTGTTTTTCCCTTGGTTGTTTTTTTTGCCAGAATCATAAACTAGTTGTTAGTAGTTATGCAATACTAATAATGTTTTTCTTTTATACGTTTGGAGCTTGGAAATCGAGGGAAATACATATGTATATTTATTTTGATGAAATGAACAACAATTAGTTTGTAGTTGTGTGGTGACAAATATTTTGACACTTTCTAGTTGTTGTTATACATATATGATATTAGGTTGTATGAGTTGTTGTTATTATACATATATATATATATATAGCAAAAAGATTGCAGTGCTAGATGTCCTTACCATTTCGTAAGGGACATTTTGTGGTTTATGAATCCATCTTCAATTCTGTTTCTGCAATTTTAATTTGCTGGGTAATAAAAAATATAAATAATCATTTAAAAAAAATAAAACATTTTAATGTCCCAAATTAAGAATTGGATGGTCTAAAGTCCCCCTGTGGAGGACTTTAGACGTCCCAAATTGAGATTTGAGACGTCTTTTCTTAAGACATACTACGCCCCCTACATAGACGTCCCCCAGTTTTTGGACGTTAAAAGTGCCAAAATAGGGACGTTAAAACCCCTTTTTGTAGTAGTGTGCTGTGATACAGGTTCGACGGATCAGAAGGTGGCTATGGATTCTGATTGTGCAATGTGTGGCATCGGAGATCCAGGGGGGAGACTTATCATGAAGAAGATCTAAGAAGTAGATCTATCAAGAAGGAGATATGGGAAGGAAATATCCAATTATTTTGCGGTGGTTGTTGGACTGTCGGTGAAGGTGATCTAAGAAGAAGAGGAAGGAAGAAGAAGGAAAAAGGAATAAAAATTAATTTTTTTTGTTTTTTTAATCTGTGCAGGCTTGAACATTTTCATCGTCTAGACAATTTTGGAGCTGCTAGACATGATTGAATGTGAGAGAGAATGTAGTCCTAAGAGAACCATTTCGGCTCCGATGATGAAGAAGAGTGATGCCTTGGAGCGTAATTCAAAGAAAATTCATGATGATAATGAAGAGTTCACAGGTACGCAATCCTTAGCACCATGGGTAGAGGACTGGATGAGTGACGAGGATATTGGAGAGGAAACCATTATACCTGAAGCACCTAAAAGGTCATACAAGGATGCATGTGTTGAAGATTAAATAAGGGAGGAATGTTCAGATGAAGAAGAAGAATGGTGGAGAGGGGACGGATGGAAGTCCAGAATTGAAGTGGAGATAACGAAGAAGGGCCCGAATATCATTGTGTCTCCGGAGTTTAGAAAGAAGCTAGCACGGAAATGGTCAACATCGTTGTTCGTTAGACTACTTGGAAGGATGGTGCGGGAGGATCAACTGGGTCGCAAACTGCAATAGTTATGGGGACGTAGAGGGCAGGTTGAAACTATTAAGATAGATTCCAGGTATTTTCTGGTTCGTATGAGCAATGCGGAGGACTATGATTTTGCGTTAACAGGAGGTCCTTGGTTATACATGGATAAATACCTAGCAGTTCAACCATGGAAGTCAAAATTTGATCCCGATTCTGGTGAGGTTTCCAAAATTGCAGCATGGGTAAGAATTCCTAAATTCCCAGTTCATTTCTATGATAAGGGTATTTTATACGTGGTAGGTAACCAAATTGGAAGGGTTCTGAAAGTGGACACTAATACCCTTAGGCAAACCAAAGGGCATTTTGCCCGAATATGTGTTGAGGTTGATTTGAGTTCACCTTTGCTTCCGTCCTTGATGATTAATGGGAAAGAAAAGAAGATTGTTTATGAGGGTTTGCATTTGATTTGCTTCTCTTGTGGGCGGTATGGTCATGATACTGAACATTGTCCAAATAATCATGAAACAAATACGTCAAAGTCGTCATGTATGGCTAACACATCGGCTTCTACAGCTACAACACCATCGCCCACACCCTCCAAAATAACTGCTGGAATGTATGGGGAGTGGATGGTGGCGCCGCGTCGGAGAATGGGGCAATGGATCTCGAATGTAAGGAACAACAATTATGGTCGTGAGCCTAGGCGTGATTTACATTCTCGGAATATAGGAGGAGGATCTTGCTTTGAGGCTCTAAATGCTGAAGACATGAGAATTATTGATGAAGTTTCTAGTGATAACACATATCAAGGGAAGCTTCGTGTTAGTTCAAAGCCATAAGATAGTTCGCGTGAAACTAAAGGGAAAGCTGGTCTTCTATCTGATTGAAATAAAGGGAGCAAGGGCAATAATGGATCGGATATTTCAAATGTAAGGAAAAAGGAGAGAAATTGTGATGCTACGAATAGTGTTGGGCATTTAAATAAGTTGAATAAAACATGTGGGATCCAAATAGTTAAGAAGAAAGGATTTGAGGAGGGAGCTCCCCAAGGAATCTTGAGTACGGGGAAAATACGAGAAGCTGGAACGTCTTGTAATTTAAGTGGGGAAGTGGGTCAGGAATAAAAAATAATGTTATGAAAATAGATTCCAGTTCCCTCGCTATTCACCTAGAAGCCTCCAACCCTCTTGACCCAGGTACAGAATGAGGAGAGAATTTTGCAACTTGACTTAATCCACTTGGAGGTGTTGATGACGTGGTGATGCATGGTATTGAGGATGTGCAGGAGGGACATATGTCTCAATAATGCCTGGTTTGTTTCTGTTCTGCTTCTCTTTTATAAATTTTTTAATGATTATTATGACTTGGAATACTCGGGGTGCCGGTAGTGCCTCCTTTCGAAGGTTACTTAGTGATGTTGTTGCCAGACATGGAGTTAATTTATTTGCGCTGTTAGAACCTAGACAGCTAGGGATAAAAGCTAAGCTCATTACTAGGAAGTTGGGATGGATGAATATGCATGTGGTTGAAGCTCGTGGCTTCAGTAGAGGTATGTGGTTGCTCTGGGATTCTACTTTAAATTTCTCTATTACTTGTTCAGGTGATCAATTTATTCATGGGGTGGTTAATAAAGGCACCAGTGATGAGTGGTCTCTTACTGTGGTGCATGGGCACCCAAATATGGTTATTAGACACCAGCTGTGGCATTCTCTTGAGGGTATTCGGCAATTGACTGTTGGAGGCTGGGTTGTAATTGGAGTAAGAATCACAGGAGGAATAATGATATTGATAGGTCCTTCCGGAATTGGCTTTTGAGTAGCGAGTTACTTGATATTGGTTTTAATGGTCCTCAATTTACATTGGCAATTTGACTAGCCAGAGCAGAATAGATAGAGCCTTGGTAAATAATTGCTGGTTTTTAAATAGCCCTAATGCCATAGTAACACATTTGCCAAAATATAAATCTGATCATTGTCCGGTGTTGGTTGATACTGAATCTCATGTTCTTACGGCAAAGAATCGAAGGCCTTTTAGATTTTTCACGCCCTGGGTTATGCATGATGAATTCAAAAATGTTGTTCATTCACACTGGGCGGTGGATGATGACTGGTGTGGATCCATTAAACAATTTACTAAGGACTTGAGGTTATGGAATAAAGAGGTTTTCGGCAATATATCCTATATGAAAGATAGATTATATCGAAGTTTAGATCGAATTAATGCAAAGATGGCTTTGGTAGGTATCTCAGAGCACCTTGAAAAGTTACGAGGGCAGCTATGGGGCGAGCTTGAGAAACTATTGGCACAGGAAAAAGTCATGTGGCTTCAATACTCTAGGGCTAATTGGTATGTGGATGGAGATCGTAATACTAAATACTTCCACTCTGTGGCTAATGGCAGACGAAGAAGGAATAAAATTGAAGCTTTGAAGCTTGAATATGGGGAATGGACATATAATGTAGCGGAAATTATGAGATCGAGAAGCCAATTCTTTAAAAATTTGTATACGGAAACCCATAATTATAATGGATCTTTGGTATTCGGATGCACTTATCATGATATTGACGATGTAAATCTGCATATTCTAGGGAGATTGGTTGAAGATCAAGAGATTAAAAGAGCTTTGTTTGATATGGGGCTGTTAAAAGCGCTAGGGCCAGATAGATTCAATCTATTATTTTACCAAAGCCAATGGGAAATTGTGGGACTGTCAGTGATTGAATTAGTCAAAAGAGTTTTCAATGATCTGATGTGGATATGACAAATCAATAGGACTCAAATTGTACTTATACCGAAGGTAGACCATCCTAAGACGTTTCGCGATTTTCGTCCCATAAGTCTTTGCAATGTTGCGTACAAGATTGTTACGAAGGTTATATCAAACAGATTCAAGGCAGTCATGCCTTTAGTGATAGCCCCGAATCAGTGCAGTTTTGTTAAAGGGCGTCAGAGTTCCGATAATGTTATCCTAGTGCAGGAGATCATTCACTCTATGAAGTCCTTAAAAAGGAAAAAAGGTTTCATAGCTATTAAGATTGATTTGTAGAAGGCTTATGATTGTGTTAGATGGAATTTTGTCAACGACTGTCTTAGAGAACTCAAGATTCCTGAATATCTTCTTAAAGTTATTCAAGCTTGTATGTCGTCGTCTCATTTGTAATTGCTTTGGAATAGAGAGGCTGCTAATATGTTTTGCCCTTCCAAAGGGGTTAGACAAGGTGACTCAATATCGCCGTATCTTTTTGTTATCATGATGGAAAGATTGGGGCATCTTATCCAAACGACAGTAGAAGAAGGTTTCTGGCAATAGTTTAGGCTCTCCAAACGAGGTACTCTTGTCTCTCATATTTATTTTGCTGATGATCTCATTTTGTTTGCAGAAGCAGATCTAGATCACGCAGGGGTTATTAAGGCTATCCTGGATGACTTTTGTGACATTTCGGGCCAGAGAGTGAATGCTGTAAAGTCAAGAATTTATTTCTCAAAGTACGTGAATCATATCAAATGCAAAGAAATCAGCGATTTTTTGAATTTTACTCCGACGTCGAATCTGGGGAAATACCTGGGAATGCCTATATTACATGAGCGGAGTTCAAAGGCAATGTATAGTTTTCTCCTGAATAAGATGGATGCTCGCCTGGCCAATTGGAAGTCTAACATGTTATCGTTGGCTACCAGGCATGCTCTTGTGTCGTCTGTAATGTCAGCTATGCCATCTTATGCTATGCAGATAGTGCCTCTTCCTTTGGGGATTTGTGATAAAATTGACAAACGATGTCGTAACTTCCTATGGGGTAGTAGCTCAGCCAGCAGAAAACCTCATCTAGTCTCTTGGGACCTCGTGTGTGCACGTAAGGAGGATGGAGGTCTAGGTCTTAGGTTGGCTCGTTACCAGAACCAGGCTTTCATGATGAAGCTTGGATGGAGTATGATTAATAGAAGAGACTCGCTTTGGGTCAGGTTTTTGCGAGAAAAGTATAAAGCCGGGAATGATATTATTCCTAAAGTTGAGAAGCACCGGTCAGAGTCTAGTACGTGGAGGGGTATTTATAACTGTTGGGACAGGATCAAAGATAGTTTAACATTGAGAGTTACCAATGGCCAGAACACTTCTTTCAAGAATGACATATGGGTACCGTATTTGGACAAGCTTCAGAGTTTGGCAATCCGAGAACTGCCAAGAGATGCTACTGAATGGAGAGTAGCTGATTGTACCACTTCCTCCGGACAGTGGGATATAAGCAAGTTTAATAACCTACTTCCAGGACAAGTATGTACATCTATTGCACGTGTTAATATCAATCAGTTAAATGGGGAGGATTTTCCGTTTTGGAGATAATCTTCAGATGGAATTTTCTCCATCAGATTCGCTTATAAATACCTGGTAGGCACCCAACAACATCACACTAAGTATTGGTGGAGATGTGTTTGGAAGTTGAAAGTCCCTCAAAGGTACTGTATTTTCTTGTGGTTGTGCTTTCATGGTAGACTAATGACAAACATGGTGCGTTATCATCGTGGTTGTCATCCTACGGGTACTTGTGATATTTGCCATAATTCTAGAGACTTAATACTTCATGTTTTACAGGATTGTCCACTCACTTCTGAATTATGGAATGGATTTTTACCATCGGATTGGCGGGATCTAGTTTTTGGCATGTTGGATAGAAATGATTGGCTTATATGGTGTGCGGGGAGAAAAGACGTAATACAGGGATTCGAGTTTCGCCTTTGGTTTACAGTTCTATGCCAGTATATCTGGTTGGCTCGTAATAACTGATGTTTAACAACAATACTTGGAGGAGACAGGCCATATTAGCCTGTGCTTGTGTCTGTTTAACATGGGGTAATACAAGACTATTTCAAAATCAGAGTGAAGACAGGAACCAGCCCCATTGGAAGCCACCACCACTTGGGTGGGTGAAGATTAATACTGATGGTTCCAGGAATGACAACTTAGGGACTTGCACTTGTGGAGGTGTTTTGTGAGATCACAATGGTGAGTTTTTGATGGGGTTTATGTACAAGATAGGGCAAGGAACAATAGTATCTATAGAAGCTTGGGGTGTTTTGTGGGGACTTAAAATTGCATGGGATAGAGGATACAGACAAATCCTGATTGAGTCTGATTGTAGTGAAGTCATGGATCTAATTCAGGGTAAGGTGTCTCAAGAACACCTTAATTTTCAACTTTTTATGGAGGTTAACAAGATGATGAACAGAGACTGGGAAGTGGAAATTTCACATTGCACTCGAGATGTTAACACAGTTGCAGACGTTATGGAAAAAGCAGCTTGGAAGATTATGATTGATCTCCATATCACCGATTCGCCACCTGATTCTATTACCACCTCTTTATTTACTGATGTAAATAGGATGAGACTGCATGCTGACTCAGGAGGATAGCTTCTGATGTGTTTGTAGAATATCATTTTCTATAAAAAAAAAACATTGCATTTTAGGATGACAAAGGAGGGGATCTCTATTAATCCCTTAAATCTTAAATGTATGAGTTAGCTGTTAATATATATACATATATATTAAAAAAATAGCTTTTTATTGTAACAAATAATTGTTGGTTTTCCAAAAATACAACTTTTAATTATCATCCCCATTTATAAAAACTCTCTTTAATATATGCAATCAATATGAATAGCTTGAGAAAAAATGCATTAATACTATTGTTGCATGGTCCTTACAGTTTAATTAAATTTTAGTTTCAATCCCTACGTACAGTTCTAAATGATAGTTTTTTTTTGTCCCATTAATTTCTCCCGTCTAAAATGTTAGTCACCATATATCGTTTCATAACAATTTGGTATGAGTTTAATGGTGTTTATATAGAGAAAAAAAAACCAAAACTCATTAAATCAACTTATTAGTAGCCTAAGACAAGGAAAAAAATCACAATTGAGCAAATGAGTTGACATTAATTAGTATTCATACAAATAATTGACCTTTTGCGCTCACGCAATTTTGAGTCCATATTTAATCTTCTTACTTACTTGGCAAAGCTCCAAGCCTTCTTATTTGTTATCAAAAAACTAAAGCGGATATAGTTCAGTAATTGAGGCCTCATTTACTGATTCTTGAATAGGGTTACTTACCCATTCACTTGATCTTGTTGTTGCCTCTGAGCTGTACTCTCTCATTTGTATCTCAGATGAACCATTGGTATTCATGAAAAGAGGAGGCTTCGAAGGTAAAGGGAGAGAGGAAGAGTAGCTATTGAGCATAAGTACAACTTGAGCCATGGTTGGCCTGTCAGCCACATTTTCTTGAACACATAATAACCCAATGTGGATGCATCTTATTATTTCATTTCTTGAACCATTGTTTAAAATTGGATCTACTAAATTGAAGGTCGTCCCTTCCCTCCAATTTTTCCATGCCTGCAGCAAGTTCCTCACCAATGATAAACAATATTAATCCCAAGCTACTTCTGCATGTTATCTAGTCATGATAGCAATATTATAATGGGTTAAGATTCAAGTTTTCCCTGAATGTTTTCGCGTATGAGTTGTGGGTATCAAGATGGTTTTTTGTATAAATTTCACCTCTTAAGTGTTAAAGATTGAGCAAATTCGCCCTGACCATTAAAAAAACTAATAAATAAAAATAAGGGTGGCCTAATACACAAGACTTCTAACAAGTGGGGTCTAGGGAAGGGTAAATGGAAAGATGTACGCAGCTTTATCCCACAGGTGGAGAGACTGTGTTTAGGATTGAAACACGTGACCTCCAGGATTTTAAGAAAACTAATGTTACCATTAAAAAATTAATATTGATTGTTAATATTCTTAATGGCTAGGAGTGACATTAGTCATTTTTTAACAATTCTTGGGTTAAATTGATCCAAGAAAAACTTCAAGATATCCATAGCTCTATATATGAAAACTACGGGGGCAAAATTGGATTTTATCCCTATTATAATTGTATATATTTTTGAAAGAAGACAAATACATGTATGCATGTGTGTAAAAAGAGGCATGGGCTTACAAAGCTTAATAGATCAAGGTTATCTTCATCGAAGACACTGTTGTTCTTTTTGCCACTTAAGATCTCTAGAACCAATATGCCAAAACTAAAAACATCTGATTTGATAGAGAATTTTCCTTGCATTGCATATTCTGGTGCCATGTATCCACTAAATATCATGATAACTAAGCTTAATTAGATGTGTTAACCATAACCAAGTATTGTGATTATCAATTGATAATAAGTCTAGCAATACTTACTAAGTTCCAACAATTCTGCTAGTAGTGCTTTGAGTTTTGCCCACAACAAATAGGCTTGCCAAGCCAAAGTCTGATATTTTGGGATTTAACTCGTCATCTAAAAGAATATTACTCGCTTTAAGATCTCGATGAATAATACGCAATCTTGAATCTTCATGAAGATAAAGAAGGCCATGAGCAATGCCTCCTATGATTTTGCAGCGCATTACCCAGATCAAATGAACACGCTTACTTGAGTCTGCAATATTTTTGTATCTATTTAAGCCATGCCATGATCCATTGAAACTGTGTCTAGAATTTGCATTATGATTTTCATCTAATATAAATGAAAGAATAGAAGAAGCACCCAAATGAAGAAAAACTCCCAATAACTTACCAAACAATAAGTAATCAAGACTTTTGTTACGAAGAAACTCGTAGACCAACAATCTTTCTTGTTTTTCCACTGAGAAGCCAAGCAATCTCACTAAATTGCGATGTTGGAGCTTAGCCACCAAGAGCACTTCATTTTTAAATTCTGAATCTCCTTGCCCAGAATCCACGGACAACCTTTTGACAGCAATGTCCTGACCATTTGGAAGCCTGCCCTGCATTTATTAGAGTTGGAGCATGTAATTATTTAATCAATAACAGAATACATATCACTCTAGTCCTTATTATTTGAATCCATTTGGAGAAAATATTAGTCCACTCATAGGTTATTAATGACTGTTTTCCAATTTTATCTTTATTTAATTCCTACTTAAAAAATAGAAAGATGAAAGAATGATTTGTAAATGTAGAGAAAGAGTAAAATTTAATAAGGCTAAACTTAAAAATTTTGTCAATTTAAGGCATATCTAATGACTTAACTGTTATTCCTTAATATATGAGAATTACTTGAAATGGACTTAAAATAAAGACCATAGTGGTATATACAAACATTTAAAAGTGTTGTCAACATAACAATAATGTTATTTACCTTGTATACTGATCCAAACCCTCCTTGTCCAAGCTTATTTACAACAGAGAAGTTATCTGTGGTGAGTCTTACAGTGTTAAAATTGAATTGCAATGACTCGATTGGTGTAATTTCATCATCATCCTTTGCTTCAGGTTGATCAATTGAGAAAAAAGTCAAAAAAGATTATTTTCTAATGAGATGAAGCATATCTGCAAATTCTCTAGCCTTTGTTTGTTTTGTTGGAAAATTGTTTGAATTTAAAAAAGAACTCAATTGTTTATTTTTCCAAACAAATTCACTAACATATAACCCTCAGTTTCTTTTTATAAGAGACAATTAACCGAAGTAGATTGATAAAGAAGTTTGTTAAAATTAATTAGAGACAACAAATACATAAAAAAAATATACTTTTTCTTAAAGTATCCTTATTTATGAGGAGAGAGAACAAGAAAAGGGAGTAGAAAAAAGATAAAGAATGAGTGGCGGGAAGAAAGTGTGCGTTAATACAATCAATGCAATGATATTAATATAAGTAATTAAATAAGAGGTAAAATAGGAACTTAACAACAAAAATTAGGGACAACCTTCTAAGTGTGTTTTATAAATATGAACATAATATATCCAAAAAGTGTCTCTTGTACTTTGTGCAGTTTGTTTTATAAGAGCCTGAAATTAGAGTTGCCTTAGTCTTTTTTATAAGAACTCATTTGGGCTTCTTTGTGCATTGAATGTGTTTTTGTCATTTTTCCCTTAATTAATTTTATTCTCTCTCCTCATCTTCTTTCCATACTACATTCTCTTTTATATTTTCTCTCATTTTTACTATATTTCACTTTCTTATTCACCTTTTATAAATAAGGGCATAATTAGAAAATATTCATTTTTTGACATATTCATTTCTTTTAGCTAGTTTTAACTAATTTCTTGAACTACTGAATTGAATTATCATGCTCTTATTAAAAAAAGACAGGATGGAGTATAAAGCAATGAAGGGAATAATTAAAGCAAGCTTGTTGGGGAAAATTTAAAGTCATTGAATTTTTTGTTTCACTCCACAGCTATGAGTTGAGTCAGTCATCACGGACCATTATCACTTTCAATTCCCAATGTGTCATATTTAATTAGTGTTCAAATAAAAATTTCGAAACAATATATATAATTGAAAATTATGTTAGATATTTTTCTACCAAAAATTTAAAATTACAAGTTGTCTAAAACGTTTTAAAACTAAAAATTTAAACCATACCAAAAAATGTTTAAAATATCTAATTTGATCTAAGTATCGGTCCAATATCTTGGAATAACTTATGTTTTGTACGACTTATTATAAATTTACTTTTATATAAATATTGATTGATTGGCAATATGTACTAGTACGTTTGCATCTATTATCATGATAATAAAATTAACAATGTTCAAAGAACATCGTTTAGTATATATGAAAATATATTTTGACTTACTTTCAATGGTTCTCTTCGATTTCCGAACCACAAAATAGATGCAGACCAAAATAAGAATTGCGATAAAAGCTCCAATGGACGCAGCAACGATAATGACTGTTCTTGATGTGTTGTGATTCCCTACAAAAGATCATAAGCTTGTTAACATATTTCTTTGGCCAAAAAATAAATTGCTTTTATTAATTTAGAGACGGGAGTAAGTATCTTTCGGGGAACATATAGCTTTTGGTGAATTAGCAGTTCCTGCCATCCCATGAAAAAAATAATAGAAATTATTTGCGGCTTAATAACTTACTACTTCCTCCATTTATACGGCAGAATTAACCAAATTGCGTTGTTTGAAAAGTTAGATGAAATTATTTAGGTGCAATAAACATGTAAAAAATACTCCCCCCCCCCCCCAAAAAGCCCTTATTCATGTGGAAAAGAGAATTATACTCCTTCGGTTTTTAATATAAAATAAATTTGAGGATTGATTTTAGTTTTAAATATAAGGCATATTTCTCATATTTGTCCATCTTTTCCTAATTTATCCTTATTGGTGCTTTCTCAACAAAAACCAATGCGAAGAGGGAATGAGGGAATATGACTAGAGTGTTATATAAAATATAACTTATCAACAAGCATAACTTACTTTCTTAATCTATTTAAATTAGATAAATATGTCTTATATTAAAGACAAAAGGAGTATATTATATTGAATACTTTGGTCAAACATGAGAATTAAACACAAAAGTGATATGAGTAATTTTTGTAATTAAATGATGGTAAAATAGAGAGTTAAAAAAAAAAACTTTTGAGAGGACCCCCAAATCTATCGTATGTAATGGAACATAGCATACCTAAAAATTTTAACATAGCGGAGGGAGTAATAACTTGTGTGGATCCGAGTTCTCAGAATTTGAGAAATAAATCATACTACCTCCGGTCCTTTTGTGATAACTTATATATCTATTATATGTTACAGAAAATTCAAACTCAAAACCCCACTTTAAGAAATAAATCATATTGTTGATTCCTCAAGTTAACTTACTAGCTAACAATTGATTCCTACATGGCATTCCATTATACAGTGTTACATTAATCTAATTAATTTAATGAACGTACACAACTTTAATTCGTAGGTTGACATCATCGTCTCAGTTGGACAAAAACCAAGGTACTAAAACTCGGACCGGTCATTGAACCGGTCGGGGTACTGGGTTAAGGGTCAGTGGGTCAAACCGGGACCAAACCGGAGCTAAACCGGGACCAAACCGGTGAAAAATTGAAAATTTTAGACTTATAGTATGAAATTCTAAAGGAAATTTTTTTTTTTTTTTTTTTTTTTAGTAAAAACCCCAACCCGGACCGGACCGGGAACCGGACCGGTTTTCCGGCCGGTTCGCCGGTTACCGGGCCGGACCGGCCGGTCCGGTCCGGGTTTCACAACATGGACAAAAACACATGGATTCACTCTAGAAGAATATGCCCAAGACCATGTGAAGTATCTATAACAAATAAATAAAAATATGGGTTTAGAAGTGCAATTTGCCTCTTTTGATGAGGAGGGAAGATTTATTTAACTGCTTTATGCATGATTACATGTGGATCTGTTAATGAGGGAATCCATGTAGAGGTGGGAAAAGGGGTCATCTTGACCTTATAGGGCAGTACTTCAATTGAAAAAATAATAATATCATGCGGGTTTAAACAAGCTAACCCTCAATCTTGTAGTGCCAGCCCTTGATGGCTCAGGCTTGTGAGAGTCACGTCTAAAAACTAGATTGACATAACATTATTTTTTTGAAAACTTGGTCCTCAATTTAAATAGACTTAAATAGGTTTGGTCTTTTTTTCTAGCTTTAAACCCAAATCCCATTAATGGGAATGGAGGAGGGGAAGGGGCCACTTCTTAGTAACTACAACATAAAATTCAAGAACGAATAAAATTAAAATTAGATCCAAATGAAATGGTGTGCACTCATATTAATTATACTTATTATTGCCTACTTTGAAAAAAAATGTATTTTTAATAATTTAAAATTTCAATAATTTCAAAATAAAAATGAAATTGAAAAATAATCTATTAAAATTTTGATCAACTTGTATAATTTTTTTTCTTTTTCTTTTAAATAACTGCCTGCACCAATAAATATGGAATGAGCACTATTTAATATGCGAGCACAGTTGGTTAGATACAATAAGCATGTTTGTTTCAACTTATAAAAATTTATAAGTTGTTTTTTACGTAAATCGAGACACAACTCCTCTCACATACTTACTTCGTATACCGTAAATCACTATTAAAAAGCAACTTATAAACAATCGAATCGCTCAACCAAACATACCCAATTTTGATGGCAAGAGTTAAGATACGGGATGAGTACTATTCAGCATGTGATGGTTAGATAAAAATTGCAGTATAAATAATCGTGCCTTCACTCAAAAGTGGAGGCTCCATACATTGACTACAAATCTTAGAGTACTATTTAGCATGTGATTGCCTACTACACTTTCAAAATGTTTGTAAAGTAGGTTATGTTTTACTTGGAATAAAAAATGCAAACTTTTTTGGGTCCCACGCGTTCTGCCGAATTCTAACCCTCCACATGCATTCAATCACGGCTAGCATTGTTGTAGGCTAAGAGATCGTTTGGGGGAGCGTTTGGACCCATAAAAAGGAAAACGCCAATTGATAATTGGGGAAAAGAAAATAGTGTTTGGAGTCCCTAATTATCAATTGAGCTTATGCTTACCAAAATAGCTTATATCATAAGCTTAACATTGGAGCTTTTACTGATTTAGTTTTTGGGAGAGTGAGATTGATTAAAATATTTTTTCAGTTGTGTCCAGTGTGCTATCAGAATGATTGCAATTTTATCCTTAATATATTTTTTCGGCTACAAAAATTAATTTCAACTATTTTTTTGTACTTTTAACCCTTAAAATATTTTTTCAACTGTGCCCAGTGTGTTATCAGACTGATTGCAATTTTATCCTTAATATACTTTTTCAGTTCCAAAAATTATTTTAAACTATTTTTTGGTGTTTTTAACCCTTTAAAATATTTTTCCACCCACTCTCTCTAAGTATTATCACAAAAGGCACTAGTGTTTAAGTCAATCCAAACAAGTTCTACTTCTACAAAAGTCATTTATACAATCGCTATTCCAAACATAAATCACATTACACAATCGGGCTTTTACTAAAAATAAAATTATCAAAAGCTAAATTGAGAAACTCCATTTTTCCTATCGCTATTTCAAACACACACTAAGCAAAGCAAGAAAAGAAAAGAAAAAAAAAAGCTCATCTGAACGTTAATGTACAACCTAATTAATTAATTAGTTGATTAAGGATATTAATTAAATTAATTAATATGATATATTTTTTTAAAACATCATAATCATCATTTTCCTTAATTCTCTCTCTCCATCTCCTATTTAATTATTATTAAGGAAATATCAACAGAGTTAATTTAGGAAAAATTTAATAAACACGTGAAACGGTTTTTATATTTAAATCTAACATTAAATCTTCAATTAGTTCATATATTAAAGACCGGAGGAGTATAATCTAATAAGGTTGACCTATCTAAAACTCTTGGCTAGACTAGGTCACTCGTCGGATCGATTGATCCTAATTGGATTTTAATGCCATGTAGATTAAAAGTCTTAGTTTCTTAGCATTAAATATAATGAACACATAGATTTGCATTGTGGATAGGATATTTGTAAAATGCGAATTAAAGTATTACTATATAAAAGATCAACATTACCTTGTGAGGAAGATGTGTTGGACGATGGGGAAGCAGCAGGAGGAGATGAAGATAATAATGAATCGACAACTGCAGTATCATAGAAGCGATAATTCTCATATCTAATATTGCAACTCAGTTTGATAATCCTCCCGCCAATCCTGTTGTTACAGAGCGAGGGAATGCTCGATATCGCCTTCTCCAAGCAATCGTCACAATCTTGCTCAGACAAATCAGGCATGCACTGAACAAGACCATATATAGTTTGAAACAAAGTCGTCGCGGTGTTGGCGGCGAACTTCCGGCGACTATCCCCGGTGGCAGCTTTGCTTCTAAGCCTTCGCATTAGACCATCAAGCACTTCACTGTACTTGTTGTCTGTTATATTATTAATGTTGCACATGAAGATTGAAAAATCTGGCTCTTGATTTATCCCAAATATGGACCGATTGGCGTATCGTAAAATGCATCCTTCATTATATCCATACGCTTCCTTCTGATTTGGACAAAGATTTCGTAGAAGGATTGAGGCATTGTTGAGGCAAGTACGACAAGAATCTGGCTTAGCATCTGCCCTACACAGTCCAAGACCGTTAACTCTATTGGGGTTTTGGCCTTCAGAGGAACTGTAATAGCCATAGTCAATTTTTGGGTCGGAGGTGAGATTAGAAAGAAGGGTTTTAAGGTTTGTGCCATAGGCACTTGTGTTTGTGTAGTTACCAACACTATTGTAACATATATGATATATGAAGCCTTGCTGTGCAGTAGTGAGAATGATAAAGTGAGAGAGGAAAGAAAGCAGAGCAATTGAGGTAATGATTGTCATCAAGGAATGAGAGGAGGAAGAGAAGAAGCTTTAAGACGCGATTTTAATTTGGGCTGCTAGTTCTAGTTTTGTCGATACAAATCAAGGCATCTTCGTGTGCGTTTGGAATGGCTTATTTTTGTCCAAAACGTGCTTATAATTCGTGATTCACGGTATACGAGGCAATTATGTGAGAAAAATTTTTTCTCGGCTTGCGTAATAAGTGCGTTTTTCCTGTATAAAACGCTGAAACAAATACAACCGAAGGCTTCTTTCTTTTATTACTCAAGTCAACAAATCAATCAAAAGACACAAACGCGTAACTCATCTTATACGGCGACTTGTCATTTTTAATGGACTTATTACTAATATTATGATGCTAGTTGGCGGG
The DNA here is from genome assembly GCA_963242795.1 of Inga leiocalycina. NCBI lineage: Eukaryota > Viridiplantae > Streptophyta > Magnoliopsida > Fabales > Fabaceae > Inga > Inga leiocalycina. The sequence continues at coordinate 29,700,135 of OY725328.1, forward strand.
TGGCGACCATTGACTTGAGAAAACGACGCATGTGGTAAGATGAGTTACGTGGCAAACAAGCCTATTGTAGGAAAGTTAAAAATTTCTTATATATTATATTTAATTTTTTTGTGAGTCTTTGACAATGTTAGAGATATTTAATTAACCAATTATTTTATAGATTAATAGTAACCAATTATAAAGATAAAATTGTACATGAAAAACTTTTTTTAAGCATATGTATTTTCCAATTAGAGGCAACATTATTAAAGGTATTGTCGGATACTATACGTGGGTGACTCTCCCAAAAGGGATTCGGACATTGATTCATTATGTTATGCGCTGTGTAATAGAACCCGGACTGAAAACCAGCCAACTGACCTGTAAATTGATCCGGTTCAGTATTTTTTTAATTCAATTTGTTTAATTTTTTTTTAGAATTTCATATTAATAATCCTAAAATTTTTAATTTCTCTCTAGTTTGACCCACTAACCCTTGACCCAATACCCCGATCGATTTAGTAGCTGGTCCTGGTTTAATTACCTTCATAATTATTACATAGCCTGTTAGTAATTACTCGCTCCCTTTGATCCTTTTTATAAGAGTCTAAAATTTGAGTTGTCTTGATGCTTTTTATAAGATTAAGACAAGAGTTGTCTGAACATTTAATGATTTTTTTCTCTATTTTCCCCTCTTATTAATTATATGTATTACATTAATTAAAAGGTTACTCATACTCATATTTATTTTATTTATTTCTCTTATTTGCCCCTCATAAATAAGGGCATACTTGGAAAATAGAGTTTATTTATGACATACTTATTATTTTTAACTAACTTTAATTACTGTCTTAAACCACTTAATTGTTATGAAAATCAGGAAAATATAAGGGAAGAGGGAGATGAAGAAGATGGGAGAAAGTTGGAGAGAAAGTAAGGAGTTCTCATCACTTCATTGTCACAAATGGTGTACAATATCATCTATTTATAGGACCCCACATTGAAAACTAACTTAAAGAGTTACAAATAAATAAAGAGTGACATTAAAGAATATAATTATGCAATTGGAGGTTTCAGGGAATAAATACAAGAAACTCTTCAATTGGGAAGTTATAGGGTATAATGACACATTAACCTTATGAGATGGAATCCTAAGAGACTATATGGCAATGAACATCCACACTTCATAATATTTATAACACTCCCCCTTGGATGTTCATAAATAAATATTGTATCTCATCAAAACCTTATTAGGAAAAACCTATTGGGACAAAAACATAGTGAAGGAAAAATAGTACACAATACATACTGAAGCTGGTTCATTCAAAACCTTACCAAGAAAATCCAATAGGACAAAACCTTGGTCGAAAAGAGTACAACATGATATATATATACTCCCCCGATATGGTGCCTATATCTAGTTTACTTCTCCAAAATATAATATTATTTTTTACTCCCCTTGATGACAACATTCTCTTTTATTCCACTTGACGATAACATCACCCTTTATCATTTTATTTCAATAACGTTTTGATTCCTCACGTTGATTATCTCTAACACCTTTTCAAGCATATCTTCTGGATATATCTGAAAATCACTAAGGTATATCTTGCACCTACATGATCAATTTGTTGTGAAGAAAATAACCTCATGTAACTATTTCATAGAATTATCACTTCAAATATTAATTTCATTGTTCACTTGCATACCCGCAGGAACTTAGTCATAACATGAAATATCAACAACATATGTAAATATTACGGGAGAATAAATATATGGGACCTCTAGTTAAATTCAATATATTCTTGTAGGCAAAATCATCAAAGCAAAATTCATGATTTTTTTTTTTGGAGAGAAAGATGGAGCAATATTTTATTCATTTGGATGCAACCAAAGTGTAGTGCATAATGTTCTATTTATAGGTCCTCAATCTCAACCAAGAGTTACATAAAGTAAATAGCAAAATTAATTCTCATGAGTTCACACATTGTAACCTTTGAGTTATGGGCATAAAAGCTCCTAAAGACTATTATATATTAATGTAATAATAAAAAAATGAAAATAAAATATTGACATAATGATATAACAATAATATATTAACATTAATAAATGAAATTTATATAAAATAATATGAAATAAATAACATAAAATAAAGAAACATAAACAATAAAATATAACATAAAATGTAAATAAAATAAAGAAATATAAATGTTAAATAAGTAAATAAACAAATGAAACGTAAATAAAATGAAATAACATAATATAACAACATAAAATGTAAAGAATAACAGAATATAAAATAAAGAAATATAAATGTTGCATAATAAGATATTTCCAGAAAATGATAAATAAAAATTAAAAAAACTTTCGAAGAATAATAAAGCAACAATATTCTCCAATCTTATTTATGAAACTTTATGTATAAAACAATTGGTAAAAGAGTTTCTTCAATTCCATATAATGACTTATATTATCCCAGATATACATGTAAAAGATGACAATAGAAAAGATAAAAATAGATAGCGTAAAAGAAAAATAATATAGAACAACAAATCAATAACGTAAACTAGAAAGAAAAATAATATAGAGAATAAACAACATAAAATATAGTATGGAAATAGAAATGAGAAAATTAGATAGTAGAAGAAATAGAAAACTAGACCATAGATCTTCTGAGCGAATTCGTGCTGATAGTGCATTGTGAAATCAAGGAACGATAAGATTGAGATGAAAGAGATGAAGAGATATGAAGAGAGAATTTGAGAGAAAGTAAGGAGGAATTCTCATTCACTTCATTGTCACAAATGGTGTACAATATCATCTATTTATAGAACCCCAATATTAAAAACTAACCTCAAGAGTTACAAGTACATAAAGAGTGACATTAAACAATATAATTATGCAGTTGGAGGTTATAGGGGATAACTACATTGGGAAGTTATAGGGTATAAAGACACATTAACCTTATGAGATGAAATCCTAAGAGACTATGTGGCAATGAACATCGTACACTTCATAGTATTTATAATAGTAATTTGGTTATTGACCTTTTATAAATAGAACTAGGAGTATAATTCTATCTTTATAATTGGTTATTATTAATCTATAAAATAATTGGTTAATTAAATATTTCTAACACTGTCAAAGACTCACAAAAAATTAAATATAATATACAAGAAATTTTTAACTTTCCTACAATAGGCTTGTTTGCCACGTAACTCATCTTACCACATGCGTCGTTTTCTCAAGTCAATGGTCGCCACAGGCCAACCGGCATCGTAATATTAGTAACAAGTCTATTAAAAATGACAAGTCATATAAGATGAGTTACGCGTTTGTGTCTTTTGATTGACCTGTTGACTTCAGTAATATAATGAGATTTTCTGAGAACTTTAAAATTTCATAACTAATTCAATATAATTCTAATATTAGTGTTTCAAAGTTCAAACTTAAGTTCTCTTAATGCCTTTCAAATTAATAATGACCCGGCTCAATAGGGTCCCATTGGATCTAGAATTTACTTGAAACTCATACCAGTCATATGAATTTTTACAAGAAATTCCAGATTTCTGACCTAACTTATTAAATTCATATCATTTTATCTACACATCCAAAAATTATAAATTAATACTTGTTTTAAAGTGTAGGATGTGTACTATTAAACTTCAAAATATCAGGAAATTAAACAATCCAAACGTTTACCCTGCATAATGCCAGACACCATAAAAACGGTTCTGTTGAGTATATAACCTTGTTATACCTATGGCTTCTACCGTATTTGGAGTCTTAGCTACTATTCTCCTTGTGGAGATATATATACAACCCAAAATGACAAAAGGGGCATACAATATCACCTTAAACTAAGTGCAGAGTAAATATGTTAAATGCTCCATCTTGTCCACCTTAGCTAGGCATCCACCAGCTTCTCCTTGTCCACCGTTTGGATTAGTGGGAAACAATCATGATTTTGTATGATTGTGACCTGTAAAATCATATAAAATGATTTTATTTTTCATGATTATGCATTTCTTCCATGTCTTACCATAAGTCATTTTCCCAACCAGCTTTCTTAGTGTGTGTTTGGAACAATGATGGTAAAAGTGATTTTTTTTAATCTGATTTTTCACAATCTTATTTTTGGATAAAAGTCAGATTGTGTAATATGATTTATATTTAGATTAACGGTTGTATAAGTGACTTTTGTAAAAATAGAACTTATTTATATTGACTTTAGTATAAGTGGCTTTTATGATAATGATAAGAGAGAGTAGGTGGAAAAATATTTAAAAAATCAAGTAAATATTTAAAAATTACTTTAAAATGCTAGGTGCTACTGAAAAACTATTTTAGAGTGGGTGGACATCAATAATCAATATTCTAAGTTTTGGGACCTCGTTACTACTAAAAAAAATATATTAACAGTAAAATTGTAATCAGTCTCCTAAAATTGGGTATAATTAAAAAATATTTTAAAGGGTTAAAAGCACCAAAAAATATTTTAAAATAAATATTGGAGCTGAAAAGGTATATTAAGGGTAAAATTATAATAAGTCTGATAGCACATTGAATATAAGTGGAAAAATATTTTTAGAGGTTAAAAACACTAAACATTATTTTATGATACTGCATGCTACTTAACAAATATTTTAAGATGCTAGATAAGTCCAGAAAAATATTTCATAATATTAGACACCATTTTCTTTAAAAAAAAAAGTTCAGCGCCATCATTTTTAAAGCCAAATCCAATAATTTCAGACAAACTAATCATAAAAGGCTTCAAATTTTGGCATAAGATAAAAACAATTTAATAAATTAAAAGCTATTAAACTCAATTGAAGTACCAAAACTCAAAAATAAAATTTACTACCTATCGTACTTATGGACTCCAATCGTACGGTTGGGCAGCCCAACCGCACCACACACTCTCTTGCTAGGTACTTTCCGCCAATATTTTCCCTAAATTCTAATTTATAGTAGAATAAGCTAAAATTTCCACGTGGTTGGCACGAAGATAGAGCCACCGTTACCGTAGAATATTCATAGTTCCTTTTATTTTTTTGCCGAGAATATAATAGTTCTTTAATCATTTGTCTTCCACAACTTCAGTTTCATTGTACCTTCGTTAATCTTGACAATTATTATAGTCCCCCCAGAGCGTAAGTGCCCAGTATTGCATTGGACCTTCGTTAAATATTCAACACTAATGTCCAATGTGATAAGCATAATTTGTTATTTATAAAAATGTGGACCTGCTAAAATATTAAAAGATGGAGACGGATTTAGAAGAAGAGAAGCAAAAGCATTAAAATTGATTAATGCCCGTTTGGACTAGTGGGAAACAATCATGATTTTATATGACTGTGATTTGTACAAGTAATATGGGTTAAAAGTAGAGATGAGAATAGGTCATACCTTTAATAGGGATCCACGATATAACCTAATTAGAGCCTAGTAAGATTTGGTCTACCTTTAATAGGTCATGCCTGATTTGTACAAGTAAGACTTGGACTATTTTGTATTTTTGCTAGCAGGCCTAGTTTGCTTAATAAGGAGGTCAATCTTCTGACTTTTTTATAGGCCTTTGTTTAAATAAGCTGTTTGTTTAAAGTCTTAACCTACAAGCCTCTAGGCAAAGTGTCATACCTTACTTTAGAGTCATTTATTAGAGCTATCTAGATGAGAATGAACCATCAGTATTCTTTAGAAATCCCAGAAATCACCAACAATTTAAAACTTTTTTCAAACATGCACGTCAATTTCTAACACTTATTGTTGGAATGAGATTTTCTGAAAACTTTAAAATTTCATAACTAATTCTATATAATTCTAATATTAGTGGTTCAAAGCTCAAACTTAAGCTCTTTTAACGCCTTTCAACTAAAATAATAACCAGGCTCAATAGGGTCCCATTGGGTCTGGAATTTACTTGAAACTCATACCGGTCATAGGAAATTTCATATTTCTGACCCAACTTAGAAAATTCATATCTTTTTATCTACACATCCAAAAATTGCAAATTAATATTTGTTTTAAAGTGTATAGGATGTGTACTATTAAACTTCAACAAATCAGGAAATAATCCAAACGTCATAATGCCAGATGCCATAAAAACATTTATGTTGAGTATATAACCTTGTTATAACCTATGGCTATGGCTTCTACCATATTTGAAGTTTTAGCTACTATTCTCCTTGTGGAGATATATATACAACTCAAAATAACCAAAAGTGGCATGCAATATCACCTTAAACTAAGTGCAGAGTAAATATGTTAAATGCTCCATATTGTCCACCTTTGCTAGGCATCCACCAGCTTCTCCTTTCCATGAGATAGATGTACCTGCTCCTATATACAGGGGGGATGAGATTGGGAATTCTCAATAGCAATAATTATATTTCAATATATAAATGCATGGTAAATAACTGAGCATGTAAGTTGAGTCACAGAGAACAATACCTTACAGATAACTTATTAACTAAAAATTTAATAACTGAAAGCTAACTGTAACACATGGCCATGGCAAAAGCAAAGTAAGGAATTTATATATTCTCATGCCTAACTGTAGCATTAATGACAAAAATAAACATGCAGCCAATACAAATTATATATGAAATGAATGACAAAAGCTACCTTTGTCCTGCTCCTTGTTGATTTCTCCTTGGTGGATTTGGACACAAATCAAAACCTATAAGTTATATGTGTACAAGAGCATATTAACATACATAATTGGTAAACTTTAACTGCATAATTACATTCTCTAAAAGCCTCAAATCTGAGCATTAATATCAGCTCTTAAGCTTTTCTTTCTTGGCTAAAATTATACTGCCCATTTATCTCTTATATACTCATGCCAATGCCAATTAAGGACCATGTTAGCCCCATAACATTTCAGTCAGCACCTAAAGTTTCCTCCCAAATTTCCAGCTTTGGAATTCAACTTTAGCACCAACATTTTAGAGCTTCTAAACACATCCTATATAATCGATGATATTGACACAACAAGCCAAATCAACAACCAATAAGACAGGATAGCAATTTGCTGCTCTAAAAACTGTTCCATGGCAGTAGCGATACAATATATGTATTTACATGTAATAGGCTTCTCACAACTGGTTCAAACAACAGCAGCACAAACATTCCCATAACTTATTTAAAATGTCAACCTGCAACTTTTAATCCCAATTCCACAATTTTAATAAGCAATCCTTCGGTTTCCATGAACAAATACCTTTCATCATTTAAATAATTCAGCCACCCCCTTGTACAGCAATATGTAAGCCCTTATACATTCAAGCAACCCACCTACTTCCTTGTTTAACTATCTATTATAACCATTTAGGATGAATAGCTATTATACGGTGAGTTCAAATCACTCTTGAACAGAATCTAGCTATTCATGGCAAGAATTTATATAACTTTCACTGTTCTTTATTTCCCTTGGCTAAACCCGCCATTAAATCCCCTTGAGATTTGAAATCAAAATGTTTCACGGGTTTCCATCAAGCAATCTAAGGGCATATTAATGATTCAAAATACTGCTTCAGGGTCACACAACACTATGCAAATGTTTATAATTCCCAATTTTGCATATCCAGTCACACATATCTTGGGCCTTTCTCATTGATGAGAAGGTTGAGAATACTCCCATTGAACCTAAGGCACACTTTGTTCCCATTGATGGGACTTTGTTGGAGAACCCCACACGTTACCAACAATTGGTTGGGGGACTCATCTATCTTACGGTGACTCGTCCAGATATTGCATATGCAGTCCACATTGTAAGTCAATTCATGTCCTCGGACTACTCATTATGCAACTATTCTTTGGATTCTTCGATATGTTAGGGGTACATTGTATCATGGCCTACATTTCTCTGCTAGGTCTTCTCTCACTTTATGTGCCTACTTCGACGCTTATTGGGGAGGTGACCATGCTGATCGTCGGTCTACTACTAGGTTCTGTTTATTTCTTGGTGACTCTCTTATCTTTTGGATGAGTAAGAAAAAGACTCTAGCCTCTTGAACTAGTGCTGAAGTAGAATATCACACTTTAGCTGATACTGCTACTGAGGTTCTATAGCTCCATTGGCTGTTTGATGATTTGGGAGCTTCCCATACATCCTCTACTGACATATATTGTAATAATCAAGTAGCTATTAACACTACTACAAGACATAGATTTTACTTCTCCCAAAAATATCTGTTTTCCAAAAAGGGAAGTAAAAACTAAAGGCAATGGCATTTTAATAATCATATGTAGGAATTTTAACATATTGGACGTCCTTTTAATGAAAAAGGACGCAAAAAGTCAACTTTTGGCATCCTTTTTCAAATTGGGACGCCAAAAGCACAGCTTTGAGCGTCCCAATTTGAAAAGCGATGCCAAAAGCCTCTCTTTTGGTGTTCATTTTAAATTTGGGACACCAAAAGGAGGCTTTCGGTGGTGCTTTTGGCATCCCAATTTAAATTTGGGATGCTGAAAGTGAAGCTGAAAAGTTCAAAACCTTTCGGTCTTCTTGTCCCTCCTCGATAGCACTGTTTCCTCTTTCATTCTCCCACTGTCGTCGAGCCCCTCTCCCTCTTCACCGTCATTCTCCTCCCTCTCTCTCTCACCACCATCGCTCGTCCATCCTCCTTCCTCTCTCACACAATATGTCGTCCCTCCCCCCTCTCCCACTGTATGTCGCTATTCCCTCCTCCCTCCTTCTCCACCATCGCTCCTCAGTCCTCCCTCCTCTCTCCAACTGTCGCTCCTCCCTCCTCCTTCCCTCTCCCTCTACATCGTCGATCTACATTGCAGGTTTGGTTTTTTTTTTTTAATACAATGCTTTGTATTTTTTTGGATTAATTCTGATGTTTTCCTTCTTGTTGTTGTTTTTGTTAGGGTGAGTAGAGAAGAAATTTCAAGCATCCGAATTTAAAATTGAGGTAATTATAGTTAAACACTGTTGTTTTTTTGTTGATGTGCATTGAATTTGTTAAACTTTGTAAACTTGTATGAATGTTGATGCTTAAAAGTCTATAATTTATAGTTTATGACATAGACAACTTTGCTATATTGTTTATATTTTGTACTGATGAAATTGCTAGATTAAATTGCAGATATTGTCTTAAATTGCTTTAGTTAGTTAGTTTTGTTTGAATTAAGCTGAAATGATTTGTTATTGAACTTTTGGGATATCTTACTGTTAAAGGGAAATGCTGCCCAAATTTTTTTTAAAAAAATGAGTAAAAGGAAATCCCTTCATTGACAATTGTACAAAACTTGAGTGTTGTTGGAAATGGCTTAGGTGGTAATAAAATGGATCATAGTTAGATGATTGCTTTGAGAACTAGTGAAGAATATGAGAATAGGGTAGAAGAGTTTATTGAATTTACTAGAAGGAATGAGCCTACAAAAAATAGGATGTATTTTTATCCTTGAGTCAATTGTTTAAATAAGAGTCGACAGAATATTGATAATATAAGGAATCCCTTACTTTGTGATTGAATAAATCGTCGATACACAAGGTGGATATGATATGGTGAGGAAGTAACTGCTTGTTGTTGATGCTCTTGTTTGCACACAAGCTACTACTCACCATCATAAGCAAATTCTAGATGATTTACATAGGGTTATTGTGACATGTGTTCTAGAGGGGGAAGAAGCTATAGACGTCCCGTTTCCTGATGAAGAGGTTGTTATACTAGGTCAGATGATAGGATCTTTCATCTTTTGGCCAAAATATTTAATTCAAATGGCAGCAACACCTTTAATGGAAGGAAATACCTTACTATTACTTGAGTTTTATTGGCATCCTACTAATAATCTGTATTTTATGTTTTAATAGGATCAATAAGAAGTGACAAAATTTCCCTTCTTGGCACGACTGCAACAGCTCCACAAGGATATTGGCCAGATCGACATGCAAATGCCTTTATGGGATAGTGGGCACAATAATTCATATTCCTTAACAATTGAAATGAAAGATCTCAGTGAGTTCATGTCTCTTTACAATTGACATGCAGATGCCTTATGAAATTGTGGGCACAAGAATGTCATATCCCTTTTATAATTGAAAGGAAAGATGTTAGTGAGTTCATAAATTTTGAGGAGAAATATATAGGATGGGTTACACTTGCAATCATGTAGCTTTTTTTTCCTTCAATTAATGCAGTGGTTTTTTGATTTTATATATTCAATAATTCATTTATCATTTTAATTCTATTATAACTTCTTCTACAACATATGCGTCGAAATGGGAAGAAATGGTTTATATGGATTCTTATATTTTGCAAATATGATAAAGAAGAATAATAAGTTGGAACTAAGGATGACTTATGTGGGCTATACAATGGGAGAGACTAAATTGCCTTGTTACCTAGCACCATTTCTTGAAGGGAACGTAATCTAGTTTATTTTGTTTAAGATGTTTAAGAATAATTGCCATGTTATCTAACTTTATTTTAATTTGTATATGTTGTTATAGTTACCATTGGAGTCTGTGTGTTATTTCTCTCGTCATGTACACCCTCTATTAGTTTAATTCCTTGGGTGACAGGCCAAATGAAGAAATAAAATCCATCTTCAGCACGACAGTTAATTTTGTTGTAAATCATTGATTCTTGACTTAAATGAATTGTTTTAAAGTCTATTTATTTTCATTTTAATGATAATGCACTCAAGACATATAGACTACTGGACGGGACACACGAGGGTAAAATTAGAGAAACGAAGTGATTTTATCTAAGAATAAGTAGTTTAAATTCAAGTTCTTTCATTGACAGTCACTTTATATATGCCTTTATTCATTATAACTATTTGCTTTTGATTTATAGTGCTCTTGACAACTAGGAAGCACTGAATGCGGATACTATATTATACTTTATTTGTATAACATCATTCCGAGCGAAATTACTAAAGATTTTGAATAAGCAATCACTTCTTCATTCTCAAATGATAATATTTTTGGTGTTGTAATTGAATTATTCATTAATTCATTCGCTTGATTGATTCATCTTAGCTTATTTTCCAATTTGCAGATTTTTGGTAATGACGATGCGTACTGAGATGAAGAAATTAATTTGATCCAAGACCTTTTGGCTAGACATCTTCTTCAACACATAGATGAGTAAAGTTTATTTTTATATTAGCTAGTAGCTGTGTAGACAACTTTTTGACACTTTGTAGTGATTATTGTACATAGTAGTAGTAGTAGTAGTTAACACTTTAATTAGTCGGTGCTGGATGTTTCCTTAATATTTGTAAGGGCATTTTAGTTTATGAAAAATTGTTTGACAATGTTTTTGTAGGGTTTAATTGCTGGGTAGTGAAAAATATCAAATATTTTCTTTTAAAAAAACTTTCAACGTTTGTTAAAAAAAGGACGCCGTAAGTTACCAACTTACGGCGTCGTTTTTGTGAAAAAAGGATGCCATAAGTGGCAAAAAGGGACGCCATAAGTTGCAGACTTACGGCATCTATGTTAAAAAGACTTACGACGTCCCTTTTTTAATGGACAAATGTTCCCAAACTTTTCTACATCACTCATATAGGCGTCCCCCTAAAAAGGGAAGTAGAAATGGCCTAAAAACAGACGTTAAAAGTGCTTTTTGTAGTTGTGTAAGATTGCTCACATTGATGTGTTCCATGAGTGAACAAAACTTATCAAGATCGACTATCATTTTACTTGACAACATCTTGTGCAAAGCACCATCAGGCTTGTCCCTATTCAAACAAAGTATCAACCGACTAATTTGTTTACTAAATCTTTTAATCTTGGTCACTTCAAATTTTTAGTAGATAAACTGATCAAGTTGCTTTGTATTAAGCAATCTTGAGTTTGAAGTGGGGTGTTAGATATTTGATATGGATACTATATTCTGTATCAATATTATATCATATATCATTATTTAATATATTCTATATATCTTAGAATTATAAATATGATATATTATTTGATTTAATATTTGATTTGATTAGCTTAGATTATATTATATTATAAGGTTAAACTTTTGCTTTTGGTTTGTCTATATAAAGACTCATAAGTACTCTCTTTTACACATGGATTCAATAATATGTAGAAGCTCTTGTTTCCTCTATAATATAATCCTTCAAATTCTAACAAACTCTATTAGGGTTTTGGCCTTTAGAGGAAGTGTAATATCCATATTCATTTTTTGGGTCGGAAGTGAGATTTGAAAGAAGGGTTTCGAGGTTTGTGTCATAGGCACTTGTGTTTGTGTAGTTACCAACAATGAAACTAGTTCTATTGGAACACGTACTCCCTCTTTTCTATAATATAAGACACTTAAACTAATTCATCAGAACTCAGAAACGATCGTTAACAACTCATTAAATATACCTTAAATTGATTTTTTTTTCAACTTTATACATATTAAATTAGGTTTCAAATGATAGAGAACATACTAAAACTCACATTTAAGCATTAACTATGTGTGCAAAATTGACAAATAAACATTAATTCTTCTCTAAATGACTTGTATTATGGACCAAAGCATGATATATGAAGTCTTGATGTGCAGAGAGAAGGATAAAATTAGAGAGGAGATAAAGCAAAGTGATTGAAATGATAATGAGTGTGATGAAGGAATGAGAGAAGAAGAAGCTTTAGGATGCAATTTTGGGGCGTTGGTTTTGTTGATAAAATTAAGGCATCTTCGGCTTCTTTCTTAGTATACTCAAGCCCACAAGCCAATCAAAAGATACAAACGCGTCTTGGAAAAGTTGATATTATGATTTGTCATCTTTAATGGATTTGTTACTAACACATTGATGGGAGAGGGGTGTCCCACTATCCTTCCTCTTCACTTCCTCTCCACTTAATATCACAATCATTGGATTTTATTTTAATGGGTGAGATTTAATTGTAGATTTTTATTATATGTAATATAGCAATAATACTTTTTACATAACATTAAATCTCTCTCATTAAAACATAATCCAATGGTTAAAATATTATGTGATGGAGAAGAAGTGGAGAGCGAAGTTAATGGAGACAACCCTTTCCCCACTAGGGATGATGTGGTAGTTGGCGAGTGGCGACCTTTGATTTGAGAAAAAGACATTAAGGTGGCTGATAAGCCTATTGTAGGAAAGTTTAACAAAATTTCTTATATTTAATATTTTTTTCGGTCGTTTTTTTATACAGTGTTGAAAAAAATTGGCTAAAGTGTACATTTAGTTCTTTATGTTTACTCTAAGGTTCAATTTAGTCTGTTAAATTTATAAAGTGTACTTTTAATTCCTTAACCCTAACATTGTTATTGTGTAGTTACATAAAATATTCTTAAATTTTAAAAATATAAAAAGAAATTCATGTATATTCTAACCAACCAATTAAAAAACAATAATTAAATAACCAGCACTATCCTCTTCCTACCAAAGTACCAATACACACTTCTCACCCTCCTCCTTTAATGGCTTCTACTTTGATGTTGCTATTATTTTTCATCCCCCCTTCTCTATCATTCTCTCTGCCTCTCATTACTCGACGCCAGTTTCCTCATCCTTCTTATTTCATTCACTATTTTATAAAAGTGGAAAGTGGATTTGCTCTTCAAATTACTTTACTTTGCTCTTTCTCTCCCCTTTTGTTTATATTCACTGAGATCTGTATTCTTTTTAACATCTCCCATCTCTTGCTTTATTTCTAACTCCTTCGTGCTTGCCAGAATTCTCATCTCTTTGTGATGTCAAGTTCATATGCGATACTTTATTCTGAACCTAGCATTTTTGTGGCTGAATATCTTTATATACACATATCTCTTTCCCTCCCTCCCTCCATGTGTGTGTGTGAATACAATTTTGCTATTTCCTGTAACTTCATTTTACTCCAATCCTAGTCATCTCTATTGATTCTTTGTGCAACGTTGATGCCTTAGGATTGATTCAAATAAAAAAAGTAAGAAAATGGAAGGAATATTGGAGTGGAGAAGCCATTAGAGGAGGATAGTGAGGATTGTGCATCGGTGGTAAGAGGACCGGTGGTTATGAAATTATTAAAATTTCTTTTTATATTTTTAAAATTTAAGGATATTATAAGTAACCACATAGTCAGCATTTTCCATTACATGAGACTAATGGTGTTAGGGTTAAAGGACAAAAAATACACTTTTTAAACTTAAGGGACTAAAATAAACCTTAGAGTAAACATAAAGGACTATATATATACTTTAACTAAAAAATTTAATTAACCAATTATAAATATAAAATTATGATAATTAATAATAGGTTATATAATTATACAAAGTTGCAAAGGCCATGCATTGATAACTCATAGTGAATCTTCGTGTGGTGTGGCTCTTATATTCTGATGATTCAAATGGTTTTTTGCCAGGTTGGATAACTCAGCCATGACTCACTTTCATTTATGAAAGATAGATGCTAAATTATCTCTAGTACAAAAATGGCCTTTTAGACCTGTACATTTAGACCCGTTATAGTGGATAAGGTCTAAAACGTATAAACGGTGGGAATTTCATAATTATCCAAAACTTGTGAGACCAATTCCTCTAATATAAGGTCTAAAATGTATTATTTAGGCTGGTTATATTATGAATCGGTCTAAAAAGATAAAAATAACTAAAAAAATATGCAATACATTTTCTAGACCGGTTCTAGTATAATAGGTCTAATATATGTTCTGAATTAAAAAAATTAAATATTTATTATTTTTTAGACCGGTTGTCACTCAAAACCGGTCTAAAACATTAAACGTTTTAGACCGATTGTTAATAGGAACCGATCTAAAAAGTTGAGCAGTAAAAAAATAAAATATTGCTTATTTTAAGACCGGTTATTATGAACAACTGGTCTAAAAAGTTTAATATTTTTGACCAGTTGTTATTAAGAACCAGTTTAAAAAGTTAAGCAGTAAGAAAATAAAATATTGCTTGCTTGTAAGACCTGTTATTAGGAAGAACTGGTCTAAAATATGACCTTTTTAGACTGGTTGTTCTCTGAATGAGTCTAAAAGAGGCTGCCATATACTTTTCATATTTCTCTATTGCTCGCACGTAATTTCAGACTTGAATTTGAAACTTTCTCGTTCTTCTTCTAAACTCCTCCGTTGCTGCCCGAGCTCTCCTCCTTCCCACATCCCTCCTATGTCCTTAAACAACGCGGTTGCAGAGGGAAATTAGATTGCATTATGGTGCTCCTCGCCATTTCTCTGTCGGTGTCTTCTTGAAGCTTGGACTGCAGGTAATTAGAAGATACATTGGGCTTTTTTCTTTGATAAATTGGTCAAAGGCATTGTTCTCCTTTTCCCCCTTCTTCTTCATTTTGTTATCTGAATTTGAGACACAGATGCATGAGAAATGCTCAACCCTAACTATCAGTGAAATTGCTGATGAACTTGGTGTTAGCGAACTGTGGTTTTGGTTGTTTATAAGTAGCATTGTACCTTGAATCAACTCTATAGAACTGAATTGCATGTGAATCACCTCCATAGAACTGTTTTTCATGTTGTCCTATTTCAGCCTCACTTGTGCATGTGAATTGTTTGAATCTTGGTGAAATTTTCATTTCTCAGCTTGTTGTTATGATATTAAAGCTGTCATATTATAGTATGGTTACTGTTCCATGTTGATGTGCATACTTGACTTTGTGAAGCATTATTGGTGGTGATTTTGGCTGTTGTGAATTTAAAGTTTGACTTGAAATTGACTGTGTTACCTTGGATTGTCAAATCTGATTGCCAAAGTGATGTCATAGACTAAGATTGTTGTCAAGTTGTTGGAATTGTATTGATATATTGCTTGAATCATTGGAGTTGACAGATTTAAGTGCAAGCATTGCTACTATTTAGCTCTCCTAAAAGCTGATTCATTTTATTGGTGAGTTGATTTGAACTTTAGTGCATTATGTGAACTTGGGAACAAAACTTTACTCCTAACTTAATTTATTTCTGAAAATCTTGCATACTTTGTCAGTCTTCTTTTGCTGCCAAATCTGTTCTGAACTTTGAGAATGTACTACTGTGTATGAATCTCATGAGCTCATAAACATTCTTCATCATCTATACCCCACTGCATCTAATTGTGCAATATCTTTGATCGATTTTGATTTGCTATATAATATGGTATAACTAGCAACTCATTACAACTTGCCAAATTTGGTTGAGGCTTTGTTATCATTGTGCATCATTATGAATTCCGGTTTGCTCGAGATTCAATGTGATTTTGAGTTACTGAACCTTAATCTCTATGCTTCATTGATTTGCAGTTAATTATTAAGCTGTCAAAATTTGGTTAAAGATCAACTTGTTATTCCTATAATTGAACTTTAACCAACTTTTGCATTTAATAGCTTGCTTGAGAATTGTAAGAAAGTGCTATTTACTATTTTCTTTAAGAAAGAGAATTTATGATATATGGAAAGTTCCTGCCGTCTTGAGCTTTTATAAATCTCACTTTGACTGTTGGGAATTTGCGTACAACTAGATCATTGGAATTTTCTAGTTATGGCTGAGAATTTGATAGCATCATTACTAGATCATTTGAGTTAAGCTATATAACATCTAGAACTAAGAAGTAAATGAGGTTGTAGTATTCATCTTGAACTAGTTTATGAACTTTACATCTATTTGTTGCTTGGCTTTCTAAATTTGTGACCGAAGTTTATGCAAGAGAGCTATTGAATGCATTCCCATTGTTTTGATTTGATTCTTTCATTTAAAGTACCTAAAGTTGAACATTTTTGCCAGTGTGTGAATTTGTCAAACTTTGTCCAGTTTTCTCTTTCCGTTTTATTGGCATTTTCCTTGCTTTGCATATGATTAAAGTTTAGCTTTTCTATTGTTACTGCTAAGGCTAATTTTGCATTTGGTTATTGCTGTGTAGTTTTTGATCTTCAAAGCTTCCAGCATGCAATCCACCCCATCATATGAAACTGATCTTTGCTATGTAGTTTACGGTCTTCAAAGCCTTTCTTCAAGTGATTGATGGGTAATTTAATCAGTTTTTGGCATTGATTAATTGAAGTGATGCCTACCAAACTGATCTTTGCTATATAAATGCATTAAGATATAAAAGTTGTTGTGTATTTGTTCATTAGGCTTGTAGTTAAACTAGGTACTTGAGTGTAATGATTGCATGCTCTCATGATACTCCTGCCTTTTCCAGGGGAAAAATAGAAAAGAGAAAACAAAGGGTATTGAAATATATGGATCGTGGTTAAATAAAAGCTAAATGGACGAGTATTGAATATGATAATGGGGCAAGGGATTTTTAGACTTTGCTAGAAGAAATGTCGATGATGACAGTGGGATGTTTTGTTACCCTTGTGTAGAATATTTGAATGAGAAGTGACTAAGTATTGCAGATATATATACACATTTAATTTTTGAATGATTTTGTAAGAGTTATACAATATGGGTATGGCATAGTGAAGAATTGGAAATGCCAAGTGCATCTGAACAAGGGGGAGTGACCTTTGATGATAATAACATGGATAGGATGATCGAATAGAGGATATTATTCATGATATAAGAGAAGAGGCTTTTGAGCAATCACATGTATATGGTAATATGTTCAGTGACGCTGAGAAGCTATTGTACCCGGGATGTAAAAAATACCAATTGTTGAAAGCAATATTAAAATTGGTAAGGTTAAAAGCATGATATGGATGGAGCGACAAGAGTTTTTTAGAAACGCTTGAGGCCTTTAAGGATATACTTCTAAATGATAATGTGTTGCCTTGTCGACACTATGATTCTAAGAAATTAATGTGTCCATTAGGGTTGAAGTATAAAAAGATCCATGCATGTCCTAATGATTGCATATTGTATAGAAAAGAGCATGAAGAGAAGTAGCAATGTTCGTTATGTGAAACTCTGAGGTACAAATCAAATAAGGCCCCTATAAAAGTGTTGTAGTATCTTCTAGTCATACCAAGGTTCAAGCACTTGTTTGCTAATGAAATTGATGACAAAAATTTGAGATGGCATACAGATGAGAGGGTTTTTAAAGGAAAGCTTTGACATCCAGCTAATTTTTCTCAATGGAAGAAAATATATCAATTATTTCCTAGTTTTGGCAAAGAACCTAATAACTAGGCTTAACATAGATGACATGAATCTTTATGGTAGTCTAAGCAGTATACATAACTCATTACCTATTTTGTTGATAATTTACAACTTATCTTCTTTGTTATACATGAAACAAAAGTACATTATGTTGTCTATATTGATTTCGGGACCAAACAACCCTGAAATGACATAGATGTTTACCTAAAACCTTTGATTGATGACTTGAAAGAGCTGTAGTATGAAGGTGTTAACATTTTTTATTCGAACAAGAAGGAGATTTTTAAAATAGGATCCATGATCTTTTGTATTATAAATGACTTTCCAACATATGAAAACTTGTCAGGATATAGCGTTAAAGGCCATAAAGCATGTCTACTTTGTGAAGAAGTCACATGCTACCGTCAACTTCAACATGGAAGAAATACCGTTTATCTTGGCCATAGGAGATTTCTTAGATGGAGTCACCTATATCGTAGATTAAAGAAAGCTTTTTTTGGTGGCCAAGAGTTTGAAGATGCTCTGGAGGTATTGAATGGGGAGAAAGTTTATGAAAAGGTGAAAAATATCAATGTTATCTTTGGTAAAACTACAAAGAGTAGAAATGAGAAAATTATATGGAAAAAGGTTTATCTTCTTTGATCTTCCATATTGGTGCAATCCTGATGTAAGACAGTGTATTGATTTCATGCATGTGGAGAAAAATGTATGTGATAGTATTATTGGGACACTGCTCAACATACAAGGTAGTTCTAAGGATGGCATAAAGGCAATATTAGATTTGCAAGAAATGAGAACACGAGAAGACTTACATCTAAGGCCATATGGTAATAGAACTTTTTGTCCTCTAGCTTCTCATACTTTGTCTAAAGGTGAGAAAAGAAGTTTTTGTGAGTGTTTACATGATGGCATCAAAGTTCCCTTAGAGTATTCTTCAAATTTTAAGAAGATTGTGTCAATGAAAGGCTTGAAGTTAGTAGGGGTAAAGTCTTATTTTTGTCATGTCTTAATGTAACAACTACTCCCAGTAGCTATTCGAAGCATTGTCGAATATGATCTTCAACACATATTAACTAGACTTTGTTTCTTCTTCAATGCTATTTGTAGTAAATTCATTGAGATAGAAAGATTGGATGAATTGGAAAATGAAGGCTATTTGATCGTGTGCCTGCTTGAGAAGCTTTTTCTTCCTTCTTTTTTTGACATCATGGTTTATCTAATTGTTCATCTAGTTAGGAAGGTAAAGTTGTGTGGCCGTATCTATTTTATAAAAGGGTATGTGAAGAACCCAAACCGGCCTGAAACATCTATTGTTTAGAAATATGTTTATGAAGAAGCCATAGAATTTTGTCAACATTATTTGTCAAATGTAAGACATATTGGGCTTCTTAAACATCATGACAAAGAAGGGGGTAGATGCGGGGCTATAGTAAAGAGTGTGGATCCTGATGAATTGCAACAAGTCCACTTGTACACCTTGAATAATGTTGATGAAGTTCAAGATTACATGAATGCTCATAAAGAAATTGTACTGAAAAAAAATAGTCGAATGACTAAACAAAGGTTAATTAGGGAGCATAACAAAACTTTTGCACAATGGTTTGAATAAACAGTTGATGGAAAAGAATGTGTTTCTGATACAATTAAATGGTTAGCACATGGTCCGGTTGATGTCATAAGTTGGATTTCATTTGTAATCAGTGTTTATACCTTTTACATGAAGTCCCTAGATGATAGGAGCACCATCTAAAATAGTGGTGTTATGTTAGTGGCTGAATCTATGCACTTCTCTAATTTGAAAGATAAGAACCCTAAATTGGCAACCATACCTTATTATAGGGTTATTGAAGAGATTTGGGTGATTGAATATGTTAAACTTAAATTTCCTATTTTTTAAATGCAATTGGGTTGATGTCAATAATGGTGTGAAAATTGATCAGTTAGGATTTATATTAGTAGATCTAAATAGTAGAAGTTTTAGAGATGAACCTTTTATTATGGTAGATCAGGTGAAACAATTGTTCTATAGTATCGATCAAGCAAATAAAATGTGGAATGTAGCTCTCCAAAGAAAAAAGGTCGTTGATATTGATGAGGAAAGTCATTCAAATATTGATATACTTGAGACTCCTTATTTTTCCTGGTGTCTACCAGTTTTGAACGAAGAAGATGAAGCAGATAATGAACACGACACAAGAAATGATCATCATGAAGGGATTTGGGAGGATATCCCTTTATAAAACTACTTAAAGTTAACTAGCTAAAGTGATTATCATTATGAATTATATCCAAATTATGTATATAGTTATTTTATAGATATAGTGTTTTCATATTATAACTTAAGGATTTATATTCTTTTCTTGTCTTAACTGGAAAATAAAGGATCCGAGGTGACCTAATGTAGAGGCTTTAGAGCCACCTAATGCTCATCAGAGCGACCCAGTTAGTGTTAATCAGAGCGAGCCTAGCAATACTTCGAGCCAGAATCAAAGTGAGCCCAGTAACCAATCTATACGGAGGGGTAGACATGGCACATGGTTGAGAGACATTTCCCTCAGTCAGAGTGCTGGACAAAAGATACCGATTGAGTTTGATAAATATTGGAAACCAACTGAGCATGCAAACCAATATAGGAGTTTTCTCGGCCTACTTGCACACAACAAGCCTAGCATCTTGATAGAGCCATGGAGAAATGTCGATGAAAAGGTGAAGCAACATATTTGGGACACTATCGAGGTATACAGTTCTCTTCTGTATGTAATGATTATCAAATTTGTCACTTACTCCTTCAAAGCATGCATTACAGCTTACCTACGACCTTCCTCAGAGTTACATCTTGTACAACAAAACAATGACGTATTGTTGTGAGTGCTGGAGCAAGTTTAAGACAAATTTGGCCAACAAATACATTCATATTGAGGTGAAAAATAGTGAGCCTTGTCCTACTCTGTGCAGCAAGTATTCATATATTGATTAAGCGACTTGGAAAGAATTTTTCAAGCTTCGGACTACTCCAGAAGCTTTGATGAGTTGAATTATTTTGCATTTTATTTACTTATCAATTGTCTTAATTGATTGTAACCTTTTTTTTAATTTCTTATTCACAGGAAAAAAGACAAAAAGCATAAGAGAGTGGCAGAAAGAATGATTGCCCTTATACAATGTCTTGTGGGGATTATACAAAGGCTGAGAAAGACTTGTTGGAGGCCAAACAGAAGAGATTGGAAGAAGCATATCAATTCGATCCTTCTATTCTTCTTTTTTCACCATCTCTGATTAGTCAAAATGAAAAATGATTGTTTGCTCACCAAAAGAGAGTAGGTCTTATACAAGTGAACAATCTTGTATAGTAGGTGAAAAAATTATAAGTATATATCATTGTTGTTATTAATTACATAAGAAATAGGTTTCATACTTATGTTTGTTATC
The DNA here is from genome assembly GCA_963242795.1 of Inga leiocalycina. Lineage (NCBI taxonomy): Eukaryota > Viridiplantae > Streptophyta > Magnoliopsida > Fabales > Fabaceae > Inga > Inga leiocalycina. The sequence goes on from OY725328.1 coordinate 29,721,571, forward strand.
TATGTCTTACAAGAGGAACTTAGAAAAAACAAGCTAAGGGATCTTTTAGGTCAGAGAGCAGGAATGATATCCTGACTGTTGCTACTGGAAAACAAGAGCATATAGACCGTGTCAGGGGAGTTGGAGGAGGGTAGTCATAAGGGATTACTTTAGAGCCCCCTTACGCCATTCCTTAATCATCATGACTAGGGAGGAAATGGAGCATATGTTGGCCACTATAAGAATGAAAGCAAGGGTCGAGGCAGAAGCATCATTTGATGCACTATTAAAAACTTGGTTGAGCAAGATGAAAGAGGAAATGATGATTTTTATGAGCTCAAGAAAAGATACCAATACTCCGCAGGCACAATCATGTACTCCTAATAAGCAGAGCACTAAAGGGAGTTGTTGTAATATTAGGCAGTTATCAGAGGGTCCTGCAAGAGAAATTACTGAGCCTTGTGACATTTTTGTCGAGGATCCTCTGAGACAGTTAGTTGCATGGGGTAGTATGCATAACCTGGGATCAACTGTCCACTACCAACAAATGAAAGATGATCACGTCAGAGTGTTAGTTAAAGAGGACATCATTGCAGATACACCTATCCCTATCCCTTCTGATGATTTGAAGCTTATGAACGATGTATTGGGTACTTTCATCGTATGGCCAAAGAACCTTGTTTCTGTTCGAGCTAAGGAAACCCTGATCAAAGCCTAAACAAGTCTATCTCCCTTCACTCAAGAAGTTTCACATCCTCCATTGAATTTCATGCAATAAGTGATTCTGATGGCATATGATACATCTTTCAAACAAGAGATTGGCCTATGGATTCAATTGTTGGCAAGTCAAGGGTAACATGCTTTCTTGAGAGGGATGATTTAATGTCCCTGATAACTCCTAGACAACATGTTATAGTTGTGATTGTCCAACTATTCTTAATATAAGTATCTTCTTCAATTCTAAGTAAATATTTTAAAAATTTTATCGCTTACCTTTGATTTGTGTGCTTGCATTATTGTAAGTACATGAATCGTAGTTTGCTCTCCTCTAACAATAACGATAAAGTTGGATTCGTCTTCCCAGTTCAAATCTAAGAGAAAGGGACCGCTACTGCTGCTATCAAATATACATACTTCTTGGTTCCATATTGGGTAAGAAACAAATTTATATTTCTTAATATACATAATATTTATATTTGCTTAATATTCATCTCTTTTTTTTAGTTATCATTGGCAATTGGTTCTTGTATGCAAGAATAGTTACACTATCATCCTATTATGCTCCCTCGACTTCAAACTAGGGAATGAATTGAAAAAGACCATGAACTTGTAAGTTTTCTTATATTGTTACCTTTTGTGCGCAAAGTTTTATGGAATTTGTGTAAAATAAGTAACTTTTGTGATTTTGATGATAGGGTTATACGAACATTCCTACACGCTGCTTATGGTAAGCATGTTCGTGACATAAAAGACCCTACATGGATCATGCCAGAGGTTAGTACATATTGGTTTGTTTTAAGAATGTATTCAATAAGCATGCTTTTATACGTGTTTTAATGATATCATGTTCTTTTTCAGAGCTGTAGGCAACCACCGGGGTCCAACTTATGTGGTTTGTATGTTTTAAGACACATTTATAATATTATCACTCTAGGCATGACTAATTTTTAATTACTAAAGAGGTAAATGTATATTTCAAAACTTTTGTATTACTTTTATTATTTTTAAGTTACCAAGGTAATGTTTTGTCTAGCTTTAGTGTTATAGATGTTTGATCTTGCTTATCCCTTTTCTGAAGAAGATATTGATTTCATCAGCAAATGATATACAGAATTCATCTATGAGCTTTTACAAAAATAGTGAGTTTTTGAATCCAATGTTACATTATTCTCATACGAATTGCTTCTGATGTATGAATTATAAAGTGTTGTTGTAATTGCAATTACATGATGTGTGATGGATTACAGTGTTGCTGCTGTGTGCAATTATAAAGTGTTGTGGTTTTCATATCTAATTGGGTTTATGTCTCTGTGTAGGACAACTTCTAGGATCTGGGTGATACAGGTTTGATGTCGATATAAGCATAGGATTTAAGGGATTTACCTCTGCACTTTTTCTTCCCTTGGTTTTTCTGTAAAACTGAGAAATTTGTCTTTCCTCTACTTTTCTTTAAAGTTTTGGAATAGAAAGTGTACAAAGTTCAGATTTTGCTATTGTCATTGTTAAATTGTGGATCATTGTTATCTCGATATATTCAAATTGTGTTTTAAAATGCTTAATGATAATGTGTTGATATTGTTGCTTAGAATGTGAGTAGGAAGAATGATAATAATTGTTGACAAATGAAATTGTTGCTTCTGATTGTGTATGACAATGTATTGATTTTCAATAATTTTTATTCTTGTTACTTTTGTAAAATATGGGGTGTAGTAATGTTGCTGTCATTGCTTCTGATTATGTGTGATAATGTGTTGTTGCTTCTGTGTAATCTAAGATGTTGTTGAAATGGCTTGTTGGATAAAGTTAATTTGTAAGAGGATTTTTTTTTTTTAAAAATAGAACCGTTACAACCGGTCTAAAAAAATACTTACAATTGGTCTAAAAAAAATACTTTTTTGACCAATTGTAGAGATAGTCGGTCTAAAAAGTATGACTTTTAAGACCAGTTGTACTCTAAAAACCCATGCTTTTTAGACCGGTTGTACTGTACCTACAACTAGTATAAAAATTCATACTTTTTAGACTAGCTGTGTAATTTGTTAGACCGGCTATATCAAGACCTAATCCAAAACCGATCAAAAAAGTCATTTTTAATCGATTTAAAAAGTCATTTGTCCACTGGTGTATAACCAAATTAAAATTTGAGGGACTAAGTTGTACCAAGTTTCATAGTTAGAGAGGGAGTCATAATTGAATTAAAACTTGAAAGATCAAAATATTAATTCTCCCTTAGATATATTGAGCAGGAAATTGGAAAAATGGGGTGAAAAAGAAGTACCTTTTATTAATAAAAATGAAAAAAATATCATCCCACCTTATCTCAATGCATTTTGTAACTTTCAGGGGCCTGACTATGTAGTTCTACATAATGTTGTGCATGAAAAACCTCTTTCTATTAGAATATATTGGCTTGTCAATGTCTGGTCATGTTGGAATGAGACAAGTCCAGCTTAAGAAATTACGGCACTCGATGTATATCAAGTCAGGATGAAAAAAATATTGGGATACCCCATCCCCATCTGTGTGTATATATTACTTTTTATTTTTTTTTCAAATATTAAATTTCATTTTATTTTTGACCGTAGTTTCCCTAATCACTTTTAACAAGTGGGTGTAGGTCCGTAGAAAAAGCAACAAGCTAGTGAAGTTGATTGATTAGCAAGCTTCTCAATGCCGGTCTTGATGACTTAGCTATAGAGTTGCAGTGATGACAACTATTTTCTATTCCCCGTAACCGCCCTATACACCATAGTCTCCATATTAAACTCAAACATAGCTATTAACGTGACCTCAATCTTTTACATACCCATTTCTTCATGAACAAGTCAGCTATTAATGCATTCAATCAGTGTTTAAGAAACCGGACGGAACAGGACGATCCGGTCAGTCCAGCCGTCGCCCGGAGAAAGAAGGCTGCTCGAGTCAGGCACGGAATTTGTTTTTCTTATTTAGCCATTTTGAGCCAGCATAAATCCATCTTTAGCCTAGAAACCAAAGTTAATCCGGACTGGAACAACCTTTCATTAATCGTCCGGCCTGAGTTTCATGAAGTAGATAAAAGAAGAAGAAGCAGAGATTGCTGAAGTCCTAGACAAAAGGAGCAAGAAAAGCTTTTCCGAGGAAGAAAGAGAAATATTATTATATATCTGTATCTAAGTACAGTGGCATTTTTATGACTTTGTGAGCTTGAATTTCTCTCTTTTCACACCTTGATACATATGTCCTAATATGATCTTAACCGTGTGTTTTTGCTTGAGATTGTTACAACGTTTTTTTTGGGAAAATCCCTAAAAAATACGTTGGAAATAGGGAAATGCCAATTCAGTACATTGAAATTCAAAATTCCGGATCAGTCCACTGTCAGTACGGATGAACAGTGCTGGCGCCCTCAAAAGACGATTTTGCCCTTCAGCCCTCATTCTCGCCACTTCGGAAATAACAACACCTGGTTCTTAATTAACAACTCCGGATTCTTGATTAACAACTCTCTTTTCTTGTTTCACAACTTCTTAACAAGACTGATGTTATTGTGAAAGAAAAAAGATGAAATTGAAGTTGTTAATCAAGAATATAGAGTTGTTAATCAAGAATCCGGAGTTGTTAATTAAGAACCAGGTGTTGTTATTTCCGAAGTGGTGAAAATGAGGGCTGAAGGGCAAAATCGTCTTTTGAGGGCGCCGGCACTGTTCATCCGTACTGACAGTGGACTGATCCGGAATTTTGAATTTCAATGTACTGAATTGGCATTTCCCTATTTCCAACGTATTTTTTAGGGATTTTCCCTTTTTTCTTTCAAACCAAATATTTTAACAACATTTTAAACTTTCTTTTATAATTTTATTTGTATATCATTTATATTCTGACATATATATTTCAGCTAAATTTTTTTAATGCCGTCTCTTTTTTTTTACTTATGATATAATATGATTATAATTTTTAACCATTTACATTTTTACTTAATTTTATTACATTGAACTAATTAAAAATACATTTTTGGCATTTTATTTTTTATTGGGTTACTTTGAATAATTTTATTGGACTTCGGCTTGGTATTTGGAACAGATGCTATCATATGTGAGTTTATTTGTATTTATTTTTTAATTTTTAAAATTATGTTACAATGGCACCTTTCTTATCTCAACATATAAGAGACTACCTCCAGTCTTAAATATAAGACATAGTTGATTTTTTTACAAAAATTAAGGAAACTAAATAAATTGCCTTAAATTATTTTTATTTATTATTTTTCCTTCAAACTAATTTATGTAACTTATAAAAAAATGTATAATCTAATAATACAAAACATATATTATGATTCATTTAACTTCCTTAATCTTTCCTAAAAAAGTCAACTATATCTTATATTAAGGATTGGAGGTAGTATTTACTTCTTATGTTTGTATTATTATATATGTAAATTCTTTTTAGTTATTAAGCCACCGGTTCGACCACCGTTTCGACCAATCCAATTGGATGAACCATAATCCATTGATCTCTCGAGTTCAATATCCGGTCCATCTTTTAAAACATTGCATTCAATTCCCTTTTGTATCATCTAGACTTTAGAAGTGCATTGTGGATTTTCATTTGTTCTTGTCAACTGTTATAAGTGCATTCTCTATGTGCCTCTCTCACTCTTCTTGTTGTATTATAAGCTATCCCAAAAACATTTTGCATGTTTTTGGATAAGCAGTGATAAAAAATTTTTTATTTCATATAACTTTTGTAAACTTAAGTTTGGACAAAAATCAAATAGTTATGTTTAGATTAACTTTTGTAAAAAAGTCATTTTGATAAACTGAAACTTGTTTGGATAATTAGTCAAAAAGCAAGTTTTGATTAAAATGATTAGAAATAACATGAATTTCATTAAATAATACACATTTATATTGCATTATTGTATAAAATTGATAATTTTAAAGAAATATTAAAATTAAAATTATTAAAAAATAAATAGTTACTAAATTATTGGAAAAAAATTGAAAATACTAAATTACTTAAATTTTTGAAACAATTTGGGAAAATTCCCTCATTAAAAATTTAATTGATGAGAAAGACCTAAATCAAAGTATTGATATTCTATATGTATAAAATTTGCATAATACTTATATTTAGTTCATATAAAAATTTATCAGGTCATTCTCAACCATTAAATTGTGAATGGTAACTTCCCAAATTTTCACCATATTTAATATTTTTTTATTCTTTGAATATTTTATAAATTTCAAATTATTGGATCTTTTAGTCCAATTTTATTTTTTCATTGAAGATAGAACTCACTTCAAGACTATTCTCTTTTTCTTCATGGTCATTTTTTCTCTCTCTACGTATGAAGGCTGCCTTAGCCAAAATGAAGGTGCCTCAAAAGTCAAATTAGCCAAAACTAGGTCCAAACATGAAAAAAGTATCAAAACACATTTGGGCTCTTCATCGCACGATTTAGGGATCCAATCGCAGGTCTAAACACAAGCGAACGCATCTCATTTCAAGCCAAGATATTCTCAAGATGGGATGAGACACAGTAAGTGGATCCTCCAAATTCTACTTTACACAAATTGGAAAAAGAGGATAATATATGAATGCAAATGATTGGAATAGGCTAAGATAATTGATACTCTAGCCTCTGCCTTTTATATAGTGAAGTTTCAATAACAGAATTGGTTACAAAGCAATATACACAGAACACATATACAAGAGAGAATCTGTGAAAACATTTTACAGCTGTAAATGAGCTACACAAGATTTACAGCTATACTGATTTACTAATAAGGTATAATCTCTAACATTCTCCCTCAAAAGAGAGGGTGTGGGACACAAACTAAGTTTGCTTCTAAAATGAGTGAATTGAGTGTGAGAGAGAGCCTTAGTCAAACAATCTGCAACCTAATCAGATGAAGGAATGTATCGAACATCCAGTTGCCTTGATAATGTAAGGTCTCTAACAAAATGTATATCAATTTCTATGTGTTTGCTTTAAGCATGCTGAACAGGATTTGCTTTTAGTGCTTTTGCACTCATTATCACATCAAATAACTGAAGGTGTTTTAAGAAACAGACCTATTTTAGAGATAAATGAACATAACCATTGTATTTCTGCAGTTCCATCTGCTAAAGTCCTATACTCTGATTCTGAACTAGCTCTGGCTACAAGTTTTTGTTTATTAGATGCCTATGAAATTAATGTTCCACCCAAATACAAATAGGCTCCTTCCACATATTTTCGATCATCCACATCTATGGCCCAATCAGCATCAATGAATGTTGTTAGCTAAAGTCTCTGAAATGGTTTAATATGTAAACCAAAGTGATAAGTACCTTTAAGATATCTAAATATTTGCTTGACCCCTTGAAAATAAATATCAGTTGGTTTGGCCATGAATTGACTTAGCTTATTCATAGCGAAAGCAATATCTGGTCTAGTAGTGATCAAATATTGCAACGATTCAATAGTTCTTCGATATAATGAAGGATCAGATAGAGGTTTCCCATCCTAGGTAGAAAAGTAATGCCCTGTGACTATAGGGGTGGATACCGAAGAACAATCATACATATTAAACTTTCTAAGCAAGTCCATAGTATATTTACTTTGCTTAAAATATAAGCCAGAGAAGTCTCGGCACACCTCTAATATAAGGAAATAGTATACTAGGCTCAAGTTTTTCAAGGAAAACACCTTATTTAATTGCAGAATGAAATTTCTAAAGAAAATTGGATCATTACTAGTCACTAAAATATCATCCACATAGATGAGAAGAAATACCAGCAGCTTATGGGTCTAAAGAAAGAACGAAGAGACATCACTCCAAGCATCTCAAAATCCCCAACTCATAAGAACCATCTTTAATTGATCAAACCATGTTTATGGCGCTTGTTTGAGGCCGTAAATAGCTTTTACAAGCTTGCATACATGAGTAGGATGTCATGAGCTATGAAACCCTTCTACGTGGCACATAAACACTTCTTCTTGAAGGATTCATTCTAGAACGCATTATTAATGTCAAGTTGATGGATCTCCTAATGATAAGTAACCACAATAGTAAAAATTAGTCTTATAGTTGAAGACTTTACCATTAGGCTGAACATCTCCCTGTAATCAAAACTAGTAGACCGTTGTGTTAGAATCCAAGTTTTGATGATCACAAAATGTGATTGTGTTTTTATAAGTAAATCATGTTTTGAAAGTGTAAACATTGATCCACATTTGTTACGAAATGCATTTCATAATGTTAAGAGGAAGTAACTAATAATTTGACTGATACACTCAAGTGAAGTAGCCTCACTAGAGTAAGAATCAACTTTGCACTTGAGTCCAGGAAGTGTTGCCTGAAAGTGTGGTACCGAGGCTACTGAATTTTGAGATTTTTTAGCAACACTTGAGTGACAGGAAGTGCACTCGAGTGATGATCAAGTTTGCACTCGAGCATGAAGTCATACTCTCACAAGTACTTAACAAAAAGCCAAGTCTGAGACAAAAAATATCCGTTGCACTCGAGCACTGACTCAACACTCGAGTGAGAGCCAGAACTCACTCGAGTCCTGCGAGTGAGGCACAAGAAGTGTCTATCCGAGAGTAAGCAAGAATCTGAAAATAGGAAGTGTATCCGAGTGAGACCTACTGCACCTGAGTGATGTGACACAAGTCTTGAAAGTGCAAGGTGCACTTGCAGAAAAGTGAAGGAATTTTTTATCAGAAAGAACACCAGAATAGGATATATTCAGGTGTACTTGAGAGGACCTAACACTCATGAGTGAGAAAGCACACTTCTTCTAATAATAGTGCAAGTGCTAAGCAAAAGACTGTCCAGAAGAAAAGATATACTGATGCACTCGAGTGAGGAACTTAGCACTCGAGTGAACACCTCAACACTCGCAAGTGAAAAAGCTTACTCTTGCAAAGCTTAGTGCAAGTGTTGTCTCGAAGTGAAGCCTTAAAGCTAAAATACACTGATGCAATCGAGCAAGACATATGCACTTGAATGAGGATAAGTCACACTGGCAAGTGAGAAATCTCGCTCTTGATAATTCTCAAGGAAGTGCTAATCAAAAGCTAAGGCACAAGTGGAAGAATGATGATGCACTTGAGTAATGAACCAAAATTCTGCAACACTTTCTATCCACACTCGAAAGTCATGCAAGTGCTAGTTGAGAAATATGGGATTCACTTGAGTGAAGCTTCAGTGCACTCGAGTAAGACCCTGACAGAAACCAAAACAAGACAGACTTACACAGTGATCAATTCAAACTTGGTTCAATGTTTTTCATTCATTATGTTTTCACTTGTTATTATTATTAAACGTTATTTAACATAAATTTCAAGTGTGAAATAGGAGTTTGATTGTTTGGATCAGAGATGCATATACAGTGTAACCCCTTACCTTAAAAACCATTAATATGGTTCGTAAACATGCCATTAGATTAAATTGGAGACTAACGAATAGTTTAAAACTCATTAATGTTCCTAACTTCAAGATAGGATTCAAACCTGTGATAAAATGGGTTTTCAAAAAATTTTCCAAAACCTATTTAATACGGTCTCACATTCACTTCTTGAATATATTTGGCCTATGCGGTTTGGTTCCATTTACTAATATCAGAGTGTATAACAAAATTCCAGATGACTCTTGGGTTCCATTCATTCACTAACAGGATCTATCGGGGCATATTCGTGCATTTCAGCTTCCCATACTGGGGATTATATAACACTATCCAAATTTATAACATTTGTGATATATATAATCATCCCAAAAGCATGATAACCAACTAACAAAACTCAAAACTCCTAGCTGGGAGCACTATCCGCCCTTAGTTACTCACTTCTCTTTAGATCCGCTTGCCCTGGCTATAGTTAGTCATTGGAAAGAATTAGATTCATATAAATCTCAGTAGTAACAATTCATTCATAAGATATTTAATAACAAAGCATGTAAGCAAATCACATAGTAGAAATCACATTCATGACTTTCATCACATAACGACAGCTCTCACTGCTGTATATAAAATACGACAGCTTTTGCTGTAATCACAATAATGACAGCTTCCATTGTATTCACAATAACGACAGCATCACAGCTGTATTTGCAGCAGCATCCTCATTCGTTACAATTCAATGATAAGCACAAACATACAATGCATTATACATGATATAAGAGAAAGAGTCACTACCTTGGTCTTTTCAGTCTTTTTATTGCACAAATTTCTTAGGCTCAGGGCAGATACTAATCCTATAATTAGAATTACGGATGACAGGTTATTACTTAATCCAATTCTTCTTTAATTCAAACACTCAAGTTGGTTATCATTAGGGACATTTAATCAAGACAACTATGGAGTTAAAGTGGTCAATTAACCTAAATGACCAAATTCTAACCTCAAAGTTCAACAATATTATATTATGCCATTACATCTTTAATTTTCGCATAAGTGACCAAATCTGCCAGAATTTTTCATCAACTTTGAAAAATCATATCTTTATGTACAAAAATTGAATCGCAATGATTCTAAAGGCTATGTGACCCTTATTTAGTCTATTTTCAAGGAAAAATACCATCCACAGCCAGTTGGATGCACAACATTCCCAGATTTGTCATTTATTGCACATTGCCAGAATTCAACCCAGTTTTCATGACCTAAATTCAAAACTTCATAACTCCTAGTGTACAAATCAAAATGATATAAATGACCTATCAAATTAAATCTTGATATGTCTAATTTTATTCTAAAAAGTTTCAAAATTTTTTGACATCATTTGTTTATTCAAAAACACCACAAAATCAAGATACCTTGCTGAAATTCTGTTCGGGCAGAAAATCCAATTTTGCACTTTGAGTTTCAATGACCCAAAATGCACAACCCGGGGCTATGCCCACACAATTTTTCATGTAGAACACAATGGTAACATCAAAATGAACAAATTCTCACTCATTCCCCACATCTTGTTTTGGGCAGAAATTTAACAAAAATTCCAATAATTACCATACTTCAAATTTAAGCCCCTAACTAGCTTCCTATGTCCTCTAAGCATCATAAAAGACCATGAACATAATCAAATCACCATGACTCTTCAAAACCCTAGGTTGGACTAAATTAGGACAGAATTACACATGTCAAAATACTCTTTCAACCTACACAACTCATAGCTTAAATTGAAGCTAATACTCACATCTTGCTCCTCCTTAGGTTCTTTCTTTGATTCTCCAACTTTTGTTCTTGGAAGATGACTCAAAACACTTGCGACCCGTACGCTTGCGGAAGCTAAACGACAAACAATTGAGTATGGGCAGAATTATTCAAAACAGAGGACTTTGAATTTTGAATAAATTAAGAAACATGAATTGGGCATACACTTGGTCCATGGAAGTACCTTCAAGTAAAGATAGTTCCATATAAGAAACACGAGATAAAGCATTAGCGGCTCTATTCAGACTTCCAAGCCGATATTCAATATTGAAATGATAGCCCAAAAGTTTAAGAAGACATTGCTCTTGCTCTGGTGTTTGTATCGCTTGACCGCATAGATGTCAAAGGCTGGCATGATTGGTTCTGATGGTAAAATGGTTGCCCAACATATAAGGTCGAAATTTGACCACGACCTCAGTGATTGCATAGAGTTCCCTCACATAGACAAACTAAGCTTGCATTTGAGGTGATAATTCCTTTAAAAAATATGCGATAGGATAGGAATCCTAACTCAAAACTGCTCCTATACCTGTACCAGAAGCATCTGTTTCTAAGATAAATGGTTTCTTGAAATCTGGTAGAGCTAACATTGGAGCTTTTGTCAATGCTAGTTTATGATTAATGAAAGCTATATGTGTTGAAGGTTACATGACGAAAGTGACCAGACAAAAGCATCTTTTTTAAGAAGATCAGTCAAAGGTTCTGCGGTTGGGCGAAGTGCTTGATGAAATGGTGATAATACCTACTAAACCCAAGGAAACCCTTAAGTTGTGATATTGTCGTTGGGACAGGCCAGTCTTGAACCACCTAAATCTTTTCTTTATCCATCTCGACATCGTGGGCTGAAATGACATGGCCTAGATGTCAATACGGGTTTAACTAAAAGCACATTTGGCTATTTTGGCAAATAATTGATGATTGGATAATGTTTCCAAAGCCAATGACATGTGTTGTAAGTGCAAAGACCACGTAGAGCAGTAGATTAATACATCATCAAAAAAATGAGGATGAACTTCCGTAGATATGGCTGAAATACTGAATTCATCAAAGCTTGGGAAGGTCACCGGTGCATTTGTGAGACTAAATGGCATAACTAACCATTCATAGAGACCATGAAGGGTTTGAAAAGCAGTCTTTTCATGATCTTTGTCACACATCAATATTTAGTGATAACCGAATCGGAGATCTAATTTGGAAAAATATTCAAACCATGAAGTTCGTTGAGTAGTTCATGATTGTAGGCATTAGAAACGCAACTCGAACTGTGACCGCATTCAATGCCCTATAATCCACACTAAACCTCCACATGCCAACATTCTTTTTAACTAAAAGCATGAGAGCAGAAAATGGACTCGAACTTGGCTGAATTAAGCCGTCAGTCAGTAACCCAAAAACAATGTTCTCATTTTCAGTCTTTTGAGAAGTTGGGTAATGATAGGGATGAACTCTGATAGGTCCTATTGCTAGGGTAAGTTTGATCCGATGATCAAATGCTCTAATCGGAGGTAATCCATGTAGTTCAGCAAATACATGTTTGAATTTTTCAAGAATGTCCTGAAGCTCTATAGGCAACGTTGTTCTAGTCTCATTGGTAAATAAAGGATTTGATTCTAGCATAAACATTTCAACAATAGTATCTGTATATGCGAAGAGAATCAAGTGATGACATTGGGCTACGTTAGCCGACGAGCCTCGGTAGCCTTTCAAAGTGATAAATTTCCTGTTTAATAGGAATTTGACTGCAGATGCACATGCACCATAATATGCCACGTAGGGTCCCAAAGTTTCCAACCAATATGTGCCAATTATAGCGTCCACCCCTGCCACTAGTAACATGAGCATATTGACAAAAATGTTGTGGCTAGAGATCTGAATCGACACGTCCACCACTCATTCGTTGCTACTTAAGATCGACCATAAGCCTCCTAACACTCTAATTGTTTGAGTGTACTCCACCAGTATACCAAGATTTTTAACCACTTGTGGATGCATAAAATTGTCCAAGCTTCCACCATCTTATAGTATTTAGACTTTGGACCCAACAATTGATCCAATGAATCGAATGGTAGCTGCTCCTTGAGTACCACGTAAAGCAGGTAAAGAGAGGTAGTAGAGAGTGGCATCAACCTCTAGATCCTGTGGTTTTGTAGGATTGGTAATCTCCTCATCATCAGGTGTTTATTGGGACAACGAAGCAATGGAGAGAATTTGGCGTCACATGTATAACATAAGCCTTTTTCTCGTCTTACTTGCATTTTGGCTGGCGTCATTCGTTTGATCGGTGGTGTGGTCGGAGTTGGTAATAGTGGAGGCATATTTGCCTTCCCTCTCCCTATTAACGTTTAAGCAATGGAAGGTGACGAAACCAGTGTATGTGGTGGGATAACTTTGGAAAAAGAGGACCCAATAGAAGAATATCTATTTTTCAGAGTATCGATTTTAGGAATAGAGCCACCGGACGTTGAGATTTCGGCAAATAATCGAGTGAGTGCCACAGCACTAACCAATGTGGTAGGTCATTGAACCATCACATCCCGTTTCAGAGTTGGAAGAAGACCCCCAAGATAGTAATCAAGTAGAGCTGATTCTGGTAATTCCTCCATTCGGTTAGCTAAAGATAAAACCTGAGAATTATAAGTTTCTAAAGAACCGTCCCCCGAGGCCTGCATAAGTTTAAATAGTTGGGAACGAGCACAATCAAATTGGGATGGTCCATACTGTATTTCAATTTCTCTAACAAACATAAACCAATTGGGAATGTGACCAGCACAATCAAGCATCTAAAACCATGGTAAGACTATACCCTCAAAATGCACTAAAGCGATGACTAGTTTCTGAGAATTTGGAATGTCATAATATTAGAAATATTATTCAACCCTAAATATCCAGTCCAGAGCACTGTTTCTATCAAAACGAGGGAAATCGAGTTTCACCGGTTTATGAGTAGATCCAACGGTGGCCAAACTTGAAGCAGTGGTGCTAGAAAGATGGGAACCATCCTGAGAAGGCGATGATTGTTGTGCAACCCGAAGTTGTAACGAATCGATGGATTTAACCAAAGATTGAAGCATAACACCCATTTGGTCAAGTCGAGCAAAACGGTTCTTAGCGTAGTTAATGAATTCAGAGTTCTTCTTGATTTCAGCTTGCATCTCTTTCATGCGATTATTATTCTGGACTAATTTTCAATTGGACTTCTTAGCTTGCATCTCTGGACTAATAAATGATAAATTGTATTCGCATTCTATTGTTAGCATAGGACTGATTTAGAGAGATCTGATGTCTCTGTTTTCAAAAGCGATGATTATTCTGGACTAATTTTCAATTGGTTGAAGGTTCTTCTAGTTGACATCCAAAGCAACACAAACTAATATTCAGGAATTAAAAAAAATGGTCCCTATGGAATAAAATCTAGAGGATGTAAATTGAAACAAAGCATTAACAAAATTGTTTCACAAAATTGAACTATGCCATTTTTCCTTGTTATGTCATGTGTTAAGCCAAAAACTGGTTGCTTTTTCTTCTCCCAGGATTTGTGGTTAAGGTAAAATGCCTTGGTAGAGCATAAGCTAATTTGAAATGGTTGTATTGTATATTAGTGCAATGATTTCTTTTGTTTGGATTAGATTCTAATAATGGTTCAACCTTATAGGACGGAATCATGCTCTTTAACGTGAAATTTTTATGATCTTTTTTTTTTTGGTTTTGGAATGTATGGGAAGCACTTTGATAAAAATCATAGGTTGAGTATTGATATATGAATTTTCCTCTGCCTCTTTTCCAAAGCTACTAGTCACTATCTTTCGTATAGCATTTTTTTCAAGTTAACACAGATATTGGTAGTCATTTGATGAATCCGGATCCTCTCCCTTGCTTTTCCATCCCTTTCCCCTCCTTTACCCAAAACTCACCATTTTGGGTGTAAAAAAAAGGGGAGGTTGGAACCTATTTTTCTTTTCAAAAATAATATGCAATACCTTAAAATATTTTTTTAGTGACACCAAGTATCCTAAAATGATTTTTTATACATCTAACACCTTAAAATATTTTTCTAATTGTAACAAGAAATCTAAATTTAAAATGTAGAGTGTTGATGAAAAAAATATTTCAGGGGATTAGATGCAAAAAAAAAAAAATTTAGGATCCTGGGTGTTATTGAAAAAATTATTTAAGGTATTGAGTAAGCTAAAAATTACTTTATGATATTAGGTGTTATTGAAAAATTATTTTAAAGTGCAATTTGTTATACAATAGTTACAATTGAAAAAATTACTTTAAAGTTTTTCATCTTCTGAATGATGTTCTCTTCTTTCATGTTTGTTTGTCCACTTCATTGTTTTCAATCTTCTTCTTTCGCCTTTCATTTTCCTCTAGTCAAGAATTGAGGATTCTCGTCTCCTATAACTACTACGTCCTTCTAGGTAATTTCTTTCATTTTCTTGTTTTTTTTAAGATTTGTTTTTTCTTGACATACTTTTCTTTTCATCTTAGTCTTTTTGAAATTTTCTCTTTTCCCCCTAAAATGGCGCAAGATTGCAATTCAAAGAAAAAAAAAAGATCGATCAACCCACCAAAACCAATGATTTTCCTAGTTATAACCAATTTTGTACTGGTTCAGTCTAGTTCTTATCAGTTTGCTTTTCTTTCAGTTTAAGGGCTAAACCAAACTAGACAACCGATCGGTTTCCAATCGGACCGGCTAGTCGAGTAAAATCCAATTTTTTTCCTTGAATTTTATACTGTATTAAAAATATTATCGTAATATTAAATATTAAATGATAATAATATTTTTATAAAATAAATCTCAACCATTAAAAAACGAATCTAATGATAAAGGGATTAAGTGAAGAAAATAGTTGTAGAAATACTATTGGCCCTTTTAAGTTAGGATTTTATATAAAAGCTTTAAATAGGCTTCAAGTCATTGTGTACAAAGCAGTCACATAATTATATTTATATCTACACACTCATTTATGTAAATATATTCAAGGGAAAATACCATATAAGTACTATTTCAATTGTCAAAACCCACAAAAGTCTGTTATAACTTGGAAAAGACAGATAGGTGATTAAAGACCAATCTAGGTTACTGAAGTTTAAGGCTAAAGACCAAAATGCCCCACAACTCATTTACTCACACTCACCTCCATAAAACTAAATCACTCCCTGTCGTTCCTTTCGATTCTGTCGCAGAAGGGTTCTAGAAAATTGAATCACTCATCTGTTATTCCTTTCAGTTATGTCGCAGAAGGGTTTTCTGTCGTTCCTTTCGGTTCTGTCTGAGAGGGGCTCCAGAAAACTGAACTTAAGCCTGGGTGTGCAGATCTAGGAGTAGCTATTTTGCAAGTCATCTTTTGGTTTTTGTAAAATGATTTGGATCGCTTCAGATATTTTTGGTTAGAAGGGTTATGGCATATATGATGTGCTTTATGTAAGTACTATTTTTTGTTAAAAAAATATGCTATACCGTGGGAATGACAAGAAAACATTAGGTGCTGGTGGAATCGTAATGTTCACTTATCATTGGACAATGTATTTGGTATTTGCTATCAGTAAGAATCTGGTGTTTTGTAAATTCCATTACTGTACTTGTTATTTCCATTGAAACAGTTGTTAATGATGACAGGTGATGTAATTAAAGTGCACATGAATGGACATCTTCTTTTGGGTTAATGACTTCTATACATTGGGTGTAGGTGGAATGAGTAATGTTAAATTTTTTGTTGACAATGTTTTTGGTAGGTGCTGTCAATAAGAATATGATGTTTTGTAAATTCCATTACTGTACTTGTCATTTCCATTGAAACAGTTCTTAATGGTGACAGCTTCCAACCATTTAATTATAGTTGAAGGAACGCCTTCTTCTGGGTTCATGGCTTGTATGCATTGGGTGTAGATGGAATGAGTAATGTTAAATTGTCATTTGAACCCTTTACTTGGTAGTTGCTGTGATAAACATTGGTGGTTTTTGTCAATGTCATCAAAACTTGTCTTTACCATTATGAAACTTGTCATTCCCATTACCATTCTCGTCAAAACCATTAAAGACTTTGTTAATTCCATTAGTGAATTTGTCAGCGTCGCCCCCTCTGGGCAAACACTTGGCCACATAAAGTTTGGAACCATTATGAAACTTGTCATTCCCATTACAATTCTCGTCAAAACCATTAAAGACTTTGTTAATTCCATTAGTGAATTTGTTAGCATCCCCCCTCTGGGCAAACACTTGGCCACATAAAGTTTGTCAGCATCCCCCCCTTTGGGCAAACACTTGGTCCAAGGAGGTGCACAACTACTTGACTCGTGTGATGTATAATAGACGTAATAAATTCAATCCATTGTGGAACTCACTTGTAATTGGTGGTGTGAAAAATGGACAGAAATACCTTGGCATGGTATGCATTGGTTTATTGTCTTTGATTTCAATGTGAGAGTGAGTTGCCTCCAAGATTTAGTTTTTACTCAGTTTTTTGTGAATTGTTTCCAGGTTAACATGATTGGCATTAATTTTGATGACAACCATGTGGCAACTAGGCTTGGCAACCATCTTGCAAGGCCAATTCTTTATGATGAATGGAATGAAAATTTGACCTTTGAAGAAGGTGTCAAATTGCTGGAAAAGTGCATGCAGGTACTTCTATATCGTGATAGGTTTGCAGTCAGCAAGATGCTTATTTTTTGGTGTGTTATATATGATTCATGGGATCTTTGAAGTTTTTCATGTTGGGGTATTCTTATTGAGTTTTAACTGTTTGCTGGGAAACCTTAAGTTGGGTTGAATTTCATGGGATCACCTGTTGTTATTGAAAAAGAAATTGAAATAAAGAAAGAAATAGTAAACATGCGGATGTGCTTTTGATAGCATACTTTTTATTTCAGTTTCATGTGCTTGTTCAACGATATATTTTAGGAATTAAATGCTTGTATTTGATTGAAAATCTTATGCATAAACTGATTTAGCTATTTACTTGGTTTAATTTGATTGGTTATTACAAAAACTGGTTATAACTGAAATGCAGTGAAATGAGGCTGTATTTTTTAATTGAAGTTGGTTTGGTTGCTTTTACTTCTCCCTGATTTATATTATTTGTTTATCACTTAATTGTCACAAAGATTGTTATGTAGATGGCATAATTTATTAGTGATTGCAAAGTTACTTATATGCACTGGATAAATATAAATATTTTGAACTGAATTATTCAAAACTCAAAAGGTTTTAAGGTCGTAGTCAGAACTTCAAATATATTTCAAAGATAGCTTAATTTGTATATTTAAATTAATTACCATTTTCATCCAATTGTTACGTTGTTTCAATAAAAGATAGCTTAAATTAAACTGTGACATTGTTCTGTAGGTGAAAGTTAGCTACTCTTATCCAATGACAAGTAAAGAGATTGCAGGCCATGATGTAGACATGGAGGGTCAGCATGAAGAGGTTGGTGTGAAGAGAAAATCAGTCTATGCGGAGAACATTGATGTGGAGTCACATGAAAGAGTGGGGGATAAAGTGGATATGCAAAAAAAAATATGAGGAATGGTTACACTTTGTTTCCCATGGTTAACCATGAAATGAATAGCAAGAGAGAGGAAGCATTGAGACTGGTAACTTCATGATGACCCTGATCAAGAGGAAATGACTGACAAAATTATGCTCTTAGTGTAAATTTTTGGTCTTCAAGTTAGAATTTTTTTTTTTGGAATTCATCATTGTTGTAAGGAGATTGACACAAGTCGTTTAACTTAGTAACCAAGCTTTGAATTTTGGGGTGATATAGTGAGGATCATTTTGATCACCTATCTTGTATATTGATGCATAGTTGTGGCCTTGTGTGTGTTGCCCCAATAAGGCTGGACGCTGACAAGTTGACTAATGAGAATGACAAAGTTTTCAATGGTTTTGACAAGATTTATAATGGGAATAACAAGTTTAGTAATGGTAATGACAAGTTCAATTGTGATATTGACAAAAAGCCACAAAAATTCATGACAACAAGTATCAAGTAAATACTCCAATGGCTTCTCAACATTATTCATTTCACCTACACCTAATGTACATAAGGCATGGACTAAAAGAACGTATTCCTTCATATTTACTTTAATAACAACAAATTGACACAATTAACAAGAGTAGTAATGAAAATGACAAGTACATTAATGGAATTAACAAAACACCAGATTCTTCATGACAACAACTACCGTATACATTGTCAAATGACAATTTAACATTACTCATTCCATCTACACTTAATGTACATATGTCATGAACCCAAAAGAACGTGTTCCTTCATGTTTACTTTAATTACAACAAACTGACATGATTAACAAGAGTTGTAATGGAAATGACAAATACAGTAATGGAATTAAAAAAACAACAGATTCTTCATGACAGCAACTACCGTATACATTGTCAAATGACAATTTAACATTACTCATTCCATCTACACTTAATGTACATAAGTCATGAACCCAAAAGAACGTGTTCCTTCATGTTTACTTTAATTACAACAAACTGACGTGATTAACAAGAGTTGTAATGGAAATGACAAATACAGTAACGGAATTAACAAAATACCAGATTCTTCATGACAACAACTACCATAACAAGTCTTGTCATCACTTTCCTTTAACCGATCACATATTCATGATATTAACATATATGTCTGTTCAGGTCTGCCATGAATTTCCTCAATTGCCTTTTCCTTTGCCCTATATGCTTGCTCATATGTCAATTGCAAACCATAATCTCTAACCAAACTCTTCCTTATTTCATTTGCACGCTTGTCTTAGTGATTTCTAACCTCATCAATGATAATTGATGATTTCAAGGTAGCACTTCGAGCGTGAGACACATCAAGATTTTCTTGTGGTGAAATCAGTAATGTTGTTGACAAATACAGTAATATTTCTCACACAATCGTTAAGTCCTGACAAAAAGAGTTATGGTAATGACAAATCCTACAATGGCGTTGACAACAAACAATATGTGGTAATGACAGCAAATACCATGAATGTACAGATATGTTTCACTACCATATACTAGTCATCCTAGTCTCACTTTTTCACTCCAAACAGTCAGTCATCCACATTAACTCAATACTACTCAATGCTACCTATTTGAAATCAATAAACTCTTCATTATACTCCCTCTCAAAGCTAACAAGAGCAAATGCATAAATAACCCACACCACACCGTCGATGCCATCGTAATTACGTAAAGTCTGAACCTTTAATCCACCTCAACCTACAAACCCACTTACCCACAACCAAAATTACTATAAATAACCTACAATCGCAGCACCATCGTCATTGTTCTTAGCCTTTATTGACAACCCCAAATAAATTACCTCCGACACCCTACATAAATCCCCAGCTTTGTATTGTTCATGCACCATCAAAGCCACCAAACCACACCCAACACCCATCATCATGAACAATGAGAATAAGATGATTATTGTCTGATTTATTTAAAAAAGATTATGTTTTTCAGAAACTTACTTATATGAGAGGTATCGTCCACCGCTGATCGCTGCAACAAGCAATTTTTTTTCAGAACAGAGAGCGCAATTTCACTCAATCAGAGAATGTGAAGGGTATGTCAAACCAATTAAAAAGGGCATTTTGGTATTTTGTATTTAACATCAATATCCCAGATTCCCCCCTCAACCCTTATCTGTCTTTTACAAGTCTTAAGGGACTTTTATGGGTTTTGATATTTCAGATGGTATTTAAATGGGATTTTCCCTATATTCAACTGCATATATTTATATGATAAGCACAAATAGATGAATAGATTTACCTATCAAGTTCGTGGGTTTTACTTTATAGTCTTGCAAAAATGAGCCTATTCTATTTGTTAAATAGGCTTGATCATGAATTTGAGCCTAACCTAAGCTGTTGACTTAAATAGGTTAGGTTATGCCTAAAATATGTTGAGAGCTAGGTCTTTGATAGGCTTCTAGACCTTTTTCTGCCCTTATTTATACTTATAACACACAAATTAAAAAATGTAATAAATATGTGAAAATATGTCATGTTTTTATTAAGGTTGAGGCGCAAATTTAATAATAATGTGTTACCAAATGTGTATCTAATATAATTAAATTTTGTTGGGATAAAATTACATACAAACATTTTAAAATGGGGTAAAAGTAACAACATTGTCAATTCGGACAAAACATCCATTTTATGGAATCCACAAAATAAGAGACAATACTCTCTCTCTTATCCACATCATTCTTTCACCCCCCGCCCCCCACCCTTCTCCTCCCTACACGCGTCCCTCAACTTTTACTCCAGAACAAGAATGATTGTTAATGGCTTTGCCTGGCTCATATGAAGTGCTTTTTTTTTTCGCTCAAAGGCTCATATGAAGTTTACTTACTAATGGCTTTGCCCATTTTGGAATGGAATGCTGAGTAGGTGACACTTGTGATCATATTAGTCCTTTTCTATCTGTTAGATCCATTCCCCTTTAAATATATAACTTGTTATACTAACTAATTAGAAGGTTCTACGTTGACCCAATACTTATTTTTTAAGCAGAAAGTCGAATTATTTTCTTTAATTCCACAGTCATTTCTCCACTGTGATATTATTAGTTTTATAAAAGAGTTACAAGTCAAAACAAGGGCTCGTCTGAATTTAGATTTCATACTTTGGATATGAATATTGGTCTTATCCAATTAAAACCTCTGAAAGTACCATAAATTGATCTAATAGGGCCCGTATGAATTTAGATTTCATACTTTGGATATGAATATTGGTCTTATTCAATTAAAACCTCAGAAAGTACCATAAATTGATCTAATGAAGTTTCATGAGTTTTGCAGGTTTGAAGTATTATGCGTGCTTATGTAGTTACATTACTCTTCCATTACATGCTCTTGTAAATCAGGTAAAACTACATTCACTCACTCATTTATTTCCTGATTGTCTACTATTTGATATGAGACCTCCTGCAAGATTTGATTTTTTGTGCTATTTATGTTGTGTTTATAAATTATTTTTATACACTAGTAAGTATTTTAATTTAAACCAATTGTCAGGTTTATACATGTCCCTGTCATTATGACCTTATAAATTTTGTTTACAAGTTTAGTTGCACTATATCTTAAATTGTAGTATGATAGTTGGTAGGAATTATTGGCCATTCAACATCAAGGACTTGGAGCTATGGGAATTCTTGGTCAGCTGGTTTTAAGGAGGAATAAATAACAACTATTTGGAGTATATATCCAATTGAAGTTTCAATGTCCTAGTGGGTTTCTGAATGATTTCTTTTAGGGTTATTGGAACATTAGTCACAAGGATATTATGAAGTTTTTCCTAAACTTAGTTTTTCTTTTCTTGGAGCACGACTATGGATGACATGAATTATGTATTCATTTGTATAGTAGTACATATGGCTATATATTTCTTACAAAGCTGAGATATTCTTACTTTCTAGTTTTTTGTTATTTCATTTGTTCTTTTTTTGGGAATAAGGTGGTTGTCATAGCTCACCTAGAATTTATGTAATGATAAAAATTATAAAGTATATTTTTTTTGTATTATAGCTTATTTTTAAAAATAATCTCCAAGACAAAAAAAAGGCCCTCTTTATTTTTCTTTAAAAAATGCTACTTTTTATACTGGTTCTAATTACAACTAGTGTAAAAAATCCACTTTCTAGATCAAATATAAAGTCACATGAGGTCTAAAAAGTCATACTTTTTAGACCTCACCTTTGGTAATCAGCAAAAAGAGTGACCTAATTGGTTTTTAAGACCAGCTATTTAAACCTGTTCAAAAACCACTCTAAAAGTGATTTTCACTGGGTTTAAAAAGTGATTTTTGCATTAATGAAATTTCTTCCCTTTTAAAACCAACCAACCAACCTCCTTTCTCTTCCTTTCTCATACTCTAACAATTCCTATGGACTCATCCTCGAAGGAAGAAGCAAGATACAAGGCTAAAGCAAATTGAAATTGGTGAAAGAGTTGCTATTCCTAGGGGTGTTCATCAATTTCCTGTCCCGGTCTTCCCGTCCCGATCCCGAGCAAATCGGGATGGGAAAATCCCGTCCCAAAATTTTCAGGATCGGGAATGTGATTTCGAGATCGGGAAAAAGTCAGGAATGGGACTTCCCGATCCCGAATATATATATATGTAATTTTTTAAAACTATTTAAGAAAACAAGACCAAATGTAAAATAAAATGTGAAAATCCCTAACACCCTTAATGTAATATTTATTCTTTTAGTTTATTTAGTAACTTCGTTTATTATTTATTAAATAATTATAATTTTTTGTTCTTGTCTTTGTTCTTTTTGCTGCTGAATCGACAACCTTAAGCATGTATTGGACTAATTATACATTTGTATTAGACTTATTTAGTACAATATGATATTAGGCAAATTATATATTTGAACTAGACTAAAGGAAACACAACAAAAAATTCAATATAGAGATTTTTTTAAAAAAAGAAAGAAAATCCGAGATCGGGAAATTCCCGATCCCGAGGATCGGGAAATTTTCGGGATCGGGAATGGTATTTCCCAATCCCGAATGGCCCTAGCTATTCCTAACACCGCCAAATTTGTCTCTTCAAATCAGCCCTCCCAACACTAAACCCACAACTTCAAATTGGAGAGCTTTGGACTCCTCTCACTCCTCAATGCCCAAATCAAAACCTTACCAAAATAATCTTATTCACAATCACTCCTTCGACCTTTCTCTCTCCTCTTCCAATATTCACCATATTATTTCCTCCTTAACACCTCCTCCTCCTTCTTACTCTTCACCTTGCAACAACTCTAACCTCACTATTAACTTCCACCACCACCACCACCATCATTTACTCCAAAACAACATCAATAATGCCAATCCCTTATCGTCTTCTTTGTTGTTTCACCACAGGATTTCTTAGACCCATCAGAGGAATCCCTCTCTACCAAAACCTATATTATTTTTCAATCGAGTGAAACTTTAAAGTATGTGTTTTTTTTCAATTGGTCAATGGTGAAGTGAGTTGGCATATAATGGACACTTGGATACTATATGTGGGACCCACAAAAAGAAAAATAATGGCGTTTGAGATATTTAAAGGAGATATTTTATATTTATTTTCATAATTTTATAATAGGCCTACGTTGTTTGACAGGCTTAATAGGCTTTTTAGTGAGCTTAGGATTGACCTTTTAAGCTAAACATGCCTTTTAAAAGGTTTGAACTTGTTCCTATTATCAAACAGGCTAAAAATAAGCTAGACCATAGGCCCTGACAAGCTGCTTGCGGTTTCCACCCCCTCCTCTTTAAGTTCTAATAGCACGAAATTTTGTCGTTTTATGATGGAAATGGTAAGGCTTATTTCAAAATTGGCTTTTTACTTTTTCCCACAACGCCCAAGAGATGAAGGAGAAGGGAGTTATAGAGGCAGAGAGTGATGTTTTAAAAATCGGATTGAACGTTGAGCCGGAAAGGCCTGTGGATCATGGTTCGTTCGGTCCATCCAGTCGGATTGATGGTCGAGTCGGTACTGTAATTATTAAATAAAAATAATTTTATATAAAAAATATATCAAATAATTTAAAAATAAATTTAAATAATTTATTCTCATAATAAATTAACAAACTTATATAACAATATATCTCACAATTCACAAATTATTGGTCATAAAATATAGTACAAACACAAATAAATATTAAAATAAAAAATGAAAAAATAAGGGTGATGTTGCTTTTTGTCGCTAAAGTAATCAATTAATAATTAGGACAACCTACTAATGAAATATAGTGGCAACTTAGGTCAATCTCCCAAGGAGCAATCTATGAGTTTTTCTTTAGGTTGAATTTCGGTGATGAAAAATGCAATGAAATAAACCTAAGTTAAAATGTATGACACTACTACCTAAATGCAAAATGCAAATAACTCTAAAACTTATATGAGAAAGAAACTAACATAAATGAATGCAAACACAATTTCTTTAAGGGGTTTTTTATGATAGGGAAATTGAAATCCTAAGCAAAGAGATTAAGAAAAAGCAAGGCAAACAACGAAGATTTAATTTAGTTATGATGATAAAGGGGACAACTTAGGATTCACATGGGGTTAGCTTTCTTAGCCCATATCAATTTATTAGAGCAAAGTGAGATTGATAAAAGATTGAAATTAATAGAATTAATCAACTAACTGAAACTAAAAATCCCTCAAGTTCAATACAGCTAATCCACTAGAAAACTCATAATGGAATAAACACTAGTTAATGAAATCCATTAACACCAGTCAAAATAGTTTCAAGATAGTTTTGGGAATCATGTTCACAATTGCGTAATTAAACAACTAGACAATTAATCAACCAAATTAAACAATCAATCAAGAGGTTAAGCTCAAATTAACAATTAAATTAATAATCTAATTGACAATCAAAGGGTTTGCAAACAAAAATCCCAACAATCATTCAAGCACAAAATTAAATCCAAAATATCAATTAATTCAAATTAAATATGTCTACAGTTTAAAATTAGATTATTTAAGAAAATAATTTAAAATTATTTAAAACTAAATAATCTCAAGTTTTAAAACAAATTGATAAAAAGAAAGACACTTCTTTATAATCTTTAAATACAAGCTCCTAAACTTTATCTTCCGTCATATTTCTTCCAAATGACCTCCCAAGTAAGCTCACGCTGCCATTAAATCTTCCCTTCTTCGAAAGACCAAACAACTTACGGACAAGTCGAAGAATGGGTGGAGAATAGGGTGGTGATGGGGTTAAAATGAGAATTTTTTAGATAGGTCCCTGGTCAAAGCCCATTTTGACTAAGGCCTCCATCTTCAAGAGACACACACCCAACTGTGAAGGAGCACAGGCCCGAAACAGTTTTTGGGCTTAAACTGTAAACAGAAAAAAAAAAAGAAACAGCAACGGTGGGGACCCGAGAGTGAAAAGAGAAACAGAAATGGAGGACCCATGGACATAGAATATGGATATAGGGGACCCGAAAAGCTGAGAGTGAAGATCATATAAGGGGGACGCGAGCTGTGAGACACGAGAGCGCCGCAACGCGAGGACCTTCATTCTCTCCTTAACCTGCCTCATCTGCCCTTGCGGCGGCCAGTGCTTGACTGTCACCACAGATCCTTACCGCTGGCGAGCTCCTTTCACCGTCCACAATAGACAGCTGCAACACAAATCCGATGAACTTTGCCTCTTAACCGTGCTGCCACCAAGCCGGAGTTGTGAGGAAGAGATACGCGAGCTGAGAGTTTCAGAGAGGAGAGTGTCGTGTCTTCACCACCACCGACGTTCACAACGTCACTACCGTGAACAGAGCTCATAACAGAGTAGAAGATGAGACCATCATCCCTGTTCATCACACCACAACAAAAACCATCGTCACCATCTTCCTGCTTCACCGCCAGCAGTGTCCTCCCTCTGTTTTAAATCATTCCAGACCACTTCCCCTGCTCTTGAACTGTCTCGGCCGTGGCTTGTTCTAATTCCCTGTGTTAATATTTCAGAGCTTAATTTCATTGTTTACAGCTAATTGGTGAATTGATTCAATATGTTACATGGCTGAAACTGTGAATATATTTGGGGACTTTGTGATGACAAATTGCAGTGGCTGATTCTCAAATCCTCTAGAGTGGTGGTGATGGCTTGAGCTTGGAGCTTAAAGGGGAGTGTCTTACCATTTAATTTCTATCTTTAATCCTTTTGTATTAATTGAATTCTAGGTTTAGAGTTTAATTAATTATTGGAATGGGATTTTGTAATGGGGTTCCATGCAATTTATGAGATTAAATGGTTATTTGGATTTAATTGTGTGCATTTGACACCTTGGATTTCATTAGTATCAATTTCATGCAATTGACTTGGTATAGCTTTTGCTTGAGGTTGTTATGAACATTTAATTGTGATTGTAATGCAAGGGTTCTTGGTTACTTGTGTCATTGCATTTCATTGATTCAAATTGCTAGTGTTTAAATTGGGTTTCGGTTAGAGGGACTAATTTCCACCCGGTGTGGAGGAATTAATTCACCTAACTCAAGCTAGCTCAAAGGGTCTTTTGAGCAAATTTGTCGAACTAGCACACTCCCAAATTAATTGAAGCAAGGATAGCTTGAATCATTGCGCTAGAGGATTATCATCTTATATTTATCACTTGCATTTTTAACCAATTTCCATTCCATATCAATTTTATTCCAAAAATCCAAAAATATTAGTTTTAAAAGCATTTTAGTTTAATTGTAATTTAGTTGTTAGATAAAAAGCTCAAAGATCATTTTTAACTCATTTCATTTCAATCATTGCACTTAGTTTCTAGGTAATTAATAAAAGGCTCTTTGAGAGACGATCCGGGATTGTACCCTATATTGCAATCCTTGGTTTAAATTTTGAAGAGGTTACCAAGGCATAAAAGCCGACAAAGCCTTAATTCTTCAGTAAGCACTGGAGTAATAAACAAATTTTGTGAAGGCTTACTTGAGTAGCCACTCGAGTAAGGGAAGCCATTACTCGAGTAGCCACTCGGGTAATCAAGGAGAATTTCATCCAGTGAAGTACTTCCAAAATTTGGACAAAGTTACTCAAGGGAGTACTCTAGTAATCTGCAAAGTTATATAGATCATTACTCGAGTAGCCACTCGAGTAACATGATTTTTAAAGGCATCACTCGAGTAACCAGGTCAAAAATCTTCCAGTAGCTCTCACCCAAGAAATGCAACACTTTACTCAAGTAGCCACTCAAGTAACCAGGTGAGAAAAAGGATTTACTTGAGGGACCACCCGAGTAATCTGCGGAGTTATTTGAGGCATTACTCGAGTAGCCACTTGAGTAATCAGAAAGCAAACTATCAGCCAAGAATTTGATGCAATTACTTGAGGGAGTAATTGAGTAATATGCCAGGTTATTTGAAATCTACTCGAGAGACCACTCGAGTAAGATGTGAAGAAAATTGAAGGCCACTCGAGTAGCCACTCGAGTAACCAGATTACCAGAGTTAGCACCCTAGTAACTTGTAAAGGAAAGACATGGTCACTTGAGTAACCACTCTAGTAATCAGGTATTTTCAAGGTTTGTAATCTATCTCACTCCATGTCCTACCCGAGTATTATCTTATGAAACATGTTGAGTTAACCACTACCATATTTTTTATAGGGTTACTCGAGGGACTACCCAAGTAACAGACATGATCACTTGAGTAGTCACTCGAGTAAGGCAGTCCAGAAATTATACTTTTCATCGAATGTTTATTAAATTGATTTCTATATGATTAACTCTTCATTGCATTAGTATTCTTAGAACATTTGCAGAGAAACAATGAAAGATCTTGCCAGAAGTAAAAAGTCAAATAAAAGTCTGAGATCTCACCTACCGCTACCTACCGCAAACAGATAGTTTTCAAAATTCGAAGAATAGTCAACCGTTGCTACGTGACTCTAACGGACATGTTTGAATTGCTTCCAACAGACATTACAAATCATCTATATATATGAAGCATTCAAAGAAAAGAAAACAAGATACAAGAACTGAGAACTCATATCGATTATTACACTCTTAGTGCTTTGTTTTCTTATACTCATTTATTATACTTCAGTTATTACATATTTGCTCTGTAAGAGAGTTTTTCATTACAAACTCAATATTTGTTATTGAGACAACTTAAGGTAGTAGAACCTTGAGTTGGGGATTTGAGTACAACGTGTAAGGGGGAGCGAGTGTCCAAGTGAAGGAACTTGTTGTGTACTGAGGTGCCAAGAATCCACTGAATCTTGGAGAGTATAGTGAAACTCTCAGAGATGCTCTGAGGACTGAACGTAGGTCAAAGTGGTTGTAGCCGAAGCAGTATAACTCCCGGTGTACACTTCTGTGATATTTCTCTTTACCCTCAACTGGTTTAAATATTCTGTCAATTTTCTTATACGTAGTGAAATTTTTAGCATCACCCAATTCACCCCCCTCTTGGGTGAAATGCTTGCACTAACAATAACCATTTCACTCCATTAATAAACTTAAAAGTAACCTTTCAAATAAGACTTTGACAAAATTGTCTGACATCTTTATCAAAAGATAAAGTAGTATGTCAAAACAGTATATTCATAATGAGACTAAAACAACATGAGGTTAGCATGGCTGAACATGGAGAAGGCTTCCAAGAACTGTTGGTTGTATAATTTCCAATCTAATGCTTTGTCGACCTCTTCTTTGCCTATACAATATCCTTTCTAGAGTTTCATGTTGGTGTTATTGTCACTTGGTGATCATCGGCCACAGTTAATGATAGCATTAACAGATGCTCCACTATTTTCAGAGGTATCATTTGTTAGTTTCATTATCTTTAAACTATGAACCTTTGTTCTAATGCTTTTACGACTATATACCCTTTATGTATGATATACAGAGCTACAGGGGCTATGACAATTGCATGATTAAATAAAAAATATACAGTTCAAGGATCATATTTTTTGAATATATTAGAGGTTCATAGTTATTCATACTTTACCTGTTAAGAACCTGGATGTTGTTAGTTCTAGCTTTAGTTTGACAGCAACAATAACTTTTACATGTTATGACAGCTAACCCTTGTATAGCTTTTAGACTTACTTGATGAAGTTGCAAATTTACTTTATTACCTTTTGGACACATCATTTAAATTCCTCATGCTTTAGGCTACACATGTTTGATACACTTGTGAAAGTAAACTGAGGCGTTAGTAGGTTATGCTAGTATAACCTTTGGTTATTTGAGATATAGGCTAAAAGACCTACAAATCTTGTCATATGGCTATTTGTTTTTGGGTAACAAGTTTAAACCACTTCCAATAGGAAGAACAACAGTTTCTACTTCCATGTAAACTACTAGCAAACAAAAAGAAAAGCTAAGGGGTAATAGTATAGTATCAACAGTACATTAATTGAGCTCATTGTTTATAACACATTAAAACAATTAATATAAAAATGAAAAAATAGTTTGGCAAGTTAAAAATTAGTTTGGTAGTGTCTAAGAATGAAAAAGTATGCTGCAATGTTCTATTTAAGTGACTATTTTGGTGTAGTTAATGAAAATAGGCATGTCCAATCAGAATTACCTATTACATAATCAAAGCACAGCAACCACATAAATGAAAAGCTGTCTTTAGACATTGCTAAATGATCAGCATATCTCCCCTTTCCTACACACTTTACTCAATTTTAGAACTCCTTTTTAATCTTTTCAGAAGGAAATATCAAATAGGTATCATATAAAAGAAAAGGAAAACCAGTTACTCATCGGTATTATAAGTTGCATTAATGGTATGGATGTGATTATAGGGGTGGGAACAGGTCAGGCGGCCTGTCAGGGGCTTGTTTAATTTAATAGACCAGGCCTAGGCTTGCTAGTAGGCCTTTTAGGCCTATCAGGCTAGCCTGGTAACAATTAAAAAAAATGACTTAAGGTTATTGTCCCGCATTCTTCACACAATCAAACCGACATGTGATAGCTCACAAAGCACTCAACTCACAACTCACAGCTCACAAGGCACTCAGCTCACACCAATAGTTGGACACTAGTACTATTCCATCTCATGTCTCAACTCTTAATCTCTTCTCACTCTTAATTCTCAGTTTCTTACATCTGTCTTTTGAGTTTCGCCAAAAAAAAATTCTTAGCTCTTAGCTCTCAATCTCCACTCCTCCTCCCCCTTCTCTAGTTCTCAGCTCTCAAGTCTCAATCTCATATAGTCATCGTCATCTCACTCTCACATCTGTCCTCTACTCCTCCTCCTCCCTTCTCCAGTCCTCAGCTCTTAATCTCATTGAGTCATTGTCCTGTCAACTTTTATTTCAACCCTCATACCAACAGATATGTCCTCACATTGTCATTGTCATCTGTCCTCCTCCTCCCTTCTCCAATTCTCTATGAGTCTATGGTTGTCGGTTGTCTGTGACCCCTCACACCGACATATCTGTCATCTCAATTCTCACATAGCTATCGCCATCGCCGTCGGTCATCCCTTCTCCGACGCTGTAGGATCTGATTGGCTTATGCGGTTGATGCTCTGTCATCCGTATTCCCTTCTCCGTTTGTAATTCAGTATGATTTTTTAGTGAATTTGGTATGGTTTGAATTCTGTTATGATTTATTGTTTTGTTCTTGGTTGTTAAACTTTGTTCTTGGATGTTAAGCTATATTCGTTAAGTTGCAAAAAATCTTTCTTGGTTATGTTAAACAAGGATGGAAGAAGACAAAGATGAAACTCTTTGCGTTAGCCAAGTCATGAAAGACAATTTGAGCAAAAAAAAGTGACAAAGGTGAAACTCTTTGCAACTAGACCATGATGAATGCCACTATTGTGCTTGTGAGTTGTGAGTGCTTGTGGGGCCAGGGGAGTAGCATAAAGTGACAAAGGTCAAAGGTGATGAGTGCTTGTGCTGTGAGTGCTTGCTTTCAGTGAGTGATGAAACAAATTATTTGTTAAATTGTTTTATACTCTAATACTATACATTTGATTATTTTTTTTGAAGGTCTTTAAAGGAGAAGAAGAAATTATATTGAAGATTTGATGTAAAGATGAGAAGGTCCAGAGGCTTTGTATTTGGTTTCATATTTTTTGATGTATATTGGATTATTGGTGTAATTGGGTCTGTTTTCTGTCGGTTTGCTTTCTGGCTATTTTCGGCCTATTTCTCAAGAGACCTATTGTGAGGCTTGTGGGATGTAAACTTGTTTAAAATGTTTTAAATTTATAGGCCCCTTAATAGGCTACAGGCCAGGCTAGGCTTTTGTATAGGCCATGCTTAGGCCTAAAAAATGGCCGCTTACAAGCCACAGGCCAGGATCAGACCATCCTAATACAAAACAGGCCTGGCCTGTTAAGGTAAAAGCCTGGCCTGACCTATTCCCACCTATAGATGCAAACATGTTTTCTCTTTTTTTGACTAGGTGAACATGTTTGTGAGCAACTAAGTCAAACTAAGTAAAAAATATTACCAACAAATTTATTAGCCTACATTACAACCTATAAGAAAGACAAAACCTATACCATTGTATAATCATAAGTCTTCACTTTATCATCTTTACTTTTTCCTATAATCATTTATCAAAGAAGCTTTCTCCCTATCACAAAAATAGACTTTCCAAACAAACTGCAAAACTGACTTTTCCTAAAGTTTGATTGATCTCAAATAAACTGGTTTGATATGAAAGATTGCTAAAAATTAAAATCAAAGAGTATGAAGAAAATATATATATCAGTAAATGTAGAACGAATAAAGATCTGGTTTCTATTGGATTTCTGTCATTTAAATGTAGATAAAACTTTTCAATAGGTATAATCAATAAAGGGAAAGCACTATTGATAGCTTGAGAAAAACATGATGTTCTTTAACTATAGAGCTCACAGCTTACTCCAACGGTTCATGTTTCTCTGAAGGTTATATATTTGCTACTATAGAGCCAAAAAACTCACAGGTTTGTACCGGATACATGTCAAGCACTGCTTTATGTCAAGAGAAAGGGAGAAATCTGTACCTAAAAGAGCAATCCTATTATCCATTCTTTTGGTAAACATGAGTATTCTGCACTATTCATTTGCAATCCTCCCATTATTCACTAATGGATGCAGGACATTTGTTGATAGTGATTGAGAATAGCAATAGCAGAAGCTATAACCATTTCTGCATGCTTACCTTGTTTAGAAGAAAAGTGAAGCCAACATCTGCAATCTAACTGTAGATACAGAGAATTAGTGTTAAGGATTAAATACTTTATTGAAAAAGAACATTATCACGTTCTAATATAGACGGAAAATATTTATGACTAAAAAAAGGAGTGATAAGGCACAACCAATAATAATTGAATCTTGATATGATAAAACATGAACCAAAAAATTGATCTCATTGAAAAACATAATGTAAAGGAAGAGGAGAATGGAGCCAGAAACTCCATACCTTGCAATGAAGAAGAATAATCAAGATATTTTACATATGAGTCCAAGCCCTATTTACTATCTAAGATTCGGTTTTTTTGTGAGTCCAAGCTTTTAGAATGGTAGAATACCCTTATGTTGATTGAGTAAAGAAGAAAGGGAGAGATCAAAGACGAAACGGAAGAATGGCGGAAGAGTACAAACCTTATTAGCATCAAGAAGCTACAAAAGAAAAGGACCAGAAAACTTCATCGACGGTGAAGGCAGAGAGAACTAGGCTTGAGTGAGGTGAGGTGATCCCTTACTCTTCAGTGTAGATGACTAAGAGAGAGAGAGTCGGAGAAGAAGAAATTTGATGGGGATTGAAAGAAAGGGCTCTTGAGATAAGGTGGAAGCTCTTGAGATAAGTTGGCTATGAGAGAAACAAAGGAAAAAGAGAAAGGGAGGAGGAAAGGGCATTGCAGCTGGGGAGTGCATAAGATGAGAGAGAATTTGAATCCCCTATGGCCCATATACGAGACATGTCACCTGAGAGAAGGAAAGGCCCTCAGGGAAATAAAAAGCAGGGAGTAAAAGGGAGAGGAGTGAGACGAAGGGCCATGTACCTAATTTTAATAGAGTTATTTTAAAAGATGAGTCAAAGGGACACGGCTTGCATGGAGCCCAAAACGCAATCAGATTAGCTTGTGAACAGTGATCTGAGTCTTGTTTCAAAAATAAGCCATTTTTTATCTTAGGATATTAGATGCACCTCCAAAAATATTTTAGAGCACTCAATGGCACCTTAATCCAATAAAATATAGGGAAAATACCAGTTAGGTCCCAAGGTACAGAATTAATCCCAAAAAAGTCCCTTTGCAATTTCCAATGTCAGAAAAGTCCCTAGGGACTTTTCTGACAGCATTTCCCTTTGAGCAATTACTAAAATAGCCCCCACTTGTAAAACGAGCTTAAGGTGTTGTAAACGTAGCAACAGGTGTTGTAACATAAACCATTTAAACTTTCTTTCTCCCAAGTTGTAAATGCCGCTTATGAAGTTGTTAATATAACTGAAGATGTTGTAAATATAGCAGACCATATTGCAAACGATGATAGAAGAAAGTGGAGCCTAAGTGTTGGCTTGTTGCACAAGCTACTGCCCTGGTGGGAGTGGTTGTAAATGTAGCTTAAAAACTTGTAAAAAGAGCTAAAGGTGTTGTAAACGTAGCAACAAGTGTTGTAACATAAACCATTTAAATTTTCTTTCTCCCAAGTTGTAAACGCCGCTTATGACGTTGTTAATATAACTGAAGATGTTGTAAATATGGCAGTAGCTTGTACAACAAGCCACAACTTAGGCACCACTTTCTTCTACCATCGTTTACAAGATGTTCTGCAATATTTACAACTTCTTCAGTTATATTAACAACGTCATAAGCGGCGTTTACAACTTGGGAGAAAGAAAATCTAAATGGTTTATGTTACAACACTTGTTGCTACGTTTACAACACCTTTAGCTCTTTTTACAAGTTTTTAAGCTACATTTACAACCACTCCCACCAGGGCAGTAGCTTGTGCAACAAGCCAACACTTAGGCTCCACTTTCTTCTATCATCGTTTACAATATGGTTTGCTATATTTACAACATCTTCAGTTATATTAACAACTTCATAAGCGGCATTTACAACTTGGGAGAAAGAAAGTTTAAATGGTTTATGTTACAACACCTGTTGCTACGTTTACAACACCTTAAGCTCGTTTTACAAGTGGGGGCTATTTTAGTAATTGCTCAAAGGGAAATGCTGTCAGAAAAGTCCCTAGGGACTTTTCTGACATTGGAATTTGTAAAGGGACTTTTTTTGGATTAATTCTATACCTTGGGACCTAACTGGTATTTTCCCTAAAGTATACTCTATCCGGTTCTAATTATAAGACAAAGTTGACTTTTTTAGAGAAATTAAGGAAGCTAATTAAATTACTTTAGAGTATTTTTATTTTTATTTTTTTCTTCAAACTAATTAGTTTGACTAATAAATTACTCCCTCTGGTCCTAATTATAGGACAACATTTGGAAGTTGATCTTGGTCCTAATTATAGGACAAAATTTTAATTTTTATCAATTTCTTCCCAAAATACCCCCATTGCTTTAGATAATGGTTAGATTGCCTCGTCTGACGTGTGGTACCATGAAGTATCAAACATACACCAAATAAAATACCATGAAAGTAAACACAGAGAGGTGGAGAGAGAATATTGATTTAAATAATGCTTGAATTGCCTCATGGTAGACTCATGTAGTATTCCTAAATTATCCTTATTAAATAAGGGTATTTTTGAAAAATAAATAAAATTAAATAATTTAACTACTGTCCTTAATTTCTCCAAAGTTAGATAAATATGTTCTATAATTAGGACCGGAGGGAGTAATATATAATCTAAGGATACATAACATATGATATGATTAAGTAACTTATTTAGCTTCCTTAATTTCTCTAAAAAAAAAGTCAACTTTATCTTATAATTATGACCGAAGGTATTATCAATTTTTCTTACCCTTCAAATTTAGTATTTTTCTTACACTGTCCTTATTATTGATTGCACTTATTAGGAGTTATTTTCAAAATAAATAATTAAAAAAAGCGTATTTTAGAGAATCAACACACAAATGTTTTCCAAAACTAACTAAACTATTTTTTAAAAAATTTTTATAAACTATTATTTTTGTATCTACATTTAGATAGGAAGAACTATTAATATTTAGTTTCCCCATGCTACTGCACCAGCAGGTGTATATAAATATACATATATATATATATATATATATATGCCCTCTCTGTAAAAACTAACTAATTATTAATATTATTTTGTCCTTTTATAGAAAAAGGCACATAAGCACTCTTAGAAAAAATGGGGAAAATGATCAAATTAACAAAGTAATTGGGAAAATAAGACCTAATTCAAAATATCCAATGGAAAAATATATATAATTTATCTTCCATGATTATGCACTTCTTCCAAAGCTTGCAATCTAAGTCACTTCCCCAATTAATTTTGTTTTGGACTAGACACTTCCCCAATTAATTTGCTTACCATCCTCCTTCCCAAATTTTCTTGAAATCTAATTTACTGGACAAGTTGACCGTCGAATATCAAAAGTTGTTCAACATTGTCGTTTGTCTTCCACGACTTCCGTTTCATTGCACCTTCGCTAATCCTCACAATTTGTCAGCCCCAGGACGCAAGTAGCCCGACGCAAGTCGTACATATTGTTTTGACTTGGACAAATCTTTAACACTTCTGTCTTCTGTGAAATTAAATCTAATCTTAAATATAATATCTCAATCATTTTATTCTTATATTTATCATTTTCCTCCAAATTAATTTTTCCTAACTTATTATGAATTGATATATAATCTATTATTATATAGAGTTATTTTAAGAAAATTATCTCATATTTGTTATAAAAAATAATTTATCTCATTTATTAATTTGTCTAAATTGTTAGTTAAGTAAGTTTAAGGGCGGAGGTAGTATTTATAAAAGTTTGGACACGTGGAAATATTAGAACAAGGAGACATATTCAAAAGAAGAGAAGCGAGAAAACAAAACGTTGGGCAAGGGCCTCTAATGCTCCCACTCTCTAATGTTCTTTATAATGTCTCAACATCCCAAATATATTTTTCTTTTTCTCTTAATCATTAGACTTTACAAAAAAAAAGGGTGGCATTTTAATATCTTTTGTAAAAAAAAAATGGTGGAGATTTATATTCTTTATGGTTTAAAAAAATCAAAACTACCCAATTAAAGGCCTCTATTTTGGAATTAGCTAGAACCATGAAAAATGCACAGAAGAAAAGGAGGTTGTATAATAGGACGGAATGTTATGACATTGTTAGGACCTCCAGCAGCACAAGTGAAAGCTGTGCCATTATTATCACAATCGTAGCTGTAAGCATCAGGACATTGCCGCTTGAAAAACTGAGTAATCAGTGGGATGGCAAGTTTCCGGCGAGTAAAAGCTCCCACTACAACAATACTCATGCTGGTTAAAAGTCACGCAAGCACTCTTGCAGGCAATCACGTTCCCACCGGAGTCCCTTATAACATCCCAAGTTCTGAGTTTAGAAAATAAAAAATTAGTCTAGATTAAACTACTAAACCCAGTTGAACTAAATGTCTTAAGTATATTAGGAGAAAAATACTTAAGATAATTATAAAAATTATTTAAGAGCTTAGATATATTGAGGAAATAATATGAAACGTTATTATGAGGAGTTAGAGAAATTATAAAGAGGCTTAGTTCCCCAAAATGGCCTAAATAATTTTAAAGTTAATTTTGAGATTTAAATGCATATTTTCCCTAAAATTCGAGGAAAAATAGTTAGAGGTCATAATTTGGCTTGAAAGTTTCAGGAAAATTATTTCAAGGCTTGAAGAAGTTAATTAAGGAAGAAAATCCTTATAAAGCTGTAAGGATTAATTTAAGAAGATTATAAGGTGATCCAATACCAATTTAGGAAAGGGAGAAAATTAGTAACTATATTGTTCGGACCCGAAAATCAAAATTGAGCTAAAGTTAAGCAAAATTATATGATTCAAGAGATTTAAGGGATTTTAAATTAGACAAATTAGGAAAAGAAAAGCCTTGTGAGTAAGCCCAATAAAATAAAAATACACACATGAATAAATTAAAACACATGCGCACATGGACACATGGCATACTCACACAACACACAAATACACCACTCCACCAACCCACTCAAATAAAAGAAAACAGGGAAAATGACACCTAGGTCCCAAGCAACAGAAAAAATACCATAAAAGTCCCTTTGAAAAGTCAATGGTTAGAAAAGTCCCTAGAGACTTTTCTGACATGAATTCCCAATGTCCATTTACACAATTACCCCCACTGAAATAACTACAGAAAGGCACAGGAGGAGAGGAGGGAAGGCACATTTTTGTGATTAAGGAGAAAGAGAAAAATGCATAGACGATGTGCGTAGGAGGTGCAACATTGAAGGGATACAACATGCTATTAATATCGTTGGGAATGTCTTCTTCTTCATCATCCATCTATGGGTAGTGAGGTACAGAAGCAAACTGGAATTTTTTGTGTGTGTGAAAGTTGGTTGAATTGAGATTGAGGAGTTGGTCGAAGGTTGGATCTTGGGCTCAAAAATGGAGTAAGTGGTAGGTGGTAGACAAGAAATGTTATGAATTTGCTACACATATGATCTTGATAATTGAAGTTGGGGTTTCACCTTGGGTGGGCTGTGTTTATGTTAGAGTGCTATGTTTTTGTGGCAAGGTTACAGAGGAGCTGTTGTGTTTTAAGTGAGAATGGTGAATGTAATTGTTATTCTTTGTTGTGAAAACGCTGAAATGGAAAAAAAATTGTTGTAGATTTGTGCAGATGTAGTTGTTAATTTAACAGTTGTAGTTGTTAATACTGAACATGTGCTCTGTTTTTGGGCAATGTAATAGAGGGAATGCTCTATTTTTAGGGAAGCAAATAGAGGTTTGGCCTTGTTTTAAGTGGGTCTGATTGAATGTTACTGTGGTTTGTGTTATTAGAAAATGCACATGTCTAGCAAAAAAACGTGTTGTTAATATGTGCATATGTAGTCATAAATATTTCTGTGAAAGTTGTTAATACAACATTTGTGTTGCAGATTCTCATGAAAGATGAGAAGTTGTTTGGTGAAGAATATATTATATTTCTTTCATGTGGGGGGATGTTTTTAAATGGTGGAGAAGATGAAGTGCAATATGTTGGTGGTTTGGTAAGAACAAGATGCGTAAAGAAAGGCACAACATATGAGGAGTTGTGAAGAATCATATCATCCATAATGGGAAAAGAAATGAATGAAATCCAAATGAAGTTCAAAGTTACCCTTGATACATCAACATTTATGGATCTTGTAGATGATGAAGGGGTGCATCATTTAATCAAATTTAATGAACAATATGGTCATGTGTATATTGAAGAGGATGGTGATAATGACAATACAGAACTAGCAGTAAATGGTCAAATATAAGAGCAAGAAGTGTAAGTTTAGTTGTCCTAAGAAAAGTAATTTTTTCCAACGTTAGTATGTGCAAGAGCACTCTAACTTGTCATTTCTTGTAGGATTGATCATTTGTTTGGAGGTGAAGGAGGAATGTGTACGTCCCCATATGGTTTGTTAAATGAAAGTCAAGTGATCCCATCATTGACTTGTGCTACACAAATGGTGCCAACACCCATACCAGAAATGAATCATGGAAAATGGAAGGATTTAATTATTGGAGTAGGACAAATTTTTCTGAATGTTGTGAGCCATCATCAAATGTTATACAAATATAGCATTGAATACAAGTTTTCATACCAATTCATAGGGATATTGACAAATGGGCTCTAAGCAAGTTTCCTTTCAAAAGGTGGGATAACATAACTAGTTATCTTGCAGAGTCTTCTAATGCATAGATGCTGATAGAGAAGAAGCATATCGTATCAGTTTTAATTCATGAGCTTTGAGAGAAATTAGCACAAAAATTGCTTGCAAGCAAGATGGCTATGGCCAATTGGTAAAATGGAGTGGAACCTAATATTGAAGATAAATTGCTGCAACAAGTTAAACATGCTGAAAATATGAAAGCAACATATTATGGAGATAATCAGTTCTTGGTTCAAAGTAGATGTAGGGATGCCATAATTTATGTGAATGTAGATCTTGGTGAAAGAAAATGCACATGTCTAGCATGGCAAATGAGTGAGATACCTTGCGCCCATACATGTACAGCTATTAAGCTACGTAGTAGTAATGTGTACACATTTGTAGATGACTGGTTCAAAGTGGAAGCACAAGGAAAAATATATGCAAGTACCAAGAGGCCAATCGCAACTCATGATTGTCCACAAACTGAGTCTTCAACAGTCATACATATGCTGACACAGACATTCTTAAACCCTCCAATAACTACAAGGCCGCCAGGGAGACCAAAAAGGAAAAAGAAGGGAATCTCAGATTCAAAACAAGAAGCTGTATCATTGTGGGAGATGCAATAAGGTTGGGCACATAGTCAAAACTTGCAAAAATCCAAATCCAAGCTAAAAACAAGGAGTACATGAGTGTAGATGCTTTTGATAGTTACTTTTTGGTTATGTATATATAGATAATGATTTAGTCACATTCTCTGACCCCTTTTGCTTATTGAATGTATCCCCAACTTGGTGTATCTATGTAAAGATCATATCATATTAAGTGGAATAAGTATATGAAAAAAGGTACTTACTCATACTACTTAATATTTTAATGTCATAGTATATATGGAAATGATAAGCTATTTAGTTGTGATAGTACAGGTATTAAGTTGCAACAAATGGGTAGAAAATTTTGTTTAAAATTATGTTGTGTTGTTGTCACAGGGGGCACATGAACTTGTACAAATATGAGAAGGTTGGCCAATGACCTTGTGAAAATAACTCTTTTTGTTGTGAAAACATACATAAGGCCTTGTGAACAAGGCCTTCAGCTGTTGCAAATGTGGCATGAGGAATTTTAGGCACATTGAGTCATTACTGGGTTCAGCTGATAGTAAGAATCTGTCACACTGAAAAAATTTAACTGCCTAGAGGACGTTGTTAATATGACTTATGATGTTGTAAATAAAGCATTACATGTTGTAAAAAATGACAGTGGTGGCAGCAAAGTTGTGCATGTTATTGCTTCTTGCACAAGTTATTGCCTTGGTGTAATAGCAGAAAATAGTTATAAACATAACTTAATGAGATGTAAAATTAACTATACATGTTGTAAACGTAACTGAAGCTGTTGTAAACATGACACAAGTAGTTAACCATTCCCATGTGTTCAAGTAACTTTAAATGTGGCCAAGTGGTAGAGGAAGTTGTTAATATGACTTATGATGTTGCAAATAAAGCAATACATATTGTAAAAAATGATGTTGCATGTTATTGCTTCTTGTACAAGTTATTGCCCTGGTGCACCAGCGAAAAATACTAGTAAACATAACTTAATGAGTTGTAAAATTAACTATATATGTTGTAAACACAACTGAAGCAGTTGGAAACAAGACACAGAGTGGTTAACCCTTCCCATGTGTTCAATTAGCTTTAAATGTGGCTAGGTGGTAGAGGAAGTTGTTAATATGACTTATGATATTGTAAATAAAGCATTACATGTTGTAAAAAATGATGTTGCATGTTATTGCTTCTTGCACAAGTTCTTGCCCTGGTGCACTAGTGGAAAATAGTTGTAAACTTAACTTAATGAGTTGTAACATTAACTATACATATTGTAAACGTAACTGAAGCTGTTGTAAATACAACACAAAGTGGTTAACCCTTCCCTTGTGTTCAATTAACTTTAAATGTGGCCAGGTGGTAGAGGAAGTTGTTAATATGACTTATGATATTGTAAATAAAGCATTACATGTTGCAAAAAAATGATGTTGTATGTTATTACTTCTTGCACAAGTTATTGCCCTGGTACACCAGGTGAAAATAGTTGTAAAAATAATTTAATAAGTTGTAAAATTAACTATACATGTTGGAAATGTAATTGAAAATGTTGTAAACCAATTTATGTTGTTCAATTCACTCATCCAAAAGCTATTTGAGATTTTGAGAGTTGGTGGAGCAATCATGCATCCAATAACCTTGGTGGTTGCTGATTGACATGCAGACGAAGTGGTTACATGTTAAAATAACTCATGTTGTTGTAAACTAAGCTTTATCAATTGTAAACAATGCCATCCGTACAGGTACACTTGCTACAGACCAAGATCTTTTTATGGTGCAATGACAGAAATAAGTTGTAAAATTAATTGCATAAGTTGACAAATTAGCTTAAAAAGTTGTAAAATCAGTGTTTATTGTGGTCACTATTCATAAGAACACAGTTGTTAAAATGACATCTAGTGTTGTGAAAACATGCATATCCACTTGTAAATCAGAAAAAAAAAGGGTATGGTGACCTTGGTGTGTAAAGACACTGTTTCCTTCACCTGTGAAACAACTTCAATAAATGACTAAACATGTTGTAAACATATGCATAATATGTTGTTAAAGTCCGCACTTGACAAACTTGAAAGTAAATCATTCCATACAAACATGTTGTCAAAATAACTGATTATGTTGCCAAAATAACTCATGATGTTGTTAAACATCTCTGTACATGAGTACTACATTAGTGCCTTGTGCTGCAACACGGCATTCCTACAAAATATCAACACAAGTACATTACAACTAGCCATAACCATAAAATAAAATCTCAAATGCTACATGTCTTTCCTCCCCTTCATTAGTTGATTTCCAGTGATAAGGGACAACACCTTTTATGCATGTTTGTTCTACTCATATGTCACTAGCCACCATAAACATTCCACCTGTTGCTGTCGAATCTGATTATTAACAAGCTTAGGCATGGTGTACCCTTCTTTGTCATGTATAGAGCCATCCCAGCTATGTAACCATGATAGAACATGAACACCACATGAATCGCTGCAAAACAAAGTAGCACATACATAGTTTCAATATTATAACAATCGAATGGTTCAAAAAACCTAAATTTGAAAGAGTGGGAGGGAAAAAAACACTACTAATGTATCAGCCTGGATATGCACTTTTGCCCAGTTCACTTCCTTTGATATTTCTTCTCCTTTGTCATATACTTCTGATTTAACTCAACAAAGCACTTTAACGATGCAATCTCTCTACATATTATAAAAAAATGTGTCATGTCAGAATACAACAATGACGACTGCACACAAACCATTTAAGAAAGTAGTACTTACACACTGCAATGCCAGCCGTTCTTTCGCTTGAAAATCTTCTTTTTGTTTTTTGCTCAATCTCTTGGTTTTTTTTGGAGGGTTAGCTTCTGAACGTGCATCTTCTGCTAGCTTTTGTGCCCTAGCATATGTGAAGTAGTCAACCAATGAGTCCAGCGCATAGAACTGCATTGTCTTTGTCTTTAAAACGTAATAAAACCAATGATTAAGGGCAGTGTAAGAGCAAAAATGAAGTCATAATCCCTAATGTTGTATCCAATATGTTCAGGGAAGATCTCTACTGTATGCGATTCCAATGACCAGATCTTCGAATCCGCAGACATTTGTTGCATCAATTCTACAGAAAATATGTGTCTAGTTACCTGGCTACTCTTGTGTACTTGATCCCCCACTAACGTCCATAAACTATGCACCATTACAAAAATGTAAGAAATTCATAGACTTCAATTAATAAAGTATGAGTTTATTGTACAAATAACTTACCTTGTTACTAATCCACCCCCATGGATGAAGACAATATAGTTTATCGCTGGTCAAGAAATAATCATAAATATCCATAAACTCCCTAATAAAGAAACAAGCGTACAAAGTTAGTTTTCGTGATTTGAATCGATTGAGATTGAAGAAGTGTAATAACTTACTCCTTCTCCTCCTCTTCTGAATTAGATCTTGTAATGCATATTTGATATAAACTTTCCTTATCCTTGTCATCTTTACTTATCTTCTTACCCATTGTTGACACCCAGGGAGAGGCAATAGCAGGTTTCTTAACCCTTATAGATTTCTTCAATTGTAATTCTTCCTTCCTTTTCGATTCCACTTCCTCTTTATCTCCTATAGCAGCTGCACCTTCTTGTTTTTCCTCTGACCCTTCGTCTTCATTTATAGACTGCACTTCATCGTCTTCTTCATTGAATACTTTGGACAGACTGCACTTTATAATCTTCATTTATAAACTGCACTTTATCGTCTTCTTCCTCTGACCCTCAGTCTTTCATATGTTCTCTTGATTTCCTGCAAATTAAGAAGGACAAAAAATTAATTAAATACTTTGGATAGAATGTACGGCTGACTTCAAATTTCACATCTTACCAGGTGTGTTAGTATAGTTTATTGATGCAATTTGGAAGAGGGAGGTCCAACTATATTACCTACATAATGTAGCAACCCTTGGTTGTTTTCCTTCTTTATTTGCACTCTACTCTTGACATTGTTGT
Source organism: Inga leiocalycina (assembly GCA_963242795.1). Classification (NCBI taxonomy): domain Eukaryota; kingdom Viridiplantae; phylum Streptophyta; class Magnoliopsida; order Fabales; family Fabaceae; genus Inga; species Inga leiocalycina. Next base: position 29,765,327 of record OY725328.1, read on the forward strand.
CATTCCAAAACATAATCGCATTGTCATTTGTAGAGGCGTGTAGTTGGCACAGGGGAAAATGTTGCAAGCAAAACACCTGTATATAAATTATATAACAACTTAGTAGTAGTAAATTTCAGCATCTAATGCAGCAATTTACAACTAATTAAACAAAGTCAACAAAGGTTACATACATAAAACTTGCAATTATCATCAGAAAATATATACATCTACCTACATTGATTCTGCTTGCATCTTTCCCTTTCATGACTTTTTTCTTGTACTGTACAAGTAAATTGGATAGTTCATTTAACACAAAGGTTGACCAATCGTAGTTTCTAAAAGCTCCTTTTATTGTTGCCATCACCTTCAACACTCTATCACTCACTTTAATACCTCCTCTGGGACACAAGAGAGTTCCCAACACATATATAACAAATAGGAATTCAAATTATGGATCCTCCTCTCTCTCAATTAGCCATTCTCCGATCCTCTTGTAAAGCACTATCTTGTACAGCATCTTCAATTGTTCAAAACCTTCTTCTTTGTTATTGACATTTTCCCTAATGTCCCCTCTCACACGATAAGCCCATCATTTGTTGTACATCTTCCCAACGGATGTTGAGTGACCTCCTTCTAATTGAAACATTATTAGTTGGAGGGTCAAATGCAAACATAAACTGACCATATAAATCTCAGGGGATTTGTGAATAGTATATGTTTATTAACTTGTCAAATCCAACTTTCTTTAGCTGCTCCATCCTATCTTCTCTATTATTCACACTTTGCACACTTTTATAAACTAATTAGGAGCACAGCAAGTCAAGAATGGAACCACATATTTTGTCCCTTTTGCCTCACTTCTTAAATTCTTTGCCCTCACCCTATATGCCTCCTTCTCCTTATCTTTCAGTGAGTCTCAAGCTTCTTTCATCGACTGAATCTCCTCTTTTAAATGCTTGCACTCCTTGTTCTTATTCTTCTTGTTCTTAAAATAGTCTTGTGTGAGCAATATATACCTAGACACTTTTGGCAGCCTCTCTCCCTTTCCATCTTTCCTTTTTTTGTTCTTCGGCATTTTCTGCTTAACCTTAAACATAATTACTACTTTAAACACCCACCACCAAAAACATAAGACATTAACCAATCATTTGTATCTAACGAACGAGTATTTTATGAAGTTAATTGTAATTCCATATCAGCAATGTAGAGAACAAAGTCATCTACACAATATATCAATTACACATTCATATATATATCAACAATGAAGCATAAGGGTTTACTTCACAGCCTTCAAAAGAAAGGCCTTGAAGAAAACTTTCTTCTGGAACTCATCACACACAACATACATTTTTTCATATCAACAATTGCTAATTATCCTAAAGTGACAAGTACTAATTCATACATTGATATACGTTGAACCTAACGCCAAATTAACTTCCTATATTAACCATTCTTCTGCTGGAACCACTAAAAAATAGTAATAACTAACACAAACAGTGGCATTAATAGAACACCGATTATCAACATTAACATACTCCTAAATGCAGCAATTTTAGAGGAGCACATTATCAACCTCATACCCATTGATTCAGACCTAAAACCCAATACTAGAGGAGCACATTAACAGTAAACCACATTATAAAAGAGTCCTTGGCCTTCAATGTTATTCATAAACAAACGTCTATACCCCCCCAAAACAACAACCCTGATTCGGCCATCATAGAGCAGTGACACTAGAGGAAGAAAAAATTGGAATATGAAAACCACCTTCCTTAACTAATGTATTTCCCCAACTCAATTCCAACATTCAATCTTTTGCCCCAATCCCAAACTAGTAGCAATCCAAGAGATTAAAGGTGGAATTTAACAAAAAAAAAGACATTCAAGGTGGCCAGACACTAACTGTGCAGATAACTAACCATGTGGCTTTGGAGGAGCAATGGAGGGACGCTAGGTGTTGGGAGGAGCAACACAGTCTACAGATTCAGAGGAACACTAGATTCTTTGCTGTTGGACGACTAGTCGACACTTGTGCTACGGTGGAACAGCAAATGCTTAGCCAGTGGATTGTGATGGATGCTTGGGTACCGGAGAAGCCACCGATGATGAATTGAACTACAGTTATGAGCTACACAGAAGCAGAGATGCACCGACGAAGAAGCAGAGCGTGCGAATGGCGATGGAATTTTAAAAGCCCTGGATCCATTTTGTTTCAAAAACTCACGCTCAAAAGTTTAAAATTCCTTGGGGGTAATTGTGTAAATGGACATCGAGAATTTATGTCAGAAAAGTCCCTAGGGACTTTCTGACCATTGACTTTTCAAAAGGACTTGTGTGGTATTTTTTCTGTTGCTTGGGACCTAGGTGTCATTTTTCCAAGAAAATACTGGGACTCCCTCACCTCTCATTAGATATTCAAACATAAGGAAAAGAAAGAGAGAAGAGAGAAGAAAGGAAGAGCGCTAGTAGAGAGGAAGAGTGACCGAGAGACTTGCCGAAAAAATGAAGAGGAAGGTGGCCTAAAGCCATATACAAGCTTCAATTTAGGTTTAAGTGAGTCTCTTCTACCCTTTCTCATCTTCATTTTGATTGATTTGTGGTGTTTTTGAGAACTTATGGGTTGCAGAGTTGAGTGTTGCTTGAAAAACATTTCTGTAAGCTTGAGAGTTAGAGTTGTGGCTTAGCATGTCAATTTTAGGATGAATTTTGGGGTCCTTTGGTTCTATAAAGTGGTCATTGAAATAGAGCATATGTCTAGGAGTGAATAGATCAATATTTTTGGGGTTTTGAGTCTAAAATTGAGGTTGCATGTCTCTTTTTCCTCTTATTCTTCATTGTTGAAAATAGAGGATCACATGCATGAAGTTGCATAGGTCAAAACTTGGGTTTTTAGAGTGGGTTTGAAACCAAGAAGAGCTCAGTTTAGGAAAGAAAAGATGGTGTTTTTGAGGTTTCAGTGACATGGGATTGTTTCTGTGAAGTCAGTGAGACAGATGGATTTAGGCAGGGTGATCAAGCAAATCTTTTCCACTGTCTGTGAATTTTGCAAGAACATAATAAACATCCTAAGCTTTAACATGAGTCCTAGAATGTGTCAATTGGATATCTAGAGCAAAATTTATGATTTTTGGAATATTAGTAAAAAAATTGGGAACACTCTATGTTCCAGATTCTTGACAGTAGGTAAATAGGCAAAATATACAAGGTTACTTTGATAATTTGGCTGTATGATTATTTTTCCCTTAAAGTAGACCTATATGGATTTCAATCAAATGTTAGAACTTAGGAATTGGATTTGAAAATTATAAGTTATGAATTTTTAAATTTTGAGCAGAAAATCTAGCAAATTTTGACTCTCACATTGGACAATCAGTTTGATTATGGAATTTGGGAGACTAAGTCTATAAGTGGATACTGGATAATATTTTTCTTTACAGAGGATTTCAAGAGCTTTACATAGAAACTTGAAGCACCTAAATTGGAGTTTGCTAGCTTAAGATATGCTTTTTCAAAGTTTTCTAAAATTTGAGGCAGTTTTGAGTTAAGTTGGAATAATTAATCACATTTTAGGGAATTGAGACTTGTAATAGTTTGAGAGTTTGGGACAAATTTCATAGGCCAATTTGATTAAATTTAATACTTAAATTATAGAGGTGAAAGACATATAATATATCTTAAATTAGATACACAATAGACAGAAGCCCAATTTTAGACCTATTGGGATTGGAAATAAATATATATAGTAAAGTTAAAGAGTTAATTGAATGCGTTAGAGTTTAAGGTCATGGGGAGAGATTAATTATGCAAAGTAAGTATCCTAAAGTTTGTATATTTATCTTCCCCTTACATGAATACAATGTGTAATAGAATTTTGCTCTTCCTATCCAGTAAAGGAGGAAGAAAAAGCTAAACAAGTACAAGTAAGAGGAGGTAATTTGGAAGAAGAAGCGAAAGGTAGTAAAACTTACTCTTATATAGTTTGTGCTTGATTACTTGCATGTTTATTTGTCATCTATGCCTTTGAACATGTAACATCTTTGAGTTTGTGCCATGGCTATGTGTATATGCTTGTAAGATGTTGTTCTTACTTGGCTATTTATATGTATAGTTAATCATGTCACACCCCCTGTATTCCCGTCCCTCCCTGATCACACACAAGTTCATGATGCTGCTGCGAGGTGGACTCAAAGGAATATCCACACCCTTTGCGTGTTCCTTTCACCTCTCTAGGAATTGAACTCCCAATCTGGGGGTAAGTTCAAGCTCTTGGTGAGGCCTGGTACCATTGGGCTATCGCCTTTTTATTGTCACATCCCCCGTATTCTCATCCCTCCCCGATCACACACAGGTTCATGGTGCTGTAGCCCGCCTTTTTTTTGTCAAACCCCCTGTATTCCCGTCCCTCCCCGATCACACATAGGTTCACGGTGCTACGACGAGGCCCTAATAGTACCAAGTCTCGCCAAGCGCTTGACCTTACCCCCAGGTTGGGTGTTTGAGTCTTGAGGAGGAGAAAGGAACACGCAAGTGCTACTATAAAAAAGAAAAGTTGTGGCACTTATAATTGATTAGTTGTGGCGTTAGAGAAGTACTACATATCTAGACATCACTAAAAGAAGCTGTGGCACTTGGAAGCGCCACATCATTTTAAAATTCTTTTTAAAAGAAATACCCTCCTGTGGCGCTTGTTGGAGGAAGTGCCACAGGAGGGGGATCTCCTGTGGCGCTTGCGTGAGTAAGGGCTATAGGAGACTTGACCTATTGTGGCACTTGCGTGGGTCCTCTTCCTGTGGCCCTTGATCACGCAAGTGCCACGGTAAGGTCTTAATTTTTTTTCTTTTCTTTCCTTTCCTTTTCCTTTTCTTTTTTCTTTTTTTTTGGGTACTTCCTATGGCCCTTATTTAAAGAAGTGCCACAGGAACTATTTTTTTTTTATATTTTTTGTTCATATCTCCCATAATTACATATTGCACACTGCATGGTCTAATAAACATTTTGTATCTATATCCACAGTACAGCAGAATGAAGAAAAGCAAACAATAATGATAGATAACTTTAAAATGATACAAACAGATGATTAATTAGTTAAAGTAGTACATAAAATAATTATACAATATATTGTACGTGAATGAATTATACAACAATTCAACTTGAATACATGCATGCATGACACAACAATTGCCAAGAAACAACACAACAAAGGCCAGCAGCTAGTGATGAATTAAATAGTATAGCTACCCAAAGATTTGCCTAAACACATATTCACACCATTCCTCGATCACTTCATTAAGCTGATGGTCAGTCAAAGTGTCATAATGTTGTCTTCATAATACTACACATATATACAATCAGCCACAAATTAAAAAGAATTAAAATCAGCAAAACGTAATTATCAGGCACTAATTAAATTTAATTAAAACATAATATGAAGTGAAACTAAATGACTTACTTTTTGAGGAATAAATGCTTGATCATGCGTAATTACATCTTTCATAAATTTCATGATGTAATACCCACAATCATTGTCATTGGGTTGGAAAGGGGCACTGTAAAAATATAATGCAATATTTAACTCTGTTTATGAATAAAAATTGTTTACTAACAAAGTTTGAGTAAATTAATATATCAGTACCAGTATCTTCTTCCAAGGATAGCTAAGGTGAGGGTCAGTAGCTTTAGAATAGCTTAAGGAGACAAAGACCCGATACGCAATTAATGCGCTAACAAAACAAATAGAAACTGATTACTTTTGATTATTCAATCACATATGCAAATATTTACACATACGCACATACGCTTACCTATTGAACAATAGTAACATATTAGAACGGTTTTGTGGAAAACCATCTTTTAGAGGATCTACATAGTAAATGCAAGGGCCTAAAGGTTCCGCTGTATTGATAACTATCAATATCCAATGGCGCCTAAAATATTTTAAAAAATTTGTTTCAACAATCATGGTATGATAAAAGTTAAACAATAAAAACAAACATTGTACCATTAATGACTTACCCCGCATTGTATGGCACTAAAAATAGCGTAGTTGGTGTCGCTTTCTTTCTAAAGTAATCTTTTAGATCATTAAACTGTGTATTTATATCTACTTTACCCCTATAGTAGCCAACAAGATAAGGGTTGACAAATACAAATTGGACTATATTTGTCTCCATTAAGATCTTATTGTACAAATACCAGATATAAAACAAACAGTGTCATGAAAAACAAAAGAAAAGGAATGAGAAATATTAATAACAGTGATAAATGATAATAGTCAAGTACCTTATCCAGATGTTGATAACTGAAGCACTAACCCAATCACGAGTACATATGTCATGCACGATCTCAGTAGTAACATAATCAACTAGACCACCAACATTGTAGCTATGTCTTTCAAGACATATTTCCAGTCCTCCTGCACCAATCAATTGTGGTGTAATCGATACTAATTGATCTCGATATGAGGTTGGTCTTCTTCTGCTCTATTGGCTAGCCGATGCTTTTGATTTGGGTTGCGTTGTCGAACACTTTGAGATCTTACCATAAGGTTGGATTTTTTTCTTTCTGGACTATCTACCCTGCGAAAATCAGAAAATTAAATCATAGCTTTAGATAGAAGTATGAATGAAAAGTGCAGGGAATTGTAAATGAACAACCTTTTCATATAGCTCGATAAGACCTATTGGCCAAGCAACATAGCCACCTACAACATCTTTCACCATTATTTGCTCATCCCAAGATGAGATCAGTAAGAGGGCATCTTCATTTATGCACACATCAACCCTCACTCAGAGTGTGTTATCAGGCAATGGTGAATTGTGCAGTGTCCTTATCAGTGTTTTAGGTAGCACCCACTGTAACCATGTGCTTAGAAGCTTGATTGACATATAACTTGCATTGAAATTTGCCCTATAGAAAATAGAGTTAATATGTTATAGTTCACTAAATTATAATGTAACATAAAGTTAAGTAGAGAAGAAATTAATTACCAAAGGTAAAGGGACTTTAGGCATGGAAGTGCAACTATCTCTGACACTTGGGCTATCAAAGAAGGGAACATTTTGTGTTGGCTTACATTGCACTAACTATTGTATTTGCGCTATTAACAACGCATTATGTTCTTGTATCATGTAACCCCCTGCCGTAATTAATATCCGGATTATGCAATTAACGTGAAATAGAGACCAATAAGACAAAACATCATTTATAAACCCATCGACCCAGACGGGATTTTCACAATCACATTTCGAAATCATTTACAACACGGTCTCATATTTTCACTCCGAATATAATTACTATGCGAAGATAAATTACATTTACACAATTATCAGAGTACGCAATATAAATTTCCGGCAATCCCGGAATCATATCTTCGCTCGATAATCATACGGCACATTAGCCCATACAACTCATCGATTAGGGATTACACAAACTACTCATATACATAACCAAATATTTATCCAAATATACACATATATTATCCCAATTACTTCTTGATAACCAACACTAAGCTCTCACCCAGAAACGAGTCCTCTTCGTCCTTGGATGCTTGCTTCATCCTCAATCTTCCTTCCCTGTCTAAAATGTTGATAGAGGAGGGTGAGATTCTAGGGAATCTCAGTAGGAAACACATACCAATATGCATGCAAGATAAGTATTTAATGCACGACATGCTTGCATCACAATAACACATGTTCACATCATGATATATCCGCATGCTCAATGTTTCAACAACATACTCATGGCCATAGTATAATAGAAACAGAGCTACAATCATTCTCATATGTTTCACATAATTCACGCAAGGCAATAACATGCATCAATACACAAATACAATTATCAATACATGCAGGAGAGGTAAGTTCCCTACCTCCAGTCTTTTCTCCTCGATTTGCGTGCCAGCAACTCGGGGCTTCACATTCGATCCTACAATGTCAAATGTACTATTTAGACACTCCCAAAGTGTTTATGGGGGTTATATGGAAAAATTACTAAAATACCCCCGGGGACCCGGCCCGGCCCCGCCGTACCCGGTCTAGCTGTACTTTTCCCGAAATTTTGACATGGGCTATTCTAACATATTTTCGCCCAAGGAATCCATTTCCGGACTCGGAATTATCAAATTCAATGTTAAATTACGAAATTGCCCTTGGCAGCCCTACTTTTAGGGTTTTAGGGGCGTTTCCGTAATTATGCTTTCTCGGCCTTTTCCGAAAAAGTGCCCAACTGTAACCCCACCTAATTTTTGCTCCTGAACACAATGGAACCATCAAATCATTGAAAATCCAACTCTAAGACCCATTTCTAGAGCTGGCCGAAATTCTCAAGTATTCTGGGAAAAATTGGGGTTTTTCGGTTTCGGCTCCGTAAACGCGTTCCTTTCTACTCCTAACCACTTTATTAACCATTACATTAGGTTACAACTAACATTAAGACCCAATTTGGGCAGTATAACCCCTAGGCCACATCATTTCCAAACTTTAAAACCAATGGCAATCCGGCGAAATTTCACCGATTAAATTGCCCACAGCAGCCAGAATAAGCAATATACGAAAGTTTGGAAGTTACCTCAAGCTCCCACTAGCTTTTTCCCAAATTTGGCTGAACCCTAGCCTCTTTAAAACACCAAGTTTTGAGCTTCACAACCTTAAAGAATAAAGAGAAGTGGCTTAGAGTCGGAGTTATACGCGTTAGGAGCTAGATCGTCGGAGAAATCGGCTTACCTTGCGAGATTTCTTCCTCTTTTTCTCTCTTTTCTCCAAGCTCTCTCCACGTTTTTTTTCTTGCTTCAGCTGCTGTGTGCGACAGAAATGAGCTGAGGAAGATGATAACATATGTAATTCCATGCTGACATCATCTTTTAATGAGATGATGTCATAATTCCCATTTTCGGATTTTCTGGCAGATTTTCTGCCCAAACTTTGAAAAATCATAACTAATTCTAGAAAAATCGAAATGAGGTGATCCCAAAGCCAAATGAAAGATATTTAAGTCCTCTTCATAGGAAAAATATTGGCCATTACTAAAAATCACCACACAATTCCAGAATTACACAAATTTCATCACTGCCCCAAAACAGAGTCCATTTTTGACCTCAAACTTTGGACAGTCATATCTCCCAGTTCTCAAAACGAAATGGCACAAATTATATGTCCATTTTGAAGCTTGGGATGTGAACTTTAAGACTGGAAAGTTTCATAATTTTTAGACACCATTTGGTCATTCAAAACGTTTATACAAACGGACTGCCCAGACAGAATTTACACTGGACAACATTTTTAGTTTTACAACCAATGTGTCCAATCCAATTTAAATCAATTCCAATGATTAAATACCACAACATGACACCATTTCCATCACAATACCCCATTCAATTCTTCCCTCTATTCTAAGTCAATTTGGATGTTGATCCACAATTGAACTCAAATACAGGGTTTTGGCGTTGCTCATAACACAAGTGACTACAATCCACTTTATATTCTCTAAAAAGGTTCATTAATCACTAACCACGTCCACTTTTGTAGTCATTAACTCCTAATCACAATTTGGGATCTTGCTAAACCGGGGCTTAGCAATCCACTAATCTCAGGCTTATTCTCTAGCCTCGAGTCTCAAAATTCGGGGTGTTACATATCAAATGCATTTGTTCTAAGAATTGTTCTTCTCGTTGTTCCTTGTAGTGCATTTGTTCTTGAAGTTCTTGCATTTGATGCTTGAAACCAATCATCTCATCATGCAGCTAGGAAATGTCACTTCTATTGGAGTGCTTCTGATGTCCGAAGTATGCTGATGGGGTGATAGCAAAACTAGTACCCCGAACATGACCATTATACTCGGGTACTCCAAGTGCTCTGCTCAACAAATCGTCCCGACCAACATAGCTTGCCAACGCAGGATTCTCCTGTGTCATTTGTCGCTATCACAAAAAGAATTACAACAATATTAGTTATTATAAATCAAGTTAATTTAAGTAAAGTCAATTATTTATTGTACGCATAATCCAATACTTACACAATATTCGGCTACTCTTCTTGCTTCCTCACTACAAATTTCACCTTTTCTTATTTGTGACATCGGCTACCCACAGACTATGTCGTGGAACTTGTGTAATATCTGAACTTGATTATTCTATCTGCACAGCAAATTTAGTTGAAGTTAAATGATATTCATACAATTTATCTACAAATGAAATAATCATTAGTTTGTACCAGTTTTCTTTCTAACTGTGCGTATGAAACAGGTCCTTGTGTGTACCGGTATGCCATGTTTGTCGTGTTAGCTCGATTTTTCTCACTCAACTCCTGTTTAGATCAAAATGAGTCATATTAATATATAAATGTTAATTACAAAAACGTACATACAAGTAATAGAAAAGGTCAAACATATTATATTACCAGGCATTCCTGAGTTGTATATGTTTTGATAAACTCATCCCAAATTTCTTGAGTGATGATTCCTTCGTACAATGTCGGCGGTGTAGTAATGATAATCTCATTATCATCCCTCAAGAAGTATTTCACAAGAACAGAACAAAACTTTCTCATAAGTTTTCTGGCTTTTCTTAGCACGAAGGACTTCCGATCATCATCAATAATAAAAATGCTCTGTAACAATAAAAAACATATATAATATGTAAGATTGAAATTAAGTGAAACAAGCAAACTAAACAATAATATAATTAATGTGTTACCTGTACTTCATCCCATATGTCATGCTCATAATTTTTTCTTGCCATTTTCCAGTTTTGAACTGTAATAGGGACTCTGTCTCGAACTGTAGTCCCAATCAAGTTATTTAATGAGGTACTGTTCTCACCGAATAGGTTTCCCTTTTCATTCCACTCTAGTTGTAACTTGATTCCCCTACTTCTCAATTTCATCAACCTTGACATAACTGTCCTGCCACGTCTTACGTTCTCCTCAAATCTTTGTCTACCAATGTTGTTGGGGACATAATCTATTTCATCGTGTGGTGAATCCATACTCCTAAAAGTGAAATAAAACAAAACAAAACATCAGTGTACAATGTCAACCATGTCAACGAAAGCAAATTATTTTGAAATTTATAAAAGTGTATGTGAAAGTAAAACAAGTCAAGGCACTCATTATCTTTTCCTTTTTCTGGTTTGATTTAAAATTTTATTCTTCAGAATTCGTGTTGGATTGAGAATTGTGTTTCTTGTGACCCAAGTTCCCTATGTCTCACGTATACGGGTCCATCTCCATTTCCATCGTCATCTTCATCTTTATCTGCATCTCCATGTATACCAATCTCTACTTACCACAAATTCTCAAACAAATAATCATCATAATTGATATCCAAATTTTCATTACTTTCAAAATCAACTTGTTCTTGACGATTCTTATTGGATGGGAGTATAATAAACCAATTCTTTTTAGCAAGATCCGGAATGAAAAACACTTGTTATAGTTGTGCTGCTAAAATAAAAGGATTATCTTTATACCAAACCTTAGAAAGGTCTACTTGAATAAAGCCTAAGTCATCTATCCGCAATCCACTGTTGTTGTTAACCCACTTACATTTGAAGACAGGGACCCTGAACATAGAGTAATCTAACTCCCATATGCGTTCAATGACACCAAAGTATGACATTGATGTATAGATAGGGTGTATGTCTTTAGCACTAGATCTATGCCAAGAATCAGCAACAAGTATTACCCCACTATTCTGCATCGTGCTATGTATATCATGGTCTTGTGTATAGAATTTGTAATTGTTGATTGCATAACCATTGTAAGATAATACATTTAAGCTCAGTCCCTTTGACAGCCACTTCAATTTTCAGAAATTGAATTAGGATTCTGCTCCATCTCATCATTAATGTGATTTTTCAACCAACCTGAAAATTGTTTATTGTGTTCTTTTGTTAACAAATTTTCATTCCTATCACCATGTACTAATCAAAGAGCATCCTTGTGTTCTTCTTCATACAGTTCAACCTCATCAGTGTTATGTAGCACATACAAGTAGGCTTGCCCCCGTTCAGTCGCTAATATCATTATTACATCCCTTGCAGTTGTTCCTTTCCCTGATCTTCACATAATATGATGGGACTTAGGGATCCCTACAGGGTCAACATTTGATAGAAAATTAGCACAGAAGTCACTTGCTTCTTCAACCATGTACCTTTTAGTGATACAACCCTCTGGGCAATATATATTTTTCACATACCCTTTTAATATTTTCATGAATAGCTCATTCGGGTACATCCATCTCAAGTACACTGGACCACACAATTGATTCCCTTTAACCAAGTATATGGTTATATGTACTATAATGTCAAAAAAGAAGGTGGAAAATACATTTCAAGTTCACACAGAGTACACACAATTAGCCTTTGCAAATCTTATAAGTTAGTTGAATCTACCACTTTACCGTAGATCAACTTGAAAAACATGCAAAGTTTAGTGATGGTGTTTCTTAAATTTTTGGGTAAAATGGATCATATACCAACCGGAAGGAAATTTTGCATGGGCACATGGCAATCATGAGACTTGAGGTTCTTTAACTTCAACTCTTTCACTGATACAAGGTTCTTTATATTTGAAGAGCAGCCCTCAGGAACTTTAATTCCTTGTAGAAACTCATAAAACAATTTCTTCTCTTTCCTCGATAGAGTATATACCACTGGCGATAGGTAGGTACAATGCCCTTGCTCAATTGGTGCCAACTCTTCTCTAATTCCCAAGTTTACCAAATCCAACCTTGAATTGACACTATCCTTGCTTTTTCCTTGGATATTGAGCAACATGCCAATTAGACTATCACAGATATTTTTTTCTATGTGCATCACATCAAGAAAATGTCTCACATATAAAGACTTCTAATATGAAAGTTCAAAGAAAATAGACTTTTTCTTTTAACCACTTGTCTCGACTTGTTTTGCAAAAGGCTTGCCAAAATTGTTATCCAAGTCTTTTACCTTGGAATACACCTGGGAACCAGTCAACATCTTTTGCGGGCTACCTTCTTTTGAGTCACCATTAAAAGGCTTTTTCCACTTCCTTCAACGATGTTGTGATGGTAAGAATCTTCGATGCCCCATATAAACATTTTTCTTACAATGATGAAGTCGCATTGATTGAGTGTCATCTTCACATATAGGGCATGCACCTATCCTTTGATGCTGTATCCTGATAAATTACCATAAGTAGGGAAATCATTAATTATGCCAAACAACATGGATTTCAAAGTGAAACTTTCTTCCATGTACCTGTCGTATACACTGACGCTTTCCTCCTAAAGCATCTTCAAGTCATCAATTAAAGGAGCTAAGTATACATCTATATCATTCCCAGGTTGCCTTGGCTTATAAATTAACATGGACAACATCATAAACTTACATTTCATGATCGAGTGTGGATGAAGGTTATAAATCATCAATATCACCGACTACATGCTATGTGTACTACTCTGAACACCATGCGGATTAATTCCATCAGTCGACAATGCAAGGTGAAGGTTCCTTGCTTCATCCGCAAAGTCAGGGTACTCATGATCAATTTTTTACCATTGAGGAGCATCTGCAGGGTAACTAAGCTTCGTGTCTTTAATCCTTTAAACTGCATGCCATGTCAACTGCTTAGCAATCTTTGCATTATTGTACAGTTTCATGAATCTCAGAATAATGGGAAAATACCATAGGACCTTTAAAGGACTTTTTCCTTTATTCTTCCTATATCGAGATGCATTGCATTTAGGGCATTTCTCCAATGTTGCATACTGATTTTGAAATAATACGCAATCATTAGGACATGCATGTATTTTCTCATATCCCATACCGGTTGTAGAGCAAAGAATTCGCTTTACCTCGTATGTCTTTGTAGGAAGTACATTTTCTTCTGGAAGCTTATCTTGCAACAGTTTAAGCAGTGTGGTGAAACCCGAATCACTCAATCCTTAGCGAGCTTTAAAGTTGTACAACTTCAACACTGCTAGCAATCTTATGTATTTAGTACTACCGGCATATAATGGTTTCTCTGCATCACCTTTCAACTTCTTAAATTCGTTAGGGCAGTTATGAAGCATTCCTTCAACCACATTTAGCATTTCTTCAAGACCATAATCTTCATCAAACATGTTTTGATCAAATTCATCCAAAGCACCACTTGTGCTATGCACTCGATCACTACATGCATTATTCGTCTCACCATGCGTTGTCTATCGTATATAAGTTTGAACAATACCGTAACACACTAAATGATCTAGCAAATCAAGTGGATTAATCCGCTTTCCAAAACAACAAGATAAGCAAGGGCACAAGATTTTGTCTGGATCTTTTGTGTGCTCAATTGCAAATGTAATAAAATCTTTCACCCCATCTAAATAATCCTTTGAACATCGATTAGATGACATCCATTTATGATCCATCTATGCCTTCAATCTATTTTTTAAAAAGTACGTGGTTAGTGTTAGAGCAAGCGTTTCACCCAAGAGGGGGGGTGAATTGGGTGATACTAAAAATTTCGTTGCAAATATAAAACTTGATGGTGAATATAAAGCAGTAAAGAGTAAGGAGAAATATCACCAAAGTGTACACCAGGAGTTATACTGGTTCGGCTACAACCACTTTGACCTACGTCCATTTCTCAAAGCTTCTTTGCGATTGTCACTATAACTTCCAAGATTCAGTGGGTTCTTGGCACCTCAGTACAAGCAAGTTCCTTCACCTGGACACTCGCTCCCCCTTACAAGTTGTAATCCAATCCCAACTCAAGGTTCCACAACCTTAAGTTACCTCAATAACAAATATTGAATTTGAATGAAAAATCTCTCTCACAGAGTGAATAAGAATCACTGAAGTACAGAATTACAAATATGTGTAAAACAGAGTAGTGAACTTGATAATACGTTCGTGTGTGTGTTCTTGTTGTTGTTTTCTGTTTGGATGTTCCCATATATATAGATGTGTTGGTAGTGACCGTTAGAACATTTTTCTTCATGTCCGTTAGAGTATGCGCAGCCACTGTTCACTTTTCCAGTATTTGAAAAATATCTGTTTGTGGTAGGTGGTGGTAGGTAGTGTTTGAACGTTGCATTTGACTTTCCTTATTTGGTAAGATCTCTTCATTGTTTATCTATGGATATGCTAAGAATACTAATACAATGAAGGGTTAATCACATAGAAACAAAATCAAAGAATGTTGGAATGATTTCTCAAATTCTGAACTTGTATACTCGAGTAGTTACTCGAGTATTCATTCAGTTTACTCGAGTATCATCATGAGAGTAATGATAAACTGCAAGTTAATAAATGAACATTACATTACTCGGGTAATGCATGAAGTAAACAAATTTACAAACCTTGGAAATACCTGTTTACTCCGGTACTTACTAGGGTAGGCACACTTTTCTTCATATGTTACTCGAGTAATGTATCAAATAAACTTTAGGTTACTCGATGCTTCACTCTAGTAATGTTGGCAGGATTTCAAGGCCGAGAGCACTTCAAGTTTGATTACCTTGTTACTCGAGTACCTACTCGAGTAAACATAAATTTTCTGTATAGCTTACTCGGGTAGCGACTTGAAGTTCTCTTCCAAATAACTCTGCATACTCGGGTAGTAACTTGAAGTTCTCTTCCAAATAACTCTGCATACTCGGGTAGTAACTTGAAGTTCTCTTCTAAATAACTCTGCATACTTGAAAAGTGCCTCGAGTGAAGTGTGATAAAAGCATTTCATGCTATTCGAGTATTACCTTCAGGTTTTGCTTACCATAGTGAGTTACTCGAGTAGCTCCTCGAGTAACATTGGCAGGATAGAAAATGTCGAGAGCAACATATTTCTTGAAGCAGGGGACTCGAGTACATACTCAAGTATCATTGGCAGGCCGAGAGTAACTGGAAATCTTTTACATGGTTACTCGAGTAACATTGGCAGGCCGAGAGCAACTGGAAGTCATTTACCTTATTACTCGAGTGCTTACTCGAGTAAAATTAGCAGGTTACTTGAAGGTTGACTCTAGTTACTTCAAGTTTCTGTCTCATTACTCGAGTAACCCTTTAGAAAACTTGCCAGTGATGAAGTTTCTCAGCTTTTTCTCTTGGCCTTTCTTCATTACTCCAATGCTTAATTCAAGTGATGATTTGCCCTATTACTACTTTGTTCAAACTTATTTGTTTATCAAATCTTTTTCATACCATCCTTTGTTATCATCAAAACATGAGAGATCTAAGAGTTAGTTGTATGACTATTGCATTTACTAATTACTTTGATATTCTCTTACCAATTTCAAAATAAATTCCCAACATGAAATCTTCAAAATTGAAGCTTTCTAAGTCTTAAACCCTATGTTTTAATTGAAAAATAATCCATTAATTATTCCCAGGCATTATAATAATTTTTCACAACTCATAACGAAAGAAACCATATTTGCCACAATATATCATAGGTAAATTAGAAAACATTACAAGTCAACAAATAAAATACAAGTGTTAAGAATATATAAATAACTATTTTACTTATGCAACTAATCCATAAAAATAATTAGAACACCTAAAAATTATAACTAACTATATATTATGAAATTCAACTAAAATCATATTTGTAAGCTCAAAATTTAAAAAGCATACCGTAAATAGAAGCTTCAATAGATTGATGAGCTAAAACTACAAACACAAATTAAACATAAAAAAATCAATAAAATATTAGGTTTTGTAAGTTATTTTTTTTAATAATAATAATGTGTACAAAACATCAATATATAATAAAATGAAATATGATTAGCTTAAGTTAAAAAATATGATTCAGAAAAAAAAGAAAGAAAAAAAAAGGAAAGCATATATAATCCCAACATTAATTAAAATATTTTCAACTCAATGTTGAAAATATAAAAAAAATTATTTTTGACTACCTACATTGCCAATTATTCTTGGGTAGTCAAAAATATGATGCATGCATACATGCATACATATAAAGAGGGAATTGAACTAGACACACATATTGTGAAAAAAAATATTTTCCACTATTAATATGCTAGGTAATAAGATATTAAATATACTTAAAATTTCTTTTTTTTATTAGGTGAATTAAGTTCGCTTAAAATTTTGCTTTACATATTGGAATATAGAACTTTAAGAAAACTTTATATATGAAAAAAATATAGTAAAATTTATATATAATATATTTATTAAAAAATAATTTTTATATTGATATATATTATAAAATACTTGGAAAAAAATTCAATTGAATAAAATGAACTCCTTATTGTATGTTTTTTTCCCTTACGGTTCTAGTTAATATATTCAAAGTTAAACAATATAAACAAATTATATTTTATTTTATTAAATATTAACATTGATATATATTGATATATTAAAGTCATTTTGTCCATATTTGAAAATCCCAAAATGAGTTAATGACTCAATTAATGAATTATTCAATTTATCATCCTGATTTCAATTTTTCCTATTTTAATTGGCTTTATATGGGATTTTCTCTATTATAGTTTAATAAGATAATACAAAAAATTATGTTGTTAATTTGGATTCTTGATTCGTGAACATTGATAAATAAAACTACAATATATTTTTTTTCTACAATATTTTACTAAGTGAAAAGCGAAAGGAATTGATGAAAGAGCTACCATTACTACATACCCATCATTAGTGGCAAGTCCATTCATAAGAGAAATCGTGTTTTGAGCTTTAACACGTACAATCATAAGGAACATCTCTTTTTAAAAGAGAACATAAAAAAAAAAAGAAAAAAAGAAAAAAAAACAAAACCTCTAACCTCTTTAATATATCCAGTCACTTGAAAACCTTGCAAGTTTAAGTTAATGATTTTGTGTTTATATTACCTCTACAAAATGGAACACAAATATATATAATGTAACCCCCTGCCTTAAAAACCGTAATTATGATTCAAAATATATAATTAAAATGAAATAGAGACCAACAATCATCAAAAGTCATTTACAATCCCTTCCTTATGGTAGGGTTTTCACAAATTCTTTCAAAACTTCATCCTTTCTCTGGTCTCAATTTTCAAGTTTTGAATATAATTACCTGTGCAGTTAGTTGCATTCAAACATATCAAAGTGTATAATAAAGTCCTGGCAACTCCTGGGATTCATTCACTAAGGGTTTAAAGTTTCCCATATAGGGGATTACAATACCGTTTCAAAATAGTATTTACATCCCAAAAATAATATACAGTAATCCAAATCCAAATGGATAACTAACAACCTAAAAGTAATATCCCTAAAAGGTACTAGCCACTACTCGTCATTCGTTTCTCCTTGGAGCCACTTGCCCTGTCTAAAAGTTAGTCAATGGAAAGAATGAGATTTAAGAGAATCTCAGTAGTAACAAATCACTCATACAATATATAAACACATAGCATGTAAGATCATGTTTAGCAGCAACACAATGATGTATGGCTCGCGCCATACACGACAACACTCACGGCTGTATACACAATGCAACAGCTTTCACTGTAATCTCTATACTAAATGTGACAGCTTACGCTGTAGTCACTATGCTCAATGTGATAGCTTACAGTGTAATCACAATGCTCAAAGCATCATAAAACATCTCAATGCATGACAACATACATACAATGTTCTATATATAGTACAAGAGAAAGAGTCACTGCCTTTTTCTTGCCTGACATCCTTTGGCACCATTGGCTCACGAGGATAGCAAATGTCAAATCCTATCAACCAAAATCAAGAAAGATGGATTAATTTCCTACTCCAATACTTGCTTTCAAGACACTTAAGTTGGTTATCATATGGACTCTTTTAGGTGGCTACTAAAAGCCTAAATATAAGCCCAAAGGGTTGGGGAGAGATTGCATAAAAGACCCTCCCCAAAAGCTCAAAGTGCAAATTTTCAATGGTTAGCCGCGGCCAGCCCAATAGTGGGCCATGACCAACAGATACGCAAAAAATTTTTGGTTGCAACCAGCCACCATGGATCGAGGCCAAAAGCAAGTTAGCAAGTATTAGGTTGTGGCCAGCCACTCATGGGCCGCGGCCAAACCATGGTTAAAAGGTTTTGGGTCGCGGCCACCTTTATGGGCCGCGGCCAACCTGTGACCCTGACTCCTGGCTGATTTCCAAACTCTCATTACTTTGTGCACATAACTCAAAATGACTCAATCTTTATATAGATGGAAAGCTTACAATGTGTACTACAATCTTGGAAAATTTCACAACATTTAGACACTATTTCCAATGTCAAAATACCATGCAAAGTTGGTCACTTGCACAGCATTTCAGACTTAGCCAAAATTCCAGAATTCCAGTTTTCACACAATGATCTCCAATGGTTCCAATTTCACACCAAACACTATTCCTACACAATTTTGCACAAGGAATCCATTGAAGCCTTCAAAACAACCAAATTCCATTCATATTTGAAATGTTCCACCACAAACACAACATGTCACACCAAAACTCACTCAAGTCGCCACATTGCAATCTATTCCAAACCAAAATTCTAAACTAATTTCAAATGCACAAGGACACAATTTGACACCATAATCAACACAATATACTAACCAACACATGCATTTTGAAATTCGCCTAAAATTAGGGCAAAATCATAAACCCTCAAAATCTAACCAATGATCAATAGTCTTTAGTCAAAGTGTAGCAAATTCTTACCTCTTCTTCTTCCCAAAGAAAATTCCTTGATTACACCACTTCCAAACTTTCTCAAGTTCTCAAACACCACTATCCAAAAATCTGAAACCATTGGAATAGAGCTTTCAACACCATGAGTAACATTAATAAAGGTGAATTGAGCTCTTATAAAGAACCTCTTACTAGAACTTTAGACTTCTTTCTCTTTCCTTCCTTGGTGGGACGGAAATGGAGGAGAGGAGAGAGATGATATGAGTTGGTGAAGATGATGATGAAGGAAAATCATATTTTTGGGGTTAAGGGGCCTTTTGGCCGACTTTGACAAGGGAAGAGAGAAGAAAAGAAGGTTGACAAATTGACTGCCATCCATGGCTTACATTTGGACACTTGGCAATATCTTGTTACACCTTCCATGAACTCACTTAAACTCATGCGCATAGGATTCTGCCTCTTGTTCATTCAATCCTAACCCTTGCTCTTTAATTACTTATGAGTTTTCTCTTATATAACTGTCCAATTGGTGGGTAACTTTTCAATTTTTCCATTTTGCCCTGATTATGGCTGCTATATTCAAATCACTTCCAAACACATTTGTATCTTTCTAATATCATCACCATACGCCCTACCATGCATCACAACCTATTTAGACATTAATCAACACATAGGCATAAATATAGGGCTCTGGTATTGATTAAAACATATTCACATTGTATTCAACAATAATTACATCATCCCTAAAATCATTGGCCCTTAATCCCAAATTGGGTCATTATATATAACATATATATATACGTGTGTGTCATAAAAAAGAAAAAAAAGCACATAATAGAATATAATCAACATATATATATGCACGTGCGTGTGATAACAAAAATAACTAGAATAACCTGAAAAAAAGAAGCATGTTGAACTTATAGCTTAATTGATCAGTGCAGTAGAGTGGGGGACCACGTTGCCTATTGGTGACACAATCTTGAGTGAGGAGGAGGAGGGAATTTGAGCAGTTGGGACCAACTAGAGTGGGGACTAAAAGTAGAAGACAATACAAAAGAAAAGGGAAGGGATAGGAGTGGGGATGATAATTGGAACTAAACAAAGATGTAGATTTGATGATGAAGACGTGTACGTGTGTGGGTGTGTTTTTTAGTGTGAAGATGATAGGAAATAGAGGAAGGGGACGACGGATTTACGAAGAAGTAGAGATGAGAAAGGAAAAGTTTAATGGAGGAGAAAGGAAGGAATAATTAAAGTATAGTCACAAAGAGAAGGAGGGGGAGCATGCGAGACCACTACGTGGGAAGTGAAATATAGAGATAAGGGTTGGGCTGGGGGGAATTGCAATTGATGGAGAGTGATAGTGTAATCTACATGATTTTTTTTTCATGTAATGGGCAAGTGTGGTGCCTGCCTACACTTGCCTAATCAGATGTGGCACTTGGATGTCCAGGCGCCACAGCTGATATTATTGGGCCACGTGTGGCGCCTGTCAAGGCAGGCACCACATGTGGCCCTACCACCAACTGTGGCGCCTGGATAGCCAGGGGCTACAGCTTCTCCCTTGTGGGCCATGTATGGTGCCTGCCCATACTTGGACTTCCCAACTATGGCCCCTGACCCACCATGCGCCACAGCTGGTACCCAAAATTAAAAAATAAAATAAAATAAAGAGAAACTGTGGCACTTCTTTAAAGATAGGCCATAAAATGTGCACTACCTTTCAACCTTTTTGTAGTAGTGAGGGTGTAACACCCCAAATTTTGATTAAGGGCTAATGAGAATTATTGAGAATGTAATCATGGATTAAAGTTGAATTAATGTGTAATTGTGACAATATTAATTAATATGTTATAATTGGTGGGAAATTGAAATAATGGAATTATTGGTCATAAGTTGGTGATTAATGTGAAATTAATTGCTAACTAAGAAGATAATGATAAGTGGTATTAAATGGCTAATGGAGGGATTAAATAAGCTAATTGAGTATTTACCTTATGAGAACCAATGACCATGGGACAAGTGTCAAGCTTACAAGTGAAGAGGTATAAAGAAAGGTCAAATAGAATTTTTAATTGTTTTCTCTCTCCTCTCTTCCCTCACTTGGCACTAAAATGGTAGGGAGGGAGTAGGGTGATCATTCTTCTTCTCTCCACTCTTCCTCATCTCATCTATCATCTCTCTCGTTCTCTCTCTTTTCTCTCTCTCTTCAGCCATTATTGCTCAAAGAGGAAGGAAGAAAAGCTTAAAAAGGTAGGGGAAAATGATCTCTAATGCTCAAATTCCATTCATTAAAGTTGTCCCTTGAGTAATGAGCTTCATTTTGATGGTTATAGCTTGTCTATTGGTGTTGGTTTGTGATTTCAAGAGATTGTGAAAGTTGAAGCGATAAGTGAAACCAACCTATCTATCAAAGTTTTGTGCTAAATGGAGTAGTTTTGAATATCTGGGATTTATTGGCCATTTTCAAAAAAATGAAGATCATTAGACATTTGGCATGTTATTGGTATGCAAATGGTATATTTGGAATGTGTATGGATAGATAGGATTGATTGTAGAGTGAATGATTGAGTTTAGAAATGTTGGAAATTTAGTGTTGAATGTTGCCAAAACCAAAGCATGATAATGGAATAGGATTTTGGTGGATTTAACATGTCCATTGGATTCCTTGAGTGTTTTTGTGTGAGGATAGCTTTGGTTGAGGTTTTGGGTCCATTGGTAGCCTTTGGTAAAAATTCTGGAAAACTGTCATTTTGTCTGTATTTTCTGGGATCTGATATGGTTACTCGAGTAAGAGATGAACATCACTCGGGTCTGGTTGGGTTCCACTAGAGTGATTCAGTGAAATTCTTCATTTTCCATTCAGTTTTGGTGTTTCACTTCTACCAAAGAGCAAGAATATGTCTTTATACTTGCAAGCATTCCGTCTCACTCGAGTGCAAAGGCCAGTACTCGAGTGCTTCTCTTCTTTAAAATTTATGTTTACTCTCGGGTTCTCACTTCCTGGACTTTACTCTCTATTGCTCGAGTGAACCATTTGGCTATCACTCGAGTGAGGTTCAGTGTGCTCGAGTATCCCTGTCTCTGAAAAGCTCTTGTGCTCTCAGGTGCTCACTCGTTATCCTTCACTCCCTGGTACCCGAGTACAGACCATACCACCACTCGAGTGAGGCCGTCTTCACTCAAGTGTCAGTGACCCATCACTCGAGTAAGGCCATCTGCACTTGAGTGAAACAGTGAAAAATGTCAGTGTTTGTGCTTCCAAAAGGGGATCCATGGGGTAGTTCTTCCAACCCTTTAGGGCTTTTATTAAAGGCATATACGAGTGTTAAAGAGACAGTACTGATAACCAATTTAAGTATTATTAAGATATTAAGTATTGGACTAAGTGGTAACACATTGTCCTTAATCATGACTTTAGGATTTGATATTTGCCCGGAGCAAAGAAGGCCTGTGCCTGCTGAAGAATGGAAAGACCAAGGTAGTAACACTTTATCCTATATCATGTATATTGCATTGCTTGTATGCATTAGTCATTGAATATAGTGAGAGGATGTGACAAAAGCCCGGCCTTGAATACAGATACAATGAAGGGAATGTGGCATAAGCCCGATCTCGAATATAGATACAGTTGATAGGACATGGCAAAAGCCCGGCCTTGAATACAGATGTAGTGAGGGGACATGGTGAAAGCCCGACCTTATATACAGTGAAGGGGATGTGGCAGTGTGTCTAGCCTCGAATGTTGATTGCTAAATTATGATATATGTTTACTTTCTTTGTATATATGCATCATATTCATAAACTGTTGCTACTAGGATTCTCTAGAATCTCATTCTTTTCAAATAACATTTTTAGACAGGGCAAGCGGATTAAGGAACAAGCAAGTGGATAAGGGCAATTAGGACTGCTGACGGTAGTCTTACTTAGATATTTTGGTTTTATACTGAGCTGGTTATTATTTTGGATAAATGTATAAATATTGAATAGATTATAGCATTATAGTTTTTGTGTAATCCCTGGTATGGATACTGAGACGGGTAGTAATGCCCTTAACAATACTTTGGATTAATGTTATTATCTCGGGTGAACTTCGGGAATTTGCTGATACTTTGATATTGTATATGTGATAGACCAAATAGGCCGATTGTTTTTATGAACGAAATGAATGGAGATCTATTTGTACAAGTGTTGTAAAAAGTTTGAAATTGTTCTGGATCCCTTATTCGATTATTAAACGCTAATCCCATCCTTGATCGTGATAGGGGTTACAGAGGGGGCATGGATGTTCCTTTGAATCTGCCTCACCGTAGCACCGTGAACCTATGTGTGATCGGGGAGGGACATGAATACGAGGGGTGTGACAAATTACCTTTGCACATTATATATTGAGATAATGTTTTGTTACTGAGATTTCCCCAAATCTCAACCATTCCTTCCATGGCATACATCAAGAGCAAGTACTTTTAGGGGCAAGAGCATTGTTGTTGGTGAAGTTGGAAGAAAGTTGGAGTTAAAGGAGTTAAGATAATATTTGGTTTAAGTGTTAGTGATCTATATAATAATTTTGTTAAGACTTAGGATATTTTGGTAGCTTCATATGGCTACATGTTTTATATATGTGTATATACATAAACATAGAGATGAACATAGTAAAGATAGTATCTGTCATTGTAGTAGTAGTAGTATGAACGTTCATAGCATGGGGTAGAAACAATATGCCATACTTACATAACGAAAAGGTAATAATACCAAGCACGATAATTAAATCAAAGATGGACAATTGTATGTTAGCAGCCCATAGTTTAACCAGCAAAAAACTAGGCTTATAACGGAGCAATACTCTGATAAAATTAAATAGAGTTAATGACTGATGAATCATAATGAAGTTTGTGAATCACTAAATAATTGTTTTGGAAAATTTTAAATTTTTCAGAAAATCACATTCTTTTATAGGTTCGAATCATGTGTTTGAGCTGAGTTTTTAACTATTTTCACAGGTGTTTTTTTGCCATGATTGAAACCTGGCTTAGTGGTTCGAATTCACGATAGATAAAGCTCATCTGTAGAAATAAGGGTGTTACATCCCTCACTTGCAGGTCCGGCAAGCACTCCGTGTTGAGGATTTGGGTCAAAGGTTTTAGTTGTCGGCCATACTGTGTATGAGCAGTTGTTGGTGAAGGTGATTGTAGCTGCTAGAGCTCCTACATGTATTTAGGATATATATGGGCATTTAATTAGGATTAGAGAATGAGTATGAAGATAGGCGAGTAATACACACACACACATATAGATATATTAAAGAAATGAGGAGAAAAGTAAGAATGCGAAAGAAATTAGTGGAAGGCAAAAAGAGGTATATAAATGTGAACATGCCATAGAAGAAGAGGAAGGCCAAAGTAAGTGAGTGTTTGGAGGTATTTTTGGCCCAATCGCATGATTATAAGTCCAATCGCATGTGAAAGTATGAGAGAGAGACATGAAAAAGATTCATCTAGAGGGACAAAGAGAGAAAGAGAGGGATGATGGGAGTTTGGGGGGGGGGGGTGGGCGGGAGAGAGAGAGGGAGAGAGGAAAAAGGAGGTGATGTGAAAGTGAGGGGGAGAGAGACGAAAAAGAGAAGGATAAAGGAAAGAGATAGTAGAAATATTTATATGTATCATCAAATTTATATTTTTTTATTCTAAATATAAAACATAATTAATTTTTTAGAGATATTAATAAAACTAATTAAGTTACTTGAAAATATTTATATTTATAATTTTCTTCTGAACTATTTTGTCCAACTTATAAACTAATATATAATCTAAATATACTAACTCTAATGTTATTTTTCCACCCTATTTTATGGGACATATGATCCAATTAGTTGTGTAATATTATTTCATCAAATTATATATTTTTTTATTGTCAAATTTTCCAACTTTAACTTTTATAATTTATAATTTATAATTTAATTTCTGTCTTACTATTATCACAAAAGACATTTATACTAAAGCCAATCCAAACAAGTTCTACTTTTACAAAAGTCATTTATACAATCACCAATACAAACATAAATCATATTACACAATTTAATTTTTACTAAAAATAAGATTATTAAAAATTAAATTAAAAAAATATTTTTATAATCTCTATTTCAAAAGCATAACCACCCACACAACATAATGGGTATTCATAGTAATGAGGTGATGTTGGGAACGAGGAGGGTACATATTCATAGAGGCAGAGACGGCCCTGTTACGTGTCCATGATGGATTTGTTTCCCTTCCTCTCCTTTTTAACTTTTTCTTTTATAATTATTGGGTTAAAATTAGAATTCATGACTTAAATTTAATATTTTATAAAATTATTATTATTTTATATAAAAATATGTGAATAATTTTAATTAAACTGTTAAATTTTCATCTAACTTTGTATAATATTTTAATTTGATTCTTTAATTTTATAAAATATTGTTTTGATTTTCTAACCCTAACACTACACACTTTGTCTCAAATGATAATTTTTAATGATTATTGTTATTTTAAAAATTAAATTTAGTATGTCAAGGTTTGAAAACATTTTATCAACATTTTATTACTTAACTTATTATTTCTTATTGCTTTACTCAACCATATTTTTACCTAAGTATTATCAGTTCTTATAATAAATCTGGTATTTACTATAAATAATTCAAATTTTTCTACAGCTTTTACTATTGCTAAAACTTCTTTCTAACTGGAATGATATTTAGTCTGTGAATCATTAAATTTTCCACTTGAATATCTTGTTATTTTTTCTTGTCCATTATGATATTCATGATATAAAATTGCTCTCCAATAATTATCTAATGCATCTATTTATATTATCCATTTTATATTTTCAATCATAGGTATAGTTAAGTTTGGTCAATTTTGACATAATAATTTTATTTCTTCTACTATTTTCTATGTTTCTTTATTCCATTTCCATATAGTTTTTTCTCCTATTAATCTTGATATCTTAGCAGTTAATTTCGATTAATTTGGTATATAATTTCTAGTCTAATTTATTAATCTTAAGAATGATTGTAATTATTTCTTATTATTTATTTCTGGGAATTCTAAAACTTTCGGACTTATATGTTCTTATAATTCTTTTCCATCTAGTGATATTATTTGTCCTAAAAATGGTATTTTTTTTCTTAATTAAGCTTTCTTAGGTGATATGTCCAGTCCTTTTTCTTCTATTAACCTACTAAATTGTTCTAAATGGTCTTCATGTTCTTTTTCATTTTTCAAAAATATTAAAATATCATCTATATATATTATTGCAAAATCTCTTATTGGTAATAATAATTTTGATACATATTTCTAAAATATACAAGGGCTATTGTGAAATACCATGGGTAATGCATTCCATTCATATAATCTTTCTGATATACTAAAAGCTGTATATTCCTTACTTTCTTATTCTAATTTAATCTGAAAAAAATCCTGATTTGCAATCAAATTTGCTAAATATTCTTTTTCCTCTTATGAAGTTGAATAATAAATCCATCTTTGGTATTGGGTATCTATTTCTCATAGCTAATTGATTTAGTTTTTATAATTTATAACCATTCTAGATTTTCCTCTTTTTTCTTCACTATGTTTTATTACTATCATTCTTGGTCATGAATATTCTAATATACTTTCTCTTATCAAATTATATTTTTTTCATTTCTTCTATATTCATTATGAATTCTTTTTTATCTTGTTTAGTCCATGGATAGGGTTTATAATTTATTTCTTTACTATAATCTTTCAACTCTATTTTTGCTAAAGGTTTAGATTTATTCCAACGAATTAATGGATTTTCACTATAATTTTCTATTAACCTTTGTTCCATTTTATTTACTTCTAATATTGCTAAGGTTGCTACCATATGTTGTATTTCTATAGGTTTATGATTCTGTAAAAATTGTACTTCATGTTCGTTTATCTTTTTATGAAATTTTTCATCTTTTCTCCTATATAGTCTAGTTATTCTTATTCCCTATGCTTCATGTTTACATGGTGTTGTTAATATCAAAGCCTTTTTTATCATATGAATTGGGTAATATTGTTCTAAAAAGTTTAATCCTAATATTACATCACATGATGGTTCATTATATTGATTTAATTCTTGTATCATTAATTCATATTCTCCTTTTTGTATATTAATATTTTCTGCTTCTAATTCTATCATATGAACTTCTTTTTCAGCACTTTCCATTCTTAATATTCTATTATTTTTCTTCCAATATTCTAGTGGTAAAACATTATATTTTGCTCCTGTTAAATTTGCTCATGTATCTACTAGTGCATGATATTTTCTAGATCTATATTTTTTATAATTAAATTTCTCTAAAATGTAATATACTGCTCTCATTTTAAACTCTAGATAATGTGTCTAATTTGTTCTTAAATTTAGATTTTATATCATTCCTTTGAACTCTATCTTCTATAGCTCTTCTATATTCTTCAACAAAATGTTCTGGATTGTTAAAATATATTTCTTTTCATATTGATTTATTTTTGTTATTCTATTTATCAAACTTTTTATAAAACTCTTATCATTTGTTGGTATTTTTATCCTTTGGTTTTCTTTGTAATAATACCATTCATTATCTTCATAAATTCTTATCCTATCCATTAAATTCTAGCTAATATAGATAATTTATTCTTAAAATATCTTTTTTATTCTTCTCTAGCTTCAACCCTTCTTATCGCTATATTATATGTTAAGGGTACTTCTCTTATATGATTTTGAATTATATCTTTTAATATATCTTTTTCTTTCTGATTTTCTTGATCTAATTTCTTTATCATTAATCTCATTATATTTTTACTTACTCCAGGAACTTTTATTGCTCTTCCATTTCTTACATAACAAGTAGGACATCCCCCGCGCTCTGCGCGGAAGCAAATTATAACACCCCAATTTTCAATTAAAGGCTAATGGTAATTATTGAGGATAATTATCGAATTAAAGTGGAATAATTATGGGTTTGGTGGCTATATTAATTAATATGCCATAAGAGTTGGAAAATTGAAAGAATGGAATTATTGGCATAAGTTGGTAATTAATGGGAAATTAATTAATAACTAAGAGAAAAATGAGAAGTGTGATCAAATGGCTAATGGATGGATTAGAGAGATTAATTGGTGACTAAGTGTGTGAGAGCCAATGAGGAGTGGACACATGGCAAGCCCACATGTGAAGGGATTGGGAGAAAAGTCAAAGGGAATATTTAAATGCATTTCTCTCTCCTCTCTTCCCTCTTGTGTGCTGGAAAACTGAAATGGAGGGAGTATAATCATTTTTCACTTTCTTCACTCCACCTCCATCCCTCATCTCTCTCGTTCTCTCTCTTCTCTCCTTGGGTGACGCCATTGTTGCAGAAAATAGAAGAAGAAGAAGAGCTTGCAAAAAGGTAAGGAAAATGGCTTCTATTGCTCAAACTTCCTTCTTTAATGTTGATCCTTGAATGAAGAGCTTCATTTTGATGGTTGTAATGTGTTCATTGGTGTTAGTTTGTGACCTCAAGAGATTGTGAAAGTTGAAGAATCAAGAAATCTCTTTGGCAAAGTGAAAGAGGTGAGTGTTATCTCCCTTTTGATATATATATTGTGGTTGTTGGTGAGAATTGATTTTTCTGGAATTTTCTGCCCTATTTTTGAAAATTAGGGTCTTAGTGAGTTTGGCATGTTGTGATCATGAAAATGGTATATTGTGATGTCTTTTGGACAAATGGATTGGTTTGAATCATTAAAAGTAAAGTTTGGGATCTTTGTGATAGCTTTGGTGCATTGGGCAAAACAGGGCATATGATTGGGTGGTGATTTTGGTCATTTTGAGGTTACCATTGTGTTCCTTGAGTAATTTTGTGTGGGAATAAGCTTGGTTATTGATTTTGGAGTTATTGAACACTTTGGTAGAAAATTGGAAATCTGTTTGGTTTAAGCTCTGTTTTGCGCAGTAATTTTGTATGAGCGTTTTGAATGACCAAATGGTATTGGAAAATTATGAAACTTTCCAGTCTTAAAGTTCACATCCCAATCTTCAAAATGGACATATATTTTGTGTCATTTCGTTGAGTATCCTGTGAGATATGGTTGGTTTGGGATTGGAACAGAACTCTGTTTTGGAGAAGTGTGTAGTTTTTGGTGATTCTGTATTTGTGTAGAGATTTCCAGTGATGGGCTATATTTTTCCATGAAAGAGGACTTATATACCTTTCATTTGGCTTTGGAATCACTTCGTTTCGATTTTTCTACAATTAGTAATGGTTTTTTCAAAGTTCAGCAAAGAGTCAGGAAATTTCTTGGCCGCGGCCCAAACCTTTCTGGCCTGATTCGGGCCGCAGCCCATGAGTGGCTGGCCGCAGCCCACGGCCTTCTAACCATATTTGGGCTGCAGCCCAAGGAAGGGCTGGCCGTAGCCCACCCCTGTGTTCCAGCACTTGGTGTTTTCGAAAAGTGACCTTCAACCTTTTGTTTTCCAACCTTTTAGGGCTTTCATTAGAGACATTTGTGGCCTCTTAAGAGTCCTAAATGATAACCAACTTAGTGTATTATGGATATAAGTAATTGGAAAAGAGATTGATCAATTGTCCCTAATTTGGTATAGGATTTGATATCTGCCGAACGCGTGAGCCCACTGTGCCAAAGATTGTCAGGAAAGATACAAGTAGCGACTCCTCTCTTATACTTTGTGTAAATGTATTGTATGTTTGCTTGTCATTCATTGTGTGGATGTTGCTGCTACTGCCTTGTGATACCCTGTGCATTGAGATACCTTATGGAGTTTTGTGATATATTGTGCTTTGAGATGCTTTGTGGTGCTTTGTGCTTCGTGTTGCTGCTACATAGTGTTCACCGCGAAAGCGGGCGTTGTGCATAGTGATTACAGCGAAAGCTGGCATAGTGCATTGTGATTACAGCCGTGAGTTCTGTCGTATATGGCGCGAGCCAGAGATCATTGTGAAGCTTCTGAACATGATGAACATACATGCTTTATGTTTATATATTGTATGAGTGACTTGTTGCTACTGGGATTCTTTAGAATCTCACTCTTTCCATATGACTAACCTTTTCAGACAGGGCAAGTGACTCGAAGGAGAAGCGACCAACCCGGAGTGGTTAGGACCTCTTAGGGACAACCAGGATTTTGGGATTGTTGGTTATCTATTGTAGATTTGGGATTACGGTAGATAAATTGTTCATAGTGAATTTTTGACTTGTAATCCCCTTTGGGAAAATAGTAAACCCATTCGATATATAGAGTAACCTGGGGGTTTGCCGAGATTTTAGTTTCCGCACTCTGATATTTCTTATGTGATTTGATTTCTCAAGTAGTTATATCCGCACATGAATGTGAGACCCGGAATTATTATGTTTTGAATTGATTTTGAAATATCTCATCCCGAGTTGAGGAATTATAAATTATTGATTTCATTTTATTGGTCTCTATTTCACTTAAATGTTGAAATCCGGATGTGATTACCATGAGGGGGTTACATTTTTGGTATCAGAGCTGTAGTTCCTGGCAAGGGTAGAGTTTGCTAGGATAGCTCCCATAGTATGGTCTTAGTGATAATAGATCATCTATGAATGATTGTTGTATACACATATGTGCTATGTGTTAGGGAAATATACGAGATTTGTGAACAATGTGTATACATTATTTATGGAACTGACCTAGTGAATGATTTGTAGAATGAAAAGGACAAGGGGTCGTCCCAGTGGATAGCGAGTAGACCCTGAGGTGGAAGTAGTTAATGACAATCCATCGGACCCAATGCAAGAGTTGATGGGCCTGATAAAGGACCAACAATAGGTATAAGCCAACTTTTTGTAAAGTTTGCCCTTGACTCTTATTAATTGTCATCGCAAAAGACAAAGCAATAGGTAATTGCCTTCTCTTCATCCGAAAAGGGAGACTACTGTCTGAAGGATTCATATCCATCCTATGAATCAAAACCTTTTGATTTGGGTTTGACCCATTTAATGTTATTGCTTGAATGACATTTTTTCTACGAAGTGTGATACGTAACCTGGTTCCGTTGCATAAGCCACTAGCTTGATCTATATTCCTTAATAGCATTATAGGTACTCCAACCTTGAGATTAAGATTTTGTCTGGGCAAACCTGAACAATTAATTGTATTCAAGAACTCCGTGCTATATAGATCTTCAAATCCATCAACCTCTTAAGATGTCTTACAAATAGTATCGAAACTATAACATTCCATCACGTCACCAGGTAATAAAGAGCACATGTATTCATTTACATGGTTGACACTCTCAATTGTAGGGCATAGAATGGCTCGGCTAAAGAAGTAATTTGAATTACCTAGATTTTCCAGCAAGCCGGGGTATGTCGCTGCCACAATAGCATGCATTAGATCTTGATTATTTCGAATAAGGAATTCTTCAGGAATGTCAACCTCTGCAATACCATCATGTGGCAAACCCAATTTATCGTCACCTAGTTGAAGAAGCCATTGAGAGAACACTTGTAATTTACGACTATCTGGATTAAATGAAGAAGATAGTCTCATGTTCTTTGTGAGGTGGAAAATTTTACATGCATCTCACAAGTATGATGAAGTAATGCAAGCATCCACTATAGTAGCTCTCGACCCCATTAGAATAACAGGCAACAGTTGGCGAAAGTCACCACCCATCAATACAATCTTGCCACCAAATAGATAATTGCAATGCATAATATCCTTTAAACTTCTGTCAAATGCTTCAATACAAAAGTGTTGAACCATTGGTGCTTCATCCCATATTATCAATTTAGTGGACTTACTCAAGTCAGACAACATAGAATTTTGTTTAATATTGCATATGGAATCTTTGTTAACTACAATAGTTATTGCAAACCTCGAATGAGCTGTCCTTCCAGATTGTAGCAATATGGCTGCAATGCCACTGGACACAACGATCAGCACTATTTCACCTTTAGACTGAAGTACTAAAGTAAATGCACTCCATAAAAAGGTTTTCCCAATTCCTCCATAACCATAAACAAAGAAAAATCCACCAAGACGATCGTTCATTGTATACATTACTGAATCATAAACAACTTTTTGCTCTGCATTCAATGAATTTATTATTTTCACTGACTGTGTGTGAAGCTCAAATTTATTGTAATTTAATTCCTGGCGAATCAAATGATTACCAACATCAACATGACTAGATGATAAAGGTAGTGGAAGCAAATGAAATTCTGAGATGCTCTTTCCATTCAACTGCAACAAACTTTCAATCTCAGATAAGGCAGCTTGCTGTTTTTGAGGTGCTGATATGTCAATTCCTACATAAGTGAAAACTTATCAGTTATAACAAATGTGTATAAAAAAGGTTAATAAAAGAGAGCTGCAAGGAATATGAACATACTTGAAGCCATAAGATCATCATGTGGGATGTATAATAGGTCTTCTGATAGAATTTGAGAAGTCTTATTCCAAACAACCTCAGGCCGACTTAAACAACTACACAATAACATACTGACAAACATGCTACTTAGTAAACGACCTATTGCCCACACTGAAGCTTCTTTTAAATCAGAAATAAATTCAATGTCATCATCTAATAATCCCAATGTAATACATGCAGAATGATAAGTTGGATGTACAACACCATCGACTGTCCTAATAGCTTCATAAGATGAAGGAAATTTGACTTTAGTCAATAAAAGCCTTAGGAAGTATAGTTCTCCAGATGAAGGTGAAGTATGTGTAAGTTGCCCAATAGCAAATCCTCTTTTTCTTTTTTTCCATATTCTTTGCCTCCAATGATACACATAGTATTTTGGGAGTTCATAATAATATAGGGATCAAATCATCATCTTTGTTTTGTTTCATCCATGCAAGAAACACAGACTCACAAACTCTAGGCTTGTCTAGAAGCTCAGCCACATTATCAGTGTTAGAATAGATAACACATTGTTGGTTTGGTAGGTGAAAACTTAACCTTTCCACTGGTGGGAACCTATGATGAATATCAAAACCAAATATATGCCAAGCTGCCTCACATGCAGAGATATAACGAAAATTATAATATTGTTGAATCTCATCCAATGATGTTTGAGGATTGCCATTTTGTTCGTTATCATAAATTGAGGCTACTACACGGTCATTATCTTTACTAATATACTTGAATAGGTACTTGATTGCAGTAGACTGATTGCATTTTTTGACATTGATGTGCGCATGCAACATGGACAATAATGTAGGATTATATGGAACTACAAACTTGTTATCCAACATAATGCCTTTCACTTCAATAGACTTTCCATCGTCTCTTCTTCTATATGTTGGAAACCCTTCATTGTCAACAATTGTTTGTTTATTAAATTTCTTAGGAAAGAACTTCTTGCATTTTTTATCCACCATACATTGCGCTTTAGGATTGAGATGGCCATAAGGAGAATGCATCATGAATTTCTATACCAACTCATACAACTGAGGATTAGAATCCACATCTGGGATTTCAGTGGAAATAATTTTGTCAATATCAATAGGATCTCTCAACTTGTCACGTTCTGCAAGCCATATAAGGATATGTGCATGTGGCAAGCCTCATTTTTGAAATTCAATCGTATAAACATCTATAAGAAATGGGGGAAAGTAAATAGTTATAAGTTAATACGTGACATAATGGAACTATTGCAAATGAAATTAGTAAAAACTGGCATTACAGAAGTTACCCTATGTAAATGTACCTGCACGAATGTTGCCAAATATCTTCTTTTTTTTAATAACCTGCATTAAAGCTCTCAGTTTGAGTTTGAAGATTCTAAATAATATATCAGCTCTGTTTGCAGCAGACAGTGAAGCACTTTGGCAGTATCTTGATATTTCAGGCCACGATAGGTTGTATGTAAACATTATGAATAGATCCGGATACCCAGCAAATCTACATATTGTCATCGCATCTTGATAGGCCTGTATCATGTAACGTGCTCCACCAGTAAATAAAGAAGGTAGAACAATGCACTTTCCAGTAGCTGCAGCACTTCTTTCCCCACTAAATAAAGCATCTGATAAACCTTGGTATATGTCCGCACGGAGTTCTTTTTTATGTGTCCTAACCCATAACAACCGTTGAGCCTCAATCATTGTATATGCATCAACCACAAATTGTTGAAAAAGCCTTCCAGAATGCAAAATAGTTGACACTTCATCATCTCTATCCATTATCTTATAAATACAGTATTCTCTCATACTAACTCATTTCTTCATTTTATTGGGTTCTGTTATGTCATCTTGAAAATGCTCAACATCGTCTCTATAACCATCTTCTCCTCTAGGAAATAAAAGAGGGTACTGCAATGGAAGATATGATGGATGTAACTCATGTAACCTTTGAGGTGTACCAGACAACTCCTCAATAAAAATGTCTCTTCACTGAAAATTGATATCAATATCTCTAACTATCAATGCTGCAACTTCAGAAGCAGCAGGTAAATTATGTGTTCGGCCATCATGTTGTCTGTTACTAAACGTAACTTCAACCTATGAGGATGAGGTCTACTAACCATTGTAGACGCCATCCTATACTGTTTCACGAATGGATTAAATTCGTCTAGAACATTCTTAATGGCATCCATAATGACCAAATTGATGGTTGAATCCTTCAAGTGCTTACTAGGAAAGAAGGAGCATATTAGCATTAGATAAACAATATTAATTACAATTGCATAATCATCTTCAAAGTTACATAAGAATATATACTATATGTACCTCACTGCATAAATCCTATTCTAAACTTCATTCTCGGTGTCATAGATATACAACTATGTGTACACAGGTTTCGCTCCAGGTTCAGGTAAAAGACTACCTATATGATGGTAATTGAGGACAGATAGAACAAATGTGTACGGTCCACTACCATCATTTTTGGCGTGATCAATTTTCCCACCTATCGATGTGAATGCAAACATGTTGCTGTATGACCTAATGTTTACATGAAAATTCTTAGACATGTTAGACTTTTTATCAAAGAATAGATCATACAATAATGACGGAGGCTCTTTGTTTTTTGGAAGCTTTACTTTTCCTCCATAGCAACACATTGTAAAAGTTGGATGAGCTGCATTCTGTTGATTATGAATCCTTTCGTTAAACCACATCTTTGCACCACAAATTTGGCAGACATAAGTAGCTTCTCCCTCATCAATGTACTCTACAACATTAGATACAACTATCAAATAAAGCATATACTTGTCATTACTAACCTGTTACAACTAATGTTGAAAACGTTTTGATTACAGATCAATAATTAGTGGTTGCTTTCTTGTTCTCGTTTGAATTGTATTTTTTGAGCTAACACCAACCTCTACTACTCTATCATCAATATCAGAATCTGAATAGAACATTAGGAGCAAGTACTGCATAAAAAGTGTACATATGCTTATCGTCATAATTATATGAAATACCTTGTGCTAAATCTGATTGCCTGTCACTGGTGTCATTATTAGAATCTAAATCATCGTTATATGCAAAGTCAATATTTTGATAATATTGTTCAATACCTATTCATTAGCAAAGAGTATATGTAATTATTCAAACCATAGAAATTCCAAGTTATGCCCACCATTAAAATTCCATATCCTAAAAATAGTACAATATGAGAATACAAATAATCTATTTGTGAAGCCCATTAACTAAAATTCCCTTAATGATCCTTTCAAAAATGTATACACATAACCCTTCAAGATTACTGAAATGTGCACTCAGAAGAAGGCAATGGTGTGAAGGCATGTGTAAGAACACAATACATTTAACATTTTTTATATTAATCATTGGAGTAGTAGAAACTGGTTTTCTTATTATGAATCATAATGGATGACAACCTGCATGTATTTGTGGAGATCGATAGTTGACTAATGACTGCTGTGTTATTGTTGATAAATTGGTAAACGAATAAAGTTCGGTTGATGCATGTATTGAAGTACTGTTTGCAATGATGTATTTTAGATATGAACCTGTACATATATGGAGGACTAGTAATACTTAGTATAAAAAACGAAAACCTTTGATTAACATATGTAGCAGTGAAGTTTACATAACAATCAATACTTATTTGAATGCATTTAGTAGAAAATAGAAATTTTCTTAATTAAAATCCATAAACCTTTACATAAACATTGGCCTAGATTAACTATAAACACATATAGGCTGAAAATCAGCTTTTTTTTGTCAGGCTACGTTTTCACCTTCAGTATATGAATCAAAAGAAAAATTCAAGCGGCGAGTAGCATCAAATGCATGTAAAATGTTGCTTGTACTGGTTGATGAACATGTGGAAATTGTGGTAGATTGGGCATAATCTACTTCCATTGAGCAAAATCTTTGGCTTCGGCGCCTAATGGTACTGTTTCTGAAGTCCATCTCCCCTGTTTAGATGCATTTAATAGGAAACAGAAGAATTATAACATGCCATGAACCTACTACTAATCATAATAGAAATTGACATACCGGGACTTTTGAAAGATTGAAATGGTGATTTATCAGTATCCACCATATTTGTGATATCTTGAAAAACGCTCCTTCGAGCCAGTTCTTTGTAAAAAGTTTTGACTCCATTATTTAAGAATAGTTGTTTCTTTGGAGGCATCTTCAACAAACATGTTAAGGGAAGTAAATAGCTAGGGTAATATATATATATGGACGAAGAAATTGTAGTACAGTGAGTTTAGAATAGATTGTGTTAGTAGAATGATCAAAACTCGTATTCTTGCAACCATTCACTAATGAAAGACTAATAGACATGATGAGATTACTACTGCTTTTATGAAACAACCAA
Source organism: Inga leiocalycina (assembly GCA_963242795.1). Lineage (NCBI taxonomy): Eukaryota > Viridiplantae > Streptophyta > Magnoliopsida > Fabales > Fabaceae > Inga > Inga leiocalycina. The sequence goes on from OY725328.1 coordinate 29,802,717, forward strand.
CAGAGATGGAGTATGCTTTTAATTTGTGAAGGCTTTTAATTTCCATATTTAGTATGCGATTTGTACCAAAACTGGCATTCCCTTTGATTGTTTAAGCATCTTATGCATGATGAAGTTAACTATGAGCTAAGATTCCAACTGTTTCTAAATTTAAATTGTCCCTGATTGACAACATGAGACAAATAAGCCAGCAAAAAAATTAAGCATTATGAAATACGAATAAAGAAGAATTCAAAAAAACAATATCGGAATTGCCATATATAAGATCTAAAAATGAAAGAGTTTAGAGCTTGAGTGACAATACCAAAACTCTCTGCTTCAAATCATGATTACCAACATTTATATAAGCATGTTAAAAAAAACAGTAAGGAAATGAAATAGAAACATGTTTCAACATTATCTGATATGTAATAAAGAATGTGATTAACCTTGTCTTTATCTAATGGCAACCTTTTTTTTAAAGAATAATGTAAGCAAATTAGATATGAAAATGTTGAAACATTATCTTTAGCATGTAACCAAATTAAAGAATATTTGAAAGTAACAACACGAAAGCCCTCTGATTGACATTATTATTATTAACCTTATAACTGAGATTACATGATAAGCCATACCACAATGTCATGCCATGTAAGGGGACAAAATGACAGGTATGAAAGAGAAAGTGTTTAGAATGTGATGAATTTTAGGAGTAGTTAGATATGCTAACACCATTTAGTATAGGTACATTAGAATTGTACATTGACCATGCAATTACTCTTAGGAACTCTCAATTAATGTTTTCATGATATGAATAAGATGAGGTTAGCCAAAGCATTTAGTAAACCATTGCCAATGTTATTCAAAAAGGCATCTCAAGATGCTTGACCAATGACCTTCTGAATTTTTCCACAGAGTAGAACAATTTTTGACAATAACTCTTTAAAGTAAAAGTATAAATGTTAAAAATAGAACCAATTATGAGAAAACAGTTATGAAACAAAATAATGAATATAATGAACAATTTATACCAACTCATAATGCATGTATAGTTACCGAAAATATTTTGTTAAATATTGTCCCAAGTGACTGAAGAAGGGAACCAACATGCTTCACCAATTACCTTGTGATTGTTGACCTCAATTTGGAATAATTGTTTCAACTTGTAATGCAATGGAATTCAAGATAGTCGAAGACTTAATGTTCTTCAGTTAGCATGAAAAGATGTTGGTGTTGATGATGATTTATCAAGATTATACATGTTTGTTACCAATTATTATGGGGAAGACCTTAGGACAACACCATACTAACATGATAGCAGAAAACTTGCATCTTAATGAAAACGAAGAAAGAAATCATACTACAAATAAACACTAGTAGACCAACCAAAAAAAAGAAGCTGAGGGAAAGAGTTTGAATCTTGAGTGACCATAGTTAAAACCTCTTAAAGAAAGCATTATTATTACCCTTCACACTAGCAAAAATAATTAGGCAATATAAGTTGGGAAAAAATTTAGTTTGAATACAAACAACCATCAATATTAATAGGTAGCCAATTCAATAACAACAATGGTAGCATGTTGTACTATTCAACATAAAGAACTTCCGAAAATATTAAAAATCCAAAAAAAAAGTCCCATAAATAATCTATAAAAGTTGCTGATATGACAGAAGGAATGCTGCATATGAAACAATCATACCAGTGAAAATACAGCATATACGTTGAATGAAGGCAGAATATGAGTGTTCCAATAGTATGGGATAGAACTAATTGCTGGAAATGAAAGGCCAAAGCTTAATACTCCTCATCACCTGTTGATGACAATCTTCAGACAGCAACATTCATGGATGGTACTGGAATGCCAAAAGCTTCATCATATACAATTTGAAGATGGTTAGATGTATACAATGTTCCAATGCTACTGAATCCATCCCGTAAGATATAATTGAAATCCATAAACAATATATCTACACCCTCACATCCTATGGCAACCTACTATCTTTCATAAAGTTAGCCCAGTAACAGTGCAAGGCTAGTAGTGTGGAAGTGACATTAAGTGATGTTTGAGATACATATTATCTCTATGCTTGCTGAAAAATATAGAACCTATTGAGGCTACAAAACCTAACAAAATCTACCATTATGAAAGAGATCTGCAATATATTTTCTTATATGATGCAAAGATAATAAACAACACAGTACATCATATACCAAAACCTGAGTACAACTACTATAGGCCTATTACAAAAATTATTTAAATCCACAATTGCATAACTTATATAATTCATAAGGAACCTATATGTATAGTTGGAAGACCAGAACGTTGAAAAAGGCATACTATGGCTTGTACACCAATATTATAGTGCTGCTGTCATTAATTGTATGTATATGTCAAGTAATAGAACTCACCTTGAGGTCAAACATGTTACACATATCAATTCTGTCCAGAAATGATGCATCAAAGGTGCTCCTTAGCAATTAGAAAAACATACAATGTTGTCCAAAGTGGCTGAATCATCTTATCCAAGATATTCACCATTTTAACATCAACTATCTTCTTTCAATATATATAAGTTTGAAAACAATTCAACATGACTTAACCACATCCAGTAGTATTCAAAGGCAACACCTTCAATATACACACTTCAAAAGCTCCACTCATTCATAAGAAAATGAAATTACCAAGAGTCCTTATTCATACCTCAATAGGGTATATTTGAATCATCCCACTGCAACCTTACTCTATGATAAAGAACCTTCTTATCTTGATGGCAATTTCATACATAAGGACTTCAAACCATCACCAAATGAAGTTATTATATGGCTGCACATAATTTATGACTACTGTGAACACAAATCCAGATTTTAATACTTATATTTATGGCCAGAACATGCTGTCAGTATATAAAAATCCACAGACGCATTTTCAACTGAACCTTGCCAATAATAATGTAGGAATTTGACTACAACAGGATAACTTTGTCATATTAAAATGATAAGAAGTACAATAGGGCTGTTAACATTACATGCCCCTTATATACATATCTTGGTGGTAGCTTAATATGATTCAGAACAAAAGGACTTACAAATGACAATATCAATCCAAGACGGTCTCATATCGTCCACTAAATGGCTAAAAAGGAGAACTACATGTGATGGAAAGGGGCATTTTACATTACACACATAGAGAAATATATTGCAAGAACAGGATGACTAAAACGCTAACTAATACAGCCTACATAGAAATAAACTACATAAGTTACTAAAGGTAATAGATCAATCTACTCAATTCTTCTCCTGCTTAATTGACTTCAGTAGTTTTGAATAAGTTTTTGCTGGAGAATCTGGTCCAAATGTGACACTCTTTGAACCCTGAGCAGAAGGTTTTTTGGATGAAACCTTCCTCTTCCCCTTCAAAGGAACAGCAGGGATGGCATCAGAAGTAGGAACACTATCTAACTCGATTGGAAACTTTCTGAGAGCATAATGCATGTATCAATAGCTGCTGAGCTATTATCTTCAATAGTGGCATTCCTCATGAAGATAAAATCCTCTTCCTCATCATTGACTAATTCACTTGGTTCTACAGCCTAGTATAAATTGAAATTATAAAGGAGTTGGAAAAATAGAACATATATAACTGGTGAAGCCATATAATGTAGATTCAGATTCACTCTACCTAAGAAGTAGCTTGGTTGAACTCATCCATAAGGTCAGCACACTCAGCATACGAGGCAACTGATACACTTGAATTTGGGTGCTCCTTGTTGTACTTGTTCAATTTCATCTTAAGAAGAAATTTCTTCCCAATCAAGGAGTTAATTGCACTTGGGAACTCATAATTAATTGCATCCTATTTTTAAACATAATGAGTGGAGTAAAAATGTGTTTGGATCACTGTAGTAATTAGGAAAAAAGAATGAATAATCAGACCTCAGGAATATCAGCTTTTAGCTCAGCAGCACTTTTCTTTATAAGCTCACATGCATGCTTATCAAAGAGGACAATTGAGGCAGTTCTAGAATCATCGCCAATGAGGTAATTAAGCCTCAGCCTGCAAGAAAAAGCATTTATGTGATCTAATCATTTTCAAAAAAAATAAGCATAACTGAACACTACTATACTCTTATAAAAACACCATACTTTGATGTGATTTTACAGGGTTTCCCCTTTTAATAATTGCTGCCACATGAAGCTGTTCCATTATCAACTTTAGGTTTAGTGCCACACCTTGCACACCTGTCATAAACCCAGTTATGATAGGTTTCAAATTTCTTGAACTCATAGAGAACAACAAAATATTTCTCCTATAGGAAATTGTACTTATGTTAAATCTGATAGCACACAAGTAAAGTTTACAAAGTAGAGACAAACACACCACTTCCTGGATAGGGATGTCAGATACTTTGATTCTCAGTATGTTTTTCATAATGCTTTTAATAGCATAATTAGACTTCTAGGACTCCACACTTTGACTCAGTGAAGTAATCGTTGGAGATGGCAATTTCTCAGTACTGGGGACAGGTAAATATAAAGCCATCAGAAAATGAATGATAATTTCAGGAACGAAAAATAAACAAAGATGACACTATACATGGGATACCTAATAACCCATACCTTTGAATAAACTATTTAACCTCTGTAAACTTGCCATTCAAGTGGATCTTAGTGGCATGAAAGGAGCTACAAAGCTCTGGATGACCTTAATAATAGGTAGTATATTGAATTAGCAACCATTATATATTGTTACAGAAAACCATGGAAAACATGATAGCAAAGAGGAAACTAACCACTCTCATCAAAACCAACCCTTGCAAGCTGAGCAACCAACACTATAGGCTTATGCATACCATTGAAATCGTTCATACAAAAATTCAAAGCACATTCATCATACCAAACCATCTGGATAGTATTCTCCCTGGCACACATACAATGTGGGACTTAATAGAATATAACAAAACATTGTTATTCCAAGAAAAAAAATAAAGACGACATAGTCAATATACCTCTCATCACTCAATATCAGTTGCATCTTACTCTTAACATCAGATCCTGAATGGTATTCCTCCAAAGGCCCAATACTCAGGACAAATCCAGTGACATCTAAGAAAAAATGAATAAGTTCAATGTGTAGTAAATTGAGATAAGAAACATTAGAAAAATGAGAACTTACCAAATAAGTACATTGTATGTTTGTTAACAGATTGGGACAGTACATCTCTTATCGGAAAGAAGATGAAAACAAAAAGAGGAATTGAAGTAGCCTCTTCCTTGACAAATATGGCCGAATTAAAAAGAAATTTGAACTTGTGCTTAGCAGCCTTGTAATCCTTCCTATTAGGTATGACCTCTAAATTTGCAATAAAGTAAGATCTGCCTTCTACAGGGTCTTTCTCATACTGCTTGAAGAGATACTTGTTCATTATTGAGTCTTCTATCTTACTACCCTATAGTCAGAGAAGAAAAGTTTTATACTATTGTGGAATGACACATATCGAAGCCAATATATATAGCAAAGTTAAGTGAAACTATTGACCTCTTCATCAACCAAAAGGAAACAAATGGCATACAACTGAGTTGGTGAGTCCTTCTGGTAGCTATTCTACCTCCTCAGCACACGCACCATAGTTCTCCACATATCAGTGCTATCATCAATATCTTTGATCATAGAACATTTCCTAACCGCCATTGAAGATAGCAAATAAGATCACAATGTAAACATAAATGAAAGTGCTAAATATACACAAGACTGAAGAAGTTATCCCACTTATATAGAAGTCCTTTCTCCAACATAGTCAGCATTAAATATTTATGACATACAACTAACTTTATTATTTGTTTATTAGTTTGCAAGGCATTGGTTTTAATGATATAGTCTGAAGGCATAGAAGATGAAGACTTAGGCATTAGGCAATTTAAAGGCATCCGTAGTATGATGCAACTATATCAGAGAGGTTACATGGCCATACCTCATTAGATATACAGCAACTGTATGACCTACTAGCTGAGGCGTCAGAATAAGTAGGTACAACTTACTTCAATATAATGAAACCCGTTCTGCATTAAAAACATGTCAGAGGGAAAATCTTCAATATCACAAATGAAATGACAGTTTAGAAAAAGAAAATATGAAAAATGGCGGGAATATTGGATGTGGTCAGTGATGCTAACATTTAGTATGATTTAGTAAAGGTACATTAGAATTACAGAAAGAAGATGCAACCCTGAAGGGTCAATGAAATCAAGTGACAATGTAAACAAAAACCAAACTGCTAAATATTGGGAAAATGCAAGAAGGAAGCATATGCATTTGCTGACTGTGTTCAAGAATTGATAAAGATGAGGTTAGCTAAGTCGTTAAGTAAAATAAAGTTGATGAAGTAAAAGAATAAATGACCTTCACAAATGACCTCATGAATTTTTCCACAGACCATAAGACAATATTCTTGAAGAAGTAGACTCAACATGCTATACCAATGCCATGAGCTGGTATGACCATGGCAGCCCAAAAAATAACCTTGGTAATTGGATTTACCATCAAGAATGAATGCCCTTCATTAAATCTACTGGTTGCTTATTTGAAACTGAGAGAACATAGAAAAAAATGTGAGTTAAGAAGTACTTAATTGAATAGACATCCTGTCCATTATTTCTATAAGGGAATAATCCAATGGTTGATGGTAAAAAGGATGAGTTATAAATTCGGAGGCAGGAAAAAAACTCAGTGGAAACAAACATTACACTGATCAACAGTAAGGAAGCTTGTCAATTAATCTCACTTATATAAAAGGACTCATTCCATAATTTGCATTAACTTGTGACACGTATTTCACCTGATTATTAGTTCAATATTGAGCAAGACATGTTTAGAATTGCAGAAAGCATATGTAATTGCTGAGGTTCTTGAAAAATTTAAACTATCCATTTCAAGAATTGACGAAAATGAGGTTAGTCAAATCGTTAAGTAAACTAAAGTTGATGAAGTAAAAGAATAAATTACCTTCACAAATGACCTCATAAATCTTTCCACAGACAATAAGACAGTATGCTTGAAGAAGTGGACTCAACATACTATACCAATGCCATAAGCATGTATGACTATGGTAGCCTAAAAAATAACCTTGGTAATTGGATTTACCATCCAGAATGAATGCCCTTCATTAAATCTACTGGTTGCTTATTTGAAATTGAGACTACAAAGAAAAAATGTGAGTTGAGAAGGACTTAATTGAATAGACATCCTCTCCATTATTTCTATAAGTGAATAATCCAATGGTTGATGGTAAAAAGGATGAGTTATTAATTCGAAGGCAGGAGAAAAAACTCAGTGGAAACAAACACTACACTGATCAACAGTAAGAAAGCTTGTTAATTAATCTCACTTATATAGAAGGACTAATTCCATAATTTGCATTAACTTGTGACACGTTAATTAAACTAAAGTTGATGAAGATGAGGTTAGCCAATCCGTTAAGTAAACTAAAGTTGATGAAGTAAAAGAATAAATTACCTTCCTAAATGACCTCATGAATCTTTGCACAGAGCATAAGACAGTCTGCCATCAAATTTAAGAAATAAACTCATAAATGTGAAATGTAGAACCAAACGTTAGAAAGAACTTATGACGTGAAGGCATGGATTTAATTAACACACTGTTCCATCTCATGATGTAGATGAACTTACCAACAACATTTAGAAAATTATTTGCCCAATTGTTTGAAGAAGTGAACTCAACTTGCTTTACCAATGGTATGAGCTGGTATGACCATAGCAGCCGGAAAAATAATTGACCAAGTGATTTGGAACCTTGGTAATTGGATTTACCATCAAGCATGAATGCCCTTCATTAAATCTACTAGTTGCTTATTTGAAACAGATAGAACAGAGAAAAAATGTGAGTTGAGAATGACTTAATTGAATAGGCATCCTCTCTGTTATTTTTGTAAGGTAATCGAATGGTTGATGGTAAACAGGATGAGTTATTAATTCTGAAGCAATAGGAAAAACTCACAGTGGAAACAAACACTACACTGATCAACAGTAATAAAGCTTGACACTTAATCTCACTTAAAGACAATGCCTCATTCCAATAATTTGCATTAGCTTGTCACACGCATTTCACATTATTATTAGGGATATATTTAGCAAGTCACTATTATGAACTATTACCCAAACCATTTAGTAATGTACTTGCCCAACTTATCTCAGAATGGAACTGAACATGATTCACTCATTACCTTGAAATTCTTGACCTCCATTGTCAATAAATTTCACAAATACCAATACAGTAAAGTCATAGATAGGGAAAGACTTAGTGTTCTGTAATGTGTAAGAACCATTAATAAAGGCCAAGATGTAAAATAATATAAAGAAACCTGTTCTGCATTGAAAACATGTCACTGGAAAAATCTTCAACATCAGGAATGAAATGACATGTTAGAAACAGAAAAAGTCAATAATGCCAGGAATTTTGGATGTGGTCAGTGATGCTAAGCTTTAGTATGATTTAGTATAGGTATATTAGAATTGCAGAAACAAAATGCAACTGTGGAGGTGGTAAAAAAATTTGAACTAACCATTTTAATAATTGATGAAGTGATAGCATAAATTACGTTCATAAATGACATTATGAAATTTTCCACAGAGTAAGAAACTTAGTCAATTAATATCACTTTGATAAAAGGACTCATACCAACATATGCATTAACCTGTCACACGCATCTCACTTTATTATTAGTTCATTACTCAGCAAGGCATTAATGATTATGACCTATTAACCAAACCACTTAGTAAAGTATTTAACAAAGTGATTGAATAATGGAACTGAACATGATTCACTCATTACCTTGTTATTATTGATCTCTATTGGCATTTAATTTAGGAACTCCCACTACAGTAGATTCATAGATAGGCCAATACTTAGTGTTCTGGAAAATGTAAGAACCATTAAGAAAGGCCAAGACTAGATGTCATATAATGTAACCTGTAATGCATTGAAAATAGATCAAGTGAAATGATAAATAATAACATACTCCACATAGATTTAATGATTTCACAATATTGGTAATTGGATGATCCACCAAGAAGGACAACAGTTGATTAAATATACTGCTTTCTTATTTCAGGCTAAGAGAACAGGTAAAATATGTATGTTGGAACTGACGTAATAAAATACAAGGACTAAGTTTATTATAAGGATCAAAATTAGGATGTAACTGTACTGTGATACTCACTATTCATACAATATAAATGTAAGGATCATTTGTACCTCCTACTTCCAAGTTAATCACAGTCAGAAGGATCCCCTACTTGTCATATCACCAAAACCTGTTCAGCAATTAAAACAGATCAGGAAAAAATCTTGATGATTGACACCTGAAATGATAGACATTAAAATTGTACTCAGTTCAATTATACTCAACTACCTACTACATCGATATTTAGACACTTGCAAAACATTGGTATTGGATCTTCCTTTCGCCAACTTCTCCAATTGGTCAGTCTGAAAAAACAGAAACAAAAAATCAAAATAACAAAAGAAACAGCTAATCCTTTATTTTAGTCAATCGGATAAGGGAAATCATTTTGAAGATGGTGAAAGCAACAAAACTAATAGAAAAGCATCAAACTATTGGTGTTAAACGGTGTAAAGTTATTAATCACTTGTTACATGACCATAACTTAGATGCTCCTTGTTTTTTTTTCATTATGATTGACTACATTGAAGAAGGAATATGGATCCAACATAGACAAACCATTTTGCATTCATCCCTATGTACTAAATATAAGTAACATGATAGTAACAGAATAAATGTAAGGATCATTTGTACCTCCTACTTCCAAGTTAATCACAGTCGGAAGGATCACCTACTTGTCATATCACCAAGACCTATTCATCACTTAAAACAGATCAGGAAAAAATCTTGATGATTGACACCTAAAATGATAGACATTTAAATTTTACTCAGTTCAATTATACTCAACTACCTACTCCACCGATATTTAAACAATTGCAAAACATTGGTATTAGATCTTCCTTTGGTCAACTTCTCCCATAGTTCACTCTGAAAAAACATAAACAAAGGATCAAAATCACAAAAGAAGCAGCCACTCCTTGATTTTGGTTACACGGATAAGGGAAATCATTTTGAAGATGGTGGAAGAAACAAAACTAATAGAAAAGCATCAAACTGTTGGTGTTAAACGGTTTAAAGTTTTTAATTAGTTGTTACATAACCATAACTTAGATGCTGCTTGTTTTTTTTCATTGTGGTTGAATACAAATTGACAGTTGAATATTTTGAAGAAGGAATATGGATCCAACATAGACTAACCATTTTGCTTTCATCATTATGTACTAAATATACGTAACATCATAGTAATAGAATAAAATTATAAATAACTGACTCATTAAGGGTATAAACCAGAACCGACAAAGGATATAAAATTTAAGATATTGATGATTGGTAATTGTCCTATAAACAAGTAAGCTATTCATGTACAACAACCTTCTTAAAATTTGTATATCATCAAACCATGATCCTAGTGTTACATCACAGCTATAATTTAGTTCTTTTCGTTATACTTTTAAAATTGATTGTGTATACCATCATTAACCTTCATTTTAGTTAGCCATAATTATACATAAGTTAATCGACTTAATATGGGGGAAAGCTTTTGGATACATAGATATGACTTTCACCTTAAGATCATTAAAGATATGATATTCTTAACAGCTAATGTTAATTGATCCCATGTAGACAACATCATACTAATATGATAGCAAAAACCTTGTAGTTGACTGACATGCAAATCCCCCAAAACAAAAATGTTTCAACATACATAAATGTTCAAAAGAAGGCCATGCAAGACCATATATCCACAGAGATAAAATGAGCTTCACTCATACAGATCTACTGCTGAACTGCCCTGGTACTTCTCTTTGATAGGAGCAAAACCCTCAACTTAAGTATTTCATTGAATCTTGGGTTCCAAAAAACCCTTGTTGCGGAACCATACTTGACCATTATTACCTTCCCTGTAAAATAGAAGAACCACCGAATCAGTACAAATCTTGCATAAAACAAAAAGTACATTACTATCGTTATATAAGTGGTAATTACATACCTGGTTTTTTGCTGATAAACCCAAACTGCACAATAAGAATCAGGTTTGACAACTGAGATACGACCTCAAAGTCCTTTCTCTCATCCTTGGCCGATTCACCATGAAGGACAACAGACAAATGATTGCCACTGCAACTAAAAAGAATAAGGAAATAATCATAACACAAAAGTTGGTCATCTTTAATCAACTATACTTTCACATTTAAATTTAATCAACAAAAGTTAGTCGTCTTTAATCAACTCTAAGAAAGAAATAGCAACGAAAAAGTTGAACAGAACAAAAGCAGAAGTAGTAAAAAATTTTATTAAAAAAAAGGGAGACTCTGCTCTTTATGAAATACCCGAACGATGACCTAGGCTTCTGTCCAAAGCACACACACAGATCCTAGAATAAAGCCATCTCTATCCAGCTAGAGCTCAATCTTCTTTCTTTACACAGTGACACAGAGACCGAATGATATCGAAGGAGATGGCTTCAGTTTAGTAAAATGAGTAAATGAAACATCGACTCATATGTTTTCTCAAACTTTACCTACTCATATTCAATTACTAACAATGACAATGACAATGACATGGGAAGACACAAATATGATGTGACGTTGGAATGGACTTTTTGCAAAAAATGTCTATTTAGTTTTAGTTGAGATTGAACGAAGCCAACCACATTACATTTGGCTTGAGGGAGGAGCCGTTACTGTTGTTGTGAATAGTAGCTTGTGAGACAAAAGTGGGAATAAAAAAATAGCACGGCTTATTCCCCTATTACTATTAAGTAGATATTGATAATTATTTATCTTCATTTTTCTTCTATAAGTTATTTGTCCTACATGTATCCTTTGTACATTCATTTAACTTTTGGTATTATGATTGTTTGATAATTCACATTCATAATTATCCTATATCTTCTTGTATTATATATGGTTTTACTTGTGATAAAAAGTTTTTTCCTAATATAATCTTATATTCATTATCAGTGTTTTCTTCTACCCATAATTTTATAATCAAAATATCTCTGTTATTAAATCTTAATATAGAATTTGCTTTTGTTCCTTCTTCTGTTATTTCTATATTATCTTCAGTAAAATTTATCTCAACACTAATTTTTTCCACTTCTTCACCTAGTAATGCTAATATTTCTATTCATATTGCATTTTTTCTAACTTCGAATTTTATAATATGCTTAGGTTTAGTCAGATCTATTTGTTCTATTGTTGGTTTAATTTCTGTTAAATTTGAACATATTTGGAATTTTTGCCAATATATTTCTTTGATAAATATCATCTATACTTCTTGAACTATTACTTCTAATTAACCCTCTTGATTGATATTTATATTTAATGTTGATGTAGAAGGTGTAGATGCCCTTAATTCTCTTTTTCCTATATCAATTATAGTTTTCATTATTTTGGGTGTGTTTTCATAATAATCTATTGTTTTATCTAATTCCAATTTCAATTGTTTTGGGATATTTATATTTATTAGATCTACAGGTATTTCTTGTAATATCGGCATAAAATATTTATCTATTGTTATTCTTCCTTTTGTTCTATTTATATTTTATGTTCATTTGTAAATACTAATCATATCATAGCTATTATACATATTGTTCTAGCTCCTGGTAATAATTGTATGCCACCTAATTTATGATATATCACTATAGATTGATTTATATGTTCATCATCTCTTGATATAACAAAACTTGTATTTAAAGTAAATTTTAGTTTCTGATATATTAAATTTCCTGCTAGTATTCCTAATATACTATCTTGTACACTACTTATTATTTTGCCATATGTTATTACTAATTCAATAGGTGAATTTATTCCTCCTTTAAAATATACTTTTACTAATATTTATACTCCTGCAATATATATTTTTGTTACTTCATCTTTGAATGGTAATTTTGATATTTCATTTTCTATTAAAGCTTTGCTTATTAAAGGTATTCTCAATACTCCTTTAGTTAATGTTGATTCTATAGGGTGCTTCTTTTCTAATATTACATAATGACTTTTTTCATTTTTCTTTGTTTTTAATATTTTACTAACTTTTTGTATACAATTTTCATTTTTTACTTCTTCTGTTTTTTTGAAAAAAAAATTGCCCCGCGCCCCCCCTAAAAAAACCCTTGGCGGCAGGAGGTTAGGCCGCGACAAGTACCGGCCGGCCAGCCGTTGGTGCTTTGGTAGGGGCACCATTCTTTTTTTTAAAAAAAACAGGTTGAAGGACAAAATAGTAAAAGTGTTAATACTTTAAAATTTCAATTTTGATACCTGTTATTTTTATGTCATTTTCAAGTATTAACAGACTTTTGTGGGTTTTGCAAATTCATATGGTATTTATTTAAAAGACATTTTTCAAAAGAAAATCCTATATTAGAATTTTAAAACTTTTTAATACCGTCCAAATTGTGATTTTTCATTTTTCCTATTAAAACGAACAACCCACACGAAAATCCTATATTAGAGTGTTTGGCTAAGCATTTGGCCCCTTGTAAGCCCGATTGGAGGGCAATAAGTTCGATTGGAGGCCAATAAGCCTAATTGTGAAATTGGAGTGTTTGGGCAAGTGATTGGTGAATCTGGCTTCTGAAAAAATTAACAGCTTTTGGTAAAAGCCCTTAGGTGGTGCTTCTCACTGAAAACTTCTTGAACAAAATTGCCAATTAACCCATAAAGAAAAATGATGTGAAACAAGCAATACATGGTGAAGCATGCTTGTTAGTAAAGGAAGAAACAAATCAGGCCATACTTGACTCTTAAAAGGCCAGGCCAGTTTTGAAACAAATAGGCCTAAGCTTGGCCTGTGGCCTATTATAGGCCTTTTTTTCAGTCTGAGCCTGCCCTGTACAAAGGCCTGACCTAGCTTGAACCCATTAAAAGAGCTCACAATTTGTTTTAAAAACATTAATTCTTTTATTTTATATTATTTTTTATTCATTTAATATTTTATCATTACATTTTATTTTTTTCCCAATGTCTTTTCCTTTTTATTGTTCACCTTTTTGTTTAAATTTTCTTTTTTTATTATAATTTGTTCATTTTATTATGTATAAGGTGACCTCTTTGTCCCAACCTTTTCGCTAAATAAATATTGTTTTCATTGCCATTCCACTATTTTTCAACAAAATAAATCTATAATTTAAACAATTTTTTTGATTATTTTAGTTTATATTATTTTATATTTATTTTCATAATTTTTTAACAAGCCTATGCTGTTTGACAGGCTTAACATGCTTTTTAGTGAGCTTAGGACCGGCTTTTGAAGCTAAACATTCCTTAAAAAGACCTAAACTTGTTCCTATTATCAAACAGGCTAAAAACAAGATAAGACATAGGCCTTAACAAGCCGCTTACGGTTTCCATCCCTCCTCTTTAGATTCTAATAGCACGATGTTTTGAATTTTTGTGATGGAAATGGTAGGGCTTATTTCAAAATTGGGCTTTTACTTTTTCCCACAGCGCCAGAGAGATGAAGAAAAAGGGAGTTGTAGACGTAGAGAGCAATGTTTTAAAAGTCGGATTGAATGTTAAGCCGGAAAGGCTAGTGAGTCATGATTTGTTCGCTCCAACTGGTTGGATCAGTGGTCAAGCCGATACTATAATTTTTAAATAAAAATAATTTTATATACAAAATATATTAAGTTATCGAATAATTTAAAAATAAATTTAAAAAATTTAATCTCATAATAAATTAACAAACTTATATAACAATATATCTCACAATTCACAAATTATTAGTGATAAAATATATTACAAACACAAATAAATATTAAATCAAAAACAAAAAAAGGCATAATGCTTAAAAATATTTAAAAGACTAAAACTTAAAAATGACAAAACAATAATAAAACATAAAAAGATGCGACTCACAATTCAAATTACCCCGTGCATTTGTTCCAAAAACATTATATCAGGGATTTGTTCCTCCATGAATGTATGTGATAGCTAAGATGTTTTATAAATTAATATTTTTGAAATTTGAAAAAGAGAATGGTATAGGTAGCATTGTGACAGTAATGACTTGCAGAAGTACAAGAGTCCATGTCACTTTGTAATGTTCATTTCACATTTGCTTTTTCTTTCTCTTTCTTCCTTTCATTTTGTTGGTGGTCACCTTCCTTTTGCGTTCTAGCTCTAGCAAGTTTAGGGTCATGGGCTAATGGTTAGCAAGTTGCAAGTGGTTTAGGTTTCATCATTAGATTTATAGCAAATTTTTGGTTCATTATTTCTATTATTATTCAAGGAAAGATAGGGTGGCACTAGGTTTTTCTTCTGGTTCATCCTCTTCCCCTTCCCCTTCCTTCCTCTTCTTTGTTCCTTTTTTTTCTTAGTCATTGTGGCTCAACCTTATCACCTGACTTGTTCGGTTCTTCAAGATTCGCTCCGGCTTCCGGCTTAATAGCGGTTTCCAAGTGAAAGCCGGTTCTAGCAGGCTCAATTCGGCTAAAGTTCTAAAACGGATTTCAAACAAAGAATGAGTTGTTTGGCACTTGGGTCGATAGTCTAGTTTGGTCGGGGTTTAAAA
Organism: Inga leiocalycina; assembly: GCA_963242795.1. NCBI lineage: Eukaryota > Viridiplantae > Streptophyta > Magnoliopsida > Fabales > Fabaceae > Inga > Inga leiocalycina. The sequence continues at coordinate 29,818,350 of OY725328.1, forward strand.
TCACTAGCATAGAGTGATAAAGAGAGCACCTGGGAAGGGAGATTGTGAGGAGACTGTAATACCCTTATCTTATTTTCTTAGTTTTCAGAGTGCTTGCGAAAAATGATATGCAGTTCGGTGGGCAACACAAGAATAGCATAAATATACTAATAAATAGAGCTAATCCGACAAAATTTCACCAATTAAATTACTCATAGCAATCAGAACAATCAATATTCAAAGTTTTGGAAGTTATCTTAAGCTCCTTCTGGCTTTTCATTCCTATGGCTGAAACCCTAGCTCTTTAAAAACAAAATTTTTGCTTCAAAACACCTTAAAGAACATGGAAGAGAAGCTTAGGAGAAGAGTTATACACGTTAAGAATGAATTCATCAAAGAAATCAACCTACCTTGTGAGTTTTCTTCTCCTTCTGTCTCTAGAATTCTTGCAAGTTTTCTCTCTCTTTTTTCTGTAAAAGTCATCAGTTTAGAGGAGGAAGATGATGGGAAAAAAGTTTTATAATATTTCATAATTATCCCATAATTTATTTTCTCATTTTTGGATTTTTTACAAATTCTGGCATATTTTCTGTCCAAACTTTGAAAACTCATAACTAAATTTGTAGACATTGAATGGGAGTGATTCCAAAGGATATAGAACCTTTATTGAGTCTATTTTCAAGGAAAAATATAGCACTTTACCAATTGGAAGCACAAAATTTTCAAAATTAAATTATTTGGATGCTGTTCTAGAAAAATCAACAGTTTTTTCTAAGCTAACTTCAAAAATTCATAACTCTTTATATGTAGCTCCAAAAATTACTCATTCATATTGACTTAAAGCTTAGGATGTCTACTTTTACCTATAAAATTTCATAATTTTTTTCATTATTTGGTCACCCAAAATTACATGACAAACTCACTGCCTCACAAGCCATTTCTCTGGAAGTACTGGTCACCTTTCATTTCCAATATTTAATCCCTATGATCCAGAATTTATAGCCAAAGGCTATTCAAGGTGTGTCAATATTCACCATTTTATCCCATTTGATACCTCAAGGGTATAAGGAATTTTGTTGACCAAATTTCGGGAAGTTACATTTCTCCCTCTGTTTAATAAATTTCGTCCTTGAAATTTTCTATGCATAAATAGCCAAAAACTCTGAGTAATGCTTTCGCATAACTTTTTTTATTTCCCATGTATGTGTGTGAGATGCCTATTAGCCTCCACACATTCAACCAGTTACTATTCACATATGCTACTTGTTTGTTATGCATAGGCCACGTAGTTCATTACCATATAAAATGTTTGTCTAGTCTTACTGCCCAGGGACATTGCCCCATACAAACATACTTATAGAGTCTTATAGCCTTTATTCTATGTTTTGTACTCATGGGTCATCCAACCCATTACTACACTAATTGTCCATTAGGACACTCAGTTCATCATTCTAGGCCTTATTGCCTTTTCGAGACACTACTTGGTGTATTTATCCTTGTGGTTTATATCAGTCTACTCTCACAACACTGAGTATCCCAGTTTTACCACCCTATACAAACATGTACACTGTCTGTATTTATGCCTGCCTATCGGTGTTTAGGAGCAAATGACTATTTGACCCTTACTGGCTGTACTATGTGCACTACTCACTAGCAACACGATGTGCATAGTTCAGGATCAAATGCCTATTTGATCCCTTCTGGTGTGCTTGTCTCATATTCTGTTCTCAAATCAAAATCAACTATTACTAGTTCTTACAACATGAGTGGGTTAATTGATTCGATGGGGCTACAGCTATGGAGATGTTTATGCCTCTACTCGACCCTGTTGCAACAGAACACATCCCAATTCATGCCTACTTGTATCTATGTAGACCATAAAGGTCGACTGTAGATCTGGGATTATTAACACTAGTGTTGTTAAGATGTATTTGCCACCATTCTACCCTACTATACTAGGGCTCGTCCCAATTCCAGTTCACCTATGTCACCATAAACCATAAGGCTTATGTGACTGTTGACCATATATGTTAATGCACTGTACACCATGCAGGGTGTAATACTATTGACCCTTCAAGTCATATCACTGTACACCACACAGGGTGTAATACTGTTAACCACATAAGTTGTGTTACTGTAGACCACACGAGTCTAAACATGATTTGGGATGATCAACCTTGGTGTGACTGTTAACCTCTCTCTTATATTACCCAAAAATCACATGTATGTTCACCACATTTCTGTGGCGCCCACTATGATGTTTTATATTGATAAATATAACATAGGTAGGGCTACATTGTCTGACCATACTTGTCTGACTACCTCAATTGTATCCCACTTGGCCTCCATAGTAACACAGTTTTTCATAGAAAATGTGATAAATAAATATAACATGCGCCATATAAGTAATAGAATTATAACACCATAAATCTGACTGTCTGGTTGAATACATTATTCAGGATCACATGATTGTATTGTTGGGATTTACAGGCACAACGGAATAATTTTAAAATTTTCGCCAATCCCAATCGAGGATTTATCAATGGCATTTAAACAGAGTTAGGAAGAATTATACCTTTTCAAATTTAGGGTTTTCGATCTCTAGGAACTAGCACCTTTGATCGGCTTCCTCTACCGATACCCACACGAATGTTACTCCAATACAGACTGCGTGATAGCGCCTCTAACGTCTGCTAGGGTTTTTCTCGCGGCTCTGAACTCTCATCCTTATATGAGTTTTTCTGCTCTATCATTTTTATAATCCATGAGGGCTATATTAAAATTTCAAAATTAATCTTGATTAATTTCAAAATTAATTAACCCTTAATTATCTTTACGAGCTAATTATAATTAAATTTGTGATACAGTTTTAATTTAACATATTTATTTAATCCAAATAAAGAGCAAATAGATTTAATTTATCCTTAAAAATTAAATTTGAGATATTATATCTCTATAATGTTAGTTACTAAATTTAATTTATCTAATAAAATTAAATTTAAAACTAACATAATATATATAATAAAATTATCATACATATATATATATATATGTATTTCAAAAATACATATATACATATATATATAATGTTATTAATTTTCTTTTCCATAAATTTTATTTTATATATATAAATATAAAATTTGTCCACCCTAGATTAAACATTGTCTCGCATTGAGCCATTCATGTGTACGACCTTGTAAGCCTATACGAAGTTGAAAGTGGGCCAATAACTGTACTAACCCACAAGTCACAAGCGACCTCTAACAAAACATTACAACTACCCAATTCATATGAGGATTGTTAACACGATGCAACTTGTCATATAACCATGTCACATCCCTTTTGTCACATGATATTTCGGTCAAAGATGAGGCATGAATGATGTCATCCTCCTATTCCTGACCATTACTTTCCCGATTCTTGAGTAGTCTGACAATAGAAATGGAAACTCCTTTCCATCGTACTATGACCATACATTTCTCAGGCTTAGTCATCAAGGGGCCTAATAATATCTCTCTACTAATGTGAGGGACAAATTCTATCTTGACTATTCATATTCCTCTACATGAAAAACCACCAAGCCCGATCATAGCATTTATCATCACCTGGTCAAATGTGACTTTTGACTAGTTCAAAGCCTAACAATTCTCATGTAGGAATCCATGATGGCATCAGGTTGAAGGGCATTATGACGTGGTTATACATGAGATAAACTTATGACTTGATCTATGCGACTCTCTTATAGTAGGTCGGTCTAGCACCTTGTACTCTTACATGTGCCTAAGACTTTGATTCGTATCTCGATATCTTATCAAAGTCATATTGGCCTTGTTTCATCTTTGGTCTCGAATAGATGACCGACTAGGGACATTTAGGATAATTTTTATGATTTATCCAACGATACAGTCATCACAATGAATATGAGAATAATATGATAACATAATGGAGAAAATTCATAAAATTAATACTGTTCAAAGTACAATGATTGGCCCTTAGGGCATAATTTCCAACATCCTCCCACTTGCAGTAGGTACAATAATCAATTTGTCTAACTCCCATTGTCCTAACATGACAGTCATGCTTTGCCTATACAAGTGGCTTGGTAAGAGGATAATAAACATTATCTTCTCTTGCTACTTTGCATATATTTATATCACCTCTATCTTTGATTTTTCTAATAATATAAAATCGCCTGAGTATATGCTTGGTCCTTTGATGTAACCTAGGCTCCTTGGCCTATACAATAGCACCGCTCTTGTCACAGAATAAATCTATTGGATTTAAGATGGTACGCACCACCCCTACTTCAGTAAGGAACTTTCTGATCCAAACAGCTTCCTTAGTTGCATCTGATACTGCTATATACTTAGCTTCTATTGTAGAATATGATATAGTGCTATGCTTAGAGCTCTTCCAGCTTACTGCTCCACCATTCAAAAGGAATACGTATCCAGATTACGATATAAGGTCATATTGGTTAGTTTGGAAACTTGCATCTGTATAACCAGTTACATAAAGCTCATCATCTGATCCACCATATACCAAAAGTAAGTCCTTAGTCCTTCTTAAGTACTTTAGGATATTCTTAACAGTAGTCTAATGACCTTCACCAGGATCTTATTGATATATGCTGGTCATAATTAAGGCAAATGATGTTAGTGCAAGCGATTCACCCAAGAGGGGGGTGAATTAGGTGATACCAAAAATTTTGTTGCGTATAAGTAAATTAACTAAATATTTTAAACAGTTGAGAGCAAAGAGAAATATCACCGAAGTATACACTGGGAGTTATATTGGTTCGGCCACAACTACTTTGACTTATGTCCAGTCCTCATAGCGTCTCTGAGAGTTTCACTATATTCTCCAAGGTTCAGTGGGTTCTTGGCTCCTTAGTACACAGCAAGTTCCTACACCTGGACACTCACTCCACCTTACATGTTGTAATCAAATCCCCAACTTAAGGTTCCACAACCTTAAGTTGTCTCAACAAAAAATATTGCGTTTGTAATGAAAAACTCTCTCACAGAGCAAATATATAATTACTGAAGTATAATGAATGAGTATAAGAAAACAAAGCACTAAGAGTGTGTTGATCAGTGTATTCTCAGTTCTTGTGTCTTTTTTTTTCTTCTCTTTGAATGCTCCATATTTATAGATGATTTGTAATGTCCGTTGGAAGCAATTCAAACATGTCCATTAGAGTTGCTCAGCAACGGTTGACTATTCTTCAAATTTGAAAACTATCCGTTTGCGGTAGGTAGCGGTAGGTAAACGTTCGGACTTTTATTTGACTTTTCACTTCTGGCATGATCTTTTATTGTTTCTTTGCAAATGTACTTAGAATAATAGTGAAATGAAGAATTAATCATATAGAAAACAATTTAATAAATATTCGATTAAAAAAATTTTTTGGACTGCCTTACTCGAGTGGCTACTGAAGTGATCATGCTCTTTACTCGAGTAATCCCTCGAGTAAACCTGTCAAAAATATGGCAGTGAGTAATTCAACATTTTTCATAAGATATTACTCGAGTAACACATAGAGTGAGATAGATCACAAACCTTGGAAATACCTTATTACTCGAGTGGCTACTCAAGTGGCCATGTCTTTCCTTCATAAGTTACTCAGGTGTTAACTCTGGTAATCTGATTACTCTAGTGGTCATGTATTTTCTTCAGAGGTTACTCGAGTGCTCCCTCGAGTAGATGCCAAATAACTTTGCAGATTACTCGATTATTCCCTCTAGTAATGTCATTTAAAAATTGACCTAGAGTTTGCTTACCTCGTTACTCAAGTGATCCCTCGAGTAATAGATCAAATAACTCCACAGATTAATGGAGTGCTCCCTCGAGTAATGCCTTTTTCTCACATGGTTACTTGAGTAAATTGGTCCATTTCTTGGCTGAGAGTCACTGGAAGATTTTTTACCTGATTACTTGAGTGATGCCTTTGCAAATCATGTTACTCGAGTGGTTACTTGAGTAATGGTCTATATAACTTTGCAGATTACTCGAGTGGTCCCTCAAGTAGCATCTTCTAAATTTTGGCAGTGCTTCTCTAGATGAAATTCTTTGTGACTACCCGAGTGCTTACTTGAATAACAGCTTCCCTTACTCGAGTGGCTGCTCGAGTAAGCCTTCACAAAATTTGTTTATTACTCCAGTGCTTACTTCAAGTAATGCTTTGCCACTTTGTTCAAATTCATTTGTTTGTCACCAAATCCTTTTATATCATTGATCCAATCTTTGTTATCATCAAAACATATGGGATCTAACATTCTCTCCCTTTTTGATGATGACGAAACTTGGTGATTTTAAAAAAGTTTTTGAAATTGAGTTTTCAAACATATGCTTCTCAAATACTTTTCATATCAAATCTTTTGTTCAATTTAAACTTGAAAACTCTTTTGAAATAGCTTGTTAAAGATCTTTTCAAGGTTTTTGTTCTTATTTATTTGTTCACCTTGCATATACAATCAAAAACTCATTAGCCCCACAAAGCAATATAACTTTAATGAAATTTAACTTTAATAGCATAAAGAACCAAATTGCATAAGGAAGAATTCATTACATAATCAAACTTTAGAATGAAAAATAAAACTTGAAAAATAAAAGACTTAAAATCGCCCAAAAGCCCCGTACATCCAAATCCCAATACATCAACTCAGCCAATCATCACAAAATCACTTAGGCACTCTTTTTCCCCTTTTTGTCTTCATCACAAAGGTGGAATTAATCATGAGGAGGAGTAGGTGGTTTAGCTACTGAGATAAGAGTGACAGGAAATGCCAATGATTTATATGAACCATCTGAACTTAAAGGATCTGAAGATGATGGTTCAGGGTCAAGAAGGTTCACTGGCGGTGTCTAAAGATCCCTAGAGGATTCACTAGAGATGAAGGGTAAGGAACCAAAGACGTAATTTCTACTTCCTCTGTAGCAACCAGTGAAGACTCAAGCACCTCCTCAGTGCGTGTAGGTGATGTAATGGGAGTAGGTATAGGCTTTGGCTAAACAGGCTGAGGTGGATCATCAGTGGTAATATGGATAGGCTTGGATGTGTCAGGGTCAGGCATAGAGAACAACACATTGCCAAGTCCACTCTCAGAGTGTCTATGCTCAGTGGGTATAGAGGGTCCAGGTTTAGGGATAGGTATGGGCTCAAGAATACCAGAAGGACCAGGAATAGAGAAACCAGATGCCATATCATCAAGTTTGGCAACAATGGATCTCAGAAGCTCACCCTGGGCATGCTATTTAGCTAACAACTCTTCGGGCCTTTGTCTATTCTCTCTACAAGTTGTCCCATCTGCTCATTCATATAGGTCACTAACTTTGCATTGGTATTCGCAATGTTGATATGAAAACTCTTCAGAATATTCTCCATGAATGTTTGGATTGCAGCACCAAAGAAGGATGGAGAAGATGTGTTGGCTGGAGCAGAAGACTGTGTGTCATCCATTCGACTGGTTGCTGTGTCAGTCTTCTTTTTCTTGGGACTTGCTTCTAGAGGAGTCTTTAAGGGAATCTCAATATTCAACTTTCCAATTTGATTCCTCCCCACAGGTGCTATCCTCTCAATCGGCTCCTTACTCTCTAAATACCAAATCTTATTTTTCTTGAGGAACAAGGAAATAAGTTGAGGATAAGGCATTGGAGTAGTAGGTTTTCCTTCATACCTATACCTCTTGATCTCATAGAAGATATACTCTCCTAAGTCCTTTTGCTCTTTGAGTATCAATGAGGCAAATTTTTTGAAGTTCTTCTCAATGAAATAAGTGAAGTTATTGGATTTGTTCACCATAGCTCTAGAATAGATATACCATAAGACCCTATAAAAATCACTCATATCACTCGGATTGAAATTGAGAGGTCCCACTATCTCACCACGTCTTACGATAGAGAATATCTGGTTTGAGTCAAGATTAGGGTAATCATCATATGGGGGTTTTCTATTCCTAACCAGTTATTTATTCTGGAAGGTGAGATTAGAATTCTCTATCCTCTAACCTTAGAAGTCATTTCTTCTTCCACAGACTTCCTAACGGGATCATTAATAGGTTCAAGGTTACAATAAAAATGCCTCACAACTTTGGTGCAAAATGGGAGTTTAACAGATAGTCAGGGCATATAGGAATCAAGGTAGGGACACAGATCGAATTTCAATACCTCTTGAAGCACCTTGTAGTCAATGTAGTGCATCTTGCACACATTTCTTCTTGCAAAATGACTCAAGTACTTCTGAGATTCCTCAAGCTTGCTTACGTTGAATCCCTTTGGAGGAAGTGTGATTTCTTCATCCCTCTCTTCTGTTTGCTTTGAAGATTGCCCTTTCTTTGCTTCCTTAGATTGGAAAGCTTCTTCAAGCATACCTACCATGACTTTGGTAAGCTTCTCATTAACTTTAGGCTTTTTCAAAGGCTTAGGAGTAAAAGTAGGTGTGTCGGATGAATCAGAAGAAGGAGGAGATGGCTCTTTTGTTGTTTTTCCTTTTCCAGGAGGTGAACTCTTCTTGGATTGAGCTCTTATGGCAATGGGCTCTTTAATCACAACCCGGTTTACCTTTGGCTTGGTTTGCTGTTAGGCTTTGGACTTAGGTTTGGGAGAAATTTTCCTTTTCTTGGTAGGAGGAGAGGAATGTGAATCAGAGGGTTGATATGGTTTAGAAGACTCAGAAGGAGTGCTAAGATTGGGAGATTTTGTCCTCACCATTGCGATTTGAGAAAATCGAATATTTCAAGAAAATAGAGACGTGCGTCGTGAGTTTAGGGCAAACGATTCAGAGCTATCTGAGAGGTTTTTGTAGGTGTAAATCACTAGGTTTTAACGGTTATGGGAAGAGAAAAAGATTTTGAAAAGTTTTTGAGAGAGCACTAGGAGAATCACTCAAGGAGATTTTGTGAGAAATGACCGAGTATCGACTAAAATAACCTAGAGCCTGACATCATTCGAGGGCTTACTCAAGTGAACATCAGCATCACTCGGGTAGCTACTCGATTGATCATACCAAAAATTTTAAAATATAGCAAATTTGTGAGTATACCTGGCATGAATAATATTATAATTATCCATGTATATTCCCTTGATCATTTGATGACTCTTTAAAACTGATTTAAACTGAAACTCAACTGATTTGAGATCTACACCTAGGTTCACTCAAGGCCTTACTCGAGTAATGTTGAAGTTCACTGGAGGCCTCCCTCGGGTAATCTGTCTCTTCACCTTCTGACTGTTCATTTCCAACTGTTGTGCCGTTTTATTTGAAATTAATGCTTCACTAGCATATTTCCAAGTTCATTACTCTAGTGGCTACTTTTGTAATGCATTCATTACTTCAAGGTGTCACTCCAGTAATGCTCATTACTTGAAGTTGTCCCTCCAGTAATGTTGTCCTCTGTTAACCTCTGCTTTTCATATTCCAAAACAGAATATTATCATCCTGCAAAACAAATTACTAGAAACTCTGATGCTTAAGTTATTAATCATCAAAACATCAATCAATAACATCATCTTACATTTTGTAAACACTAAATAACTTATAATTCATTGGGATTTACCATTCCCAGTTCTAGTCTAATATACAAAAATTAATCTTTTGCAAGAGGTTTTGTAAAGATATCTGCTAATTGAAGATGAGTTGGAATAAATATTACTTTGACATCTTTCTTTTGGACATGATCTCTGATGAAGTGATGTCTAACATCAATATGCTTGGTTCTGGAATATTGAACAGGATTCTTTGCCAAGCTTATCATGCTAGTGTTGTCGCTGTATATTGGTGTTTCTTTCAAATAAATACCAAGATCCTGGAGTTGTTGCTTTAGCTATATTACTTGTGCACAACAACTTGATACTGCAATATACTCAGCTTCCATTGACGAAAAAGACACTGTAATTTGTTTCTTGCTAAAACCATGATACAAGTGAGCCTCCAAGAAACTGGCCTTGTCCACTCGTACTCTTTATGTCCGTCTTGTATCCTCCATTATCAGAGTCTAAGTATGCAACTAGATATTCACTTCTTCCTTTGGGATACCAGAGACCCAATTCTGGCGTGTTAGCAAGATATCGAAAGATACGTTTGACGGTTTGAACATATGGCTCTTTTGGTGCTGATTGATATATTGCACACATGCCCACACTGAATTGAATATCAGGCCTACTTGTAGTGAGATAGAGTAATGACCCAATCATTCCTCTATATTTTGTGATATTGTAATCTTTTTCCTTGACATCCGCATCAAGCAATGTGGTTGAGCTCATGGTGTGTCCGTTCCATTTGCTTCATCCAATCTATACTTCTTCAATAGGTCTTTCAAATATTTCATTTGAGATATGAAAGTTCCATTATTTCTTCGTTTGATTTGCAAACCGAGAAAGAAATTCAATTCTCCCATCATTGACATCTCAAACTCCCCCTGCATTATCTCAAAAAATTCTTTGCATATAGTTTCATTAGTAGCACCAAAAACTATATCATCAATATATATTTGCACAATTAATATATCATCACGTTTTCATTTTTTAAAAAGTGTTGTATCAAATTTTTCTTGAACAAAACATTGATAAATAAGAAATCTACTGAGCCTTTCGTACTATGCTTTAGGAGCTTGTTTTAAACAGTGTAAAGCCTTTTTGAGTTTGAAAACATGGTCAGGTTTGGTTACATCTTTGAAACCTGGAGGTTGATTAACATATACGTTTTCCATGATGTAGCCATTTAAAAATGCACTCTTTACATCCATTTGATAAAGTTTGAATCCTTTGATGCATGCAAAGGCTAAGACTACTTGTATAGCTTCTAATCTAGCCGCTGGCGCATACCTTTCCTCATAATCAATTCCTTTTTCCTGATTATAGCCTTTGGCCACCAATCTTGCCTTGTTTCTGACAATTATTATGGATTCATCAAGTTTGTTCTTGAATACCCATTTAGTGTCAATGATTGGATGATCCTTAGGTTGGGGTACCAAATCCCAAACTTGATTTCTTTCAAATTGGTTTAGTTCTTCTTGTATTGCTATAACCCAATCATTGTCTGATAGGGCTTCGTCAATGTTATAAGGTTCAATCTCAGAAATAAATGCAGAAAAACTAACTTCATTGTAAATTCTATTTCTAGTTTTGACTCCTTTATTCACATCTCATATGACTTGATCTAAGGGATGACTCCTATTGTATTTCCAGGCTTTAGGTTGTCCTAATGACTGATTTTCTTCCTTGGTTTGATCAACTTCTGGAATAAGAGATTTAGAAATAGATTGACCATTTTCTTGATTTAAAACAACTTCCTGCTCATCTTCAATGGTTTTGTCAGAGGATTCAAATTCATCAAATACAACGTGAATTGATTCTTCAACAACACATGTTCGTTTATTGAAAATTTTGTATGCTTTACTTCGATTAGAATAGCCTAGGAAAATTCCTTTATCTGTTCCAGAATCAAATTTTCATAAGTTATCCTTACCATTATTATGAATGAAACACTTACAACCGAAGATGTGTAAATGAGCAAGATTCGACTTCCTTCCTTTGTATACCTTGTATGGTGTCTTTCCAAGTTTTGTTCTAATGTAGGCTCTATTTGAAATATAGCATGCTGTGCTCATTGCATCGGCCCAGAAAACTTGAGACATGATCTTTTCATTCAGCATTACTTTGCCATTTCAGTGAGCACTCTATTCTTACGTTCCACGAATCCGTTTTGTTGTGGTGTCCTTGGAGCAGAGAAATTGTGATCAATGCCATTAGTATCACAATATTCTTCAAAGGCTTGATTTTCAAATTCTCTACTATGATCTGTCCTGATACCTGCAATGGACATACCTTTCTCATTTTTCACTTTCTTGGCAAAAAAAATGAATTCTGCAAAGGTTTCATCCTTTGATTACAGAAAAATAGTCCATGTAAATCTAGAGAAATCATCAACAATGACCAATGAATATAAGTTGCCACCAAGACTTTTAACTCTTGCTGGACCAACTAAATCCATATATATCAATTGAAGTGGTCGATTTGTTGTAATTTCATTTTTTGATTTGAAAGATGATTTAGTTTGTTTACTATTTTGACATGCGTCACAAATCAAATCATTTTTAAAACTTACTTTGGGTAATCCAAGAACTAAATCCTTTTTGAGTAGTTTGCCTAGTTGATGCATGTTGACATGAGCTAGTTTCTTATGCCATAACCAACTTTCATCAGCATTACTCAGAAAACAATTTTCAGAGCTATTTCTATTGATATCAAGTGTATAGCAGTTACCTTCCCTTTTAGCTCTGAGCTTTGCCTTGATATTTTTCTTATCAAGTTCTAAGTCTTTCTTGTTGACAATCAGACATTCCTCTGAATTAAATATTATCCATTTGTCTTTATCTACACTTTGACTTATACTCAGCAAATTATGACATAAGCCTTCAACGTAATATACATCTTTGACTTGTATTCCTTTGTCATTTTTTATTTCACCAATTCCTGCTATTTTTCCGGATTGATTTCCTCTAAATTTTACCTTTCCACCTTCCTTAAATTGCAATGTGGTAAAACTTTCTAAATCACCGATCATATGTCTAGAGCATCCACTGTCTATGTACCACTTGTTGTTTTTGGATGCTTTAAGACATATCTGCAATCAAATACGATTAAGTCTTAGGTACCCACATCTTTTTGGGTCCTTTTGGGTTAGGACAAAAATTTTTCGGAACATATGAACCTTTAGGTACCTATTTGTAGGTTCCTATATTTCCTTTCTTCTTATGAATGCATGATGAAGTATAATGACCTTTTCTATTACAATAATTATAATGTGCAAAAGGATTTGATGTATGCACAGAATTCTGAAAATAATTCAAGTATGATTTACCTCCAGCTTTCTTTCTTCCTTTCCTTCTGTCTGATTTTGGATCATATCCAATCCCAGATTGATCATTCACAAATCGTTGAGCTTTTAAAATTACATTTAGCATTTCACTTCCTTTAGTGAATTTTTCAAGTGATTTAGTAAGATCAGTGTTTTTCTTTTTCAAAGAAGTACAGTTTTTACAATCTTTTTCAAAATTCTCTTTAAGTTCTTCTTCAAGAACTTTGTTTTTCTTTTTGAAAACAACTAGTTCTTTAACTACTTTGTTGAATTCAGAATATAAAGCATTATATTTAAAAAGTAATTCATCATAGGTAAGATCAGAATCAGTTACCTCTTCTTCTGTTTCCTTTTAAGCAACTAGATAGATATTGGCTACTTCTTCTTCATTGCTTTCTTCGTCAGAAGAACTATCTTCCCATATGGCAGATACAAAGGCTTTCTTCTTGTTGTAGAATTTGTCTTTCCTCTTCTCTTTATTCTTCTGAATCAGTTCTTGACATTCTGATTTAAAATGTCCTGGCTTTCCATATTCATAGCAAATGATGTGTTCTTTATTGCTTGCTCCTCCTTTCTGAAAGTTTTTGAATCCTTGGCCTTTCTTGTAAAATTTTCTGAATCATTTTATGATTAGGCCTATTTCGTCATCGTCAAGCTCTTCATCTTTATCTTGTTCTTCTTCTTTTGCTTTCAGTGCTAGACCTCTTTTCTTCTTATCACCAATATCATCTAGTTCTCGTTTGAACTTTAACTTACTTTCATATTCAGAAAGAATTCCAAATAGAGAAGCAACCGATCGCATTGATTCACCTTTTGCTTTCTCAATTGCAGTGACTTTTGCCTCCCAGTCTTTAGAAAGAATATTTAAAATCTTTTGTACTTAGGTATGTTGATCATAGACTTTTCCAAGTGCTGTAAGTTGATTAACAATGTGAGTATATCTAAGTTTAAATTCAGCTATTGACTCACCTGATTTCATTTGAAGTAAATTAAACTCAGTAACCAGAGTAATGATCCGATATTCTTTTATTCCTAAAAGTTCCTTTGTGGGCTATTTCCAAGGCTTCCCATATTTCTTTAGCTGTTGGGAGTATGCAGATTCTAAAGTACTCATTTTGACTCAAGGCACTTTGAATCATTAGAATTGCTTTGCTGTTGAGTGTAATGAGTTTCTTGTCATTCTCAACATATTCTGCTGGTGTCTTGGGAACTTTTTGTGAATCTACAATTTTTTAGGTTTGTAGTTTCCATTCTCAATCACATCCCACAGCCCATATTCAGTAGCCATTATGAAGACTCTGAACTTTACTTTCTAGAATGAGAAGTATTCGCCATTGAAACCCAAAGGTCTTGTGATAGAAGCTCTGTCAGGAAGAATGCCTTCGCCCATGCTTGCCATTGGATCCTTCATAGGCTGTTAAACATTAACAAGAAGACCTATGCTCTGAAACTAAATGTTAATACAAGCGTTTCACCCAAGAGGGGGGTGAATTGGGTGATACCAGAAATTTTTTTATGTATAAGTAAATTAACTAAATATTTAAAATAGTTGAGAGTAAAGAGAAATATCATTGAAGTGTACAGTGGGATTTATATTGGTTTGGCCAAACCACTTTGACCTACGTCCAGTCCTCAGAGTGTCTCTGAGAGTTTCATTATATTCTCCAAGATTTAGTGGGTTCTTGGCACCTCAATACACAGCAAGTTCCTTTACCTGGATACTCGCTCCCCCTTACACGTTGTAATCAAATCCCCAACTCAAGGTTCCACAACCTTAAGTTGTCTCAATAACAAATATTGCGTTTTTAATGAAAAACTCTCACAGAGCAAATATATAATCACTGAAGTACAATGAATGAGTATAAGAAAACAAAGCACTAAGAGTGTGTTGATCGGTGTATTCTTAGTTCTTGGGTCTTTTTTTTCTTCTCTTTGAATGCTCCATATTTATATATGATTTGTAATGTCTGTTGGAAGTAATTCAAACATGTTCGTTAGGGTCATGCAGCAACGGTTGACTATTCTACAAATTTGAAAACTATCCGTTTGTGGTAGGTAGCGATAGGTGAACGTTCGGACTTTTATTTGACTTTTCACTTCTGGCATGATCTTTCATTATTTCTCTACAAATGTACTTAGAATACTAATGCAATGAAGAGTTAATCATATAGAAAACAATTTAATAAACATTCGATTAAAAACATAATTTTTGGACTGCCTTACTCGAGTGGCTACTCAAGTGGTTATGTCTTTCCTTCACAAGTTACTCTGGTGCTAACTCTGGTAATCTGATTACTCGAGTGGCCATGTATTTTCTTCAGAGGTTACTTGAGTGCTTCCTCGAGTAGATGCCAAATAACTTTGCAGATTACTCGATTATTCCCTTGAGTAATGTCATTCAAAACTTGGTCGATAGTTTGCTTACCTGGTTACTCGAGTGATCCCATGAGTAATTAATCAAATAACTCCACAGATTACTGGAGTTCTCCCTCGAGTAATGCCTTTTTCTCAAATGGTTACTCAATTAAATTGGTCCATTTCTTGGCTGAGAGTCACTGGAAGATTTTTTACTTGATTACTCGAGTGATTCCTTTGTAAATCATGTTACTCGAGTAATGGTTTATATAACTTTGCAGATTACTCGAGTGGTGCCTCAAGTAACATCTTCCAAATTTTGGCAGTGCTTCTCTGGATGAAATTCTTTATGACTACTCGAGTGCTTACTCGAGTAACAGCTCCCCTTACTCGAGTGGCTACTCAAGTAAGCCTTCACAAAATTTGTTTATTACTCCAGTGCTTACTTCAAGTAATGCTTTGCCACTTTGTTCAAATTCATTTGTTTGTCATCAAATCCTTTTATATCATTGATCCAATCTTTGTTATCATCAAAACATATAGGATCTAACAAATGAGACATCTGGTCAAGTACATAACATGGAAAACATGATGGATCCAATGGCCAAGGCATATGGAACCTTGCTCATACGATCTTGCTAATTAGGTGTACTAGGACACAGATCCTTAGAAGATGGCTGCCATGAGACATGGGTATGTAACCCTTTTTTGAATCATGCATACTGAACCTATGTAGTATCTTGTCTATGTATATGCTTTGACTTAGGCCTATTAGTCTTTTGAATCTATCTCTATAGATCCTAATTTCTAGGATGTATGTGGTTTTACCTAAGTCTTTTATCGAGAAAAACTTTCCTAACTAAATCTTGACACTCTAAAAGGTAGAAATGTCACTCCCAATGAGTAGGATGTCATTTATATAAAGCGCTAGAAATACAACTATACTCCCACTAACCTTCTTATAAACACAAGGTTCATCTATGTTTTGAATGGATCCAAACTCTTTAACTACTTCATCAAAACACTGATTCTAGCTCCATGATGCTTGCTTTAGTCCATAAATGGATCTTTGAAGCTTGCAAACTTTACCAGAGTCCTCTAGATGGAATATGATTTAATGTGAACGCAACTGTCTCTAGGGCATATCTTTAAAAGGATGGTAGAAGATCTGTTTGACTCATCATAGATCAAACCATATCTAACAGTGTTTGATTTCTCTGTTTAGAAACGTCATTCCATTGTGGTGTTTCTGAAGGAGTCAATTGTGAGATTTTCCCACAACTCCTAAGATGGTTAATAAACTCTTGGTTAAAATATTCACTTCCTCGATCAGATCAAAGTGCTTTAATTGTTTTGCTAAGTTGGTTTTGTATTTCATTTTGGAATATTTTGAACATTTCAAAAGATTGAGATTTATGTTTTATTAGATAGATATATTCATATCTACTAAAGTCGTCTATAAATGTAATGAAGCATATATAACCTCCTCTGGTAGCTGTGTTTAATGGTTTACATACATCTGTATGCTTAAGGCTCAAAAAATTAGTGGCCCTCTCACTATGCCCTGTAAAAGGTGCCTTTGTCATTTTTCCTAATAAGCAAGATTCGCATGTATCATATGATTTAAAATCAAACGAGTTAATAAATCCATCTTGATGGAGTTTAGAAATGTGTTTTTCATTTATATGGCCTAGACAACAATGCCATAGGTTGGTTGAATTCAAATTATTTGATTTTATCCTTTTGGTAGTTACGTTATAGATATTCCCATTATTAGGATGTTTCAAATTTAATATATAATGACCAACATGCAAATCACTATCAGCATAGAAAATCTCATTATGATAAATAGAACATTTACCATTCCTAGTAATGGAAGTAAAACCTTCCTTATCCAAATAAGAAAGAGAGACAGTGTTACTACTTTAAGAAAGAACATAATAGCAATTGTTTAAAACTAACAAATACCCACTGGGCAGAACTAATTCATAAATACCTATAACTAAAGCAGCAACTCTTACTCTATTTCTAACTCGTGAATCCACCTCACCCTTCTTCAGTTTTCTACTATCCTTGAGACCATGCATTCAAAAAGTGATTAAGGGCTAATTATTTCAAAAGTGGATGTAATTATTATCAAATAAACACTTTTGGAGAATTGTGTGATGGGAATTTGGTGGTTTTAGTGATTCCACTAGTTTCCATGTGAAAAATTTTATGGGAATAGGTTTGATTGTTGATTTTGGAGCCATTGGACACATTGGTTGAAAATTTGAAAATCTGTTAAGTGTAATTTTGTGTAGGGCAGTCAGTTTGTATGGACATTTTGAATAGGAAAATGGTGTCTAAAAATTCTGAAACTTTCCAATCCTAAATTTCACATGTCAAGCTTCAAAATGGACATATAATTTGTGTCATTTTGATTTGTGAACTAAGAGTTATGAAATTTTGAAGTGTGCCCAGTGAAATTGATTATTTTCTGGAACAACAGGCAAAGATTAAAATTCTGGGAATTTTGTGATTCCATCTAGCAAAATTCTATATTTTTCCTTAAAATTAGACTCAATAAGGGTTCTATAGGCTTTGGAATCACTCCATTTCTATTTTTCTAGAACTAGTTATGATTTTTCAAAGTTTGGGCAGAAATCTGAAAGAATTTCTGAAAAATCCGAAATTGTTGGAAATTAATTTAATAATTAAATATCATATAATATATGATATAAAACAATATCCTTCACCTTCCTTCAACCATATCAGATGCACATAACAGCTGAAACAGAGAGAGAATAGTTGATGTTAGAACCGGATGACACCCAAGAGGGGGTGAACTGGGTGTAAGATAAAAACTTAAGAACTTTGAAAATCTTTTCGCATCTTAGTAAAAGCAATAAGTATGAAGGTAATGAATCATAAATCAAAAGTTAGATTAAATAATATATGCTGGAAATATAAGAACTTAGGGAAGAGAATATGCAAACTGTGATTTATCCTGGTTCAGTCCAATCTGTGATGGCCTACGTCCAGTCCCTAGGCTCCTCCTGAGATTTTCAAATCCACTATCTTCTTGTTTAATCCGGGCACAAGAAAAGCCTTTACAATTCCACAAGTTTAACCGGGTACTTGTGAAACCTATTACAAATCCCTCACTAAAATACTCCCCCTTACGGCAAGTCTTACGAGCAGAGCAATCCCGAAGATCTTCCTCTCCTGGTTACTCATGCAACTCTTACGAGCAGCAACGTTCTCTCCTGCTTACACCCCTGTAAGTCTTATGAGCAGCAACGTTCTCTACTGCTTGCACCTTATAAGTCTTACAAGCAGAATATCTTACTGGCAATTCTCTCTACAGCTTCTCCCGTAAGGAAATCAACCTTCTTAAGGTCCCTCTACCTTGAGATCAACTCAGAAATATAGTTGAAAGTGTTTACAGACTCTCTCACATAGTGGTTACAATACTCATTGAAGTACAATACAAATAATCACTCTCTCAACGATAAGTAATATAGAAACTGGAAAACAGAGAGTGTTTGGGTAGAAGCAGAGGATTCATATTTCTATAATTTTTCACGTAGTTGCTCGCTGTCTCTGTTACCCATCGATGTTGAATGCTCTTTCATTTATAATTGATAAAGATGATGACCGTTGTGAGCATTTTGACAGTTGAGCATATTTGAAAAACAAGCTACTATGAAATGTCCGTTGCAGAGTGGAGCATCTCGTTGAACAGTAGGAAGACTCATTTTGAGTTGTACATCACGTTGTGGAGCGTTTTGTGTTTTAGACATTTATTCATGGTGGGTCAATCTTTTGTCGTGGTAGGTAGCCAATACTCAGTGTGTAATGATGTCGCCCGCCACAATTGACTCTTTCATTTAAGCTCACCATTAAATTTCCTATTTCACACTGTAAAATGCTTAATCACTAATATGATGAAGTATTAGTCATGGGTATGTTGGATCATTGGTCAAAAGCTGAATTTCTGGCCTCTGGGACTCATCACGTTGAGTGAAGACTTTTGCCATACGTGACCTCCGTTCTTGAAGATGCAATCCAAATATTTAATCTCCTGTTTTACACTTGAAATATATGTTAGTTCATGTTTAGGAACAGTAACAAGTGAAAACATAATGATTGTATAACATTTAACCACGTTTGGATTGATGGCTATGAGAGTTTGAACTTCTACGTTGCTTCTGTCAGGACCTCACTCGAGTTCAAAGAAGCCTCACTTGAGTGCATGTACAATTTCATGTTCTGACTGCCTCTCGGGCAAACACTTTCTGTCCAACACTCGCATATGCTCGAGTGAATTCTAGACAACACTTGAGCACAACTAGTCATGCTCGAGTGCGCTTCTTGTTTTAACGTACATGCTTCTTCTCAGGTTAACACTCTCATGTCAAAACTTGCATGTGCTTGAGTGAAAAATAGTCTAATGCTTGAGTATGGATCCTAGTGCTCGAGTGTTGTAAATTTCTTTGCGTTTCAGCTGCTTCTGGACATCACTCGCACGACATTTTTCAAGAGTTCGTTTTTGTACTCACGAGTGATGTGGGGCCACTTTAGAAAAAAATTATTTATTTGATTCTAATGATGTATCATAAGAAAGCTCTTGCCATATGCATGCCAATGAAAAAAGAATCAGCTCCAAACTCCTTGTATTCTGCAAGTTATGATCGAAAGAGTGTCTATCCCACTAGATTGCACAAGTGTCAACTTCTAGAAGACATAGCTCCTAGAATATACGTTCAAATTAGGCAAATTACCTATCCATTGAAAGCTCTTTGAGTCTAGTTTCATTTGGAACTGGTCTAGTCTCAATCCGATGTGTGGTTTGTGAGTTATGCTCAAAATACCGAACCTGTGTTGAAAAGTGACGGTGATTTTACTGTCATCTTGCACGGATTATATCTCCTTCATTTGAGCTTCTTTCAATGTGATCTTGGTGCAGATTTTACGTGTTGTGAGGCTTCATTCATATGCCACCTGTTTCGGGTCAATTCGATGTGTGGTTTGAGAGATATGACCAAAATATCGGACCTTTGTCAGGCTGAACGTAAAACAGAGCTAAACAGAGTATTCATCCCGTGCTCGAGTGTGTTCATCCGTGCTCGAGTGAAGCACCTCTGGCACTCTAGTATTGAGCTCACACTCGAGTAAAACTCCCCTAGAAGTGCCATAACTCACATATAAGTCATTTTAGCTTTGTATTAACCTATTCCAACCATCATTTGATTATAGAAGCCTCCGGTATCATCATAGAAACCTCCAGTATCACTTCTAACAACTTGAATCTTGATATTCTTGATAGATCTTCCAAGTTCTTTATTCTTCAATATCTTTCTTTTTTATTTTCCTCTTGATAATCATTCTTCATAATCTGAGTAAGCATCTCCTTGACTTTCTTCAAATTCGTTTCTTCTTCTTCCTCTTGTTCATTTTCATTAATTCAATCTTCTTCATTCTTTGCTTGACTAATCTACAAAATATGTAACATTAAATATAGTAGTTAGTCAAAGAAATACATTATATAAACTTTTTGCTCTTATCATTTCACATCTATATTTGACATCATCAAAACTAATCATATATAACAGTTGAGAGAGTTTAGAGAGAGAAGGAGAAGAGAACTCATAAGGTAAGCTAATTTCTCCAATGATCTAGTTATTAACGCATATAACTCCGATCCTAAGTTACTCCTTTATTTTCTTTAAGGTTTGGAAGCTCCTCTTTTGGTGTTAGAAACAACTAGGGTTCAGCCAAGTCAAGGGAAAGCTAGTGGGAGCTTGAGGTAACTTCCAAACTCTTGTATATTAACTATTCTGACTGCTGTAGACAATTTAATCAGTGAAATTTCGCCAGATTGTCTTTGAGGGTAAAAATGGAAAGTGGGTTGTGGGGGCTGTTATGCTGCCCAAATTGGTACTAAATGTTAGTTGTAACCTAATGGAATAGTCAATAAAATAGTTAGGAGTAGAAAGGAATGTGTTTACGCAACTGAAATCGCAGAACCCCGATTTTTCCTGGAGAACTCATAAATTTTGGCTAGCTCTAGAAATGTGTCTTAGATTTGGATTTTCAATGATTTGATGGTTTCATTGGGTTCAGGAATGAAAATTAAGTGGGGTTACAGTTGGTCACTTTTTTGGAAAAGGCCGAAAAAGCATAATTCGAAAATGCCCATGAAACCTTTAAAGCGGGCTGTCAAAGGTATTTTCATAATTTGGCAATGAATTTGGTAATTTTGAGTCCAAAAATGGATTCCTTGGATGAAAATATGTCAGAATAGGCTATATCAAAATTTCAGAAAAAGTACAGCCGGACTGGGTATGACGGGGTTGGGCCGGGGTCTGGGGGCATTCTGGTAAATTTTCACCATAGGCTAATATAATCACAAGAACACTAAGGAAGAGTAAAAAATGATACTTGGATAGGTTATGACCTATTTCCTAAATATTTAATATTTTAGGACCAAGTCGGAAGCAGGAAACGACACATTTTACGAGGCATACTAAAACTTAGTCTTTGAGATAGTACTTCCCAACCCTTTAGACATGTGTCTAGGCTTCTAGTAGCCACCTAAAGAGTCCAAGTAATAACTAACTTTAAGTATTCTGAAGGTGAGAATTTGGAATAGAGAATAACCTGTCGTCCTTGACTTTGGTTTATAGGGTTTGACATTTGTCCTAATCGCAAGCAGCCTGTGCTGGCGTACGTCAGGAAATAACAAGGTAGTGACTATTCTCTTATGCAATGTGTAAATGTATTGTATGTGTGTGTATCATTGTTTTGTGATGATATCTGATGCTGGTGCCTATATAGCTGGTGATAGCTGTCGTTATCCAGCATGAGTTGGTGTTATACAGCGAGAGATGTCGTTATCCAGCATAAGTTGGTGTTATACAGCGATAGCTATTGTTATCCACATGAGCTGGCGTTATACAGTGAAAGCTATTATGACTATGTATATAGCCATGAGTATTGTCGTTGTGATGAAAGCCATGTGACATTGTGTTGCTGTTGATGCTGCTATTAATGGTTGCTTACATGCTATATGTTTATATATTATATGAGTGATTTGTTACTACTGAGATTCTTTTGAATCTCATTCTTTCCATTAACTAACATCCAGACAAGGCAAGTGGTTCCAAGGAGAAGCGAACGACCAGGAGCGTTAGGACTTTGTAGGGATGTTATTTTGGATTGTTGGTTATCTCTTTTGGAAAGGGATTACAGTAAATTATTTTTGGGATGTAAATGTTATGTTTGATTTTGATCATGTAATCTCCTAGTTGGAACTTATAACTCTTAGTTTATACATGTATGAAACTAGGGAGTTGCCGGGAATTTGGCTATACACTCTGATATGTATAAATGTGATTTAACTGTACATGTAATTATATTCAATATTTGAACTTGAGACCAGGATAGGAATGAAGTTTTGAAAATATTTGTGAAAACTCTACCACAGGGTGGGAGTTTAAAATGAGTTTAAAATTATTCGACGGTCTCCAAACCATTTAATTACGCACTCTTGAATTATAATTACTGTAATTAAGGCAGGGGGCTACATTGTACATTTGTACAAATGTGAGAACCACATGCAGTATCTAATACCCATATAGAGGAAGTAGAAAAATGAATGTCTATAACATAAATACCTGAAGCGATAGCCCCGCTATCCTTCTTATTCTTTTTCAGATCTTTGACGTAGAGTTTGCAATTCCTCTTCCAATGACCGGGTCCATTGCGAAAGTAGCAGACTCCTTTTGGAGGCTTTGCCTTCTTGGGTGCAGGCTTGGTTTCGGGCTTGTTTGACTCTTGGTCTTACCACCTTAGCCATTACCCTTCTATTTCCTTTTTATACCCTTTCCTTTCTAAACCATCAAAACAGTACTGGGCTTTTTTCATAATGCTCTACTTAGCAGTTTTGAGCATCCCATGGGGATTAGAAATTAATTTCTCCATGTTGTAGTTCATAACAAACTGGTCATAACTCTCCGGGAGTGAGTTCAGGATCAAATCCGTAGCTAACTCTTGGCCCATGGGAAACCTAAGCCTCTCAGGTGTACAATGTAGCCTTTCATTTTTAAAACATGAGTACTAACTGATGCACCTTCAGCCATCTTATAGGAATGTAATGCCTTTGTGGTCTCATACCTTTCTTGCCTTGCCTTTGTGGAACATTTCCTTGAGATGGACAATCAACTCATGAGCCTCCATGAGTTCCAGATCTAACAGTAGGCAACCTACGTCCATAGAGTCATCCTTATGTTTCATGTAAGCATCTTTCTGAGCTCTTGGAGCATTAGTTGTATGCTTCTCAGAAATGGGTTGATCTAGGACATAAGCCTCTCTTTCCTGCTTGAGAACAATTCACAAGTTTCTGAACCAATCAAGAAAGTTTGTCCTCCTCAAGGACTAATCGTAACAATAGTGTAGTAGTATTATTAGTCGATATGATTTTACAATAAAATATGCAAAGTTTAGTTAGTAATCTCCCACTAAATCAATAACCCTCAATATAATAATTAGTGGGCTAAGATCCATATTTAGCCTAAATTTAAGTATGCTTTGGCAAGATGCTTAAATTCAAGTTATTTAGGTAGGTAACCTCTTTACCAATTACATCACATGTAATTCTTAGATGTTTATGGGATTCGATCATCATATGATCCGGCATGTTTAATCTCATCTAATGCCTTAAGATCCAAAACTATTTTGTTAATCTCAATTAAGTCAAAACAATAATGAATGTTATGAGTACCACCATTACTCATGCTTGTCTCATCAAGATAACTCAAATGCATCCACTTTGGTGGTTTCCACAATTGAGTAATCTAGGTTTTGACAAGTATTTATTAATTGATGGCATTATGACTTAAAATTTGATTTCGAGGGCTTAATCAATTAGTTTTGTTTATATGAATGCAATCGTTGTTGTATCTCATACGAATAACTACATATAAATGCAAAAGTAGGCATGCAATGATCTAATCAAAAGCATAATTTAAATGTGACACAACATGGCTCACCTAACCTAAAATCCTCCCAAGCCAATGAGAGGACTTCTCTAAATAAGCAAAGAAATACATTGAGAGAAACCTCGTTTAAACATATGAGGGGGAGTGAGATGAGAAGAGAATGTACATTAAGACTATTCAGAGGAAGGCACAACACGCAGGCCGTATTTGAGTATTACAACCCTTATAAAAACTAAAGTCATGTTGTTCACCGTACTCAAACAAGTTTGAAAATAAACCACAGCAAGTAATAGTTTATATAATATGAAAAGCAATAAATGTCTTGATTAGGTTATA
This sequence comes from Inga leiocalycina, assembly GCA_963242795.1. Lineage (NCBI taxonomy): Eukaryota > Viridiplantae > Streptophyta > Magnoliopsida > Fabales > Fabaceae > Inga > Inga leiocalycina. The sequence goes on from OY725328.1 coordinate 29,842,863, forward strand.
TCATGCTACGAATAGTCAGTCACAGCGGTCCCGTTAAAATAACTGAAGCTTTAGAAAAAAAAGGCATATTCCTTTTTGAATAAATATTTGAAAATTTAAAATAAATAAAAATTTCTGGCCCAGTTTTTAAAATATTTGTTTCAGTTCAGTTCAAAAGGATTTTGGCCCAGTTTCAAAAACGGCCCAGAACACTTTTAGTCTGAATCATCTTCCCCACACTTTCGGATCCCTAAAACCTGAATAAAGATCCGAACTAGACCCAATTATTCTTGCAACCAGCCGTTAGCTTCAACCACTTTGAAACCAAAAACGACAAATTCCAGTTTCGGATCCAATCCAAAACAGAAACTGCGATGCCAGCAATAGATCACATAGAATCGACTTTAATTAAACAGAAAACAGATTTCAAGATTGCATACAATACATGTTTATATTGCATACAATTCAATTTAATTATGACTGAAAACATATTTTGCCAATCATATTCAGACGTTCTCTCATAAACACATATATATTTCATATATATCACATGTATAAGAACACAAACTCAATTTAAACACACAATTGAATCTGGCTCTAATGCCACTGTTTGGATTGGCAGGTACAATAGAATAATTTTAAATTTTTCGCTAATCCCAATTGTGGATCTCTCAATGAATTTTAAATAGAGTTAGGAAGAATCGTACCTTTTAGAATTTAGGGTTATTGATCTCTAGGAACCAATACCTCTAATTGGCTTCCTCTACTGATATCCACATGAATGTTACTCCAACACTGACTGTGTGCTAGCGACTCCAATGTCTACTAGGGTTCTTCCCGCAGCTCTGAATTCTAATCCTTACATCAGTTTTTCTACTCTATCATTTGTATAACCCATGAGAGCTATATTCAAATTTCAAAATTAATCTTGATTAATTTTGAAATTGATTAACCCTTAATTATTTAGATGAGCTAATTAAATAAATTCATTTTAATTAAATATGTTATACAGTTTTAATTTAACTTATATATTTAATCCCAATAAAGAGCCAATAGATTTAATTGATCCTTATAAATTAAATATGAGATATTATATCTCTATCATGTTAATTATTAAATTTAATTTATCTAATAAAATTAAATTTAAAACTAACATAATATATGTAATAATATTATCATATATATATATATATATATGTATTTCAAATATATATATAATATCATTAATTTTCTTTTTCCACAAATTATATTATATATATATAAATATAAATATAAAATTCGTCCACCCTAGATTAAACATTGTCTCGCGTTGGGCCATTCTTGTGTGCGACCCATAGGCCTATATGAAGTTGGTAGTGGGCCAATAACTATACTAACCCACAAGTCGCAAGCGACCTCTAGCAAGACATTACGATTATCCAATTCATAAGAGGATTTTTAACACAATACAACATGTCACACAACCATGTCACGTCCCTTCATATGAGGCATGGATGATGTCATCCTCCTATTCCTGACCATTACTTTTTCAATTCCTAAGTAGTCTGATAATAGAAATGGAAACTCCTTTCCATCGTAGTATGACCATACATTTCTTAGACTCACTCATCAAGGGCTCCAGTAATATCTCTCTACTAATGTGAGGGACAAATTCCATTTTAACTATTCATATTCCTCTGCATGAAAAACCACTAAGTCCGATCATAGCTTTTATCATTACCCGATCAAAGGTGACTTTTGACTAGTTCAAAGCCTAGCAATTCTCATGTAGGAATCCATGATGGCTTTAGGTCAAAGGGCATTGTGACATGGTTATACATGGGATAAGCTTATGACTTGATCCATGCAGCTATCTCATAGCAGGTCGATCAAGCACTTTGTATTTTTACAAGTGCCTAAGACTTTGATTCGTATCTCCATATCTTATCAAAGTTATATTGGTCTTGTTTCATCTTTGCTCCCTCATAGATGACCAACTAGGGACATTTAGGACAATCTTTATGATTTATCCAAGGATACAGTCATCACAGTGAACATGCGATAACATGATAAAATAATGGAGAAAATTTATAAAATTAATAATGTTCAAAATATAATGATTGGTCCCTAGGGCACAATTTCCAAATTGTGTGACCCCTACTTGTGCCCTCAATGACTACATGCATTATTCTGGATCATATTACTATATGATCCCTACTTGTACCCTTTCTGGCTTCATACATAATTCAGGATCATATGACTGTATGACCCCTACTTGTGCCATCACTAGCTGCATGCATTATTCATGATCATATGACTATATGACCCCTACTTGTGCCCTATTTCCTGCACAAACAACTACCTGCCAAAAGATATTTCTCTATCCTGACGCAGACGACTGCCTACTAGAAAATGTTTCTCTATCTTAATTGGGTTCTACGCCCCAACCAGGCTATGTGTCTACCACTCGTATCACAAAACATGACATATAGATAATCACATAGTGTATGGAAGAGAAAGTCACTACACTGGTCTTTCCTGGATGATATTAAATTTATAATCTTCCATTGTTCTATGATCTACTGCACCACTCGCTGCTCGTTACTATGATCCTTGTTTAATGTTCGGTTAACTTGCCCTGTGTTCGCACCCTCTCTAAAGTTTCTCAAAATCATAAAATCACCATGAGATCTTGTGTATTTAAAACTATATCTTTTTGAAATTTAATAATTAAGAATAAGCCATAGATTATAATTGTTTCTTATAAAAAGAAATAGATGGAGTATTATTTTTCTATGGCGGTTCAATAACCCGTAGAAAATCTAAAATCTTATACACCAATTGGAGAACCAGTATAAAAGTGCCTTTTTAATCCAGCTGGAAAAAAAAACCCTTTTACACTAATTGTCATACATCTCATTTAAACATTTTTCCATTTGAGTGCCACTTGAGATAGCGCCTTTGTGGAAGAACTATCTTCTTTGAGTGCATTAACGGAAGCATGGCTTAGTTCCTTCATTCTCTTTTGAATCTCTCTACCTTCTTCATCTTCCATTAAAGTTCTCACCACTTTTGCAACCTCTTCCCTTTGCACTATTCCATTTTCGTTAACCTTTGGCCTCAACGCCACCTTCAAATCATCAGTTAACATAACAGCATTCATCTTTTGCTCTGCAAAAAGTGGCCAAGCTATCAATGGCACGCCATGTTGTACACTTTCAAGTGTAGAGTTCCAACCACAATGACTCAAGAACCCACCAGTAGAATTATGACCAAGGATTGGAATCTGAGGTGCCCAAGAAGGAATAACAAAACCTTTCTCTTTGGTTCTCTCCAAAAACCCTTCTGGCAAGAAATCTAAAGGATTATTCTTATTTGATGAACCAAGGTAAGCATCATTAACCGAATCACTTGGTGCTCTTAGGACCCATAAGAATTTCTGGCCACTTAATTCCAAACCAAAAGCTAGCTCATTGATTTGGTCTTGAGATAGGGTCCCACCACTTCCAAAAGAAACATACAAAACAGAGCTAGGTGCTTGATTCTCCAACCACTTCATACACTCCGACCCTTTTTCCTCATTGTTTGACCCGGGTTGCGTGATAGGTCCGATCGGGTACACAGGTGGATACCCACTTTCGTTTTGTGACAAGGTTCTTGTTGCCCTTTCTTCCAACTCCGTGAAGCTATTAACTAATAACCCATGAACAGCCAACAATCTCTCGCTTCGTTGGAGAGCCAGTTTGTAATATTCGGCTGATCGATTTTGAACCGGTTCAGGTAGATCACTACCGTGGAGTGGGACACAACCCGGAATCAGGATTGGCTCAGTTACATCTCTAAATTCACCAGAAATATTTTCATGGAGGGTTGGAAGATAAAGGCAATAGGAAAGAGTTGAAGCAGATGCAGGGAAGTAAATGAAAGACAAGGCATTTTGACTGAGTTCCTTTGCGAAACTTAGTGCCTCGGACGCGAAAGGGTCAGCGACTAGAGCTGCCAAAGGAGATTTGGAGTTCAAGGACATCAATTCTTGACGTAAAGAAGGCAAAGATTTGGTGAGTGTGAGTTGAATTTGGATTGATACGTGAGAATCTTGGGGTAGGTCATGTTTGTTAATAGGGGGAAGGAAAATGGATTCAATGTTTGAAGGAAGAGTTTGAAGGTAAGCTATGGAGGAACTAGGGGGAGACTCTAGTGAAGGGATAATGAAGGTGACATGAAAGTTGGGATGAAGATGAACAAGTCGCTTTGAGAACTCAAGAATAGGTATGAGATGGCTAAAGCCAGGACTGGGTACAACGGCTATGTGAGTTTTTTTCTCCATGGAAACTTGGGAATGATGATATGAAAACTTGGATCGGCTCTTGTGAATTTGTGTGTTTCTGGGTTGAAGTCTTGAAGATTTGATGTGCTTTATATAGAACACATGTTCTGCTATTACCAGGGGCTGCGCAAGGGAATTTAAAATCTCTAAGATTTGTCCACTCTCCTCTCTTTAATGGCTATTATTATTGTTAGGCACCGATCTCCAAAATGTTTTATTTTTTCCTTTTTTTTTTGTTTAAACTATTATATTCTATATAACATGCGTAACAATTTGATATTTTACTTGGAGGAAGTGGTGTAGTTTTGAAATTTTTAGCATTTTCCAAAAAACTAATAAACTAAAACTGCACAATTTTAGAATATCTTTCTTTAAAAATTGTACGAAAAATTAAAATCTCATCATCAAAATGCCATTCGTATAATCTAATAATCTAAACCTAAGGAATGAAGAAAAAAATGTAAATGTTGTGGGGACCAGGAAAAGAGGCCCCTGGCCATATATTAGTACCTGTTCATAAAGCTTTGTTTTATGCTCCGCTGTGTGGTTTGTTTTACTCTTTTGTTTTCCTTTAATTATGACAAAGCAATACAGAAGAATATATATATATATTACTCGAAACAGACAAAAGGAAAAGAAGTGATGTAAGTGATCACGTAAATAGGTAATGACAATTCTTTTTCGTGGGAGTATGAATTTGGCCATGTATCTGAGACAAGCGATGAAATATGGTAGTAGTATGAAAATGTTAATTAAATCTTCGGTTCACAATGAGTATAAACGAGAAAAATATCGCTGAGAAATGGTGAATTTATGTTGAACTTCGAAAAAAGGACCTTTGAGTTTTCGAAGCATCCAAAAATTTGAACCAAACAATTATTGCCTCTTCATAAATTAAAGCTTTATTTTAAGCATTGTTTAGTGCTCCATCGTGTGGGTTGATTCCCAATTGGCCTTTAATAACACGACAGGGGAAGCATATTTTACTGGAAATTTCAGACAAAGGAGAAGAGATGATGTAAGTGATTACGTCTTCTATATAATAAAATTTCAGACAAAGGAGAAGAGGTGATGCAAGTGATTACGTCCTCTATATAATAATTCTATGACAATTCTTTTCACCGGACAAACAAATAGTATATGCCGCTGTGGAAACTACCTGAAGGTAATATGCTTAAAATTGATACTACATTGTGCCTTTTTACAAGAGGGAAATAGAGCTGCCATAGCTTTTGTAGTCTAGGATTCAAATGGTTGGTTACTGGGTGAGGTACGAATGATCGATGCTATATCGGCATTTATGGCTGAAGCAATTGCTTTTCTTGAAGCCTTAAAATTTGCCCATGACAACCAACTTTTGGTTATCTATTTTGAGTCAAATATTCAATTGTTGATTAATTGCATTATTAAAGACTCTCCTCTTCATGGTTGGAGGTGTATAAACATCCTTGAAAATATTCAAGAGTCAAAGAAACTAATTAGAAACCATTTATGTAATTGGATTTTCAGGAAAACAAATTTAATCACTACTATAAAAAAGTAAAGCTGTGGCGCTTATAATTGCATTAACTGTGGCGCTAGAGAAGTGCCACATATCTGGACACTACTAAAAAAAGCTGTGGCGCTTGAAAGCGCCACAACATTTTAATTTTTTTTTTAAAAAAATACCCTCCTGTGGCGCTTGTTTGAGGAAGTACCACAGGAGGGGGCCTCCTGTGGCGCTTGCTCCAACAAGGCCATAGGAGGGGGGTCCTACTGTGGTGCTTATGTCAGCAAGCGCCACAGGAGACCCCCCTCCTATGGCACTTCCTCAAATAAGCGCCACAGGAGGGTCCCTTTTCTTTCTTTCTTTTTCTTTCTTCTTCTTCTTCTTCTTCTTCTTCTTTTTCCTGTGGCCCTTTTTTATACTCCATGATTGTGAAGCTTTATATAAAATGAGTGGCTTTCATGTTTATCATCTCCACAAATTGTCAATCTTTCTATTTTATATTTCAACCTATTATATATATATATATATATATATAATTTTCACATTTAAAATTCAAGTTCCCCTACAATAATGTTCTTACATTAATACTCTCTAAAGCTAACATAAAAAATATCACAATACAAGAACTTGATATGTGAACACAGTACATCAACAATTAATTAAGTAAATTAAAAGATTACTAAAAAAATGCAAGCTTGTTGGCAAAAAAATTTAAACAAAGCAAAAAGGCAAACGAAACAAGCTAGGTTTTCACTCTTTCCTATTAAATTAGGAACAAAAAGGCAAACGTTATATTACGGTTTATCTTGACTAAAAAAAGAAATTTAAACAAAGCAAGCTAAAATGAAACAGTCTTCTTCTTACAAATCTATTAATTGACCAGTACAGGGAGTGGGAGAACACGTTGGTGACGCTAGCTTGAGTGACGAGTGAGTGTGTGGGTGTGTTTTTTAGTGTGAAGATGATAGGAAATGGAGGGAGGGGACCGACGGATCCACTAAGAAGATGAGAAAGGGAAAGTAGTTTAATAGAGGAGAGAGTAGTTGAATAATTAAAGTAGAGTAGTAGTCAAAAAGAAAAGGAATGGGGGACAGACTCGGGACCACTACGTGAGAAATAAAATAATTAAGAGATATACACTATTTATTTGAAATTTTTCCTTTTTTTTTTTTAATAAATGGGCAAGTGTGGCACCTAACTATTTAGGCGCCACACATTGCCTCATCAGCTGTGGTGCCTAGTCATTAGGCGCCACAGTTAATATATTATATTGGTGCAGCTGTGGCGCCTGGTGGGTCAAGCGCCACAGTTGCTTGCGTGGCACTAAGTGTGGCGCCTGTGTAGGCAGGTGCCACACTAGGCTTCCCTAATTGTGGCACCTAATCTATTAGGTGTCACAGCTGGTATCCAAAATAAAATAAAAATAAAAATTATACAGGTAAAAAATAAAAAAAGGGGAAGCTGTGGCACTTGTTTAAAGAAGGGCCACAAAATGTACACCACCTTTTATCCTTTTTGTAGTAGTGAATAGCTGATTGGGTTGTTAAAACTACACTCGGCAGGTATTGCCCAAATGACTAGGCCTTGCAACCCCCGATCAGTTGAGGAGATTGCTAGAGAAGGATTTAAAGACTATTCCAAGAGAACCTGATTAATATATTTTGCTTTGTTTGGGGTTAGGCCCTTTTTTTATGTTGTTTTGATGAATTGGGGTTGCTATGTGTTGTTGCGAACTTATGTACGGATTTGTATTAATTGAATGAGTGAAGCAATATTTCTATGGCGAGGGGAAAAAACAAATAGTATATGCACAGTGCATACATTTCGTCCTTTTTAAAAAAAGAATTACATAAAGTTTTATTCCGCCCCTTAATTATACAAGGGTTAAAGGGAAAAAATACCTATAAGCCTTTTTCAAAAATACACCCACCATCATAAATTTTTTTTTGTGTGCGCAAAAGTAACTATGAATTTTCAAAAATGGGGCGAAAGTGAGACTTCCTTTAAAACTAATTAAGAGATGTTTACTCCAATGTAAAAGTACCAAAACACCTCTAACTCAAAATGAAGGAAAATAAAGAGAAGAGACTTGCATACTGGGGCGTGTTACGAGTGTAAATGGTTTATTAGAAAGTGCAAGTGTACACTGTTGTCAACAAGTAATATAGAAGTAAGTAGAGTATTGTTCCCTCGAGGATTGATTACTAGGTATCAAAATGCGTAATTCTAACTCTATTTAGTCGATCAGTTAGTTGATGATTGAGAGTATAGAATAAAAGATAAGTAAATATGAATACAAATGATATGAAACAACTATTGAGAAAAAACCCTAGGGGTCAGATTTCACTTAACAAATTCCAGATTGATTCACTTATCTATTTTAGCCCAGTTTATTCCACATGATTGATAGTTGAGTTTCCCTAATTTAATTACTAGCCTCTTCCAAGGTCAAGCAATTCTATAATTAATTGCTAATCCAATATATTCCTATATGAATTTAAGCAATTAATTATGCATTTAAATTTATGGAACTCTATAAGACTACACAATTCATATGAATATATTCCTATTTCATATGCAAGTTATGGTTTTAATTATAGGGTCTACACACATGTATGTCCTTCCGGTCTCAACATATATATTGAAATCATTCAAAAGATGGCCAATCAAATGGAAGCATTAAGAATAATAATCAAAACTCAAGCATGAAGGAAAAATTAAAACTAGATTTAATGAGTTAAGATTCAATCCATTATTAGTAAGCTACGTTATCATCCTAAGAAAATGAAAATTTAGCTCATGATAAAATTTAAAACAAAGAAAAAATAAATTGACATTATATAACACTAAAATGAAATCCTCATAAATACTACATAAAAATTAAATCTTAAATTCTTAAACCTAAATATACAACCAAAAGATGCATGAAAAATAGAAAAATCTAGCCGTCCCTTTAGGAGGTAAAACCTTCCATGTAGGTGGCATGCAAAAAGTAATACAATGCATAAAATTAACTCTAAAATGGTATATGTGGAGAGGAGAGGAAAGTAATGAATATAAAATTGTTGTAAGTGAAGAAGAGGAGAGAGTAATGGATATAAATTAGTGTCTGAAATGTGAAGGAGAGTGTGGCTATATATAGGGAAGAATGGAGTAGGGTAGATGAAGTAATAGGTGAAATGTGGTAGGTGAAGTAGTAGATAGAATGTGGTAGGTGAAGTAGTTGGTGAAAAGGAAGATGAAGTGGTAGATAAAATGTGGTAGATGAAGTAGTAGGTGAAAAGGAAGATGAAATGGTTGGTGGAATGGTAGATGATTCCCGCTTTCAACTTCCAAGCAAACTTTAAAACCCTTGGAGATAGAACTGAATTTTGGTCTCAACATCAAAGTTGTAGAGCTCTTTCTTAGCTTTTTATCCATATATAGAATGTCCCAATCTGACATCTAGAGCTCCAGATATTACCTAAAAATTGAAAGAGGGTCTAATTTAATATTTTTCAAGAAATTCTATTGTATGCCAAAATCATTATTTATTTATTAATTACACCCAAATTTATTAAATTGAACTCAAATATCATCCATAAAATCATCATATAAGGAAAAATAAATATGTAAATATTTTATTTATCAAATTCCCCCTTACTTAGCTCTTGGACGTCCTCGGATAAGGAGTGATTAATTAGTGCTAACAAATTAGGAGTGTCAAGTCATAAGTAAGAATACAATTGAAAAATAAAGAGATCATAGTATTTATGAATCAACGAAAATATAAACTGGTAATTTCATTTGAAACTGAATAAACCGAGTTTGTAATTGTGACTCATTCTCCCAATCTCTTAAGTGTTTAAGAGTAGGTGTTTCGCTCAAATTCAACCGAAAAATTTGCACTAACATTAATACCGGGTTCGATCCCCGGCAACGGCCCCACTTGAAGAATTAAGGCTTTGTCAGCTTTTATGCCTTGGTAACCTCTTCAAAAATTAAACCAATGATTGCAATATAGGGTATAATCCCGGATCGTCTCTCAAAGAGCCTTTTATTAATTACCTAGAAACTAAGTGCAATGATTGAAATGAAATGAGTTAAAAATGGTCTTTGAGCTTTTTATCTAACAATTAAATTGCAATTAAACTAAAATGCTTTTAAAACTAATATTTTTGGATTTTTGGAATAAAATTGATATGGAATGGAAATTGGTTAAAAATGCAAGTGATAAATATGCTCTTGGAAATGGTTTTCAATGGCTATCTTTGCTCAATTAAGATATTTGGGAAGTTAATACACTAAGTTTCTAATATACCAAACCTCAATTACCATTGAGTCTAGCATCACAAGAGAGGAACCCCTACTCTTGAAATGCTATTAAACCCTCTTAGTGTAATGAGTTTCTCTAAGTTTTCTAATATATCAAACCCCAATTACCATTGAGTCTAATGCTTAAACTCATGAACCCATTTATTTAAGCATTATTAAAATCCCTTAGAGAGTGACTATGGAGTAAGTAATGCATTTAGGTTCAACTACAATTCCAAGTCAATCAAACTATCCAACAATACCATGTTAAATAGATAGAAAGCAATAGAATCATAGGAAACATATATATAACCATATATATTGATGAGTACAAATCCTCATTACAAATTCCAAATCACAACAACTCAATCCATAGAATAAAACATAACTAAAATTATAGTCTCAATATATAAATGAATTCTTAAACCTAAGAAATCAAAAATACAATGAGCTATAGATAAAATAAACTCCCTTTGAAGCACATATGAGCTCAAGTCATCTCCAATTCATCCCTGAGAACACAAAATTGCCTAACCAATAATGTGAATAGCTTCAAGAAAAATACTCAAACTCTGATTCAAACACCCAGCCATAAAATCAAAGATTAAAATAACTAATTATCACTAAATCAATTTAATGCAAGGGCTGGGTTTGAATCAAAACAAAACACAAAACAGAGGAAGCCACGGCTGTGATTTCCTGACTGTAGCTTCTGGCAGTAGAGCTTTCAGGTGATGGTGAAGGTTGGTGGAGAGAGTGGTTTATGGAAGTGGAGGAAGAAATGATGGACGAAAGATGGCTGTGGTGAGCGACGTGGGAGGCTGTAATCTGAGAACAGAGACACGGTGGTAAAGCAAGGAGGAGGAGCGACGGTGGTGAACTGTGATTCGGTGGACTGTGGGAAGTCTTCGATGGTAGTTGTATTGTCCGTCTCTTTCCCTCTCCTCTCAAGTTATCTCCCACTCTCTCAAGCTCTCCGGTTCACCCTTTTTCTTTGCTCCACCGCTGCTTCTGTGACTTCCATTCCCAGCTCCGTTCACGGTGGTGACGTTGTGAATGTCACCGGCGGCTTTGGTGGTGGAAGTGGAAGCCACCGGCGACGATGATGGTGATGCAATGTGAAGAAGATGGTCTCCTGTTGTGGCGCTCACTCTCGCTGCTTCCCTCGCGTCCCAGCTCTCCCAATTAATATCTCCATATCCAGCTGCTGCCAATCGGATCCCTCTTCATTGGTCGGGTCTCACCATGTCCGAATGCATATCCACCGGGTCCTCCCATATCCAAATCTCAGATGATTCTCGGGTCCACTCCAGTTGGGCCTGTTATTATATTTTTTTTTTCGTTTTTGTGTGTGTCAGATATGGGCTTAGCTTTTGGGCCTGTACTTTTTTTTTCTTTTCTTTTAAGCCATTTAAACAGAAAACTGACAGGCCTTTTTCTTTTTCTCTTGGCCCAAATCACTCAAAATAATTAATTTGAAGCTCCAAGATCATTAATTTTCTTCTTTAATACCTATAATACAAAATTAAGCATAAGGTAGCATCAAAAGTTCAAGGGACAATATAAAAAATAATAATAATTAATGAATTTTGACCATTTTTGCCCCTAATTCCCATTAATTCAAAATAATTGTCCCTAACCAAAATTAATGCTTAATAATGCAATAATGTCTTAGAAAATACATTAAAATCCCAAATTAATCATAGAAAATTCCTATAAAAATATGGTTCAATCAAACATAGGCATGCTAAAAATCTCAATCTCCACTACCTAATTCACATGCATAATTCAAATAACAAGGACTTATTAAGGGTTGTAATGGGGTTAAGGTAAAAGGAATGTAAAACTTGATATGAAGGGCTAAAGAAATAGAAAAATTGAAAAATTGGCTACTTATGAATAAATTTATTTCTCCACAACATCCCACAATACTTAATAATTTTTTTTTCTTTCTCTTTTTTTTTTCTTTTCTTTTCTTTCCTTTTTTTTTTGCAACTCTAAAGTTGATGATATATACACCCCCACACTTGTCAAAAGCCCATTTCACAAAAATTTAAATGCTATGCTAATCTTCCGAATTAGGTAAAAGCACTTGATATATTATTAAAGCATATGTTAATGGGTTGAGAACAGAGAAATAGTGAATGAGGCTCAAAGGGGCTTATCAACGGTATAATTGCAAGGTTGACTATTTGGCTCTGGATAAATAAAATGAATGCCTTTATCATTTTTAAATGTGCATGTGAGATGTAATTTCAACTAGATTTAAAACAAGTTCTAGAGTGACAATTTAATAGATGAATATCACACACAAGAGAAATAATCATTATAGGCTCAAAAGCTCACGGTTAGAAGCTTTCAAACTCAGCTCATTCAATTTCAAAGTTCATCACCAATTGTAACAATTAGTTGTTCATTCATGCTATGAAATCTCTAAATTCAATTGATCTATACTCAAAAATTATATACTTCTTAAGATCATTACAAAGCACTTAAATAGGATGATTTTTTTTACTTTTACTCTTTTAAAAAAAAGAACAAAAACATGCAACTAATAAAATATGTCTCAGGAGTTAAGAATAACTCCTTACTCTGCCATTTTTTCCACACCCCATGCATCTAATGGTTTTACTAACCTAAAAAAAAATTTCTCCTCCCCAACCTAAATCAGACATTGTTCCCAATGTCTTTTAAAGCTTAGAAAAAACTTTTTTTTTAACATAAACACATAATAAAGTAAAACTAAGATTGCCCACCTATTTGCTAGATACAACCGAAGAGTGGTATCTAGGTTTTGCTTCTGACTGCTATTTGAAGATTGCCCACCTATTTGCTTGATGAGTAGATCTGGTTTAGGCTCATAGGTTTACAGTTGATCGAGCAGCTGATAAGCAGTTGGTGCAGCAATTATGGCGTGACGAGTTGCTTGGGGTATGAATCCTATTTCCACAGCATGATCAAAAAAATATAACAATCATCATAAAAACCATTAATATTTAACAATCCTAATGGCTTTTTGTGATAGTTCAACTTAGCCTAGTATGCAATGCTAGAGATCCCATCCAACGTCTCTAAACCACCAGGTAGAGCAATAAAAGCTTGAGCATGGTAGAAAATTTGTCCCATATGTTTAGGCAAGCTTGAAACCTGCAACTCTTGTCCAAAGGAGAAGATGTGGTCTTCCAACTCCTTCACCCTTATACTCAAACGCTTGCTTCTATTCATGGATGCAGAAATGGCCACACTTCCCCTTAGGCCCTGGATGCCTCCCCCGTATACAAAATTCATCTTTTTAGCGGCTAATGTGCTTCCAAGTTCGCTTGCTACTATTACAAACTTTACATCCTTACCTATATCAGTTTCACAAAAAATACAGATAGATGTGAATCTACATCTTTATATGATACCCTTTTTCATTTCTTTTCTCTCGGACAATTTGTGCTTACAAGTGGAAGATTGCATATTTACAAGTAGAAGTGTGCATATTTACAAATGAAAGAGTACATATATATAACACTGAAGCAGCGACAACAAAATCATACAAATCACGCTTTTTTCAAAAAAATTTGAAAAACTGACACGAATAATTGACATAATTTACGTGAAGAAAAAAAATAAAGTCAAAAGTTATTAAGAAGATAAGACATATTAGACAAAAGATGCTAAAAAGATAAGATAGATTAGACAAAAGCTATGTAAAAGATAAGAAGATTAGATAAAAGCATGATTATGTACAGTAGTTGTGATTTTTGGCTCACATCTTCCTCTGGTTTTATGTCCAGTAACGGCTTAAACTCTTTCTATGAATCGAGGATTTGCTTCCCATCCAGTTTTCTTATAAACTGGCAAACATGGTCTTTTGACGTCAGATTCCTAAGACAATAGTGCTCTTTCTCTCTGTTGAATATGTCCACTAAATCAAGAAGAATACGATGAACATCACCACTTGGATGCGTTTCAAGAGTTTGAATGATATCATCCAGTGACTCCTTAGTCAGTCCATCCTTTATAAATTTAATTTTATCTTCTCGATTTATAGAAACCATACCTTTACTCCTACAGTGCTTATCACAACTCTACCTTGCACATTTATGGCAGACATTCATTCGTTTAGCTCTTCTCTTTTTGGAGTAAGAACTTCTTCCCATTCCTGGTAAAGGTTTAACAAATAATCTATGAATCTCACCTGCTAAACATACCTTAGCTTCAATGATCCAGTGTATGTCCACAAGAAAGCCCAAACGCTTGATATCTTCATCCTTTAAAGTTGACTGTTATAGATCTTCCTGAGAACATCTTTAGGAAGAGTGGGGAACCTATTCTTAAGCTTTACAAGAGATTCCTCCATGGTAACATAAAATGAAACTGATAAAAACTAAAATTCTTAACCCAGTGCAGTGTGTTTCAGTGAGTAGGAAAGAAAAATGAGAGAGTGGGAAAGAAGTTTTGGGTTGCCTCCCAAATAGCCGCCCTTCTTTAATGTCTTTAGCTAGACAAATACCAAACAAAAAAATTTTATTTTTTTATTTTTTATTTTTTTAAAAAAAGTTACTAGATTGAGGACTTACCTATTGGTTCCTCAAACATGATGACAGATTTCAAAGTGTTGAGTACACCTTCATTATATTCTTTGAGCCTTTGCCCATTCACTTTGAATTTTCGATCACTATCTTGAATCTCCACAGTTCCATATGGCCATACTTGAATCACAGTAAAAGGACCTGAATACCTTGATCTTAGCTTTCCTAGAAAGAGCTTTAACTTGAGTTATATAAAAGCACTTTTTGTCCCAGTGTGAACTCTCTCCTCAAAATTCTTCTGTCATTCCACATTTCTGTCTTCTCTTTGTATAACTTGGCATTTTCATAAGCTTGTTATCTGAATTCTTCAAGCTCATTGAGTTGGAGAAGCCTTTTCTCACTAGCTACCTTTAAGTCAAAATTTAAGGCTTTTACTGCCCAATATGCTTTGTGCTCCATTTCTACCAGAAGATGACATGCTTTTCCATAGACCAATTGATATAGGGATGTACCAATTAATGTCTTGAAGGTAGTTCTATAAGCCCAAAGTATATCTTCTAATTTCTGTGCCCAGTCCTTCTGATTGGACTTCACCATCTTCTCTAAAATCCACTTCAGTTCTCAGTTTGAGATTTCCACCTGCCCACTAGTTTTTGGATTATATAGAGTTGCAACCTTATGAGTTACTCTATATTTAGCTAATACTGATTGAAGCTACTGATTACAAAAATGCCTTCCTCCATCACTAATAATAGCTCTAGACACTTCAAATCTTGTAAAAATATTTTTCCTCAAGAACTTTACAACCACTCGAGACTCATTTATAAGAAAGGCAACTGCTTCAACCCACTTGGAGACATAGTCAACAGCTACTGAAATGAACTGGTTGCTAAATGAGGATGGAAAAGGCACCATAAAATCAATCCCCCATACATCAAAGAGCTCAACTAAAGGAGCTTCGTGTCTCCTTAAGATATTTCCTGTTCTTTGACATCTGTCATAAGTTGTCACAATTCTGTGAGCGTCCTTGAAGAGTGTAGGCCAGTAAAATCCTAATTGAAGGACTTTAGTAGTAGTTCTATTTGCTCCAAAATGACCACCATATAGGGCTGAATGGCAATGTTTTAAGATGTTGTCCATTTCTTCTTTAGGAACACATCACCTGATAATCTGATCTGGGCATTATTTGTATAAGAATGGATCCTCCCAAAAGTAATACCTTACATCAGTCAGAAACTTATTCTTTTGACTTTAGAAAGTTCATAAGGCATTACTCCGCTTGCCAAATAATTCACAAAATCAGCATACCATGGGGTAGGTTGTGACTACATGATGAAAAGTTGCTTATCTGGGAAATTCTCCTGGATTAGTGATTCTCTCTTTCGTTCAGGTGGTTCTAACTGAGAAAGATGATCTGTAATGCGATTCTCGGTCCCTTTTTTGTCTTTGATCTCCAAGTCAAATTCTTATAGTAGAAGCACCCATCTGATTAGTTTGGGATTAACATCTTTCTTCTCAATCAAGTATTTGATTGCTGAGTGGTTTGTCTAGACAATGACCTTCGACCCAATCAAATATGCTCTGAATTTTTCAAATGCAAACACTACTACTAAGAGCTCTTTTTTCTGTTGTTGCATAATTCATATGTGCTTCTGAGAGTGTTCTGCTAGCTTAATAGATAGCATAAAGACCTTATCTTTTCTTTGGCCTAAAAACAACTCCAATTGCATAATCACTTGTATCGCCCATCATTTATAATGGAAGGTTCTAATCTGGAGCTATGATAACTGATGCAGAAGTCAAGGAACTTTTCAAAGTTTGGAAGGCTGATAAGCACTCCTCATTAAACACAAAAGGAGTGTTTTTCTCTAACAGTATGCAAAGTGGCTTTGTGATTTTTGAGAAGTCCTTAATGAATCTTCTATAAAAGCCAGCATGTTCCAAAAAACTCTGAATACCCTTAATTGAGGAAGGAGGTGGTAGCTTTTCAATTGTTTCAATCTTGGCTTTACTTCAATGTCTCGATCAAATACCTTGTGACCCAACATGATTCCTTCTTTCACCATAAGATGGCATTTCTCCTAATTTAGAACCAAATTTGTCTCTACACAACGTTGCAATACTTTTGCCAGATTTGAAAGACAATGATCAAATAATTCTCATAAAATTGAAAAACTATCCATGAACACTTCAATGAAGCTTTCCACTATGTCTGAGAAGATCGCCATCACACTCCTTGAAATGTTACTAGTGCATTATATAGACCAAACGGCATCTTTCTGAAGGCAAAGGTACCATATGGATATGTAAAAGTTGTTTTTTTCTTGATCTCTGGTGCAATTGTAATTTGATTATATCCTATGTACCCGTCCAGGAAACAATAATAGGCTTTTCCAGCAAGTCTATGAAGCATATGATCTATAGATAGTAAAGGAAAGTGATCTTTTCTAGTTTCTTTATTGAGCTTTCTGTAGTCGATGCATCTAGTCACCGTTCATTGTAGAATCAGTTCATTTTTCTCGTTGGGCACTACTATCATTCCACCTTTCTTTGGTACAACTTGAACTGGACTTACCTATTGACAGTCTGAGATTAGGTATATTATGCCAGCATCTAGCCACTTTATTACCTCCTTTCTCACTACTTCCTTCATGTTCGGATTGAGTCTTCTCTGGTGCTTGACTGATAGCTTGTAGTTGTCCTTCATTAAGATCTTATGCATTCAAATTAAAGAACTAATCCCTCTTATATCAGCTATTGACCATCCAAATACTATTTTATACTCCCTTAGAACTCTTAATAAATTTTCTTCTTCAACAGGAGTAAGAGTTGCTGAGACGATTACTGGTAGTGTTGAATTCTTCCCAGATAAGCATATTTCAAGTGGGATGGCAGCACTTTTAACTCTAGTACTGGTGGTTTCTCTATTGATGGCACCAGCTTATTCAGCCTTTTCCCTGAATCTTCAAATGGTTTCTTGATAAAAATTGGGTAATTTGCTTCAAGGTACCTAATCTACTCCAAAACTTCTAGATTAGTAGATTTTGATACATCTACTATTCCCAGTGCTAATGGTTGATCCATGCAAATTTCATTCACCACATCTTTTGTGTAGCTGGTTAATATATCAACTCTGTAATATGTGTCACCTTCATCTGGAAAGGACAAAGCCTTGAAGATGTTGAAGGGAACTTGATTATCTTGAACTTGCAAAGTTAACTTCCCCTATTGCACGTCTATTAACGTTCTCCTGGTTGCAAGAAATGGCCTCCCAAGAATGATAGGAATTTCTTGGTCTTCTTCCATGTCAAGTATTATGAAATCAGCTGGGAATATAAGTTTGTCCACCTTCACCAGAACATCTTCTAAGATACCTCTCAGATGTTTTATTGATCAGTTAGCCAAAAGTAATGAAACTGTAGTCGGATTCACCTCTCCAAGACTGAGTTTGTTGTAGACAGATAGAGGCATGAGGTTTATACTTGCTCCAAGGTCACAAATTGCTCTTTTAAAGTGACATTGATATATGTTGTAAGGTATGCAAAAGCTTCCTGGATCTTTAAGCTTTGGTGGTAATTTCTTTTGGAGAATAGTACTGCACTCCTCAGTAAGTGCAATTGTTTTAAATTCCTTAAGCTTACGCTTATTTGAAAGAATATCCTTCATGAATTTTGCATAACTGGGCATTTGGGCAAGAGCGTCTATAAAAGGAATGTTGATATGTAGCTTTTTAAAAACCTCCAGAAACTTGCCAAACTACTTGTCTAAATTTGCTTTCGTGAGTCTTTGAGGATATGGAACTGGTGGTACATATGGAGGAGGATTATCTGGAAAGCTGATTCTTCCTAGTATTACATCATCCTCTTTCTGTTCTTCTCCTCTTTCTTTCTTTTTTCTATCATCCTTTCTTAATTACAGGATCTTTCAATTCTTTACCACTCCTTATTGCAACGGCCTTCACATGTTCTTTTAGGTTTCTTTCAGTGTCACTTAGTAGAGTTCCTGGTTGCCTGGAATTCAGCATATTTGCAATTTGGGCCATCTGGATCTCCAAGTTCTTTGTTGAGGCTTCTTGGTTTTTGATTGATGCATCAATCCTAGCCATGAATTGAGATGTATTCATAGTTAATTGAGCCAGTGCATCCTCCAAATTCACTTTCTATTGTGATAGATTTGGTTGTTGAAAAGCTTGCTGCAGGTAGTTCCCTTGCGGCTTGAATGTATTTTGATTATTCCTCCAACTAAAGTTTGGATGATTTCGATAACCTGGATTGTAGGTGTTTGAGAATAGGTCATTTCTTTGATTTCTGATGAAATGAGCTTGCTCCGGCATGAATGAGTGTCCTTCTTGACATTGCGTGCTCACATGAGGTCCTCTATATTGATCACAAGCTTCAGTAGGAGTGCTGATTACATTTGCTTGGGTTGTCAATGATCCTACTTGCCTGGATATAGATGCAACTTGAGAAGACAAAGTTTTAAGGACATCCTACTCGTATACTCCAAGTGCTTTCTTTGAATTGTTACATTCAGAAGGCCATTGATATGCATTGGCTACCATCTCCTCAAGTAGATTCTAAGCGTCATCTATATTTTTCCCCATTAAAGATCCTCCAGCTGCAGCATCTATAAGAATTCTGGAGATGTGTGTCATCCCGCTATAGAAAGTTTGCTATTGCCACCAATTTGGTAACCCATGATGGGGACATCTCCTTAACAACTCCTTATATCTTTCCCATGCTTCATAGAGGTTTTTTTGTTCATACTCGGTAAATGAGGCAATTTCATTCCTCAATTTAGCAGTTTTTACTAAAGGAAAGTATTTCTCTAAAAATTTATGTGCCATGATCTCTCATATAGTTATGCTTCCCACTAGTAGTGATTGTAACCAACTCTTAGCCTTATCCTTGAATGAGAAAGGGAAAAGTCTCAGTCTAATGGTGTCATTAGTAACACCATTATGATTGAATGTGTCACAGATGTCTAAAAAGTTGGCTATATTTGCATTAGGATCTTCTGTTGCTAAACCATTGAACTAATTTGCTTGCATCATCTGGATAATTGCAGGCTTGATTTTAAAGTTGTTAGCTGCTACTGGTAGTCTCCTGATTCCATAGTTTGTCTCCATGACTGTTGGTGTTGCATAGTCACAGAGTGTTTTGGTATCTGTTGTTTCTCCCTCGAATTTGCCATCAGATTGCTTAAGATTGAATTGGACTGCTTCCAAACTCTTCAGTTTCTTCGACAAGTTCTTTCAATCTTAGAATCAAGAGGTTGTAGTTCAGTCTCCTTCGATCTAGTCATACACTAAGCAAAAGCCTGAAAGGAAACACAAAATACCAAAAAGAAAAACAAATATAATATAAAGGCCAAATTAGTATTAAAATTACTCGGTATTGATATTAATGACTACAATCCCTGGCAACGATGCCAAAAACTTGTTATGAGTGTAAATGGTCTATTAGAAATGCAAGTGTACATTGTCGTCAACAAGTAATATAGAAGTGAGTAGAGTATCGTTCCCTCGAGGATTGATGACTAAGTACCAAAATGAGTAATTTTAACACTATTTAGTCGATCAATTAGTTGGTGATTGAGAGTACGAAATAAAAGATAAGTAAATATGAATGCAAATGATATGAAATAACTATTGAGAAAAAGTCTTAGGGGTAATATTTCACTTAACAAATTCTGTATTGAATCACTTATCTATTCTAGCCCAGTTTATTCCACATGATTGATAGTCGAGTTTCTCTAATTTAATTACTAGCCTCTTCCAAGGTTTAGCAATTCTATAATTAATTACAAATCCAATATATACCTATATGAATTTAAGCAGTCAATTATGCATTTAAATTTATATAACTCAATAAGACTACACAACTCATATGAATATATTCCTATTTCATATGCAAGTTATGGTTTTAATTATAGGGTCTACACATATATATCTCCTTCCGGTCTCAACATATATATTGAAATCATTCAAAAGATGGCCAATCAAATGGAAGCATTAAGAATAATAATTAAAACTCAATCATGAAAGAAAAATTAAAACTAGATTTAATGAGTTAAGATTCAATCCATTATTAGTAAGCTACGTTATCACCCTAGGAAAATGCAAATTTAGCTCATGATAAAATTTAAAACAAAGAAAAAATAAATTGACATTATATAAAACTAAAATGAAATTCTCATAAATACTGCATAAAAATTGAATATTAAATTCTCAAACATAAATATACAACCAAAAGATGCATGAAAAATGGAAAAATCTTACCGTCCCTTTAGGAGTTAAAACCTTCCATGTAAGTGGCATGCAAAAATTAATACAATCCTAAGCCTTCCATAATGGAGGAGTGCAAAAGGTAATACAATGCATAAAATTAACTCTAAAATGGTGTATGTGGAGAGGAGAGGAAAGTAATGGATATGAAATGGTTGTAAGTGAAGAAGAGAATAGAGTAATGGACATGAATTTGTGTCTGAAATGTGAAGGAGAGGGTGGCTATATATGGGGAAGAATGGAGTAGGGTAGATGAAGTAGTAGGTGAAATGTGGTAGGTGAAGTAGTTGATAGAATATGGTAGATGAAGTAGTTAGTAAAAAGGAAGTTGAAGTGGTAGATAAAATGTGGTAGATGAAATAGTTGGTGAAAAGGAAGATGAAGTGGTAGATGAAATGGTTGGTGGAATGGTAGATGATTCACATTTTCAACTTTCAAACAAAATTCAAAATCCTTGGAGATAGAGCTGGATTTTGGTCTCAACATCAAAGTTGTATAACTCTTTCTTAATTTTTCATCCATATAAAGAATGTCACAATCCGACATCTAGAACTCCAGATATTGCCTGAAAACTGAAAGAGGGTCTAATTTAGTATTTTTCAAGAAATTCTATTTTATGCCAAAATCATTATTTATTTATTTATTAATTACACATAAATTTATTAAATTGAACTCAAACATCATCCATAAAATCATCATATAAAGGAAAATAAATTTGTAAATATTTTATTTATTGGGGCGAAACCATGTTTAGATTCGGATCAAAGCTCTAATGCTCTATTGCTTGAATATAAAGCTCACCTAATTATTAGACTACTAGAGCCTATTTAGGATTAACAAAATAGATCACTAGAATAAGAAAGATGGTTGGAGAGAAGGGAGATTGTCAGGTAGCTTAATGGAGTGGTGATGTTCAACTGAGAGAGGTGCATCATATTTATAGAGGTATAAGGAAACCACTAATTAAGAAATTACGTGCATTCCTACATATCCTCTAATAATAATTAGGAAATTAATTATTGATTAATTTCCTAATATACAATTACTTATTTCTCAATTAACAAATTCATAATTAATGCTGATTTGTTTCTTATTTGATAATGCTACTTGTTTCCTAATCAAATAGTCTAACCCATTAAGGGTGAACTTGGACTTTAAGTCCAACATCTCCTACTTGGACTTGATGGGCCTCCTATCGTGCGTCTATTACTCTTTCTTGTTTCATATTTGGCCTCTGCCATGACCACATGGGCAAAATGTCTTCAAAATTTGGTGCTTGTGATACTAGAAATCACTCATATCGAATCAGCATCTAAGAACACCCTTTATGTATATGTAAGCTATATATTTGTTGCCTCAGATGCCCTAGATTCTCCCACAAATATCACTCACAACATATCTAATCCCTATAGAGTTAATACTCAAATTGCCTTCCATGCACATAGTATCCACACTTACAAGCTACACATAGAACTCGTAAAGGGTTTACTACAGACACTAGCACATCTCTTGTCTCTGGGAGTAAATCTTCCTTTTTGATCAAACATCAGTCCATCTTGACTTAATAACTTTCCTAGTTTTCACTCGTCTGATCAAATTGTGTATGATCATAGAGCTTCAGCTAATGTAGCTGTCACCAAAACAAGCTTTCTTGATGCCGCCTAAGTCTTAAGGGCATCATGGAATGATTTTTCCTTCCTAGAACTTACATTATAGTAAACCAAGGATCTTTCACGTACGTCCCATGTTGTAGTTTAACTTTCAAGCACATGCAGTATAAATTGCATGCTACAGTGAACTGTTTGTGGTATACGTCAATTTCTTTTTTTTCCACTATACAGACATTAGCTCCAAAATGTACTCAACATTCAAACCAGAACTTTCTTTTTCACAATATCTCTTTTGCAATCTCATTTGTAAAATGAGTTCTTTGCCTGGCTACAGTTTTGTATACATGCTTCAATCTATTTTCTATGTATATATATACATATGGATCTCATCTCAGTTTAATTGAGGTGACTCAAACACAAAGATTCTTCTTAACCATCTTATGGTGATCATTTGCTCATCTTACCCTCCCATGCCTCTGTAAAACATGGGAAGGCAATTGTTCATGTGAGTGAACCAACCTTTTTTGACCTGTACGACATACAAAATTGTATACCTTATATGTATTTACTCATAACATACATACTATTTCTTTTATCTTCATATAAAAGAAGTTCAAGACCTTATATTTTATTTGTGCCCCAAGATCTTCACTAGCTTAATGAATATAAAGCTACAGGCTCAATAAGGGCATCTACTAATATTTTGTCTGTAGAAGGTCATTAAATTGTTGCTTTCCTTCTCTGGAAGCATATCTCTCATAGAGATATATCAAATGTATGTTTTGACTTACTATGATACTTAGGATCCATGTCATAAGATGTTATCATTTAGACCCTTCTATCAACCATTCATTCCCAATTACTCATGGGAAATTCTTTAGCCATATGACTCCTTGAATGATGGCAGAACATACTCTATGTTCTAATTTTATGGATAATAGAAATACATTATCTATTTCTTTACTCCATTATTTGCCTAGGTCTTGTATTGGAGTATCCTTTCAAACGTGAATTGTTGCCTTAACAACTTAATCCATGGTTCCTCTCATAATTTTTTCTATAGCTAGACCAAAAATAGCTTCCAAGTCCGATAAAAAAAATTTGGTCTTATATACATCAATATGTACATTCATATTACTGACCATATTCTTAATATGGGATTCTATCAACCTTTCATGTGTTAAATTCCTTATAAGGCATGTAACCTCTCTAGGGTTGTGTCATTAACTTTAAGGTGTTCATGGGTTTGTAGTTTAGCATACTGAGATATCTAAGAATAACACTTGTACATGTCTTAGGTGGAAAAGACTATACCTTCCTTGTGTGGTCTTTATTTATCTTGTCATTCAAGATATGATCTATTCAACTAAGAATTTAAGAATAACTCCAATCCTTTATTCCTTTAACTCCCTTGACACTTGTTTCAGCTAAACATATGTCATTTGACAAAGAATGACTTCACAAAGAATCATCTTAAGACCATTTGGCACTCATGTAGTGTATTTCGATTATCTCGAAGATGGCGAGGCTTTTACCTTATGAAACCTCATATACTATTACCTAGATAATTGTTTATACAAAGCCCTCAAGATGCTTCATGTAGAGTTCATCATCCAAATTTCCAAATTGGAAAGTGGTCTTCACATTATCTTGAAGTAATTTTAAGATTGAGCATGTTGTTATAGCCAAAATTAGTTGTTTAGAGTTAAAATGCACAACAGGAAATCATCCCATATTAATACCCCTTAGGCACTAAATGTTTTAGATTTTATATGCCCCTTATGGATTTGAGAACCTACTTGTTCCCAATCACCTTTTGGTTAGGTGATAAATTTCTTAAACATATGATTGACTAGTTTCAAAATAATCCATATCCACTTTGCAAATCTTCTTAACAGGTTCTTCTAGTGTCTTTCAGACACTTATAGGTAGTCATTATTAGCTTCTAAATGATGAAGAGAGCATTCAAACTATTGGGGAATCTATCCCTTTATCATCATTTATTGAATGACAATTTACTCTGAGGTGGATTTCAAAGGATTCTCTTCCTATGTATGGGTGAGGTATTTAATCTATCAACTTACCTCTTACCTTTTTCATTGTGAAAATGGTTTCAAACCTCTCACTTGGATCACTGAACTTAGGAACACTTGGTCATTCCTTGTCACTGTTAACCTCTTAAAGAAATTCAATATGAGCAATGCTCATTTCCTACTAGAAAATGTTTGTTCTATGAATGTTGTGTCTATTGGTTCTCTCATTCAGTAAGCCATCATCATTTTCACTAATGAAGATAAATCATTTCAAATTCTCAGGTCATCTTGTGAAGACGTATCTTTTTCCCTTAGGCCCAGTCTTCTATACACATAGGAAGATTTAAGATATTAAGTTGTTAATCCTTATGCCCTTAACTTGCTTGGGCCTGGTTTAAGGTCTATCCATAATTTTCAGGGCAAGGTTATGATTGACTTGAAGGGCATTTGGTTAAGTATAAAGATGATAGTTGTGAGTTTACCTACCAAGATATGGTTGATGGTTTCACTTATACTATTATTTACTCAACCATGTCAATGAGAGGTCTATCTTTCTATTTCAACAAATCTATTTTGTTGAAAGGTTCTAGATATTATAGTTGCCTAACAATCCCTTTGTTGTATACAGAGCATCCCAAACTAATCAAATGGGTATTCACAACCTTGATAATTTAAAAAATCTTATCCTTTTAGTTTAATTGATTTTAGACTAGATTTAGTCATTATCTAATAGCTTCATAATTGCCTAAAGTCAAGTAAACATAACAGTATTTCAAGCAAACATCCATGACGTTAATGAAACATCAAGCTCTATGTTTTGCACTGACGTTCATTAGTTCACAAATGTCATAGTTTGCTAAATGTAGAATGTAACCCCCTGCCGTAATTAATATCCGGATTATGCAATTATCGTGAAATAGAGACCAATAAGACAAAACATCATTTATAAACCCATCAACCAGACGGGGTTTTCACAATTACATTTCGAAATTATTAAAACACGGTCTCATATTTACACTCCGAATATAATTACTATGCGAAGATAAATTACATTTATACAAATATCAGAGTACGCAATATAAATTTCCGGCAATCCCGGACTCATCTCTTCGCTCAATAATCATAGGGCACATTAGCCCATACAATTCAACCAATAGGGATTACACAATCTACTCGAATACATAGTCAAATGCTAATCTGAATGTACACATATATATTCTCAACTACACCTTGATAACCCACTACCAAGCTCTCACCCAGAAACGAGTCCTCTTTGCCCTTGGGTGCTTGCTCCTTCCTTGAGCCACTTGTCCTGTCTAAAATGTTGGTAGGGGAGGGTGAGATTCTTGGGGAATCTCAGTAGGAAACACATACCAATATGCATGCAAGATAAGTATTTAATGCATGACATGCTTGCATCACAATAACTCATGTTCACATCATGATATATCCGCATGCTCAATGTTTCAACAACATACTCATGGCCATAGCATAACTAGAAACAGAGCTACAATCATTCATACATGTCTCACATAATCACGCAAAGCAATAACATGCATCAATACACAAATACAATTATCAATACATGCAGGAGAGGTAAGTTCCCTACTCTCATTCTTTCCACGTATGCTCCAGCGTCGGCTACTCACGATCCAAGCGGATATCAAATCATAATCAGGGTGAATACCCAACCCTATAACCAAATCAAGAACATATGGTCATTCTCTTTTCCAAATTCTCACTTTCATAATACTTAGATTTGGCTATCATAATTGACCCTTAAGAGGCCCCAAATGCCTCTAATCAAAGCCCCAAAAGACTGGGAAACAATAGATTGAAGGTCACTTTTCAAAATCACAAAGTGCTGGAACATAGGCGTGGGCCCCGGCCCACCATTCCTTGGGCCGCGGCCCAAAGATGGTCAGAAGGCCTTGGGCTGCGGCCCACCACTCATGGGCCGCGGCCCAGATAAGGCCAGAAAGTCTTGGGCCGCGGTCCAGCCACTCTTGGGCCGCGGCCCAGAAATTTCCTGACTCTGGGTGAACTTCCAAAATTCATAACTAAATCTAGAAAAATCGAAATGAAGTGATTCCAAAGCCAAATGAAAGGTATATAAGTCCTCTTTCAAGGAAAAATATAGCCATTCACTGGAAATCACTACACAAATCCAGAATCACCAAAAACTCAAGACTGTCCCAAAACAGAATCCATTTTCGACCTCAAACTTTGGACAGCTATAAATCACAGTAGACAAAACGAAATGGCACAAATTATGTGCCCATTTTGAAGCTTGGGATGTGAAATTTAAGACTGGAAAGTTTCAGAATTTTCCAATACCATTTGGTCATTCAAAACGCTCATACAAAATTACTGCGCAAAACAGTGCTTAAACCAAACAGATTTCCAATTTTCTACCAAAGTGTTCAACAACTCCGAAATTAATAACCAAGCTTATTCCCACACAAAATCACTCAAGGAACACAATGGTAACCTCAAAATGACCAAATTCACAACCCATTTATATGCCCTGTTTTGACCAAAGCATAAAACCAACACAAAAAGTGCCAAACTTCACATTTAAGCTTCAATTCAATACCATTCATTCAAAACACTTAACAAGGCACTAATTCCATGACAACAACAATTCAAACACCACAAGACCCTAAATCACGAAATTAGGGCTAAAATTCCAGAAATTTAAGGCCTAACCAATGGCCACAAATCTTATATGAGAAGGAAGCTTTCACTCACCTCAACAACTTTCTCAAAGGGAGTTCTTGATTCACCACCTCCCAAAATTTCGTGTGGCCCCAAACCACAACCAATGAACAAACTACAACCATAGGATGAAAGCTCTTAGCTCAAGGATCAACTTTAATGAAGAGCATTTTGGCATTAGAAGTCAAGATCTTACCTTAAATGCAAGCTTTTCCTTCTTCTTCTTTGGCCAAAAATGGCGAAAATGAAGAGAGAAGAGAGAGATGAGTGTGTGATGATGAAGATGAGGAAGAGTGCAGAAAAATCTGCCCCCAAAAACGCATAGGAGAGAGAGGAGAGAGAAAAAAGTGCTTTTTGTCTCTTATGCCTCATCCTATGGTCCACCATAATGCCACTTGGCAACATCTCATCCCTTAATCTCTAATACCACACACATATACACCAATTAATCTCTCTAATCCATCCATTAGCCATTTGATCACACTTCTCATTTTTCTCTTAGTTAGTAATTAATTTCCATTAATTACCAACTTATGCCAATAATTCCATTCTTTCAATTTCCCAACTCTTATGGCATATTAATTATTATTGCCATAAGACACATAATTATTCTCAATAATTATCATTAGTCCTTAATCGAAAATCGGGGTGTTACATAGAAGATGTTTTCTCAAAATGTTTTCTTGTCTTTCTTGCTAGTTTAACTAAGTTCTCAACTACTTACATAAGTATTAACCCTTTGGCATACGTTATTTAGCAAATTCTCTTTTGCTAGCTTGATCATTCCTTTTGATCAATGTGTGCATGTGGCAAGAAATGGAATTGTTATCTCCAAAAGGAAACATCAAATCCAATAAAGGATTTGAGAGTTATAGTGCCATCTATCTTTAATTAAAGATAAAAAAGATATGATTTTGTCGGTTTCATATTCCATGGTGTAAATCAAGGTGGTTTATATACTCATGGTTAATGTGCAAGGTGGTTTCATATTCTTTCTCCTTCTTACTTTGCATTTGACATGAAGCCATATGCTTTTGTGAAACATCCACTACTCATGTGGATTGTTTCTTCTACAACCGTTAAAGGATTATCAATATAGCTTTTCATCTTTGTAAAAACCATTCTTTACCTCCTCTAGTTCTAGTTTACCTCATATGCCCTTAGGCTTAGAGGATGAATTCTCCTACTCTTTAGCTAAGTTCGTCTGACTGGTGGATCTTGGATCCATCAGTCTTTCATACTCAAGTTCAATGTGGTGAATCATATTATCAAAGGTTACAATATACATATCATGAATAGTATTTGCTTTCATATACTTATACTCACTAGAAGACAACGCTTACTCCCTCACACTGGAAGACAGCTTACTCCCACGCACTAGGAGATGTCTTATCATAACATACACTTATTGTTTATTAGAAAGAACTTGGCATTTTATTTGTCTCAACTTCTTAGTTTGACATTTGCCTCAAGTATTGTGCAAATGTCATGTTAGGACTTAATATACCATGTTAAAACTTACCTTAGTTTTAACTTTATGAAAAAACATCATCAATTCTATCATCTTCCAATGCTATCCACATAATCTAGATAGAGTTATATTACTTATATAGCAATAAATATAAGCAATCTTATTCTTTCTATGCTTGATAGCATAAGCGTTTTATTTCCGTTAGGGTGCTTTAGCTTCTAGATGCTGAAGACTAGTTGGTATGATGTCTTCGACATCTCATTCTTCTCAAATAGAAGAGATTTGAGTTTCTAACTCCATAAATATCTCTATTGAGCTTGTCTTTATAAGCTAGTAAAATGGACTTGGTTATAAATTGATCACTTAGATGATTATGGTATACAAGCAAGTCATATTTGTTAGTTCAAATAAGACATAGGATAATTAGATAGTAAGTTCACTAATTTCATATTCAGGAGACAACTATGTTGACTCGTATCCCACTCTTGCTAGTTAGCCTACCACCTTTTTAACCATAGTTTTTATTAAACTCATTCCCCTTTTAGGTTTCTAAATATATTCCATAAACTCTTGCTTAAACAAAGTAGATATAATAACATAATATCATCTAAATAACAACATGAATATTCATGAAGATAAGAGAATACACTCAATTCAATTCTAAAAATCAAAGAATATAACTATAAATTCAATGAAAAAGAACATTCAAAATTTGTAAAAATTTGCCTCATATTGATGTCTCAAAACTAGGTTCTCCTTCTTATAGGCCCTTCTGATCATATGAACTCCTTTTACATCTAGCTATAATGCCCAACTCCTCTTAGCCATGTTTTCATCCATTCACTTGGATGTATTTGTAGCATATCTCTCACTCAATGAGATGATTCCTATATCTTTCTCCATCTTGTCCTTTGACACAATATTTGTGAAAAATAGTTAAGTTAGAAGTCACTGCTTCAATCCCTATTAATTTAATGTGGTTAGAAGTATGGAAGGACTTATTATGAGTTAATAAGTTCTAATTATTGCCAATTTTAGGTTTTATCCCTAAGAGCTTGAGTCAAGGTTGGATAAGATCTCGTATTCAAAAACTCATTTGAATAATTTTCCATTTTAAAGAATCTTTCAAAAGTATCCATATGTTGTAGCTGAAATATTCTTAATAGGTAAACCGACTTATCCCTAAAATAATAGAATCAATATAGGCTTAATTTGAACATTTTTAGGGATCTCTAAGTGCATATAGACACTTTTTTAACTCAAATCAAATCCAAACTTGCTTCAAACATATGCAAATTACATATCACATTGAAGCTTTCAAATTTATGGATTTTTAGGAACAAACTGTGTCTTAATCGGAAGTCCTATGTGCTCACATACGCCCTTAAAAGGTGTCTGGATTGAAAAATCCTCAAAAATTGGGAATTTTTAGAGAAGCCCACTCTCAATAGAAGGGTGTGTACTAAACGCACTGCCTTACAACCATCATCCAATAACACGTGCCAGTTTCCTACGGGCCCCATGCGCCATATGTCAATTTCTGAAATTTTTTTATAAAAATATTCAACGATTAGTGGTTAGCTGTTGATTAGTTAAAGGTCAATGGTTGACCCTTGAATGGTCAATGGCGCTGATGTGTCTCGATCTATGTGGTTGGTCAACGGATGGCATGGCCTTACGTTGATCGATAATGTGGCTTTGATGACTGTCATAGAATGTTGATGTGGCACGTGCTTATTGGCTAACTTGTTTTGGCTGATTCATGACGTGGCTAATGACTGCAACATCATTGTCTTCATCTTTAGTTGGGTCAACTTGACCCGGTTGGAGATCTAGTAGGTCATCGTGACCCACAAACTTTGGAAGGTCATATCTTGCTCGTTTTAACTTAGTTTTTTAGGTTCTTAGTATCATTGGAATCATTGCTGAACGAACTATAGAGCCGTGGCTTTTATTTGATCCAAAAACGTCTTTTTCAGAGATCAAATCGTGAGTTAATTAGCGATAGTGACAAGGCAACCTACCAACTTCTCTCCTTCATTTCTTCTTCACTCGAACTCCATTTGACATATTCTAAGTGTCTCTTTGAGCTCTACACACCCATGGCCTTACATTGGGATAAAAACACTTAGTTTTGAAAACCCAGTTTTTCACTAACGTAGATAATACGCCGTAACGTGACTTAGATGTGTGTCCTCAATGTTTTATGAGCTCTTCTACATTTTTTTGGGTTTAAGTCTCTTGATTTTGATTCAACATAGGTTTCAAAAACTCAACTTTCACTACAAAAAAGGGATTCGTAGCTGTGCATTTGTAGCGGTTAAACTTAACCGCTACTAACTGTGAAATTTGTAGCAGTTATAACATAAACCACTACAATTTTGTAGTGGTAAGCTACACGCCAAGTGGCGTGACTAATTGGCAACATTTTTTGTAGCAGTTAAAAGCGTAAAACTGCTACAAATATGGCGCGAGTTTCTCGCTAAAATTTGTCTTGGTTAACTTGTAGCGGTTACAACATTTGAACCGCTACAAAGTTCACGCCACTTGGTGGCACCAAGCTACGGTAATAGTGTAGTGGTTAAAACAAACTGAACCACTATAAAATGCCAAAGGTCATCTATTTGTAGCGGTTAGGTATTCATAACCGCTACACAACTTTAAAGGTCATCACATTTGTAGCGATTAGGTTTTCATAACCGCTACAGAACTTCAAAGGTTTGCATATTTGTAGCGATTATTTTATAACTACTACAAGGTTTTGCCACCCTAGCTATTTTGTAGTAGTTTATGTAGCGGTTTTTTCAAGAACCGCTACAAATTCCAAAGCTATAAAAGCTCGCCGCCTTTTCCTTTTTCAAGATTGGCTACTTTGTTTTATGACATTTCTCTAAGAGTTTTACCTCAAATCTAAGTGTTCTAACGTCTGTCAGAGAGTTTTCGCTGTAGCATTTCTCATTATTCTCAGTTGAGGTATGGACAATACATATTTTATTTTTATTTTCATTATAATTTTACATATAAATGTGACTAATTGGCTTTTTTTTGAATTTTTGTAGTTGATATGGCTTCAGGGATGGACAAGGCAAAAGAGCCCGAGGTCCTAAGACTGATTCTGCAGGGTGGCAAAAGTAGATGAAGGGCTGGTGGGAAGGGGCAGCGCGAAGGGAGAGTGACCGCGCCATTTCAGCCCATCTCCCCATAATAGCCATAGGAGTCGGCCCTACTACAACTACCGCAAACAATCCCACAAAAGACGACCATACTAGAGGTGCCTAATCTGAGAGAGGGAGATATCAATATCAGTTACTATGAAGCAAACAAGGACTTTGATATCCTGATTTCAATAAGAGATGTGGAGTGGTTATTCGATGAGGAGGAGGCATGGGACTAGAACAACCCACGACAGTCGTCTTCTCTGTCTACTGGGTTTAAGGTGCATGTCTAAGTAAATATATTTTTTATCTCATAAATTATATATTTAAATTTAAAATTTTAAATTTGAATTATAATTTATCTAACATGTGGTAAATTATGCAGATGAGCAGGGGAACGTGTCCATGAGGAGGCTGGACATGGTCGGTCTGAACAGCTTGGACCGGATACTACGAGTTGTAGTTCTATTGAATGAGGCCATGGACTAGCCTATTGATAATGGGGGTCACCTGTTCAATCGCTTCCTGAATGAGCTGGGCTCGAATTGGATGTGGTTCCTATTAGGATCGATAGACACAGCGAAAGAATTTTAAAAATTTTCACCGATCCTAATCGAGGATCTATCAACGGCATTTAAACCAAGTTGGAAGGATTCATACCTTTTTGATGATTTAGAGTTTTCACGATCTTTAGGAGCCAACAAGTCAGGCCCGCTCCCTCTACCAGTATCCACACGAATGCTCTCCAACCGAGACTGCGTGCTAGCGCCTCTAATGTCTCTTAGGGTTTCACTTGCGGCTCTCAATTCTCATGTGTATATAAATATATCTGCTCTATCAAGTTTATAACCTATGAGGGTTATTTTCAAATTTCAAAATTAATCATCATTAATTTTGAAATTAATTAATAATTAATTATCTTCATGAGCTAATTAAATAAATTCAGTTTAAATTAAATTTGTCCAACAGTTTTAATTTAACCTATTTATTTAATCCAAATTAAGAGCCATTAGATTTAATTTATCTTCATAAATTAAATCTAAGATACTATATCTCTATCATGTTAGTTATTAAATTTAATATATCTTAATAAATTAAATTTAAAACTAACATAATATAATAATATCATATAATATATATATACATATATATATAAGATATATATTTCGAAAATATATATATCTATATAATATTATTAATGAATTTTATATTATATATATATATATATAAATATAAAATTCTTCCACCCTAAATTAAACATTATCTTGTGTTGGGCCATTCTTTTGTGCGACCCTGTAGGCCCATATGAAGTTGGTAGTGTGCCAATAACTATACTAACCCAAAAGTCACAAGCAGCCTCTAGCAAGACATTACGACTACCTAATTCATATGAGGATCGTTATCACGATGCAACCTGTCATACAACCATGTCATGTCCCTTTTGTCACACGATATATCGATCAAGGATAAGGCATGGATCATGTCATCGTCTTGTTCCTGACCATTACTTTCTCGATTCCTGAGTAGCCTGATAACAGAGACAGAAACTCCTTTCCTCATAATATGGCCATACATTTCTCAAACTCTACTAATGTGAGGGATAAATTCCATCTTGATCATTCATATTCCTCTACATGAAAAACCACTAAGCCCGATCGTAGCCTTTATCATCAACCGGTCCAAAGTGACTTTTGACTTGTTCAAAGCTTAGCAACTCTCATATAGGAATCCATGATGACCTCAGGTCTAAGGGCATTGTGACGTGGTTATACATGAGAAAAGCTTATGACTTGATCCATATAGCTTTCTCATAGTGGGTCGGTCTAGCACCTTGTACTCTTACAAGTGCCTAAGACTTTGATTCTTATCTCATATCTTATCAAAGTCATACTGGTCTAGTTTCATCTCTGCTCCCGCATAGATGACCGACCAGGGACATTTTAGGACAATCTTTATGAATTATCCAAGGATACAAATATCACAGTTAACATGCAAATAATATGATAATAGAATGGAGAAATTTCATTAAAATAATAATGTTCAAAGTACAATGATTGGCCCTTAGGGCACAATTTCCAACAATTCCCCCTTCACTTCAGGATGTGGAGGAACGTTCTGAAGGGGCTGAAGTGTTGGATATGATTAGTTTTGATGATGTCAAATATAGATATTAATTATTGAGAGCAAAAAGTTTACATAATGTATTTATCTCCTACATTGACTAACTACTTGTTTAATGTGAAATATCTTGTAGATTAGTCAAGTAAAGAGAAAAGATATCAAGTTGGGTTGAAAAGATTCATGTGATTTAATACTGTGGATTATTCGAATAGTAAAACTTGTTTTCAGTTAAGATATATTTGAATAACTCTCAGGCTATCAGAATAAACAAAGTATTATTTGAATAATGAATATGCTATTCGAATAAAGAAGAACTGTTAACAGTTGATAGTATTTGGATAAACACATTAGTATTCGAATAGTATGCTTTCTGAAAATAATTCAAGTGAAAGTATTCAAATAGTCAAGGCATTATCCGAATAGTCAGTATGATTTCAAACTCAGTTTCTAAATATGTTATCCGGATAGTAGGATAACTATTTGAATAGTAAGGGCACTATTCGAATAGTGTTATGACTATCCGAATAAGCTTTTGATGAATTTCAACATCCAATATCACATGACTATCAGGATAATAAGGAGACTATCAGGATAATATTTGACATATTTCAAAGAGGACTATTCGAATAGTAATTGAACTATCAGAATAGTCTCAGTGCAAAAAATCAAATATTATTCGAATAATGAAGTGACTATTCGAATAGTACATAACTGAAAAAGGGTGATTCTATTCGAATACAAGAAGTGCTATTCGAATAACAGCAGACTCTGTTTCTTTCAACACGGGTGACGTTTAGTATTTTGGTCATATCTCCCAAACCATAACTCGGATTAAGGTGAAACCAATGGCATATGAAACTAGACTTCTAATGTGTCATTTTGACACCAAGATAAAGTTAAAAGGAGTTCAGATGGGAGAGATATGATCTGTTGAAGTTTACACATGAATCAGCGTCTTATTTCAGAACAGCTTTGGTATTTTGGACATAACTCCCAAACTATACATCGGATTGAGATGAAATCAGTGCCATATGAAAGTAGACTCAAAGAGCTTTCCATGGATAGTTAATTTGGAATATTTGAAGTTATATCCTAAGAGCTATGCCTTCTAGAAGTTGCTACTCATGATTTCAGAGATTGTCTAAGTACAGTAGACATTAATTGAATCATAACTTTTGAAAAACAAAGTATTTGTGATTGATTCCAGTTGTTGTGCAAAGAAGTCTTAAAGAGCTTTATAGGGATAGTTCATTTTCCATGGATTTATATCCAAAGAGTTACACCCTCAGAAGTTTATTCAAATATAGAGGTTGCAGTATACGTTTGTGAAGATTCATTATCAAAGGTGCACTATTCAAATAGAGCAAGTACTATTCAAATAATATCATATATTTTGTGTGAAAGACTATTCGAATAACAGTTGGAATATTCGAATGTGAAAGTTCATTATGAAGAATATTATTCAAATACAAATGACACTATTCGAATAATATCATTTGTTTTACAAGTCAGCTATTCGAATAAGGAATTCACTATTCGAATATACTTCAAGTTCTAAAAGTTTATTCTGATAGAGGATAAAGTATTCGAATAAATATTACTCATTATCAAAGAAGGCTATTCGAATACAACAGAGGTTATCCGAATAACTAATTTTCCAGAAAACAGAGTATCACCTTGAAACTTCTGAGAATCATTGAACTTTTGTGTAACTTGTTCTTATTGATTCTAATCACTCTAACACTTTATTATATTAGTGATTAAGCATTCTCCAGGTGATCAAACAAGAATTAAGACACAAGACGGAGAAAGCACTTTTGTGTCAGAAGCTTCCAACGACTAGTTCAACAGTAATATTTTAAGCCTCAACGGGAAGAAGAAAAGCTCAAACGGTCAAATGCTCTTCATCAACTATAAAAGCAGAGTCATTCAAAATGAACTGAGAAGAGAGCCCATGCCTACAATGTTGATATGCTATTACTCTGAATCTTGCTTGACCGAAGCACTGTAATAATACTCCTACCATGTACTTCAGTGTTAATCATTATCTACTTCATATAGAGAGAAGTAATCTTTCATTGTAATCATTCTATATTTGTGAGAGTTACTCAAGGTTGGGGAATCTTGAGTGAGAAACAAATTGTATCCTTACAGTGTGTAAGGGGGAGCTCATATCTCAGTGGAAGAATTGTAAAGGCTTCATAAGTGCCCGAATCAAACTTGTGAGATTGTAGTGGTTCTCAAGTACCTGGTTAAACTTGAGGGAGATAGTGGATTGAAATCTCAGGAGGATCCTGGGGACTGGATGTAGGTCATCGTAGATTGGACCGAACCAGGATAAATTACAGATTGCATCTTCTCTTCCCTGAACTCTTATATTTCCAGCATATATGATTTCAATAAGTGATTATAGTTTTATATTTCACTACTTACATACTTATTGATTTCATAAGATGCGAAAAGAATTTCAAAGTAGTTAAGTTTTTATAATACACCTAATTCACCCCCCTCTTGGGTGTCAGTCTGTTCTAACATGAAGGACCTGGCGTAGGACAAGGTGGTATAGGTAATTAATAGTATTTAATTATATTATATTTTCTAAAATTAATTTTATTTAATTAATATTTTTTAATTGTCTTATTTGTAATTAGTCATAATTAAATATATTTTTTCAATGGTGTTATAGCTTAAGTTTGCCGTCTGGGACAACTGGAAGAGGTATACGCAGATAAAGATGGGCGACGGCTGGAGGAAGAGGAGGAATCATCTCTTCTATAGTATGGATAAGGATAGGACGATTCCTCTGCAGCAGCTGATCAAGAACATCCCGGACGGCATCCCACCGAACGACTAGGCGAGTTTCGTCTAGTACAGGAGGCAAGCTAAGGGGCAGGAAATGTATTTATTAGATTATTTCTATTATTAGGTTTAGATTCGATTATATAAAAAATTAAATAGTTATATTTAATTTTTTATATAAATATTAATTATATAAAAAATTAGATTTAGATTAGATTATATAAATATTAATATGAATTATAAAATAGTAATTAATTATATATAATTTTTTAATTTATAATTATTAAATTATAATTTCAATTTCAATTTAATTGATTTTATGATTTTTTTAATTATAAATTTTTTATATTAATTTAATACTTTTAGTATTTTTTTTTTCTAGGAGCTTTCTCAGAGGAACACGAGGTGCCATGGGCAGCAGACGATCCACCACATAGCAGAATCGAAGACCTTTATTGTCACTTACAACAAGTTGGTAACTTTTCACAATATCAATTACTTTTAGCTGGTCATTTCATATTATAAATCTAGTATTTTGTTTTGATAATACTAATTTAATTTTGTAATTTTTTTAAGAGAGGAGGAACAGCAAGAGAACCGTCAAACGAACTACGGGGAGTTGTTCGCTATCACACATAGACACCATGATGGGACTCCAACCTCTCAGCAGGTAGACGCGGCCAATATAAGTGATTTCATTATTATATTTTTTATAAAACCAACTTTATTATGAAAAATAATAATAAGTAATTGATTCATAAAATGGCAGGAGCAAATGCTGCAGTAGCAGGCTGAGCTGTGAGAAACCCAGACCCAGAAGTCATAAGGGTCTGTGGACCCCATGACTCCTTTGAAGGTGGGTCTAGGTCAAACCTAGCATGGTCTACTACAAGAGTGCCGCCTTTAAGGCTGGCAGCTCTATAGCACAGACGTTCGGGGTCGGGCGGTCAAGGGACGAGTCTGTTCAGGAGCTACACTTGGATTTGGCTAAGACATAGGCAGCAGCAGTAGTAGCATCATCATATGCAGCAGATACAGTAGGAGGCCAATTTCTACTACACTCAGCATTCGCAGTGGTGTGATATCATAAACTACATGCTCGATCGGTTGTGGGGTCACCTGTTCCAGGACGAGCAGCATCAACAGGTTCTGCCTGTCCCTCAATTCGTTGTCCAGCCTCCTCCTCCTCCTCCTGGTGATGATGATGGTACTGTTAACTCTGCTCAACGCCCCGATATAGCTGCACTTGAGAGAGCCCCACCTAAGGGAGGACTAGATTATCAACTTCCTGCTAGTTAGTTTTGGACATTTATAGTTTTTGTTTTTGAAACATTTTTAAATAAACATTGATACTTTATTTTTAGAACTTAAATTCTTGTTGTGTTTACAATAGTTATATTTATATTTTTAGAGCCTTGTTAAATTTTTATTGCATTTACGACAGTTTTATTTATATTTATCAAAACTAAGCACAAAAAAAATA
The DNA here is from genome assembly GCA_963242795.1 of Inga leiocalycina. NCBI lineage: Eukaryota > Viridiplantae > Streptophyta > Magnoliopsida > Fabales > Fabaceae > Inga > Inga leiocalycina. The sequence continues at coordinate 29,881,126 of OY725328.1, forward strand.
ATACTCATATATATATATATATATATTTTTTGTAGCGGTTTTATTGTAAAACGGCTACAAATATTAAAAACATATTTTGTAATATATTTGTAGCGGTTAATATTAAAAACTGCTACAAATTCTATTTGTCAATTTGTAGTAGTTACGTGTTTAAACCGCTACAAATGTATAGAACCGATGGAGGTAAATTCAAAAATCAAATGTTGTGTTTTTGAAGCGGTTATAGTAATAACTGCTACAAATATTCAACATTTGAATTTTGAATTTTCCCCCATTGTGTTCTATATTTGTAGCGGTTTAGCTTATAACTGCTACAAATTGAAAACCCAATTGTTTTAAAATTGTCCAACAGTCATGAATATTTCTAGCAGTTTTTTCTTATAACTGCTACAAAGTTAAAATATTTGAAATTTGAAATTTTTCTACGATCAGAACTTTGTAGTGGTTAATAACTTATAATCGCTACAAATATATATTAATAGCAGTTACGTTTTAAAACCACTACAAGGTTAAAATAAATTTTTCTAATTTATTCCAATGTTTTAGAAATGTAGCGGTTTTACTCATATACCCGCTACAAAGTTGGAATACAGTAGCAGTTATGGCAGCGGTTTGAGAACTGCTACAAAATATTAAACGTTGGAAAATCAGAATATAAACTTCCATGCATTCTTAATTCTCTATTCACTCATCTTCTTCACTATCACTAGTACAAAATTTCCTTTTTAAGCCATCATATTTAGATCGGTTATAGCGGATAAGGTCTAAAAAAGATAAGCAATGACAGTTTTGTAACTATAAAGAACCTGTAATACCAGTTCTTAATTTTCTTATACGCAACGAAATTTATGGTATCACCCAATTCACCCCCTCTTTGTGAAACGCTTGCACTAACACAAAGAACAGTAATGAAAAAAAATACATGGAAAAAAAGACATGTCTTCTTTAATCCTCCATATTGGCCCAATCTTGATGTGAGACACTGTATTGATTTCATGCATGTGGAGAAAAACGTATGTGATAGTATTGTTGGGACACTACTTAACATGCAAGGTAGTTCTAAGGATGGCGTAAAGGCAAGATTATATTTGCTAGAAATGGGAATACAAGAAGACTTGCATACAAAGCCATATGGTAAGAGAACTTTTTGTCCTCCAGTTGCTCATACTTTGTCTGAGAAGGAGAAAAGAAGCTTTTGTAAGTATTTACATGGCATCAAAGTTCCTTCAGGGTATTCTTCAAATTTTAGGAAGCTTGTGTCGATAAAAGACTTGAAGTTAGTAGGGCTAAAGTCTCACAATTGTCAGGTCTTAATGCAACAACTACTTCTAATAGCTATTAGAGGCATTGCCGAATATGATCTTCAACATATTTTGACTAGACTTTATTTCTTTTTCAATGCTATTTGTAGTAAAGTCATTGAAAGAGAAAGATTGGATGAACTGGAAAATGAAGGATATCTATCTTGTGCCAGCTTGAGAAGCTTTTTCTTCCTTCTTTTTTTGACATCACGACATATCTAATTGTTCATCTAGTGAGGGAGATAAAGTTGTGTGGCCCTATCTATTTACGATGGATCTACCCAGTTGAAAGAACAATGAAAATCCTAAAAGGGTATCTGAAGAATGCAAATAAGCCTGAAGCATCTATTGTTCAGAAATATGTTTCTGAATAAGCCATGGAGTTTTGTCAAGATTACCTGTCAAATGTAAGACATACTGTGCTTCCTGAACTTGATAATGAAGAAGGGGGTAGATGTAGGGCTACAGTAAAGAGTGTTGATCTTGATGAATTGCAACAAGTCTACTTGTACATCTTGAATAATGTTGATGCAGTTTAAGATTATATTAATGCTCATAAACAAATTTTCTGGAAAGAAAATAGTCGAATGACTAAAACAAAGGTTAATTAGGGAGCATAACAAAACTTTTGCACATTGGTTTAAATAAAAGGTCGACGAAGAAGAATGTGTTTCCGATACAATTAAATGGTTAGCACGTGGTCCTGAGGTTGATGTTATAACTTGGACTTCATATGTGATCAATGGTTATACGTTTTACACAAAGTCCCTTGATGATAGGAATACCGTCCAGAACAGTGGGGTTATATTAGTGGCTAAATATATGCGCTTCTCTAGTTTGAAAGATAAGAATACTAGATTGGCAGCAATACCTTGTTATGGGGTTATTAAAGAGATTTGGGTGGTTAATTATGTTAAAATTAAATTTCCTATTTTCAAATGCAAGTGGGTTGATGTCAACAATGGTGTAATAATTGATCAGTTAGGATTTACATTGGTTGATCTAATTAGTAAAAGTTTTGGAGATGAACCTTTTGTTATGGTGTATCAAGCAAAACAAGTGTTCTATATTACCGATGAAGCAAATAAAATATCGTCTGTAGGTCTCCAAGGAAAAAAGTTCGTTGACATTAATTAGGAAAGTTGTTCAATGAATGATCTTCTTGAGACTCTTTCTTTTTCTAGAGGTCTACCAAAATTGAATGAAGAAGATGAAGCAGACAATGAACACGACACAAGAAACGATCATCATGAAGGGATATGGGAGGATATCCTTTTATAAAAATACTTTAAAGGTTAGTTAGCTAAAATAATTATCATTAACTATATTTGAATTATGTTTATTGTTATTGGTATATGTAAATTAAAACTAATTTTTTTGATGTTGTCACAGGAAAATGAAGCATATGAGGTGTCTTAGTGTAGATGCTCTAAAGCCAGCTAGTGATCATCAACCTGAGAAGAGTGTGTATAAAGTATTTTGGCCATAATAAACAAGTGTTGAAGATGATGATAAACTTTTTTTTCCATTTCAATTAGTTTGGGTTGCCTGAGAAGACATTGTATGAAGTATTTAATTTTGGCTATAATTTTATGATTTTGCCTGTGATTGTGAGTTTAGTCTGTCTGTAATTCTATCTGCATCATTGAAATGGCTACTTGCTAAGTGAAATGTTTTAATAGGGGATGGCTAGCTTGCTGGCTAGGTAAATGTTTCAAACGGGGCAATTCTTTTTTTTAAAAAAAACTTTTTAGACCGGTTCTTTCCAAAACTGATCTAAAAAGTACATTTTAGACCGGTTTTTTGAAAAACCGGTCTTAAAGAAAAAAAGCCGCTCTTAAAAGTATTACTTTAAGATTGATTTTTTAGAAAACCGTTCTAAAAAGTTGAACTTTTTAGACCGGTTTTTTTGAGAATCGGTCTAAAAAGTTGAACTTTTTAGATTGGTATACTTTTAAGATAGGTTTTTCAAAAAAAAACTGTCTCAAATTTACTTTTTAAACCTGTCTAAAAAGTTACTTTTTAGACTGGTTTCTTCAATAACTGGTCTAAAAATAATTATTTTCATACCGGTTTTTTAATAAATGGTCTTAAAAATTTTTTTTAAGACTAGTTCTTTAACCGGTCTAAAAAGTAAAAGACTTTTAAGACTGGCTGTAGCAAGACCGCATCCAGAATCGGTCTCAAATGTCATTTTTAACCAGTCTTAAAAGTGATTTTTCCACTAGTGATTATCAAAACTTGTGGGAAAACTGGTAACGTAACCAAGTAAATTGTACCAATCTATGAGTACATTTACACTATCCTTGTGTTGCTCACCGAACTGCGTGCAAGCACTTTAAACAAAATGTGAAAATAAGATAAGGGTTTGATATTTTGGTATCAGAACCTAAAGCGGTTCTAGCAGAGTGGCAGTTCTAGCAACAGGATAGTATCTGATATGGTATTGATTACATAGTGATAGAGTACATACATGGATGGGGGTACTAAAGGAGTGAATCCTCCTAGTCTATGAATCAGCCATGAAAGACTTAGGAACACTTAAGGGCAGCACATAATGCCGTACCTAAAGAAGATTGATATTGTCAAAAGATGTCCAACTAAATGCTTTTGGGACTTCATGGAGCACATTACCGATCTAGTATGACAGTACATGTATAAAGAGTGATGTGGAACCTAGTCATTATATTTTGGGTGACTGGAGATAGTCAGCACATCTTTTGAAGGTGAAAGTAGTCTCAAGGTACCGATGGTAAGGAATAGATAAATCATATATCTATGTTTTGGCTTGGGTGCATGAAAGTTAAGCATGCTCAACCCAGGGAAATCTTCGAATGGGTAATCCTTAGGAAGTTAAGTTGGCAAGGTCATGGAGACTTGAGAAATAGTTATTATCTTAGGGTTTCTTCATGACTAATAATCATTTTAGTTAGATGATTTAAATGATGTTTAGAAGCATGGAGATGTTGACGATATAAATGTTAATTTAATCCGAACCATTTTTGTTGCAGTGATTACTGCACAGAAAAGTTCATTTGATAAGGTGATGGGAAACTTGGGGTATAGTGAATGTTTGAGGTTTCTCCATACTAAGTGATGATCCTTGGTAACACCGTGGTGATGTTTGAGGTTTCTCCATACTAAGTGATGATCCTTGGTAACACCGTGGTGTTAAAGGTAGATAGGTATGATATACGGTGCTATATGATGAGTGGTGATCATATTGTATATTGATCATAGAAGATCCAATCTAATGATTATGAAGGTTGATGATAGGCCTGAATCAGATCTAAGTTGAAATAGTACTTAGGTCGAAATGTGAATGGGTTACACTATGGTCTTGTGCCATGATGGAAGTTTGAACCTTGTAAATAGTATTGAACATTCAGTAATATTTTGAGAATAATACCTAAATACCGTGAAGGTTAGAATAGGTGCTATTAATTCTAATTCTTAGCAAACCTATTGGGTATAATTGAGGGAAATGATTTCCAAATTTTGTGATATTGAGGTTCTATAATTGAAAATGAACCTAACAATTGGGTTAGAGACCCTAGGCTGTAAAATCCTACATGCCAGATATGTTGTAGTAGACCTGTGTGTCCAGAGGCCCTAAGACCTAGTGAACTAGTGTGTCTATAGGCTGGCGAATTTAGTCAAAATTGTGTTGGGCTAGTAATGATTCGTGGAATTGAGGAACAAGATTCTTACATATACGAATCCTTGCAGAAATAGGGATTAATATTGATTTAATAAAGACAACATGCTCTCCTATATAAAGAAAAGGCTTCTTAAGCTGGGCAATTAGAGTGGTCATAGTTCAATGTTAGTAGAATATGGTGAGCAAAGAGTAGCCAAGGATTATGGTTGCATGCTTAGGAAAGAAAATAGAGGATAGGGCAGTGGCTGGTAAATTTCCTAGGTCATTCTAAAAGATATGAATGGACAATAGGGATGATTGAGGCAAAATGATTTTCAACCATGATGAGATTGAGGTTCTGAGTTGCGATTGAGAGAATTGTAATCTAAGAATCAAATTCAGTAGTTGAATTAACTTGTTATGAATTAAGAAAGAAAAGAGAAAGAGTAGAGAGAAACAGAGAGAAGAACAGAGAAGAGAATCAGAGGAGAAGAAAGATGAGAGACTGACACTTTAGAGAACATTATTGCTAACAATTCAAATAATCCACGACACTCATGAGAGCATAAGAGGTATTTATATATACAGCCTCTTATTACTTACTAGTTGTTATTCTTATTCTAACGACTATCTTACTTAACTAACAGTCTAATCTACTAATCAACGGTCTAACTAGCCGTTAACCCCCTTTTTATATTTACATAACAATACCCCCACCAAAAACATCCTTGCCCTCAAGGATAATTGACAACAATAGAAAAATATAGAATTGAAATGACAAAATAGAAGCTTCATAAGCTGCTAAATTCTAGAAAAACTATTGGTAATCATCAAAGTAATCTGGAACTTAAGCTACTGCACACTTCTCCCTTTCTTTTCTTCTTACTTGGAGAACAAAAATCCCCCATGAAGCATTGTGACTAACTTTTATAGCAAGTATAGCGTTACTAATGGATTATAAACTAAATAGAAATAATGGGTCTAATGCTGATCTAAAAAAACATTTAGACCAACCACACCAAACCTTGCATCAAGCTAGAACCTTGCAGCATTTTCACTAACTTCCCCTTAAACCAACTCAGAACCAAGCTTCTTGTAGCAAAAACAATCCAATGACAAAACAAACTTGTAGGCTTGAGATGTAAAATCCATGACAGCAAAAAACTTAGGCCAAATTCATGAAAAAATAAATCCCATATGCCCCTAATTTTCAAAAGAGTTCTACCCTCCTGAGAATATGCAAACCAACTGTGAAGGGATAGGGATTTTTGGCTTTTCAAATCCAGCTTCACTCAGCCACATAGATCCTAGGATAAAAGATTGAGGCTCTAAACAATTCGTATCTCGCCACAAAACCCCATCGCTCGTCTTTGAGATACAACAACTCTTAGTAACGTCTGATAATTCCCAAACTATAGTGTTAGCATCAAACAAAGACAATGATGAAACTAGGGAAGTCAACGGCAAGCAAAGAAATAGAGATAGTGATGAGGGAAGGGAACTCGATGGTGGAAAGAAAATAGAGACCGCAGACGAAGAACACAGAGCAAGCGGCAATGGTGAAGACTTCTCATGTGATTCACCAAGAAATCTCTTAGGAGAGTCAAAACTTGATAATCCTCCAACGTCCAACTCTGTTTTCGACATTTCCTCTATGCCCTATTTCACGATAACCATGGCTTCTTTATTTCCTTCCATCGTACATGAAGCCTTCTGAATAGAGCGAGAATTGTCGGCAACTAAAGCTGGGGCCTTTGTTGTGGTTGGTTGGGCATACTCTACTTTCAAAACATGGGGTCTCACATCTTGGTCAGTCTTCAAGTGATTATTTTGATCATCTTCTACACTTTCGACAGAGTCTTGTGAGGTGAAGGGTGAACAGCAACCCAAGTCGATGAAGGATTCCTGGCCCTTCTTGAGATCACCATGGTTGTCTTCTTTTATTGCATCTGTTGCCCTCGATGTACTCTGGGAAGGTCCAAGAAGACTCCATCTCATCATTTTTTTAACATTTCTGGCTTCCTTTTGCCTTTACGTATGCACGACACGCCTCACTTCCTTTTCTTGGGTGTTGGTTGAACATGACCTACTACTTTCTTAAACCTTAGAGGCTTCTTGAATAATTTTCGGCTACTTTGGAATTGATGACAGAGGAACCTCATCATCTTTTTGATCTTTCAAGACTCTTCTTGCCTTCTCCAATTGCCTCTACAGAAATATTTCTTCCACTCTAGCGATAAAACGAGCATGTTACATCGTGCGAGGGTAAAACAATTAGACTGAATCTGCAATCTCTTTCTTTAGACCAGACACATAGTCATGACAAGATAACATTCTAGCAGCTGCAATTTACTAGGGGCTTCATCAAAGAAGGCATTAAATTCCTTGACATTGCCTTTTTGCCAAAGCCATATTTTATTTTCTTCTAAATTTGGAGATGGAGAAGCCATAATTTTTTTTTTCTTTGGGTGTTAATCAAGACAGAAGTGGAAAGGGTGGGAGAGACAGCCAAGGAAGGACAGCTTTGATACCACTGTTATGAATTAACCAAGAAAAGAGAAAGAGTAGAGAGAAACAAAGAGAAGAACAAAGAAGAGAATCAAAGGAGAAGAGAGATGAGAGACTGAAACTTTAGAGAATATTATTGCTAACAATTCAGATAATCCACAACACTAATGAGAGGCACAAGAGGTATTTATATATACTGCATCTTATTTCTTACCGCCTCTTATTCTTATTCTAATGGCTATCTTACTTAACTAACGACCTAATCTACTAATCAACAGTCTAACTAGTCATTAACCCCTTTTTTATATTTTACATAACATAACTCCTTAGGCATTTGATAAGGCCTGAGTTGCTTGAGGGATTAAAATGTGATAAATGTATAGGATTATTGAAGGTTGCTAGTTGCTAGCCTAGTATTGGGAAAAATTATAATTATAAAATATTTCCTTAAAGAATTGATTATGGTTATAGCTCTCTGATGAAATGAGAGAAAGAATCAATCTGCCTACCATTCCACTAACTTAAGGCTTTAATAGGAGTCGATTAGTAGATGGCAGATAGTGTATTGAAAGATATGAACAAGAGAAGAACATAAGAGGCACCTAAGAGTGGTGCTAAGACATTGTGGGACATCATGTCAGGAATTTTCACAAATTGGGATCTATCAAATCCTAATCAAGTGAAAACAACATTGAGTTGAAATAGGCCAGTAATTGGCACAGAGGAACACGGATTGTGGGTGCAATCAGGTATTATAGGAGGTTCCTGTAGGACTCCTATTACATCATCCTGACATTGTTAACGCTCATATGAAGAGATAGATCTCAAAGTAGACAGCGGGAGCATAGTAAATGCATGTGTAATTTTTGGGCAATATTGATTGACTCTAAGTAGTTAGACCCGATATGTATTTGGCAAAGGCGATGAACTATATATGCTTAGGCTATAAGACTTGATGGATTAGTATGTCCTTAGGCTTGTAGCATATTATGTATTTGGAAAATATGACAAGCAGAGGCTCGAGGTGGTAAGATCCGATGTGCAAATTTGCATAGGGTTGTGCCCCTATACTATAAGACTATGCGTATAGTGTTGTGTTTGGTGCCTAGCATGATGACATTGGACCAGTATGTCCAAGGAGTGTCTTGAGGCTAACAGAACATTCAAAATGTATCAGGTTGTAGCTGAGACAGTAAGTCCTGAGATGCCAATAGCATAGGAGTGATTCCTTGGGCAGTCAGACCAAGGTGACCTCGCTTTGGTGTTGCTTGTGTGAGCGAGGTTCATTACTTGTTATGATTGTTATCTAATAAATCCCCAAGTACCTATGTGGTACAGGCCCTCGGTGTAGAGGAGAGGGCAATTCCTACCTTATCGAGGCCTATCGAGTGGAAGGCTCTACTGGGTATGTCTTGGCCAGTCCTATGTGGCAGTGAGGCCCTTGAATCATTACATAAAAAGGTGATTGTGTGATCCAAGCAGAGTCCCAAAAAGGCTGTGAGGCTTAAGGAACCAAGCACTGTGGGAATGGACCAGTGGGACCTATGTTTGATTGCACGCTACATACTACATACGGAATAAATGATGAATGCTGAATACTATCTAAGATTTATGGTGAAAATATGGTGATTGTGTTGCATGCTCGATAAGCTTGTAGATAAAATAGATATAATAAATATGATCATTATATTGCATAGCTTGTGAGCCTGCACATGATAAAGGAATGGGTTGAGTGATATGGATTGATTCCTAAGTTATAGACGTTCAAATTTTAAGGACGAAATTTATCGAATAGTGGAAGAAATGTAACATCCCAAATTTCAGTCACTAAAATTCCTTATATTTAAGGGAATAGAATGGTGGGTATCAATATACTTTGTATAGCCTTTAACCATAAATTCTTGATCATAAGAATTAAACAGTGAAAATTGGAATGTACATAGTGCTGCCAGTGAAATATCCTAGAAGGCAATGAGTTTATCATGGAGTTTGGATGACCAAATGATGTTCACAAATTGTAAAATGTTACAAGAGGGAAGTACACATCCTAAGCTTTAATTTGATAGGTCGTGGATATACATAAAGAGTTATAAGTTTTTGAAGTTAGTCCATAAAAACTGATTATTTTCTCAAACAGCAGCCAAAGATTTTAATTCTAGGAATTGTGATCTTCCAGTTGGCTGAAGGCTATATTTTTCCTTAAAAAGACTCAATCACTACTAGAAAAAAAGGATTTAACGTCCCTTTTTTTGCCTTTCAATGTTTGAAAATAGAGGGACATCTATCTGAGGGTCGTAGAAAAGAACCTCAATAATGTCCGTAAAATAGGGGTCGGTTATAGGCAGGACTTTAGACGTCCCCACTTAATAATAGGGACATCTAAAGTCAGAGGTGCACTTTAGCATTTCCAATTAGGACTTGGGACGTCTAAAGGGCACTTTAGATGTCCCCAGTCCAAACTTGGGACATCCAAACTGTAGATAAAGCCTTTCACACGTCCCTTTTTATTTTAAGGACGTTAAAAGTTTTTTTTAAATGGCCTTTTTATGTATATTTCACTGTCTGAAAAATGTAAACTACAGAAATAGGAAGGAAACAACAGAATAAAACAACAGCAGTTCAGCAGAATGGAAACAACAACTTGAAACACAGTAATCAACCCCAGGCTCTACATGCAATAACTTTAAGGAGTAGCAAACTAATTAACTAACAAACAACACAAACTACACAACAATCTATATCCAACAACAACAATGCTAATTATATGTACAATATATAGAACCACCACAAAAGTATGTCCTACACAAACTACTAAAAACTTTACTTTGGTATACGTTGAAGAAAATGTCCAGCCAAAAAGTCTCTGATCATATTTATGTCTTCATATGAGTAGGCATCTTCATTGTCAAAAATCTATAAATTAGAAAATAAGCTTAGATGAAATAATGAATCAAGTGAATGAATTGCCATTGAATTACGACACCAAAAATATTATCCTCTGAGAATGAAGAAGCGATTACTTGTTCAAAATATGTCGTAATACCACTCTTAATGATGTTAAACATATAAAGTAAGACATCGTATCCACATTCCTAGCTGTCAGGTTGTTGAGGGAACTATAAATCAAAAGCAAATGATTAAAATCAATAAAGACATATCTAAAACGATCGTCAATCAAAAGAACTTCATTTGAAACTATGTACCTTTGGAAAGAACCATTTCGGGTCTTTGCCACCTTTATGATAGAGTGGCTCAGCAAGCACTCGATACGTCTGGGATGCCCTATCATTAAAATGAAAATCAACATAAATTAGAATAATTCATTTAAGTCAAGAATCAAGAAGCAATGAAATACAAAAAAAAATAACTTACGTGTTGAAGACGCTTTTAGTTTCTTTGTCTGGTCTTTTACTCAAGGAATCAAACCAGTAAACTATATAGGACCGAGGATAGAGAACACAAAAACTCCAGTGGTAACTATAACAACATATACAAATTAAAAAGAAGTAGATGACAAGGCCATTATTTATTAAAAATCTCAAATACACAATATTAAAATGTGTACCCTTGAACAATTGGTGCTAAATAACAACAATAGTCGTTCTGTCCCAACATTTTTTTGCACTGTATTCCTATTCCTTATCGTATGTGTAGGAGACAAGAATCCATATAAATCAACTCTTTGCAAGTCAATGCATATACGACGGAAGGAGCTATAATAGAATTAAAATGATGAATGTATTAGCTAGTTAAAATCAACTTAACTAAATGAAGGAAAAAATTGGAAATAAAAAACTTACAGGATTTCAAATTTGCCCCATCCTATATCTAGCTCCTCCAACTTAATGAACTGTTTAAGATCTTCTTTATCAATTATGAAGGGATACTCTAATTCTTGGCCCACAATCCCTATAGGCATATGCAAATCAATCTGGCAAATGCCTTTATAGATCTACTACAGTCGTGCTAAAAAGGGACATTTTCCTACTTCCTGCTCGTTCTTTTAGAACATAAAAAAACATATCCTTAGTAGGATGCCGACACATGTCAAGTATAGTTAAGTGAGGTAGTTCCATACCATTGGAGGTGTTGCTGCTGAGCCAATAAGATGTACAAGCTAAAGAATGAAAGATCCTCTCACTTGAGCTATCGTGGCAACCTCGTCATCAAGAATAGGGATGGATGTACCTTCTTCCCCCTCTTGAACACAGATCACAGTCACCCTATGTAAATGATGTGGAATTAACTGATGATGGTAGGTGGTAGCTTGTGTGTGAACAAGAGCATCTGCAAATACACGCAGCAATGGGGCATCCAAAGAGAGGATGGCAGGTTCTCCTGGTGCTTGAATGGGAGAAGGGTCGCCAAGTGGTTCCTCCACAAGGTTGTAACTTCCTTTGGTGTTGTGGAAGGCCAGGGATGAATGGGCTCTATGCTCGGAAGTTGATATCTGTAATTCAAACATCTTCAACATTTCTGCTCGTAGCTCAGGCATCAACTCAAGACGTAGCTCTGGCAACAGCTCTTGTAAAAGCTTGTCGTGAAGGTTGGCCTCGAGCTCTTATGAGACTTCCTGGCGAATCTTGGCCACAAGCTCCCTATTGGGTTCAGCTTATGACGAATAAGAATGTGAGGCTTGGCCAAAATACTTCATGACACGAACTCCCTATAACGCCCTTCACGACATAGGCCGAGTTTAGTTCATAAAAACTTAATTAGGTTGAATTAGAGACCATAATACGGTTTAGGACTTAATAAGTATTCATTTTCCCAAAATAGAAATTAGGTGATTCCAAATCCAAATGAAAGCTATTTAAGTCCTCTTTACTATAAAAATATGGACCAATACCAGAAACCACCACACAAACATAGAATTTAAGAAATGTTCATACTGCTTCAGAATTGATCCCAGATTTAACATCAAAATTTGGACAGTCATAACTCGTAGCATACTAAACAAAATGACACAAAATATATGTCCATTTTGAAGCTTGAGATGTGAACTTTAAGACTGGAAAGTTTCATAATTTTCCAACAACATTTGGTCATTCAAAACGTTCGTACAAACTGACTGCCCAGACAGAGTTCACACAAGACAGATTTTCCAACTTTCTACCAAAGTGTCCAATGGCTCCAAAATTTAACAATAAAGCCTATTCCCATACAATTTTTCATAAGGAACACAATGGCAACCTCAAAATGACAAAAATCACAACCCAATCACATGCCCTATTTTGCCAAATGCACCAAAACTAACATAAAGGTGCCAAACCTTACATTTAAACTTCAATCAAATTTTATCCATCCAAGATACATCTCAAAGCATCATATCCATGACAACAACATGCCAATAACACATTGACCCTCAATTTCAAAATTCAAGCCCGAATTTCCAGAAAATCAAAACTCAACCAATGGCTATAAAACCTATATAGAAAGGTTTATCTTACTCACCTCTACAACTTTTCCCAAAGGAGGCTCTTGATTCTCCAAACTCCAAAATCCCTTGAGAGCTCAAACAACACCAAATGACAAATCTAAAACCATGAAATTGAAGCTCTCAACACAAGGAATAAGTTTATAGAAGAGCATTTTGGCATTTAAGGCCATTTGCTTACCTTAAAATCCAGCTTTTTTTCCCTCTCCTAAGCTCCAATGGCACTGAAAATGGAGGAAGAAAGAGAGAGAAGAAAGGGATGGAGAAGGAGAAGTAATAATGATACTCCCTCTATGTCTTGTCCAGTGAAAATAAAGGAGAGGAAGAGAGAGAAATTAAATAAAATACTCCCCCATTTGACTTTTCTCCTCTACACTCATCATACCCACTTTTGACACATGTCATAAGCCTATTGGTTCTCACCAAATAAGTTACCAATTAGCTACTTTAATCCCTTCATTAACCATTTTAATTACACTTCTCATTTTCCCTTAGCTAGTAATTAAGTTCTCCATTAATCACTAACTAATTGCCCAACAATATCATTATTTCAATTTCCACTAATCATGGCATATTAATTAATATTACCACCAAACACATAATTATTCTACTTTAATTTGATAACTATTCTTAATAATTATCATTAGCCCTTAATTGAAATTTGGGGTGTTACACTCCCCTTGCCTCCCCTCGAACATAACCTGGGTGATCTGCCTTCCTAATCGCCATTGACAAGATGTCCATCCATCCACTTGGAGTGAACAAACCTTGGCTACTATGATCTTCCAATTCATCCTGCAGCATAAAAAGTTATCGTAAATGAAAATTAAGCACTCCCAATATGAAAAAAAAACTTTTTACTTATGCTCTAACTACTTACAATTCTTGCGGCAACCTCAGCAATAGTCGGATTTATGTACTTTCCTCCCTTAATCCTCCTTGCTTTCCATTTTTTGTGACGTGAACGAGGTGGCAGGGCCTGAACGACAACGCTAGGATCTGATATGGCTACTTCCTTCAATTTCTCCAACTCTTCTGCCAGCATCTTTCGCTTAAGCTTCCAATAACCACCACTAGAAGTGCAATGTTGATACTTATTAGCTGCTTGCCTCTCTACATTTGTTGCACTTAATGCCTATAAAAGGAAAACAATGAACACCAAATCAATAATGTCAACTATATTCAAATAAAACACTGATGACAGAAATCTTACCAAAAAGTTTAGATCTTCTCGTGATACCATAAACAACCTCCAGTCCTCTAAAGACAAATTCGTATACTCCTGACATGGATCCATACCCCTCAGGTCCCCTTGAATGTAATCTCATGTAAGCCTATTCTTGAAATATTTCCATTGTAGATGAACCTCCCTCATCCACTCCTTGTACATCTCCGCAATGTTAGGGACATTATAGGTTTACTATAAGGTAAAAACATAAGTTAATTATATTTGAAGCAATAGGAATAAAGATATATATGCAGATTTATCAAAACTTATATACCAAAAGTTGTTGCCAAATCAAGTCTTTCGTTTGTTATGGAACCAACTTCCAATTATCATAGGTAAAGCAAACTTTACTTTGAGCCAAAAAACCTAAGTAGCTAATGAAATGGTCTTCCTCCGGACCAATTGGTTTCATATTTTCATCAAAGTCAATATGCAACTTCTCCTGTTGATGGTGATGACGTGCTACTAATACAAGCATTTTTGTATGACCTCTAACTCTTCTTCTCATAGCAGGTTCAGGTCTCACAGCAGGTTCAGGCCTATTATTTTCATTGTCCTTATCAATTTATGAGTCACTAGAATTGTCCATATTCCTGTAAGCATAAAAATCATTGTCAGATAGGTGAATAAATATAATATAACCCTCAGCACACATTACTATTTTCTAAGTTAAGCTCTTACTCTATATTGTCTCCCATATTCCTTTATCATGATCATTTCTTATAGCATCTTCTTCATCATCTACCATTCTACTTCACTTATTGTAGGTAGATTAATTGTGAAAGGTGGTGTGTTGTCAAGGTTGAATGTCGGATCACCATGTATCACTCGGAAGGGTACATCCACCTCAGGTAAACTAGACCGTAGAGCCTTACTGAAAAAAGCGTACTGACAAGGCTATCATAAATGTTTTTCTCCACGTGCATCACATCAATACTGTGTCTTACTTCAAGACTACGCCAATATAGAAGATCAAAGAAAATTGATCTCTTCTTCCATATGTTCTTCTCACCCGCAGTCTTATGATTCTCACCAAATAAGACGTTGATACGTTTGACCCGATTGTAAACTTCCTCTCTGGTTAATGCCTTTGGAGCCATTCCATACTCTAGCAAGATGCTAAAACGCTTTCTTAACCTACGATACGAGTGAAACCTAGGAAGGAACCTCCTGTGACCAAGGTAGACTATTTTTCTTCCATGTTTAAGTTGGTGGAAGTGAGTGTCTGCTTCACAGATTGGACATGCTTTGTTCCCCTTTACACTATACCCTGACAGGTTTCTGTACGTAGGGAAGTCATTTATCGTGGTGAAAATCATTGCACGTAGCTTGAAGGACTCATTCTTATATGTATCAAACACATTTATGCCTTCCTCCCACAACTTCTTCAAGTCCTCAATCAAAGGCGCCAGGTAGATATCGATATCGTTTCCTAGCTGTTTTGATCCAGAAATCATCATAGAAAGCATCACATACTTGCATTTTATACAAAGCCAGGGAGGCAAGTTGTATATTACAAGGAGTACCGACCACGCACTGTGTGTGCTATTAAGAGTTCCACATGGATTGATGCCATCTATACAAAGCCTAAACCGAAGGTTTCTCAGCTCGCTTCAAAATTCAAGGAACATTTCATCTATTCTCTTCCACTGTGGAGAGTCAGCCGGGTGCTGAAGATATTTTCCTTCAGATATTCTATCATCCGAATGTCATTTCAACTTCTTTGCTTTTTTTGCAGTACCAAACAAATGCTTAAAGCACGGTATTATTGGAAGATACCACAAAACCTTTAAATGTTGCCTTTTAGTTGTCCTATCGCCATAACCACAATCTTTCTTCACTTTGTATCCTGCAGTTTGATACTTAGGGCACTCACTCAGACCTTCATACTCATTTCTATACAGTACGCAGTCACTAGGGCAAGCATGTATCTTTTTATACTCCATACCCATCGTAGATAGGATTTTCTTGGCCTCATACATACTATTTGGAAGTACATTATCTTCTAGAAACATATCATACAATAGTTCAAGCAGTAATATGAAACTACTATCGATCTACCTATAAGTTGCTTTTAAGTTAACCAAATATAGTGTTCCTATCAGCCGTGTGTATTTACTCCCAGGGTACAACGGTGTCTTTGCATCACTCTGTATGCTCTCATATTCATGCGACTGCGCAAAGGATTATACCTCAACATCATGAATTATTCTCTCCATTCTATCTTCATCTATGATATCCACATCTTTCTTCTTGTGCGACGGACAATCAGTTACTTCCTTACCATGCCATATCCACCTTGTGTATCGTAGATTTATTCCATCACAAAGTAGGTGATCTCTTATAACTTCAACATCATGTCTTCTCTCATTTAAACAATTGACACAAGGACAAAAATACTTCCTATTTTTTGCCAAAGCATTCCTTCTAGCATATTCAATAAACTCTTCAACCCCATTCTCATATTCTTCACTTGTTCTCAAAGAATTCATCCAACTATGACCCATTTTATTACCACCTACGTCATTCCCATTAATAACACTCAAGTTAAGAATAATTGTCAACACTGGGATTGCCTATTACTATTTTTTTTAAAAAATGTGGGCAGCATTTCCCCTTAAAAGTGAGACATCCCAAAATTAAAATAACAAACCGTCTCAGCTTAATTTAAATGAAATAAATTATTTCAGGCAATTCATATTCAAGACAATGTATCATTGTGAGTTTTTTTACCAAGCAACCCATGCCAAGTTCAAAGCTTCCAACAAAACAATTTTCAAGCCTCCACAATTTTTAGATAAGTATAATTCATCCCATCACAAGAAATGAGCTCTCTTAGAATGCATGTACCCTAGAAAAAAATTGCCATCTTCATAGCTATTTTATGGCATAATTGATGTGAAAATTTCATACATGAAAACATGTATATTATCACATATGTAAAAGAGTTCTTTATTAGCACATAATAAGAATTTCTAATAAAATAGTAAATAATGTCATCCTTCATTTTCGGTAATGTCTTTATGGAAGGTTCCTTCGGCCATACAACAAAAAGAAGAAACCATCATAATCATAAGCCAGCCAACCAGTTTAACCGTCCCCATGTTGAAAAAAATAAGTATGCCATAATGACACTACTTTTCCATAACAAGCAAATTAGAAGCAAATTATAAATATGCATATACAAGTTACTCTATTTTTCCAATTTCATAATCAGATTTAAATCAACAATTCTTTTCCATGTCAAGACAATGTATCATAATCATATTTAAATTAACAGTTACAAGCATTTGTGTCCAAAGTTGTGGAAGCGAGAGACAAACCTTTGGAGATGAAAATGGAAACCGGCCACTCACAGAAATGGAGACTACTCACCGTGCCACCAGCTGGGGAGACCGGTGCCACTTATGTATGGTGCTCTTGTCAAAGAAGAGAGAAGGAAAAATAGAAATATGATTATGAGAAAGAGGAAGGAAGGAAGACAGGGAGGGAAGCTTCTCGAGGAAAGGGAGCACTGGAAGAGTTGCAGAAGAGGAAGACAAACGGGAAAGGAAGCAAGGGAAAAGGGAAAGGGGAATACAACTGGGAACGAAGCTCACGTGGAAAATGAAGCATGGGGAAGGAACATAAAGCTGCTATGGTTCAGCTGATGGGACAAGCTTTCTGCGTCCTCAGTCTTTCTGGGGATGCCTGAAGCTAACTTTAGGCATCCCCAGTTTGCCTAAAGTGATCTTTAGGCATCCCCAGTTTGACTGGGGATACCTAAAGTGAGCCTTAATGCATTTAGGGAAACCTTTAGGCTTCCCTAAAGACACTGGGGACGCCTAAAGTAGGGAGAAATGTGTTTTTTATATAAAATCAACCAGCACCAAGTTCTCCCCGCCAAATGTTATCTGGTTTAATTTAAAAAAATTTAAGCCTTTAGACATCCCCAGTTGGACTGAGGACACCTAAACATGGTTTTAGACGTCCCCAGTCCAACGGGGACGCCTAAACATGGCTTTAGGCATCCCCAATGTGACTGGGGATGCCTGAACATTCATTATGGCGCATTTTAGAGGGAAATTTAAAGTTTTAGATGTTTTAGGCGTCCCTTTCTAAACAGGGGACATCCTTTAGGGTAGTAATATATATTTTTTGTAGTAGTGAATAAGGGTTTCATAGCCTTTAAAATCAATTTAATCTAATGTCTATAAATAAAGTTATGATTTTTTAAAGTTTAGTCAAAAAATCTGAAAGAATTGCCAACTATTCTGAAAATGGGAAAAAATGTTGTGGCAAATGCTGTAATTATAGGATCAAATAACATCAGCCTATTTTGCTTTTCCTATGGGCTTGGGATGTCACTTATGGGCTAACTAGAGGAGGGAAATTTGGTTCAATTATAATGGAGGTTTATGGCACCAATTTCATGTAGATAAGCCCAAGAAAAAGGTGTCAAAAAGTCAAATTTTTGGAATAAGTTTAATTAAGGTAAAAATGAGATACTTTAAAAAGCTATTCCCTTTATCTTTCTTGCTCATTTTCGTGCTCACCCAGAAGAATAGAGAGAGAGAAAACTTGAGAAAGCTAGAAAGAAGAGGAGAGCTCAAGGGGGAAAGATCCAAGGTAAGCTTGATGTTCTTGGTGATTTGGCTTCTAACTTGTGTAATTCCTTCCCTAAACTCCTCTTCTTCATAAATCTACATGTTTAGCAAGCAAAACATCAAGGATTGGGGAGGGAGAGGGTTCGGTTAGGTGAGAGGAAGAGTGGAATCAATAGGTAACCTTCACAATCTCCTTCTCTTTGATGTTGTTGTTGTTGTTGAAGTTGTTGGCTTAATTGTGGTTGTTTCTCTTGATTTTATAAAATTTGGGATGTGAAACCCTAAGGGGTTATGCTACCCAGATTTCCTCAATTCATATTCAATTTGTGCTTAAATGGTTAATCAAGTGATTAAGAGAGAAATGGAAGAAGCTTTAAAGGTTAAATATCAAAATCACAACTTCTCCTTTATCTTAGAGAAGTTTCAGCTAGAGCTAGAACAGGGGGAAGGAGCTGGATTTTCAATAACATGATAATTCCATTGTGTTCAGGAGGTAAAATTAGGTGGGGTTGATGTTGAACACTTTTTCAGAAAAGCCCTAGAAAGTAAAATTACGAAAATACCCTTAAAACCCTAAACCAAAGTTTTGAAGGGCAAAACTGTCATTTGGCAGTGATTTTATGAAAACTGAGGTCAATAATGGATATGTGTGCAAAACTGTGTAGGAATAGCCTGGGTCAAAATTTTCAGAAAAGTATGATCGGATCGGATAAGTCGGGGCTGTCATAGAGGCATTTTTGTAATTTTGCAGTTTAGACTAATATAACCAACGAAAACACTTTGAATGAGTCTAAAATAGTACATAAATAGGTTTTAATCTAATTTTTGTACATTTGGAATTTTAAGAGTGGATTGATAGCCCGAGCCGTTGACATAAAATTCAAGGAACAATTTTTGGACAAAAGGGGTCTAAGGTAGTAACTCTATCCTTCATACATTATGCTAATGTTACATGTTTGTATATGCCATCTTCTGTAATTTGACTAATCAACATGGTTCTGCCGAGAAGGGGTAGTTAGTGCAGGAAGGGCACTTTTACCTGGTTGTTGAGTACTAATCCAACTGAGGTGTATGAAAAGTGGGGGATTGAGCTCCTAACGCTTGTATACATGTCATGATATTGTTAATTAATTTGTGCATAACATGGAGTATGATATATTTAATTTCGTATTTTATATGAATAATTGTATGTTACTACTGAAATTCTTTTGAATCTCATCCTTTTTCAAATAAATAAATATTCCAGCAGAAGCTAGTGGCTCCAAGGGCAAAGCAGTAAATACAGGCAATTGAAGGGTGCAGTCCTGAGTTTGGAGTTGTTTGGTTAGACAATTTATTTTTGAGTATTTGGATAATCTGGAATAATTTGTATATATTATTAAACCCTATGGGGAAAACTGGTAGTGTAATTAAGTACATTGTAGCAATCTATCAGTATATTTATGTTATTCCTGTGTTGCTCACCAAAATGCACACAAGGACTCTGAAAAAACTATGAAAATAAAATAAGGATTTGACACAGGTACCAATTTTTTCATCCATCTCTCTGTTCGTTCTGGATAATCTTCTTTTAAATGCTTTTTGTCTCTACTCCTAGAGCTTGTAACGTTCCACAATATTTAGCATCAAAAAAGAAAGTTCCACAATTTTTAAATCAATAAACGACCAACAACTATATATGTTCCCTTTTGTCCAAAAAAAAAAAAAATCAATGCAATTTTTACTACTGATGGTTGAACTCAAGTAACTAAATTCGAGCGGTGTGCATTAGATAAATCTTATCATAAACCCTGCAATTTGCATAAACATAGGAATATTGACATTGATTGCCAAAAAAAAAAAAATTCAACGTTCATATGATACCTTTTTATCTTTTTACAAATTTTTGATTTATTTAATTCTGAACAAAGTTTATCAATGTTTAGGATTTACTGCCTGTTTTGATTAAAAAAAACTTCTGACTCCAAAATTATGGTTTTACAAAAATTTACTCAAATACCTTATAAAAGCTCATAATCACTTTTTGGTCCAAAATCACGGTTTTGAGCTCCAAAACCACTGTTTTATATAAGAGTGTCTAAAGTGTTTCGGTTCCAGTTGTCCTATTCTAGTCCCGGACATTTTGATCCTGGGAATTTTCGGTCCCAGCCGGAACTGAGACCGGGATCACAGGACCGGGACCGGTCACACACCTTGTGATCCCGGTCCCAGTTTTTTTATTTTTAAAAATTTTTTTTCTTAAAAACTAAGTTATTATTTTATTTTTGTATTTTTTATCCCATAATTTAAGTTATCATTTGATAAAATGTGTATCACATATTTAGTTGGAGTTAAACTGTATATATCGTGATATTAATTCTACTATATAATGTATAAACATAATAACAAAAATTATGAAGGTGATAATAATAATAATAATAATAATAATAATAATAATAATAATAATAATAATAATAATAATAATAAAATGTTATTCTTCAATTCTAGATCAATTTGTGTGATTATTATGGCCTTATTAGGTGTTAAATAATTACTTTAAACATTAGATTATAGAAAATTTAACTAATATAATAATATATATTAAATTTAATTTTTTTAAAAAAAACCGGGATTTCCCGATTTGATCCTGGTCCCGTCCGGGATTACCAGGACCGGGACCAAACCTATCGGGATGCAATTTGCATCTCGGCCAAAAACCAGGACCGGGACCAGGAGTAGGGGATCCCATCCCGGTCCCGAATTTGAACACCTCTAATTTTAAAAATGCTGAATTTTTCTCTTTTTTAAGTTGGTGGGCCCCATAATTATGCAATAATTTCACCCCTGTCATGCGTTTTTGCTCTCTCTCCTCTCTCATCTTTTTTCACTGTCTTGATGAAAGGTTGCCAAGTATGAGACATGCGTTGGGTTTGTTTAATTTTCTTTGTTTTTTCTTTTTAAAATTTCATCATATTTAATATTTTGTAAGTTATTACTATAAATATAAACAAATAAATTTAAACTCCTAAAATTTCATAACTACAATAATAAATAAATAAATAAATTATAATTTACCAAATATTAGATTTTTTCAGTTTTTTTTTAAATTGATAATTGAAAATTAATTTCAATTTGCATTTTAATTTCATTGAAATTAAAACTATTATAGTTTCAAGAATCGGCTTAATGATATTTGAACCGTTAAATTTTATTATGCAGTATCTAAGAAACACCAATTTGGATACTCCTAGTGTTTGTGTTTGCAACTTAACTTTGATAATATTTATGTCTTAAATTAAGAATTTTGATTATTTTAATTTTATTTCTTTGCAAAAATGTGCTAAAATTATTTTTTTGTTAAACAGTCCCAAAGCCCACAGGCCGGCATGAGCCCATGAGTTCAAGGGCTGGCTTTATAAAGGTGGCATTTTATGGAAGTTAGGCCTACACTAGTGTAAAAATTACTTTTAAGATCGGTTAAAAACGACATTTTAGATCCGTTTTGGATTCGGTCTTAAAAGTCTGCTATTTTTTAAACCAGTTAACGAAACCGGTCTTAAAAATCACTTTTTTAGACCGGTTGCTTGAAGACCAAGTCTAAAAAGTCCATACTTGTTAGATCGATTGTTTAAAAACCAGTCTAAAAACTTTTTTTCAAAACTTTTAAGACCAGTTGTTAAAATAACCTGTCTTAAAAGTCTTACTTTTAAGACCGGTTGTTTTAACAACCGGTCTTAAAAGTGATATTTAAAAAAAAAAATAGGGCATTTTTTTGTAGTCAAACATACAGATGAATAGAAAAGATTACAGTGAAAAATTGATTGCGGATAGTTCCAAGTAAATTACCGCCATCAGATTTCATAAAAACACCTTCCCTGTGAATCTCGCTGCTAAAATTTTTGAAAACCTGAATTCCTGTATCATTCAATAAGAACATCAAACAACGTAGAAAGATAATGAACAGCTCTTGCAACAAAATTCAGGGACACCCATAAGCTTAACTTTGTATTCATATTCAGTTTCTTAGTTGAAACTATGAAACTATTTTGGCACAACCATAAGGAAGAAGAAAACGAGAGACGAAATTAAAAAAGGCAAACAGAGGAATTATTTTAAGCGAGGCGCTTCACTCTGTACTTTCTTCTTCCTCTTTCATCTATCGCCACCTTGCAGTAGATACTCAAAAATTAGTTTACAAATTAATCAAGCTTTTAAAAGAAAAGTTTATTCAAACCTCATAACACCAGTTGCATCTTCTTCACGCATCTCTGGGTCAAAGCAAAGGAGCAATCAGCTCATGGCAGTAAAGAAGTAAGGCTGCCAGGGTAGGTTGCGATGAAGGATGGATGTCATGGGGAAAGAGAAAATTTGCGACGAAGGAGATCAGAGCAAGCAAGGTTGTGGGGGCGACAAACTCATTCAGTGCAAGGGTGAAAGCACCGCAGCAACAAACATGAGAATGAGATCGAGCGAAGATGACCAAGCTTACAGAGTAATCACACCAAGAAAAGAGGTTTCAGATTTAAAGAGAAAAATTTAGGCGAGACAAAGAGGAGATTCACAAATTTAGGGTTAATTTTTTAAACCAAGTATATATAAAACCAGTCTTAAAAGAGTGGGAAAATATAATTTTAAAATTTTTCATATTTAAGACCGGTTTTTATTAAAACCGGTCTTAAATCTTTGATATTTAAGACCTGTTATTATTAATAACCGGTCTTAAAAGTTTAAAATTTTTAATTTTTTAAATATTTTGATATTTTTAAACTGATTTTATTTATAGCCAGTCTAAATAATTTTTTTAATATCGGTTTTTTTGAAAACTAGTCTTAAAAGTTCTATATAATTATAAAACTACCACCGGTCAAATTTTTTAGACCTTATCCGCTATAACCGGTCTAAAAAGAAAATTTTGTACTAGTGCTAAATGGGCCAACTTGTTTAGGCTTGGCCTGTTTTCAAAGTTCTATGTATAATCAACACTTGCTACACCATGACGACTGCATCAAGAGTTGATTGTAAATAAAGTATGATTCTTAACTTTATATTACTCTATTGGTTTTAATGTACGATCAAGTTTGGGTATGAATTTTATCCCTAAATATAAGACATTGTTCCTATTTTTCTCTTATATTTATCATCGTTCTTCAAACTAATTTGTTAAACTCATAAACTTATATATAATTAATATTATAAAAAAATATTTTAGAGGGGTCATGTTATATGTTATAATAAAGTACTCCCTCCTTTTTTTTTTACCAAAAAAAAAAGTACTCCCTCCTTTCCTTAATGCAGGACCTAGTTAGGGAGTTAATATTAATCCTAAATGTAAGACCTATTTCACATTATTATCCATTTTTCTCAAATTAAATCTATCGATATTCCTTCAACAATAAATAATAAATAAGTAGGAGAGTGATGAATGGAATTAAGGCATATGATTAGCATTGACACATGAATTTGTATCCGATGTACCATTGCTGAAACATATATTCGCAGTACTCAGTGATAATTATCTCTTCCCCATCACACCAAGTATATAATCAATTATTTAACTGTTGAAAAGTTTATTCTTCGAATAAGAGAACATAGATACATTAAAAGAACTCACTTTATGAGAATAGTAAAATTTCTTTTTCTTTTTTACCCTCTCTCACGCTACAAAAAGTGTAACGTCCCAAATTTTATTCACCAAGAATATATTGTAATTATATATATATTCAATGAAATGGTGAATATTTAAGGCCAAAAGAATTAAATATTGAAAATTGAAGGTTGAATAGTGTTTTCAGTGAAATCGCCTGCGAGGCAGTGAGACTGTCATATAGTTTTGGAAGATCAAATGATGACCAAAAATTATGAAATTTTATAGGGTGAAAGTAGACATCCTAAGCTTTAATTTGATAGGTCATATAACTCAATTGAAGCTATGTACAAAAATATATGAATTTTTGAAGTTAATCCAGAAAATCTGGAAAGTTTCTGGAGCAGGGATCAAAGATAAAAAATCTGGGAATAATATGATCATTTCCAGTAAAATTCCATATTTTTCCTTGAAATTAGACTCAATGAGGGTTCCATAGGCTTTGGAATCGCCTCGAAACGATGTCTACAAAATTAGTTATGATTTTTCAAAGTTAAGGCAGAAAATCTGCCAGAATTGGCATTATTCCGAAAATTTGAGAAATAAAGTAATCTTCCTTTTTCTCTTAATTATTTTAGAAATTTGGGGATGAAGGAGGAGAAGACAAGTGTCAAAATCCAATGAGACCAAGTGTCAACAACATATGAAAGATGATGGGGATAATTGTTGTGTCATAAGTCCTTACTTATGCCATAAGGTTAGGTGGCCAACTTTTGTACCAATTGACTTGAGTAAATGGAAGGAACACTTGATTTAGTTGGAGCATAAGAGGGGGCACGTTTTTGGCCAACCAAGGGAGAAGGAAAATTGGTTCCAATCTAATGGAAATCAAATGAAGCAAGCAAGTCAAAGGCTACATGAATCCCTCAATGATGACAAAGGTAGAGTGCACTCTAAGTGAAGGCATGTGCATGGTGGTCATAATGAGAAGGTATGACATAAAGAAGAGGGAAAGTGTAATCCAAGAAGCAAGATATCATGATGGAAGGTAAGGTGTTCATGAAAGGTGGAAAGATCTTAACCATTGGCTAGATCAAGGGCTAGGATTAAAGATGAAAGATGACAAGTAATACATATTTTCCCTTCCTCCTTTCATGCCCATTCACGCACAAAGAATAGAGAAAAGAGAGAGAGAGTGAGTTGGGGAGTTCTTGGTGATTTAGAGAGCAAAAGGAAGCAAGAGTTAAGGTAAGTTATGATTTCTTAAGGTTTCTTCTTCTAATCTTCCATAAATCTCTTCTCTAATCTCTTCCTTTCCATAAATTCCATGGGTTAGCAAGCAAATCTTGAGCCCAAAGAGAAGGAGAGAGGATAACTTCTAGAGAAAGGAAAAGAACTCAAGAAGGTAACTTCACAAATCCCAAGATTATGTTAGATGTGGTTGTTGTTGATGATTATGGTTGGATTTGGTTGTTTTGTTAAGTTTGTAAATTTGGAAAGTCCTAATCCTAAGGGGTTATGCTGCCCAAATTTCTTTGAATCATGGTTAAGAAGTGTTTAAGTGAGTTGATCAAGGATTAGAAGTGGAAAAGTACAAGTTTTAGAAGCTAAAACACAAAACTCCATTTTTCCAATTTTTGACCAATATTTCGGCCAGACCAGATCTGCTAGTAGGAGTTTGATTTTCATAAAATAAATGGTTCCATTGGACTCAGTGGGCAAAAATAGGTGGGGTTACAGTTGGGCACTTTTTCGGTAGAGGCCGAAAAAGCATAATTACGAAAACGCCACTGAAATCACTAAATATGGGCTGTAAGGGTATTTTCGTAATTTGACCATGAATTTGGCGATTTCGAGCCAGGAAATGGATTCCTTGGGCGAAAATAAGTCAGAATAGCTTTAGTCAAAATTTTGGAAAAACGTGCCATCGGGCCGGGTACGGCGGGGCCAGGCCGGGTTCCTGGGGGCATTTTTGTAAATTTTTACTATAGACTAATATAACCACAATAAACACTATGGGAGAGTATAAAATGATACTTGGATAGGTTATGACATATTTCTGGTACATATAATATTTTAGGACCGATTTGGAGGCCGGATACGACACGTTCTTCGAGGCACATTTAAAAGAGGATTATAAAGCTTTGAGGTAGGGACATTATCCTTCATACACTATGCCATAAGTTATGTGATTGTGTGGATGCCATTGTTTTGTAAATGCACTTTATTAATTAACATGATTTGCCTAGAGAGATGCTGTTAGTGCCAGAGGTGCACTTACACTGGGAGTTGGTAGAAGTCCAACCGGTGTAGATTATGGGGCTGGGCCCTACTCATGTATACATGATGATGATGATGATGTGTTTATATTGTTCATTAATTTGTGCATACCTTGGCGCATGACATATTTACTTTTCACATTTTCTATGAACGATATTATGTCTCTACGGGGATTCTCCAGAATCTCACCCTATTTTTAAACAAATACCTCAGCGGGTACCAGTGGGCCAAAGGGCAAAGACATTGACGTCGGAAGGTGAGCAGCGCGTGTCTCGAGGCGGGGTCAAGAACGTGGGCATAATTAGTCTATTTTGTGATATTTTGGTGAAATTTGTAAATATTAAAACTTCCGCTGTATTTTCCGTTTCCGTCGACAGACAATATCAGAATTGTAAACGAACGACGTTGGGATCGTAAACGAATATTTCTATCAGTATAATTGTACTTTTCTATATGCCCATTGAATTCCGTCGTTATTACTCTTTGATTATCGAAATGGAAACGGGTGTTGACAAAAAGACATTAAATTAGTGATGGAATTCAATTTAGTGACAGAACGTCAATAAAAACACAGTTACTAATTTAGTGTTCTGTCAATAAAAACACCGTCAATAAAAGTTGGGATTTAAAGCTATGACTTCTCACGTGTGTGCAAGTACCTTTGTCAGTTAAGCTAAGAATAACCTATGTAATTTAAAGGGTAAAGGTGCATCCAGCACCCCGAACTATTTTTTAGGTGCAATTAGCACCCTAAAGTATTTTATGGCGCAATTTTGACCCTAAAGTAATTAAATTGGAGCAATTATGGATTTTTAATAATAGAGAACAAATGTCCGTTTATTGCCTTGCCACATCATTAATTTTTTTTTTGCCAATACATCTTTATTTTGTTTGACACCTTGTTATTTAATGAAAAAAATAGAAACAAAACTCACGCCTCTGAATGAATCAAAGAGCCCAGAGTGTAGGGTTTTGTATATATGAATGAAACACATGTGCAACTTGTAGAAAACCTGATAGCAAACACTAGGCGACAAGGGAGAACTCTATTAACTTTGTGATAAGAAAAGTGTCAATTGTTAGATAAGATTCCTTTATTGATTTTTTTTCCTTCTTTGGTATAGTGAAATCTCATTTGAGAGTGGGTTTTACCCAGGAGGGGTTTTTTTTTTTAAATAGAGAATGGCAATAGATGCGAATCTGGGAGATGATGTGGATTGGGGCAAAGATGACATGGAGGCGGATGAAGGTGACATGGAGCTGCCAGCCCAGATGGAGATGAAGAAGAGTAGTGTCACTGGTGATTTTCAAAATTCCAACTTGTTTTTTTTTTGCTTTGGACCTCTATAATATATATATATCAATAATGCATAAAATCTGATACACACACACATCATTCCAACTTGTGGGTTTTTTTGAGTCACTGGTGATTTTTTTTTTGCCTTTGTCATAGATGTTGTTTATTATATTTTTCTTGCTGAATTGTTGGGGCATACTGACCTGGTTTGAATCTTTTTATTGTTCCATATCTAACTTATATAATTTATGTTCTCTAAATTTATCCATTATATTACAATTGTTTTTGTTTGTTCAACAGAGTCATTAAACGAAGAACTTGAGGGTAAGGAAGAAGATTTAGTATATGAAGAAGCTGAGAGTGAGGAAGAAGGGTCACTAACTAAAGAACATGAAGGTTAGGAGGAAGAGTTAGGAAATGAACAAGAATTTGAAAGTGATGATGAAGATTCAACAAATGAAGAATCTAAAAGTGGGGATGAACAAATTGTTAGAGCAAGCATTTCACCCAAGAGGGGGGTGAATTGGGTGATACTGAATTTCTTCAGAAATATAAAACTTGACAATGAAATTAAAACAGTAAGGAGTAAGGAGAAATATCACCGAAGTGTACACCGAGAGTTATACTGGTTCGATCACAACCACTTTGACCTACGTCCAGTCCTCAGAGCTTCTCTGAGAGTTTCACTATAACTTCCAAGATTCAGTGGGTTCTTGGCACCTCAGTACAAGCAAGTTCCTTCGCCTGGACACTCGCTCCCCCTTACAAGTTGTAATCCAATCCCAACTCAAGGTTCCACAACCTTAAGTTATCTCAATAACAAATATTGAGTTTGAATGAAATATCTCTCTTACAGAGTAAATGAGAATCACTGAAGCATAGAAATATAATTACAACATGAAAACAGAGCAATGAACTTGATGATACGTTTGTGTATGTTCTTGTTGTCACATTCTCTGTTTGGATGTTCCCACATTTATAGGTACATTGGTAATGATTGTTGGAACGTTTTTCTTCATGTCCGTTGGAGCGTGCGCAGCCATTATTGACTTTTCCAGTTTTTGAAAAACATCCGTTTGTGGTAGGTGGCGGTGGGTGATATTTGAACGTTGCTTTTGACTTTCCCTATTTGGTATAATCCCTTCATTGTTCATCTGTAAATAAGCTAAGAATACTAATACAATGAAAGTTTAATCATATAGGAAACAAAATAATGAACGTTGGAATGATTTCTAAATTTCTGGGTTTGCTTACTCGAGTAGCTACTCGAGTACTCCTTGAAGTTTACTCGAGTACTTACTTGAGTATCATCAGGAAATCTTTGATCAACTGCAAGTCAAAAACACATATAAGATTACTCGGGTAGTGTATGGAATAACCAATTTTCAAAACTTTAGAAATGTATGTTTACTCGGGTACCTACTCGAGTAATACACTCACAACTTTATGCGTTACTCAGGTACCAACTCGAGTAAGCCTTCAAATAAACTTTTGGTTACTCGATGCTTTACTCCAGTAATGTTGGCAGGATTTCAAGGCCGAGAGCACCTACCTTGTTACTTGGGTACTGACTCGAGTAATGCACTCATTTCTGTATAGGTTATTCGGGTACCACCTCGAGTAAATGTACTTTTTGTGCATGACTTACCCAGGTAATGACTTGAGGTTTACCTTCAAAATAACTCTGCATACTCGGGTACCTACTCGAGTAATTCACTTAAAATGAAACATTAAATAATTGCATACTAGAGTAAAGACTAGAGGAAAATAAGGTGTAAAGGAAATCAAGTTTATCGAGTACTAACTTCAAGTTTTTACTTACTTCAGTGCGTTACTCGAGTAGCTCCTCGAGTAACATTGGCAGTAGTACAAAGTGCCGAGAGCTTCACAATTTCAGAAATAGAGTTACTCAAGTAGCTCCTTGAGTAACATTGGCAGGCCGAAAGGAACTTGAAAATTTCTACATGGTTACTCGTGTAGCTCCTCGAGTAACATTGGCAGGCTGAGAGCAACTTGAAAAACTTACACTATTACTTGAGTACTTACTCGAGTAACGTTGGCAGGTTACTGGAAGGTGCCTTTGGTTACTTCAAGTTTTGTCTCATTACTCGAGTAGCGCTCCTCGAATAATGGTTTAGAAAACTTGCTTCTGATCAAGTTTCTCAGCATTTTCTCTTGGCCTTTCTTCATTACTCCAATGCTTACTTCAAGTGATGCTTATCCCTGTTATTCCTTTGTTCAAACTTGTTTATTAATCATTTCCTTTTCAAACCATTCTTTTGTTACCATCAAAACATGAGATCTAACATTCTCCCCCTTTTTGATGATGACAAAACTTGGTGATTTTGAACATGGTTTTTCAAATTGGATTCTCAATTAAATATGTTTTATTAAGTTTAGGTTCATGGCATATACCTTGCATACACAACAACTTCATTAGTCCAACAATGTATCATAATTCAAAGCTTAAATGAACTTAAAATGAAATCATAACTTAAACACACTTGCATTAAACTTAAAATTTGCATATTACAAGATAATAACTTAAACAAAGACTCCCAAAAACCCATATACACCCAAATACCCAAAGAAACTCTGAAACTTCCATAAAATCACCCAAGCTCTTCTCCCCCTTTTTGTCTTCATCAATCAAGTGGAGGGCTAGGAGGCCTGACCATGGAAATGGGTTTCACAGGAAGGACTAAGCCATCATCTGAACTGGAAGAGTCAAAAGAGCTGGAAGATTCAGGTTCAGGGAGATTGACTGGAGGGATAAGGATGTCATCTTTAGGAGGAATAGGAGAAGGTTGGAAGACAACCATAGTGGTCTCAGCCTCTAGAGGGGTATCCATCACAGGAGTGAGATGTTTAGAGGAGGAAGAGGGAGATATTTCCTCAGTTTGGGTAGGTGATGGAATCGGTTTAGGAGCGGTTTTTGGCTAAGGTTTTGGAGGGGAATAATCAATGGTGATGTGTATGGTCTCGTTGGTTTCTGGGTTATCCACTGAGTAAAGGATGTCTTTGGCTTGAAGCTCAGGTGGACTAGATACCAGAGGGGTAGATGGTTCATCCTCAGTGATAGGAGTGTCAGAAGGAGGATTCACTGGAGGTGGTAGTGGTAGTGCAGAAAAAGATGGACCGGTAGAAGGTCTGAAACTTAAAGAGTCCAGTTGTGCTAGAATCAATCTCAAAGTCTCACCCTGGGCACGTTGCTCTGCTAGCAACTCCTCATGCCTCTTGTCCATTCTCTCAACCAACTCTCCCATCTTGGTATTCATGTGGGTTATCAGTTCGGCATTCGTGTTGGCGATATCCACATGGAAACCTCTCAGCATATTTTCCATAAAATGCTGGAGAGTGGCATTGAGGAAGGATGGCGATGATGTAGTAGCAGTTGGAGCCGATGACTGAGTGTCATCTATCTTGCTGGTTTCTGCCTCTGTGGTCTTCCTCTTCTTCTTTGACCCAGACTCCAGAGGGCCTTTGAGAGGGATGTCAATGTTCAATTTCCCTATCTGGTTTCTCCCAACCGGAGTTAACCTCTCAATGGGCTCCTTGCTATCCAAATACCATATCTTATTCTCTTTCAAGATCAGTGACACAATATGAGGATATGGCATTGGTGTTGTAGCCTTCCCATCCACCTTATACCTCTTCATCTCAGAGAAGATATACTCCCCTAGATCTTTTTGTTCTTTCAAGAGCAGTGAAGCAAACCACCTAAAGTCCCTATCAGAGAAAATTTAGGGACCTAGAGTAGATATACCATAGGACCCTGTGATGATCACACATATCACTCGGTTTAAAATTTAGGGGGACCAACTAGCTCTCCGGGTTTAAGGATAGTGAAGATTTGGTTTGGCTCAAGTTGAGAATAGATATCATCTGGGGGGTTCTCTATTCCTAACCACAAGTTAATTCTAGATGGTGAAATTAGAATCTTTTGGCCTCTCACTGTGGTGGTCATTTCTTCCTCAACTGAGGTTCTGTTAGGCTCATCTATAATCTCTAGATTATAATAAAAGTGTGTAATCACTTTAGCACAAAATGGTAATCTAATTGAAAGCCAAGGCATAAAGGGATCTAAATAAGGACTTAGGTCATGCTTCACTACCTCTTTAAGTAGCTTAAAATCCACATAGTGTGTCTAGCACACTTTCCTCCTTGAGAATTGAGATAGGTACTTTGGGGATTCCACCAATTTGTTGACGTTGAACCCTTTTGGAGGGTTGGTGATCTTCTCTTCTGGCAATTTGGATTTCTTGGAAGTTTGACCCTTCTCCATTTGATCTAAGATTCCAGCCATAGCTTTAGCCACATTCTTGTCATACTTTGGCTTTTTGGTAGGCTTTGGTGTGAAAGAGGGGGTAGAGGAATCAGAGGGAGTAGGTGTGGAGGTTCTGGTACTCTTGCCTTTCCTAGTTGAAATACTCTTTTTAGATTGAGCCCTTGTAGCAATAGGCTCTTTAATCACAACTCCTTTGGGTTTAGGTTGAGATTGAGGTTGAGTATGAATTTTGGGTTTTGATCTCGGAGTTAATTTTCTTCTCTTTTTGGGAGGAGAAGAAAGAGGATCAGGGTTTTGTTGAGAGTCAGAGGAATCTATGGGAGTAAGGTTTTTGGTTCTCATCTTTCTGAAGGATTGAAAACTGAAATTCTCAGAAAAAGAAAAGAGACAGTCGTAGGTTAGGGCACTGAGAATCTGGGCAAAATAGGAGGTTTTTGGAACTGAAATCTCTTGGATTTTGACGGAAATGAAGCAAGAAATCACTTGTGAAAAGTTTTTGTGAGAGAGAATAGTGATTTACTCGAGGAGATTTTGTGGAAATGATCGAGTTTGCTACAGATAAAGACCTAGAACCCGACGTTACTCGAGGCCTTACTCGAGTAATGTTCAAGTTTACTCGAGGCCTTCCTCGGGTGTTCATACAGAAAAATTCTAAAATAATTCATTTAGATTGCATACCTGGCATGAATAATATAGTAATTATCCATGGATGTTC
Organism: Inga leiocalycina; assembly: GCA_963242795.1. Taxonomy (NCBI): domain Eukaryota; kingdom Viridiplantae; phylum Streptophyta; class Magnoliopsida; order Fabales; family Fabaceae; genus Inga; species Inga leiocalycina. The sequence goes on from OY725328.1 coordinate 29,913,969, forward strand.
CCTCGATCATTTATAACCCATTCTGATCAGATTTAAGTCATTCTTCATCAATTTGAGAATCTGGACTCCGACATTACTCGAGGCCTTCCTCGAGTAACCTTCAAGTTTACTCGAGGCCCTCCTCGGGTAACCTGCTTTTCAACTTCTGACTCTTCATTTCTTTGAAACTGAACCGTTAGATTTAAATTTCAAGTAACTTGATCCATTACTTCCAGTTTTGGGGGCCATTACTCGAGTACATACTCGAGTAAAGTGATACTTTACTTCAAGTTGGTCCTCGGGTATTGCTTCTCCGTTAGTCATTACTTCAAGTTGGTACTCTAGTAATGGTGTCTTCTGATAATCTCTGTTTTTGTTTCTCAAAACAGAGTTTCAAACTCCCTGCAAAACAAGTTTCTATATACTCCGATGCTTAAGTTAGTGATCATCAAAACATTATCAGGTGACTTCATCTAATATTATGAAAAGCTGAAATAACTTATAACTCATTGGGATTTACCATTCCCAATTCTCTTCTAATGTATAGAAATTGATCTTTTGCAAGAGGTTCTGTGAAGATATCTGCTAGTTGAAGATGAGTAGGAATGAATATCACTTTTACATTTTTCTTTTGAACATGATCTCTGATAAAGTGATGTCTGACATCAATATGCTTGGTTCTAGAGTGTTGAACTGGATTTTTTGCCAAGCTTATCGTTATTGGTATTTCTTTGAGATAAATACCAAGATCTTGTAGTTGTTGTTTTAACCATATTACTTGTGCACAACAACTTGAGACAACTACATATTCGGCTTCCGTTAATGAAAGAGATACCGTGTTTTGTTTCTTGCTAAACCATGATACAAGAGATCCTCCAAGAAATTGTCCTTGTCCGCTGGTGCTCTTTCTATCTGTCTTGTATCCTCCATGATCTGAATCTGAGTATGCAACAAGATATTCACTTCTTCCTTTGGGATACCATAGACCCAATTCGGGTATGTCAGCAAGGTATCTAAAGATTCGTTTGACCGTTTCAGCATGTGATTCCTTTGGTGCTGATTGATATCTTGCACATATGCCAACACTAAATGGGATGTCTGGTCTACTTGCCGTGAGATAGAGTAATGATCCAATCATTCCTCTATATTTTGTGATGTTGTAGTCTTTCCCTTTGACATCAGCATCAAGTAACGTAGTTGAGCTCATAGGTGTGTCCGTGCCATTTGCTTCATCCATTCCATACTTCTTCAATAGCTCTTTTAAATACTTTGTTTGAGATATGAAGATTCCATTCTTTCTTTGTTTGATTTGAAAACCAAGAAAGAAATTCAATTCTCCCATCATTGACATCTCGAATTCTCCCTGCATTATCTCAGAAAATTCCTTACACAGAGATTCATTAGTAGCACCAAAAACAATGTCATCAGCATATATTTGAACAATTAAAATATCATTGTGTTTTCGTTTTATGAAGAGTGTTGTATCAACCTTTCCCCGTACAAAACCTTGATCAATAAGAAACTTACTGAGCCTTTCATACCAAGCTCTAGGAGATTGTTTTAAACCATATAAAGCCTTTTTGAGTTTGAAAACATGGTCTGGTTTATTAACATCCTCAAAACCTGGAGGTTGTTCTACATACACCTCTTCCATGATGTAACCATTTAGAAATGCACTCTTTACATCCATTTGATAAAGTTTGAATCCTTTGATGCATGCAAAGGCTAAGAGTACACGTATAGCTTCCAATCTAGCCACTGGAGCATACGTTTCCTCATAATCAATCCCTTCTTCCTGATTATAGCCTTTGGCCACCAACCTTGCCTTGTTTCTAACAATAATTGCAGATTCATCGAGTTTGTTCTTGAATACCCATCTAGTTCCAATGATCGGATGATCCTTGGGTCGGGGTACCAAATCCCAAACTTGATTTCTCTCAAATTGATTTAGTTCTTCTTGCATTGCTATAACAATCATTGTCTGACAAGGCTTCATCAATGTTAGAAGGTTCAATCTCAGAAATGAATGCAGAAAAACTTACTTCATTGAAAATTCTATTTCTAGTTTTGATCCCTTCATTCACATCTCCTATGACTTGATCTAAGGGATGACTTCTATTGTATTTCCAGGCTTTAGGTTGACCTAGTGGTTGCTCTTCTTCCTTAGTTTCATCAACTTCTGGAATAAGAGACTTAGAAATAGATTGACCATTTTCTTGATTTAAAACAACTTCCTGTTCTTCATCAATGGTTTTGTTAGAGGATTCAAATTCATCAAATACAATATGAATTGATTCTTCAATAACACATGTTCTTTTATTAAAAACTCTATATGCTTTACTTCGGTTAGAATATCCTAGGAAAATTCCTTCATCAGTTTTAGAATCAAACTTTCCTAAGTTATCTTTACCATTATTATGAATGAAACACTTACAACCGAAGATGTGTAGATGAGCAATGTTTGGCTTTCTTCCTTTGTATAGCTCGTATGGTGTCTTTCCAAGTTTTGTTCTGATATATGCTCTATTTGAAATGTAGCATGCTGTACTCATAGCATCAGCCCAAAATACTTGAGACACATTCTTTTCATTTAACATTGCTCTAGCCATTTCAGTGAGCACTCTATTCTTTCGTTCCACAACTCCATTTTGTTGAGGTGTCCTTGGAGCAGAGAAATTGTGATCAATACTATTAGCATCACAATATTCTTCAAAGACTTGATTTTCAAATTCTCCACCATGATCGGTCCTAATACCTGCAATGGACATACCTTTCTCATTTTGCACTTTCTTGGCAAATACAATAAATTCTTCAAAGGTCTCATCCTTTGATGATAGAAAAATAACCCATGTAAATCTAGAGAAGTCATCAACAATGACTAATGAATATAAGTTACCACCAAGACTTTTTACTCTTGCTGGACCAACTAAATCCATATGTAATAATTGTAGTGGTCTATTTGTTGAAATCTCATTTTTCAATTTAAAAGATGATTTAGTTTGTTTACCCTTTTGACATGCATCACAAATCAAGTCATTTTTGAAATTTACTTTGGGTAATCCAAGAACTAAATCCTTTTTGAGTAGTTTGCCTAGTTGATGCATATTGACATGAGCCAATTTCTTATGCCATAGCCAACTTTCATCGGCATTACTCAGAAAACAATTTTCAGATTCATTTATACTAATATCTAGAGTATAACAGTTACCTTCCCTTTTAGCTCTGAGTTTTGCCTTGATATTTTTCTTATCAAGTTGTAAGTCTTCCTTGTTGACAATCAGACATTCCTCTAAATCAAATATTATCCAGTTGTCTTTATCAGCACTTTGACTTACACTCAGCAAATTATGACACAAGCCTTCAACATTATATACATCTTTGACTTGTATTCCTTTGTCATTTTTTATTTCACCAATTCCTGCAATCTTTCCGGATTGATTTCCTCCAAACTTTACCTTGCCACCTTCCTTAGGTTGCAATGTGGTAAAACTTTCGAAATCCCTGGTCATATGTCTAGAGCATCCACTGTCTATGTACTACTTGTTGTTTTTGGATGCTTTGAGACATATCTGCAATTGAAGGACTAAATCTTAGGTACCCACATCGTTTTGGGTCCTTTTGGGTTAGTACAAATGATTTTCTGAATATATGAACCTTTAGGTACCCATTTGTAGGTTCCTATATTTCCTTTCTTCTTATGAATGCATGAAGAGGTATAATGACCTTTTCTATTATAGTAATTACAGAACGCAAAAGGATTTGATATATGCATAGAATTCTGGAAATAATTCAAATATAGCTTACCTCCTACTTTCTTTTTACATTTCCTTCTATCTGATTTTGGATCATATCCAATACCAGATCGATCATTTACACATCGTTGTTCTTTTAAAATTACACTTAGCATCTCACTTCCTTTGGTAAACTTTTCAAGAGTTTTTGTGAGATCAATGTTTTTCTTTTTCAACGAAGAACAATTTTCACAATTCTTTTCTAAACTTTCTTTAAGTTCGATTTCAAGAGCTTTGTTTTTCTTTTTGAAAACAATCAATTCTTTAACTACTTTGATGAATTCAAAATGTAAAGCATTATATTCAGAGAGTAATTCATCATAGGTAGGGTTAGAATCATTTACCTCTTCTTTTGTTTCTTCTTGAGCAACAAGACATATATTGGCTACTTCTTCTTCATCACTTTCTTCGTCAGAGGAACTATCTCCCCATATAGCATATACAAAGGCCTTCTTTTTGTTAAAGAATTTGCCTTTTCTCTTTTCTTTGCTCTTTTGATTTAGTTCTGGACATTCTGATTTGATATGTCCTGGTTTTCCACATTCGTAGCAAATGATATGATCTTTGTTGCTAGTTCTACCTTTTTAAAAATGTTTGAAGCCTTGACCTTTCTTGTAGAACTTTCTAAATCATTTTATGATTAAGCCCATTTCATCATCATCAAACTCCTCATCCTCATCTTGATTTTCTTCTTTCTCTTTTAGTGCTAGACCTTTCTTTCTTTTGTCACCGATGTCATCTAGTTCCCGTTTGAACTTTAATTTGCTTTTATATTCAGAAAGACTTCCAAATAGAGAAGCAACTGATCTCATTGATTCTCCTTTTGCCTCTTCTATCACAGTGACTTTGGCCTCCCACTCTTTAGAAAGAATATTCAAAATCTTTCGTACTTGGGTATTTTGATCATAGACTTTACCAAGTGCTGCAAGTTGATTAACAAGATGAGTATATCTAAGTTTGAATTCAGAAATTGACTCACCTGATTTCATTTGAAGAAGATTGAATTCAGTGATCAAGGTGTTGATTCGATTCTCCTTTATTCCTGAAGTTCCTTCATGGGCAATTTCCAGAGCTTCCCACATTTCTTTAGCTATTGGGAGTGTGCAAATTCTGAAATATTCACTCTAACTCAAAGCACTTTGAAACATCAGAATTGCCTTGCTGTTGAGAGTGATAAGTTTCTTGTCATTCTCATCATATTCCGCTGGCATCTTGGGAATTTTCTGAGAATATACAATCTTTATAGGTTGATAGTTTCCACTCTCAATCACATCCCATAGCCCATATTCAGTAGCCATCACGAATACTCTGAACTTTGCTTTCTAGAAAGAAAAGTGTTCGCCACTGAAACCTGGAGGTCTAGTAATGGATGCTCCGTCGGGAAGAATTCCTTCACCCATGCTTGCCATTAGATCCTTCTTAGGCTATTAAACCTTAACAAGAAGACCTACGCTCTGATACCAAATGTTAGAGCAAGCGTTTCACCCAAGAGGGGGTGAATTGGGTGATACTAAATTTCTTTAGAAATATAAAACTTGACAATGAAATTAAAACAGTAAAGAGTAAGGAGAAATATCACCGAAGTGTACACCGAGAGTTATACTGATTCGGTCACAACCACTTTGACTTATGTCCAGTCCTCAGAGCTTCTCTGAGAGTTTCACTATAACTTCCAAGATTCAGTGGGTTCTTGGCACCTCAGTACAAGCAAGTTCCTTCGCCTGGACACTCGCTCCCCCTTATAAGTTGTAATCCAATCCCAACTCAAGGTTCCACAACCTCAAGTTATCTCAATAACAAATATTGAGTTTGAAAGAAATATCTCTCTTACAGAGTAAATGAGAATCACTGAAGCATAGAAATATAATTACAACATGAAAACAGAGCAATGAACTTGATGATACGTTTGTGTATGTTCTTGTTGTCACATTCTCTGTTTGGATGTTCCCACATTTATAGGTACATTGGTAATGATTGTTGGAACGTTTTTCTTCATGTCCGTTGGAGCGTGCGCAGCCATTATTGACTTTTCCAGTTTTTGAAAAACATCCGTTTGTGGTAGGTGGCGGTGGGTGATATTTGAACGTTGCTTTTGACTTTCCATATTTGGTATAATCCCTTCATTGTTCATCTGTAAATAAGCTAAGAATACTAATACAATAAAAGGTTAATCATATAGGAAACAAAATAATGAACGTTGGAATGATTTCTGAATTTCTGGGTTTGCTTACTCGAGTAGCTACTCGAGTATTCCTTGAAGTTTACTCGAGTACTTACTCGAGTACCATCGGGAAATCTTTGATCAACTGCAAGTCAACAAACACATATAAGATTACTCGGGTAGTGCATGGAATAACCAATTTTCAAAACTTTAGAAATGTATGTTTACTCGGGTACCTACTCGAGTAATAATCTCACAACTTTATGCGTTACTCAGGTACCAACTCGAGTAAGCCTTCAAATAAACTTTTGGTTACTCGATGCTTTACTCCAGTAATGTTGGCAGGATTTCAAGGCCGAGAGCACCTACCTTATTACTCGGGTACTGACTCGAGTAATGCACTCATTTCTGTATAGGTTATTCGGGTACCACCTCGAGTAAATGTACTTTTTGTGCATGACTTACCCAGGTAATGACTTGAGGTTTACCTTCAAAATAACTCTGCATACTCGGGTACCTACTCGAGTAATTCACTTAAAATGAAACATTAAATAATTGCATACTAGAGTAAAGACTAGAGGAAAATAAGGTGTAAAGGAAATCAAGTTTATCGACTAACTTCAAGTTTTTACTTACTTCAGTGCATTACTCGAGTAGCTCCTCGAGTAACATTGGCAGTAGTACAAAGTGCCGAGAGCTTCACAATTTCAGAAACAGAGTTACTCAAGTAGCTCCTCGAGTAACATTGGCAGGCCGAAAGGAACTTGAAAATTTCTACATGGTTACTCGAGTAGCTCCTCGAGTAATATTGGCAGGCCGAGAGCAACTTGAAAAACTTACACTATTACTCGAGTACTTACTCGAGTAACGTTGGCAGGTTACTGGAAGGTGCCTTTGGTTACTTCAAGTTTTGTCTCATTACTCGAGTAGCTCCTCGAGTAATGCTTTAGAAAACTTGCTTCTGATCAAGTTTCTCAGCATTTTCTCTTGGCCTTTCTTCATTACTCCAATGCTTACTTCAAGTGATGCTTATCCCTGTTATTCCTTTGTTCAAACTTGTTTATTAATCATTTCCTTTTCAAACCATTCTTTTGTTATCATCAAAACATGAGATCTAACACAAATGCAATTAATGTTAAGCATGACATTTGCCAACCATGAAGAATTAAAGAGGGAAATTAACCAATATGCAATAACGAATAGGGTTGAAGTCAGAATATCCAAGAGTGATCCCTCAAGAATTAGAGCTAAATCTCAACAAGGATGTCCTTTTGTTTTGTAAGCTTCAAAAGAGGGGGGCAACCCTGGATTAAAAATGAAAACATTCTGTCATGAGCATAGTTGCCTTAGGATTTATAAGAACCCAAGAGCTAGTGCAAAGTGGTTAGCTGGACACTTTAAAAACAAGATTCAAGAGAGGCCACATTACAAAATAAGTGATATGCAAAAGGATGCAGAAGTTGACTTAAATCTGCACTTGAGTATCCATAAATGCAAGAGAGCAAAGAAGTTGATAATGGAGGAACTGGAGGGAAGCTATAGGGATGAGTTTATAAATTTAGAAGCCTACTACAATGAGTTGAGAATCTCATACCCAGGTTTAGATGTTAGTGTTGAAGTGAGCAAAGATGCTTTGGAAGAAAATGGGACAAGAGTATTTAATAGAATGTATGTATGTTTTAATGCTTGCAAGGTAAGATTGATGTCATATAATGTTTTATATATTTGGAATATTTGTTTTAATACCTCAAATATGTGTGTATGAACTAAATGTTCATTTACTTCAATGAGTTTTAGGCTGGGTCAAAGGCTGGATGTAGACTATTTATTGGGCTAGATTGGCACTTTTTTGAAAGGAAAGGCAAGAGGTATTCTCCTCACTGCAAGAAGGATTAATGCTAATGACTCTTTATATCCACTCACATTTGGATTGACACAACAAGAGAACAAAGTAAATTGGAAATGGTTCTTAGAATGGCTTGAAGAGTCATTATATCTTGGGGATGGAGCAACAGTCACATTAATGTCTAATATGTAGAAGGTATTGGCAATCACTACACAATATTTCATTCTATCACATTCATAGTTATAAAAAATGTGCATTTTATTTTGTAGGGAATACATTCAGTTGTTGAAGAGGCTCTGCCTAAAAGTAAGCACAGGTTTTGTGCTAGACATATATATGCAAATTGGAGTAAAAGGTGGAGGGGACGTAAGCTGCAAAAAAAATTCTTTTCTTGTGCATGGAGCACATTTCAAGAGCAATTTAAAGACAACCTAAAACAACTAGAAGGGTTGAACAAGAAGGCAGCTGGGGTAGTTTTGTCTTATAATCCGAAATACTGGGTAAGAGCCAATTTTAGCAATAGGTGTAATTCATGGATTGTGGACAATAATTGTAGTGAAAGTTTAAATGCTTGGATATACAAATATAGGTATCTTTCTGTTATTCGTATGTTTGAAGAGATTAAAGAAAAAATGATGGTTAAATGCGCCAATAGTGTCAAAATTATACAAAATTGGAATTGTGATTTTAGCCCAAAGTGTATTGAGTTATTTAAGTTCAATAGGCAATTGGAAATTGGTTGTCGTGTAGTTTTCAATGGGGATGATAGCTATGAAGTTAGTAAGGGGTTGGATAGACATAATGTCTTTCTCAATAGGAAATTTTGTTCTTGTAGAGCTTGGGAATTGATTGGGATTCCATGTCAAAATTCAATTTGTGCTCTGTATTATGCCAAAATTGAACCAAAAAATCACATATCACAGTAATATCATAAGAACACATATTTGGATAGCTATGACATTAAATTTCAGCCAGTTAAGGGTAAGAAATTCTAGAAACTACAAAATTTCCAGCCTATGTAGCCCCCACCACTATGTAAGTTGCCTGGAAGACCCCCGTAGAAAAGAAAACGAACAGAAGAATCAAGTAGGAGGAAAAATAATAGGCTTTGCTCAGCAGATTGTCTCAATTGATAAGGCTGCAATGCCATAACCAACAACTAAAAAGTTGACCAAGTTAGGTTCTAGAACTAAATGCAGTGTATGTGGACAAGAGGGGCACAACAACTTGACTTATAAGGAGGTTAGTTAGTCCTCAATTAATTAGTTTATCTTGGGAGGTGTCTTTAAACCATTGTAATCAATAATGCATATTTGGTGTTTCATGTAATGTCCATCAACAAGCAAAAGCACAACGGGGAAGAAATGAGGAAGGCCTAAGAAAGGTACTTCCAATACTCAACAGAGTCAGATCACTCAAGAAGCACAATCTCACCCAATATCACTAAGACCTAAGATTCCAACAAGGAGTTGCTATAAGCAAAGAGTAGTGCATGGAACAGGCATTACTATTGATGCAGAAACTGGACGAATGGTGTTAAATGTAAGTTTCGAAATTGCTACTATTTGTGTATAATTAAAGCCAACTATATGAATTTATTTAGTAATAAGAATTTTTCAGTAAACATTAATGTTTAATCATGTTTGACTACTTTCTTCACCTTTGGGTTTTTTTAGCCTAGAATGCAATTTGAGATTATAATTAAAAAGGGGACTAGTCAGGAGTACATGGAACATTATGCTGATTCTGAGACACGTTTTCCAATTCCAAATGAGAGGGAAGTGAGGAAGAGCTACTTCCAAACTTCCAATGGTTAAGAGAGGAGAATTGCACTAATTGGTGATGGTGCCACAATCTCAACTCCAACTCAACTTCTATTAAAACGACCAGGCCTAAGATGGATGGGACAACCATGCTTGACAAATTCACAACTACAAGTAGAAAGACAAAAGATGATCAATTTGCAGAAAGCTAACTCAAGAAGTGCTAGCATATAGACCAAATTATTGTATATTTTGGATTGAACAATATATATTTGGTGTGTTCGATGTATATCTTATTTTGGGTTTGTAAAAGTTGTATATCTTAGCACCATCGAAACCATTTAATGAGATTTTGGTCTATGAATTATGTCATCCTTTTGGAAATGACCTTATATTACATTAATGCATTAATGGATTAGTATATTATGTCCAATTCAGAATTGAGCATTCTTTTGGAAATGATCTTATGTCATTCTTTTGGATGTTGGAATTTGACAATGACAATAGAAAGATGATGTATTTTGTGGTAGCAATTTGTAATTGATCAGTAATTGTTATCACAGTATCATCATGTAATTGTTTGATTATTGTCATCACAGTTATTTACCACGGGCTTTCAATGATAGACAAATGGATAGGAAAATTCCAAGTAAATATTATTTACTATTAGATATTTAGCATCACAGCAACTGGTTTAAGGTACAAATATCTGAGAGGAAAAAAAAGAGGCTAGAGCTACAAATCTCAATAATCTCAGTACACACATCAAAGTCAAAGAAGAAACCATTTGATGTAACTTTCACTACAAATCTCAATACACACATCAACAAATCTACATCAATATTTTCTTCAACAAAAAATGAGCAAAGAAAAACCAAGACAAGAATAAAGCAAGTTGGAGCATTTTCAACTACTTCTCCACACTTTCTGCTGCAACTTGGAACTTCTTCACACTTTCTACCTGGGTTCTTCACTCTATCCATGCCATCTACCTTAGACCCAACAAGTAACAGAAATAGTACCTCCTCACGCCTTCACACTCCATCTCCCCTCCAACAACTATTCTTCTACAAGCTGTTGATCACTTAGATCCAGATTGCGAGTCTTAGATCCCTTGTGGCTACAAGATTCAGCGTTGTCGTCGTCGTCACCATCCACTCTGACAAATTGTATATCGATGATGTCGTCAGCTAACCTTGCACAAATGAGTTTGGAATTCCGTCAGTATAATGTTAGAAATTAACAGGAGAACATATGGTAAAGAGAGAGAGGAAATCAAAATCAAAAAAGGAATGTGAATTAAAAAGTAGAAACAGGGGCTGTCTTAGTTTGACAATTAGAGAGAGAGTAGAAGGAGGCGAGATGTTTTAGAAGCATGGTATGCAAACTTAATAGGCAACACATGACCCAACTTTTACCCACTCTTCTAAATTGGGATATGGGTGATCAACAAGCTGTTAAGTGTGCCATCTAAGATAGCACCCTAAACCAGGTGATGAAAAACTTCTGATCCCCTTTTGACTGTGTTTTCACACATGGTAAACTAGCTTTGTGTGATTTACAATTTTAGATGGCAGTGGTCTTCTTTCCCTAAATGCACATATGGAACTTTAGTTGGTAATTACGTGTCATTATAAAGAAACACAATTGCTAATGTGCCACGAGGCAAACAACGTTTTTACATTTGTTAGCATAAGGTTGAAATTGCTCCCATTTAATTACTTTAGGGTTAAAATTGCACCCTAAAATACTTTAGGGTGTTAATTGCACCCTGAAAAATAGTTCAGGGTGTTGGATGCACCTTAACCCTAATTTAAATGCAAAATCACACACACACACACATATTTCACTTTACAAAAAAATAGAAATATAAATTTTAATATATTATTAAACATTTCAATTTAGTTTTCTTATTTTATTTTATGTAAATATTCTACCTAAATTTTTATTATTAATATCTTTTTTATTCATTTTATTATATATATATATATATATTTTGTTTTTATAAAATTTGTATTTTTATTTGTATATAATATATTATTAAAAATTCATATATATTATATTATAATTTCAATTTCAATAATAAATATGAAAAAATAATTTTTATTTATTGTCGGCAAAAAAAATAATTTTTATTTATTTATTTAATATTTATATTATAATTTTATAATAATTTAAATTTTAAATTATTTAAAAAATTTATAATTATGAAAAAAAAATATAATTATTGAAAAAGTTAAATATTAAAAATCTAATTATTTAATAGTATTACATTTTATTCTACAAGTTCAGTGTCACACATCAAATATGAAAAAATGCTGTGAATAAAACGTAACAGTGATTGAGAAGTGTAATTAAATCTGACTCCCATATAATTGCAACGAGAACAAGATGCGGCACTCCCAAATTCCTAATTTTATTTTCCCTTTGGAATTGAGTTTTTTATTGATAAATAAATTCCTTGTACTCTCATTTGGTTTGGAGTTTCTCCATTTGTTTTTTTTTTTTTGAAAAAATGATAGTATAATGTTTAGTACTAAAATATTTTTTTCCAGAATCACCATGAATACAATCTTTAAATTTTATTTCAATTTACTTGTCATAACCCATACCTTATATGTCAGATGGCAAATAAGCACCATCATATATATAATTGTCCAAACATGGTTATAAAAACTAGATCGGACCAACCAATTCACAAAAGCGGGATAGACGTCAATGTGAATCCACTGTTCATTTCAACACTGTAAAGAGACTCAAGACAATGCAATACATAGAGACATAATCGATTGTACAATACCTTTAAATTCAATTATGCTAGAAATGTTCATGTTGGTTTGCGTATTGGGCTTTACTCTAAGTCCTAGAAGATACTCCCTCCTATTCTTTTTATAAGAGCTTGAAGTTTGAATAGTCTTAGTCCTTTTTATAAAAATCTCATTTGAGGTTGTTTAAATTTAATGTGTTTTTACCATTTTTGCTCCTAATTAATTCTATTTTCTTTCCTCATATTTTTCATATTACATTGTCTCCCATACTTTCTGTCATTGCTACACTATTTCTATCTCATACTTGACCCTCTTAAGTCAAGGCATGCTTGAAAAAATAGTTCATTTTCTATACATTTATTACTTTAACCAATTTTAATTTTTTTTAGAGTAATAGTTTAACATAAAAAATCATATATGGCTCAATGAATAAAAATAACATAAGAAAATATTTCTTTTTGTTTTTAAAAATGGAATCAAGATTGAGTAAAAATAACCCAACTACTTTCACCCATTGCATATCATAATATATTCTATGACGTAAAAGAGAGTTATTGGTGAAGCTTACATTACCATCCATGCTCCATATACCAAATACCCATCCAAATTCAGTGACAACCATGGTGTCGACAAGTATCATAAAACAAAAACGTTTTGATGCTTAGCATTGGTCTTAAAGATCATGTTGATGGTGCTACGGAGAAAGCAAATGAGAGGAAAATATCAAGGTGAGTACATATATAAACCAAAAGGTGAGGCTATCATTCACAAATGGATAAAAGAGAATTGAAGGAGAGTAATAAGAATCAAACACAAATAAAGTAGATCAATCAAAATTATATTTGATTCTACCCTCTAGCCCTTGATACTTAAGCTTGCATATGTAATGATCATCATAAGAGTATAGGCTTTCCTTGGGGTTTTCCCCCGTTAAAGATAAGAAAAGGAAAATAGAAGAGAGAAGGAAAATGAAAAAGAAGAAGAAGAATCAATCCTCATCATATTAGATTACTCCCTCTAGCAATTGGTGTTGAAGCATCACATATGTGATAACAACTATAAGAGTATAGGCTTTTCTTGAGGTTATGTGAAAAAACAAGATAAAAAAGATGAATAATAGATTTCACTCTCTTTAAGCACTTCTAAACCTTCATTGCCTATTTTCTCTCCTTATTTTCTTTTGCCTTTGCTCTCCCCAATTTTTTTTTTTTTTGGTTTCAAATCTTACTCCACTATTTATAGTCTTAAGGTAGGGTTTTCCTCATAAATGCATTTTTTTGAATTTTTTTTTGAATTTTTTATTATTTTCCCCACAAGTAATTTCCTAATTTAAACCTATCAACATAAATGAAAGATATTTTTGTAAATTTTAAATTTTATCATTTTATTATTTTGTTATATTTTCTCTATAAACAATTTCCTAATTTAAACCTATCAACATGAATAAGAGATTTTTTTTTAATTTCTATTTTTTTCCTCCTCCACAATGACATCACAATAAATTTCCTAATCCGAATATCAAATAACATCAATGAAATGAATTATTGTGAAATTTGTTGCCATATACTTCAAACCTTAATTTCAAGACAATCACAATTAATGATAGTCGTTTTTCAAATTTCAATTATAATCCAATCATCATCAATATCATTTTCTTATGAATTTATATGTATAAGCATCAAGCAGGGTTTTTTCCCTTTTTTTTTTTGTGTGGAGCTGGGACAAAATAGGATGTTTACGGTAATTATCTCTTTCCCATCACACCAAGTATAGGAACAACTATTTAACTGTTGAAAGGTTTTTAATTGAAACAAGACAACATAGATACGTTAAAAGAACTCACTTTATGAGAAAAGTAAAATTTCACCCGCGGAATTCGTGCAAACTTATTTGTTCTTCTTTAGAATATCTAAAGATTATATATTTGGTCCCTTATATTTGTATTAGGGTTCATTTTAATCCTTTATATTTAAAAAGTGTATTTTTAATCCTTCAAACTAAACACCGTTAGTCTCACTGAATGGAAATTACTGACTCATCAAATTTAAGTGATAACTGTGCAATTAAACATTCTCATGTACTTGCATTTTAATCATTTTAATTTTCAATTTATTTATATTTAAAAATAAAAATAAATAAGAAAAACACGTGTCTTATCTCCATCTTTGACAACCCACCAGCACCTCCAAACACCTGCAAGTCTGTAACATAACCACATACTTCCATTTCTTTTACCCACAACATCTGGATCTTTCATTTACCTGCAAGATTAAAAAGCATTGCTGGTTTCTTTATGAACTCCATCTCCGAGGTGGAAGACTCATTCTGTCCGATTTCAAGAATCTTGATTTTCCCAGAAAACCACATCCGATGAAAATGCAAGATTTCTGCTTCATGATTCCGTATGGGATGCTATTGGTGGGTGGAGGATTCTTCAGATATTTTAGGAAGGGAAGCATTGCTTCTATTGGTAGAGACGTAGGCTCTGGTTTATTGCTTATCATTGCGGGCTGTCTCAATCTCAAAGCCTTTGAAAAGAGAAAAAACTTGTACTTTGCTTTGATTCTTGAGATAGGTATGGTTGTTTTTTTTTTTAGAAATAGTTACTTTGATTCTAGTTCAGTGATTGGCTTGTTTTTGGTTCTTAATTCTGTCTCTGGATGATGTTCTCTTCGTCCGTACGATTAGGCTCAATTTTACCCTGCTTTGTGTTTCAGCTAAATGCCATGAGGGTTCAAAAGCTTCTAGCCTCGAGGAGGATTTAAATTAATCTGGTGGTATATTGTTAGTTAGTAAAGAGACTCGTTAAGTGCTTGAATAAATAATAGAGATTGGGCCATTGAAATAATGATGTTTTGTTAATGCTTGTGGAGGGCTTCCTAAGATTTATTTGCTCTTCTCTGCAGAAGCCTTTGATCCCAAATGAATTCTTGATTGCATTTTACTGGAATAAAGAATACAATTGTTGTCTCCTATTTTGCAAAATGATTATAACATAATTTGGGTCATCTAAACAGAAAGTTTAGTATAATTAATAATCAAAATGAGAATCCATGAATTACTTGATGAACACTCGCTTCTCAAATAATGAAAAGAGAAGAGGGAAACATTAAAAGAAATCGTCATAAAGGACACCAATGGAAAAAAGACTTTTTAGACCGGTTGTGAATTAGGTCTTGTTACAGCAGGTCTTAAAACTCTGTTATTTTTTAGACCAGTTGTTACAATCGATCTTAAAAGTCATACTTTTAAGACCAGTTGTTCTTAGAACCGATCTTAAAGGTGACCTTTAAGACCTGTTTTGCCCACAACCAATCTTAAAGGTTAGACCTTTTAAGACCGGTTGTGCCTACAACCGATCTTAAAAATTCACCTTTAAGACCGGTTGTAACACAACCGGTCTTAAATGTCAAACATTTAAGACCGGTTGTGTGTCACAACCGGTCTTAAAGGTGGTTTTTTAAGACCGGTTATAGGGCACAACCGGTCTTAAAATACTTTTAAGACCGGTTGTGAATACAACCGGTCTTAAAGCTTCTATTTTTTTTTTAAAAATGTCTCTTTTATATATAAACGCAGTGGATGCTCCAATTTTAACAGCAGTACAGAACAATCACAAATTTCAATTTCAATATTCAAAAGTAGCAGTTTATAGCAGCAACAAATTTTCATACAAGCTAGTCACACATTGATGATTCATTTGCAGCACTTTAATTACAGTACAAAATGGAAAATATGGCAGCAAGTAATGCAAACTTCATTGACTTAATTTCAGTGCAAATGAACTTGTTGTTTCAGTCCCTAAGTCAACAGATTGGGAAAGTATTTCACAAATTTAATTTACTATGACAGCTTTTTAAAGACTCAATTTTGTTCTAGCAAGGTAAATGAAGTGCAAATGCACATTTTCACTAAGTTTCAAACAACATCCACTTCAAACAGAGGCTAGAAACAGGAAAAAACTAGGAATGAGTTCAAACAATGTTAACAGCAGACCGGTGCAATAAAATGTACATCAAAAATCAGATGAAGATCATGCTTGACCTAACCCAACCTGCAGAAACAAAAAGCAGACAAGAAATTAATATCAAATGCACAGAAAATGCCAAACAGATTTGCTCAATTTTAGCAAAGGCTTCATAATGATGCAAAAATTTATTTAAATCCCAGACTTCAAGATAGTATGCATGACAGCTTAATGCACAACTTTGACAGTAATTCCAGTTACAGTAGAGTGCAAGCAAATTTGTCAAGAATTTAGCCAAAGGTAAATGAAGTGCAAATGTACAATATAACGTTGGATTCAAAAACTCACTATTTTTGTAATAGCTTAAAGATGCATTCAGCACAACATGTGCGAATGAAATCAATATCTTCTTTAGGAAAGGGATCAGGAAGCTTAAACATCTGTAACACCAAAACCAGACAAAATATTAACTTAGTAACTTAAAAACAATAAAGTAATACAAAAGTTCTTAAATATAAATTTACCTCTTGAGTAAAATCAGTCGTGCCTAGAGTGATAATATTGTAAATGTGTCTCAACATATAAAAACCACATAAGTTGGACCCCTATGGTTGCCTACGACTCTGAGAAAAAACATGATATTATTAAAACAAATACAAAGGCATGGCTTATTACATTCTTTAAAAAAATCAATATGTACTAACCTTTGGCATGATCCATGTAGGGTCCTTTAAGTTACGAACATGCTTACCACAAGCAGTGTGTAGGAATGTCCGCATAGCCCTATGATCATCACAATGACAAAGGTTATTGGTTTTACACAAATTCCATAAACTTTGCATACAAAAGGTAATAATGCAAGAAAACTAACGAGTTCATGGTCTTTTTCAAATCATTCCCTGGTTTGAAGTGGAGGGAACATAAGAGGATGTCAGTGTAACTACTTTTGCATAGAAGAAGCAACTTCCAATGATCACTGAAAAAAAAGAAGAATATTAAGCAAACATAAAACATTATATAAATTATAAAATATCAGTTTTTTTTTACCCATGCACATATGGAGCCAAAAAACACTTAGTTCCAGTTTCACTAAGCCTCTCTTATATGTATCTATGTCTGATAGCAGCAGTAGTCCCTTTCTCTTGGATGTGATGGGGGCATAAGAATCCAAATTTTTCGCTTTTGCCAGAGGAGACCAACTTATGATGCATGTACCTACAATAATGCAAGCACATAAATAAAAGGTAAACGGTGAAACTTTTAAAATATTTACTTTGAATTGCAGAAGCTACTTACATTAAGAACAGTTGGACAATCCCAATCGTAAGATTTTGTCTAGGAGTTACGAGGGACATCAAATCATCCCTCTCAATATAGCATGTCACCCCTGACTGTTTGAATCCGTAGGCCAATCTCTTGTTTTAAATGATGTATCATATGCCATCAGAATCACTTGTTGCATGATATTCAATGGAGGCTGTGAAACTTCTTGCTGAGTGAAGGCAGCTGGACTTAGAGGGGCTTTGATCGGACTTTCCTCGGCTCGAACAGAAACAAGGTTCATTGGCCACAAGATGAACGTACCCAGAACATCGCTTACAATCTTGAATTCATCAGAAGGGATAGGGACAGGTGCATCTGTAATAATCACCTCGTCAACTGACACTCGGACTTCATCAGCTTCCATTTTTCAGTGGTGGATAGTTGATCCCAGGTTATGCACACTACCCAGTGCAACTAACTGTCTCAGAGGATCCTCGACAAAAATATTACAACGCTTAGCAATTTATCTTGCAAGACCCTCTGATGACTGCCTGATGTTGCAACAACTCCCTTTAGTGCTTTGCTTATTAGGATCAATCGATTGTGGCTGGGGAGCACTGGTATCTTGTCTTGAGCTCATAAACACTATCATTTCCTCTTTCATCTTGCTCAACCAGGTCTCTAATAGTGCATCAAATGATGCTTCAGCCTCGGCCTTTGCTTCTGCTCTTGCAGTGGCCAACATAGTCTCCAATTCCTCCCTAGTCACGATGTTTGAGGAATGGCGTACAGGGGCTCCAAAGTAATCTCGTATCCCTACCCCTCCTCCAACTCCCCTGACACGGTCTGGATGCTCATGTTTGCCAGTAGCAACTGTTAGAATATCATTCCTGCCCTTCGACTTAAAAGAGCCCTCAACTTGTGTTTTTCTAAGTTCCTCTTGTAAGATAATTCAAAATAACAAACATAAGTAATTATGTACGTTTCTTATGTAATTAATAACAGTAACGATATATACTTACAATTCTTTCACCTACTATACTAGATTGTTCACTCGTATAAGACCCACTCCTCTTTTGGTGGGCAAATTGCCATTTTTCTTCTCGACGAATCGGAGATGGTGGAAAAAGAAGAACAGAAGAATCGGATTGAGATGCTTCTTCCAATCTCTTCTGTTTGACCGCCAACAAGTCTCTTTCAGCCTTTGCATAACCCCCATGAGACATTGTATGAGGGCAATCATTCTTTCTACTACTCTCTTGTGCTTTTTGCCTTTTTGCCTGCGAATAACAAATGATACAAAAGGAAAGTGTTTTAATCAATTAAGATAATTGCTAAGTAAATAAAATGAAAAATAAGTCAACTAACCAAAGATTCTGGAGTAGTCTGAAGCCTAACAAATGCTTGCCAAGTTGCTTGATCAAGAAATGTATACTGGTCGCACGGATTAGGACAAGGCTGACCATCTTTCACCTCGATATGAATGTAATTATTGGTCAGATTTGTCTTAAACTTGCTCCAGAGCTCATAACAATACGTCATTGTCTTGTTGTACAAGATTTCACTCTGAGGAATGTTGTAGGTGAGCTGGAATGCATGCATTGAAGGAGTAAGTGACAAATTTGTGACATTTGATAATAATTAATTACATACAGAAGAGAATTGTATATCTAGATAGTGTCCCAAATATATTGCTTCACCTTTGCATCGACATTTCTCCACTCCTCTATCAAGATGCTCGGCTTGTTGCGTGCAAGGAGGCCGACAAAACTCCTATATCATTGTGCATTAGGCCCGATGGGTTTCCAATATCTATCAAACTCAATCAGTATCTTTTGGCCTGCACTCTGACTGAGGGAAACGTCTGTCAATCGTGTGCCACGTCTACCCCTCCGTACAAATTGGATACTGCGCTCACTATGACCTTGGCTCCGAGCATTGCTAGGCTCGCCCTGATTAACACTAGATGGCTGACTCTGCTGAGTACTAGCTGGCTGACTCAGAGGTGTAGTAGGTGGTAGATTCTCTGCATTAGGACGCTGGGGATTCATCATTTGCCTGTAACAACAACAAAGAAAGATAAATCCTAAGCTATGACATGTGAAGACTATATCGATAAAATAACTAAACATATTCTTCAGATATAAATAATAATCATAATTACTTTAGTTAGTTAAGTTCAAAGTAGTATCATAAAGAGATATCCTCCCATATTCCCTCGTGATGATCATTTCTTGTGCCATGCGCATTATCTGCTTCAGCTTCTTCGTTCAGTTCTGGTAGATCCCTGGAAAAAGAAGGAGTCTCAAGAAGATCATAATTTGAGTGACTTTTATCGTCAATATCAACGACCCTTTTTCCTTAGAGAGCTATAGACCACATTTTATTTGCCTGATTAGTGATATAGAACACTTGTTGTGCCTAATCTGCCATAATGAAAGGTTCAACTCCAAAACTTCTACTATTCAGATCTACTAATGTAAATCCTAACCTATCGATCTTCACACCATTATTGACATCAACCCACTTGCATTTGAAAATGGAAAATCTAATTTTAACATAGTCAACCACCCAAATCTCTTCAATCACCCCATAATAAGGTATGGCAGCCAATGTAGGGTTCTTATCTTTCAAACTAGAGAAGTGCATAGATTCAGCCACTAATACAACACCACTGTTCTGGACGGTGCTCTTATCATCTAGGTGTTAAAACCGGTTGACACCCAAGAGGGGGGTGAATTGGGTGTAAGATAAAAATCTTAAGAACTTTGAAAATCTTTTTGCATCTTAGAGGAAGCAATAAATATGAAAGTAATGAATCATAAATCAACAATTAATATATACTGAAAATATAAGAGTTTAAGGAAGAGAGTGTGCAAACTGTGATTTATCTTGGTTTGGTCCAATATGCGATGGCCTACGTCCAATCCCCAGGCTCCTCCTGAGATTTTCAAATCCACTATCTTCTTTTTTAATCCAGGCACAAGAAAAGCCTTTACAACTCACAAGTTTAGCTGGGCACTTGCGAAGCCGTTTACAAATCTCTCACCGAGTTACTCCCCCTTACACACCGTAAGGTTACAACCAAGTTACTCTCCCTTATACACCCCGTAAGGATACAACTTTGATGATGAAAGATTACAGTCAATCTTCTCTCTCATAAGTGAATAGATGAATACTGAAGCACAATGAAAATAATCTCTCTCTCAAATATACATGATATAGAAAATGGATAAGAACAGAGAGTAGTTTGGTTGGAGTAGATGATTCATGATCTTTGCATGTTTCTCGTTAGTGTTGTCTGCTTGAATCTTCTATATTTATAGTTGAGTAGGATATGACCATTGTGAGTGCTTCAACTTATCCATTGAGTCCGTTGCTTCATTCTCCATTGCTTGAATTTGAAAACTAGCTGTTACGAACGTTGACGCTTCGCTTCCATAAAGTATCTTTTGTTCCCTTAGCATGATCTCTTCATTATATTCCTAGAATAATGCTTAGAATACTAATACAATGAAGCTTTAATCATGAAGATAATAAATCAATAAGCAACATATGATTTTCATGCTTTCTGGTCTACATCACTTGAGTGGTCACTAGAGTGATCAAGGGCCATCACCTGAGTGATCACTCGAGTGATTACTTACGAAAAACTGGCAGAGACTTCATACTTCTTTTCATGTCATATCATATCTTCATTGTATTCTTGGAGACATACATTAAAGACTAATACAATGAAATGTTAGAATGATTAGAAGCAAGAGGAATGAGTTACATGATCTTTCCTGTGGTTTCCAGAATCTTCGGGACGTTGTCTGTTGCATTACTCGAGTGGTCACTTGAGTAATCTGCTTCAAAATCTAGCCGAGAGCATTTCCAACCGCATTACTCGAGTGGTTCCTCGAGTGAGGTTTCAAATAATTCTGCATGTTACTTAAGTAAGCACTTCAAGTGAATTCTTGATTTTGATTTGAAACATGGCAAATTATATATCATCGGAAAGCCCTCATCATCTAATATTCAATGCAACAAAATTCACCTCCAAAATCATTTTGTACAGAAATTTATGACCCAAAGAATATCTTATGTATTTAGACAAAGTCTAAAATCACGAGAATCAACTTCCAGAAGGCATAGCTCTTATTATATAACATAAAATATGGAAAATTATATATCCATGGAAAGCTCTTTAAGTCTCATTTCATATGGCCCTGGTTTTGTCTCAATCCGATATGTATTTTGAGAGTTATGTGCAAAATACCAAACCTTGTTCTGGTAAAAGACGTTGATTCATGTGTCAACTTCATCAGGTCATATCTCTCTCATCTTAACTCCTTTTAATGTGATATTGGTGTCCATAGTTCGTGTTGGGAGTCTAGTTTCATATACCACTGGATTCAGATCAATCCGACGTGTGGTTAGAGAGATATACCCAAAATACCAAATCTCTATCCTGACTCGTGAAAAACAGAGTGCCATTACTCGAGTGGTCACTCGAGTAATCTTCAAGTAACTCTGCAGATCACTTGAGTATCCACTCAAGTAATCACCTCCAAAATGAGGCAGTACCCTACACTCAAGTAATCTTCAAGTAACTCTACAGATCACTCGAGTATCCACTCGAGTAATCACCTCTAAAATGAGGCAGTGCCCTATTACTCGAGTAATTACTCAAGTAATGATCCCCGGAGGCACCATAACTTCCGTATACATCATTTTAGCATCGTATTGACTCATTCCAACTTCCGTTTGACCATAGAAACCTCCGATATCACTTCTAATAGCTTGGATCTTGATATTCTCATATGATCTTGCAAGTTCTTCCTTCTTCAATCTCTTTCTTCAATCTTTCTTTTTCTTTCTTTGATTTCTTTCTTCTTGTTTTTCTTCTTAATGATCATTCTTCATAACCCAATTAGGTGTCTTCTTGAATATCTTCAATCTTCTTCAATCTTTGCTTGATATTCCCATTAGTTCTTGTAATGCCTTCTTTCTTCAATCCCTTGTCGCTTGATTTTCTTCTTGATGATTATTCTCCACATATGAGGCATTATAACATCAACCCACCATTGGGTTTATGACTAATCTACAAGATATACAACATTAAATATAGTAGTTAGTCAATGAAGGGAATAAGTATATCATACAAACTTTTTGCTCTTAATACTTGACATCTATATTTGACATCATCAAAACTATTCATATCTAACACAAGGGACTTCGTGTAAAAGGTATAACCATTAATCACAAATGAAGTCCAACTTATGACATCAACTTCAGGACCACGTGCTAACCAATTTATTGTATCAGAAACACATTCTTCTTCGTCAACCTTTTGTTTGAACTAATGTGCAAAAGTTCTGTTATGCTCCTAATTAACCTTTGTTCAATCATTCGACTATTTTGTTTCCATACAATTTCTTTATGGGCATTCATGTAATATTGAACTTCATCAACATTGTTCAAGATGTACAAGTAGACTTGTTGCAATTCATCAGCATCTATACTCTTTACTGGTGCCCCGCGCCTACCCCCTTCTTGATCATGATGTTTAGAAAGGCCAATATGTCGTACATTTGACAAATAATGTTGACAAAATTCCATAGCTTCTTCATAAACATATTTTTGAATAATATATGCTTCAGGCTAGTTGGGGTTCTTCACATACCCTTTTAGGATTTTAATTGTTCTTTCGATTAGGTACATCCACCAGAAATAGATAGGGCCACACAACTTTATCTCCCTCACTAGATGAATAATCAAGTGTACCATGATGTCAAAAAAGGAAGGAAGAAAAAGCTTCTCAAGCTGACACAAGATCATATATCCTTCATTTTCTAATTCCTCTTATCTTTCCGTGTCAATGACTTTACAACAAATGGCATTGAAGAAGAAACAAAGTCTAGTCAATATGTGTTGAAGATCATATTCGGCAATGCCTCGAATAGCTACTGGGAGTAGTTGTTGCATTAAGACATGACAATCATGAGACTTTAGCCCTATTAACTTCAAGCCTTTCATCGATACATACTTTTTAAAATTTGAAGAATACCCTGAGGGAACTTTAGCGCCATGTAAACACTCACAAAAGCTTCTTTTCTCATCCTTAGACAAAGTATGAGCAGTTAGAGGACAAAAAGTTTTATTACCATATGGCCTTGGATGTAAATCTTCTCGTATTCCCATTTCTTGCAAGTCTAATCTTGCCTTCACGCCATCCTTAGAACTTCCTTGTATGTTGAGCAGTGTCCCAACAATACTATCATATATGTTCTTCTCCACATGCATGAAATCAATACAGTGTCTGACGTCAAGATTGCGCCAATATGGAAGATCGAAGAAGACGGACCTTTTTTTCCATATATTTTTCTTATTTCTACTCTTTGATGACTTACCAAACATAGTATTGATATTTTTCACCTTTTCATAAATTTTCTCCCCAGTCAATGCCTCTGGAGCATCTTCAAACTCTTGGCCACCAAAAAAAGCTTTTTTTAATCTATGATAAGGGTGGTTTCGTCTAAGAAATCGCCTATGGCCAAGGTAAACCATCTTTCTTCCATGCTAAAGTTGATGGTAGCATGTGCCTTCTTCACATATCGAATAAACTTTGTGGCCTTTAACGCTATATCCTGACAAGTTCCCATATGTAGGGAAGTCATTTATAGTATAAAAGATCATTGCTGTCATATTAAAAGTCTCCTTCTTGTTTACATCAAAAACATCGACACCTTTATCCCATAACTCTTTCAAGTCTTCAATCAAGGGTTTTAGGTAAACATCTATGTCATTTCCAGGTTGCTTTGGTCTCGAAATCAACATAGACAACATAATGTACTTTCGTTTCATACATAACAAAGGAGATAAGTTGTAAATTATCAACAGAACAGGCCATGAACTATGTATACTGCTTAGGCTACCATAAGGATTCATACCATCTGTGCTAAGCCCAAGCCTGAGATTCCTAGGTTCTTCACCGAAGCTAGGAAATAATTGATCGATTTTCTGCTATTGAGAAGAATCAGCTGGATGTCGAAGCTTTCCATCAGAAACCCTTTCATCTGCATGCCATCTCAAATTTTTGGCATCAATTTCATTGGCAAACAGGCGCTTGAACCTTGGAATGATTGGAAGATACCACAATACTTTTGCAGGGCCCTTATTTGATTTATACCTCGAAGTTTCACATATCGGACATTGCTCCTTTTCTTCATGATCGTTTCTATACAATATGCAATCATTAGGGCAAGCATGGATCTATTTATACTTCATCCCTAGTGGACACAGTATTTTCTTAGCATCATAGTATCGACAAGACAGCACATTATCATCAGGAAGCATGTCTTTAAAGGCCTCAAGCGTTTCAGAAAAAATCTTGTCGCTCCATCCATGCCGTGCTTTCAAGCTTACTAATTTCAATACAGCTTTCAGCAATTGGTATTTTTTACCCCCTGGGTACAGCGGCTTCTCAGCATCACTACACATATTACCATATGCATGTGATTGTTCAAAAGCCTCTTCTCCTACATCACGAATAATATCCTCTATTTGATCATCCAGATCCGTGTCATTATCATCACAAGTCACTTCCCCCTGTTGAGATGCACTTGGCATTTCTAATTGTTCACCATGCCATACCCATACTACTTACGTCTTACAAAACCCTTCACAAATTAAATGTGTATATATATCTGCAACACTTAATCGCTTCTCATTCAAACATTTTATACAAGGGCAATAAAACATCCAACTATCATCATCGGCATTTCCTTTTGCAAAGTCTAAAAAACCCCTCACCCCAACATCATATTCAACACTCATCCGTTTAGCTTGTATCCAACTACGATCCATATATTCCAACAACTTTTTTTTGTTTTCTACTTTTTCCCCTGGAAAAGGTAGGAGTATGATGAGAGCATGCAATCATTACACCCAAGTACCTAGTTTAACTACTATATAATGAACAGGTAGAATAGAGTTGTGTTTTGTTCAATATATAGCCTGTTTAATATGGTAGCGAGTTATGTTTTGTTCAATATATAGCCTGTTTTTATAAATTACTTAGCAAAAAAAAAGGTTTATCAGAGTATAGGTTTGCCTAACTTAAATCTCCAGTGCCATTTCAATAGACATGCCCATAATCTCCAGAGTATAAGTTTGTCATAATAAAATGTATAGCGTCCTTGTCAGAAAAACATAACAGTGTCAACAGTATCCATTTATATATATATATATATGTATGTATGTATGTATTTACTCATCCATAAGTGCTAAGTGATGTGGAAGAGCTTAGTTTGAACAATCAAAGACGTAAAGGAAGATAAAAAACACTATAAGTAGAAACTAGTACTATTGCAAATAATCCTGAAAAGAACAAGGCATCCCAGACTTAGCTTAGAATGAGAAGATCCTAGGGATAGATAGAATAGAGTCACCAAGGAATAACTACGACAGAAAGATTACTTACATAGCTCTCTTTAATAAAGGATATCCATGAAGAGAGATGAGCTCATAGACTTTGGCAGAATTCAATAAAGGTGAGTATATGTTTTTTTGAAAATTAGTTGTCCTACCCATCTCTGTTAAGTAAGGTCATTTTCTAAATTCTTAATTAGATTTATTGTCACACACAATCCATCCTTCTCTCACTCAAGGAAAACTCTGATTCTTACGTGTAAATCTTGGAAATTAAGCATATTTCCTTCCTTCATTGTTTATATGCTTCTACCTTATTACATTTGTCTCATATACATCCATCTTTAGTATGATGCTATTAAGTACAATGAAGAGCAAGTCACTTAGACTATCGTGTACCAGCAGCAACAGCGTATAATAACATTACATAGGATAATTGGAATAGATAGCAGAATTAACATGACAAACTGATTCAGCCAGCCAGAGAATGGATGTGGCAGAAACTTATTGGATACTTGGACATACTTGACCTAAGCAACTATTGTCCTTTATAATTAAAAAGGACTAGCCTTATCCTAAAAATTGTAACTTATACTTAGGAGCTGAGGGAGTATTGTTGAAGCAGATATGTATGGTTTGTAATATAATCATGCTAATGCCTTTATAATAGGATAATAGGGAAAACACTCATATTTCCAATAAGGAAGGAAACAGACCGAATTTTTCATAATTAAGTAGAAGTAGAGGACAAGATTGATTCCATCCATCCACTACCGGCGTGAATAGAAAACTCAGTCTAAGAGGACAATGTTACACCTAAGGTTATAGTTGTCACCAGTAATAGTGCAGAGTACAACTCCTAGAGAAATTCAATTCCTTCAATACTTTGGAAAAGAAACACTAACAAGTTTCATCCAGATAAACAGAGGTTATGTTGGAAAAGAAACACTAACAAGTTTCTTAATATAGCACCACAGATAATGGTTGAAGAGAAAAAATCGAAGAGAAGCAAACAATGAACAGAAATATGAGAGATGCACTAAAAAATTTTATAATGAAACATTAATAAAGAAGACGAGGAAGCATACCTGACGAAGACGGATGTGAAACGCAGTGAATAACGGATGGAGCTGACACCTGAAGCAATGGATGACAGTGACCTACCAGTGACAACAACGAGTACCTCGACTAGATTCGATTGTTCCAATTCAAAGCTCAATTAAGGGACGGGGAGTTGAGAACTTAGCAGAGCTGAGGCGTGATTCAAAATGAAAGAGGGATTTCAGAATGGAAGGGTGGGGAGCTGAGGCGCGATTCAGAATGGAATTGAAGAGGGATTTTAGAATGGAAGGGCGGGGAGCTCAGGCGAGATTCAGAATCGAAGGGCGGGGAGCTTAGGCATGAGAATGGGGAGTTGACCTGAGGTGCGATAATACAGAATGGAATTGCAGTAGGTGAAAATGGGAAGACTTTTAAACCAGTTAATAAAATAACCGGTCTTAAAAGCTTTTTAAGACCGGTTCTTATAACAACCGGTCTTTTAAGACCGGTTATTATAAGAACCGGTCTTAAAAATAATTATTTTAGACCGGTTATATTATTAACCGGTCTAAAATAAATATATTTTAGACCGGTTCTTATAGTAACCGGTCTAAAAAATATTCTTTTAGACCGGTTAGTGTAGAACTGGTCTAAATAATATTTTTTAGACCGGTTAATATAATAACCGGTCTCCCAACTTGTTTATAATTATGTAAATGCCATCGCGCATTTCTTTTAGACCTCATCTGCTACAACCGGTCTAAATGTGCCGGTCTAAAACACATTTTTGTGCTAGTGGGAGAAAACTAAAGTGTAAATGTAAAATAAATTCAAACTAAAACATGATGATCTTTTGAGACAAAAGCAAGAACAAATGCTTTAAGTGGTTGCATTTGGTTGAATTGACGATGCATCAATTGGCTATCTTGGCATTGTTGCTTGGGTTTTGCTTGCCATTGTCATTTTGCTTTTCTTGTTTGGCCTTTGTACAAGATGAGAACTAAGAGTACGCCATGGTAGCACATTTTGCCAAGATGCTTGTATAGAAGGCTGACTTAAATTCTGCTACATTAAAACATTTGTGCGAGTCACTACATGTTTTATGTGTTCTGCATTATTCAAGTTCATTATACAATTTACAAACATTTTACCTATCTCATCTACATATCCAGCCAAGTAATTGATTCATGAGTTGATGATTCATATGATGTGCCATATCAAAACTTATGTTACTACTAAATAAATGTTCATAAGTAATCAAAGTTTATAAATTTGAACTAATAGATTTTACCTTACTCGGCTACATACTTGTTTGTGTGTTCTTTAAGGCGCTCAATACAATAGGTTGAGTAATGCTTGCACTAATTTGAATATCATGAATTCCAATATTGCTTGAGTCCTTGCAACTTCTTTTGTTGTGGCCAATAGTGCCACAATTTGTACATTTTGCTGTAAAATTAGATCTACTCATATTAGATTTCCTTTTCTTTTCTTTATTTGGATTCTTTTTTCTTGCTTTTGGTGGTCTACTAATAGGCTTTCTATATGGAGGTGGAAGTACATTTGGATATTCTGTCCTTGTCCATAAGGTAGTGCCATTTATAGGAAAAATGATAGGTTCATAACATGCTTGATAAGCCTCTTTCCTATAATAAACATGCACATAGTCTTCTAGGTTCTTTGCCCACCAATAGATGCAACTTATGACATGAGCACAAGGGATCCCAATTAATGACTACTTCCTACAATCACACATTTTAGCTTTTAGATTAATTGCAAATCTCTCATTTCCATCATGAACCGCAAACTTTTCTTCCCCTGCCCAAGTAGGTAACCATCTGCCACTATCATTAGCCTCCCTTTCTAATCTCTTTTTAATATTTGGAAGAATAGAACCTCGAAAGCTATTCATCTGAGTTTCATATGATGCCCACCTATTCAAGAAATAAGTCATAATATCCTCTAACATTGATACAATTGGTTTTCTCTTGCATCAAGGACGACACTATTAGAAGCTCCAATCATATTATTTACAATACGTCACGCTTTGCTTCAAATGAAAATTGAGACTTACTCCAGAATTTAGGGGGAATTTTGATGAGATACTTATACATATCCTCATTAACTTTTTGAATATCCTTCATTGTTGTTTCCCATGCCTATAGGTAGGTAGCTTTGGCTGCCTTCCACATGTTCTCTTTCAAATTTTTTCCTGGGATTCACTTTCTAAAGTTATTGTATAGGTGGCAAACACAAAATTGATTATCTACTCCAAGAGCTCATCAAAAGTAGCTAAAAGACCCTACAAAATAATTACTATATTAGGTTTATATATATTATGTGAAATTAAAAAAGTAGACAAGAAGTTAAGTTTACCTTTTGTTGGTCTAAAATAAAGGTATAAGATTTGCACTTATTCATCCCCCAATGGTCTTCAATTAAATTAGATAGAAACCATGTCCAAGAATCTTTGGTCTCTACCTCTACAACAACAATAGCAATAGGGACATTTGCTCATTAGGATCTCTCCTAACTACAGCCAGTAATTGACATCTGTATGGTCCCTTGAGAAAGCATCCATCTAGCCCAGTAATTGGTCTATAGGTGAAGAAGCTCGTTTTACAAGCCTCAAAGCATATATAGAACCTTTCAAATTTGGGGAGCATGTTTCTAGATGGCACTTGATTATCAAGTTCTGCATTGTAGTCAGGTAGCCTATTCGCTTTTAACAACACTGTAGAGTTAGGATTAGACCTTTTATCTCATGACAATAGTCATATCACCTTTGAAATTGTTCCTCAAAAGACCCTTGAAGTTGATTTAATGCTTCTTTCTTTGATATCAAAGCCATTGCCTTTGAGACATTTAGATTCCACTTTCTCTTGGATCTATCAATAATATCTTTCAATTTATACTTAAAATTTTCTTTCACAGTTTTTCATATACTCATACTCAGCCATTTAGATTTTTAACAATTTATTATTTACCTCCCTGCTACATGTATGCTTGTCATATATCATCCTTAATTGCCATGTCTCTTTTGCCTTTAACTTTGCACAACATGCCTTCCAATCATAGCCTAGCTTGCACTTTACTTTAATCCTGTCCTTGTCATTTTTAACAAACTTAAGCCCTTTACTAGCATGCACAGCATATGAAACTATGGCTTCTTTAAAATCCTCTCCAGCGTTGAAAAGGGTTCCTAGCTCCCACTTGTATTCACTCATATTTTTTAACAACTTATGCAATGGAAACCTATTCCTAATGCATTCATCTCTGCCTCCATTTTCATCTCCAACTTCTTCCTCATCACCAAGGCTTTCTGAATCTATACTCTCATGCTCTTCATATATTATTTACCTTCTATATTAACCTCCTCAATATCACCGAGAAAATATTCATATACTTCTTCACTATCATTAAAGTCAATATCCAGGGCACTATCTTCTTCAGAATTATTCCCCATATTTGATGCAAACCTTTGAATATGTAAATAAGTCCAAATTGCATAAGAAAACAAGAATTTATAACAATGGACAGTAAGTTTGATTATATGTGTGGATTTCAAGCAAGTCAAATAAACAATGAACATAAGCCCATTTATTATGTTAATTTTCCATCATATATGTGTTATTGCAAAGTTTCATAGGGATGGAATGCAATATTTTTCATTTGTTAGTTTCCTCATTGCACCATATCTGAGAGAATGTTTCTACCACCTTATGTTTTTTGTTTTGTTTTTGGGCTTCTATTTATTCATTGGTTTAAAATGACATAGGTTTTGATGGAGCACAGGGTAGTGAGCATTGTAGAAATCTACTACCCTCATACAAAGCTCATATTGAAAGATTATTATGGCACTCATCATCTTCACAATGATTTTCTTGGAGTCATGTTGGTGGTTCAATCTAAAGCCCTGTTTCATTGATTTATGATTGTACTGAGAGATTTTGACTCCATATATAATACTAGGATGTTGTCTTCTTTATTTGCTACTTTAATTTGGAAGGTATTGTTCAAGTAGGATTTTTTCTAGGTTATTGGACGACATATAATTCTAGATATTTGGTGGGTAACTATTTGTTTGGTTCAGTGGCAACTAATTAAATATACTTTTTTGTTTCATATGGCAAGCCTTATAGAAGAAAGATATATAAAAGAAGAGAGACTTACAGAATTTCCCATTGGTCGAGGGGATGAGTTGCACAAATTAAACCTATGATCACGCAAATTAAACTTAAAGGATACTGTTTTCATTCTAAATTTTTTTAATTTACATGTTTAAAATATAAAATTATTATATTAAAAAAAGATTAATATATAAGCATGCTTCATCAGCATTTTTTATTGTTTTGATATGCATAGTCAGTACTTAAGTTTGATGAGTTAGCAATTTCTGTTAAGTGAAGTTAACAACGTCAAATTTAAAGGACAAAAAAATACTTATTAAACATAAAGGACTTAAATAAACCCTGATGCAAACATAAAAGACTAAAATGAACCCTAATGTAAACATTAAGGAGTAAACATATACTATAGCTATATTTAAATAAGAGAAACATATTAACACATTTTAGTGTGTGTTTGGTGAGAGCTTTTGGATGCCAAGAAGCCCGATTGGGCATATAAAAGCCTAATTGATAGTAGTGATTTTTTTTTGCATGTTTGGTTGACAAGGTGAGGGATTGAGCTTCTTCAAATCTGACCACTGTGGAGCTGCGATCAACAAAAGCTCAATGTTGGAGCTTTTGTTGAAAGCACAGCCAAATATTACTGTTTAATCTCATTTATATGATATTGGTTTTTCTCATAAAAATGTAGTATCAAAAAAATATTTTTTTAGCGCTTTTAACCCTTTAAAATTTTTTTTCAGTTGTACCTATTACAAAGTGTGCTATCAACTAATTGCAATTTTACTCTTAATGTATTTTTTCAGCTCCAAAAATTACTTTAAAATATTTTTTTTGGTGTTTTTAACCTCTTAAAATATTTTTTTGGCGTTTTTAACCCTTTAAAATATTTTTTTAGCTGTACCTAATGTGTTATTAGATTAGTTGTAATTTTACCTTTAATGTACCTTTTCAGCTCCAAAAATTACTTTAAAATATTTTTTTTTGTGTTTTTAACCCCTTAAAATACTTTTCCAGTTGTACATAATATGTTATCAGATTTATTGTAATTTTCCCTTTAATGTATCTATTCAACTCTAAAAATTACTTTAAAATATTTTTTGGTGTTTTTAACCCCTTAAAATATTTTTCCAGTTGTATCTAGTGTATTATCAGACTTATTGTACTTTTATCTTTAATGTACTTTTTTAGCTCCAAAAATTACTTCAAAATATTTTTTAGTGCTTTTAACCCTTTAATAATTTTTCGGTTGTACCCAGTCTTAGAAGACTGACTACAATGTTAGCTTTAATGTGTTTTTTTATTAGCAAAGAGCACCCAAAACTTAGAATACTAATTTATTGATCTCCACCCACTCTAAAATATTTTTCCAATAGCACCTAATATTTTAAAGTAATTTTTAAATATGTACTTGATTTTTTAAATATTTTTCCACCCACTCTCTCTTACCATTATCACAAAAGTCACTTGTTCTTAAGCCAATCCAAACAAGTTTTACTTTTGCAAAAGTCATTTATACAACTGCCAATCCAAACATAAATCACAATATGCAATCTAGCTTTTATCAAAAGTAATATTACAAAAAATCAAATTGAAACAAGCCCAATAGATAATCACTGTTCCAAACACACTTATTATGAAAGTAGATGGTACACCCCAATCATTAAAAAACTTGTGCGTATAAAACTTAACACCGATTAGTGTAATTGAATCTTTGACTCTCGTAAAATCGCACTAATAACAAAGAAGCAGCACTTCCAAATTCTAAATTTAATTTTCTCTTTGGGATTTAGTTTTTGACCCATAAATTGCTTGTACTCATTTGGCTTGAAGTTGCTGAATTTGTTTTTTCTTAAAAAAAAGGATAAAATAAAGGTCATGTTTAGTACCAAGATATTCTTGACCAAAATCATGAATACAAGCTTTATTTTCTAGTTACTTGTAAAAAAAAAAATTCTAAATATTTGTCCTAACCTATACACTTACATTATATGTCAGATGGCAAATAAGCAACCATAATTGTCCAAAACATGGTTATCAAAACCGAATCGACCAGCCAATTTAACCAAAATTAAACACCAAAGCTGGGGGCAAACAATGTGCTCCCTCCTATTGATTTTGTAAGAGCTGAATTAAGATGTTTAAAAAATCAATTAAAATTAGTTAAAACTATTAAATATGTCATAAACGAACTTTTTACCAAGTATGCTTTTATTTATAAAGGAGTAAGCAAAAGAGAGAAATAGAGTAGTAATAACAATTGTTATCAGAACTATACTGAATTGGCCAATTGGTAGTCCAACCGGTCTGGTAGGTTGGACCGGTTTTACCAGTTCAACCGTTTTAAAATTAAAAAAAATAAATTCATTTTTTTAAAAAAAATATTTAGAATTTTATATAAATAACTTTGAAATCTTCACTTCCTTACTAGTCTAACCTTGAGTTAGCTGTGGTTTGACTCCGATATGACCCTCTAACCCTTAACCCAGTATCTCGACATGTTCAGTTGTCAGTCTGTATCAAACCACTTAACATTTCGATATATGCAAAGTGATAAAGGCACAGTTCCATAGGCATACAGAAATAGGACAAACATGCTGATAAATAGTACTTGTTTGCATACAGGAGTCTCCTTGTGGGGTTTAAAAATATATATACAATTTGTCTAAAAACATCAAAATAGACTAAATATAACCAATAGCTCCGTTCTCTTGATCCATACACCTCAATTTCCAGTATCAACTGTTTTGCCCTTAGAGCCACTAGCTTCTGCTGGAATATTTTTAATTTTGAAAAAGGGTGAGATTCAAATGAATCTCAGTTGTAACACACAATCGATCATATAAAATGTGATAATTAGATATGCAATGCACCATATAGTATAAAATGAAAATCCATACTGTATCATGTGTGTGCACAATGCTCATGGCCAAATGATTGTTTGGATCCCCTACTTGCCCATGTACCTTAGATGAGTCCCAGACCAAAGCTAGATAATGTGGCCCAGACACTGTGTTCATATCACAAAATATAGCAACATACAACATATAAACAATCACATAGTGTATGAGGGATAGAGTTACTACCTTATATCCCTTTTTATAACACAAATCAATTCCTACTTTGATTTGACTCGGGCTCAATAGACTGGTCATAAAAATCCAAGTTTACAAGAATTAGGTTAATACCCATTCATGTACTACTCTAGGCTCTTTCAAAGTATTTTTGTTGGTTACATTAGTCTAAAACTACAAAATTACTAAAATACCCTTAAGGACCTAGTATAAGTGCCTTTGTACTTGTTCTGAATGTACTTTTTTCAATAATTTTGATCTAGGCTATTCATTCACAAATTTGCATGTAAAATCTATTTTTTACCCAGGTTTTTGCAAAATCACTATCAAATGACAGTGTTGCCCTTGACAGCCCCTAAATAGGGTTTTAGGGGTATTTTTGTAATTTCACTTTCTAAGGATTCTCTTACAAAGTGATCAACATCAACCCTACACAAGTTTCCCTCCTAAACACCATAAACTATTAGATTTATTAACTACCCTAAACCCCTGTAACTCCAGCTGGTTGAAAGATACACACATGAAAAGGGAAAATTGTGATTGAGTTTCAACACCAAAAGCTTGCTCATTTTCACTCATAACCACTTGTTTAATCATTTAAACACCTATTAGACATTATTTGAGGAAATTTGGGCAACATAACCCCTTAGGGTTTTCACTTTCCAAATTTGCTAAATCAACCAACAATC
Source organism: Inga leiocalycina (assembly GCA_963242795.1). NCBI lineage: Eukaryota > Viridiplantae > Streptophyta > Magnoliopsida > Fabales > Fabaceae > Inga > Inga leiocalycina. The sequence goes on from OY725328.1 coordinate 29,948,856, forward strand.
CACAAAACAAGCCAACAACAACAACAACAACAACAATATACTAAGAGATTTGAAATTCTTGAGGTTACCTTGGATTTCTTCACTTTCTCTAAAACCATCCTCCCTCTCTCTTTCTTCCCTTGAATATTATCTTTCTACACATGGTTTTCATGAGGATCAAGAGGTTTGAAGATGAACTACACAAATTAGAAGTCTTGAACTCTTGAAATTTTAAGCTCTTACCTTAGGTTTTCCTCCTTGAGCTCCTCCCTCTCTCTATTTTCTTAAAGCTTCTCTCTCTCTCCCTCTCTCTCTATGCTTGGTGTGAAAATGGAATGAGAAAGATGAAATAAGACTTCAAATATCCTACATCTTTTCCCTAATTAATAAATAATTATTAATGGGTTTGTGACATAACACTTGTACTTTGACTTTATCTTCTTCTAATTGGTGTTATAAACTTCATTGCAATTGAACCAATTCTCCTTCCCTTTAGTTGGCCCATAAAAGACGCCTAAGGGTCCCTTCCCAAATCAATTTGGGCTTCATTCCATTAGCCTTAACTACATGCACAATTGATTATATTTTTACTCTTAATTGAACATGTGCACAAACTTTAATAGATTATTATTTAATCATTTGGCTTGGATTAATGACAGTTGACATATTTATGTTTCAAATTAATTATTTCCCTTCCTCTTTTTTTATTTGGGAGAAATTCATGAGAATATAGGGAATAACATTGTTCCAACATTTTCCACAGTTTCTCTAATTAATTTATGCACAAGTCCAACCTTGACTTTTCAAATCTTGGTTTACTTGGCCAAGAATATTCCAAATATATATTTCCCCTTTCTTTTTCTTGATTAATTGAAATTAACTTCAATTAATTGGAAAATAATTAATCTTGGGCTTTGTTGGCAAATTTACAATTTTCCATTAAATTTTTGGATTTTATTTTGGAGCTATTTCCTTTTCTTCACCCATGGCCAAGATTAATCTTAATATTGGGCCAAATATTCTACTTTACTATTCTTCCATTTTGGGCTTTAATATTAGGCTTTTTAAAACACTCAAAAATAAATTCCATAACTTGTTCTAGCCCAATTCTCATAAAAATAGAAATTTACTAACTTCTTAAATTTCAAATTCATGAATATTCACCATCACATTTCATTGCATATTTCAAATAATTACAATGCATATTGGTGAATAAAATTTGAGGTATTATAGTCCAGGTTTAATAACCTTGGTAACAAAAGAAAGAATAAAAGAGAATGTAATATGAAAAAAAATGATGAGGAGATAATAGAATTAACTAAGGGCAAAAATGGTGAAAACATATTAAATGTTTAAACAACCCCAAATAGGATCTTATAAAAGGTACCATAGCAATTCAAAATTTTAGGCTCTTATAAAAGAGGACTGGTTGAAGTATTTGTATGTTTACATTTGCTACTGGTAGAAAAAAACACTTTTTAGACTGATTAAAAACAACATTTTAGATCGGTTCTGGATGAGGTCTTGATATAGCCAATCTAAAAAGTCTGTTACTTTGCTTAACTAGTCTAAAAAATAAGTTTCTGTTACTTTTTAGACCGGTTAAGGCCCCTGTCTAAAAGCTTAATCGGTCTAAAAAATAAGTTTTTAGACCGGTTGTTTATACAACTGGTCTTAAAATAATGACATTTAAGACCTATTCTTGAAATAATAGGTCTTAATGTTATACTTTTTAGACCGGTTGTTGATAAAATCTGTCTAAAAAGTCATACTTCTTATATCTGTTATTTTAACAACGGGTTTAAAAAGTCATACATTTTAGACCAGTTTTATCAACAACAGATCTAAAATGTCATTTTTTAGACCGGTTGTTGAACAACGGGTCTAAAAGGTTGCCTTTTTTTAAAAATATTTCTATTATCCAACAAGTCATGTCCCCTATTAAAATATTTTACCCAGCAAGCCATTTCAGCGACATCCAAATAAATTCTTCTCTTACACATTATAACTAACACCTTATACATAAGCATTTTCATCAATCAGTTTAAAATACAATTTCAACTGGTGTAATACTTACATCATTCTTCCTATACCCCACATTCCACTTAATCAACAACAATAAATCATTCTTCCTACACCCCAAATAAATTCTTCTCTTACACATTCCCATTTTATCAAGCATATTAAAACAAAATTTCAACTGGTGTAACTTACATCATTCTTCTTACGTACACCCCACATTCCACTGAAGCAACAACAATAAATCATTGAAAATTACACATTATCACACACATTTCTATTATTCAGATCAACTAATGTAGATCCTTATATGCCATAATAAAATGGTCATCTCCGAAACTTCTATTATTCAGATCAACTAATGTAGATCCTAACTAATTGATCATCACATTATTGTTGACATCAACCCACTTGCATTTGAAAATAGAAAATTTAATTTTAACATAATCAACCACCCAAATCTCTTCAATAACCCCATAATAAGGTATGGCTGTCAATCTAAGGTTCTTATCTTTCAAACTAGAGAAGTGCATAGATTCAACCATTAACATAACACCACTGATTTAGATGGTGCTCCTATCATCTAGTGCTTCATGTAAAACGTATAACTATTGATAACAAATGAAGTCCAACTAATGATATCAATCTCAGGACCACGTGCTAACCATTTAATTGTATCAAAAACACATTCTTTGTCAAATTTTTGTTTGAACCAATATGCAAAATTTTTGTTATGCTCCCTAATTAAGCTCTGTTTAGTCATTTGACTATTTTCTTTATGCACAATTTCTTTATGAGCATTAATGTAATCTTGAACGTCATCAACATTATTCAAGATGTATAAGTGGACTTGTTGAAATTCATCAGGATCCACACTCTTTGCTGAAGCCCTGTGTCTACCCCCTTCTTCATCATGACGTTCAAGAAGTCTGATGTGTCTTACATTTGACAAGTAATCTTGACAAAACTCCATGGCTTCTTCATAAACATGTTTCTGAACAATAGATGCTTCAGGCCGGTTAGGGTTCTTCACATACCCTTTTAGGATTTTCATAGTTCCTTCAATTAGGAACATCCATTGTAAATAGATAGGGCCACACAACTTGATCTCCCTCACTAGATGAACAATCAGATGTACCATGATGTCAAAAAAAGTAGGAACAAAAAGCTTCTTAAGATGGCACAAGATTAGATATCCTTCATTTTCCAGTTCACCCAATCTTTCCTTCTCAATAACTTTACTACAAATAGCATTGAAAACGAAATAAAGTCTAGTCAAAATATGTTGAAGATCATATTCGACAATGCCTCGAATAGCTACTAGGAGTAGTTGTTGCATTAAGACATGACAATCATGGGATTTTAGCCCTACTAACTTCAAGTCTTTCATTGACACAAGCTTCTTAAAATTTGAAGAATACCTTGAGGGAACTTTGATGCCATGTAAACACTCACAAAAACTTTTTTTCTCATCCTTAGACAAAGTATGAGAAGCTGGAGGATAAAAAGTTCTTTTACCATATGACCTTGGATGCAAGTCTTCTTGTATTCTCATTTGACTCAAATCTAATATTGCCTTTACGCCATCCTTAGAACTACCTTGTATGTTGAGCAGTGTCCCAATAATACTATCACATATGTTTTTCTCCACATGTATGAAATCAGTACAGTGTCTCACATCAAGATTGGGCCAATATGGAAGATCAAAGAAGGCATACCTCTTTTTTCATTTAATTTTTTCATTACTACTCTTTATAGTCTTACCAAAGATAACATTGATATTTTCACCTTTTCATAAACTTGCTCCCCAGTCAATGCCTCCAGAGCACCTTTAAACTTTTGTCCCCTAAAAAAAGCTTTCTTTAATTTACAATATGGGTGGCCTCGTCTAAGAAATCTCCTATGGCCAAGTTAAACTGTCTTTCTTCCTATTGAAGTTAATGGTAGCATGTTCCTTCCCCACAAATCTGACATGATTTATTATATTTAACACTATATCCTAACAAGTTTCTATATGCAGGAAAGTCATTTATAGTACAAAAGATCATGGCTCATATTTTAAAAACCTCTTTCTCGTTCGTGTCAAAAACATCAACACCATCATCCCACAACTCTTTCAAGTCTTCGATCAAGGGTTCTAGGTAAACATCTATATCATTTCCAAGTTGTTTTGGTCCCGAAATCAACATAGACAATATGATGTACTTTCATTTCATGCATAACCGAGGAGATAAGTTGTAAATTATCAATAGAATAGGCCTAGGCCATGAACTATATATACTGCTTAGGCTACCAAAAGGATTTATACCATTAATGCTAAGCCTAAGCCTAAGGTTCTTAGATTCTTCGCAGAAGCTAAGAAATAATTGATTGATTTTCTTCTATTGAGAAAAATTAGTCAGATATCAAAGCTTTCCATAAGATATCCTCTCATCTGCATGCCATCTCAAATTTTTTGCATTGTTTTCATTAACAAACAAGCGCTTGAACCTTGTTATGATAGGAAGATACCATAGCACTTTTGCAAGGGCGTTATTTGATTTGTACCTTGGGTTTTCACATATCGGACACTGTTGTTTCTCTTCCTGCTATTTTCTATATAATATGCAATCATTAGGCATGCATGGATTTTTGTATACTTCATCTCTAGTGGACACAGTATTTTCTTAGCACCATAGTATCGATAAGACAACACATTATCATCTGGAAGTATGTCCTTAAAGCCTGAAGCATTTTTGAAAAACTCTTATCACTCCATCCATATCGCTTTCAAGCTTACCAATTTCAATACTACTCTCAACAATTGGTATTTTTTACACCCCTGATACAATGGCTTCTCAGCATTACTGCACATATTACCATATGCATGTGATTACTCAAAAGTCTATTCTCCTATATCACGAATTATATCCTCTATCCAATCATCCATATCCATGTCATTATCATCAAAGGCCACTCTCCCCTGTTGAGATGCACTTGGCATTTCTAATTCTTCATCATGTCATACCCATACTGTATAACTCTTATAAAACCCATCACAAATTAAATGTGTATATATATTTTCAGCACTTAGTCACTTCTCATTCAAATATACTACACAAGAGCAATAAAACATCCCACTATCATCATTGGCATTTCTTCTAGCAAAGTCTAAAAAACCACTCACCCCAACATCATATTCAACACTCGTCCATTTAGCTTTTATCCAACTACGATCCATATATTTCAACACCTTGTAGCACCCTATCCAATGGCAAAATGATAGACAAAAAAAAACAACAACCACAGAGTTTTAGAGATTTCAATGAAATTAAGAAGCATACATACTAGGATAATAACTACACTTATAGCAATATACCAATAAATTATGACATGATAAGAACTAGGCAATATTTCATAATAAAGGTATATAGATACAAGTTTTAAAACTTGCATTGCAAAGCTATTCAGAATTTTCATAACTTTGTATTCAATTCAAACCCACATAGCAAATGTCATAGTGTGATCATTAGTGGGAATCTAAGACAAGAAAGTATAAATAAAACATCATAATGTGAACACTAAGCTAGTATATGAAGTTATCATCACTAGTTCAATGATGAGAGTAAGATAGAAAGCAACATTGGGCATATTCAAATAAAGTCATAATCATAAAACAAGACACCTCCATTTCCTACTTCAAGCATATCAGAATATGATGCCATACATGGTTAAACTCACTCGAAACAAAATAAAAAGGATCAAGTTCAAATTATTAACAAAAATCAAAACAAACTTGGAAAGTTGCTTCACGACTAGTTGCTCTTTGTGCTCCCATTTGGAAGAAGAACGATTGGCAAGGCTTTTAAGGGAGGAGGAGTTGAAGCTGGAATGTTATCAATTGATGGTGAAATGAAGGTCGATTACTTGCAAGGTATGGGTAGTGACTCTTCCTTGGCTAATACACAGACACATACCAATGCTATCCTTGAGATTGTGAAACAGAACACTGTCGGTTAGATTGTGAGATATTAGGTTCAAAGAGAAAGATTGCTCCAGATTTAGAGAGAAAGAGGATGGTAGAGTTGTGAACAAGAATGCCATAGTAGAATTTTAGGAAAAAGTGAGTTCAGAGAGCAATCTAAGATTCGGCGAGAGGAAGAGAGTGAAATTTTAATTAAGGCGCGCACTTTTAAGAAAATTGTTTCAAACAACTGGTCTTAAATATAAATTTTAGACTGATTTTTAAAATAACCAGTCTAAAAAATTTGCACTTTTAGACCAGTTATAATGTATAACCGGTTTAAAAAGTAAAAAAAAACAATTGAATTGTGGGTCTTTTATTTAGACTGGTTATAGAAATAACCAGTCTAAAAAGTATATTTATTTTTAATTATTTTTATCCTTTTAAGACCGATTACTCATAAATGAGGTCTAAATAGTATCTTTAAGACCTTATATCTATGGAACCGGTCTCCGAAGTTCTCTATAATTACAAAAATGCCACTGGTCATACATTTTAAACCTTATCCCTATATAACCATTCTAAATGAGCCAGTCTAAAACATAGATTTTGTACTAGTGTGCACTATCTTGTCTCGCATGCACAACAAAAAGAGTACAAGAAAGAGGCAACATGAAAAGCATCTAAGAAGAGCGCGCTGCACTTGAACAAAAGGCCTCACAAACCTACAAGATACTAAGTGTGTGTCTGGATTAGTTTTTTAGAATAACTTTTATGATTTACGAGGTAAGGATGTGAAGGGACTTTTGTCTCGACTTGAGGAAAATAACTTTTGAAACCACAGTTTTGGTGTTTCTCAAACACTCACTAAAATAAAATGAACAACAAAGATAAAAATAATTCAGCTATATATTTGTAAGGCATAATTTCTATTCGAAAAATAGAACAAGTTTAGAAAAATAATAAACTTAATTTATTGGCCTGGTTTAAAACCAAAAATGTATTTGTCTTGCGTAAAAGATTTCAAGAGTTTTAATGTTTTTAGAATTAGTTATGACTTTTTAAATTTGGAATAAAAAGTTAGCAATCTCATATGAATAATAACCTAAGGACCAATGTTCAAATTTTAATTTATGGGGTTTAATTAATAATTTAATAGAACCATGACACTTTAGGATGCATAGTTACAGTGTAGAAATGATGAATTTGACAATGGTGCAGGTGATAGAGGGGTCGCCAAAGTAAGGAAAGGTAAAGAAGGCCGTCTCTTTAGAAGAAGACGGGGATGATCATGCCTAGAGTCACAAGTCTGAGACTTTGAGTAGTGAGGAGGAGAGAGAGAGAGAGAGAGAGAGAGAGAGAGAGAATGAGCTGAACGATGAGGGTTAGGTGTGTCATGCCAGTCAAACTAATAGTAAAAAACTAAAAATTAACCTTTTTTAATTAGTGGGGCAATATTATTCCGTTTTTTATACTTCTAGATACCTATAACTCTTTTGTAAATGCTTTTGAAGTAAAAACGATGTTTAACCCCTTTTTTAACTTCCCTCACTTTTGGTAGACGTTACCTAATCACTTGACGCATTTCATGGGTCTGGATCATAAACAATTTACTGTAAAATTAGGAAAATTGAAACAATTATTAAAGCATCTTACCAAGTCAATGCTTAGAAAATTACAGGGCAATCCAGCAAAACACGACATATTAATGCCGTACCCAAAAATTATAGACCCATATGCGCATAAATTATTGTTAGGAATACTTGTGGTGTATGTTCAATGCAACTTCGTGGTGGACCAGTTGGTTTCCCTTTGAAAAAACGACACTAAACTTTGATTATTTGAATCCTACAATAGTATTCTTTTATTTCCTTTCTTCTTTTTAGTGCCAAACAATTAGTGGTTCCTATATAATTCCATTACAACATTGAGTAGTATCAAGTAAATATCCTGCGCGCTTTCTTTCTTATAGTGTTATCATGATGGGTTTCCTCCACTTCAGAATCATCATTTGTTTGCTTTGGTATCCATGTGCCATCATCATACTCTATTCAAGCAAATGATCATGGGAATCTTATCCCATCTGATGAGGTATCGAATATTATAACTTTTTTTTATTCCCCCAATCTCTCTTTATTTAGGTACCTCCTGCGCTTGGCATGTTCAGCAACTTTCTATCAGGTAATCTCTTGCTTCTTTCGATCTGGCTTACGTTTGTGTTTCTAAATGTCTGTCTCTCAGCTTCTGAAACAAAAGACCTAATAAAAGTTTGTGTCTTTTTTCTTCCAGGAGGGGACTCTCGGATCATTACTAGTGGGAGTCGCAGTCTTTTACTTTACTAGCTACCGTGACGAGCGTTGAGTCTCTGGCCAAACCAGAGATTCCATATTATAGGTTCTCTGGTTTCGCCAGAAACCCAACGCACATCACGGTATATTAATGTACGTGTTGGATTATGCAATTTACTAATGGGTAGCATTCCAAATTAAATCTCTTGGGCAACTCTCAGAATTGCGAGTGTTTCTTGTTGGGAATGATTTGTTATGCTATGTCCATGATTGGGAATAAAAACTTGGAGGTTTTTAGATTTGAGCCTTCACCATCATTTTTCTGGGAAGCTTCTTGACTGTTGGATATATATACACTCATGCTGTTACATACTCATGCTTTATTACTTGGGCAAATAATATACTTGAATGTTTTGTGATCTCACTATTATTATATTTTTTCTAGAAGAGTATGCGATATATTGAAGAGCTTCAGAGCAAGCATGCGTCACAAATCTTTCTGCTGCGATGTTTTATTAATGGCGCGAGTGTTTAAAAGAGTTGCTTGCTATTGTTGTGTTTTGTAGATCTTGTTGTGAACTTTAAGTCGCTATATTTATGAGATTTGTGGTATTATTATGCTAGATGTGATGTCATTATTTTCTTTCCATGTTTATAATGCTGATGAGACCTAAAATTTTATATTAAAAATATCAATTTCATAAAGGTTATATTAATAGTTATAAAGACTGTTCTGTTGTTCCTTCTCTCTGCTTTGAAATGTCATAGCAAGTAATCAAAACAGAGACATACATAATCAACACTTACTACACCATAAATATGGAAGGATAATAATGATAAATCAATTTGAAATGCTAAATGGATATCAACGATCAACTATATATTATACAAAAGGATAACATTTTCTCCAAACTCACTCTACCAGTGTGATTCTCATTAACTGCTCAAAGGCTTATTGATGATCACTAACAAGAAAGATTATCAGCAGCCTGGCCAATGTTTTTGAACTATCATCTGGTTTTCCAGATTCCCATGGACATGCACTTCCGGCTCTTTGACCTGCAATGCATTGAAATAATATTAAAACTACTTTTTTACAGGCACATTAAGCATTCAATTTTTCATACCAAACAATTCATTGTAAACATTTTAGCATTGGCACATGAATTTGTCTCCACTGTATCATTTCTGAAACATTCCTCACTGATAATTTTCTCTTCCCCCTCACACCAAGTATATGAACAATTATTCAACAGTTGGAATTCTTGGAATACGAGAAAATAGATACATTAAAAGAACTCACTTTATGATAAAAGTAAAATTTCTCCCGCGGAATTCCTGCAAGCTTTTTGGTTCTTCTTTAGAATATCTACATAAGAAATATAGTAACACATTTTATACTAAAGGTTCAGTGTCACCCACCAATCATTGAAAAGATGTTGTGAATAAAACTTAACAACACTGAGAAGTGTAATTGAATCTTTGACTCTCATATAATTGCAACAATAACATATATAGAAGCGGCACTGCCAAATTTCAAACTTAATTTTCTCCTTGGAATTTAGTTTTTCATTCATAAATTGCTTGCACTCTCATTTGGTTTGGAGTCTCTCAATTTTTTTTTCCCCCCAAAAAAAAAAAATAAAAGTAATGTTTAGTACTAAAATATTCTTGACCAAAATCTGCATGAATGAGCAAATTACAAGATAATTGTGCGTACAAAATCTAAACATCAATGGGCAAATCAAAAAATTATTATTTTGAATAAAAGAAAAAAGAGTTGAAAAGTTCATCAACAGCTCAAGCATCATCTCTAGTACCAGCATTACCATATCTTTTCCATCTCCTAATCAAACCAAGATTCACCATCAATGGAGTTAAAGTTATCAAATTCAAATTTACTGTGGTTCAAGCATGGACATAATTCAAATGTGATTCTTAATCATTAGCAATATAGTAGTAATTCTTTCACCATCTAATTCAATTTTCTCTCCAAATACAATTATTTTCAGTCATCCATCCATCATCAGAGGATCAAGATGTCTAAGTCACAAGTTGCATTACGTTGTTCCTTTCCTACTTCTATGATTTAAATCAGATATCACAAGTATTCAATCTGCTCTCCAATATAACTCTATGAACAAGACCAACATAGTAGTAATTCTTTCACCATCTAATTCAGTCTGCTCTCCTATAGAATAATCTTCAGTCATCCATCCATCATCAGAAGATCAAGATGTCAAAGTCACAACTTGCATTACTCTCTTTCTTTTCTACTTCAATGATTCAAATCAAGCATCACTAATATAGGACCAATCATCTTCTTTGCATGCAATATGAACATGAACAAAACCAAAACATGAAAAGAAAAGATATTGAAGGCCTACCAATAAGTTATCAAGCTCTTCAACATATCACATTTATGATTGAATAATATGGATTATTGAGTTTCCTCCTCCCTACTATATTTCTCTCCTCCCTCTATTTGTCTAGTTTCTCTCCCTCCTTTCTTGTTGTCCTCCCTCCTCTCTTCTCTCTCTCTCTCTCTCTCTCTCCCCCCTCTTCCTTCCCCGTTCTGCATCACTACTTTCAGGCAATAAACATTAAACCCATAACACTCCCCTTCACGTAAGATCTCTACACTTCCCTTTAAATACAGGATATCCTCACAAGCACAAAAGCTATGGATTTGCCAAGAGGAACTTGGATATTTGGAGAAAATCCAGCGAAAACTCCTATGGAGTCTATAACAAGGTAGAACAAACACAAGACGGAATACCTGTTGATACAGGAAGATAATAGAGACTTGTAGTGAGATTGATTTATCTATCACATACCTGGTGTAACATCAGTTTCCCAGATTGAATGTCTCAATACCTATGAAGGTATGGTGTGACAATACAACAAGTATCGAAATTGCAAAAAATTGAATACATGATGAATGAACTAAGGGCTTGTTTTGAGTTAGCATTCAAAAAATACGTTCACGCAAGCTGAGACAAATCTCCTCTCACATACTTACCTCGTATACGGTAAATCACATTGGAAAAGCAGCATTTATTGCTAATCCAAACAGGCACTAAGCATCTTGAGATCAACAGGCATTTAATGACACCACAAATAGATTCTAGAATGACTGATTTGGCTTATAGATCCTCTAACTCCCAAGTGGCTGAATTCATGACACAGGCACTCTTGAGACTGATATTTGAAGAGATCAACATAAATGCCTCAACTTGAGGGGCAGTATTGGCAAGTATTGAATTCACATAAGGTTCGATAATGAGGACCAACAACTACCAGCTTTGTGTTCTTCTTTGGGTGTCTCTCTTTCACCAATACTATGCTCTGTTGTATTTTCCAAAAAAGGGGAAATTGGGAAATGTCTCCCATTGAAGCTTTTATTGGTGAGAAGGACCTAAATCACAATATTTTCTGGATAATACATCACATTTCATTATGTCAGGTCTATTACATATACATGGAATACAAGAAATTAAACATAACTTACTCATAACTAACTACTTCAATAAACGACAGAACAACACCTAGACTCCTATGCACATGACAGCATATTAGTAAATAAAAGCTCATCACAACACACTTAAACGTCTGGCGCAAATAAACAATGTTATTTCTTCATTAAAAGACCTCTGACACTTTTAAGTTTCTTCTTCCTGCTGTATGTATGGATAGAAGGGTCAAGTTTAAGAGGAACTCTATCACTTGTTTAAAATGGAATAAAAAAATATAAACTTCTGAGATATCCTCACTTAATAAAATTGAAGAGAATTGATATTTTGCACGTGATACCAAACTAAAACAATATGACATACATACCAGAGAGTTTAAAGCTGCATAAAAGTTCCCCTTAAACCAATATCCATATGCCAAATTGACTGCAAAGTGGAAAGTACATCACCAAATGGCCAAAATTTCTAGAAACAATAATTCATTTCATTGAGTTGCATATAAGAAAAATCGTTTGAAAACACCCTTTTTTTTTGTGTGGGTGTGTTTTTTTAATGTGTTTTGGAAGGGGGGGGGGGGGGGAACAGGAGCAAAGAACGGTTTAAGAATAATAGAACTTACCTCCACTCAAATCAAGTATGTTAGGAAGCAGGCGTGTTGAATAGAATAGCAAGTGAAACTGAGCTGCAGTATCACAAAGAAGGCTTCCACTTTGATGCCCATATTTATCTCTTATCTGCATAACAACAGAAAAATGAAAGAGAATATAGTCGACCTATCTTGATATTATTGAACATCATTTTGAACAGAAAAAGAATGAACTAGAGATCAATGAGGCAAAATAAAATGAATACAAAGATCAAGCTATCCTCCAAAAGAGCATAAGTATGTGTTTGGTTAAGAGTTTGCCAAAAGTACATTTGCCAAGTGCCAAACTGTATCCCCAACTTTCCTTGACAAGTACAAACCAAAGTCTTCAATTTACAACTTTCATGGTCTCAACTATCACAACACCCCAAGTCAAACTACAAGCTTTAGCCCCAGCTTTCCGTGACAACAAAACCAACAATAAAAACAAATGGTACCATCACCATAACAGAACTCAGCATCCATAACCACGCTCTAAAAAAAGTAAAATATAAATAAAGGACAAGATAATAGAATAGGTATTGAAAAAGAACTTCAGAAGCATTACAAGGATATCAACCATATATCTAGAATGACTAGCATAGTCTTCTATCCCAACATAAATAATAGTTTCTTCAAACTAGGAGTAAAGAAAAAGAACACATTGCATGTGGTGAGGCTTAGAATCATATGCTACAAAACCCAAAGAAACTCTTAGCTACAAAAGATTGGGCAGGAGTTTTCACTTTGTGTTTTATAGTTTCTGAACTCATATTTATGAGCTCATTGCTTCAAATGAGTAAGCCAGCCAAGACACGTGCCAATCACAAAGGAAAAGGCGCAAAAGGGGTTTACGTCTCGGTGCCTCATTGAAGGAAACACCTCTCATGATGCGAGAGGAGCTAGACCTGTTTAGTACCCCACCTCAGCAACCTTAGGCACTGAGACGAATGTCTTTGATTACTCCACATATTCCTGACGATAAAAGATCCTTGGTTTATAAGGATTGACAATTGAGAGTCATAGGTCTTGAAGAATAATAAATCAAGTACCTGACAACGAAAGAACCTTTAGTGTATATAATACAATGCATCTGACAGCCATTCGAACTAGGTACAATCAATAACAACACATTAGATTAATTGTCAGTACAAAAATAAGGAAAGGAAAAAAAGAAGAAGAAGTTCTGCCAATGCTAAATTGGCATCTTTGTTTCATTCATTTATTACAAAAAAAAGGGACAGGGAGTAAGTTAACGAAATATTAAATTGGCATCTCTGCTTCATTTGATGTGCAATGATGGCGTCAAGTAAGGAGGAAAAAGTTACCCATTAAAAGACCATAAAACTTTGGCAATTGCAGCAAGCTCATAATCAACACAAATGGAGGCGCAAGAAAGTGACACAAGTTAGGCACCTAAAGAATACCAAAATCCAAAATCATTGAGATGAAATTTAGTAGTCACAAAAAGTTGCATAGCTTCATTACAACTCATAGCTAACAATCTGATCAAAGATGAAAATGCAGATTATTCTGTTTATAATACTGAATTGAAAAACAACAAAAAACTGATTGAGAAACAAGTTTATTGGAACCCTAAATACTAAAAAAAGTGAAATCCAAAGTAGGTAAACAAGAAATGTATACCACGTTATATGACACACAAAGATTGGTTTATTTCTTCAGAAATGAACTTACTTCATTAACAGTCCACCCTTCAATGAGTCACAGCAGTCTACTTTGGTTTTTTTTAATAATACTGTGAAGCTAGCGACAAGACCAAAATGCTTAATGTCCCTAGAATCACATAACATAAATCTGTTTTTATTATTACATGCTGGAACAAAGGTTTGAACCTGAGATCTGCTGCTAAAAGCCGACGTCAGTCACCATTTGATCGCCCTAGTGGTTGAATACAAATCTACTGTTAGAAAACCCCAAGTGTCTCAATATAGATCTTTCCATAAAGATTATTCTTTATGATATCAAAGCAAAAAGCTTTTTTTAGACTACAAGAAAAGAAAAAAAATGGAAATTATAAAGCTTACCAATGAAAGTGCGAGGAACCACCTCAGGGAATTCCAGATGATCATATTATTAATAAAACACAAAATTGAACAAAGTCACTCAAAAGTCCAGCAAAAGCCAACTTTATATAAATTATAGAAAAATGCCAATAGATATAAGCAACTAGGCTCATATTATCCAATGGATGCCGGTGATAAAGAATATCATGCATTGCCTTGATGAACCCAACAAAACAAATTGAGCAAACGGTCAGAAATGCAGGATTTTACCAAAGCCAAGCCATACAGTTATAATTTGCCCACGTAATAAAGAATTTCAAGATGAATTTTTCCTCTAGCACGGGGCAACTGACTATACTCTAGGTAAATAACTCAAACTCTCAAACTTAGTAGGTGTTAAGAGAGAAAATAGTAACACTAGTATTCAATTCATTAGACAAGTTCTTATAAGTACACTGGAGTAGTATTTATAATTGATCCCCCAATCCTTCTCCAACAGAAGTGGTTATTACTAACTAATCAAGCAACTAACCAACTAATACCCGCTCTAATTCTCATTGACACGTAACAGTAGGTTCCATTATTTTCCAAAAACGGAAAGAAAGAAAGAAAAAAGTGTTATGTCATTCTTTCTGTATTTCTCTGTTCCTATCAGGAAGTAAGGGAAAGAAAAGGGAAAAAAAGAGGAAAAAGAAAAAGAAAACGATGCTAGAATTAAGTTCAGAAGTATATAAAAAAAAAACACTGGGATGCCTAGAAACAGTAGAAGCACAAATAAGAACAGTCATTGTAGTTTCACAGAACAGAAGCTCGTTGATAAGGGATCACATAGTTGAATAAAGTTAATACATATCATTCAATTTGGGAAATTGAATTAAAAAAAAAAAAAAACAGAGTCGAAACCGACCTGAATATTGAAACAGTTCTCAACCTTGATGTACAGCACCATGAGCAAATAGAAAGCAGCTATTGATCCCAACAGCAAATCATAGCCGTAATTCACCCGGAACTGAGAAGAATTTGAAGCCATTGTATTTGCAGTGGAGAAACAGGGTACGGAGTGCAGGCTAGAGAGTCGACCCTCTTGAAACTCAAACGATGGGAACTTGAATCGGCGAACTCACTGGACTGGACGTTCAATAAACAGCGGCACTATTACACCAAACAAATCTAACCAAATTTGTTTGAAGTGTAAAGATGAATTGTTTTTTGAGCAAACAAGTGTGTAAAGATGAATTTAGATTGTAGCATTTCCACTAATTTAGTCGAACATATCTAGGGAAAATGACCCAAAAAAAAACAAAAAAGAATGAAAGAGTTTGAAATTTACAAAATTTCAAATCAGGATTTATTATTAAAAATTAATTAAAAAAATAACAAAATTTGATAAAAAAACTCACGTATGATTTTGTGGGAAATATTTCACTTATGATTTTACAATTTCAAGTTATTTCTCTGTTATTTTTCTAAAGATCTACTTTAAAAATTTAAGATTATTATGAAGAAATGAAAAAAAGTTCATTGGTCATAACACGTCTGGTTTTAATATAGGAGCAAGACTATACTCAATATGTTCTTTCAATTATTATGTGAATGTTTTGGACATCACTATCTGTCTTGTTTGGAAAGGACTAAACTTAGATTCACCTTAGTTATGTCAAAATTATCCATGAAAAAAAGCACTGATTTTTTTTAAAAGCAGAAAGCTAACTAAGGTGATCGTGAAGAGTGGAGAGGGGATGCAACAATGATCTCGTGTGGACCGCCGAGAGGTGCAGAGGCCAAGGGCGGTGAAGTAAGGAGAGGATACAGTGGTGATCGTGTGTGAATTATTATGTGAGTTTTTTTTTTTATTCTTTCTTAATATCCTTCAACCCACAAGTCTTTCAAGATTTCTTTTTATATCAATTCTTTCAAATTCAGTTCCATTCGATCTTAGTCTGGCCCTCTGGGGTTGTTTCATTCAATCGGGGTTGACCTTTGGGATTCTCTCAAGGAGTGCGATTGGTGAAGGAGTTTGCAGCAGCCTTGTAAAACAGAAGAAATATAATCACTTCCAGAAAAAAACGATTTTTTAGAAAAGTTGAAATTCGTTTTTAGATCACGTTTAGTCTAGTCTTATACCGATCAGTTTAAAAAGTCTACCTTTATTAAGACAAAACTTACAATCGATATTAAAAGTTAATTTTTCAGACTAGTTATTTAAATAACCGGTCTTAAAAAGTTTCAATTTATAATAAAAAATGCTCACTCTTTAGACAAGGTAATTTTATATCTAGTCTCAAATGTAGGCAAATTTTTTTTTTAAACAAAAAAATGTATGCTTTATTTTGTTGGGAAAATCGCTAATAAATACTGAATAAGCAAATTAATTGCTCTTTGCCACCAACACATATGGGGTACTCAACTTGCATTAAAATTGAACTTAAAAAGACAAAAAAGCCCTCAGTTTGATAAGAAAATTTTAGGCGGGAGAAAGGAGCAATTGCATATCTGAATCCCTTCTTCTTCTTCCATTTCCGGCCTGCAAAAGTTCAGCGTCGTCTCCCCTCACTCGGCCGTCTCATTGGCTTGTGTCTGTCGGTAGTGTCATCTCCGGCTACTCCTCCAGCGGCCGTCGTCTCATTGGCTCGTGTTCTTTGGATCTGTCGTCTCCAAGTGCTCCTCCAGCGGCCGACGTCTCCTTGGTTCGTGTCCTTCGACAGTGTTGTCTCGGGCTACTCCTCCAGCGGCCAGCGCCGACGCCGGCGCCTAGTCCTCAAGCGACCGTCGCTTGCTCCTCCAACCTAAATGCCTCCTTCATTCACCTGATCTTTTTCATACGTGCCCAATGGTCATCAACGCTATGTGCAAAGGATGAAGATCCATTATGTGCCAATGATCTGTCGTTTTGTGCAATTACTCTTCCTTCATGTGCTAATGATCTTCCGTTTTGTACAATTAATCTTTCATGATGTTCAATTGATCTTCTATGATGTGCATTTGATCTTCAGTTTTGTGCAATTACTCTTCCATGATGTGCAATTGATCTTCCGTTTTGTACAATTAATCTTTCATGATGTTCAATTGATCTTCTATGATGTGCATTTGATCTTCAGTTTTGTGCAATTACTCTTCCATGATGTGCAATTGATCTCCCATTTTGTGCAATAGATCTTTTCCATGGTGTAAAGGATGATCCATTGTGCCAATGATCTTCCATTGTATGCAATTACTCTTCATTGATTTGTAATTAATCTTCCGTTTTGTGCAACAGATCTTTTCAATACATGCCCAATGGTCATCCACACTATGTGCAAAGGATAAAGATCCATTATGTGCCAATGATCTGTCGTTTTGTGCAATTACTCTTCCTTTATGTGCCAATGATCTTCTATTTTGTGCAATTAATCTTTCATGATGTTCAATTGATCTTCCATGATGGGCATTTGATCTTCTGTTTTGTGCAATTACTCTTCTATTATGTGTAATTGATCTCCCATTTTGTGCAATGGATCTTTTTCATGGTGTAAAGGATGATCCATTGTGCCAATGATATTCCATTATATGCAATTACTCTTTCATAATGTGCAATTGATCTCCCATTTTGTGGAATGGATTTTTTTCATAGTGTGGATGACCATTGGGCACGTATGGAAAAGATCCGTTGCGCAGAATGGAAGATCAATTGCACATCATGAAAGAGCAATTGCACAAAACGGAAGATCAGGTGCACAACATAGAAGATCAATTGCACATAATGGATTAGTAATTGCACAAAACAGATCATTGGCACATGAAGGAAGAGTAATTGCACAAAACGACAGATCATTGGCACATAATAGATCTTCATCCTTTGCACATAGCGTGGATGACCATTGAGCACGTATGAAAAAGATCAGGTGAATGAAGGAGGCATTTAGGTTGGAGGAGCAAGCGACGGTCGCTTGAAGACTAGGCGCCGGCGCCGGCGCCGGCCGCTGGAGGAGTAGCCCGAGACAACACTGCCGAAGGACATGAACCAAGGAGACGTCGGCCGCTGGAGGAGCACTTGGAGACGACAGATCCGAAGAACACGAGCCAATGAGACGACGGCCGTTAGAGGAGTAGCCGGAGATGACACTGTCGACAGACACAAGCCAAGGAGACGGCCGAGTGAGGGGAGACGACGCTGAACTTTTGCAGGCCGGAAATGGAAGAAGAAGAAGGGATTCAGATCTGCAATTGCTCCTTTCTCCCGCCTAAAATTTTCCTATCAAACTGAGGGCTTTTTTGTCTTTTTAAGTTCAATTTTAATGCAAGTTGAGTACCCCATGTGTGTTGGTGGCAAAGAGCAATTAATTTGCTTATTCAATATTTATTAGCGATTTTCCCTATTTTGTTTTACCTAAGCCCTGTTGGATATTATTATATCGAAAAACAAAATTATGCAACATAAATTCTCCAGAAAGCCCTAAAAATACAAATGCAATTGATATAAAGAATAATTATAACTAATAACCATGAATCTAAGTCCTATATTATTAGATAATTATTTAATCTTAATTCCGGCATTTATCTTTTTGAGATTTACTTTTTTTCCTTGTATTTTTTCCACCTTTATTTTTTAGTGTTGGATTTAGGGGATGCCATTATAGGTCCGACATCTACATGCTGTTGACGCATGATTCATATTGTTAGTATCGCCCTAAAATTGAATGCAGTTATCTATGGATTTGGTGTTAGCATACCATACTTGTGCATTTTGATTCTTTTGGACCTCAAATATACTACCCTAGTCTAAGAGGATAATAGAGAAGATTCTTATTTAATGAATCGAGTATAACAGAGTTAATATACAAATATGAGAATTAAATTTTATATGAGTGAATTTAATATCGTGATTAGGTTTTGAATGAGATGGAAAACAAGCTAAAGGCAAATAATAAGAAAGTAACATACTAGGTGGAAATACTAGTAACGAGATGAGAATTAATAATTCTAAATAAGATACTCCACTTTTATTGCCTAAAATTGAGATAAGCTAGAGCCATATTCTAGTAAAGTTTCAAAAGAGGCAAAATGCCTACACTACTACAGAATTAGGATATAACCACTCCAAAGGAAGTCCCAAATTTAAAATTGGGTGGTTAAAAAGGCAGGCGGTGGCAATTTCGTAATTATTTGTATGTAGGGAAACCTTTAGGCGTCCCAAATTTGAATTTGGGACACTTAAAGTTCTTCCAGGTGCAAAATATAAATTTTGTAAATTTGTTTTAGCGCCAGGAGCTGGGTTTAGACGTCCCAAAATAATTTTGGGACGTCTAAACCCAAACTTTATGCGTCCCAAATCCATTTGGGACACCAAATGGCATTTGGGACGCCTAAAGGCGTCCCTGCGCATGTCAGACAAGTGTCTGACATGCGTCTTCTCCATCTTCACTCCCATTCCCTCCTTTTTTAACCAAAGTGCCTTTACTCTTCTTCCTCCTCCCTCCTTGCTTGTCCATCAGCCACACTCTTTCTTTCTTCAACTCCTCCCTTCTGCAACTTCACCTCCTCCACCTAGAATCCATTGAAGGACGCACGCACCAGGCCACCCTTTTGCAACTTCACCTCCTCCACAGTGTAGGTTTTTGCTTTCCTCCACCTCCTTCCTTCCATTGTCGTCCACACCTCCACACCACCGTGGTTCTTTGCTTTCTCCACCTCCGGTGTACCTCCCCACCGTGCTTCTCACTACCTCTCCAGCATACATAGCAGTTGGCACCCCCTTCATCAGGTTAGTTTATTTTCTTCTTTTTTTTGTAACAGAATGGCTTATTTTCTTTTTGAAATATAAATTTACTTGAATAAATTAAAGTAAAACTTGCAATGTGAAAAGGCTAGGCAATAGGAAATATCACGTTAATTGTGCTTATATATTGCTTATATTGAGATGGTTGAGATTGGTGTGTTTGGTGTCCTTATATATTGCTTAAATTGTATTGGGGAACTCCACTACAATAGTTTTTACTTTTTTTTAATGATGCTTCTACTAATTTAAATTTTCAAGTCTTTCTCATTCGCAAAAGCTAACATGATATTTTTCTTGGTATACTACAAATGGAACATTTTTAGATAAATCAATTGTGTGGCTTTTTATAAACTTTATAATAGTTTGATATATTAATGATTATTGTCTCATGACTTAACATGACCTAAATAGAATGAGTAGGGGTTATTTTAATTTTAATCAAATCACCCTTTTTTTGAGGATTTTATAACAAAACTGCAACTACATATATGTATATGTTCTATCTTCATGTCTTCGTTTGTCATCTTTGGGGAAAAAATTATTCTGTTTTATATAGAAAATTATTATATGGACTCATGTTTTGCATAGAACTTAAAATAAGCAACTATTCATGGTTTTAATTATTTTTTTCATACACAGTCATTCCATGTAATTTAAAGGCAATGTATATATATTATTATAAATAAATGGAGCTTTTGAATGATTTTGATGAAATTAACAACAATTAAACAGAATGGTAAGATTATTAATGTAGTTTCCTTAATATAATAATATAGTAAGTAGTATGATTATTATTCGTGTAGTAAAGAGATAGGGTTGCTTGAAATTTTAGAATGTCTTACTTTTAAGGGGAAATTCTGTCGAAATTTTTGTTGAAAAATGTGAAAAAAGGCAATCCCATCATATCTCTTTGACAATTGTACTAAACGTGTGAATGTTATTGGGAATGGCTTAAGTGGTAACAAAATGGATCATAGTTGGATGAATGCTTTGAGAACTAGTGAAGAATATGAGAAAGGGGTGGAAAAATGTATTGAATTCGCTAAAAAGAATGCTTTTGCAAAAAATGGGAAGTATTTTTGTCCTTGTGTCAATTGTTTAAATGAGAGTCAACGGGATGTTGATGTCATAAAGGATCACCTACTTTGTGATGGAATAAATCTGCGATACACAAGGTGGATATGGCATGGTGAGGAAGTAACAGATTGTTCGTCGCACAAGAAGGAAGATGTGGATATCATAGATGAAGATAGAATGGAGAAAATGATTCACGATGTTGAGGTAGAATTCTTTGCGCAGTTGCAGGAGTATAACAACCTGCGGAGTGATGCAGAGACACCATTGTACCGTGGGAGTAAGTACACACGGCTGACGGGAACATTACATTTGGTTAACTTAAAGGCAACTTGTGGGTGGACCGATAGTAGTTTCACATTGCTACTTGAACTATTGTGTGATATGTTTCCAGAGGATAATGTACTTCCAAATCATATGTATGAGGCCAAGAAAATCCTGTCTACAATGGGTATGGAGTATAAAAAGATACATGCTTGCCCTAATGACTGTGTACTGTACAGATATGAGTATGGAGGTCTTAGTGAGTGTCCTAAGTGTAAAACTGCACGATACAAAGTGAAAAAAGATGGTGGATGTGGCAATGTGACAAGTAAAAGGCAACCTTTAAAGGTTATGTGGTATCTTCCAATAATACCACGTTTTAAACGTTTTGTTTTCGACTGCAACAAAAGCGAAGAAGTTGAGATGGCACTCTGATGAGAGAATATCTGATGGGAAATATCTTTGGCACTCAGCTGACTCTCCACAATGGCAAAAAATAGATGAAATGTTCCCTCAATTTGGCAGCGAGCCGAGAAACCTTCGGCTTGGGCTTTGTACAGACAGCATCAATCCGTATGGAACTATTACTAGCACACATAGTGTGTGGCCGGTTCTCCTTGTAATATACAACTTGCCTCCCTGGCTATGTATGAAACATAAGTATATGATGCTATCTATGATGATTTCTGGACCAAAACAACCAGGGAACGATATTGATGTCTATTTGGCGCCTTTGATTGAGGACTTGAAGAAGTTATGGGAGGAAGGCGTAGATGTGTTTGATGCTTATAAGAAGGAGTCTTTCAAGCTACGTGCAATGATTTTCACAACGATAAACGACTTCCCTGCATACGGAAACTTGTCAGGGTACAACGTGAAGGGTTATAAAGCATGCCCGATATGTGAAGCAGACACACACTTCCAACAACTAAAGTATGGAAGAAAAACTGTCTACCTTGGCCACAGGAGGTTTCTTTATCGGTTCCACCCGTATCGTAGGCTAAGAAAGCATTTTAATGGCTTACCGGAGCAAGGAATGGCTCCAAAGTCACTAACCGGAGAGAAAGTTTACAGTCGAGTGGAACGTATCAATGTCACTATTGGTAAGAATCACAGGATTACGGGTGAAAAGAACATATGAAAGAAGAGATCCATTTTCTTTGATCTTCCATATTGGCGTTCGCTTGATGTGAGACACAGTATTGATGTGATGCATGTGGAGAAGAATGTTTGTGATAGCCTTATCAGTACGCTTTTACACATACCAGGGAAGACTAAGGATGGGATTAGTGCAAGATTAGACCTTGTTGATATGGGAATAAGAGAACGGTTACATCCATAAATAAGAGATGATGGTAAGAAGGCATACATGGAGACAACAGCGCATACACTATCAAAAGCAAAGAAAAGAAGTTTGTGTGGGTGTTTGCATGAAATTAAGGTGCTGCAAGGGTATTCCTCGAATGTGAGAAGATGTGTCTCAATGGACGATTTGAAGTTAGTGGGAATGAAGTCCCATGATTATCATGTGTTGATGAAATAGCTATTACTGGTAACTATTAGAGGCATAATGAAAGATGAAGTACGAACCACTATAACAAGATTGTGTGTTTTCTTCAATGCTATCTGCAACAAAGTCATTAACACTGAAAAGTTAGATGAACTGGAAAATGAGGGTTACATTATTTTGTCACAACTAGAGATGCATTTTCCTCCTTCATTTTTTGATATAATGGTGCATTTGGTAGTTCATTTGGTAAGGAAGGTAAGGCTCTGCAGTCCAGTTTACCTGGGATGGATGTACCCTTTCGAGTGATACATAAAGAACTTAAAAGGGTATTCTAAAAATCCTTATCGACCAGAAGCCTCAATAGTAGAAAGATATGTAGTTGAGGAGGCTATGGAGTTTTGCAAAGATTATATGTCAGGGAAGAAAGAACAATCTCGGCATGAAAAGGGGAGAAGTAAGGGAACACGAGGACTGAAAGTGAAGAATGTTCCTTCTGAAGAGGTGTTGCACGCCCACTTGTTTATCCTGAATAATATGGAAGAAGTTCAACCTTACATAGATGAATACAGAAAGACTTTGAAGAATAAGAATCCAAGGAAGAATGACATGCAGATCGCTATTGAGCAAAACAAGACATTCATGTAATGGTTCGAGGAAAAGGTTTTCACGAGACCGGTGTGTCTGAGACAATCGAGTGGCTAGCTTGGGGGCCTTCGTTTCAGGTCATTACTTGGACCGGTTATGATATAAATGGCTATTCTTTCTATACGAAAGAGCAAGATGACAGAAGCACCATGCAAAATAGTGGGGTCATGGTAGAAGCTGAAGCTATGCACTTTTCTAGTTCAAGAGACAAAACCCCCATATTAGTGTCTATGGCCTATTATGGAGTTATAGAAGAAATATGGGAGATGACATACAACAAGTTCAAAGTTGCTTTATTCAAATGTAAGTGGGTTAGTAATAATGCTGTGGTAATAGATAAACAATTTGGATTTGTCTCAGTCGATCTTCAAAGAGTTGGCTATAGAAATGAGCCCTTCATTTTAGCAAGCCAGGCGAAACAAATGTTTTATGTCACCGATCCTGCGAGCAAAAACATGTCTATTGTCCTTAAAAGTAAACAACAGAAGTATGGTGATTCGACCTTCAACCTTAATGACACACCACCTTTCACAACAACTCCACCTCGAACAAATGAAGTAGAATTGGTAGATAATGACGAATATGCTGTAAGAAATGACCATGGTGAAGGACTATAGGAAACAATATAGAGTAAGACCTTAATTTATAAACGAGAACTGTGTATTTTTTCTGTTTTACTTCCCGCTTAGTTTATTTCATTTTTATTGCAATTTATTTACATTTCTGATGATGCTTTTTGTGTTAACAGGAATATGGACAACTCTAGTGATGACGAAAGGTGTAGAAATGACGAAAGCCCTAGTAATGACGAAAGGCCTAGAGATGAACCCGTTGCAAGAAGGAGGGTTAGAGGCTGTACAAAGATGGGAGCATTGGTTGCACATCTTGAACATCAACAGGAGAGGCTGCATATAGACTTCGATGACAATCTGAATCCAGTTGGTCTTGAGGAAGACTACTTCATTAGCTACGTAGGGTTTTTGGGTCGAAGCAAAGTGCGCATTACCTATTGTCCTTTTGACCCTGCACATTTGTACAAATGTGAGAACCACATGCAGTATCTAATATCCATGTAGAGGAAGTAGAAAAATGAATGTCTATAACATAAATACATGAAGCGATAGTGTCGCTATCCTTCTTGTTCTTTTTCAGATCTTCTAGGTAGAGTTTGCAATTCCTCTTCTAATGATCGGGTTCATTGCAAAAGTAGCAGACTCCTTCCTCTGGAGGCTTTGCCTTCTTAGGTGCAGGCTTGGTTTCGGGCTTGTTTGACTCTTTGGTCTTACCACCTGAGCCATTACCCTTCCATTTGCCCTTCCCTTTCTTTTTCATACCCTTTCCTTTCTTAACCATCAAAACTGTGCTAGGCTTTTTCTTAATGCTTTGCTCAGTAGTTTTGAGCATCCCATGCAGATCAGAAATTGATTTCTCCATGTTGTTCATGTTGTAGTTCATAACAAACTGGTCATAACTCTCCGGGAGTGAGTTGAGGATCAAATCTATAGCTAACTCCTGGCTCATGGGAAATCCAAGCCTCTCAAGGTGATCAATATAGCCTTTCATCTTTAACACATGAGTACTAACTGATGCACCTTCAGCCATTTTGCAGGAATGTAAGGCCTTTGTGGTCTCATACCTTTCTTGCCTTGCCTGTTGCTGGAACATTTCCTTGAGATGTACAATCATCTCATGAGCCTCCATGAGTTCCAGATCTCTTTGGAGCTCTAGAACCATAGTGGCAAGCATCAGGCAACCTACATCCACAGAGTCATCCTTATGCTTTGTGTAAGCATCTCTCTGAGCTCTTGAAGCATTGGCTGCAGGCTCCTCAGGAATGGGTTGATCTAGGACATAAGCCTTTCTTTCCTATTTGAGAACAATTCTCAAGTTCCTGAACCAGTCAAGAAAGTTTGTCCCATTGAGTTTGTCCTTCTCAAGGACTGATCGCAATGAAAGTGTAGCAGTATTACTAGTCAACATGATTCTACAATTAAAATATGCAAAGTTAGTTAGTAATCTCCCACTAAATTAACAACCCTCAATATAATAATTAGTGCGCTAAGATCCATATTTGGCTTAAACTTAAGTCCGCTTTGGCAAGATGCTTAAATTCAAGTTATTTAGGTAGGTAACCTATTTACCAATTACATCGCATGTAACTCTTAGATTTTTATGGGATTTAATCATCATATGATCCGGCACGTTTAACCCCATCTAATGCCTTGAGATTCAAAACCGTTTTGTTAATCTCAATTAAGTCAAAACAATAATGAATATTATGAGCAGCTCCATTACTCAAGCTTGTCTCATCAAGATAACTCAAGTGCATCCACTTTGGTGGTTTCTACAATTGAGCGATCTAGGTTTTGACAAGTATTCATTAATTGACGGCATTATGACTTAAGATTTGATTCAGAGGGCTTAATTAATTAGTTTTGTTTATATGGATGCAATCATGGTCGTATCTCATACAGATAAATACATATAAACGTAAAAGTAATCATGCAATAATCTTATCAAAAGCATAATTTAAACGTGACAAAACATGGCTTACCTAACCTAAAATCCTCCCAAGCCAATGAGAGGACTTCTCTAAAAAAAAAGAAATACATTGAAAGAAACCTCGTTTAAACATTCGAGGGGAGTGAGATGAGAAGAGAATGTACATCGAGAGTATTTAGAGAAAGGCACGGCACACAGGCCGTATTTAAATATTACAACCTTTGTAAAATTCTAAAGCCATATTATTCACCATACCCAAACAAGTATAAATAATAAACCACAACAAGAATTCATACAATATGAAAAGTAATAAATGTCATGATCAGATTATATTGCGCTACGCAGAGGTGGTCATGGCAGTCCCGCTAGTCGGTTAGCGGGCGGGGTCAAGGGGGGCCGCCCTTGCGGGGTTGCAAGGGGCAGCGCCCCTAGAGCTTTTGTAAAAGGCACATTCCTTTTAAAACAAATATTTGAAAATTTTAAATTTTAAAATTTCGGACCCAATTTTTCAAAACAAAAACAACAATGGCCCAGAACGCTTCTGATCCATATTGTCTTCCCACATAGTTCGGATCCCTATTACCCGAATAGATATCGGAACCTAGACCCGATTTGATTGCCACCAACTACGATCTCAGGTACCCTATCCAATTTCATGCTTGTTCAAAACGAAAATCACATACATATTTCAAAACTGAAAATGAAATAATTTCAAGATTCAATTTAAACGAAAATGAAAATCAACGGAATTACAAGATCACATATTTCTAAATAATTTCGTTTCATATTAACCAAATCACATGCATATTCGAGTGTTTCTTATAAACATACATACACATCCCATATATATCACATGTATAAGAATCATAAACTCGATGTAAACGCACAATTGATCTGGCTCTGATACCAAAGTTAGAATCGGTAGGCACAGGGAAAGAATTTTAAAATTTTCACCGATCCTAATCGAGGATCTATCAACGGTGTTTAAACCAAGTTGGAAGGAATCATACCTTTTGATGATTTAGAGTTTTCACGATCTCTAGAAGCCAACACGTCAGGTCCGCTTCCTCTACCGATATCCACACGAATGCTCTCCAACCGAGACTGCGTGCTAGCGCCTCTAATGTCTCCTAGGGTTTCACTTTCGGCTCTCAATTCTCATGCGCGCATCAATATATCTGCTCTATCAAGTTTATAACCTATGAGGGCTATTTTCAAATTTCAAAATTAATTATCATTAATTTTAAAATTAATTAACAATTAATTATCTTGATGAGCTAATTAAATAAATTCAGTTTAAATTAAATATGTCCAACAGTTTTAATTTAACCTATTTATTTAATCCAAATAAAGAGCCATTAGATTTAATTTATCTTCATAAATTAAATCTGAGATACTATATCTCTATCATGTTAGTTATTAAATTTAATATATCTTAATAAATTAAATTTAAAACTAACACAATATAATAATATCATAATATATATATACATATATATATATATAAGATATATATTTCAAAAATATATATATCTATATAATATTATTAATGAATTTTATATTATATTATATATATATATATATATAATTCGTCCACCCTAAATTAAACATTATCTCTTGTTGGGCCATTCTTGTGTACAACCCTGTAGGCCCATATGAAGTTGGCAGTGGGCCAATAACTATACTAACCCAAAAGTCGTAATTGGCCTCTAGCAAGACATTATGACTACCCAATTCATATGAGGATCGTTATCACGATGCAACCTGCCATACAACCATGTCACGTCCCTTTTGTCACACGATATATCGATCAAGGATAAGACATGGATAATGTCATCCTCTTGTTCCTGACCATTACTTTCTCGATTCCTGAGTAGCCTGATAACAGAGACAGAAACTCCTTTCATCATAGTATGACCATATATTTCTCAGACTCACTCATCGAGGGGCCCAGTAATATCTCTCTACTAATGTGAGAGACAAATTCCATCTTGATCATTCATATTCCTCTGCATGAAAAACCACTAAGCCCGATCGTAGCCTTTACCATCACCTGGTCAAAAGTGACTTTTGACTAGTTTAAAGCTTAGCAACTCTCATGTAGGAATCCATGATGACCTCAGGTCTAAGGGCATTGTGACGTGGTTATACATGAGAAAAGCTTATGACTTGATCCATGTAGCTTTCTCATAGTGGGTCAGTCTAGCACCTTGTACTCTTACAAGTGCCTAAGACTTTGATTTGTATCTCCATATCTTATCAAAGTCATACTGATCTTGTTTCATCTCTGCTCCCGCATAGATGACCGACCAGGGACATTTTAGGACAATCTTTATTAATTATCCAAGGATACAATTATCACAGTTAACATGCAAATAATATGATAACAGAATGGAGAAATTTCATTAAAATAATAATGTTCAAAGTACAATGATTGGCCCTTAGGGCACAATTTCCAACATAGCCAAAGTGGTTTTATCCGATAGTAAGTAGTTTCGATCCTAATTGTTTCATTGACGGTCCTTTTAGACATACCTTTATTGATTTTAACAACCAATTACATGCCTTTGATTTAAAGTGCCCTCGGCAACCTGACAACACTGAATGCGGATAATATGTTATACTTTATATGTATAACATCACTCAAAGTGGAATTACTAGCGATTTTGAAAAGGTAATCGCTTCTTCATTCTCAAATGATAATATTTTTGGTGTTCTAATCGAAATGCTAATTAATTCATTTGCTTGAGATTCATTTCATCAAAGCTTACTTTCTAATTTTCAGATTTTTGATAATGAAGAAGCCTACCTATGTGAAGACCTTGATTTGATCAGAGATCTTTTGGCTGGACATCTTCTTCAACATATAGAGTAGTAAACTTTTTATTTATATTAGTTTGTAGTTGTGTGATGACAGCGTTTTGACACTTTCTGGTTGTTATTGTTGAGTAGTAGGTTGTATGAGTTCATATTGTATGTATATATAGTAAAGATTGTAGTGCTGGATGTCCTTACCATTTTGTAACGAACATTGTGGTTTATGAATCCATCTTCTATTCTGTTTTTGCTATTTGAATTCGCTGGGTAATACAGAATGTAAATGATGGTATAAAAAAAACCTAACCTTTAGATGTCCCAAATGTCATTTGGGACGTCTAAAGTCCCCGTCTGGAGGGATTTTAGACATCCTAAATTGTCATTTGGGACGTTTAAAGTTTCACTTTAGACGTCCCATTTTTTTGGGATGTCTTTTCTTACAACATATTACGCCCCCAACATATACGTCCCCCCGTTTTTGGACGTTAAAGGTGCCAAATTTGGGACGTTATAACCCCTTTTTGTAGTAGTGCTAATATTAGTAAACTTAACACCTAATCTAAAGGTTGTTGTGAAAGCAAAAAAAATCTAAGGGTTGCTGCATTCGACTCTAAGGATAGCCCGTGATATGAACCATGCATCGATAGCTCCCACACGTTAGGGTTAAAATTACAATCGACAGTTCTATCCAACACTTAATAGTGATCTAAGTCTTTTCAAGGAAGGGGCATCCAAACAAAAAAAAACTTGGAAAAGAACAAAGGCATGACAACCAAAATTCAATTAAAAAACCACATAAACAAATAAATATAATGGTGATGATGATGAAAATGATACAATTTCATTAAACATAAACATATCAACTTGAAACTTCTAATGATGTAACAAAATATGAGATAACATGTTATATGATATAGATGTCATGTTATATCATGTGAAGCACTAAGATATATTCATTTTAATGAAATTGTATGATTCTCATAATGATAAATTAAAATTTTTGTCCACAGTGTATTTTATTTATACCTGTGGAAGGAAGGCATTCGTGAGGAAAAAGTTATAATCAATGTCTAATATCCTTTCCTTGGCATTCACATGTCTTTTTGGCACTCTTCATATTATTGGAATCAATGTTAATGGTTATTATTGGAATAAATTTGTAATATACAATTTAAATACAAAAGAAATGTAATGAAAAGAAAGTTTTTTATTTACTTATAAATATATGGTTCACTGTAGGTTGAACCTTGTGATATATGGGGTGGTATTGGTTGGCTAGAATTAATTGATCCTCTACATTCCATTTGGAGCAAGCAACAAATAATTCTAACAACCAACACCATGACATATATCACATATCAAACACTTGGATCTCAAGCTCTTTATACTTATGAATATATGGTCTTTGGCACTCATCTTGCCTCTGTGCTACATATAAATGTCTTGTATGTCCATTTCCATTGCAAGTTGAACCTTGCAATATATGTGATGGTCAGAGGACACAAGGCATACATACGTAGCATAGAGGATAAAAGGAGTGAGCATCAGTGATTTAACAAAGAATGAAAAATCTAAACTTTCAATCATGGTTTCGATAAAGAACGAAAAGGTGTAAGCATTAGTGTTTTGACAAAGAAATAAAAGGAGTAAGCATTAGTGATTTGACAAAGAATGAAAAATCTGAACTTTTAATCAAGGTTTTGACAAAGAACGAAAAGGCATAAGCATTAGTGTTTTGACAAAGAAATAAAAGGAGTGAGCATCAAGATCAACTGATTAAAACACCCATGCAAGCAAACAAAGACAATAAAAGAGAACACTTACAAAAAGAGGGCTAGTGAGGGTTTGTGACAGCCAATGCTTTTTATCTAACGTGATAGAAAAAAAGCAATAACAGAGAGGGAGAGCCAAGAGAAAGGAATACTAGGCCATCTTGACGTACAGGGAGAGAGAGATAACGTCAGTCAAAGGCAACAGAGAAAGGAAGAGGGTGTACATGACTCCGAGAGGTGAAAGATGAAATGTGAAGGCAAAAGTGAGTATAACTACTATGACAATTTTTTCTAGACCAATCATCTTTAAAGACGGTCTAAATATTCATAATGAGACCAGTTTTAACGACACCTAGTCTCAATATGTAAAAATACATTTTCAATTTATAACGAGACTGTCTTTTAAAACAACCAATCTAATATGTAACTTTTGGAAACAAGGAAATAAAGTTTAAGAAACAAAATTTATAAACAAGAGCTTAATCGATCTGAATGATCATATAACATGAAAAGAGGAAGATCATTAATAGGAAATAATAGTAACATATCAAAAGACACAAAAAGATTGAAACTTTTTCATAAAAAATCTTCGATTAACTGTGGCAATAAATGGATATATATTATATATAATGATGATTGATCACAAAATCAAAATTACATCAGAATTTGTATACAACAGGGGGTTCTTGAAACCAAGGCTATCAAACGATCATCATCATTTCAAGATACAATCCTTAGTCCAAATAGTCAATGATGTCATCCAACACCACAACCTACTCCTCCAATCATTCGGAGAAGCAATCTTGCTTTGCCAAAATCTTCAGAACGGTGACTTGGAGGCAAAAGATGCCCTCAGTGATTTCCTCCATGGTTAGAGGTGGAAGGGGCTATGAAGAGGAACCGTCGGTAGGTACTACTACTGGAGTAAAGGGGAACGCTGCCTCTTTATTCTTGCCACTGGAAGTATTGCCCTCAAAGAAGAAAGAGAGAATTAAAAATGGACTTTTGAATTTGAACTTCAGAAATAAAGATGCCTTGGTATTTATAATCAGGACTGTTGGCTGGAAACTTCATATGATACTGATGAGATATGATGATATGTGTTGATAGTTGAAACATTATGTATTTAGACCGGTCATATTCTAAAACACGGTCTAAATAAAGCTAATGAGACCGGATGTTCATCTTATTTGGTTTAAATAAAAAGTTAACGTTTGAAGATTAAATGACATTTAGACCAGTTAAGAGTTAAACGATTATTCAGATTAACATATTCAAACCTTGTGCCATTACAGCCGGTTTGAATATAGCCAAATTATATAATTAACAATACTTAGATAATATAATTTAGTAATATTATATATATATATATATATTTGATAAAATTAACTTGTCAAGTCTGAGATAGAAACAACAACTGAACATAGATACAAGAGACGTTCAAGATCAAGATTAGAAATAATTTTTTTTATTAATATTATGTTATGTCATGCATAAAAAAAATACATCATGTTATATAATAAGAAAAATGTTGGAATTGGCTAACACCCAAGAGGGGTGAATTAAAGTGAGTTCAGACCATCATCCATTGATTATAAGTACTTGCTATGATGCTAAGGTGACGAGGGAAAGGCCTTTCTGTTTTGAAGTCACTTGGCTTAATCATGGTGATTTTAGGAATTTCCTCGTGGAAAAGGAAGGGGTGATGTTTGTGGGAAAATAAAGGAGTTGAAGGAGCAATTGAAGGTATGGAGTAAGGAGGTCTTTGGACACATAAGATTTAGAATTAGGGGTTTAAATAGAAGGTTGGAAGGGACACAAAAGTGTGCGAACTGTTTAAAGAACCCCTTATTAATTAATCTAGAAAGGGAGTTAGAGGAGGAGTTGGTAGGGGTGTTGAAACAAGAGGAATTACTTTGGTTTAAAAAATATAGCGGGTTATGGATTAGTCAAGGTGATAGAAACACGAGATATTATCACAATAAAACTATGATCAGAAGGAGGAGAAATAAGGTTAAAAGTCTCAAGAATCGTGAAGGGGTTTGGGACGAGGATGAGGGAGTTATTTGTAACATGTTTTAGAACTTTTATATCACTTTATTTTCTACGGATAATATGAATAGAAGTTGGCATGTAACTAAGCCGTGCTTGGGGAAGGTGAGAAGGGAGGAGTTGAGGAGGTTAGATGTGGAGGAAATTAGACAAGCTTTTTTGATATTGGTGGATTTAAAGCCCTTGGAGAAGATGGTTTCCCTATTGTTTTCTGCCAAAAAAATTTGGATGTGGTGGGAAAGAAGGTTACGAAGCTTATTAAGAGATTATGGGAGAGGCTGGAAGGAGTGGAGGGAGTTGAATACCACTCTTCTAGTATTGATACCCAACCTAGATAAGTCAGAGCTAGTTACTCAGTTTAGATCGATTGCATTATGTAATGTACTTTATAAGGGGCTTAACAAGATTCTGGTGCGTAGATTAAAGGGGTTATGGACAAGATTGTTTCTCCATTTCAAGCCAGCTTTGTTCTGAGATGTAATATCCAAGATAACTTAATTATTGCTAAGGAAATTGCTTACATGATGCAAAGAATGAATGGAAAGAGAAGATTCATGGTTATCAAGATTGATCTTGAGAAAACCTACGATAGGCTAAGTTTGGGTTTCTTAATGAAAGTGTTAGAGGAAATAGAGATTCCTAAAAATGTGGTAAGTATCATTAAGCATTGTTTATATGAAGATGTGTTTGATGTGGAATGGATGTAGAAAGGAGGAGTTTAAGCCAGGGATTAGACAAGTAGAAGACCCCCTATCTTCATTTTTGTTTGTTCTAGCCATGGAAAAATTGTCCCATATTTTAGCAGATTCTGTTGAGAGAAGAAGTTGTAAAACCGGGGGGGGGGGGGGGGGTAAGGATTGCATTTCGCATCTTCTATTTATTGATGACCTATTGTTGTTTTATGAAGCTAGTGAGGAGAAAATAAGTAATTCTCTTAAATTTTTGGATCGTTTTTGTTTGGTGTTAGGGCAGAAGACTAACACAAGTAAGACTACTATTTTTTCTCTAAGAATGTTGCTAGATACAAGCAAAATATTATTTGTAGCATGAGTGATCTTCATCACAAGGAGGAGTTAGGGAGATATTTGGGGGTGCATATCACTCATAGGCAAAAATCCAAAGTTAAGTTTCTATATATGATTGTCAAAGTGCAAAGAAATCTTATTGGATGGAAGTCACAATCTTTGTCACTAGCAGGGAAGCTCACTTTAGTCCAATCAATTGCATCCTAAATTGTGAATTTTAAAATACAACATGTGCATATTCCAATTAGGGTGTGCAATAAGATAGAAAAGCTCCAAAGGAATTTTATTTTGGGATTGAATGAGGAAAAAAAGAAATTGCATGCGATATAAGTTGGGAGAAGTGAATCAACTTCCTATAGTTATTGTATAATTAATTTAACATCCCAAATTTTATATTCACCGAATATATTGTAATTATTTGAGAAATTCAATGAAACAGTGAATATTCATGAAATTTGGATCTTATGAATTTTGAAATATTCATATTCATGAAGAAATGAGCAAATAAATTCAAGAAAGGAAATTAGATATCAATGGTAATAGCAAAGCTATAATTTTGCCAATTGAGCCCAAGATTAATTATTTTCCAATTAATTGGAGTTAATTTCAATTAATCAAGGAAAATGTATAATTGGAATATTGTTGAAGGAATAAATCAAGGATTGTGAAATTAGAAGGAATTATACATAATTCATTTGATTGAATTATGGAAATGTTGAAACAAATTTTATTTCCCTTCTCTTCCATATTTTCACCTAGCAAGGAAAAATGAAAGGGAAAATTGATTAATGAAATTAAACATGACAAGTGTCATTATCCTATGGAATATGATTAGTTTATAATTGATTTCCAAGAGCACGTGTCTAATTGCAATTAAATATTGCCTCATGGACATGGTAATCATGATTAATGATGATAATGGTACACTACTTGAGTGCATGGTTGGATTAGTTGGAAGAAAACTTATTTGGTTAGAATAGCATTAGGGAGGATGGTTTTTGAGGCTAACCAAGGAGGAGGAAATTAGTTCAATCCTAATGGGCCTAATGACATAGTTGGAAGAAGATAAGACCATTTGACAAGTGTCAACACAAGATGCAATCTTGAAAATCAAGGGATGAGAGCAATTGGAGTTATTTCATTAAATACATTTCCTTTCCTCTTCCCATGATCATTTTGGCCAGCCAAGAGGAAAGAAGAGAGAGAGAGAGATTGAAGAACTTAGAAGACTTAGAGAGAAGGAGGAAGAGGCTTATGGTAAGATTGATTCTCTTAAGCGTTTCTCTTGTCATTTTGCTTAGAAACCTCTCTAAACTACTCTTCTTCATGAAATACATGATTTTGAAGACACATCTTGAGCTCAAGGAGAGATAGAGGAGGATTCCTAGTGAGAGAAAATCCAGGATCTCAAGAGGTAACTTCACAGATCTTAGATCTATACTAGTTTGAAGTTGTTAGTGATTGTTGTTGGATTTGGTGATTTTTGTCAAGTTTGTAAATTTGGAAAAGCCCTAACTCTAAGGGGTTATGCTACTCAAATTTCTTTGAATCATGGTTAAGATGCGTTTAAATGAGTTAATAAGGGATTAGAAGTGGAAATGTACAAGCTTTGGAAGTGAAAACATAAAAGTATAATCTTACTTTTTTCTTGAGAAACTTTCAGCTAGAACCAGAACTATGTGTATGAGTTGGATTTTCATGAAATAGATGGTTCCATTGGATTTATTAGGCAAAAATAGGTGGGGTTACAATTGGTCATGTTTTCAGAAAATGCCGAAAAAGCATAATTACGAAAACACCACTGAAACCCTTAATCGAGGCTGTCAAGGGTATTTCTGTAATTTGACACTGAATTTGGTAATTTTGAGCCTGGAATGAATTCCTTGGGTGAAAATATGTCAGGATAGCCCTAGTCAAAATTTTGGAAAAACGTGCCATCAGGCCGGGTATAGCAGGCTGGGCCGGGGTCCTATTAGCATTTTGGTAAATTTTTACCATAGATTAATATAATGACAATAAACACTATGGAAGAGTCTAAAATGATACCTAGATAGGTTATGACCTATTTCTTTTTCATTTAATATTTTAGGACCGAGTCAAAAGGCGGAAGCAACACGTTTTATGAGGTACACTAAAAAGGGATTGAAAGAACTTTGAGGTAGGAACATTATCCTTCATACATCATGCCATAGTTATGTGATTGTGTGGATGCCATTGTTTGTAAATGCGCTTTATTAATTAATATAGTTTGCCTGGAGAGGGGCAGTTAGTGCCAGGGTCTACTTACACTAGGAGTTGGCGAGAGTCCAACCAGTGTTGATTGTAGGGCTGGGCCCTACACATGTATACATAATAATGGTGTGTTTATACTATTCATTAATTGGTGCATAACTTAGCGCATATCATATTTACTTTTCACATTTTCTATAAACGATAGCATGTTTCTACGGGGATTCTTCGGAATCTCACCCTTTTTTAAAAAAACATCCCAGCGGGTACCATTAGGATGAAAGGTAAAGGTGCAGATATAGAGAAGTGATTAGCACCTATCTCAAGGCAAGGTTAAAGATGGTGGTTATAATTAGTTTATGTTTATGATATTTTGCGGAATCCTGTAATTATAGAATTTTCCGCTTTATTTTGTATTTTGTTTACGAACGATGTTGGGATTGTAAATGAATACTTTTATCAGTATAATTGTAATTTTCTATGTACCCATGAAATTCCATCTTTATTACTTTTCGATTATCGAAATGGAAACGGGTGTTGACAATTAAACATTTCAAACAACTTTTCAAAACATTAAGTACTGCTATGGTAGTAAACAAAGAAACCAATACGAAATACTACCATAGTTAGAAAATTTTCACAAAAAACTTTGAAAAGGTCAACCATGAAAGAAAGGCATAAAACCAGACAATAAAAGTCCACCATGATTAATATAACTTCAACTTTGTAATAAAGCAATCAAGGCCTTATCATGGGATAATTGACTCTACCACGGTAGGAAAAGCTTTAACCATATGATTGACACAATATAAGCATAATTAAAACAATTCACATCTAGGCTAGGCCATTTGAAACCCTTAAT
Source organism: Inga leiocalycina (assembly GCA_963242795.1). Taxonomy (NCBI): domain Eukaryota; kingdom Viridiplantae; phylum Streptophyta; class Magnoliopsida; order Fabales; family Fabaceae; genus Inga; species Inga leiocalycina. The sequence goes on from OY725328.1 coordinate 29,985,717, forward strand.
GTAATCATAATCACTACAACCCATCATAACAAAGATATATCTGCATATGAATGTTTAATTTCATTTCATACACAAAAACATTCAGGCACAGCCTATAATAAAGTAGCCATAACAAGAAAACAATGTATCAAAAGTGCTCCGCGAACAGTACAAATCCTAGTATGCAGTGGAATATTCAAAATATGCTACATATACCAAAAAGGCCCTAAAGTTCAACAATATATATTAGACTATGCTCATGTAACTAAACAAGGCATATGAGATTGATCAATCCAATCAAGTCTCAAATGCCTTGCCCTTGGTATCAGTACATGAGCTCTCTCTTGTAAAATAAATAACCATGGGATGACTCATACGAACCTAGTAACCACAATTCCAATTTAACCAATATGTAGGGAATGATTATGAGATAGTTAAATGGCCACAATTTACATTTATATAATATAAAGTATAAACAATTTTTCCAGAAATAATACTAGTTCAATAAATAATTGGGTTGTTGTAGTAAGGTTGTTGCCATGTGACTTAAAGGTCACAGGTTTAAATCCTGAAAATAGCCTCTCCAATTATAGGGATAAGGTTGCATATATCTATCGCTCCTCAGACCCCACCTGGTAGAAGCCTTATGTGTAATGCCCCAAATTTTGATTACAGGCTAATGATGATTATTGAGAATAAATTGTATATTTAAATTTGAGTTATTATGTGTTTTGTCGCAATTTAAGTAAATATGCCAAAATCAGTGGAAGAATGGAAAATTATCGGGTAATTAGTTAGTGATTAATAGAGAAATTGATTACTAACTAAGAGAAATGAGATGTGTGACTAGATGGCTAATGAAGTGGTTAAAGTAACTAATTAGTTACTTATTTGAGGAGAGCTAATGAGATTGTGACATGTGTCAAGTGGGTATGAAGAGAGAGTGTGGGAGAAAAGTCAAATACCCTATTATTTTATTGTTTTTCTCTCTCTTCCTCCCTCCCTTTTTGCTGAACAAGCATGGGTGTGTGAAGCTCATCATTGCTTCATCCCCTTCACACTTCCATCTCATTCATCTCTTTCATTCCCCTCTCTCTTGTTCGACGCCATTGTTGCAGAAGAAAGAAGAGGAAAAGCTTGATTTAAGGTAATCAAATGACTCCAAATGCCAAAACTCTCTTCCTTAATATTGTTCCTTGGCTTGAGAGCTTCATTTTTATGGTTCTAGATTCGCCATTGGTGGTAGTTTGTGGCATCAAGAAAATCTAGAAGTTAGAGAATCAAGAAACCTCTTTGGTAAAGTTATAGAGGTGAGTAAGAGAAACACTTCTATATAAGTCTTATGGCATTTGATTTAACTTTGAATTTCTGGATTTATTGCCCTATTTTTGAAAATATGGGTTATTGGGTATTTGGCATGTTGTTGGTATGGAAATGGGTGTTTTGGTATGTGTTTTGGATAGATAGATTGATTTGAGATTGGAATAGTATGTTTGGAGATTTTGAAATTTTGGTGTTGAGTGTGACCTAAAACCAAAGCATGATAATGGAATAGAAATTTGGTAAATTTGATACTTTTATGTGATTCCTTGGGTGAAATTATGTGGGGATAGCTTTTGTTGATGCTTTGGGATCATTGGCAACACTTGGGTAAAATCTGGAAATGCTATCAGTTTTTCTACATTTTCTGAATTCTGATATGACTCACTCAAGTAACATGGGGTCTTATTGAGTGAAGCATGATACCTTCATTTTTCCTTCAGTGTTTATGTTGTGCTTCCATGTTCAAAATCCAAAAGTATTGTCTCACTTGCGAGTGTCACGGGTTATCACTCGGGTGAGCCTTGCCCCACGCGAGTGAAGATGTATCTGACATTGTGAACTCTCATCTTGGGTTGTGACTCGCGATCCATTTTTTAAGAGTAGGCCTTAGCACTCGTGAGTGCTAAGATGTCACTCGAGTGGAAATATCCCTGCTCAAGTGTGATTCTTCTCTGAAAGTTTCTTGTGCTCTCGGGTAAACACTTTCTGCACCTCACTTCCTAGAACTCCGATGAGCATTTGGCTATCACTTGAGTTTTACTTCCAGTACCTGAGTGCAAGTTCATCATCACCCGAGTGAGGCCTTCTTTACTTGAGTGAAATAGTGAACATTATGTTCTTATGCTTCTAAAAGGGGATCTTTGGGATAGTTCTTCCAACCCTTTAAGGCTTTGATAGAGGTATTTGTAGCTTCCTAAAGAACATGAATGATAACCAATTTAAGTGATATGAAGTCATTTGAGTATTGGAATAAGAGAATAACACATCGTCCCTAATTATGAATTATAAGATTCGACATTTGCCCTATTCGGGAGAGACCAGTGCCACAGCATGCAAGGAAGGACCAAGGTAGTGACTTTTCTCTCATGTTGTGTATAATGCTTGGTAAGCATGACTTATCATTATTGTGTTGTGAAAAACTCTTTGGCATGAGGCCATTGCGAACTTGTGTATGTGTTATCGGCCGTAAGGCATTATAGCGTGAGCAGTCGTAAGGGGTGATGGTTACCACACCTACCCCTGCCATTGCATCTTCAGCTATAATTGCTGAGGCTGTGTTATAGAAACGTGGATTCCTATTTGATTATCCAGCTAGTGTGGCTATGCGTATGTCAAATATTTTATATGAATCCCAGCTGTGGTGATATATGTGATATGAACATGAGGTTGTGCAATATAGTGTGAGCACTTCAACGTGAGCAAACGTAAGGGTGACGCAAGTCATACTTGTCCTTGCCACTGTAACTGCCGTTGTAGTTGCTATGTATGTGTGATGATTTGCTTTCATGCTTTGTGATTGTTCATACTATGAGTGATTTGTTACTACGGGGATTCCTTAGAATCTCACTCTCCCAAAAACAATTTTTAGACGGGGCCAAAGGATCTAAAGGAAAGCGGGTGACGAAGAGTGGATAAAGCTCTGGGCAAGTAGTTTATTTTGGATTTTTGTTATCATTTTGGATAATTGTATATGGTATTTTGGATATCTTGTTGGGGAAACAATTGTATATGGATAATTTTGTGTAATCCCGTAGGTAAAGGAAAGCTGATTTTTAAAACCCTTAATTGATTAATAAAACCAGAGTGTGTCAGGAATTTACATTGTACTATGATATTTATAAATGGAATCAATATGTATAGGCCATTTGTGACGTTTGAATTGTGGATATGAGACCATTGTGAAAAGGTTTAGAAAAGTTGTTGAAAACTCTGATTTTGGGAAATTTACTTTCATTAAGTCTTAAATCATTTTACGGTCTCTAATTCCACACAATCACATATTTATGAACTTAATCTCGGTTTTAGTAAGAAGGGGGTTACATTATGCACTGGACCACCCAATACTAGTTCAAGAAAAAATTCAACATGTAATGAACTCCCTCAACCATCCTTATAACCTCCTTATAACTGCTGACATAACCTATAATATCCTAAATTTTGGGATTAAAGGCTTGAGAATAAGCTTAAACAAGTGGACTGCTAAGCCCCGGTTTAGCAATAGTCCCAGGAATGAGGATTTGCTGCCTGTGTATTTTTCCAACATAACAGTCTAGTTGTGTGACATTTTTAAATAGGAAAATGATGTCCAATGTCTATAATATTTTCTAGTATAAAAGTAGACTTATCAAACTTTAATTTGATAGGTCATATAGGTCATTTGGAGTTGTACATAAAGAGTTATGCATTTTTGAAGTTAGTCAAGTAAAACTGGCAATTTTTAGTGGCAACGTCTAAAAACAATAATTCTGGGAATTGTGAGCTTCCAGTTGGCTAAAGGCTATATTTTTCCTTGAAAATATACTTAATAAGGGTCAAATTTCCTTTAGAACCACACCAATTAGACATTTGTACAAATAGTTATGAATTTTGAAAGTTTGACGGAAATTTTGCCTAGTTTTCCAGCAAGTGTGAAAATAGAAATAAATGTAAGGGCAAAATAGTCATTTCATCAATAAAGCAAATAGCCATTTATTTTTCCCTTTAATTGGGATAAATGTTGGCTACAATAGGGAGCAAGAAAGTTTAACTAAAGTAAACCAACCATAGTTGATTAATTAACTACTTGCTTTCAAGGAACCATAAGCTCTTGACACTTGGCACATTGGGGGCTAAGTATTTTTGTTTAAATGAAGATAATTATCCAACACTCCCTCTCTCTTATAAATTTCATCCAACTACCCTAAAATAGAGGGAAAATGAGAAAAAAACATAAGGAAATAGAAAGAAGAGAGAAGGAGAGTGAATAGGGGAAATTTCTAAGTTTTGGAGTCGATTTCACCCTCGATTCGGCGTTTCTAGCTTCAAGAGTCTTCTATAACGTTGTTCCTCTTATGGAGAGCAACATTTCTATGGTTTAAGATATCCAATCAGAGGTGTTTAATTTTATATACTTAGAGGAGGTACTGCCGGAATCAAGAACAAATCACAAATTCGAGTTTCGGTAAGCGGATGCGTTGATTTGAACCAAATATTCTGTGATCTTATTTAGTATTTCTTAAGATGTTCAAACCCTCAATTTCAGCTAGAGCAAGCCTTTTAAGTTTTATGTTCATATGATCATGATTTTGAGGTTAAAAGAGGTTTTATGATTTTGGAAGTTGTGTTCAAATCTACCCGAATTCATTTTCTGGAGCCAAAGAACTTGCAATGTGTTTTTTATTGACCAAACTTGGTCTAAATGCTATAAAATTTTACAAGATTAAATTAGACATCCTGGGCTTTAATTTGATGGTATTATAAGCCATTTGGACTAATGGATTGAAAGTTATGCTTTTTCAAAGTTTGACCTTAATTCTGGAACAAAATTTGTAACAGTCTAAGTTTGATGAATTTCTTGAAATTTTGTAGTTATAATTGATACTCTATGATATTTTTCACTGAAAGTAGACTTAAAGAAGGTTACAGAACTTTGAACCACTCCATTTGGATATTTGTAGATTAAGTTATGAGTTTTGAAAGTTGAGCCAAGAAACAGAGGATTTGTTGGCCGCGGCCTAAATGTTTCTAACTTCCCTTGGCTGCGACCAAAGGATTCCTGACCTTAGCCAAAACCCCAAATTCCAGGATTTCATATTTTTTGGAAAATGTCATATTGTTTAGCCTCCTTAACTTCTTGGTCATTAATATACACTTCCAATGACTCTCTATCATGTCTCTAATGATGTGATTAGATATATAGGGTCATGAAGTGACAAGGAATGAGCATCTTCCATGGTTGGAGTCAAGATACAAGAGGAGGACTCAAGACAAGAGGAAGGGAACTTACCTTATTAGCATGTATTTGATATTTCTACTTGTGTAGTGATGTTTGTGATTGCCTTACTTGATTATGTAAAGCATATTTGAATGATAAAGCTCTGTTTTTGTTTATACTGTGGCCATAGTTATGTTGCTTGAAACATTGAGCGTGCAAAAATGTCATTATGGCACATGCATCTAGTTAAAGCTTACATGTCATGAACATAGTTTATATCTTGCATGCATTATGGTAACTGTTTCCTACTGATATTCTAGTTAAAGCTTACATGTCATGAACATAGTTTATATCATAGGAGGCGTGCTAAGAAAGAGAAGAGGACTGCACATAGAGAAATGCTGTAGTAGAACAAAGATGAAATGATGTCTGCATTTCATTGTAATGGGTTTAGACACCCTAGTAGCCTTATGCGACTACATTAATTGTAATTATTATGTACAATCCTTGCGAGGAATTTTTTGTAATCAAGCACTTATTATTAGCATTTTTATGCTATTTCTGTGTGCCCACCGAACTGTTCACAAGTACTTTGAAAATTCGGAAACAAGATAAGGACCTTACATAACCCATGGGCTACAACACATAACATGATTCTATGACAATATTGCACCAAGCTCTCCAATAATGAGTTGTAGCCTGGTTAAAGGCTATAGAACTCGTATTGGACCATGAGTTCCCTTTCATTTGAATATTGAAAGTTGTCACATCCCTTGAGCTGATCCTTAGTTTGACTAAAGGAAAGGTGATACCAAGGGCCCTGAAAATATTAAATCCATCCACTTTGCGCACAATGGCAACTATATACCACATGGCATAATCAATCCTCCCTTAATCACAACTCAGCACAATCTTGCATACTTCAATACGTAATTTAACAGCTCAACACCACAAACTTCATCAATAATTTATTTTCCAATTAATATTCAATACTATGCATCAACAACATTAGAATCACAAGGTAAATTATTTAAGGCCACTTAATTAAAAATTTTACTCAAAAATATACATTTCACACACACACACACACACACACACACACATTTTTTATATACAAATACTATAACATATATCATTTGAAAATACCAAAATACACTTATAATCACCTAAACAAGCATACAAGGTAAATTGGAAAGTGCTTACTTCAAGTTCTTGACACAATAAGTAAACTTGAGAGAATTCAAGTCTAGCAAGCTAAATTCAAATTTACTCTATAGTAAATATATAATTATATGTTAATAAGAATAAAAGAATGTTAACTAATACAATAATTAAAATTAAACTCCTATGATTAGCCCATTATAATATCCTTAGAAAATGACAACAATTTATCTATTCCTCAAATCATCCCATAAAATCACAAATCCTAAAATTTCTTAACTCTATTTCACTCAATAACATCTTTAACAATAATACTTTCATCCAATCACCTAAAAATTCCCAACAGTGCTCACTTTAATCTTTAGTGCCAATACCATAAATAAACTCTCCCTCAAATCATCATAATAATCACATTTCTTTCTTTCACAAATAATTTCCAATTCAAAAATATGTTAAAGAGTGTTTGGCACCTACAAGGAAGTTTGATGAGTATGGCTTAAGGAGGGTATCGAGGGAAGTGAGATGGTGGTTTCCGACTAAAGGGTGGGTGAAGTTGAAATTTGATATGATGGAGCTGCTAAAGGTTCCCCTAGGATGGCGGATTGTGGAGGTGTGTTAAGAAAGGAGGATGGTAGGTAGCTTTGTAGTTATGGTATGAATCTAGGTTGTTGTAATGTGCTCACACAATGAAAATTTTTTTCATTTGTAATGGTTAAAATAGATTATTGGAAGGGTTTATGACCGCTACAAATGTACTACCAAAAAAATGTGATTTATTAGCGGTTAAAAATGGGTATTAGTAGTGGTTTTAACAGTTACGAACAACATTAGTAGTGGTTAGCAAAACCGCTACTAAATCGTATGTTACAAGCAATTTTGTAGCAGTTATATAAAACTGCTACTCAAGGAAAATAACCGCTACACCCTTTGTAGCGTTTACAAAAAACCGCTACAACATCCCCATAAACAAAAATTTTTTTCAGAGATATTTGTAGTGGTTATATAACCGCTACAAATATAAAAAATTGAAAATTTGAAGGCGGGAAAAGAAAAATGGCATTTTCTTCAATTTCGTAGCGGTTAAGAAACCACTACTAATTTTGAATTTTTATGAAATTTGTAGTGGTTATAAAACCGCTACTAATTTAATGAAATTCAAATTTAGCACCAAAAAATTTAATTTGAGTTTAAAAAGGGGCGTTTGTTAGTAGCGGTTTAATAACCGCTATGAATATTTAAAACTTTTTTTAAAAATATACAATCATTTGTTTCTGTTCTTTTAATATTAAATTAATTAGTTTCTTTTTTTATTAGTTTATCTAATTTAATTAGCTTATTAATAAATTAAAAGGATAAAAATTATATTAATAATATTATTAAGGATACGTAGGTAATAAGGAATTATTAAGTTGTCTAATATAATGTAATTGTGTATGAAAAATAGATGAAAATGAGATACAGCTCTAATATATCTGAAAAAAAAATGGTGAGAATAAATTTTATATAAAGAAAAGAAGTATTGTAAAAAAAATAAAAAAAACTTGTTACCATATGTGATCGTATTATTCAGCTCCTCTATTCATACAAAAGAAGTTGTAAATGAGAGAAAATGAAAGAAAGGTAAGGTGAAAAGAAATTGGAGAGTGTTTGAAATATGAGTTGTGGTAAGGGTATTTATAGGGATCCATGTACTATTTGTAGCGGTTAATATGTCGATTTTGTAGCGGTTTTTATTTAGTAGCCGTTATTGTTACTTTTGTAGCGGTTTAATAACCGCTACAAATATTATTTTATTTTTTTTTAAATTTTATTTTTAAATTTTTTTTCCATTTTTTTTAATGGGAAAAGCATAATTTGAATTTGATCACTCATCGTCGCCATCCCTACAGAATTATGTAGAAAATTATTGTTATGGATGTTTTATTAAATTTAAAAAATTTAATTTAAATGACGTGGACGTAAAAAAATTCACCGCAGTAGAGGTAAATTGTCATCACCTTCAGGGAAGTAGTTTTCAAAATCGGCTGGCTGAAATGGCTCACTCTCATAGGCGATGTTATCGCCTTCACCCATGTCATAAAGGTCTTGTGGCTTTAGATGAACGACCATGTGCCAATCCCTGTGCCTCTCATCCTCGATATAATAAACCTGATGTGCCTCTGAAGCTAGAATATACGGCTCATCATCTTGAGAAATACCAGTATGAATCGGCCGTGAGAAATTGAGTGATGTGATCCCTAAGTCGTCAGTTGTCAGTCCCCAAGAAGTAGTAGTATTTGCCCACAAACACTTGAACAGCGTCACGGTGAAACGGCCTTGATAATTAAGTTCGACGACATCAAGAAGCTTGCCATAGTAAGGGACGGCTCCGAACTGCATGTTGGCATCACTACTGCTCACATAACTCCTTCTCCTAAATGTGCCATAAACACCTGAATTCTGAGTTTGCAAGCCTTGATCCCGTGAAACTGTGCAAAAATTAAAACCATTGACATTGTATGCTGTAAACTGTTTTGCATGATCAAGAGGGCCGATTGCGAGAGCTCTGAAATCTGGTGAGTGTGGGTTGTGGTCATTTAGTATTCTGCAAGCAAACCAGCTCGGGAATTCTCTGTGGACCCTCCTATCAACTTCCAAGGATGTCTGTGTACGGATCTTGAGTTGACGCTTCACATGACTTCTGAATTCCCTGCAATTAATAATGGAAAGGCAATAGTGAAATGAAAGTGAGAAATGTTACGAAAGATATAGATCGAATAACATGTGAGTGTACAATTCTTACTGTATGAAAGGTTTAACTTGAGTGCAATTAATCAAGACATGTCTATGTGCTTGCAACTTCTCAGTTGCCGTTAGTTTGAAGTTCTCAGTTACTTCAACTGGTTTACCAACACGAGGGATAAATTCTCCTGATGTTGGCGCAGGTTTAGGACAATCGTCAACACGAGGTAGGCGGTTGAAAGCCATCTCAAGATCATCAAAGTACCTTGAGCAAAAATATAGCACCTCATCCCCTATATAGCCTTCAGCTATAGAACCTTCTGGCCACGCCTTATTCCTTACGTAAGATTTTAATTTCCCAAGGAACTTACAAAGTATAGATGAGAAAATTAATATAAAATACTGAAAAGGACGACTAGCAAACATTAAATACGGAGAATAAAGCACATATTTAAAATGAGTACCTCTCAATCGGATACAACCAACAATATTGTACTGGTTCAGTGAGCTTTGTTTCATGAACGAGGTGTACTGTAAGGTGAACCATCACAGTAAAAAAGGATGGAGGAAAGATCATCTCCAAATGACATAGCGTAAGAATAATTTTGGACTACAGCTGATCAAGCTCCTCAACGGTCAAAACCTTAGAACACAACTTTCGAAAGAAAGAACAAAGTTCCACCAAAATGATGGAAACATCGGGAGGAAGTGTATTCTTTATAGCTAGAGGGAGTAACTGCTGCATAAGAACATGTGAGTCATGACTCTTCAGGCCATCAACCTTTTGAATCTGCAAGTTAACACATCGAGAAATGTTGCTTGAATACCCATTAGGAACTTTTAATTTCTTCAACGTCGCGAGGAAGACTTCCTTATTCGATTTTGTGAGGGTATACTTTTCCGGTTGAAATCTGTCATGCTCATCTGGCCAAGCGTCTTCACGAACTCCCATGTCGCGTAAACCTTTCCTCGCTTGAAGGTGATCTTTTGTCTTGTGGGGTTCGTTAAGCAGCATATACAGCACATTGTCACAAACATTCTTTTCAATGTGCATTACATCAACACTGTGGCGAAGTAAATTAGATCTCCAATATGGAAGAGTGAATAAAATACTTATCTTCTTCCACTGCTGAGGCGCCGAAGTCCTGTGCGTCTTTTGGCGAGTTTGTGCTGAATCATCGCTTTTTCCAAACTCGAAGTCAACATGCTTAAGCTACTGTAAGATATCTATACCGGACAAAGTCTGAGGTGGTCTTCTTTTTTCTGGTTTCCTATTGAAGCGATTCCGTTGCAATATGAACTTATGCGTTCTATCGAGAAACCTTCGATGCCCCATAAAGCACCACTTTCGGCTGTGGGGAAGGCGCACTGCGTCAGAGTCAAAATTGCAAGTTGGACACGTCGACCCAGTATGCACATTCCAACCAGATAATGTGTCAAGGCCAGGAAAGTCACTAATCGTCCACATCAAGGCTACATGCAAGTTGAACAAAGTCTTGCCGTAAGCGTCGTACGTCTCCAAGCCGACATTCCACAGGTCAAGCAATTCCACAATAAGCGGTTGGAGATACATATCGACGTCATTGCCCGTTGCCTTTTTTCCTGGAATGATCATAGACATAATGAAAGAGCTTTGTTTCATACACATCCAGGGGGTAAGTTGTAGGGAACTAAGACTATCGGCCAAATACTATAACTTGTGCTAAGATTCCCGAAAGGATTGAAACCGTCGGTCGCCAACGCAAGCCAAACATTTCTGGGGTCAATCACAAAATCTGGAAATTCGTTGTCAAATGTTTTCCAAGCAGCTGCATCCCGGGGATGCCTTAATTTACCGTCTTCGTTGTTATCAACGGCATGCCACCTCATGTGCTCCGCAGTTTTAGATGACATAAATAATCTTTGTAGGATAGGTTTCAAAAGGAAGTACCTGAGAATATTTGCAAGTTTCTTCTTCTGCTTCTTCCCCTTCCGAATTGTCTTGTACCTCAATGTGTGACATCTCTTACAAGTCTCTCTGCTGGAATCGTCTCCCCAATACAGCATACAATCATTTGAGCATGCATCAATCTTTTGATAATTTAACCCCAACTTGTTGATAATCTTCTTGGCCTCGTAGAACGTTATGGGAATCTCAGCGTTGGGGGGAATGCATCTTGTAATAAGTTGAGCAACATCGATATTCCCTTATCTGTGATCCCACACAAGCACTTGATATGATACAATTTGATCAAGAAAGATAATTTAGAATATTTGTGACAACCTTGATATAAAGGACGATCTGCTTCATCCTTCAAGCTGAAAAAATCCTAAGCTGCTTCATTCCTCATAAAAAGCGGCTCAGAACTGTGCACTTCTTCGTTGAAGTTGTCGCCTTGAAATCCAAACGCATCACGCACAGCATCATTCACAGGATCATCTTCATCTACTTGAACGCCTACTTGAGAACTTCGAGGAAGAGCATCATCATATCTAATGCCAGCCTTCTCACCATGAACTGCCCAGAACATATAGTCCTCAGGGAAAGGCTTCACAAGCAAATGTTCCTTCACAACATTTTGTGCATGCTACTTCTTGAACTTGCATCTTCGACACGGACAGGCGATCTTGCAGTTACAGCTGGCGTGAGTGAATGCGAAATCCAAGAAACTATTTAATCCATACAAATATTCAGGAGAATTGTGAGGCAAAATGATCCATGATTTATCCATAACTACTAGTGAGAGAGAAGAAAGTATAGAGAAGAAGATGAGTGAGAAGAGAATGACGAATGCCAAGAACCTTATATTCTGAAATTCCAACATTTACAATTTTATAGCGGTTCTTAAACATCTATAGTTCTAAAATATTTGTAGCGGTTATATATATAAAACCGCTACTAATTTTCAAGCCGTTGGAATTTACACACATTGGTGGGAAATTCAAAATATAAATGTTGAGTATTTGTAGCGGTTATATGTATACAACCGTTACTAATATTAAAGCCATTGGATAGCAAATTTAAAAATTATTTTTAATTTGTAGAGGTTATACATAACATAACTGCTACAAATGTGCACAAAGGCGGAAAATTTCAAAATTCAAATGATGAGTATTTGTAGCCGTTTTTATTGTAAAACCGCTACAACCGTATATATATTTGTAGCGGTTTCTATTGTAGAACCACTACAAAAATATATATTGTTGTAGCGGTTTTTATTGTAGAACCGCTACAAAAATATATATTGTTGTAGTGGTTTTTCTTGTAAAATCGCTACAACTATATATATTTGTAGCGGTTTTTATTTAAAACCGCTACAAATATATAAATGCTTTATTTTTTTTACATTTATAAATATAAATAATATTGTTGTAATTAATTCATAAATTCAACAACGCGGTCTAATAATATAAATATAATTATATTAAACACAATAAGAATTTAAGTTATGAAATACAAACTCATATATATATATATTTACAAATGTTTCAACAACAAATAAAAAAAAGATGTCCTGAACTAAGTAGCTGGGGGCTGATCATCTGGTGCTCCCTCAGGTGCTGCTGGATCGGGCCGCTGCGCAGAGTGAACCGCACCATCATCATCAGCAGGAGCAGGAGCAGGAGGAGGAGTAATAGTCGCGACGACGTACCGAGGGATAGGGGAACCTGTGGATGCAGCTTGTCCTGGAACAGGCGACTCCATGACCGCTCGAGCATGTTGTTCGCATATCATGCCACTGCGTCTGCTGAGCCTAGATCATATCAGCCTACAACCGTATTTGCTGCAGATGCAGTTGGTGCATCTGCTGCTGCTATGCCATTTGCTGCTCCAAATCTAATCGCAGCTGGTCAATAGACTCGTCTTTCAGACGTCTGACCCCTCTAGAGCTGCCAGCCTTAGAGGCGGCGCTCCTACCGTAGACTTTGCTAGGTCTGGCGCCTATCCCCATCCCCCGCATGCGTCCGGGGTGCTCAGCCTAAGCTAGACCCGCCTTCAATGGAGCCGTCGGGTCCACTGACCCCTGTGACTCCTCAGCCTGGGTCTGTCGCAGCTCAGCCTGCGACTGTTGCATCTGTTCCTGCCATTTTATAAAACAATTACTAATTAGCATTTTTCATTATTAAGTTGGTTTTATAAAAATTATAATAATAAAATTACTTACAATGGCCGCATCTGCCTGCTGAGAGGTTGCAGTCCCGTCACGGTGTCTGTGTGTTATGGCATACAACTCCCCATAGTCCGTCTGACGGTTCTCCTGCTGTGCCTTCTTCTCCTAAAACAATTACAAGGTTCAATTAATTAGTATTATGAAATAACCAACTAAAAGTCAGTGATATTTTGAAAAGTTACCAGCTCGCTGTAGGTGACAGCAAAGGTCTTCGATCCTGTTGTGCGGTGGATCGTCTGCTGCACACAGATCTTGGTGTTTCTCTGAGAAAGCTCCAGGAAAAAAAACAATATTAAATATATTAAAACAATAAAATATTTAAAATTAATAAAGTTCAAATTAAAAATAATTAAATTAAAATTATAATTTAATAATTAACAATTACAAAAAGTATATAAATAATCTAATAAATACATTACCTGCCCCTCAGCGCTCCTCCTGAACTGGACGAAACTCGCCCAGTCGTTCGATGGCACGCCGTCTGGGACGCTCTCAATCAGCTGCTCCAGAGGCATCATCACATCCTTGTCCACCCTGCGGAAGAGACGGTTCCTCCTGTTCCTTTAGTCGTCACCCATCTTCATAAGGGTGTACCTCTTCCGGTTGGCCCGGACGGCAAACCGCAGCTGCAAAAAAATCATTTAAATATCATTAATTACAAAAATCCTATTAAAAAATATTAATTAAATATAATTAATTACAAAAAATATTAATTACCTGAACCACCTCTTCCCAAGCCTGGTCCTTCGGCCCCTTTGGAATGTGCCTCCACGTCCTGAAGTGAAGGGGGAACCGCATCCAATTCGCGCCTAGGTCGTTTAGGAAGCGGTTGAACATGTGACCCCCATTGTCGATGGGCTGGTCAGTGCCATCATTCCACGGCACTATAACTTACAAGGTCAGATCCATGCTATTCACACCGGCCACATCCAGCATCCTTGTCGACACGTTCCCCTGCTCATCTACATAGTTTACCGCACGTTAGATAAATTGTAATTCAAAGTTAACATTTCGAATTTAAATAAATAATTTATTAAATTAAAAATTTTATTTGCCTTAGACCTGCACCTTAAACCCAATGGACCGCTAAAACGACCCTCGTGGGTTGTTCTGCTCCTGAGCCTCCTCCTCATCGAGGAACTGCTCCATCTCCCTGATCCCAATCAGGATCTCGAACTCCTCCTCGTCGTAGTCCTCAACGCTGATATCTGCCCCCTAAACTTAGGCACCTCTGGTGCAGTCGTCTCCTATGGGATCGTCTGTGGTGCCTGTGGTAGGGCCGACTCCTGTGGGGGGATGGGTTGAAATGCCACGGTCGCCCTGCCTTCGCGCTGCCCCCTGCTCGGCTGCTGCCACCCCTCAAATTCGGTCTGGGGACCTCAGGGGCCTTCCCCTTATCCTCTCTTAAAGCCATATCAACTGTAAAAATCCAAAAAAAAAATTTTAGTCACATTATTATGTAAAAATCTAATACAAATACAAATACAAATAAAATACTTGTTATATATGTACCTCAAGTGCAAATACTGAGAAATACTGTAGCAAAAACTCCTTCACAGAGGTTTGAATGCTCAAATCTAAAAGAAACCACTCAGAGAAACCCCAAGAAACAAAATGAGCAAACAGAAAAATGAGGGAGGCGCGCTGCTTAAATAGGCCAGAAATTTGTAGCGGTTATTCCAATAACGGCTACCATAACTGCTACAAAGCACGCAGGGCGCCTTAAATTTGTAGCGGTTTTATAATAACCGCTATAAATTACAAGAACCTTTGAAATTCTGTAGCGGTTATGGCCCAGAACCGCTACAAATACCTGACGTTTGGCATTTTGTAGCGGTTTTGTTGCTATAACCGCTACACTGTTGGCGGGTCTTGGTCACGCCAAGTGGTGGGAATATTGTAGTGGTTTTTGTTTATTAACCGCTACAAGTGTTAGTGGGAATTTCATGCCAAATTTCTAACGGTTTTGTCTACCTAACCGCTACAAAAAATGCTCCTAATCTATCGCGCCACTTGGCACGTACCTTGCCGCTACAAATTTGTAGTGGTTTAGATTGAAACCGCTACAAATACTATAATTTGTAGCGGTTTGATATAACCGCTACAATACCACCGCTACAGAATACCAATTTTTTTGTAGTGATGCTAGTAGTAGCGGTTAAGGAAACCACTACAAAATACACCGTGACAAATGATTTTACAGGAGTTTCTTGGAACCGTTACACATGTCAATAAAACCATTACAAACCTACAACATTTTGTCTTCGGTAGTGATTGAATCAGACACACCGTTAGGAGTCACGTTGGCACTACATTTTATTGCAGTTTGTCTGATCCAACTGCTACAAATGTTTGGTGCCACATTTTGTAGCATTTTATATAGCTAACCGTTAAAAATTATCGAGACTTACCAGCACGCCATTTGGAATGAGTGATACCGTTGCAAATTGGTAGCAGTTTTTTTTAACCGCTACAAGTTAATTGCTAAAAAAAGATGGTTTTTTTTGTAGTGTCACTGTTGAACTCTAGGGAGTTGTTCAAGGTTTGAAAGTGGCTGAATCATTAGCCATTCTTAGAATTATTTTTTAGGGGGGCTGCACCTTTGCTATCCATTTGTTACAAGAGGCTTGGCAACAAGGTGAGTCACCAAACATGATCATAAGCTCGTGGCTTCGGCCTTGTGATAGAAATATGCAAGTTTGTTTCTCGCATACCTTAGGCTTTGTTTGGTTGGAGGCTTTTCTAAGTTAGGTGAGGGTAGGGGAGGGTTGAAGATAAAAAATGTGTGTTTGGTTAGAAGTAGGGGAGGTGAGGGGTGCGAGAATTTCTTTTCATTTAGTGGTCACCTCCCCCATCTTGTGAAACCTCCAAATTTGGGGTTTTTTCTAGGGGAGATAAAATGTGTCCCATTGTGACTAAATTGCCCATGGCAATTTTTGAATATTCCAATACTACCCTCGACACTGTAAACCCTTTTTCCCTCTGGTATTCATCCATTTCTCTCGTTCCACATTGTCTCCTCGCCCATCTACTTCTCTAGCATCATCTCTAGTTGCTCTTCACCTACTGCCGTTGCCAACTCTTGCTCCTCCATTGTCATGATTTCAATCTTTCTTGTTTCTTCTCTCTCTGCTCGTGTTCAGAGCTATAATTATTGATAAAAATCATAGCTGTGAGCATCTAGTATAAATTCAACAAGTCCTAGGACTTTTTGTGAAAGCTGTGTTGCTCAGTTGCAATAGTAAAATTAGTCAGAGTATACTGAATCAAGTGTTCTTGATGCCATTAAAGATCAAATAAGACTACTAGAAAAGTTGAAACAAATAAGGCAATTAAAAAATCTTGATTTGAATTTGTTTCATGCGTCATCTGCTTATGAGTTGTTGCGAATCCTTTGCTAGGCGCCGTCACACCATTTCCATTCAAATTTTTCATTTTAATTTGGCTTTGAATTTGGTCAGGTAATTGTTTGAATATTTGACGCTTTTGAATAAATATTGAGTTTACCTTTATTTTTTTTTAAAATTATTAATAATTTTTGCTTCAATGGTGTGCAATAGGCTACTGTACTTCTGCCTTCTTCATTTTGATTACTAGCGGCTTATATGCTTTGGATTGTTTTGTTGTGCAATGTTGGATTTGGTGTGCATTGGCATTCTATCTGTTATTTTCTTTTCACAAGTTTTCCAGAATTTCCAACTTCTTTTGTTGCTTTTGTTTAAGAAAATCCTATGCAAGGACAAAGAATAATTTTGGTGTTGATCTTGGTCTAAAGACTGGCCAGTTTTGTTTAAGAAAATCCTATGCAAGAAGGATGATGAAAATACTTCTCATGTCATTGCTATTGTAAATATGCAAGTAAAATTTTTCTCAGATGTTAAACGGAAAATTTTCTCCAAACATGGTGATGTACGCCATCATAATTCAAGGTTTGTGTAAAGATGGACATATGATTCCTTTTTTCACCAAACAGGGTGATTTAACAAATGTCTTCATGTGGAAGATGATTATTATTTTTTCTGAATTTCAGTTTGTGACAGGGATCATGTCATTCTTGAGCTTGTAGAGGATGTTTTGCCTTTGGTAATGAAAATCAATTCCTTTTTTCTTTTCAAATTCCATCCACATTAATAGAATTATCTAGTGGTGTTTTTATCAATTAATTGGGCATCAATAACTATTAAGAATTCGGTCAATATTTTTTGTTACCCAATATCTCAAAATGCAAGCAATTGGATCAATAAGTTTTCCTACTACAAAAAATGGAAGCAATAAATTTGGTTATGACTATGATTCTCAATTCAACTAGGTTTATTAAATTTGTTTTACTTTTATTTTTCATGATGGTTGAATTAGAATTTTATTAATAATTTAATAAATAATAATTATTAATAAATAAAATTGTAAAAGAAGAAGGAAAATATATAGATAAAGAGAAAACAATATATTTGTCTACTAATAATTAGCTTCCCTCACCTATCCTTCTGAACCAAATAAGAAACCAAACCTCCTCTCCCCTCTTCTTGAACCAAACAAAACTTATAACCTCCCTTAACTTATTTTAATGAACCTCACCTAACCTCACTTCTATTGAACCAAACACACCCTTAAGGAAGGAAAATCGGTAGCTGACTGGATGGCAAACTACTATTTTAATTGTAGAGATGGGTTAGTTTGTTTTGATAATCCCTTTACAACCATAAATAAACTTATAAAAAATCCCTTTACATCAAGCATAAATAAAATACAATAAATAAACTTAAAAAATATTTGTATTTAATTTAAAAAGGGTTAAGGTGCAAATTTACCAATGAAGTTTTGTCCAATGAACGTCTGGCACAAATATCTTTTAGAAGGGGCAAAAATACCAATGAACAATTAAAAAGGGGCATCCACCACAAAATCCGTTAAATATGTACTAACGCCGTTAGGGGTTTTCTTCTCTTATAATTTAACGCCGTTAGTACGAATTAACGATTTTTGTGATGGATGCCCCTCTTTAATTGTTCATTGGTATTTTTACCCCTTCTAAAGATATTTGTGCCACATGCTCCTCAAACAAAACTTCATTGGTAAATTTGCACCTTAACCCTTTAAAAAATTGAATTTGAATATTATTCTTACTTACATTATTTTTAAATCAATAATATATATTAATAATTTCCAAAAATAAATATGATTTGTTCAAAATACATACATACATACATATATATAAGGGAATTAATAAATAAGCTCATGAGAATCAGTATTAATATATATTAATAATTATGCATCGGAAACGATATCATTATTATGACGACTCATGAGAATCAGTAAATAAGCTCCCAACCAAAAAAACTTCAACAATTATTCTTCGGCTCAGTTCATTCAGTAAAGGACGTATTTACTAGATTGTTTATCTTTTTTATACGGGGTTACTATCTTCGCTCCATTTATTTCTATAAGAGTTCTTACTATATTTTTATTCATTTCTATCAGACTTCTGCTCTGCTTA
This sequence comes from Inga leiocalycina, assembly GCA_963242795.1. Taxonomy (NCBI): domain Eukaryota; kingdom Viridiplantae; phylum Streptophyta; class Magnoliopsida; order Fabales; family Fabaceae; genus Inga; species Inga leiocalycina. The sequence goes on from OY725328.1 coordinate 30,004,459, forward strand.
TTAAACTCACGGAATATTTCTTAGCTAATGGGCTCATACTGTGCAATTACTTATTCCTAGTTCAATTAACATGCTTGGATAATTAATTCCTTCATCATGCAAGTTCTATAGTTAACCACATCAAATGTTAATACAACACATAATAATTCATCAACTCTTCATCCGATGCATCATCCTGCACTCCTTTCTTATGCTCAACTGCCTAGATGGTTGGTCGGGGGAGAGTGAGATTCGGGGGAATCTCAATAGCAAACAATACCAAACATGCATGTAAGATAAATGATAGTGCATGATATACTTGCCTTACATAGGCTCATGTTAACATAATGACATATCTGAATGCCTAATGCTTCACATTTCTTACATATGGCCATAGTATCAATAGAAGACAAAGCTTTAATTATTCAACAATGTTACACATAGACAAGTAAAGCAATCATGAAAATCAACACACACGCATACATATCAATACACACAAGTAGGCTAAGTTCACTACTTTTCATCTTCAAGTCCTCTTTTGTACTTTCTTCCAACCACTAAAGTTGCTTCCATTATCTTTTCTTTGTCATCTCATAACCCTAAATTAATGGCATATTATTAGAGCCATGACAAATAAATGTCCAATGGTCTACATGGGCCTTCAAAAACTTTAAAGGCCTAATCCTAACCCTTGGAGTTCCTAATTATTACATTTATCCCATTAAGTCTTAAATTCGCATAAGACATAAAGCTAACAGATTTTTCACTGTACTTTGAAAAATCATAACTAATTCAACAAAATTACAATTAGGTTGGTTTAAAGCTCAATATGATCCTTATTAAGTCCACTTTAAGGGAAAAATAGTTAACACTGTCAATTACACGTACATATTTCCAAAATTCTTAATTATTCACTTTTGTCACAAAAGTTTACCCAGAATTAATGCCTAACTTCCAATAATCATAACTTTTTGTGTACTTATCTGATTAGTACACATTACCCATCAAATTAAATCTTATTGGGTATACTTTATTCCTAGAAAAATTCATGGATATTGGAATTCATTTGTTTAGACAAAAACACGTCACCATCAGTCTACTACAAAACAACTTTCAGGTTCAATGCCCAATTTTCAAAAATTATAATTAATTCTAGAAAACTTCAAATTAACTGATTCCAGGTAAATTGTAAACTTGTTTAAGTTTAATTTCAAAGAAAAATATCATTTACTAGAAAATGCAGCAACACAATTTTCAAAAATTCATCAAACCTTAACTATTCCAGAATTGGTTCGAGAAACTGGGTCCAAATTTGGAAAAACATAACTTTAAATCCACTAGTCTAAAAATTACATTCTACCTATCAAAATGAAGCTCAAGATGTCTACTTTCATTTTAGAAAGTTTCTTAGCATTTGGACCAGGTTTGACCAATCAAAAACACACCACAACATCACTGCATTCCAGAAAATGAAATTTGGCAGCACTACTCTTAAGTTTCAATTTGTGATTTCTCATTTCTAAACCTTATTTAATACCATTTACAAGACCAAAACACTATGAACTCTAAGAATAACCATATAACTGAAAATTAGGGCAAAAATACTCATTCCACAAAGCTCCACCAAACCACACAATATATGGTTCAAAATGAAGCTCTTACTTACCTCTTGCCTCTTCTAGGCTTTATTCTTTGAGTCAACCACTTTGGGTCTTGATAAATTCTTCAAAACACCTCCTCTTGAAAAACTAAAACCATAGAAATAAAGCTTAGACCAAGAGGAACAAAGTTTGTGAAGACATTTTTTGGCTAGAAAGGTGAGTAGGAGGGTGAAAATTAAGAGAGAAGTCCTTACCTTGCTATTGAACTTTCAAGATTTGGTTTCTCTCTCTTCTTCCTCGTCTTGGTCATCCAAAATGCTGAATAAGGGAGGTGATGATGTGTTTTTGAGTCACTTATTTCCATTCATTATGGGCTGACCAAAATTCTAAAGAAAATGGAAGGCCAAGATCACATCTCACTTTAGTTTGATTTGTTAACAAGGTGACATCTATCTTGATTAACTCCATAAGTGACAATGGATTTTGGCCACTTAACCAAAAATGAGAGAGTGTGTGGAGTGAAAATGGAGCATTCAATTGTCCAATGGTCTTGCAAGAAAAGCACCAAGGTTATTAACCAATGGTTAATTGGGTTTACTTGGTTATCTTAAATATTGGTCTTGTTAGGCCAACTAATTGAGGTTTACTTCAATTAAAACCATTTTGTCTTCCATTTGGTTGGCTTGGGCTGAAATGAAAGAGAGAGAGAAAAGGGAAATCTTGTGTTCAGTGGTTTATAGCTTCTTGCACACAAGGAAGCTAATTAACCAATGGTTACTTGGCTAATTCATTTTGTCTCCCTTCTTCTTTATCCAATGGTTTTCTTAGTGAATTTTCTTGTCTTCAAGTTTCTCTTATCATAATCACTCTTACTTTTTCAAGAGCAAATCCTAGCCCTTAATCTTGGGTTCCAATTTTAACCTTAAGATTAAATGGAAAATGTCTCTTTTGCCCTTAATCATGGCAACATTAACCAAGTTGCCATTAATTCTTTTATTGATTTTGTTTCCCCTTCTTTCTTTCTTTCAAGACACTATTCTTCTTCTCTTTGGATAAAGGAATTGGGTATTTTTCTTTAACTATTTGGAACCAAATCCCATACTTTATTTTCCCAAATTAGTTCCTAAAAGTCATTATGTCTCTTAGACATTCTTGAGACTCTTCCTAACTGAGGCTTAGCAGTCTGCTTGAGTTAGGCTTAATCTCAAGCTTTTAGTCCCAAAATTTGAGATATTATAAAGCATGTTATCCTCTGGGTTGTTGAACATATGGCTCGTTGCAACTGTATGATGTCCAGGGCTATCGACAAAACACTCAACATTTACCTCTCCCTCAGGCAAATCATAGGGGGAAATGTTTAGCTACCTCTAGTACTTGGGCTGCCATTTCCCCCTTGATACTTCGAGGTTGTCTGTGATCCTAATATTTTTTCTTAGTCAATCCAAAGCCGGCACCCCTATGAAGATTGGGATGGTCAGGCCCCAATGTCTTCACCAATACATCCTCATCTGTAGAAAGGCAGCCCCTCTGTGTTGTAACTTCTTAGGACATGGCTTGCTTTGCATGTAACAATAATGTTAATATTGGTAGTTAATTGAAGACATTACTTCCATGAATCGAGACTATTTTTAATATTTACCATTTTATCGATGACCTCCTTTACCTGAGGATTATCATAAGATCCATCTTTATTTTGCCTTGCCACTAACCAAAGTTCATGATGGGGAGGTCTACTACTATCCCTACTCTCAGAAACCAACTTTTCAGCAATCTAAGCATACCCCTTTCACCCTCCCTTGTAAGGATACTTATCGTTCTTTATGCTCCTCCTATTCACCTAGCTTAATTCTACGAAAACACACATAACTCAAGTTAATATTAAATATATACTGCAAGTCTTATGAATTATGAATAACAATTACCTGGAATACTGGGTTGCGACATGAGATGACAAAATTTCTCCAATTATCTAGTTTGATAGTGGACTAAAGATCCACATGAACTTTTATCTCGTTAGCCTCTTTAGGATTATGTAAATACGCCTTTGTTAATGCATGATGGAATATGTATAGTGAATTGCCAGCCTTCTTGAAGACAAATTCCCTAATGTAATCTTTAGTTGCATGATATGCAGACTGCAAAACAAACAATTCAAGTTAACATTTTTTACAAGTACATACAAGTAATTAGTTGGCATATATACCTTACCCTGATATTGTCCCAAATAATGCCTACTTAATCTCTTTGTAATGTATGCCAATTACCCACTATGATAGGAATGTTGGTCCTTACTGTTAGGCCAATGTAGCTAGTAAATTGTAATGGCTCAAGAGGTTGACATTCATTGTTCCATGTCACATGAAATCTTCTCCTCAAAGACTTTGATTGGTTCACAAAATTCAAGGTGCAGTGGCCCCTCTTTACAATATCCTACACTCGTTCTAATGCCTTTGTTGGGGTCTCGTTTCTAGGTGGCGTAGGGATGACATCAGTAGCATTGGGAACATTATCAAAAGTAGAGGTACTATCAAAACTAGGGGCATTATTAGTGCCGTTGGAAGTAGAACTAGCCATTTTAACTAGAAAACAAAACTCATTCAGTCAACCACAAGGAATAGAGCAATGGTTTTCTAGAAAACCACAATGCATGACTAAAGTCAAAACCTACCTAGGCAAGATAAAGTTAAAAATAAGGAGAATGTAAAATGCAAAATACAGAAGAGAAATCATACTTTAAAATAAGAAGAACAGAGCACGTGAAGGAGTGCGACCTAACTAGGGCTCTAAAATGAAAAAGTGACTTAGGCCAATCGGAGCAACTTGTGCAGCTGTCAGACTGAAGTTAATAGAAAGCAATCAAGGATGTGGTTCACTTGGATACGACTATCGATAGGCAAAAAAGTCAACCAAAGTTGTGGGGTTCTAAGGATGGCGGGTAAAGTTCAACCAAAGACAAGCATGTTAAGTATATTAACAAGGAAAGTGAAGAGGGCAAGATAATGGGTACATCTTTTAAAAGACTTGATAAAAATTACTCACAACCATAAGTTTAGAACTCTTATGAAATGTGGTCTTTTCTTACAGTTCTTAATTTAAAGTCGTAATGAACCTTTGAATGAAAGTCTATAGTTTTAACATCACTGTCGTTAGTTATTGCAAACAGTGATGGTGATTTCTTAATAACCATTAGGTATTCGACATGGTATTATGAAAAGTTATAATTTTTACATAATAACTGTTTCTTATTTGACTCTTTTTTAGAAATTTTTAAAGTTGATTATTCAACCCCATAGTAAAAACCAAAAAAACTAGAAAAAAAAAGAAAATGAGAGTTTGCATAAACTAACAAAAAATGCCTAGATTAGTAACGGTTGTTTACTAATAACCATAAAGAGATAATTGTTTTTTTTAATATTTTAAGGTTACATTGCCCTAACGATTAATATTTTTAATATTTAAAAAATAAAAAAGCAGTAGTGGTTTTCAGTTGTCACTACTACTGTTGTCTTCCACCTCCCCCTCCCCCACCCCCTCACTTTGCACATCATTGATGTCTGAGGAAGGAGATGAAGGGTCTAACTGGAAGAGATCATATACAACTTGATTGTGATGAAGGGTGAGATCCAACTTCCTATTCAGACTATGGGTGTGTCTATCGAGACACCTTGTGGAGCATCAAGGCTGGCCAATGTCTGCAGCAGAGCCTTTATTTGAAGAGGAGGAGGAGGAGGTGTAACATTTCAAATTTCAGTCACCAAAATTCCTTTACACCTTTGTGGTATTAAAGGGAATAGAATGGTGAATATTGGCACACTTGAATTAGCCAAGCAATGCAATTAGTGGCCACACGAATTTTGAGCCAACATAAGACACAAAGTCCAATTTTTATCTTATTAAAAAGCCATTTTTGTAGCCCAAAATGGGATAATGGAGGAACACAATTTTTGGATCCAATTAATAGTGATTTTTGGCCAAAAAAAAGGGAAAGAAGAAAGCCTAATTTAATTACAAAAATGTAAGAGCAAAATGGTTATTTGACTAATAAAGTAATACAGCTTTTATTTTTCCTTTTCTTTATGAATATTTCGGCCAACATGAATAAAAGGCAATAGAAAATATTTATTTCTTCATGAATTATGCCTTGTGGGAGGATTATTATCCAAGTGAAGAAAACAGAGTCAAAAGTCAAAAATTTCAACTAAGAGTAATATTTGAGGAGATGGATAATGATAATTCAAGAAGCCATTTTTACTCTTCAAAGAGGACATATTTCATCCAACTAGAAGAAAATAAGAGGAAAATAATACTTGGCCGTAAATGGTGCCTTTGGGAAGCATTTTTAGAAAAGTATATATAAAGAGGAAGAAAAGTCAGAAAGTAAGCATGTGATAATTGAAATTAAATATTAATATTATAAGGAGGTGGAAGGAGATATTTAAAGGCTATTAATCTCTTCCAAAGGCCAACCTTTCGTCCAACATAGAAAAGGAAAGGGAAATGATCATTTGGATATAAATTGAGTCAAGTGAAAAGGATAAAGAAAAGTATAGAAAAAGGAAGAAGCAAAAGCAAAATCACTTGCAAAATTCCATTAAAATAATATTAAGTGAGGAGGTGGATAAGGATATTTTTAAGGCTTCTTATCCTTCCCAAAAGACATCATTTACATCAAAAAAAGAAGAGGAAAGAGGGAGACAAGTTTGAACAATAAGAACACAGAGAAAACACAAGAGATTCAAGAAGCAATCAAGGAAAGTTGAGTAGGAAATTTCATGTGTTATGCCTCCAAATTCATGGAAACTCTCCCTAATCTCTATGCTTTCTTGAATAACATATGTATCAAGGAGAAAATCAAGAGGAAGAGAGAGGGAGGGGCCATGGTTTTGTTAGGCCAAAAAGATAAACAAAGGTAAAGTCATAAAACCTTGCTTTCTTGATTGATTCAAGGTTGTAGTTGTGGTTGTAATTGAATTGGTGGTTTGTTTTGGCTTGATTTGTAAATTGGGATGTACAAACCCTAAGGGCTTATACTGCCCAAATTAACCCTAATTATGATTAATAAGTGTTTAAAGGTTAATTATGGGATTGCAAGTGAAAAGGAAGTGCTTACACTACAAAAAAGTATTGAATTTTAGACGGAATTTGCCACAGAATCAGCTTTTCTAACAGAATTTCTGACGAACCGGATTTCCAACGGAATCCATTCTGTCGGAAAAAGATGCGTTACAAATGAATTTGCCATGAAAATTCAATTCCGTGGGAAATTTTCGGGATGGAAATGATTCCGTTGCAAAATTTTTTGGAAAAAAAAATTTTAAAAATTTTCAAAAATAAATTTTAAATTTTTTTTGTCCGACGGAATTTCATCGCCAATTTTTTTTAAAAATATATAAGTTCCATGTATCCCTCTCCTCTACTCGCTGCAACGTGTCGGCTCCTCAACCTGCCACGTGTCAACACCTCATAATTCTTGAAAGTGCTTCTCCTCCCGTTCGAACCGGTGACCTCTTGGTGCCGACGCCTTCGCGTGCGAGCGTTTGCCAATTGTGTGCCAAATTGAACTTGTGTTATATTATTACATATTATTATATATAATATTAGCATATAAATATACATACATATAATTAAGTATATATATGATAATTCATTATTAATTAAATATAATATTATTAAAAATATTGAAAAATTTAATAAAAACAAAAAAATATATGTATATATTCAAACAAAGAATTTTTTAATTAAAATTAATTAATAAATAATAATTTAATATTATAAATATTAATTTTTAATATAAAATTATAAATATAATATTAATAACATATAATTTATTTTTAAATAAAATAAAATTTTAATTATTAAGGATAAATAGAATTATTTAATAAAATTATTTTTAAAGTAGAAAATTTTAAATATAATATTAATAAATAATAATATAGGTAAAAATATAATTATTTAATAATTAATATTTTAATTTTATAAATATTATTTTTAAAATAAGATTAGATAAAATTTAATTTTTCCCACGGAATTCCGTGGGTAAGTTTGCCATGGAAAATTCTGTCAGAAATTCTGTCATAATTTTCTATGGAAAAAATTCCCTGGCAAATTCCATCAGAAATCGAGCATTTTTTTGTAGTGTTAATTGAATAAAAGCATGAAACTTCCATTTTTTCCAAAAATTCCAAAATTTCAGCCAGCTATGTTTGGGCTGGATTTTGATTGATTTGATGATTCAATTGTGTCTAAAATAGAAAATTGTGTAGGGAACATGTATAATATGATGTGTGAAGGCTTTAGAGTGTGAAATGACAATTTTACCCCTAAAACCTTGAAGTAGTGGCTATCAGGGTATTTTTGTAATTTGAACATGAATTTGGCAAATTTGAGTTCAAAAATGGATTCTACAAGCAAAATTGTGTAGGAATAGCCCAGGTCATAATTTTTGGTAAAGTACAGTTGGACTAGGTATAAAGGGGCTTAAACTGGATTCCCAAGGGCATTTTGGTCATTTAGCAATTTTGAGTCAAGATAACCAACAATATGAGTTTTGAATAATACATGAATGAGTAATAACTTATTTATTGTAAATTTGGGATTTTAGGATCGGATAGTAGTCCGAGCCGAATAGAAAGTATTGGCCCAATAGACAGGCATGGAAAGGGCAATTCAGGTAGTAACTCTGTCTTTCATAAACTATATGGTGGTATATATGTTGTATGTTGCTATATTATGTGATATGAATAATGAACACACACTATGTAGCTGTGGTGTGAGAAAAGCACAAGCACCGTCCCAATAGGAAAAGTACAAGTACCATTCGGCCTAGTGAGGACCAGCTATGATACATAGTGCCTGGGGCATATTACCTAGCTATGGTCTAGGACTCAGCTATGATACATGGACAAGTAGGGGATTTGTGCCTGAATAGTATGCACACACCAGTTTACAGGGTTACTATTATATTTACACTATGTGGTGTATTGCATATATATTTATCGCATTTTATATGATTGATAGCCTATTAATTGAGAATCTTTTGAATCTTACCCTTTCCATAAATGTATAAAGTTTTCAGCAGTAGGCAACGGCTCAAAGGGGCAAAAGCATAATTACCAGTAACGGAAGATTCCGATGCTGATCAAACAAGGCAGTTGGTTATCTGAAGGCATTTTTATTATTTTAAGATTTGTAGTTATTATGAACACCCTGTGGGGGATACCTGTAATATAATTAAGCACTTTATATCAATATATCAATATATTAATGCTATTCCTGTATGCTCATCAAAGTGCGCATTGTTATTCTGCATAGTGTCAAAATAAATAAGAGGTTTGATAGGAGGAAGGGCTTGTGGAGGAGGAGGGTGAAGATGATGATGATGATGATGAGGAGGAGGAGGAGGAGGAGGAGGGCGAGCATGGGGATGAGGAGAAGGTTGAATGGATAGAACTCTCTGGCATCCGACTGTGATGAAGAAGAGAAGGACGAGGTATTGAAAATGTGCATTTTAGAAAAATACTATTAACAAAATGAATACTTCGTTCTAAATTATTTAACTTTATGAGAACTGGTAGTTGGTGTTGGATCGTATGACGTTTTGAAAATGTGCTTTTTAGATTTGTACTTTACATGACGATTGTTTATTATGAAATGTTATTTTTGTCATTCATACTTTACGGTCAATTGACATAACTGTTAAATTTGTATTTTTGTTGATGTAAGGTTGGAAGACGAATTGTTTATTAAGTTTTACATGATGGTTGTTTCAAAAGAACTCTCACTTTTGTCACTAAATAAATGACGGCTATTAACTAAAACCATTATTTTTGTGTTTTCGTGAATTCCTTCTTGTAATATATAATAGTGCGCATAATTAACCATTACTTTAAGCGTTATGTATCCTTGCACGATATTCGCTTCGATATACCTGACGTTTATTAGCTGTAACCATTATGTATTGGATATTATAAATGTCCAAATCTATACTAGTGCAATTGAGCTCACAATTTAAACTTACGTTGATGTCATGAATTTGTTAGAACTTGTGAGTTTACCGTCTTTATTACCATCACCATATGAAGGGGCAGATTAAAAACTACAGGTAAAATGATATCACAACTCCAACTAAACAGATGCATTATTTAATTGAACAGCTGTTTCCAATAAATTCGACCATGGCAGGTCCTTCCCTTGACTTGGCTCCACCAACGTAATAAATTTATGAATATTTCCTTGTAATTGAAATATTGTTAGCACATTTTTAATAAGCAAACAGTTAGTATATAATTAATAGTTTCGGCTGTGACATATTTAATCAATTTGCTGGCCTTGCATACTCCAAATTGTATACACTCAAGGCCTTAAATTGAAAAATATTCTAACTTGGAGTTACAAAATTGATAGCCTGTAAGAAAATGCAAGAATAAATTAAAGCTGCGTGGAGCATTTCATTCCCTGATAATTGTAACCCCCTTCATAATTATGATTCGAAATATGTATTTTAAAATGAAATAGAGACCAATAATAATCAAACTCATTTACAATCCCTTCCTTACGGAAGGGTTTTCACAAATATTTTCAGAGATTCTGCCTTACCCTGGTCTCAAATTCCATAACTCGAATATAATTATCCTGTGCAGTTACATCACATTTACATATCAGAGTATACAACAAAATCCCGGCAACCCTTGGGTTTCATACATAAACTAAAGGTTTATAAATTCCCATTAGGGGATTACACCACTGTCTCCAAAACAACATTTATAAGATATACGGTGATCTCCCAACAAAACATGATATCCAACACCAAAATATAAATCTCCCTAAGGAGCCTTATCCGCCCTTAGTCGTCTCCTTTCCCTTGGAGCCACTTGCCCTGTCTGAAGGTTTGTCAATGGAAAGAATGAGATTTAAAAGAATCCCAGTAGTAACAAATCACTCATACCACATGTAATCACAAAGCATGCAAGAAAATCATCAAGCAGCATCACAACATAAAGCACAGCACGCAGGCTGCCACATATGCACATAATCACATAATCTTATCCCCCGTATTCCACCGCCCTGAAGGCACGGTCCTCCCACCGTCAACACCGATGGGCCGCGGGTGAAGGTTTCACAAATAGCATTTTGGCTTTCACATATAGCCTTACGGCTTTCACATAGTCTCATCCCCCGGATTCCACCGCCCCGAAGGTACGATCCTCCCACCGTCAACACCGATGGGCCGTAGGTGATAGACTCACAAACAATGATCAAACAAACATACCATGTATTACATATAGTATAAGGGAAAAGAGTCACTACCTTGTTCTTTCCTGACGTGCGTCGGCACAGGTTGCTTGCGATTAGGGCAAATGTCGAACCCTATGAACCAAAGTCAAAGACGACAAGTTATTCTCTATTCCAAATTCTCACATTCAAAACACTTAAAGTTGGTTATCACTTGGACTCTTTAGGTGGCTACTAGAAGCCTAAACATATGCCTAAAGGGTTGGGGAGTACTATCTCAAAGACCACCTTTTAGTGTGCATCGTAAAACGTGCTAACCACTGGGCTCACAACTTGGTCCTACAATTCCAAAATACAATTTAGACACTTCCATAGTATTTATGGGGGTTATATGATGCTATTATGAAAATTTACAAAATGCCCCTGGGGACCCGGCCCGGCCGTACCTAGTCCGGCTGTACTTTTTCCGAAATTTTGACATGGGCTATTGGCAGCCTCACTTTAAGGGTTTTAGGGGCGTTTTCGTAATTATGCTTTTTCGGCCTTTTCCGAAAAAGGGACCAACTGTAACCCCACCTAATTTTCGCTCCTGAACTCAATGGAACCATCAAATCATTGAAAATCCAAATCTAACCCTCAGATCTAGCCCTGGCCAAAATCTTGGCATACTTTGGGAAGAATCGATGTTTTTCGGTTTTGGCTCCGTAAACGTGTTCATTTCTACTCCTAACCACTTTATTAATCATTACATTAGGTTACAACTAACATTAAGACCCAATTTGGGCAGCATAACCCCTAGGCCATATCATTTCCAAACTTTAAAACCAATGGCAATCCGGCGAAATTTCACCGATTAAATTGCCCACAGCAGCCAGAATAAGCAATATACGAAAGTTTGGAAGTTACCTCAAGCTCCCACTAGTTTTTCCTCAAGGTGGCTGAAAACCCTAGCCTTAGAACAGCCAAATTTGTGCTCCAAAAAACTTGAAGAACATAGAAGAATAGCTTAGGAGCGGAGTTATACGCGTTAGGTAAGGATTTACCGAAGAAATCGACTTACCGTACAAGTTCTCTTCTCCTTCTCTCTCTAGAATTTCTCACACCTTCTCTCTCTTGTTGCAGCTGAATATCACGGTTTTGGGCTGATGGAGGAGGTGGATGATGATTTAATATAATATAATATTATTTTCTAATTATTTACTAAATTTCCATCAATTTCGGATTTTTACAAAATTCTGGCAGATTTCTGCCCAAACTTTGAAAGATCATAACTAATTCTAGAAAAATCAAACTGAGGTGATCCCAAAGCCAATGGAAAGCTATTTAAGTCCTCTTTATTGGAAAAATATGGATCAGTGCATTTAATAACCTCAAAAATACAGAATTGCTCAAAAGTCCATACTACTCCAAAACAGATTCCAGTTTCCATCCCAAACTTTGGAAAATCATAACTCTTAGCTCACAAATTGAAATGACACAAATTATATGTCCATTTTGTAGCTTGGCATGTGAACTTTAAGACTGGAAAATTTCAGAATTTTTAGACACCAGTTTTCTATTTAAAACGTCCATACAAATCAAATGCCCTGTACAGAGTTTCAATGGACAAGTTTCCAACTTTTGCACAATTGTTCCCAATGGTTCCGATTTCACAATAAACACTCTCCTCACACGAATTTTCACAAGGAAGCCATTGGAATCATTAAAACATCCAAATTCCCATAACTCATTCTCCAAAAGTGTTTATTCAACAATAATTACAGTTACTTTTGAAGTCATTAGCCCTTAATCGCTTTTTGGGATATTACAATAATGACTTATATTCAGAAAATTAGAACTCTTTCTCGCTGGCGTGCCAAAATGAAAAATTATAACTGAGGACACCCAGTAGAAAATATTTATATCTAGAGATTTTATGATAAAAAATTGTTAATTTTAAGTCCTGATATTTCAATTTTTTATTTAAAAAATTCTGGGATCCTCCAAACTGATTTCAAGTAATTTTTTTATTTGAATCTTCAATAATACTTTTTCTACTGATTGTAACAGAAGTAGGCACAAAGTCAGAAATGAAAATGATTATTGTCCATGATTTGACCTAGTCTTTCTTCAAAAGTTTTCCACCAGGAATATTCAAAGCAAAAATAATGGAATTTTCTTTCCTCATTATGCTATAAATTTACACAATCTTGATCCAAACCAAACAAACACAGAACCCATATCACATTCTTTCTCTTTTCCAAAATTCTCTCTTTGGGGATAATCCAAAACTCTAATCCAATCATTCACCATATTATGGCAACTTCTGGAATAACCCAGAGAATAATTCCCACTTCATCAATGCCATCTTCATCCAACTATCAGCCATATGAACCAAAAGCACCTCATGAAAAGCAATTCACCTTAAACTTTTATTGTCCTTTCAACATTCCGCTAAATCCAGAAGCTGCAGCTCTTCGGATGATAAGAAACTTGGGGAATTTAGGGTTATATTACACACTTTTCGTATGGATCATACTCTTCATAACCCTAATTCCTGAACGCAAGGTTTCTCTAATTCTTTTAGTCATCATGAGCTATGTGACAACGTTGTACTTGCTGCTGTTGAGGGAATACCCTAGTTCTTATGTCCTTCACAGAATTATAGACAAAAGGTTTGTTTTGGCTCTACTTGCAATTGCGACCATGATTCAACTTATTATAACAGAAGCAGGAATTCATCTTGGAGTGACTTTAGCATGTTCTATGCCTATTGTTTTGCTTCATGCGGTTTTATGGATTAGTCATCATGAGATTTCAGAGAACTTTGAGGCTTCAGCTGCTGAAGAACTCGCTCCTCTTTCTAACAAAAGTAAAAATGGAGGAGAGGGCCCAGATATGGTGTGAGTTTTGGTCGTTGTTATAATCTTAGAGTTTGTTGGAGATACTACCTTTTGTCTTAAATGTAGAGTCTAGTTTGTAGGATAAATTACACTACAAAATAGTTCTTATATTTAAGACTAAATGAATATTTATTGTTGGAAGATTTATGTTAGTCTTGAATTTTGAGTAATAAATTGAACTCTCACATTTTCTGTGGACCAGCTTGTGCTCTTATTGAATTGAAGAAGTTTTTTTTTTAAAAATGTTTGGGTAGAAAATGTTGCACACATGGTCGTACTATTGATTAATAACAACTGAATGAATTAGTGAATCATAGACCCAATTTAAGGTCTAATCTTTGTAAAGCTTTTGAATGTTGGATTTTTTTTTTAAAAAAATATTTTAAGTGCAAACTCTAAATGTATACTCCCTCCTATCCATAATATAAGTCTTTTTAACTAATTCTTTGAAACAAAAAAAAATGACAGTTAACTTACTAAATATATTGTAAATTGAATAAAAATCCAGCTTTATCCATATCAAATGAGGTTTTGAAAGAGAGAGAAAAATACAAGGAGCCAGATTTAAATAGTAATCATATGGACAAAATTGATAAATAAGAATTAATTAATTTTCATTATATTGTATACTAAAAAATTCTTCTAAAAGTCACTTATGTTGTGGATATGAGGAAAAAACTATTATTCCCATAATTTTTTAGAACTTGAAAAATGAAGAGGTCGATTCAATTACTTCAGGTGGGATTTTGAATTAATCTGAATTACTTGCTTATTATACAACGCGTTATTGAAATTGAACAATTGAATAAATCCATATTTGAAAATACGTAGAAGTTCACTTTATTGAATTTAATTATTTGTCTTTATTAATAGGAAAAAATATAGAAAAAGAATTTTGAAATTGTAAAATCTTAAATCAGGTTTTATTACTAAAAGTTGACAAGGGAATGATAAACTTGATAAGCAATTCACAACTCATTTTTTATGAAATACCTAATTTAAAATTTTACAATTTCAAAATTCTTTTGCTATCTTTTTCCCTTATTAATAAATCGGTCAACTTATCCTTTTATTTTCATGTCATACTTTCAAGGGAAAATTTCAGATAAGGACTACAAGAGAAATTTAATTTTCATTAGCTCCTAAAGAAATCTGAAATTTCAGTGCAGTCGTATGGGGTTGCAGCGAAATTAATTTGTGAAGTATAAAGACAAAAATAACCCTTTCAAAATCAAAAGAGAAACAATCTGCTTTACAAGTGTTGAACACATTATGAACAAATGGAATACTCCGATGAATAAGTGAACTAATTTCTAACAAGAATACATTGGAGCAAAATCAAGTCAAATTCCATTTGTAAGTAACAAAAACATTATGAACAAGTGAAATAATCATCTGAACAATTGGAATTCCACTTTTTCACCATGTATCATCATAAAATTGTTCATAGAATTATTCTACTTATTCACAGGACTATTCCACTTGTTCATAATGTGTTTGCTACTTATAAATGAAATTTGACTTGATCATATATGCTCCAATGTATTCTTATTAAGAAATTAATTTCACTTGTTTAGGACTATTCCATGTGTTCATAATAGTATTATATTTGTTCATGATGCGTTCACTACTTGCAAATCGAGTTGTTTAATTTCTCCTTTGATTTTTGAAAGGGCTTTTTTGTCTTTTTAATTCACAAATTAATTTCACTTTGAGCCCACCAAACTGCAGTGAAATTTCACATTTCTTTGGATTCTAATAGAAATTAATTTACTACAGTGATCCGTATATGAAATTTCCCTACTTTCAATGTTGGAAGAAAAGTCAGTCCAAAAAAAAATGTTGGAAGAAAAGGGAAGAACAAAAGTCCAAGGGATTAATGACTTGACATGCTTTTATGACTTGCCGAGAATATTACATATGTACCAAGGAACTAGGTTACAAATAAGACCCAAAAGTCCTCTCTCTTTTACGCGCATTTGTGGTAACCCACAAACACACATACGGACACAAGCTCATACCCAACACACTCACCCACTTTCACTTGATTAAAAGCAGGCCATTCAGCTCCCTCACAACACTCACAATAATTACATAAACGCCCCCTCCCTCTTCATTTCATCATACGGCCAGGAAATAGAAAGAAAGAAAAGAGAAAAAGAAGAGAGGGAGCCGAGAGAGTTAGACGTGGAATCTCGCCGGAAAGAAGGAAGAGGAGAGCTTGATCCTCACATGCAACTACAGATTCTGGTAAAGGTGAGTCTCTTGCATCTCTACCATCTTTATTTTGAGTGATTTTGGTGATTGTCGTGGGTCATTTGGGTGCTAAAAGTTGTGTATTGCTGGGAAAAGAAATCTGTCACCCTAGAAGTTTGAGTTCAGTGGTTGCATGTCGGTTTGGGGGATCTTTGGGGTTTCTCTGGTTCTGAAATTGGGTCACCGAACACAGACCACATGATTAGGAGTATGTAGGGTCAAAATGGCGGAGGTTTAGAGTCTAAAACTATGATTGCATGTCAATTTATCCACCTCTTTCAGTCGCCGGGAAAACAGGGTGCTCTGTTGGAAGAGAAGCTCAAATAGAGTCCATAGGTGGAATTTTCTTTGGTTTCTTTGAGGTCTTGAAATTTTAGGATGTGTAGTAGGTAATAGAATCAAGGAGAGCACAATTTGGAGTGAAAATCATAGAGTTCTTGAGTGATGAAACCAAACTGTCGAATATGTGTTTTCTAAAGAGTTAGTTAGTCAAAACTTGTCCAATGTTTATAAAATTTGGTAGAGAACTAGTACACATTCAAAGTTTAAAATTATCTAAGAATGTATCAATTGCATATTTGGAGAGAAAGTTATAATTTTTGGATGTTTATTAAAAAAACAGGGCATAATCTGAGTTTCAAGATTTTGACAGTGGAAAAATGGATGAATTTCATAAGGTTAATTAATCTAGTAATTTGTCCATGTGATTATTTTTCCCTTAAAATAGTAATTTATATAGTCATTTATATCTTTCCATTGAATATTAGAACTTAGGAATTGGATGTGTAATTTATAAGTTATGAATTTTTAAAGTTTAGTTATAAAATCTGGGAAAATTTTGAGTCCTTAATAAGGCAGTTAGATTGGTTGTGGATTTTGGGAACGTAGTATTTTTCTTATATAGGGGACTTCAAGAACTTCACATAAAAGCTTGAACCACCTCATTTGGAATTTTCTAGCCTAAGATATGTTTTTTTGAAATTACTTAAAAATTGAGGCAGATTGGGTCTAATTCTAGAATTTCCAGTTTTAAGGAAATTGTGATTAGGAGATAATTTGAGGATTAGAGACATGTTTGAGAGACCAATTTACCCACATTGTGGTAAGAACCCACAAGGGAAGATCCCACGAACCCACAACCAATTCCGAAATATAAACACCCCAAGAAAGCTAAACACAGATCGATGATCCACTTGAACCCTTGAACACGAAAGAACAAGGACCCGAAGTGTTGGAAAAACGCCACAAGGTTGATCAAGCCTTGATAAGTTTGTTAGTTCTAAAAAGAACCCTTAGAGAGAATCCACTCTCAAGAAACAAAGTGCAAAAGTGCAACTTTCATTTATGATTCAAATATGAATTGTGTGTTACAAATGAAGAAGCACCAAGTATTTATAGGGAAATATGTCCTAATTGTAGTAGGTGCAAATCTGAACATAGAAAATACAAAGTCTAATACCATGTGCTAGGAAACCTAAAAGTTTAATACATGAACACAAAATTCTAATACAATCTAGAAGAAAGTTGAAAAATCAAATACAACATGCAAGAGAAAACAAAAGTCAAATCTGCCACCAACTCCTTGTTGATTTTCGCACACCTAACTTCAAGAATATGTAATCAGCAAATTAAGGCTCAAAATGTGCTTATTTAGGCCCAAATGAGCCTCCCATGTGTAGTACTTGGTCCAAGCTCTTTAATTCCAAGTTTGCAAGCCCAAAACTTGATCAATATCTCCATTTGTAGCCCATATGAAGTTAGTGACGTTTTCAGCATTTTTGTCAAGCTTTGATCCAATTGCTACTTGCTTTGTCCAAGTATCTTGCACTAGCCCATTTAATGCTTCCTTAATTTGTTTGGCTCTTGCTCTTGTGATTGGTCCACTTGGTATTTGCAAAGGATCGCTTGAATTTGACACAACTTGTTGGATCGCATCATTCCCTCTCTCCTCAAAAGGATTCGTCCTCGAATCTTCACCTATATCAAAAGGAGATAAATCAGCTACATTAAAAGTAGCATTAACAGAATACTCACCAGGCAAATCAATCTTGTAAGCATTATCATTTATTCTTTCAAGAACTTGAAATGGACCATCTCCTCTTGGAGCTAATTTTGATTTTCTCTGAGCTGGAAATCTTCCTTTTCTCATATGCACCCACACCCAATCTCCAGGTTCAAAAAGAACACGCCTTCTTCCTTTATTGGCCTTGAATGCATAATGTTCATTTTTCTTTTCAATTTGTTGTTTCACACGCTGATGAAGTTGCTGCACTATTTCAGCTTTCTTTTTCCCATCAAGACTTGCTCTCTCATCAATAGGTAATGGTAATAAATCCAGAAGAGTTAGTGGATTAAAACCATATACTATTTCAAAAGGAGAATAATCAGTAGATGAATGCACACTTCTGTTATATGCAAATTCAATGAATGGCAAACAATCTTCCCAATTTTTCAAGTTCTTCTGAATCACAATTCTGAGTAATTGTGATAAGGTTCTGTTAACAACTTCAGTTTGTCCATCAGTTTGTGGATGACAAGCAGTAGAAAATAACAATTTAGTACCAAGCTTTCCCCACAAAACTCTCCAAAAATGACTCAAGAATTTGGTATCCCTATCAGAAACAATACTTTTAGGGACACCATGAAGCCTCACAATTTCTTTAAAGAACAGATCAGCAATGTATGTGGCATCATCAGTTTTATGGCATGCAATGAAATGTGCCAGTTTAGAAAATCTATCAACAACCACAAATATGGAATCCATCCCACTTTTTGACCTAGGCAAACCCAAAACAAAGTCCATTGATATGTCAATCCAAGGTTTACTAGGTACAGGTAAAGGAGTATATAAACCATGTGGCAAGACTCTAGATTTAGCCTTTTTACATGTTATGCATTTAGCACAAATTCTTTCCACATCACGTTTCATTTTAGGCCAAAAGAAATGCTCATACAAAACATCCAAAGTCTTTTTCACACCAAAGTGACCCATTAAACCTCCCCCATGTGCTTCTCTAACAAGCAATTCACGCAATGAACATTGAGGCACACACAGTCTATTTTCTTTAAACAAGTACCCATCAACTCTATAAAATTTAGCAAATGCTTTCTTTTCACACTCAAGGAACAATTCAGCAAAATCAGCATCATTTGCATACAACTCCTTGATATATTCAAAGCCAAGCAACTTAGTATTAAGAGTTGAAAGAAGAGTATACCTTCTAGACAATGCATCAGCAACCACATTTTCATTACCTTTCTTGTATTTGATGACATATGGAAATGTCTCAATAAATTCCAGCCACCTTGCATGTCTCTTGTTCAGCTTACCTTGACCTTTAATATGCTTCAAGGATTGATGATCAGTGTGAATCGCAAACTGTTTTGGCCAAAGGTAGTGTTGCCAATTCTCCAAGGCTCTTTTAAGCGCATAGAGCTCTTTGTCATAAGTTGGATACTTCAAGGCTGCTCCATTTAGCTTTTCACTAAAATAAGCAATTGGCTTTCCTTCCTGCATTAAAATAGCTCCTATCCCAACTCCAGATGCATCACATTCAATCTCAAAAGTTTTGCTAAAATCAGGCAATACTAACACAGGTGCAGAACACAATTTTTCCTTAAGGCCAATGAATGCATCTTCTTGTGCTTTATCCCATTTAAAACCAACAGATTTTTTAATGACCTCAGTGAGTGGTGCAGCAAGTGTGCTAAAATCCTTCACAAATCGCCTATAAAAACTAGCCAAACCATGAAAACTTCTCACCTCAGTTATGCTTTTAGGTGTTGGCCATTCTTTTATAGCTCGTATCTTTTCCTCATCAACTTCTATTCCTTTAGCACTCACCACAAAACCAAGAAACACAAGTTTATCCATGCAAAAATCACACTTTTTCAGATTTGCAAACAGTTTTTCTTTCCTCAAAACATCAAGAACACAATGCAAAGGATCCAAATGCTCATCCAAATTCTTGCTATAAATCAGAATATCATCAAAATAAACCACAACAAATTTCCCAATGAAAGCACGCAAAACATGGTTCATTAATCTCATGAAAGTGCTAGGTGCATTAGTTAACCCAAAGGGCATAACTAACCATTCATATAATCCATGTTTGGTCTTGAAAGCAGTTTTCCACTCATCCCCTTCTCTCATTCTAATTTGATGGTACCCAGATTTCAAATCAATCTTAGAAAAGACAATAGAACCATGCAACTCATCAAGCATATCATCTAATCTAGGAATGGGATGGCGGTACCTTACAGTGATATTGTTGACGGCTCTACAATCAATGCACATCCTCCAAGTTCCATCTTTCTTTGGAACTAGAAGCACTGGAACTGCACAAGGGCTTAAACTTTCTCTAACATACCCCTTTGCCATGAGTTCTCCCACTTGCTTTTGAAGCTCTTTTGTTTCTTCAGGATTGCTTCTATATGCTGGCCTATTAGGAATTGTTGCTCCAGGAATGAAATCAATTTGGTGTTCAATTCCTCTAATAGGTGGTAAACCTGGAGGAGTTTCTTCAGGGAACACATCATCAAATTCCTGCAACAAAGAATCAACAACACTAGGAAAAGAAGAGTTAATGTCATTAGTGTTCAAAAAGGATTCCTTGTAAACAAGGAGTAGCAAGTGTGTTTCATCCAGAGAAGCACTTCTCACTTCACTCTCTTTTGCATAAAAACTCATTTTCTTCTTTTCTTTTCTCTCCTCACTCATTTCCTTTCTCTGGATTTCTTTTTTTGAACTTTCAGATTTTCTCTCTTTTTCACTCTCTTTTCTTTTTTCTCTCTCATTTTACTCTCTTTTCATCTTGAGTTGATCCTCATATACTTGTTTTGGAGTCAATGGAACAAGAGTCACAGGTCTGCTGTTCATTACAAAAGAATATCTATTTGTAAACCCATCCCTCTTGACTTTTCTATCAAACTCCCATGGTCTTCCTAAAAGTATATGTGCAGCATGCATAGTGTAATATCCCAAAAAGTGATTAAGGGCTAATGACTTTAAAAGTGGATATAATTATTGTTGAATAAACCCTTTTGGAGAATGTGTGATGGGAATTTGGATATTTTAATGATTCCAATGGCTTCCTTGTGAAAATTCATGTGGGGAGAGTGTTTATTGTGAAATTGGAACCATTGGGAACAATCGTGCTAAAGCTGAAAACTCTGTCCATTGAAACTCTGTACAGGGCAGCCAATTTGTATGGACGTTTTAAATAGGCAAATGGTGTCTAAAAATTCTGAAATTTTCCAGTATTAAAGTTCACATGTCAAGATCCAAAATGAACATATAATTTGTATCATTTTGATTTGTGACCTAAGAGTTTTGGATTTTTGAAGTTTGCCCAGCGAAATTAATTATTTTCTGGAACAGTATGCAAAGATTGAAATTATGGGAATTTTGTGGTGATTTACAGTAATGGCCAATATTTTTCCTATGAAGAGGACTTAAATATATTTCATTTGGCTTTGGGATCACCTCATTTCGATTTTTCTAGAATTAGTTATGATTTTTCAAAGTTAGGGCAGAAAATCTGCCAGAATTTCTGAGAAATCCGAAAATGGGAAATTAAAAATTATGACATCATCATATTGTATGATGACATCAACATGGAATTAAAACCAATTACACCATCTTCATCAGCCATTCCCGACCCCATTCAGAAAACAAAAGGACGTGAGAGAGAGCTTGGAGAAAAGAGAGAAAAGAGGAAGAAATCTCGCAAGGTAAGCCAATTTCTCCGACGATCTAGCTCCTAACGCGTACAATCCTTCTCCTAAGCTATTCCTCTATGTGAATTAAGGTTTTGAAGCAAAGAATTTGGTGTTTCAAAGAGGCTAGGGTTCAGCCAAATTTGAGAAAAGCTAGAAGGAGCTTGAGGTAACTTCCAAACTTTCGTATATTGCTTATTCTGGCTGCTGTGGGCAATTTAATCGGTGAAATTTCGCCGGATTGCCATTGGTTTTAAAGTTTGGAAATGATGTGGCCTAGGGGTTATGCTGCCCAAATTGGGTCTTAATGTTAGTTGTAACCTAATGTAATGGTTAATAAAGTGGTTAGGAGTAGAAAGGAACGCGTTTACGGAGCCGAAATCGTAAAACCCCAATTTTTCCCGGAGAACATGTATATTTCGGCCAAGGCTGTAAATGGGTCTTAGAGTTGGATTTTCAATGATTTGATGATTCCATTGGATTCAGTGGGCGAAAATAGGTGGGGTTACAGTTGGGCACTTTTTCAAAAAAGGCCGAGAAAGCATAATTACGGAAACACCCCTAAAACCCTAAAAGTAGGGCTGCCAAGGGCAATTTTGTAATTTAACATTGAATTTGATAATTCCGAGTCCGGAAATGGATTCCTTGGGCTGAAATATGTTAGGATAGCCCAGATTAGAATTTTGGGAAAAGTGCAACCGGACCGGGTATGGCGGGCCCAGGCCGGGTCCCCAGGGGTATTTTTGTAAATTTTCATTATAGACTCATATAACCCTAAGTAACACTATGGAAGTGTCTAAATAGTGCATTTGGAATTGTAGGATTCGATATTTGCTGCCCTCGTGAGCCAACTACGCCAGCGAACGTCAGAAAGGAACGAGGTAGTGACTTTTCTTTTGTACCATATATGATGCATTGTATGTGTGTTATATCATTGATTTGTAATGAATTCGTATGCTGCGACATCTGTGGATTTGTGTTAGCACTGTCATTCCAATAGTCCCTGAGTAGCTAACAACGGTTCGGGTTAGGGCGGTGTGCCTTCCCGGCGGAGAAAGGGGATGAGGATGAGGTGTGATATATGTGATTATGTGAGCCGAAAGGCTATTTGTGGAGGCCGACGGGCCATTTGTGAAAGCCGAATAGCTGTATGGGCTATAAGGCTATATGTATGCACTGCCACGCCAATAGTCCCTGAGTAGCTAACAACGGTTCGGGTTAGGCGGTGTGCCTTCCCGGCGGAGAAAGGGGATGAGGGTGGAGTGTGATTTGTGGTGCTGCTGCTGTATGATGATTTGCTTACATGCTGTGTGCTTATGTGTGGTATAAATGTTTTGTTACTACTGGGATTCTCTTGAATCTCATTCTTTCCTTTAACTAACCTTTCAGACAGGGCGAGTGGCTCTAAGGAGAAGCGTACGACCCGGAGCGGTTAGAATCCTGTAGGGACATTTATTTTGGTTATGTTGGTTAAACCTGTTGGACAGGGTGTCTGTATATTATGTTGGTTGTAAAGAATAGTTGAACGTAGTTGTGTAGTCCCCTATATGGAGGTTGTAAACCCTTTTTGTGTATGAATGGAACCCGGGGGTTGCCGGATTGCTATTAGATATTCTGATATGAATGAATGTGAATTAACTGCACAGGTGATTATATTCGATAATTGAACTTGAGACCGGAATAGGAAAGAAGTTTTGAAAATTTTATAAAGTCCCTACTTTACAGGGAGTTCTAAATAAGTTTTGAACTATTCGACGGTCTCTAAACCAATTTAATTACGTAATATCGAATTATAATTATGCTATTTAAGGCAGGGGGTTACACATAGGAACAACATCACACAATATTTCATCACAATATTTGCCAATTGAAAAAGAAACAAGAACTTGCTTATCAACTTTAATTTCCCCATATTCATTCAACCATTGCAACTTGTATGGTCTAGGGTGTCTAATGGTAAGCAAATTCAATTTCTCAACCAATGTAGTGCTTGCAACATTTGTTACACTCCTACCATCAATGATCAAACTACAAACCTTGTTATTAATGAGGCAACGAGTATGGAAAATGTTTTCCCTTTGCTCATTCGTCTCATCTTCCGTCACTTGGCAATTCAAAGCTCTTCTAACCACAAGGCATTCTCCTTCTACGGCATATTCAACCCCATCATCACTAGCATCTTCAATGGAATCATGATCACTTTCACTTTCAGTCACAACTTCACTATTTTTAAGAATCATGACTCTCTTGTTGGGGCATTGAGAAGCTATATGACCTGTACCCAAACACTTGAAACACTTTATATCTCTATTTCTAGAAGTTTGGGAATCAAATTTACCTTTGCTCTTTGATGTAGCTTCTTCTTTGTTTTTAGTGGTCTCCTTCTGGAAAGCTCTTTCTCCTTTATTCCAAATCTGTTTTTGTGAAGAACTTGATCCAGAATGGAATTTTGAAGCGCCTTTACGCTTGAGTTGATTCTCCACCTTAATTGCCATGTGCACCATGTCCTCCAGCTCCACATAATGTTGCAATTCCACAGTGTCAGCAATTTCTTTGTGAAGCCCATTCAGAAAACGAGCCATTGTAGCCTCTCCATCTTCTTGCATATTAGCTCTTATCAAAGCTAACTCCATCTCTTTATAATATTCCTCCACACTCCTAGGGCCTTGTGTAAGGGTTTGCAACTTTTGATAAAGTTCCCTATAGTAATGGTTAGGAATAAATCTCCTTCTCATTAGAGTTTTCATTTCCCTCCATGTTGCTATAGGCCTCTCACCATTATTCCTCCTATTGATGCCCAATTTATCCCACCAAACAATGGCATAATCAGTGAATTCTATTGCTGCCAACTTCACCTTTTTTGCCTCAGAATAATTGTGGCACTCAAAAATCATTTCTATCTTCTTCTCCCACTCTAAATATGCTTCAAGATCACTCCTACCTTGGAAAGGTGGTATTTTCATTTTGATGCTCCCTAGGTTCCCATCCACTCTATTTCTTTCCCTAGGAATATTTCCGCCATGTCCTCTCCTATACCTCCTATCTCCTCTATGCCTATTACTTCCCACTTCATATTCATATTCAAAATCTTCTTCACTAGCACCACTAACCTCATCATGCTCATATTCAAATTCATCCATAGAGGTATCCCGCCTATTGTGCCTTCTAGGATTTGGTCTAACTCGTTGTAAGTTTGCAATTCTTTCATCTTGTCTATCCATCCTATCCCTTATTTCTCCATAAACAACATCCATACGTGCAAAATGTTGTTGCATTGCCTTGAGGTGGTCATCTAGATTCTTTGGGTTGTTACCACCGGATGTTTCTTCTGCATTTGACATTGTTTCTACAAGAAAGATGTTAGAGAAATAATTTTCCTCACAAATTCCTCACGTGTTTCCCTCAAAGATGTCACTCTACACTCGTGTTTCACTCAAATTTGGCTTTTTAGTTGATGTATGAACTCTTGCCTTTTTCCACTCTTAGATTCCTCTTGTGGCACTTTAAAGAACTAAGCAATTCATAATCAAAGCAATAACAATTTGCAGAATCAACACAACACTTAGAAATATGGAATATCAAAGTGAGTATTGGAAAAGGAATTTCAAGGAAATCAAGAGTTAAAATGACACAAACTCCACAAATTCTGGGTATGACAATAGATATTTTTGCTCAAAACACTTCCAACACAACACTTGTTGCTCTTTTTTTTTCAGTTTTTTTTTTCTTATCAAATTTTTTTTTTCTTTTTCTGATGCTCTTGTCTTTTTTTTTTTCGTTTTTCTCCTCTACTGAAATTTAAAGAGAATGCAGAATCTATCACAAACAACAAAACTCAAGAAATCTGAACCCAGAAATTCCAGAAAAGCGTCTATTTTGTAAAGACTATAACTCACAGTGGAAATTTTGAATTGAGATGATACCAAAATGAACAGAAAGATGAGATTCTAAACTATGAAAATAACCTATTGAACGATATAAAACACAAAGGAAAAGTGGTCAAACAAAGACAGAATATTTTAGGACGTTCTAGAAAAATGAAGATGAACAAGCTCAGAATTTTCCAGAAAACACAACTAGAATAAAATAGATAGAACTCACAAATGAAAAATCGTATCGAAACGATTCCAAACCGAGATGAAAGAAGAGATTCTGAACTATGAATTTGACATACTAAATATTGGAAACCACAAAGAAAAACTTGACGAACAGAAGTAACAAATCTAGACACGGACAGACACAAGAACAAAGCACAAAACTTGAAACGAAAATGGAAACGAAGAACAGATAGATATGACCTGAGTTTAGATTCGAAGCTCTGATACCAAGATGGTGCGAACCCACAAGGGAAGATCCCACGAACCCACAACCAATTCCGAAATATAAACACCCCAAGAAAGCTAAACACAGATCGATGATCCACTTGAACCCTTGAACACGAAAGAACAAGGACCCGAAGTGTTGGAAAAACGCCACAAGGTTGATCAAGCCTTGATAAGTTTGTTAGTTCTAAAAAGAACCCTTAGAGAGAATCCACTCTCAAGAAACAAAGTGCAGAAGTGCAACTTTCATTTATGATTCAAATATGAATTGTGTGTTAC
Organism: Inga leiocalycina; assembly: GCA_963242795.1. NCBI lineage: Eukaryota > Viridiplantae > Streptophyta > Magnoliopsida > Fabales > Fabaceae > Inga > Inga leiocalycina. The sequence continues at coordinate 30,030,727 of OY725328.1, forward strand.
AAATGAAGAAGCACCAAGTATTTATAGGGAAATATGTCCTAATTGTAGTAGGTGCAAATCTGAACATAGAAAATACAAAGTCTAATACCATGTGCTAGGAAACCTAAAAGTCTAATACATGAACACAAAATTCTAATACAATCTAGAAGAAAGTTGAAAAATCAAATACAACATGCAAGAGAAAACAAAAGTCAAATCTGCCACCAACTCCTTGTTGATTTTCGCACACCTAACTTCAAGAATATGTAATCAGCAAATTAAGGCTCAAAATGTGCTTATTTAGGCCCAAATGAGCCTCCCATGTGTAGTACTTGGTCCAAGCTCTTTAATTCCAAGTTTGCAAGCCCAAAACTTGATCAATATCTCCATTTGCAGCCCATATGAAGTTAGTGACGTTTTCAGCATTTTTGTCAAGCTTTGATCCAATTGCTACTTGCTTTGTCCAAGTATCTTGCACTAGCCCATTTAATGCTTCCTTAATTTGTTTGGCTCTTGCTCTTGTGATTGGTCCACTTGGTATTTGCAAAGGATCGCTTGAATTTGACACAACTTGCTGGATCGCATCACATTGAGTACCTAAATCACAAGAGTGAGAAGCATATAGAATGTCCTAAATTAGGAATGCTTTAGACATAAACACAAAAGAGTATTAAAGATCGATAACCAAATAATTCAAAATAAACGATAAGAATTATGAGTGGGTGAAGAATAACATATACGCTTAATAACTTGTGCCACTCAAATAAAATGATTTAAATTTGATAATTGAAATGCTCTCTATTGACAGAATTCCAACTTGTATGTATCAAATTTCTTTAAACAAATAATGTTATGCAATTAAGTATACTTTAATTTTATCGTCTTCTGGCAACTGTGGGGGTTAATGACAGGCCAAAATGAACACAATGATAAACATTTGGATTAATTACTTGAACAATTACAAAATGAGTACTCCTTATTTTTAATAGAATAATCTACCCCTATGATTGTCGCTGGCCCAATTGATTAATTATAATAAGATAATTGGTATTCTGTCTGATTATATCATACGTTATTGAGAGTAGTAACAACACTATAATCGTTTCAATAACATAAACTCTATATATGTGTATGTGTGTAGTGAAAGAGACATTTTTTTAAAGCTAAGTTTCAGTATAATAATATATGCTGGTGAGAGTTTTAAAATTAACATGTTCATATACATGCAAGTATATGAGGGGGCCAGAATTTTTTTTTTTTTTTTGCCAGCACCAGAATTAAATAAAGGTTTAGTATGTTACGTATTTCTTTAATATGTAATAATTCATAATTCTGTCCCTTTCTTTTGTCATGGTGGCCCAATTAAGAGGATAAGGCGGGATTTGAAGAGTCAATGTATAAGTCGTTAATTTAAATGAGAAAACATGAGGTAACTGAAGTCTTCTTTTTTAACTGTACATGTAGGTACGTCTATTTATGATTATCAAGTGGCTTTTGTTTTTTTGGAGATTACACAATAATTTTCATGAACATGAAACTTTGGATCTGTCCCGTAGTGCTTAATTTCATTATCTCGGGGGCTACAATTAATTATCATGTTAATTGTCATGCTGCCAAATTCACCAATTGAGTTAGGTAATAAGAAAAAATACTTTTTTTAATATCATAATGGCCAATTACAAATTGGATTTTACAAAAGATTAACTCGGCAAATGACTGTCCATATAAACAGTGCAACCCGGGTGTGGAGCTAATAACAACACCGAATCTGCTTGAAACTTATGGGCTTCCCTGGCTAAGAAATCTGCGCACCTGATAGCATTGCGGGGCACATAATGAAGCTCAATGTCCCAATCGGAGTATAATAAGTCCCTAACTGCATCGATCTCTGGCCTCAATGGATGACTGTGACCCCCCTCTCTGATAATCAGATGATAGGCCTCAAGAGAATCCGTGTAAGCAACAATCTTAGTGAAGTTCTATTGCTTGCATATTTGAAGTCCTGATAGGATAGCAACTAGTTCTGCCATGGTGGATGGAACAAAACCTAACCGCTTCTGGAATCCAAGGATCTAGTTGCCCCATTAATCACGTATCACGCCTGCACAAGCTGACTTTCCCTGAGAATTGACCGATCCGTCTGTGTCAATACGATAGCTCCTGCCGGAGGAGGGTGCCACGCCATGTACACATCTCTTGGAGACTGAAATATCTGGTGTTTGAAGGCATCATACGAGGTGGACTCCAACATCAAAAACATAGCCCCGTGGATGATTTCATTAGAATGGCTACGAACTCCATCCATAATCCCGCGACATCTATTCTTCCAAAGTAACCAGCAAATGAGACTAAAGGCCTTGGGCCATAGCCATTTATGGAAACGACCCATGCCTCTAGCTCTGGACAAATTCTCCTTAAGCCAAACCTGCAAATCAGACTGAAAAAATCTAAATCGAGAGTTAGTTGGAATAAAATATAACCACACCTCTCTAGCAATCTCACAGTCACGGAGTATATGTAAGGCACTCTCTGCTCTCTGATACTAAAAGGGACACTCATCAGTAATAGCTAATCCTCTCATCGCTCTAAGTGAGTTGGTCGGCAGTCTCTCATGAATAACTTGCCATAGGAACATCTTTATTTTCTTTGGTACCAACGCCTTCCATACTTATAAGAAAAAATACTTTCAACCACCAAACACTTTGATTGACTGGCTGTTGATTGTTCCAGTTTAAATAATAGTTTTATATTTGAGCTCTGGATACGTTATCGCAATAATTATTTGGAGGTATCAATATGTCCCCCATTGATGGATTACATTTCCGTGAACTGAATTAATAAAAAAATCACTAATTGAATTGCAAACTTGCAATAAGTGATAGTATTATAAAATGACTAATTATTAAAATGCACTAGTCTTTTCCCCATTCTTTCATCATCTTCCTCATGGTGGCCCACTTAGGAAGAATATGCTGGATTTTGAAAGCCAATTTTAAAACTCAGTCCCTAATTAATTCCCTTTGAGTTGTCACTATTGATAATTAATTAATTAATTATCATCAAATTTACAATTCATTACATTCTCTCTTTTCGTGTTCAATTCTTCGATTTCCTCGCTCTATATTATTAGCTTACATGATTGAAGTGGTTTGAATTACATTTTCAGGCCAGCGTACAGCCATTCCTGGTGCTTCGTTACTGCTCTAGCAACTAGCAACTAGTCTCCAATGAATCAAATATGCAAGATATCTTGAAAGTTACGCATCGAGAAAATAGACAGAAACATAACCCGCACACTGAGAAGAAATCACGTCCAATTAAGTTTTGGGAGAGTCCCAAAAATTGTCTTTTGAATTTCAAAATCACATATAAGTTGTGTTGCCAACGGACCCGGCTTTCCTCCTTTGCAAAGGAGGGTGGGTCCGCTGTAACATCTGGGCTGTTGGATTAGATCTCAACGGTCCATATTTAATATATTATAAAAATAATAATAATAATAATATTATTATAATATATTAAATATGGACCGTTGAGATCTGATCCAACGGCCCAGATGCTGCAACGGACCTTCCTGTTCTTCTTTGCAAAGGAGAAAAGCCGGATCCGTTGCCAACAAAAGTATAGGTATTAACTACACTTCAATAGCAATTGATAACTAATTTTAGTAGAAAACCATTGATTTTTGATTTTGAAATTCAAAAGCAAGGTTAAATTGTATCATAAACTCGAATTATAAACTTGTAATTGTATATTTTTATCAATAAATATATTTTGATAGTGTATAAATAAATAATTAAAATATAAAAACTACCACTATTTGATTTAGATATATTTTAAATCCAAATAATTGAAATTAAATCCATCAACATTAATAGTTTATCATAGTCAACAAAAAAATTTCTTATAAAATTAATATATAAAACTACTAAACATGATCAAATCAAAAAAGTTAGCACAAATTTAAAAGTGGTTTAACACAATTTTGTAAATTAGAAATGTAAAAAAAGTAAACTCGGTGTATAAATTCACAAGTTTAATCAAGTTTATAAATATCACGAGTTTAAGAGTGATTCGACAAGATTTTATAAGAAGAAAACGTAAAAAAGGTAAACTCGGAGAGTCCACTTGCAAGTTGGATGAGAATATTCAAAACCATTTTTTTTAGGATTTTCCCGTAATTTTTCTGTAAAGCCCAATTAACTTTAATGAAGTCACTACTACAAAAAAGTAGTGTAATTGCGCTCTTAAACGCCAAAGCTTTTGACGCCAGTAAAAATTCCTGTGGCGTTTTTCAATTTACAGAAACGCCATACGTTACTTTATTAATTAAATAAATATATTAATTATATATAGCATTTCGGAAGGAAAGTGTCAAAGGAGGGGTACCCCTCCTTTGGCGTTTAAAGGAAAAACGCCAAAGGAGGGGTACCCTCCTTTGGCATTTTACCTTCAAACACCATAGTAGGTTTAATTTTTTTTTAATAATTTTTTAAAATATTTTTTTTTTCTGTGCAGTGTAATACCTGATGACCATATATAGTAGTAAGCAAATGACCATATATTTCGTCTAATAGGCAAATATTACAATACAAAACGATGATGGTCATTTGTTCAAATAACTACAATGAATAATTATAATGTTTAACAACTACAAAATATATTGTATTAACAATGATTATATAGTGTACAACTAATTTTATAAATGATTAAACAAAATAAGAATAGGCAAGAAAGAAGCTACATGCCTAAATTAACTAATTGCTTGATCATATATTCATACCATTCTTCAATGATTTCATCCATTTGATGGTCAGACAGCTCAGCACAACGTTCATCTTCATAATACTACATAAACAATCATGTATACAAAGAATAAAAATCACTAAATTTAGACACTTTGTCAATTAAAATTAAAACACAATATCAATTGCAACTAAAGGGAACTTACTTTCATAGGAATTACAAGGTGGAGATGAGTAACTACATCTTTCATAAATTTCATAACATAATAACCACAATCATTATCATTCGGCTGGAATGGACACTGCAACAATACAATGAAATAGTTATGTCAATTTTTGAATAAATTTTTTTTACTAACAAGAATGGAGTAAATTCATATATAAGTACCATAATCTTCCTCCACGCATAGCTATTGGCCGGGTCATTGCGTCTAGAGTAGGTCAATCCAACTTTTCCTCTATATGCGGTTAATGCACTAATAAAACAAAGAAGTTCCTGATTAATGTTGGTTATTCAATAATCACACACGAAAAGATTTACACATACACCCATACACTTACTTATTGAAGATAATCAGCATATCAGGGCGATTATCTGGATAAGCAGTTTCTATAGGATCTAGATAGTAAATGTGAGGGTTTTCTGCTGCTGCTGGATGGACAACAATTAATATCCAATGTTCCCTAAAAACACATTTTGAAAATTTTATTTGGACAATCATTTAATGGTAAAAGTGAAAAAATAAAAAACATACATTCAAATATTGTCACAAATCACTTACCCTACATTGTATGGCACAAGAAAGAGCTTGTTAGGGGTTGCTCTAAGCATAAAGCAGTCTCTAAGTTTGTTAGACTGTGCTTCCAAATCTCTCCCCCTATGCTGGCCAAAGAGGTGTGGGCTAACAAAGATGAATCTCTGCATCCTATCTGTGCCTACTATCTCATCGTGGTATAAATGCCTTTATATCAAACAAACAATGTCATTTCCACCAAAAAAAATTGAATGATGAATAATAATAACAATGATAGATGAATACCTGATCCATAAGTTGATAGTTGTTCCACCTATCCTTCCATGAGTAATCACATCATTCAGCACAGCACCATCGACATGATCAATTACACCTTCTGCATTATAGATGTCCGGATGAAAATGTATTTCCTGACCTCGTAAGAGGATCAATGGTTGTACCATTGATGCCAACTGTTGGCGATATGAGACCATTGATTTGTTATTTCGTTTGCTAGTAGAAGGTTGGGACTTCTGTTGGGTTGCTGAACCATATGAGTTCTTCCTATGGCCTTCAATTCTTTTTCCTTTATGACTAGTAGCAACCTACAAAAATCATTAAAATTTAATCATGTAGTTTTTTAGATAGAAGTGCATATAGAATAAGTAGAAGGAATTGTAAATTAAATCACCTTTTGATATGGCTCAATCAGACCTATTGGCCATGCAACATAACCACCACCAACATCTTTTACCATTGTCTGTTCATCTAGAGAAGGGATTGGTAGGAGGGCATCTGCATCTGTGCATACGTCAACCTTGACTCTAAGTGTGTTCTCAGGAAATGGTGAACCATGAAGGATATCAGTGTCAGTGTTGTAGACAACTCCTACAGCAACTGCATGCTTGAAAGATTCATCGACATGCAGCTTGCACGCTGATTCGCCCTATGAAAAATGGAGTCAATATTAAGGTACACTAATTTAAAACATAACAAAAAGTTAACTAGAGAAGAAATTGATTACGAAAGGAATTGGGACTTTAGGCGTGGAGGGGCAACTATCATTCTTCACACTTGTGCTGTCACACATTGGGCTTGGTGTTGGCCGAGAAAGCAGTAAAGTGTCAATTTGGGCCTTCAATAATGCATTTTGCTCTTGCATCATTCGCATATGATCGTTAAATTGTTCTATTTGGCATTGGTGGACACTCATCTGCTCATCTACTTGATGCTTGTAGACACTCATCTGCTGTTCCAGTTGCTGATTGTAGTCACTCATCTGCTGTTCCAGTTGCTGCTTGTAGTCACCAATCTGCTCCTATAGTTGCATAAAGTCATATTTGTTTGGTCACTTTTGGCGTCCGAAGTATGATGTTTGGGTGACTGCAAACCAGTACCACGAAGGCGACCATGATACTCAGGAGCTCCAAGAGCTCTGCTGAGTAAATCGTCACGACCAACATAATTCATCAACTCTGGTTGGTCCTGCGTCATTTTTTGCTATCACAACAACAATTGCAATAATATTAGTTATTATAAAATAGAATCATTTAATCAAAGCAAAATATTTATGAATAATCCACCACTTACACAATATTCTGCAACTTCTCTAGCTTGTTCGCTGGGAATTTCTCCTTTTTTATTAGTGACGCCGGCCAGCCACAAATTATGACGTGGCATGTGTGTGACATCAGAATGTGATTGTTTAACCTTTATAACAAAGTTAGTTGTAGTTAAAAATTAGTCATGTAAATTATATGCATATGAAATGATTATAAGTTCTTACCAATTGTTGCTCCAACTTTGCATACGATAGTGGTCCTTTTAAGTACCGGTATGCCATATTGCTTGCGCTTTCATGATTTCTATCACTTTGTTCCTTTTTAAATACAAATAATTTCAATAAATATTAATTTCAATTACATTGCAAGTAGTCTGTAAGGGCTAATATTGTATTACCAGAAACTCCGCGGTAGTACGTGTGCTAAAAAACTCATCCCACAGCTCTTGTGTAATTATTCCATCGTACAACTGTGGTGGCGTATGAATGATATTGCCATCTGTATCCCACGAGTAGAATTTGATAAGATTGGAACAAAAACATCTCAAAAGTTTGCCACATTTTGCGAGCACGAATTTGTCTTTGTCGTCATCGATAATGAAGATAGACTGTAACAAAAAAACGACACATGCTTTGTTAGATTGTAATTCATGCAACAAAACAACCAGAATAATAAAGTAAATAATGTTTACCTTAACTGAACTCAGAAGCATATCAGAATAGTCCTTCTTTGCCCGTCTCTAATCTGAAATTGTAATGGGGACTCTTTCTTTGACAATAGTCCCAATATAATTAATAAAGTTGCTAGCATTTTCACCAATTGGGTTTCCCTTGTCATTCCACTCAAGCTATAACATAATGCCCTTGCTCCTTAGTTTGATCAGTTTATGCATCACAGTCCTACCTCGGACTACAGCGGCTTCAAAGGCTGCTTGCTCAATGTGAGGATCAACTGCATCTTCATTGTGGGCTTCAAAGGTTGCTTGATCATTGTGTGGATCCATTTTCCTACAAGTTAAATAAACAAGACAAAAATATCAGTGCATATTGACAATCATAGTAATAAAAGTAAATTAAGTTGGAATATATGAATACATGTAATAAAACATACATACTGAAAAATCAAGACACTCATTATCATCTTTTTCTCTTTCTTGTTTGATTTAAAAACCATGTCCCCTATTTATGATCATGTCTCATATATAAATGTTCGTCTTCATCTTCTTCTTCATTTCTATCAATATATCTTGACCACAACATCTCAAAGGAAAGAGTATCCTCAGGAATATTCAAATATTCATTACTTGTAGTACCAACTTGTTCTTGATGATTCTTGTTTGATGAAACTACAATGGACCAATTCTTCTTAGCAGGATCGGGAACGAAAAACACTTGTTCTGCTTGTGAGGCTAAAATGAAAGGATCATCTTTATACCAAACTTTAGAAAGGTCTACTTGAACAAACCCTAACTCATCTGTCGGCAATCCACTGTTGTTGTTAACCCACTTACACCTGAAGACAGGGACTCTCAACACAGTATAATCTAACTCCCATATTTGTTCAATTACACCAAAGTATGATATTGGTGCGTAGATAAGGTGCATGTCTTTGACACTGGATCTATGCCAAGAATCAGCAACAAGTGTTACCCCACTATTTTGCATCGTGCTCCTTGTATCATGTTCTTGTGTGTAGAAGGTGTAACCGTTGATTGCATAACCATTATAAGATAATACACTTTAAGCTCGGTCCATTCGATAGCCATCTCAAGTTTTCAGAAATTAGATCAGAATTCCTCTCCACCTCATCTTTAATACGCCTTTTTAACCAACTTGGAAAATGTTTGTTGTGTTCCTTTGTTATAAAATTTTCATTCCTGTCACCATGTGCCAATCGAAGTGCGGCCTTGTGTTCGTCAACAAATGGTTCAACCTCATCAGTGTTATGAAGCACATACAAGTGAGCTTGTTCCCATTCAGTCACCGATATCCTTATTACATCCTTCCCACTTGTTCCTTTCCCTGAACTTTGCCCATCATGACGAGACTTGGGGATACCTACGGGGTCAACATTTGATAGGAAGTCAGCATAGAAGTCACATTGCTTCTTCAACCATATAACGCTCAGCTATACAACCCTCTGGTCGATATCTATTTTTCACATACCCCTTTAAAATTTTCATAAATCGCTCATTTGGGTACATCCATCTCAAGTACACTGGACCGCACAATTGAACCTCTTTCACCAAGTGTACGGTTAGATGGACCATAATGTCAAAAAATGAAGGTGGAAAATACATTTCAAGTTCACACAGAGTACAAACAATCAGCCTTTACAAATCTAGTAACTTCGTTGAATCAACCACTTTACTGCAAATCAACTTGAAGAACATGCAAAGTTTAGTAATGGTGTTCCTTACTTTTTTGGGTAAGATTGACCGTATACCAATCGGTATGAAATTTTGCATGAGCACATGACAATCATGAGATTTAAGGTTCTTTAGCCTCAACTCTTTCACTGATACAAGGTTCTTTATATTTGAAGAATACCCCTCTAGAACTTTAATTCCTTCCAGAAATTCACAAAATAATTTTTTCTCTTTCCTCGATAGAGTGTAAGCCGTTGGAGGTAGATAAGTACGGTGCCCTTGCTCAACTGGTGCCAACTCTTCTCTTATTCCCAAATTAACCAAATCCAACCTCGCATTTGCACTATCCTTGCTTTCTCCTCGTATACTGAGCAATGTGCCAATGAGACTATCACATATATTTTTTTCTATGTGCATTACATCAAGAAAATGTCTCACATACAAGGACTTCCAATATGGAAGTTCAAAGAAAATAGAATTCTTTTTCCAACCAGTTGTCCCGAATTGTTTTGCAAAAGGCTTGCCAAAATCGTTATCCATGTGCTTAACCTTCTCAAAAACCTGAGCACCGGTCAATATCTTCGGTGGGCTACCTTCTTCTGACTCACCATTGAAAGCCTTTTTCCACTTCCTCCAATGATGTATTGATGGTAAGAATCTTCGATGTCCCATGTATACATTTTTCTTACAATGATCTAGTCGCATTGAATGAGTGTCATCTTCACATATAGGGCACACACAATATCCTTTGACGCTATATCCGGACAAATTACCATAAGCAGGGAAATCATTAATTGTGCCAAACAACATGGCTTTCAAATTGAAACTTTCTTCCCTGTACCCATCATACATATTGACGCCTTCTTCCCAAAGTAGCTTCAAGTCATCAATTAAAGGAGCCAAGTATACATCTATATCATTTCCAGGTTGCCTTGGCCCAGAAATTAACATAGACAACATCATATACTTGCGTTTCATGATCAAGTGTGGAGGAAGGTTATAAATCATCAATATCACTGGCCATGTACTGTGTGTGCTACTCTGAACCCCGTGGGGATTGATTCCATCAGTTGAAAGTGCAAGGGATAGGTTCCTTTCTCCATTCGCAAAGTCAAGATGGTAATGATCAATTTTTTTCCATTGAGGGGCATCCGCAGGGTGCCTAAGGTTCGTGTCTTCAATCCTTTCATCTGCATGCCACGTCAACAACTTAGCAATCTCCTCATTACTGTATAATCGCTTGAATATTGGAATAATTAGAAAATACCATACGACCTTCGAGGGACTCTTTCCTTTCTTTTTCCCATATCGAGATGCATTACATTTAGGGCACTTCTCTAACGTTGCATATTGATTTCGAAATAATATGCAATTGTTAGGGCATACATGAATCTTCTCATAACCCATGCCAGTTGTAGAGCAAAGTATTCGCTTTGCCTCATATGTCTTGGTAGGAAGTACATTTTCTTCTGGGAGCATATCTTGCACAAGTTCAAGTAGTACGGTGAAACCAGAATCACTCAATCCATAGCGTGCTTTAAAGTTGTGCAATTTCAACACTGCTAGCAATCTTGTGTATTTAGTACTACCAGCATATAATGGCTTCTCTGCATCACCTTTCAATTTCTCATATTCTTGAGGACGGTTATGAAGCACCCCTTCAACTGCATTTAGTATTTCTTGAAGACCATCATCTTCATCACACATGCTTAAGTCAAACTCATTTGAAGCACCGATCATGGTATGTATTTGACCACGATTTGCATCATCCGTCTCACCGTGCCTTGTCCATCGTGTATATGATTGATCAATTCCATGACACACTAAATGATCTAGCAAATCAAGTGGACTAATCTACTTTCCATAACAACAAGATAAGCAAGGACATAGGATTTTGTTAGGATTATTTGCATGCTCGCTTGCAAATCTAATAAACTCTTTCACCCCATCAATATATTCTCTTGAGCACTGATTAGATGACATCCATTTTCGATCCATCTATACGTTAAACATATATATTTTTATAAGTGGTCAGTTGCTTGCCTCTTAAAGTTCTCTTTATTTATTATTTATTTTTTAAAAAAAGTAAATTCAGCAGCATAACATTCCAAAATTTAAAGTTTTATAAAATATTAAACACTCTTCTTAAATCACAAATAATCAACTAATTAATCCCACAACATCTAAATAATGTTCACAACTCAGCACCAAATAAATCATATTGGCCAACACTACTACATGTCGTAATTAAAATAATTGGGTCCATAACAAGCCAACAAAAATACAACCCTGCATTTATTAAATTAATTGGTTCCAAAATAATCATTGATTAAACTACCAGCGGCATTTATAACATTTCTACCCAATTTGACCATTTCAACGGTGCCATTCCCAACTCTTTCACTATTGACAACATGTAATTCAATAGAAAAGTATAAGCAAATATATAATAGTCAAACATATTTTAATTAAAAAAATGTGAATAAAATGTTAAAAAACAAACAACACTTACAGGAGCTTCTGTAGGAAGCTTTGTACTGTAACCAGCCAAAAAGAAAAAGAACACGAGGGAGGAAGCTTTGTACTGCAACCAACCAAAGAGAAAAAGAACACGTGTGGGAGAAAGCTTTGTACCACAATGAAGCTCTATGCTGTAATGAAAGTGGCGAACAAATGTTTACAAATATTTGCACGAGGAGGAGACAAAAAAAAATAGCAAGTGGGGGATCAAAGAAGCTTCTACTTGTCGCTAGGTCAAACAAAGGAAAGGGGGTAGGGATAAATAGAAAAGAAAAGCAGGAAAGCGATAGTGGCGGCAACAATGGTTGGTGTTAAAAATTTTTAACATTTATATTACCTTTTATGGTGCTTATATAAAAAGTGCCAAAAAAGGTGTGAGTATCTATGGCACTTCTTATATAAGCGCCATTAATGTTATAAAACAAAACTGAAACCTTTGGCTCTTCCTTAGAAAGCGCCAAAAATTCCTTTAAAAATTATTAAAAAAAATAAATTAAAGCTGACTGAATTTTTTTTCTATTATAATTTTTTTAACAACATGTCCTAGGCGTTTTATACATGTGCATTTATAAGGAGCCCTGTTGCCGCATATGGCTTCCTGTTGGTCACTTCAATTAATATGAATATAGTTCATATTACTAACATGGATCAAAGTGGTAATCAGAGGGAACTAATTAATGGTGGGGCTGTGTACAGGGAATCAAAGCAAGCAGCTTTGAATACTTCAGAAATGCCAATTGCCAACCATCATAATATAGTTGTAATTAAAAAAAAACCATTGCATGATCCAACAAGTATAAAGGCATATTGTAAAAGAAGTCATGATTCTCATCAAGTAAATGGCCAACCTGTGATTCTTTCCCAACAGCGAGCTCTGACGATGGCTTTCAACGGTCGAGGGAGCTGAGGACGTGAGGGCAAGGAAGATTAAGAGCGTGAGTATCTTCTTCAATGCGCAGATGCAAATATGACTACTTCTTCAATGCGCAAATACAAAAAGTGATTTATGTCCAACCTGATCTTCAAGGAGCTGTCGGATGGCCAAAGAAAAAAACAAATATGACTTGCCTTGTCAATGAGAAAAACAAATATGACTTGCCTTGTCAATGGAAGCTTTCACGTGATTCTTCTCCATTCTTTTTTGACTTACCTTTTTAGTAAATGCCAAAGCTAGCTTTCACGTGATTCAATTATTCTTCTCCCTTCGGTGAATGCCAAAGTTCTTGTCTGAACCAAATCCTTCATTTTTTAATAATTGTGGAAGCTTTGGCGTTTTGTTAAAAAACGCCAAAGCTTCCCCATATTTTTTTTTGCAAAACAAAGCTTCCCCTTCGTTTTTTATGTTGTAATGGAAGCTTTGGCATTTTGTTAAAAAAATGCCAAAGCTTCCCCATATTTTTTTTTTGCAAAACAAAGCTTCCCCTTCGTTTTTTATGTTGTAATAGAAGCTTTGGCGTTTTGTTAAAAAATGCCAAAGCTTCCCCTTCTTTTTTTCTTGTAATGGAAGCTTTAGCGTTTTGTTAAAAAACGCCAAAGCTTCCCCATATTTTTTTTTTGCAAAACAAAGCTTCCCATCCATCTTGATCCAAAAAAAATCTGCAATGATCATATGATTCATATCCTTCATTATTTTTATTATATATGTGGAACCAGATCTTCTTCTTTTTTAATATATGTGGAAGCTTTTATCTACACCCATCTTTGATCCTTTTTTTTTGTTTGATATATAGGAAGCTTTGGCGTTTTATTATAAAACGCCAAAGCTTCCTATCTTGGAAACCATATATACATTGCATTATATATATAATATCGGTAAAAATGTAATTATTATATATTACTATATGTATACTATTTTTTTTTGTCAACACTATATGTATACTTTTAATATATATATATATATAAGTTAGACTCTGCTTGTGCTGACTCAGTGAACGCATGTGACCCTTTTTACACCCTTAAGATGTGCATGATTGGTTTGGATAGAGACAAAGCTTCGGTTTTCTATAAAGATCAATCTACCTCTACAGCCCACATGACCGTGAAATCTGGAATCATAAACTTCCTATTCTTCCTATTATATTTTCTTTTTCTTAAAAAATAAAATATAGGAAGCTTTGGCGTTTACACATAAAACACCAAAGCTTCCTATTGTTTTTTCAAAAAAAAAAAATTGAAGGCCTTGTTTGGAGCTTGTTCAGAGAAACATCATGCAAGGTTAATGTCAATTATGACGTTTATAATTGTAAGCGCCAAAGCTTTCAAATATTTTTGATTTTAAATAAATAAATAACTATTTTTGGCTCTTCTTTAAACAAATGCCATAGGAGCTACGCCACTAAAGCCCCTTTTTGTAGTAGTAAGCCCTTAATAATGTGCTAAGTGGGTCCATGTTTAAAGCTTTCTGACGTAGTTTTTATACTCTATCTTATTCACTGTATCCGTTACTTATGTCTTTGGTGTCTCAATTGAGTATAAGCCTTATATTTTTAACACCTCACCTTCCAATACTACAAAAAAATACAAGTTGTAGCACTTAATTTAAAGAACACTATGGCATTTGGGAAGCACCACAGATTCCAACCCCATTAAAACAAGCTATGACGTTTTTTGAATATATGGAAGCGACATAGCTTGATTATTTATTTATTTTTAAATATAAAGCTATGACACTTTCACAGGGAAGTGCCATTGGAAGGTGACACTTCCTATGGCGGTTCTCTAGGAATGACTTTCAATGGCACTTCTCTGGAAAAGCGCCGCAGAAAGTCTCTTTTTTTTTTAAATAATTTTTTTGACTTCCAATGGTACTTTCTTGGAGAAGCGTCATAGGAAGTTTTTTTTATAAAATAATTTTTCATAATTATTTTATTTTCCTGATGGAAATCTCCATTTACAATTCAAAATCCACATCAAAATGAAATAAAATAGTATGTATCTTTTGCAATATTGCATCTCCATGTATCAAGCATAAAAGAATTACAGCATTTAAGTTGCTTAAACTTGAGTCATACACGTCATTTCTAAGGAGGATTAAACTAAGTATTATTATATTTGTGAGCTCAAAAGTTAAAAAACTTACAATGTATAGGAAGTTAAAGAAGACAGAGTTGATACTTCAAATAAATACCTGAAAAAAATTATGAGCACACATATAAGACTTAAGACAGATTTTAACTAAAAAAGAAAATGTGAACCAAATATTGAAAAAAACACACTTACATGCTATGGAGCTTGTGAAGGAGGCCGAGATAAGAAAAAAAACACATGGGAGAAGAAGCTTTGTATTGCAATAGAGTTTTAGGAAATGAGGGAGTTAGAGGGAATGCAGGAAGGTGAAAATAAGAACAACAGGTTAATTAAATAACACCTTATATGACGTTTTACATATAAGCATCATACAAAGTGGGAGTAGCTGTGACACTTTATGTTAAAGCGTCGTAACTTCCCAATTTTTTTTTTAAAAAAAGCTATATTCAAGACACTAGGCACAAATATGTGCTTGTGCCTTGAAATATTCAAGGCACCACATGGTGCCTATATTTTGTGGTCTTGGTCTAGGCTAGGCCTTGGATGGAACTTTTTTAAAAAAGCGCCGTCCAAGGCCTTTTATAATAAAAAATAGATTAAAATATTTTTTAATAGGGTGATTTAATTTTTGACTTTTAAACCAATTCTTAAATTTAGTTTTTGTTTTTTAGTATAGACAAAACTTGGACTTCAAACGATTTTATAAATAGGATATACATATAATAAGAGTAAGAAAATCATATTCACTTTGACTTCAAATATATCGTAACTTCATAAATCTCACTTAAAAATAAATACTCTTGTATGGTGCTTGACCATGAAAGTGTCATAGGTGCCACATGTATTTTTTTTTAAAAAAATAGAAGTATCTTCCGGAACTTGTATATACAAGGAATTTAGTGCCACATGTATTTTTTTTAAATGGAAGTCTTCTCCAACGTTTCATGTAGAAGGGATTTATCTTAAACAAAAAAAAATTACACAAGAGATTTATTTAAAAAAAAAATACATTGGATCCAATTGCTTGCCATTGAAGGCAATTAGGCATTCAAGTGCCATTCAAGGCAATTGGCAATTTTTATATCCAATTGCCAATTGCCTTCATTCAAGGCAATCAGGCATTCAATTGCGTAATTGCCTTGAATGAAGGCAATTGGCAATTGGATATAAAAATTGCCAATTGCCTTGAATGGCACTTGGCAAACTTGCCCTTGCCAAACGCCATTCAAGGCACATCATACGGGGATATATTTTAGTATCCCCTTGTGTGACGCTTGTTCATATAAGGGGGTAATTTTTTTAAAAAATGACCCCTTATATGATGCTTTCTCAAGCAAGTGTCATATAATGTATTAGACAGCTATGATGCTTTCCTAGTCAAGCATCATAGCTATCACATGTATTTTTATTTCAAAAAATAAAAATCTCCTTTGGCGTTTATTTGAAGAAATTGCATAAGATTAGTGCCTCTACATCCATATTTTGTAGTAGTGAATCTTTATTATGTTAAAAAATTGGAATGAGTAATGACCCCTCTCTTCATAAATTTTAAATTATGGGATATGATATTTGCTCAAGCCCTGAGAGGATTCAAATTAATGAAGGTAAAAACTAGGAAAGGTAGTGAGGTAGTAACTCTTTCTCTTATATATTATGTATTGTTTTGAATGTATGTGTTTACCATTAATTATATTCATTTTAGAAATATGCAAAATGATATTAGAATGTGTGTCCTAAGGCTGTTAGTCCTGATGTGCATTGTTGTATAGGGTGTAAACCTGGGCTACAAGACCTGATATGCATTCAGAGCAAGGTTATAAGACCTGATATGCCTAGGGTATGGGGTGTATCCCTGGGCTATATATAAGACCTATTGTGCAAACTATATTGTGATGGATTGTGTGTCCCAAGGCCGTAAGTCCAAATGTGCCTAGGGCATAGGGTGTTTCCATAGGCTGTAAGACCTATTATGCCAGCTGTGTTGTATTGAACTGTGTGTACTGTTATTGATATTGCGCTGCATCTCGAATGCCAAATGCTTAATCATAAAATGGTTTATTCAGCATGCTTTTTGAACTTGCATATGTTATGATTGACTGCAAATCTTACATCTTCCATTAATGATATACATCAAAAGCAAGTAGCTCAAAGGGCAAGCAGGTAGTGATTTCAAACAAATAAGAAGGTAAAGAATAAATAATTTATGTTTGTTGCATGTATTCTAATTTTGATTAGATTTAAGTATTTTACTAGCCTCATGTGGCTATGTGGTTTGTATTTATATGTATATATATAAACATAGTGAAGATAGTACTTGTAGTTGTAGCAGTAGTAGTAATGGTAGCATAGCATGTGTAGCGTGTAATATCCCAATTTTTGATTAAGGGATAATCATGATTATTAATGATAATTATGAATTTATTGGAATTATTAAGTGTTTTATGACTATATTAGTTAATGTCATAATTAGTGGAAATTGGAAATATGGGTGCATGTGAGTGGTATTTAAGATCAAGGGTTGAGATTCCTTGACCGGGGGTTGGAATCCTATGTGTTGTGATGTGGTGAGCTCCTTGTGTGGATGCATGAGATGTCGACAAGTGGCAATATGGTGGTGGTTGGATGAGGCCACAAGAGGACAAAGGAAAACTTTTGCTCCTCCTCTCCATTTCTTTCTCTCTCTCGTGCTCCCTCTCTCTTTTCTCTCTCTCCATTGTTGAAGGCAAGAAAGAAGGGAAAAGCTTGATCTTTGGGTAAGTAAATGATCTCCATTGCTCAAACACCATTCCTAAATGTTGATCCTTGAGTAATGAGCTTCATTTTGGTGTGTATAATGTAGCCATTTGGTGTTGATTTGTGCTACACGAAAATTTGGAAAGTGGTGAATCAAGAACTCTCTTTGGAGAAGTTGATAAGGTGAGTAAAACCAATCTATCTATCTATGTTTCATACCATTAGGAATAGTTTCTAAATTCTGGAAATTTGGCTTGAATCCGAAAATTGGATGCCACTGTTCATTTGGTATGTTTTTGGCATGAGAATGGTGTTTTGGAATGAGTATGGGATAGATAGATTGATTAGAAGTTGAAATATGAAGTTTCGTTGAAAGAGGTATCTTGTTGAATTTAATGCCCAAAACCCAAAGCATGATAATGGAGTAGGATTTTGATGATTCTGAGTACTCCATTGAGTTTGTTGGGTGTTTTAGTGTGGGAATGGCTTTGGGGTTAAGTTGTGTATCTATAGGAATCAATTGGGCAAAGGTTAAGGAGAGTGCCTCTGTTTCTGCGTTTTCTGCTATCTGAGGTATTCACTCGAGCAGACAGGCGTGTGCTCGAGTGAAGTATGATCATCACCCGAGCAGAAGGGGTCTGTTCGAGTGAGGGTTGAGTTTCACCCGAGCAGGGATGAACTCTGCTCGAGTGCTGAGTGGTTTTTCCCTTTTGTGCTTCGAGTTTGTCTGGGTTTTTATGAGCAATGCTCGAGCACATCGCTTTGTGCTCGAGTGAGGGAAGATCATGCTCGAGTGAGCTTGGCGCTGCTCGAGTGGTAGTGGGAGTTCAGAGTGAAGGGTTGCTTCGGGTCTTCACTTGCTAGTGGATGCCAAGAGTGTGCTCTGACACTCGCGAGCATAGCCTTCTCACTCGAGCACTGGGTGTCTGCTCGAGTGAGCTTGTGCCTCAGGTGAGGGGTGGTGCTCTCGGGTTGTCCCTCGCGAGTAAGGTGCGCGAGTGTGCCTTCTCACTCGCGGGTGTGGGTTGTGTGCTCGAGCACATATGGTTGTGCTCGAGTGATCTTGTGCTTGGAGAGCTTTGTGTGCTCTCGGGTCCTCACTTCCTGGACTTCTCTCGCGGGTGCTCGAGTGAGGCATTTGGCCTTGTGCTCGAGTGAGGATTTTGTGCTCGAGTGAGCCGGTTCCTGAAGGTTTCTTTGTACTCTCGGGTGCTCACTCGCGGGTTTACTTTCTCTTGTGCTCGAGTGCTGTCCGTACCAATGCTCGAGTGAGAGCATTTGTGCTCGAGTGATGTCCGTACTTGTGCTCGAGCATGGTCATCTGTGCTCGAGTGAAACAGTGTAAAATCTCAGTTTTTGTGCTTCCAAAAAGGGATCTTTGGGATAGTTCTTCCAACCCTTTAGGAGTTTTGTTAGGAGTATTTAGTGACTCTAAAAGAGCAATAATGATAACCAATTAAGCATTATAAAGTGAGTTAAGTATTGGAATAGAGAATAACTCTTCGTCCCTAATTGTGAAAATAGGATTTGATATTTGCCTTCCTCGGGAGAAACCGGCGCTAGGACACGCCCGGAAGAACTCAGGTAGTGACTTTTCTCTCATATCTTGTATGATGTTTTGGTATGCATATCTTATCATTGAACTTGTGAAATGTGTGCCATGGTCTATTACGGTGCGAGCAGGTCAACGTGAGCCGTATAGGGAGTGACAGTGGTCATCTCTAGTCGGCCGTTGGACTGCCGTCGTAATCGACATGGATCTTTGTGAATCCGACCCGTGGGGGCGGCGTATGTGAAAACCAGCCGTGGGCTGTGTATGTGTATCTTGCCTATGTGGCTTGTGAATATGATATGCTTTATATGGATCCCAGCTGTGGTGAATTATACTGTGTTGATTGTTGTGATGCAATACAACGTGAGCAATTCAGCGTGAGCAATCGTCAGGGATGACATGTGTCATACTAACCATTGCCGCTGCAACTGCCGTTGTAGTTGCTTGTGTGGATGATGATTTGATTACATGCATTATTGTTGTACATTATATGATTGACTTGTTACTACAGGGATTCTTTAGAATCTCACTCTCCCAAAATTAAACCTTTTAGACAGGGCCGAAGGATCGAGAGGCAAGCGGGCGACGAAGAGTAGTTAGAACTCCTGTTTAGGAGTATATTTTGGAGATTATGGTTATCATTGTATATTTTGGAATTGTATATAGTAGATTTTGTGTAATCCCCAAGTAAAAGGGTATGAATTGTAGGCTATGTGCCTTTTGTAAATCCCTTTTTATTTTGAATGGAACCCGAGTGAGTCGGGAACTTATTTGCACTCTGATAATTGGAAATGGAATCCACCGGTTCAGGCCAGTATTATTTTGTATTGAGAACTTGGGACCATTGTGAATAAGTTTAGAAAAGCTTTTGCAAATCCGATTTCTGGGCAAATGAGTATCTTAATAAGTCCCATTTCTAAATATGGTCTCTAAGTACAACTTAATTATGAGTTTAAGATCTTAATCTCGGCCTATGGTGGGAAGGGGGTTACATAGCGGGGTAGTCTTAGTTCATCATTTATACATAACGAAATGATAATTACATCAAGCACGATAACTAAACTAGGATTGGGCAATTGTATGTTAAGGGCTTATAGTTTAACCATCAATATACTAGGATAAGAGCATAGAAACACTTTGATGATAATGAATGGAGCTAAGGATTGATGTGTCACAATGAAGTTTAAAGAACCACTATATAACTATTTTTGAAACATAACTGCAAAAAAGGTCATAAATGGCCCTTATTTTTTTGAATATTATAGCGCTTGGGAAGTGCCATAGCTTCCAAAGCCATTAAAAGAAGTTGTGGCACTTCTAGAACTTCAGGAAGCGCCACAACTTTTTTTTTTAAAGTAGCTTCTTGTGGCACTTCCTTAAGGAAGGGCTACAGAAACTATAGGCTTCTTTAGGAAGTGCCAGACTTCCTATGGTGCTTCCTTTGGAAGTGATACACTTCTGAAAAGATTATTTTTTTTATGAAAAATAATTTTGCGTACTTTTTTTCTTTTCCTAATGAACCTTGCAGTTTAAATCCGCAACAATTTGCATTACAAATTAATAGCGAAATAAACAAAACCAAAACCAAAATGAAATAATTCCAAGCAAATAACTAATTCATAAGATCATTAATAAATACATTTACAACAATTGTAATATACAACTAATTCTAAGTGAATAAACAATACAATTTACCAACACTACATATCATAGTTAAAGTAATTAGTTCCATAACAATTCAACAAAAATACTACCAACGACATTTATTAAATTAATTTGTTCCATAGCAATCATTTATTACACTACCAGTAGCATTTATAACATTTCCACCCAATTTGACCATGTTATCAATGCCATTCACAACAACTTTTTTACTATTGACAACATATATTTTTACAGAGGATTAAACTAGTATTATTATATTTGTTAGTTCAAAGATTAAAAAAAAATTACAATATATAGGAAGTTTAACAAGACAGAGTTGAAACTTCAAGCAAATACCTGAAAACAAAATTATAAGCACACATATAAGATTTATGATAGATTTTAACTTAAAAAAAGAAAGAAGAATTGTACGAACTTAAGCTTCTAAATTAAAAAAAAGACTTAAAAGCTAGGGAGCTTCTGTAGGAGACTAAGACAAGAAGGAAAAAAATGTGGGAGACCAAGCTTTGTACTGCAATAGAAGTGTGGACTTAATGTTGAAGAAATGTGCATGAGGAGGAGACAAGAAACAAGAAAAAGTGGGGGCTCAAGGAAGCTTCTACTTGCTGCTGTAAAAGAGAGGAGGAAGTGGGGACAATGGCACTGCAACAACTTCAAAATAGAGAGAAGGAGTAGGGATAGAGTATTATATAGGAAGAGGGGAGTGAGTAGAAAGGGGAAAGGATAGGGAAAGGTGATGGACCATTAGAGTGGGGACCAAGGGATAAGGCAAGATGGTAGACCAATGGAGTAGAGATTTGGGATACGATTTTGGAAAATGTGGAGCTGAAGGAGGTGCAAAGAAGAATATATATGACGGACTAGGAAAACTTTTAAACCCTTGTATGGCACTAGGCTTAGTTGGCCAATGTTTTTTTAAAGTAAAGCCTTGTATGGTGCTTGCTTAAACAAGAGTCATACAAGGTTTAAGAGAATGGCATTGGAAAGCCCTTGCCTAGGTAAGCGCCTTCCAAAGCCACATGGCCTTGAAAGTTTCAAGGGTTGCCTTGTATGGCGCATGACCAGGCAAGCTTCATATAAGGCCTAGCATGGCTTTTATTTTATTTTTTAAAAATAAGGCCAGTTAAGCAAGTGCCATAGCTGGCCCTTTATGTTTTTTGAAAAAAAATAAAGGCCTTGTGTGGCTCTTGTTTAGGCAAGTGCCACACACGCCTAATACTAGTTATGACATTTATAATAGCAAGCGCCACAACTTCTAAATATTTTTTTAAAAAAACAATTATCTAAAGAAGTGCCACAAGATGGGCAACACTAAATCCTTCTTTTGTAGTAGTAAAAGTTTTAAAGTTTTTAGTAAAGCCCATTCAATTATAGGCTCAAATCCTGTGTTTGGGTTGGATTTTTAATTACTTTCAAAGATATTTTTGTCCCAATATTGAAACCTGTCTTAGTGGTTCAAATTTATTATATATAAAACTCATCTAATAACTATGGAATTAAGGTGTCACATGAGGCCGTTTACTAGCTCAGCAAGTAACTTATTTGTCAAGACTTGTAAGTCTCAAGGTATCTCAGTGTCAATTTTTACACTTGCAAAAATGGACTAATTAAATTACCTCTTAACTTATCTAAAAGATTTATTTGTAAGTTAAAGAGGTTGACTTGTGAGTCTTAAAAATTAATTTGTAAATTTATATTAAAATTTAAATAAGTAATTTAAATATTATGCTGATTTCACCTGAAAGTATAGAATGTTTGAGTTATAAATATAGGTAGTTGACTTGTATACTCATATGTAAATTTTAAAGTGTTACTAATTGAAAATTGGCGATTCATTTTCGGAGAACAGGAACATTTGAAGTTTGGAGTAGGGTAAAGTTTTTATTGTAGAATTAGAGCTCAATAAAATTTAAGTCCAGTCATATAAATTTATATGATCAAATGTGTATAATTTTGAAAATTAAATTGATATTCTTTTTTTCATTACCCTCATAAACTTTTCCTTTTTCCAAATCAAATTATTTCTGACTTATTTTTATAATTATGGATTAATACTATTGAAATTAATTTATTACATATATTGGTGTTGCTATGGGACTTGGGCTCAACCTAGCCATAATTAAATTATTAATTATGGTTGTTTAGTGTATGCCAAAAGATATTAAAATCTAGCATATTTAAATTTCAAAGTTTTGAATTATATCCTTGATTCTAATGGATGTAATCTAGATGATTCCAGGGTTACCAACTAACCTAGACACTAACCTATATGTATCGCCCATCATTACTTGAATAAACAAGACTTTACTAGCACCAGATTGGTTATGGTATCAAAGCTATGATTAGATTCGACGTTGGCCTAGACCCATCTAGCAAGGATGGCAGCTTTCTCATGGCATCGCATAATGCCACTACAGCTGCGATGAATTTCAAAGGGAGTCATCAAACACCATAAGATGCAAATTCTGCTACGACTACTGTGACACCCTTCATTATGCCCTTTTATTACTCTTGCGGAAGTCATATATTCTTAAGGGACTTCGTGATTGATTAACAGAGTAATTCTTTTAGCTCAGTACTCTGCTCAATTACAATTTCCATGCACATACAAATACAAATAATGTAGCCACACAGGGTTGTTAGGGTGTCTAAACCCATTACACTGAAATGCAAACATTTTTCGGTCTTCATTCCACCACTACATTTCTCTCATGTAGTTCTCTTCTCTATTCTCAACACATCTCATCTGTTCACCTATCTAAATAGTTGGTTAAGGGAGGTGAGATTTGAGGAAATCTCAGTAGCAAACAATGCTAACTTATGCATACAAGATAATGCTTAGTATATGACATGCTTGCTTACATAAATTCATGCCAACATAATAACTACTGCATTCTCATGCTTTACAATACACTCATGGCTATAGCATTAGTACAAACAGAGCTTCAATCATTCACATATGTTCCATATAATTCATTAAAGCAATAACACATATAATCACACATGCATACACATATCAAATACATGCAAGTCAAGAGAGTTTAACTACCTCTTGTCTTTGTGTCCTCCTCTTGTTCCTTTTCTTCCAACCATTCAAGTTGCTTCTTCTTTATCACCTCATGGTCCTAGATAAATAACGACATTATTAGAGCCATGACCAATTGAACATCTTATGTGGCTACACTAGCCCCAAATGCTTAATTTAACCCTTAGAGTTTCTATTTATTGCATTATACCCTTATTCTCTTAATTACCATAGTAAAAAACTTGGCAGAATTTTCAACTAACTTTGAAAATTCATAACTTTGTCTAGGAAACTCCAATTAGGTTGGTTCAAAGTCCCACGTGATCCTCATTAAGTATATTTTCAAGGAAAAATATGTTCCTTAGCTAAATGGATGCATAACATTCCATAATTACCCTTTATTGGACTCTATCCCAGAAACATACCAATTTTGCATGTCCAACTTAAAAAATGCATAACTCATAAGGTATAGATCCAATTGACCTATATGAGTTATCAAAATTAAAGCTTGATTGGTATAATATTTGTTTTTTGAAAAATATCATGGACATTAGATCATATTTGGTTATTCAAAAACTCTATCACAATTATACTGCCTCCCAGAAATCACATCCTGACAACACTATGTTCAAATTCCAAATTTTGGACTTCAAACCCATTCTATCTAAAATCAACCAACAACATATTACTACACAATTTTACCCAAGGAATCGATTGAAAACCTCAAATTTAGCAAAATCCTATTTTTTCTTGCATCCCTATACTTGGTTTGCTCTATTCCTTCAAAACAACAAATCATGAAGGTACCAATCCAATTTCTTTTCCTATTATTTAAAGAATTGGTTTGCTCTACCTACCGAAATCTTGATTTAAGTCCAACTTTGGGAGTGTGATGAGTGTGAGTAGTAAAAGTGTGAACAGAGGTGGTAGCGGTGGTGGGGAGAGTGGAGATCGAGAAGGTGGAAAGGAGCGGGAGAAGGCGAAAGAGGTGGCCAATGATGTTGATTTTGTCTTTGGCCGATCAAATGGTCAGAGTGGTTTGGAAAAGGGCCGTAAGGACAAGGAAGGGACTCCGTTGCGAAAACAGGGGAGGTCAATCTCCTATTGGGATAAACTTCTGGCTCCGAGTTATGATGGCTTCCTGATGAAGCATGATGAGAAGGAAGATATAGTGAATGGTTGGAAAACATACTTCCACAAGATGAACTCGGAGGAGCTTACGATAAAGAATAGAGAAGCCTCGGATGAAGAAGAAAATCAGGAACAATTGTTGAATGGAAAATCTCTGAAACTGAAATTTTTGAAGGAGGCATATACTGCATGGTGTAAACCCTGGATGAACTCATTGATCATCAAAGTTCTGGGGGCTGAGATTCCTAAACATGTTATCTAGGATAGGATTAATTGTATGTGGAAACCGAAGGGTCCGATGAAGATGATCCCTCTGAGTAATAATTACTACATCATCTTATTTAACACGAAGGAGGATCGTGATTTTACTCACCAAAAGGGTCCATGGATGATTGATGATCACTACCTGGTGGTCCAACGATGGCAACCAAATTTTAATCCTTAGAAAGCGGATATGCAAAGGAGAATAACTATTTGGGTTAGGCTTCCTGACATTCCAGTAGAATTTTATAGCTTGGATTCCTTGAAACGAATCGAGAAAATGATTGGTAGGATAATTAAAATAGATAGGTCCACATCCATCTATGATAAGGGAGGTTTCTCAAGAATTTGTGTAGAAATCGATCTACACCAGCCACTGTTACCGACATTCGATGCATTTAGTAAGGACTGTCCTATTATATATGAAGGGCTACATCTGGTATGCTTAGATATGGTAAGTATGGCCACCAAAAAGAAGAATGCCTTGATAAAGTAAGCAAGATGGAGAAGGGAACTGAAATGGAGGATGTGGAGGAACCGGTGTAGGGGAAGGTGTAATATCCTGAACTGTAATCAAGGATTAGTAACTTCAAATGATGTAATTAATGTTAATTAAGCATATTTGAAGTATATATATAGTGCAATGTGATATAAAGATGATTAGTGATGATTTAGTGAGTATTGAGATAATCAGGGGCAAAACGATAAATTTACCGATCGATTGGTCAGATATTGGAGAGGAAACTCTTTAGTAATCATGATCAACGGTTGAGATTGAAAGAATATGAGGTGGAATTTGATGCATGCAAGCTTATGTGAAATCATTGTGGGAGGAATGAGATGATGACAAGTAGCTAAATAAGGACCCTTGGATGGAAGTCAAACTTTCAAACCATTTTCTCTTCCCTCTCTCTCTCCTTCCCTAGTCGGTTTGTGTGTGTATGGAACCAAGAGAAGTGATCATCACTTTCACCAACTCATTTTCTCTCTCCATTTCCTCCATTTCCGGCGAGCAAGCAAGAAAGAGAAAGGAAAGGTTTGAAATTTGTGAAGGTAAATGACTTCACAAGCTTAAACACTTTTCATTGATATTGTGCAAATGGTCAAGAGCTTTCTTTCCATGTTTTTAGACTTGTGATTGGTGGTGTGTGGCAAATTGAGGGAATTTGAAAGTTGAGGAATCAAAGTTCTGAATTCAGCAAGTGAAAGAGGTGAGTTTTTTATGAAGTTTGATGTAAATGTTATGACCATTGGGTTAGTTTTGTGAATTCTGGATTTATGCCCTGATTTCTTGAGATTTGAGAAGAAATGAATTGAGTAGTATTTGGTGGTATAGTAGATGTCAAATGGTACATAGTTGTCATTGGTTTTGGTTTGGATTTGTGGAGAGGAAGTTGGCCATATGTGTCTTGGAGTGGTTGGTGAATGAGAGATGAGATTTTGTTGTTTGAGTGGAAATTTGGGTGTTTTGTGATTACCAATGGGTTCTTTGTGTTAAAACAAGTGAGAATGAGTTATGGTATGAGTTTTAGGACCATTGGTAGTCAATTGGTAAATTCTGGAAACTCTTATCAGTTGCTGCATTTTTGGGCATCTGATAGGCATCACTCGAGTGAGTGAGGAACTCGCTCGAGCATGATGTGAGTTTCTGGGTATTCTATGAAAGTCTTCGGGCAGAAAGCACGAGCATGCTCGAGTGAAACATGAACATGCTCGAGTGAGCATGGGCATGCTCGAGTGAGCATGGGCATGCTCGAGTGAGGATGCATTTTGGTGCTGCGGGTGAGCGTCTCAGGTGATCACTCGTGGGTGGATTGTCAAGAGTGAGCGTGGCACTCGCGAGTATTGAGGGATTACTCGAGCACTAGGGTTTGTGCTCAAGTGCGTTTGAGGTTTGAAGGGAAGGGTCACTCTCGGGTTGTCACTCGCTGAGTCTCACTTCCTGGTGCTCGAGTGCACTTAGGGGCTCTGCTCGAGCACAGCCTCTTATGCTCGAGTGAGAGTGTAGGATTGTCGCGGAGGTTGCTCTCGGGCAAGCACTTCCTGCGTCTCACTCGCAAGTGCTAGAGTGAAATCGGGGGGTCATGCTCGAGCACGGTCTTCTGTGCTCGAGTAAAGGGACCAAAAATCAGTGTTTAGCTTTCTAAAGAGGGATCTTTGGGGATAGTTATCCCAACCCTTTAGGCATATGTTTAGGCATTTAATAGCTATCCAAAGAGTCCAAATGAATACCAACTTAGAATGTTATTGAAGTAAGAACTTGGAAAAGGAAATTAACCAAATGTCCCTATTTTGATTATAGGATTTGACATCTGCTATCCTCGTGAGCCCACTGTGCCAGCGACCGTCAGGAAAGGATCAGGTAGTGACTTTTCTTTCGTACCATATGTGATGCATTGTATGTGTGTATTTTCATTGCTTTGTGATAAGTTCGTATGTTGCGACTTATGTGGATATGTGTAAGCATCGTTAGTCCAATAGTCCCTGAGTAGCTAACAACAGATCGGGTAAGGGTTGTGAGCCTTCCTGACGGAGAAAGGGGATGAGGATGAGGTGTGATATATGTGATTATATGGGCCGAAAGGCTATTCGTGAAGGTCGACGGGCCATTTGTGGAAGCCGGATAGCTATGTGAGCTATAAGGCTATGGTTATGCACTGCCACGCCAATAGTCCCTGAGTAGCTAACAACGGTTCGGGTTAGGACGGTGTGCCTTCCCGGCGGAGAAAGGGGATGAGGGTGGAGTGTGATTGTGCTACTGTATGATGATTTGCTTACATGCTGTGTGCTTATATGTGGTATAAATGTTTAGTTACTACTGGGATTCTCTTGAATCTCATTCTTTCCTTTGACTAACCTTTCAGACAGGGCGAGTGGCTCTAAGGAGAAGCGAACGACCCGGAGCGGTTAGAGCTTTCTAGGGACATTAGTATGGATTGTTTTGGCTATTCATTTTGGGATTACTGTATAACATTTGGAGGTGTAAATAGTTTGAATACTTGGTTTTGTAATCCCCTAATCAGGATTTGAAACTCTATATATATATATAGATGAACCCGGGGGTTGCCGGGGTTTAAGTTACGAACTCTGATATATATATGAATGTAAGTTAACTGTACAGGTAATTATATTCGATAATTGAAAATGAGACCGGGATTAGGCAAGAAGTTTTGAAAATTTGTAAGTTCCTACTGTTTGATAGGTGATTTAATAAGTTTTGAACTATCCGACGGTCTCAAACCCCTTTTTACTATGTGTTATCGAATCTTAATTACGTTAATTAAGGCAGGGGGTTACAGAAGGTGACGGCTAAAAGTGGCGGCGTGGGTCCTGATAACTCATTGAAAACTCTCTGTATGGTAAATTGAGGATCTTGAAGCAGGATTTTAGGGGGGATATGATGACGGCGAAGGTGACGGGATCTGATGAGCCTGTTTTGAGAAATCTGGATGTGAAGAAACGGAATGACGAGTGCAAATATGGGCCCTGTGTAACAGCTAAATCACAGGATATTGGAGGATCAGTTTTAAAGAAGGTGGATAGTAGGAATCAGATTAATTTAAAATATCAAAAGCAAAAAGCACCAGAGTGGGTCCTGGTAGGATCAAAGAGAAAGGGTGATATTAAAGTCAAACCGAAAGGAAAAGAGAACATGCCTCCAACACGTGTGAAAAAGAGCATCAAAGAGAAAAGAGAAAATATGGTCTAGGGTCATAAACCAATTGAGAATAAAAATTCTTTTGAGGCCCTAGCTTCCTTAGGGCCTGGGACTAGTGAACCTCATTCTAGGATGCTCTCAATGCGGACCAAAGAGATGCCTCAAGAACTTGTAGTGCTTCTGGGCTCAGATCATATGGAAGAGGAAATGTAGTCCATGATTCAATATAACACCCTCGGATATTGAGGAATGCTGGAGAGGACCATATAGTTCAGGAGGACTAACAGGATGAGGACATATAGGGTTTAATGAGGCACGACTAGCTAATCACACCCTCCAAAATGTTTCTCTATGAATTACATGTTATGGAATGTGAGGGGCACAGGCGCAAAATGCTTTCAGGCTTTTGTGCGTGATTTAAAAAGCCATTATTCTTTGGATTTCCTAGCTCTTTTTGAAACTCGATGCGACAAATCAGTAACTGATAGCAGACTCAAAAAATTGGGCTTTGATAGTTATGCAAGTGTTGACTCTGTGGGGTATAGTAGAGGAATTTGGTGCTTATAGGTCTCTAATAATCTCTCTATTATAGTGGTAAAAAAGAACATGCAGTTCATGCATTTGCGAATCCAGGCCAAGAATAAGAATGCATGGTTCTTCACTATTATCTATGCAAGTCCAAATAAAACTGTTTGATGTGGTTTATGGGGTGAGTTGACTAGGCTTTCGTAGGCAACTCGAGGACCATGGGCTGTGGGAAGAGATCTGAATGCCACTCTATTTGACTGTGAGAGGAAATCTATAGCTCCATTTAAACTTTCGTATGATAAAGAATTCTTTGAGTGGATAGACAGAGAGAACATGCTGGACTTGGGGTTTGTGGGGCCAGAATTTACTTGGAAACAGGGCAACTCTAAAGCACAACTAGACCAGATTCTAACGAATGAACATTGGGTCCAGGATTTCCCTAATGCGATGCTTTCTCATTTACCATTTTTTAAATAAGACCATAGAGCGCTTCTTCTTCGCATGGATTATATTCCTAGTGCGCACAAACCACAACGTCCCTTTTGGTTTAATGCAGCCTGAGTGCTATATGGGGACTTTGATGATTTTGTGAAGAAGGAATGGCGGACAGAGGGTGATTGGCAAAAAAATATATCTTGCTTCACTGAAGCTTGCTCCAATTGGAATAGGTCCGTATTTGGCCATATCGAAGCTCGAAAGAAGAAATTATTGCGAAGACTGGAGGGTCTAAATCATGCCATTGCTAGAAAAGGAACTTCTCCTCAACTTGAGGAGCTACAAATGGAGCTATAGAAAGAATTGGAGGATGTTCTTCTTTAAGAGTCTCTCATGTGGGCATAAAAGGCGGGATTAGAATGAACTGTGTTTAGGGACCGTAACTCTCGAATATTCCATGCCAGAGCTAATAAACATAGGTAGTTAAACCGGATTGAGGCCATTCATGATGAAACGGGTGAGTGGCAATATGACTCTGAAGAAACTAAGAAGTTGGCCACACAATACTTCTCTAACTTGTTTTTGGAGGAGGAAGAAAAATGACCAACACTTAGCTGTACCATCACCTATCCAAGCATTGATGAGAATTTGCTAAGTTTGTATGGTAGAGAATTACAGGAGGAGGAAATTTAAGAAGCTATTTTCAGTATGGGTGCACTTAAATCTCTAAGGCCTGATGGATTTAATCCCCTTTTTTATCAAAATCAATGGGCCACGGTACGCTCTGCTGTCTTTACTCTTGTTAAAAATCATTTCTCTAACCTGTATGATATTCGTAAGGTGAATGTGATGCTTATTGTGTTAATTCCAAAAAAAGAACCTCCAGAAACAATGCAGGATCTTCGCCCCATCAGCCTTGCAATGTAATATATAAAGTTGTTACAAAAGTGATTGCGGCTAGGATGAAAAGAATTTTATCTCAGATTATTTCACCAAATCAATGTAGCTTCGTGGCCGGAAGGAATAGTAGTGATAAAATTATTGTGGCTCAAGAGGTCATTCACTCAATGCGTACCATGAAGGGCAAGAAATGATATATGGCTATCAAAATCAACCTAGAAAAAGCTTATGATTGAGTAAACTGGTGCTTTCTTGAGTCTTGTTTGTCAGAGATTCATCTTCCACAGCATTTGATAGAAATCATTTCAAATTGTGTGTCCTCCTCTAGCATGCAATTATTATGGATTGGTGAAAAAGTTGATACCTTATTGGCCTCTAGAGGTATACGGCAAGGGGACCCTATCTTGCCGTATCTTTTTGTAATTTGTATGAAGAAACTGGCCCACTTAATACAAATGAGGATGGGGAATAATACTTGGAAACTGATCCGGCTTACACGAACTGGGCCACCCATCTCGCACTTGTTCATTGCAGATGATATACTCTTATTTGTGGAGGCCTCAAATTCTGCAAGGAAATGTGATTAAAGAGTGCTTGGATGTCTTTTGTGCAAGTTCGAGTTTAAAGGTGAACCCTTGTAAAAATCAGGTTTTCTTTTCTAGAAATAGTAATCATAATTGTAGTAGTGAGATTGGGGCAGTCCTTGGGTTTACCCAAATTGGAAACCTAGGGAAATACCTGGGTGTGCCATTACATCATGAGCATGTTTCCAAGGCTATATATACTGAGGTGGTAGATAAAGTCAAACGACGGCTTGATCAATGGAAAGTGAACTCTTTATCGACGGTGGGATGGGCGACATTGATCGCTTCTGTCACTTCAGCAATCCCGAGATATATCATGCAAACCTCCTATTTACCAACTAGTACGTGGGAATCTCTTGATAAATATAATAAAAGATTTTTGTGGGGAAGCTCTGATGAACATAAAAGGATACCTTTAGTGTCATGGGATGAGGTGTGCAAACCTAAGTGAAGTACAGGTCTTGGGCTTCAGCATGCCAGGCAACAGAATTATTTGCTTTTCATGAAGCTAGGAGGGACTTAGTCAAGCGCAGAGATAACTTATGGGTAAAAGTGATCTGGGATAAATATCGATGTGGTACAAATATCCTACCGAAGTTTGACTCAAAGAAACTAGGTTCCAATGTTTGGATGGGCATCAAGGCAATATGGGAGGGCGTTGAGAAAAGCATGGAAGTTATAGATGGAGGGAATGTTCGCTGGAAAGGCAATAACTCTGGGCTGTTCTTTGTAAGGTCGGCATACCACTCCCTTAGTGCACAGCATTTTGAAGACCCTTTTTGGGCAAAGCTATGGAAACTACGGATCCCATAATGGTGTAGAATGTTCTTATGGCTTATTGCTAGGAGGTGGTTACTAACTAATGCTTCTCGAGTAAAGAGAGGCTTAAGCGAGGATGACCGGTGCCCAATATGCCAGGTTCACTGTGAAAGCACACTCCACATCCTCAGGGATTGTGAGGGTACACAGAGCCTATGGAATAATCTTATGCATCCCACTGCATAGAGGAAGTTCACCTCTTTGGACTTTGCTTATTGGTTTTGCTAGAACCTAATGATGAGCAACAACCGCCAACAAGATGAGTAGAGATCCTTTTTTGCCATTGTGTGCTAGTGGATCTGGAGTAGACGAAACCTATGGGTTTTTAAAAGGAAGAAGGTCTCGAATGAGGTAGTCAAGACAAGTTTAAGAGCGATGCTACAAAGTTTAACCGATGCATATGCAAAGATGCAAACGGGACGACTGGTTATAAATAGAGAAGATGTCATCTTTCCCGGTGAAACCCAGGTGTCTTAGGATGTATTCGAATGAACATGGACGATGCGTTCTCTTACAATACGAAGAGAGTTGCTTATGGGGGTTTGATAAGAGACCATCTGGGTTGACTTGTTAGAGGGTTTATGTTTAGATTTGATGTGGGCAACCTGTTGACTGCAGAATTATGGGCATGCCTCCATGGCCTCAAACTTGCCTGGGATTTGGGCTTTTGTAAAGCTGAGATAGAGTCAGACTCTGAGGAAGCAATTCTACTCATAAAAGATAGGGGTTGGGATACTCATATTGATAAAGGGATTATTGATGCAGTATGAGATATACTACAAAGGGAATGGGATGTGAATCTACAACATGTACGAAGATGGCATAATTTAGCCGCGGATCACCTTGCCAAGGAAGGGCTTAACGTACCACTGGGTCTGCACATGGTGTACCAAGCTCCGCCAGAGCTTGAACGGATACTAAATAGAGATCTACGCTGATACGCTATTCTCTCTTCATGTTATAAAAAAACAACAAATCATGAATTCTCAATTTATCCATCAAACTAGGTTCATATGCTTCCCAAACATCATATAACCACATGTATATGATCAAAGCATCATGAAACCCTAATTCCCCTGTATGACTGAAATCAGGGCAGCACCAGAGAGTTCAAAATATTCAACCAAATTATAAGATGCTAAGCTCAAATTAAAGTTAAGCTTACCTCTCACTTTCTATAACTTGTTCTTTGTTTCTCCAACTTTGGCTCAACTTGACAACAGAAAAACACCTCTCTTTGAGAAACAAAAATGATATAAATGAAGCTCTTGATGAGAGGAACAACATTTATGAAGGCCTCAAGAGCTAAAAAGGTGATCTAGGAGATAAAAATTGTTCTTCAAACTTGCACTTTCTCTTTCCTCTTTCATTTTCCTCCTATTTTCTTCTTTTTGCATGACTTTAAGGGCTGAATGAGAGAATGTGAGGTGTTTAAATCATTAATCTTCATCCTATGCAAATACTTTGCCACAAATAAGTCCAAGAAAGTAAGAAGAGGTGATGTGTCATAATCTTGTGGCTTCTTGAAAAGTTGAAGGGTTAATTAACTCAAGTTGGCTTGGTTACTTGGTTTAAGATTTCTCTTTCCTTCTCCCTCTTAACTTGGATGAAATCCACCTCAAAAGGGAAAGGAGTTGTTGACCTTGATGCTCTTACAAGGTTGCTTTTTGATCAAACTCAGTTTTCAAGCCTAGCCACAATGTTGACTTTTCTTCTCTTCTTTTTTTCTTTGCTTTTGACTCAGTCATTCATTATAAAGTAGCTTTAAGCCTTTTTCTCTTTCTTTCCCTTGTTTTGGACAAACATGCTTCAACAATTGGGAAGGAATGTTGACCAAAAGCCTATTGAAGAAAGTGCTCAAGTTTGATCAAAGTCTTCTTGCAAAGTGGCTTTTACACTTTAACATTTTCTTTTTCTCTTCCTTCCTTACTCTTGGACATTTTTTATCAATATAAGGGAGGGAGTTAATTTTCCTTTTGATCCTCATGATTACTTTTGTTTCCAAGAGCAAATCCTAGCCCTTTATCTTTGTTTCCAATTCTAACCTCAAGATCAAGTGGCAATTGTCTCTTTTGCCCTTAATTATGGCAATATTATTTCTTGTGCAATTAGTTCTTTTAATTCTCTTTGTTTCTTCTTTCTTGACACCATTTCCCTTTTCCTTTGGATCCAAGTTATATTCTATGTCATTTTGACACATCTTAAAGGAATCGAGTATTATCTTTTGACTATTCTGAGTGTAATGTCTGTAACCTATTCTGCTTCTTATGCCTTCAATGGACACTTGCTAAATCAGGGCTTTTAGTCTACTTGATTCAAGCTTATTCTTAAGCCTCTAATCCCAAAATTTGGAATATTACAACTACCATTTACATATTGAATGGTCAAAATTGCATTCAATAGGTTAATGGAGTGCACTTGTACGTCACCAGAAAAGGCAAACTCGACTACTTGATTCATACCATACTAAAGCCTCCACCAACAAAACCTAAGTATAAATAATGTGAAGTAGAAAACTTAATGGTTCAATGTTGGCTCGTGAATTCTATGACAAAGTATGAGTTTCTCCCTGTTCCAATCCATAAAAGGAATATGGGAGGCAGCCCCTGATATGTTCACCTCAGTTAAAAACCAAGTAATTGTACTGGAGATTGAAACAAAGCTAGACAACCACAAACAAGGCAATCTCTCGTTCACCGAATACTGAATTAATCTCCTTGTTTATGGCAATGTTTAGACACATATGAAACAGCATATGAGTGGAGCAGTCCAAATGATGCATGCCTTTACTCTAGAATCAAAGAGGAGAAAAGAGTCTATAAATTCTTGTTAGGACTCCAACCCTCTCATGAAGCCATCCATACACAAGTAATGAGTCAAGAAGCCTTGCCAAGCTTAAGGGATGTGATTTTCATTGTGAAATAAGAAGAAAGGCGAAAGAACATCTTTGCTTATAGATAGCATAACCAATATGGAGAAAACTGGATTCTATTAAAAGGGAGGTCAATAAAGTGATTTTAGAGGTAAGAGGTCTAATAGATGGTGTAATCATTTTTAAATACTAGGTCATATAAAGGACATCTACTGGAAACTCCATGGAAAATCACCTAATAGCAAAGGTAGAGGCAAACCAAACGACAAAGTTCTTGTAATCTCCATAAATTCTAAACTAGAACATGATGGCAGATTAGGTAAAGAAGAAGCAGAGTTTATCAGGAAAAAACTTGATAAGCATGATGCTATGATAGCTTTTTGGCTTCTGGTAATGTAGTGTACAATGGTAATGCCATCTTAGCCCTTAAAACAAGTATACATAATAGAAATATGTGGATAGTCTATTTAGGAGCTACAAACATATGATTGTTAACAAATCATTGCTTCAAGAAGTAAAAAATTCATCATCTCCTATGTTTATTAGGGGTTGCAAATGAAAAATTCATTAAAGTTCTCAGAATCTCCTATCTATTTGACAGTTTGGTTCAAGAAAATGTGCTATAAGCACTTGATTTGCAGTGTAACCTCATATCTATCAACAAAATTACCTTAACTTAGCAATGTCACGTTAACTTCTCTACCATTTAATGTTTATTTCAAGACTCGGAGTCAGGGAAGATGATTGGCACCACTGAGTTATTAGAGGGATTATATTGTGTGGAAGATCAATCCTAGAAGAACAAAGCATTTGGAAGTATAGCCCAAGTTAGTTCTTTGTCTCAAATTTCGATTAAGGATTTATAATTATGACACTATATGTTAGGCTATCAAATCCAAAGTACTTGTCAAAGTTATTTTCCTATTTAATGAATAAAAGTTTATTTCTATTCCATGTGAAATTTACCAATTGTCCAAACATACAAAGAATAACTATCCATAACATCTACATGAATCTCCATAAACCTTTGGCCTTATCTACAATGATCTTTAGGGGGTCTTATGAGTTCCAAACTTAACACATACCAAATGGTTTGCCACATTTGTTGATGATCACACATGGGTAACCTAGGTATATCTTCTAAAATAAAAATCTAAACTACACCAAATATTCATTAGTTTCCACAAAATGATACAAAATTAGTTTAACCTATCCATCAAAGTGTTGTTCAGTGATAATAGAAGTGAGTACACCAATTCTGCTCTCCAAACCTACCTTAAACAATATGGCTTCATTAGCCAAACAAGATGCACAAATTCTCCTCAACAAAATGGGATTGCATAATGGAAAAACCACCACTTGTTAGAAGTCACAAGAGCCTTGATAATAACATAAAATGTCCTTAAACTCTATTGGGGAGAAGCAATCCTCACAACTACCTATTTGATTAACCAGCTACTGTAACCCCTTACTTAGAAGCCTTGAAAATAGTTCAAAAGCATGTCATAAAGTTAAATTAGAGACCAGAGAACAATTTACAACTCACTTGAGGTCCCGGCTTCTAGACAGGGTTCGGCCCGTACTAGAGTGGGTTTTCAAAAAATTTTCAAAACTTATTGGATAAGGTCTTATTTTCACTTTTCAAAACTGTTCGGCTTGTTCGGTTCTATTTCATTCAATAATATCAGAGTGCTTAACAAAATTTCCTGACGAACTCTTGGGTTACATTCATTAACTAATAGGTTTATAAGGCCCGATCGCCCGTCTTTAGTTCCTTCACTAGGGTTATATACATACAAAGCATTATACATGATATAAGAGAAAATGTTACTAACTTGTTCTTTCCGCTCTTATTCGGGCACTTATTTCTTATGCTCAAGGCAGATATCAAATCCTATAAATCATAATTAAGGATGACGAGTTATTACCTATTTCAATTCTTTAATAACTCCAAAGTATTTAGGGTTGGTTATCATTTGAGTCTTTTAAGTAGCTATTAGAAGCTTAAACAAAAGCTCAAGAAGGTTAGGGAGCGCTAGACAAGAACCACCTTTTAAAAATTCAAAGTACTGAAATTGGGTGTTGGTCACGGCTAAGGAATTCTTTGGCTACGGCCAAAACTAGGCCAGACACTTTTTGGCTGCGGCCAAGAATCTTCTGGCTGTAGCCAAAATAAGGTCAGACACTTTTTGGCTGCGACCAAGAAAATGCCTGCTTCTTGGCTGAACTTCCAAAAATCGTAACTTTATTTACAAAACTCAAAATAGAGTGATTCCAAGTCCTACTTAAAGCTTTTTAAGCCCTCTATACAAGAAAAGTAATAACCACTTCCACTTGTAACCAGAAAAATACAGAATTCCATGAATTCTCACCCTGTTCCAGAATAAATTCCAGTTTCAACCTCAAACTTTGAAAATGCTTAACATCCAGCACACATGTCCAAATGACACCAATTTTATATCAATTTAAAGCTTGAAATGTCTACTATTAGATTGGAAAGTTTCACAATTTTTGGACAACATTTACTTATTTAAAAATATCATGCAAATTGACTGCCCTGCATAAAACCTTCATGAACAATACTTTTAGTTTTGCAAAATATGTTTCCAATGGTCCAGAATTACTAACAGGGCTACTCCCTACACAGTTTTTTGTGTAGAACACAATGGAAACCACAAAACAACCAAATTCTTACTCCTTTTATATGTCTTATTTTGGGCAGAAATCAAACACAAAATCCCATAATTTCCAAACTTTCTATTCAAGTCTCAAACTAGTTTCATATGTTCAATATACACCACATGACACCATTAATACCAACAAAACACCATGAACTCTCAAAACCCTAATATATTCAAAAATAGGGAAAAATTACACAAGACAAAGTTCTCAACCAATCATCAAAATATATACACCAAAGGATTGCTTTTGCTCACCTCTAGCTCTTTCTCTAGGTTGTTCTTTGATTTTCAGCATCCACCTCTTCTTGGAACACACAAAACACCTCCTCTTGAAAAACTAAGACCATAGAAATGAAGCTCTTATCAAGAGGAACAAGATTAGGGAAGAGATTTTTAGCATTAGAGGTGATCTACATGGTCAAAACCCAAGGAAAAGAGCTCACTTTCAACCTTAGCTTCCTTTTCTTTCTTCTTCATTCCTAGTCGACCATGAGAGAGCATGGGGGAGAGAGTGAAATGTAATAAATGCCATACTTCAGCTCTTCCTATCCCATTTAGCAGACTTTGAGAGTGGAGAGGGAGAGTTTGAATTGTTGACTTGATCCATTAGTGCCAAGTGTCACAAACTCATGACCTCACCAAAAGCATGTAACCATGTAGTTACTCTAACTAACTCCATTATCCATTTAGTCATACCTCTTGTTCTTTTAGTTAATAGTCAATATCATTTTTCAAGAGCAGAGGAAATCGCTGAATAATTGGCCGATAAATTTCTTTCATCCCTTTTTGCTCCTGACTATGGCAATTTTTGTTAGATTACCACTTTGTGTATTATCTAATTCCTTTTTCTCTTGCCATACACCATTCCCTATTCTTTTAGTCCAATTTAGACTTTGTTACCATAATTAAACTTAAATATTGGGTTTGG
The DNA here is from genome assembly GCA_963242795.1 of Inga leiocalycina. NCBI lineage: Eukaryota > Viridiplantae > Streptophyta > Magnoliopsida > Fabales > Fabaceae > Inga > Inga leiocalycina. The sequence continues at coordinate 30,069,431 of OY725328.1, forward strand.
GCATCTTTTACTGCTAATTCGGGTCATAATTCATAATTTATTCCCCAAAAGTGTTTATCTAATATTCATTACATTCTCTTTTAGAATCGTTGAGCCCTTACACATATTTTAGGAGATTACAGCTACCATCTAAAACATTAAACTCTCAAACACCTATACATGTTCTATCTGAAACATATCCCAATTCTTACTTTATCACCCATATTTTAGAAAGAGTTTTTGGATGTGGCCTTTGTTCACAATGAGTCAAGTGGCAAACTAGATCCTCAAGCCAATAAATGCATCTTTCTAGGCTATCCTAGCACCAAAAAAGGGTACACGTTTTATATTCCTATCCTACACAAATTCTTTGTTATCATTAATGTTACTTTTAACAAGAGATAAAACTACTATGAGAAAACCCCTATTCAGGGCAAAAATAAAAGCGAATGAACCAAATCCCTTGCCTGTATCTGAACGTAGCTTAGATTTAATCATCCTAGCTCTTGAACTAGACTACTAACAAGATACCAATCACGAAATAGTGAACCAAGATACAAAAACAAGCAGTTCCAGTCATATTATAGCATGGATAGATTGAAGCAAAACATGAGACAAGCATAAGCGATTCATCTAAAACTCCTTATAGGACTAATCAGTGTCAAGATTCAACTCTAGCTTCGGTTCTTGAGGATCTTGGATGGCCTATTGCTTGGAGAAAAGGGGTAAGGTTGTGCACTCAACATCCTATAAGTTATTTTGTATCATATGACATGTTGTCTCCTACAATATAGTGTTTTGTCACAAAACTTGATAATGAAAGGTTGCCAAACAACTTTGATGAAGCAACTTGTGACCCACATTGGAGAAGGACAATTGTAGAAGAGCTAGATGCCTTGAATATAGATCAAACATGGAAACTTGTAAAACTACCACCTAGAAAAAGGGTCATGGGGTGTAAGTGGGTATTTACAAAGAAATATAATCCAAACAGGAGAAATATAATCCAAACAGGACAATCAATTAAGATAAGGCTAGTGGCAAAACGATACTCTCAAACATATGGTATTGACTACCAAGAAACATTAACCCCTGTAGCAAAGTTAAATACCATCACAATACTATTATTACTGGTAGCAAACCTAGATTGGCCTTTTCACCATCTTGACATGAAAAAGGATTCCTCAATGGTGACTTGGAAGAAGAAGTATACATGGAAGTTCCATAAGGCCTAACTAACAATAAGATCCCCGGAATGGCATGTAGATTACACAAATCTCTCTACAGGTTAAAAGAATCTCATAGTACTTGGTTTGAAAGATTTACTAAAGCTGTAAAGAAATTAAAGTTCATCTAATGCCAAGCTAACGATATATTATTTGTGAAACAATCAAGAGATAAAAGGGAAATTCTTATTATTTACGTTGATGATATTATTCTAACCAGCAATTACACAGATAAGTTAGCCAAGCTCAAGAGATTACTAGAAAGAGAATTTGAAGTGAAAAACTTGGGAGGTTTGAGATACTTCCTAGGCATAGAGGTGGCTCGATTGCAAGATGGGATTGCTATTTCACAATGAAAATACACACTAGACTTACTAAAGGAGACAAGTATGTTGGAGCAAAATTGACAGATATCCCAATGGATTTAGGACACAAACTTGACAAAAGAGAGAGAGAAGGAAGAAGCAATAAAAGAGAGAGAAAATGAGAAACAGAAGAAACCAAGAAAAGAATCAATACTAGTTTATGCAAAAAGGTACAAAAGACTAGTTGGTAAGCTCTTATATCTATCTCATACGCGCCTTAACAAAAGCTATGCAGTTGGAGTTGTCATCTAGTTCGCAAATAAACCTATGGAGGAGCACTTGGAGGTAATCTATAGAATCTTACACTAACTAAAAATTACACTAGGTCGAGGACTTCAATTACTAAAATCAATCATAAGAAATAGTAATTAACACATATGCAGATTATTTAGGTTCCTTGCCAGACAAGACATCTATCCCAGGATGGGAAACTTGGTTACGTGGAAAAGTAAGAAACAAATAGTAGTGTCCATAAGTAGTGCAGAGGTTGAACTACGAGCCCTAGTTAATGTAGTGTGTAGAGGCATGTGGATAATCAAGGTGCTAAAATAATTGAATTTTGTACTAGAAACACCTATCAGAATGCAATATAATAGTATGTCTGCTATTGCAATGTTCAGGAATCCTATTCATCATGAAAGGATAAAACATGTCGATATGGACAAACATTTTGTCAAGAAAAAATAAGATAAGGGAATCATCGAATTGCCATATGCCCTATTTAAACGTCAAGTAAGAGATATGTTCACCAAAGCGCTAGTAAGACCACAATTTGAAGAATTCAGAAGCAAGTTGGGAATGATAGAAATCTATTCGCCAAATTAAGGGGGAGTGTTAGTACTGCTATGGGCTTTAGGCTCAACCTAGCTATAATTAAATTATTAATTAGGGTTGTTTAGTAGATGCCAAAAGATCCTAAAATCTCAACATATTTAAATTTCAAAGTTTTTGAATTATTTTCTTGATTCTAGTAGATGTAATATGGGTGATTCTAGGGTTATCAACTAACCTAGACACTAAACTATATGCACTGCCTATCATTACTTGAATAAACAAGACTTTAGGAGCACCAAATTGTTCAATATATATGTTAGTTGAATTTATTAATTTAATCAAAACTCGACTGACTATAATTTAACCATGTTACCATTGATTAAAGAATCAGATAAGATAGTTGATCAAATAAAAGCTTAGACTCACTAGTGACTTTTGGTTTTGGACCATAAAATTGTTTTTATGGTTGAGTTGAATTGAAATGGAGTTGAGTTCAAAGTAATTGTTACCCTCATAAACTTTTCTTTTTGCCAAATCAAATTATTTTTGACATATTTTTATAATTATGGATTAACATTGTTTAAATTAATTTTATTATATATATATGTATATATATATATGTATGTATGTATATATTATTTGAATTTATTAATTTAATCAAAACTAGACTAACAATAGTTTAACTATATTACCAGTAATTAAAGTATCAGATAAAATAGTTTGATTAGTTAAACCTTAGACTCACTAACAACTCGATTTTGACAATAAATTTGTTGTTATGGTTTAGCTAAATTGAATCAAAGTTGAGCTATCATTGAGGTAGAAGTGGAAATTAAATTAGAAAGTATTATGATTTTTAAGATACCTATAGAAAAATAAAAACTTGATTATATCAAAACTTTATATATATTGAAGGAAAAATTAAGAGAGATAAGAGACTTGCATACCAGGGTGAATCCACGTTTGGATTCGGGTCAAACTCTAATGCTCCATAACTCGATCAAGATAATTCTGGTGCAAAAATTAGACTACTGGGGCCTAAATAAGATTGACATAATAGATCACCAGAAACAGAAAGATGGTAGGAGAGAAGATATTGTTAGATAGCTTAATGGCAAGAGTAAGGTTCATTTGATGCACACACATTATATTTATAGAGGTATAGGGAGACTACTAATTAAAAAGCTATGTGCACTCCTCTATTAGACTAGTTTATAGTGGTCTTTGTTAACGACATTTTGATATACTCAGAGAGTATAGAAGAGCATGAAGAACACTTAAGAATAGTGTTGGGAATCCTGAAGGAAAAGCAACTCTATGCAAAGTTGATCAAATGTGAGTTTTCACTTTCAAAGGTCAAATTCCTAGGCCATGTTATCTCACAAGATGGGGTCTCAGTAGATCCTAGTAAAGTGGAAGAAGGACTAAACTGGAAGAGGCCTGAAACTGTCACAAAAATATGAAGTTTTTTGGGTTTAGCCAATTATTACAGAAGGTTCATTTAGAACTTCTCTCAAATCACCTTGTCGTTGACAAAGCTTACTCGAAAGAATCAGTTGTTTAGGTGGGATAACAAATATTAGAGTAGCTTTCTAGAGCTACAGGAGAAGCTTACATCCTCACATCCGCACTAGTGTTAATTATCCAAAATCCAAAATTGACCTTTATGGTCTACAATGATAAGAGTAAGTAGGGATTGAGGTGTGTCCTAATGTAGTAGGGCAGAGTGATGGCGTATGCCTCTCAACTGTTGAAGCCTCACAAGGAAAATTACCCCACACATGATTTAGAGCTTGGGCGATTGTCTTTGCTTTGAAAATATGGTGACATTACTTGTATGATGTGACTATAGAGCTATATTCATACCACAAGAGTCTCAAATACTTGCATGATCAGAAAGAGTAGAATATGAGATAACAAAGATGGATGGAGCTGATAAAAGATTATGATTTCTAAATCAAATACCATCAAGGTAAAGTAAATGTCATAGCTGATGCTTTAAGTAAAAAAAAAAAAGTACAGGTGGCAGTTATGATGATTCTGGAACAAAAACTACTTGAAGGATTCATAGATGTAAATATGTCAATTCAGATATTGCTTAGTGCACTACAACAAAAAAGGGCAATTGTGTTGCTTATTTTTAAACTAACTGTGGCACTTAAAAAGTGCCCATATCCTATCACCACTAAAAGAAGTTATGGCACTTCCATATATATTTTTTAAAAAAACACTTCTTGTGGTGTTTCCTCACTTCCTGTGGCCCTTTCTCAAAGAAGCACTACAAGAAGTTTATATTTTTTAAAAAAGTTTTGCTTCTTGTAGCACTTTTCTAAGGAAGTTCCATAGAAAGTATTATTTTTAAAAAAAACTAAGTTTTTTTTCCATATTTTTCTTTTAAAATCCTATAATTATAGTTGATAACACACTTTAAACACATTTTCATATCCACAACATAATGAAGAAAAGCAAACCAATATCAAATAACTCCAAAATGATATCAATTAACAAATAACTAATTAACAAAATCACTACTAAGTAAAATACAAGTGTTAAAAATAAATAATTATTTTACTTATGCAACTCATTAATGTTAACAATTACTACAACAAATAAAAATTATAACTACTACATATCTTCACATAAAATCTATATATAACAACATTTAATTTTATCTCATTTATTTTTTAGCATATAAAAATGAGAATATTTCTTTTAGATTTCAGAATAAATTAAATATAAAAGACATTGAGAAAATTAAACTATCAACTACTAATAAAATTAGATTTGTAAGTTCAAAAATTTTAAAAACTTATTGTGTATAGGAAACTTGAATAGAGTGAGCTAAAACCTTAAGCACAATACCTGAAAAAAAAATTAACAAAGGAAAAAGGGAAAGACAAAGTTGCATGCATGTTTTATAAAAACAAGAAAAAGAGTGTTTAAAAAGATAATGTGTTGTATGTAGCTTTAAAATATATATAAAAAAAGTGGAAAAGTAAGTGTTATGTACTTACATGATGAAATGAAACTATAAGGAGGATGAAATGGGACCAAAAGGGAAGAGGAGTGGGGTTGGTTTGGTACAAGAAATAGGACCAAAGAAATGAGGAGGAGGCGGAAATGTGAGAAGTGATGGAACAAAGGAATGAGGAGAAAGTATAGATCGCAGTGGGCATGGTGAACAGTGATAAAGAGGAGAAGGAGGAAATGTGGGAACTAAGAGGATAAGGGGTTATGGCATGTGTTGGATGAGAAGTAGGGATCAAGAAGATAAAGGTCATGGAAGCAAATCATGGGAGAGAGAAGGGTTTGAAATAAATAAAAAAAATAAAAATATTACTTTGTGTGGCGCTTACTGAGCCCAGTGCCACACAAACTATGTAGCAACTATGGCACTTCCTTGAACAAGCACTACAACTGCTGCCTCAGTTAACAAAAAAAAAACACTCTAGGTGGCACTTGGTTAAGCAAGGAAGCGCCACAACATGCTAGTTTTTTAAAAAATAAAAATAAAAACAAATCCAGAAGAAGTTGTGACACTTCTTTAAAGAAGTGCCATAAATTATGCGCCACTATTCCCTATTTTTGTAGTAGTGGTGGCTACAGTGCTAATCAAGAAGCAAGCGACTTGATTATAAAATTGGAAAAGCTTAGAAGCAGGATGAGCAAGCAAACTCGATTAGGGTCAAGATGGAACAAGGAGAGGCCCGAGAGATTGGTCATATATAAGAAGATGATATATGTTCTACTAACGACTAAGCTTAGATAGAAAATCCGTAAGAGCCACATAAGAGCAAGTATACTTTTCACCTAGGAGTAATCAAAATGAATCATGATCTAAAGTCCTTATACAAATGGCTAGGAATGAAAAGTGATGTAATGAAATATGTTCGTGTTGCCTCACATGTCAAAAGGTGAAAGTAGAACGTCAAAGACCATCAGTGCTTATGCATAGTCCCGAAATACCTTAGTAGAAATGGGAAAGTGTTACTATAGATATTGTGGTGGGATTACCTAGAATGAAGAACTATGACGCAATATGGGTAATTATTGATCAACTAATAAAGTCGGGTTATTTCATTCCAATCAATGCTAGCTATTCTCTAGTCAAGCTAGAAGAGATATATATAAAGGAGATAGTTCGACTCTATGATACGCCGAGTAGCATTATATTTGACAGAGACCCTTAGTTTACTTTAAAGTTTTGGAAGGCTCTACATAAAGCTCTGGGTAATAAATTGAAGTTCAATACGGCCTATCATCCTCAAATTGATTGAGAATTGGAGAGAACCATACAAACGCTAGAAGATATGCTAAGAGCGGTGTATTAGATTTCAAGTGAATTTGGGATCATTTCCTTTTACTCGCCTAGTTTGCTTACAACAACAGTTATTATGTGAGTATTCAAATGGCTCTGTATAAAGCATTATATGGAAGGAAGTGTCAGTTATTGCTTTGCTGAACTAAATTGACTGAGAGGACATTATATGGGTCATATTTGGTTTATCAGACTATGAAGCAGATAAAGATTATAAGAAAAAGGCTCCTTGCGGCACAGAGTATACAAAAAAGCTATATTGATAAGAGAATGAGACCTTTGGAATTCAAAGTTTGTGAACACATGCTATTAAAGGTTTCACCAGTCACATGTATCGCTAGGGCAATGAAAACAAAGAAGCTGAGCCCTAGGTATATTGGTCCTTTTGAAATATTGTTGAGAATTAGACTTGTGGCATACCGAATAGCTTTAACCCTAAATCTGAGCAGGCCTCATATTGTCTTTCATGTATCATAATTAAAGAAATACAACCCAAACCTTGAACACATCATTAAGCATAAAGATATTGGTAAGTAAGAGAATCTTACTTATAAAGTCGAGCTAGAATGAATTATTGATGTCAGGAGAGATTGCTCAGACATAGAAGTATAACATTTGTAAAAGTAATCTAGAAAGGATTATCTCTTAGGGAAGTAACCTGGAAAGTAGAAGGAGATATAAAGAAGCAATATTTAGATTTTATGCCTTAAGGTATGTATCAAATTTTGAAGATGAAATCTATTTTTATGGGGGGGATTGTAACATCCCAAAATTTACTAAGAGGCTTAGTTTTCCCAAAAGTAAATTAAATAATTTTAAAGTTGAAATCTGGGAATTTAAAAAGCTTATTTTCCCAAAAATTTGAGGAAAAATAGTTAGAGGTAGGCCATAAATTGGTTTAAAAATTTCAGGAAAATTATATTAAGTCTTAAAGAAGCTAATTAAGGAAGAAAATGATTATAAAGTATTAAGAATTAATTTATAGAAATTATGTGGTGAGCCAATACGATATAGAAAAGGGAAAATTAATAATTTTACTGTACAGACCTGAAAATCGGAGTTAAGCTGAATTATAGAACCTTAGAGATTTTACATTAGAAAAATTAGGAGATTTAAAAGCCTTGTGAGTAGGCCCAATAAGATAAAAATTGCCACAGACATCCACACACTTACACACACACACTCACAGTTAAACACACACATATACCACTCACGGGTAATACCCAACACCCAAATGCACAACCACACTTAAATAAAAACATCAGCCTCCCTTACTCTTCATTTCAATTCAGATAGAAGAAAGGAGAGAGAGAGAGAGAGAGAGGGGGGCTGAGAGCTTGAGAAAGAGAGAAGGAGAGAGAGACCAAGAAAGCTTCCTAGAAGAGGAAGAAGGTGGCCAGAAAAGCCACATGCACACTTGGATTTATGATTAGGTGAGTCTCTTACACCTCTTCCGGCTTTCTTTTGGTTGATTTGGTGGTTCTTTGGGTTAAATTGGTTGTTTAAAGTTGAGAAAGGTTGTTGTCATCAAGGAAGTGTAAGAAGAGTCCTTGCATGTCATTTTTGAGTGAGTTTTTTAGGCTTTATGGTTCTGAAAAGTGGTAACCAAAATAGGGCATACTTGTTTGAGGTTGTAGAGTTGAAATTTATTGAGGTTTTGAGTTATGGTTTGAGGTTGCATGTTCATTTTTCTTCTTTTATTTGCAACTGAAAAACAAGGTGTGCATATGCATGATGTTGCAGAAGCTAAAACATAAATTTTTAATTGAGTTTGGTTCAGATTTTTAGAGGATTAGAAAGCTAAACATGTGTCTAAAAAAATAAATTCAAGAAGAGTCATGTTAGAAAGAGAAATGGGGTGTTTTTGAGGTTTTAGTGACAGGGGGTCGAATATGTAGTTTTAGTGAGGTAGTCAAAATCGGGCATGGTTTTGACAAAGCAAATCGTGTCCTCTGTCTATGAAATTTGACAAGGCAATAGTACACATCATGAGATTTAAAATGAGTGCTATAACACTTTAATTGGATTTGTAGAATAAAGGTTATGATTTTTGGAAGTTTGGAGAGAAAACTAGAAACATTTTGTTTTTCAAATTTTAGGCAATGAGCAATTAAGAAAATTACACAAGGTTACTTTAGTAATTTGTTAGTGTCGTTATTTTTTCTTTAAAGTAGACTTATCGAGCTTTAATTCAAGTATTAGAACACAGAAATTTGATGTGTATATTGTAAGTTATGAATTTTCAAAAATTGGATAGGCAATCTGGAATATTCTAACTCACCAAATGGACAATCAGTTTGCATACTGAGACTGGAGCTGAGGTTCATGATTTAATACTGGAAATTAATTTTTCTTTTGTAGAGGATTGAAAGAGCTTTACATAAAAACTTGAATCACCTTAATTGGAGTTTCTTAGCTTAAGATATGATTTTTCAAAGTTCCCTAAAAAAAATTGGAGGAAGAATTGGTTAAGTTTAGAAATTGATCACATTTTTAGGGTGTTAAAGTTAGTGATGGTTTGACAGTTATGGGATAAGTTGAGGGGATAATTTTATTAAATTGAGTGACTAAATTATAGGGGAAATAGATATTCAATATGTCTTAATAAGATACACAAATATCTAAATACAAAAGATTATCAAAGATAACCAACTAATTCAAATAAAGGATAAGAGTTATGAGAGGGTCAAGAATAACATAATTTTAATTATGTTAATAATATTGGAATGAGTAATGACACATCTCTATATGGATTTCAAAATTGTAGTACTTGATTTTTTGCCTGAGCTCAAAGAGAAAGCCAATTGGTGAAGGTAAATCATAGGAAAGGTCAACACACTGATGGAAAAATCACTTTTTAGACCGGTTATGGATAAGGTCTTGATATAACCAATCTAAAGAGTCTATTACTTTTTATACCGATTAAGCAACCGGTCTTAAAAATCACTTTTTAGACCGATTCATTGAAGAACAGACCTAAAAAGTTGTTACTTTTTAGACTGGTTATTTTGAAAACCGGTCTAAAAACTGTTTATTACACCTTATATTTCAAAAATCGATATTAGAAGTTATACTTTCCAGACCAGTTATTCTGAAAAACCGGTCTAAAAACTATTTTTTACACCCAACTACGAGCTTGTGACCGTTTCCTAAATCTCAAATAGATAGAAATCCCTCAAATAAAAAGGTCGAGAAGCTTTGAGTCACCTCTATGAGTATGGTGATCTTTGATCCCGCTTTCCAAACAAGTTGTTGTCCTGATGGATTCTTACGAGTTTATCGACGACAAACCTTACCGTCGGACTTCTAGTCTGGAGTTGTTGGCAGGAACTTTATGAGTAAAGATTGGTGTCAATCGAAGGTTGATGTAGGTCATCTGGAGCATGGCAGGTCATCGGACAATTTGAGTCTACCGCCGGGAGAGACCTTGTTATCAGATTGCAAATTCAAGTTTGGATCTTGGATCATCTGCATCTCATTACAAGTGACCTCCCTTTCAGATGCCTCATTTGTAGCTAAAGTCGAGGCATCCAAGACTACAAGCTCCAACATGGGCTTCAACATGCCATCACACAGGACCGTCTCTATGGCTACTTAGCACAAATGCTAGTTTCCTTTTCCTTATTTCTTGCATCTCGTATTTGAGAGTAGAGAGGCCAAATTATTAACAGAGTGGAATCAATTACCAAGCCTTTGGTTAGGAGGGATGTTATAAATGAAAAACATAAAAGTGAAACATAAAATCGAGTGAAGAAGACCATGCTCATAGAGTAATCACACCAAGAAGAGAGGCTTCATATTCAAAGAGCACAAATTAGGCGCCACGAATAAGAGATTCAAATATTTAGGGCCGGTTGTTTAGACCGGTTATACTTAAAATGAGGTCTAAGAAGGTTATCTTTTAGACCGGTTCTTTGAAACATTAGATCTTAGAAGGAATAAATATATTATTTTTTTAATTCCGCATATTTTACACCGGTTATAAGAAACAACTGGTCTAAAAAGTTTTATTTTTTAGACCGGTTGTTTGGATATCCGGTCTAAATAATATCTTTTAGACTGTATCTTTTAGGAACCGATCTCAAAAGTTCTTTATAATTACAAAACTATCACTGGTCATGCTTTCTAGATCTTATCTTCTATAACCGATCTAAATGTGGAGGTCTAAAAGGGGTATTTTGTACTATTGACAAGTAGTAACTCTTTCTCTCATATATTATGTAATTGTTCTGCATGTTTGTTTGTACCATCGATTATATTTGTTTCATGAATATATGATTTGATTATTTGGTAGTGTCCCGAGGTTGTAAGTCCTAATGTGCATTATGCATGGGTAGTGTCCTTGGGCTATAAGACCTACTATGCATTTAGAGTGGTTATTGGGAAGTGTCTCAAGGCTGTGAGTCTTGATGTGCATTTTTATGGGCCGTGTCCTGAGGCTATAAGTCCCGACGTGTATTTTTAATGGCCAATGTCCCTTGGCTGTAAGACCTGATATGCAATCTGTGTTGTATTGGATCGGTGTGTCCCCTGATTACTGATTGTGCTGCATCGCGATTGCTGAAAGCTTATTGTCTAATGGTTTGTTTAGCATGTTTCGTGTACTTGCATATATTATGATGGTTTGCTGTTACTACTAAGATTCTCAGGAATCTCTCCTATTTCCATTAAATAACATATAGCTAAGGCAAACAGCTAGAAGGGCAAGGGAGTAATTGTTGCCAATAACTGAGAAGGTAGTAGTATACATGAACATAGAAGGTAGTCCTACTGAGTAGGACTAGTTTATTTTGTTAGTTATCTATACAATCTGTTTAATTATACTTAGGACTTTTGGTAGCCTCATATGGCTACAAGTTTTGTGTGTGTGTGTGTGTATGTATATACACGAACATAGAAGATATATGTAGTAAAAGTAGTATACATAGTAGTAGTATAAGCATGTATAGTAAGGATAGTCTACTATACTATGCTTGAATAATGAAACAGGAATGGGCATTTGAATTATTTGAGCTCATAACAGACGGTAAACTTAGGTAAGAGCAAAGTAGTACTCTAATAATATTAAGGTATGGTTAAAGAATTGATAAGTTATAATAAACAGTTTGAATCATTAAATAACTGTTTTAAAAAAATTTAAATTTTTTAGAAAGGTCCATTCCTTTACAGTAATATTTTAAGAGCCAAAGCAGACCGGACGATCCAGCCGGCCAGACCATTGGTCAGACCGGTGGCGGCTTAGATTGAGCCTGGAAACCGTTTTCTTGGCTAGGCTGGAATGAGCCGAAGATTATCTGCTTTCGAGCTATAATCCGTTGATGAGCCAGAACCTGGAGTGATTTTTGAAAAGCCGAATGAGCCTAGACCGAATTGAAAACAATGACCGGAAAACTAAAATCGAACCTTCTCTCATTTTCAGACCATGGCGATGGTGTTCTTCTATGTGTTTGTTTTCCCTTTGATTGTTTTATGGCATCCATGGCGTCTTCCATGGCAGAACCTTACCTACTCCTTAGAACGATCAAACGAGAGTGAAGGTTCAGAAGAAAAGAGAGTTCAAGAGAAAAGTAGGAATAGGAATAGATGAAAGTAATAAGGACAAAGGCAATTGGAAAGAGGATTCTGGAAAAGAAATTATTGGGAAGAGAAAAAGACAACAGGTTGTCTTGGGAAGTGCTACATTTGGGTTTTCCCTTATAACCATTAGATGAAAGAGTGAACTCATTCAGACAGTTGCATTTTGACTGCTAGAAACATATAGTGAAAGATGAATATTACTTTTAATTAAAATTTTAAAAATCAAAACCACTATAATTAGATTATTCAATCGTCTAGTTTTTCTGTTTTTTTTCCCAAGCAATGGTTTACTTTTTTTTGCCAACCAAACGAAACACGGAATAAAAGTAAAACGAAGGGATTTTTAATTTCTTGTTCTCTATCAACTTTTATGATGTGTATAAAAGAAAAGGAGATTGATGGGTTTAAATTTTATTATTTTCCTCTCACTTCATTATTCACCATCCTATTAAAAAAATTAGATGGTTTAGTTTTGACATTTTATAAATTTATTATTCTAATTACAAATAAATAAATCTAAACTTTTAAAATATGATATACATAATTCATAAAAATTATTTTATAAAATACTATAACAAATAATTTTATAAAATATTAAATCTATACCATCCACTTTTTAATGTGAAGGTAGATATAATATTTTAGGAAGAAAATAAGAAAAAAGATTTGGATAATATCCTCTTCTGAAATTAAGTTATAATTTTGAATTTAATTTATTAATATATATATATATATATATGTATATAATATTATTTTTAATTTAATTATTGCATCACGATCCAACCAAATAGTCTGATCATTTCGACCATTTAAACCATGACCCGCAGGCATTTTCGGCTTGACATGCAGTCTGGCTTTAAAAACATTGATATACAAGTTCAAACCTTGTATTTAGGTTAGGTTTTTTACTATGTTCGAAAGTATTTTTTTCTCGGGACCAAACCTGGCTTAGTTATTTGAATTCATTATGTATATAACTCATCTGAAATGTTGTCACACAATATCTTCTTAATCTTTTTTTCTTGATCGATCTCCATATTCCAACTTGATATCTTCTTTCTTTATGTTTGACTAATTTACAAGATATTCTACATTAAATATAATAGTTAGTCAATATAGAAGATAAATACATTTTACAAAATTTTTGCTCTTAATATTTAACATGTATATTTGACATCATTAAAACTAATTATATCTAATAAAAATATATTCAAATCAAATTGTTGTCATTTTTATATTTTAATTAACTAATTATATACTTTTAATGACTATTTATTAATAAAAATAAATTTTTACAAATTTATAATTCAAGTTCTCCATTGAAATTTATATCCTTATCACAAGTTTATTTAAACTCTTAGTTTTACCACTTTTATATTACATCTCCAAATCAATGGGCAAAATTAAAGCCTCTAGGTAAAATGATATTTAATTGAACAGCCGTTTCCAATAATTTCGACCGTGACAGGGCCTTCCCTTGACCTGGCCATCCTTCATTAATTCGTCAACGAAAGAAATTTATGATTTTTTCTTTGTAATTGATATATTGTTAGTATATAATTAATAACTTCAGCAGTGACATATATAGGATGTGTTTGGATTAACGATTTGATAAGTGACTTATTTTTATTTAGACTTATGGAATCTTAAAATTGGACAAAAGTTAGATTAGATAAAATGATGAGTTTTTGGATTGGCAATTAGATAGTAACTTATGTAAAAGTGAATGATGTTTGGTTTGGCTTTTGCATAAGTAGCTTTTGTATTATTTAAGAGAAAAAATTGTAAAAATTATGAAAAATGAAAAAAATGAAGGGATAATTGTGAAAAAAGTCCTCATTGACAACTTAATTGCTAATAGGATCTAGGAAGATATCTACACACGGAGAGATTTTTTCACAATTTTTTCAAAAATTAACTTTGAAAATTTGGTAATGGTACAATTTTAATAAAATTATATCAAACTCTAATTCAAATTGGTACACTTAAAAAGTCTTTTATTTTGTGCACCTCAAGCTTAAATCTTATAAATTATATTAAACTCTAATTTAAATATTAAATCCTAACTCATATTTTCACATAGCTCAAAATCTAACAAAATAAACCGATTAAAATCTCAATAATACCTCTAATAATCCAAATAAATTATTTAAATTAAATTCAATGGGTAAAAACATTATATAGAAACAAATTTATGACATGTTAATAAAAAAATTGATTATAAAATCATAAAAAAAACTAAATAATAAATCTAAACTAATTAAAATTAATTATTAATTATTCTCTACATTTCTACAGTCATATATTAACAAAAGTCAAAACTTGCCTAAACTCTTATCCCAAAGTATTCTCTAATTAATAGAAGATTACTATCTAAAAAAAGAGAAAATTATTTAGAACATTTTTCATAAAAGAAGTTTTGTGATTAGAAGTGGTTTTGAGTACCTCATTGATCCCCAAAAATATGAAAATACTCCTGTCAATATTATTTTATACACATACATACATAAGCTCCAATAAACTTCATTTTAAGCCTTATGACTTTTTCTAACTGATAACTTTTTTCCCATGTTGTGAAACCCGGACCGGACCGGCCGATCCGGCCCGGTAACCGGCGAACCGGCAGGAAAACCGGTCCGGTTCCCGGTCCGGTCCGGGTTGGGGTTTTAACTAAAAAAAAAAAAAAAAAAAAATTTCTTTAGAATTTCATACTATAAGTCTAAAATTTTCAATTTTTCACCGGTTTGGTCCCGGTTTAGCTCCGGTTTGGTCCCGGTTTGACCCACTGACCCTTAACCCAGTACCCCGACCGGTTCAATGACCGGTCCGAGTTTTAGTACCTTGCTTTTTTCACCTTAAGTCCAATCGCGGAAACAAATATCTATTTTATACTTTTTACTATTTAAGTCTGTTTGTGCCACTATTTAAGTCTGATTGAACGCGCAAACGGCAAAACAAACATGCACATAATCAATTTGCTGGCTATAAACCAAATTGAATACAATCAAGGCCCTAACTTGGAAAATAATATAACTTTGACTTACAAAATTGATAGCCTGTAAGAAAAATAGATGCAAGAATAAATTAAAGCTCCGCGGAGCATTTCTTTCCCAGATAATGGCTTACATTCAGAAATTTAGAAGTCTCTCATTTTAGGTGTGCCAAAACAGAAACTTATAACTGAGAACATCTCCAATCGTACATGACCACATGTTCTGTTTTTAAATTATTATCATTTAAATATATAAATTCATATAAAAAAAATAAGATATATGATCATGTGTGATTTGAGAATTTAATATAATAAATATAAGGAACTTGATGTAAATATAATCCTTGTAAAGATTTTATAATAAAACATTTGTTAATTTTAAGTCCTAACTTCGTTCAATTTTTTTTTTTTTTTGTAAAATACTAGGATCCTCCAAAGTCTAAACTGACTTTGTGTAATTGTTTTAGTTGAATCTTTAATGATACATTTTCTAATGACTGCGGTAACAGAAGCAGTCGCAAAGTCAACAATGAAAATGATTGTTGTCCGTAATTGAAGGCCAAGTCTTACTTCAAAAGTCTTCCACTGGGAGCATTCAAAGCAAAAATGAAATTTTATTTCCTTATGATGCTTTAAATTTACACGAAGTTGACCTAAATCAAACAAGCATAAGAAACCATATCCAAGGTTCATGAACCCGGACTGGGTACTGAACCGGTTGGAGTACTGGATTAAAGGTCAGTGGGTTAGATCAGGGCCAAACCAGTGAGAAGTTGAAGATGTTAGGCTTATTAATATAAAATTCTAAAGAAAATTTAATTTTTTTTTAAAAAAATAGGAACCCAAACCAGATTGGGAACCGGACCGGTCTACCGACCAATTCGCCCATTTCAAGACCGGACCGACCGATCTGGTCCGGGTTCCTGAACCCTGCCCATATCACATAATTTCTCTTTCCAAAATTCTCTCTTTTGGATCATCCAAAATTGTAACCCAATCAAGAGGTAAAGGATCACCTTGTCGTAACCCATGCCTGGAGAGATAGAGCCAATTTTCCCTCCTGAAACACACAGATTTAGCTTGATAGAATTCACACACTTCATAATTAAATGCACCCATTCTTCACAAAATCCAAATTTCAACAGAACAAGCTCTAAGAAATCCCATTCCACACTATCATAGGCTTTGCTCATATCCATTTTAAGTGCAAATTCATTTTTATTCCCCTTTTTCTTCCAATGAAGATAATGATAAACCTCAAGTACAATGATAATGTTACCCTGAATAAGACGACCAGGGATAAAAGCACTTTGATTTTGAAAAATACAGGCATAAGTAAAGGTCTCATATGGCTTGCAATAATTTTAGACATTATCTTATAGGAGAAATTACAGAGCCCAATAAGATGAAAATGGGAAACATGATCTGACTTCTCAATCTTGGGAATCAGAATAACATTAGTGTCATTGATTTCAGCCCAAGTTGAATGATAAAATTTACTTGAAAAGCCATCTGGTCTAGGGGCCTTCATACTTCCCAAACTGAAAGTAGCTTCGCGGATCTCCTCTCGCATCACATGAAGTAGCAAATTAAGATTCATTTGTTCTAAAATTCTGGATTCTATGAAATTTAGTACTGCTTCGGTACATCGACTCTCTGAAAGAAGAAACATCGTCTGAAAAAAAGAGGAGATATTGCCAGTCATTGACTCACTACCTGACAGCCAGGTCCCTGAATCATACTTTATACGTAGAGTGCTATTGTATTGTCTGTGATGGATTGTAGAAAGGTGGAAAAACCTTGAGTTCCTATCTCATGCTTGTAGCCAATTAATTCTCGATCGTTGCCACCAATATTGCTCTTCCTTATCCATAGCATTTTCAATTTTAGCTGTAATTTCATAAGGCTTTTGTTTACTCTCAGGAGTTAATACCCCTTTTCACAAACAGCTAGCTCTACTTTGAGTTGCTCAATAGTTTTTTTGGAATTTGGAAACTACTTCTTGCTCCACCTGGTTAATTCAAATCTATAAGAACATAAGTGGCTTACAAACTCAATAAGAGAAGAAGAATCACTTACATAAGGTCTTTTCCACCTATTGTGTATAGTAGCCAGAAAGTTCATGTGTGTAGTCCATACATATTCAAATTTAAAGGAGCGGGGTTGAAATCATTGTTTACAATAACAGTTAACTAGTACAAAGTAGTGATCAGACCCCAACAGGTCTAAATGGAACACCTATAGATGAGGAAAATATTCTCTTAATTTAGTGTTACCTGGGACTCTATCAATGTGTTCACGAATTGTTTCTTGACCCTCCATCTTATTACACCATGTAAACCTACAACCATTAATTCCCAAATCCATAAGATTACAATCTGGCACAAAAGTTTTGGATATTAACTATCTTCCTCTAAGCTCGCGGATTACCCCCATATTTTTTTCCTTGAGTAGTGATGTCATTAAAGTCTCCCAAACATAACCATGATTGATCAACATGCTGGCCAATACACCTTACTTCTTGCCAACACAACTGACGCTCATTCTCATTCGGGGTTCCGTAGACAAAAGAAATATAGGAGGGTGAGTCAAATGTCAAAGATGAGACCTTTTATGTGAATTATGATTGCTGAAGAGTAAAGGAAATTCACCACAACTTCATCATTCTACCACAGAGCAATACCTCCACTATGACCCATAGGATTTACTAACTATTCTTCTACAAAACCACACCTTTTTCTAGCTTTCTTCACATATCTCTTTTTTTGTTTAGTCTCCATATTTATTCATTTTAGTGACTGAAGTTTTGTCTGCTAGGATTACCAAGATTCAAATGTCTAAAAGCCTTAAAGGAATTAAACTGAGCAACTCTTGTCCTGAGCTTTCTCATTTCTTTTTTGTGGATGATGCCCTATTTTTTATGAATGCTAATGAGAAGAATTGTGCAAACTTGGCAAATATCTTGAATCAATATTGTATTGTATCTAGTCAGTTTGCTAACTTGGATAAATCCAACATTTTCTTTTCGGCAAATACACTAAAGATAATTAAATCCAGGATAAGTGGCATCTTAGGCATCTTAATATCTGGGTATCCCGAGTGTATATGGTAAAATAAAGCACTAGGCTCTATGCTATATTAGAGAGCAAGTAAGAAATAAAATTCAAGGCTGGACAAAATCCACTTTGTCCTTTGCAGGGCGGGAGTTTACGATCAAATCAGTTATCAACGCCATCCTAATTTATCCTATGAATTGCTTCAAGTTTACAATCAAAGCATGCAAAAAATTAAATAGCTTAATGGCTAATTTTTGGTAGGAGGGCAATGCGGCTAGATATAAGCTTCACTGGAAGTCTTAGGATTCTCTCACTAAGGCCAAGTGTGCAGGAGGTATGGTATTTAGAGGCTTCACTATTACGAATGATGCTTTACTAGCTAAAACAACTTGGCGCCTTCTTAACAACCTAGATGACTTGTGGGCTAGAGTTTTGAAGAGCATATATTTTCCAAAGGGGGGTTTATGGATGTTGAAAAAGGATACAAAGCATTTTGGTGTTGGTCTAGTATTATTGATGGTAAAGATTTTCTCAAGAAGGATTTATTATGAGATATAGGCGATGGTTCCTCCATTCACATTTAGGAAGATAGATGGCTACCAGATGTTCAATTTCCTGAGAAACCTAAAAATAATTATGATATTATTGTCCAACAATGGTAAGTGTGTGATCTCATTATACATGGTAGCTGGAACTTGTCTCCCATACGACACTTAATCTCTGATGATCTCGTACAAGCAATTATACGAATTCCTATCCCCTTGAACAGTTTGAAAGACAATATTAGTTGGACCCCAGTAAGCAATGGTAATTATTCTATGAAGCTGGGGTATAGAAATACAAAGGCTAAGTGTTACATTATTCATAAACCTAGCTCATCCACCAATATGTTGTTGGCTAGCTGGCGAAGTGTATGGAATCTAAACAATGTACGGCGTGTCCAACATTTTGTTTGGAGGATTTTGAATCAGGTTGTGGCCACTAATGATGCTCTCTTCTAATGTAAGAGGGCATCTACTGAACTCTGCCCTATATGTGACAAAGAGGAGGAAACAGTTGAACATCTTTTCTTTCACTGTCCATAGACAAGGTGTGTCTACTTTTGTGGCCATTTAGGTGTTAAAATTGATGTGATTAAGGTCAAGAACTTTACCTCTTAGTGGCTCTACATTATTGGAGTCAAAATTTGCTTCATCTGACATTACTCTTATTTGCTAGATCTTTTGGTTTATATAGAAGCAAAGGAATAAAAAGGTGTTTAATCTTCAAGATCCTAGTCCAGAGTTCGCAATTGAATGGGTTTTGCGATCCAATCTGGAATTATGTGCTTTGAATGACGCAATTGAGGTGTATGAATCTATTCTTATCAATAACCCTGATGGTGTATGTTAGTACTTCTCCCCCCAGCATAATCTCAAAATCAATTGTGATAGAGCTTATTTATCAGCAATGGGCATTGTAGCTATTGGAATTATCTATAGAAATAAGTATAGAGACTTCGTTTGGGGTTTTGCTAATAAGATTAAATCCCTGTTGACGTTCATGACTGAGGTCTTAGCATTAAAAAGGGCATTAATGTTAGTAGTGGATTTGGGTCACAATACATCGTTGTTTAAGATGGACAGTCAACTTCTGCAAACATGTATTGAAAGCCACAGTCAAATATGTATGACTGGAAATGCCAAAATATCATTCAAGACATTGTCAACCTTCTTGCTTCTCGAGTTGGGTTCTCTCTTACTTTTACTCCTCGCTAAGGTAATCTTGCAGCTGACCTTATTACAACTAATGCTTTTAAGTGAGTGTGCTCTTTGGGGTGGATATCACAACCATCACTCTCTTTGTCTTTTCTATTGACTTCGGATGCTCAAAAGGCGGGTCATCATTTTGATGCTACTGCTTCTTCATGAACCAGATCAAGCTTTGGTCTATTTGTTTCATATTTTTTATGGTTTTTTGCTACTTTGTTATGTTGTTTGCCATGCTAATTATCTGCTGTTATTTGTGGGATTGCTTTCCCTTTATTGTATTAGGCATGCCTTTGCAATATTAATATATATATATGTAGCTTTTGAACAAAAAAAATTGTAACCCAATCATTCACTATCATATGGCAATTTTTGGGACAATCAAGAGAATAATTCCCGCTTCATCAACCCCATCTTCATCCAATGATCAACCCTATCAACCAAAAGCACCTCATGAAAAGCAATTCACCTTAAACTTTTATTGTCCTTTCAACATGGCCTTAAACCCAGAAGTCACGACTCTTCCTATGATAAGAAACTTGGGGAATTTAGGGTAATATTACACAGTTTTTGTATAGATCATACTCTTCATAACCGTAGTTCCTAAATGCAAGGTTTCTCTGATTTTTCTAGTCATGATGTGTGAAATATGGAAATGAGAAGGAAATGCAAGTTTTTCATTGATTGATTAGAATCATATATATAATGCTAGTACATGTGTATCCTAATAGAGAATATTATAACAACCATATCTCAATACTAATATTTACAATATTAGTTAATAATAAAATCATAATATGATTACAATATTATAATATGAAATCCCATGATATTATACAATATTATAATATGAAATCCCATGATATTCTCTAAGATATATTGCCTTCACTCCCCCTCAAGTTGGCATATGGAGATTATGTGTGCCCAACTTGCTGGAAAGCTCTTGAAATCTGTCAACAACGAGTGCCTTTATGAAGATGTCAGTGACTTGATGCTTCATGTAGCCTTTTAATAGAATTGGACTTGTTCATAAACAAAATAACAATCCATTTCAACATGCTAAGTCCTCTCACGAAAAACTGGTTCTTGACAATATGAATGGCAGCTTGATTATCACAATATAGTGGATTTGAACACTGCTGAGCCGCCCCAAGGTCATGAAGAAGCCATCACAACCATACAACTTCTTTATCCATACTAAACATTGCTTGATATTCAGCTTCTGCTAAAGAAAGGAAAACCACACGTTGTCTTTTACTACGCCATGATATGAGAGACCAACCTAAGCTGATAAAATAGCCAATGCAAGAATATTGAGTCTCATGGTAGCATCCTCAATCTATATCACAATATGCTTTCAAGTCAAGAGAACATGTACTTGGTAAGAAGATACCTTATCCCATTGTAGACTTAAGGTATTGAAGGACACATTCCGCTGCATGCAAATGGGGAACTCGAGGATTAGCTACAAATTGATTAAAAACATTTACTACATATGTGAGATTGGGCCTCGTGACTGTGAGGTATAAGAGTCGGCCAACCAATCTTTGATAGTGCCATAGGTTTGGATGTGGATCACTTTTAGTACTACTAAGATGACAATTCAACTCTATGAGAAACTTGTTAGGCCTATACATTTTCCTTCAAGATATCCAAGGCATATTTGCGTTGGCTAAGTACCGTGCCCTCAGAGTATTGACCACTCAATGCCCAAGAAATACTTTTAGGGTCTGAGATCCTGGTGAAGAAACCACTTTATATGGCTTATGTTGTCATCGTTGGTGGTAGCGAGAATGACATCATCAATATAGATCAAGGCCATAGTGTATATGTCACCACATCGATAAGTGAATGAAGAGTAATCTTACCCAAAGATTGCCTGAAACCCAAACTTGTCAATAAGCCAATAAACTTTTCATTCTAGTTTCGTGAGGCTTAACGAAGTTGATATAGGGACTTCCCCAGTTTGTAAACCCGTGTCTCTCTTTTTGAGCAAAGCCTTTAGGTATTTTCATGTAAACCTCCTTATGAAGATCACCATGGAGGAACGCATTGTTGACATCCAATTGGTGAACTGTAAGTCCTTGTTTGACTGCCATAGGCAGCAAGGTTCGAATAGTAACAAGTTTTGCAACTAAGGTAAAACTTTCATGAAAATCCATAACTATTCACTAAGTAAAACCTCATGCTCCTAATCATACTTTACGAGAATGGAACTCTCCAGTTAGTTTGAATTTGTTTTTGTAAACCCATTTAGACTCAATAAGATATTTCCTCGGTGGAAGATGTTCAAATGTCCAAGTCCTATTGGCTTCAAGTTCCCGTATTTTCTTTTGCATAGCCTGACGCCAATAAGCATGTTTACATGGTTGTTGAAAGGTCTTGGGCTCATCATATGACTCAATGGCCAAAAGTTAAGCTTTATGTGAGGCAGAAAATCTTTTATTCAAATGATAGTGTAATAAGGATACCTGACCAAGTTGCATAATAGAGGAGGTGGATCCGCATGGGCTAATGACTACAATAAATTGACTTTATAACTATCCAAGTGCCAGCATACATGCCTCTCGCTTATCTCCATTCTCTTAAAAAGCACCGATGTTATAAGAAGTGCTTGAGCTTTTTATCATCTCGTCTAACACAATTTGGATATCTGGAGACCATGCTCTGATTATCACAGGATCTCATATTAAAATATTGTGATAATATTATGATTTTATTATTAACTAATATTGTAAATATTAGTATGGAGATATTCTCCATTGGGGTACATGTGACACCCTAATTTTTATAGTTATTAGATGAGCTTTATACATAATGAATTCAAACCACTATGTCATATTTGATCCAAGGAAAAAAATACCTTTCAAAATAATTGAAAACCCAGCCCAAACACAAGGTTTGAACTAGTAAATGAATGAGCTTTTATGAAAAATTTAAAACTTTCAAAGTATATTGATGGTTAAACTACAAGCCCTTAGCATATAATTGCCCAATCCTGATTCAATTATCATGCCCTTAGGTCACAGCTTCGAGACTCGAAAGGTGAAAGAAACCCGGTTGAGTTGGAGGGGCTGGGGATAGCTTTATAAGTCCACGCCCAATGGCAATGGTGCTCAGTAGACTATGACAAAGGGACCATTGCTACTATCAGACATACATACTTATCAAAGAGGTTTAGTGAAACTGCAATTGAGTATTTCTTAGCTCCATATATGCATGGATAAGAAACAAA
Source organism: Inga leiocalycina (assembly GCA_963242795.1). NCBI lineage: Eukaryota > Viridiplantae > Streptophyta > Magnoliopsida > Fabales > Fabaceae > Inga > Inga leiocalycina. The sequence continues at coordinate 30,092,701 of OY725328.1, forward strand.
TATATATTTCATATTATATATAATGCTTTATATTTGCTTAATATATAGTCATCCTTTTTTTTCAGGGATCATTGGGAAGTGGTTCTTTTGTGGAATCAGTCGTATCTTTCATCCTCTTGTACTCCCTCCACTACAAACTAGGGAATGAATTGAAGAAAACCATGAACTCGTAAGTTTTCTTCCATTACCTATTGTTGGCAATTAATGGAATTTGTGCAAAATAAGCAACCATTGTGATTTTGATGATAGGGCTATGAGGACATTCTGACATGCGGCTTGTGGTAAGCATGTTCGTGACATAGAAGATCCTACATGGATCATACCAAAGATTAGTACATATTAGTTTGTTTTAAGAATATATTCAATAAGCCATACTTTAATACTTGTTTTAATGATATCATGTTCTTATTCAGAGCTGTAGGAAACCACCGGGGTCCAACTTTTGTGGGTTGTATGTTTTGAGAGACATTTATAATATTATCACTCGAGGCATGATAGAATTTACTCAAGAGGTAAATGTATATTTCAATAATTTTATATTACTTTTATTCTTTTTTAGGTTAGCAAGTTAATGTTTTATCTCGTTTTGGTGTTACATATGTTTGATCTTACTAACCCCTTTTTGAATAAAGATATTGATTTCCTCCGCAGTTGTTGTATTGAATTCATGGATGATCTTTTACAACAATAGTGAGTTTTTGTAAAACTAAGGAATTTTCTATATGTACTAAGGAATTTTCTATATGAAGACATTTGATGAACTCGAGAGTCTCCTTAGAGTTTCTACATACTCTGTTAACCCCTGTTTTACAAACTAGAAACAGAGTATAGGATTCAAATCTACACTCGAGTGTTAACATGACTTACAAGTGTTCACTTCAGCACTTCGAGTGTCATGCTTCTTTTTCAAATTATTCTTGCAAAAATCATATAATCTTTTGCTTCCTTCAGTATCCAATTCTACTTGGATCCACTCATGGTTAGCTTGTAAGAATCATAATTCATATGCTCTAAGAATATAATCACTTCAAAAAAAAATTGAACATAATGAATTAAGTATGACTTTATGCATAAAAATATTTTCTTATGGAGTATGTGTATATGCATAAAATATTAAGCTATTGAACATTATGATTCTTTATGAATGAATTTTCTAAATATTGTGAAAGCATATGTGCAATATTCATCCATAAGGTAATAAGGTATAAACCTTAGTAAATATTAAAGATGACAGTGAACGAGGTTTTACCGTTGTTTACTTTTACATTAGGTGCTTGGAGAATTGCCTTTGCATACCCAATGCATCTTTCTTTGAAGCTCTATTTTTACATGTTTGGCTTTAGGATAATTCAAAACTCTCTCATATGATGTAGACTTTGAGATTATTGTTCTTTGTATATGAGAAATCCTCCTCTTCTTGTTCTCCTCAAGATAGTTGAATGGTACATTATGGTAGCTCTTTGTTGAGGTGGAATATACTCCTTTTATCCATTGCTTCTTTCTATGGTTACACTCTATAGCTTTGGCAATGGGTGCTTCGAGAGTTCTCATTTTTGATATAGACGATATGAACCTCTTTATTGGTGTTTGAGAAAATCTTGGCTTCTTCTTCATTTTCTCAATACCTTTATGTCTATTCTTCTTATAATCAATTTGCACACATAAAGTACTAGATGGACATTTTGGTACCCATATATACTTGGGTCCTTGATTGTTAGTATTAACCCTTACATGTCTCTTCTGTATCCAAATATACTTATTTATTACATGGGAATTTCTTCTAATATAGCATGTGTGAGAAATATGACCAGATTTACCACAATAATTGCAAATTGTATGAAGATATGCATTATGAGATATCATGCAAGTATTATGAGAGTAGAAACTCGAATGGATTTTATTTGAACATTCTTTCTTCCCAACAAACTTTTCAGTATATTTGAAAACATTTTTGTTTTTCTCAATAGAATCAACAATTGGTTCAGAAACAAACTTTTGTAGACTCTGAAAATTAGTTTTACGAAAATTACATGAAGAATTGGAACTTTTTACCTTAAGTTCATCTTTAGCTCTAGAGAGTGATTTTTCATGTTCATCCATAATGTGCTCTTTTGGGCAATCCTCTACTTCTTGTCTATCCATGTTGATTGTATGGAAGTATTCTATGATTTCTCCATCTTCATCATCAACTTCCAATTGTGCATGCATACTAGATGCGTAGCATATATGTAGTTTCACATGAACTGTCAACACTTTCAACTTCAACACAATTGTTAGAAGTATAAATAGAATCAAGAGTGTCCCAGATATATTTAGCATTAAAACAATCTAATTTTCTCAAAATCATTTTCTGTCACAGCACTATAGAGAATCCTCATCGCTCTAATGTTTAATGAAAATATTTTCATTTCTTTTTTAGTCCAATCTCTTTGGTTTGAAATCAAAAGCATTTGTAAAAACATTCCACATATCAAAATCATATGCTTGTATAAAATTAGTCATTCTAGCTTTCCAAAACAAAAAATCAATATCTTTTAAAAGAGGTGGGATTGTAAAATCAAAACCTTCTGAAAGTATAAAACACTCAAAATCAGCCATTATAACTCTTGAGACGGTTAAGTCCTTTAAACAAGAGCCCAGGCTCTGATACCAAAGTTAGAACCGGTTGACACCCAAGAGCGGGGTGAATTGGGTGTAAGATAAAAACTTAAGAACTTTGGAAAACTTTTCGTATCTTAATGGAAATAGTAAGTATGAAACTAATGAATGATAAATCAGTTAGATAATACATGCTGGAAATATAAGAGCTTAGGGAAGAGAATATGCAAACTGTGATTTATCCTAGTTCAGTCCAATTTGTGATGGCCTACGTCCAATCCCCAGGTTCCTCCTGAGATTTTTAAATCTACTATCTTCTTGTTTAATATGAGCACAAGAAAAGCCTTTACAAGCCACAAGTTTAGCCAGGTACTTGTGAAGCCTTTTCTTTACAAAGCCTTTTACCCAGGTTCCTCATCCTCTTACGGCAAGTCTTACGAGCAGAGCAATCCTGAAGACCTTTGCCTCCTACTTACCTATGCAAGTCTTACGAGCAACAACATTCTCTCCTGCTTACACCCTTGTAAGTCTTACGAGCAGCAACATTCTCTACTACTTGCATCTTGTAAGTCTTACGAGCAAAAGTCTTACCAGCGATTCTCTCAACAGCTTTCCTTGTAAGAAAATCAACCCACTCAGGGGCCCTCTACCTTAAGATCAATTCAGAAATATAGTTGAAAGTATTTATAGACTCTCTCATAGAGTGGATATAATACTCACTGAAGTACAATACAAATAATCACTCTCTCAATAATAAGTAATATAGAAGCTTCAGAACATAGAGTGTTTGGGTAGAAGCAAAGGATTCATGTTTCTATCATTTTTCTAGTAGTTGCTCCCTATCTCTGTTACCTATCGACTTTGAATGCTCTTTCATTTATAGTTGATGAAGAAGACAACTGTTGAAAGCATTCTTTTGTTGGAGTCCCATTGCTTCGTTTGACTGTTGTGTGCATTTGAACAACTAGCCACTATCCATTGTAGAGCAGAGCATCTCATTGAAGAGTGGGATGTTTCATTATGAGCTGTGCGTCACGTTGTGGAGCATTTTTTTTAGACATTCATTCATAGTGGGTCGATCTTTTGTTGGTAGGTAGCCGATATTCGGTGTGTAATGATGATTTCCGTTGTAATTGACTTTCTTATTTGAATTGACAATCCAAATGTTTAATATCTTGTTTCACATTTGAAATATATGTTAGTTAACGTTTAGATATGATAGCAAGTGAAAACACAATGATTCAATAATATTTAAACCATATTGGAGTTGATTGCTATGAAACTCTGTTTCGTGGTGGCTTCTATTAACCTCATTCGAGTTCGTGGCACTTGAAGTGATTTGACATCACTGGAAGTAATTCTGATAATCACTGGAAGTGTTCTTACATTCCTTCAAGTGTTTCTGTTATTTATTGGTTATCACTTCAAGTGATTTTGAACTTCACTGGAAGTGATCTGATGATAACTGGTTATCACTTCAAGTGATTTTAAACTTCACTGGAAGTGATTCTGATAAACACTGGATATCACTTCAAGTGTATTGAACTTCACTGGAAGTAATCTGATATCACTTCAAGTGAATTTGTAATTCACTCAAGTTCTCAACCTATTAACAGGAAGTGATTTGAAGTTCTCTCGAGTTCACTGCTTATTCACTGGAAGTGACCTGACTTTTTTGAAATCACTTCAAGTGATTCTGGTCTTGACTCGAGTGCATTGGTCATTCACTTCAAGTGATCTGATATTACTTCAAGTGATTTGTCAACTTTCAGAATATCACTCGAGTTCATTGACAATTCAATTTCTGGTAAGTTTCTGTGTAAAACTTGTGAGAGCGTGTGCAGTCAACTCGAATTCTCAACCGAGATGATATGCTCATTTTGACTACAAATATGGAAAATAATATATCATCGGAAAGCTCTCATCGTCTTCATTCCAATGCAACATGAATCAGCTCCAAACTTATTGTATACAGAAAGTTATAATCAAAGGAGTGTCTACTGTACTTAGACAATGTCTGAAATCACAGGCATCTACTTTCAGAAGGCACAAATCTTAGTATATAGCTTGCAATAAGGCAAACTACATATCCATGGAAAGGGCTTCAAGTCTATTTTCATATGGCACTATTTTCGTCATAAACAAATGTGTAGTTTGAGAGTTATGTCCAAAATACCAAAACTGTTCTGGAACATGATAGTGATTTGACTGTCATTTTGTAAAATTCATATCTCCTTCATCTGAGCTCCTTTTGACTTGATCTTGGTGTCAAAATGATGCATTGGGAGTCTAGTTTCATATACCACTAGTCTCACCTCATTCTGACTCATGGTTTGGGAGATATGATTAAATTACTGAACCTCACTCATACTGAACGAAAATAGAGCATTGCATTTTTTAACATCACTCGAGTGATTCTGAAGAGATTACTCGAGTTCTGAAGGATTCACTTGAGTGAAATACAATATTTCACTTGAGTGATCAGCCCTGAAAATGCCAAAATGAAGCATGACTTGCGTGGGGTTGATATGACTCCGATATAAGACACTTTTACCTCCAATTAGCCATTCCAACATCAAACTTGATCACGAAGGCTTCCAATATTCATCTAACAACTTGAATCTTAATATTTCCATTAGATCTTTCCAAGTTCTTCTTTCTCTAATCTCTTCTCTTCTTCTTATTTGTTATTTTCCAAAATATTTTTGTTTGCTTCTTGCTTTCTAGTCAAATGTCTTCAATTTCTTTCTTCTTTTTCCTCTTAATCATTCTCATCAATACAACTTGATATATTCTTCCTTTTCTTGACTAATCTACAATATATTTCACGTTAAACATAGTAGTTAGTCTAAATATAAAATAAATATATTATGTAAAATTTTTGCTTTCAATATTTAGTATCTATATTTGACATCATCAAAACTAATCATATCTAACATTTTACAGTTAATGCATGATAGTTTTAAACAATACATTACATGATGAAGGTGGATGTTATGTTACAAGTTTCCAATGAGAAAGCTAAAGAAAAAGGAAATGGTAAGTGGAAGGAAAATGAACACCTTATGGCAACATTTATTTTGTTATAAGTTTGTTGTTATTGCATAACAAATTCCATATATAGAGACTTGGCATGTTTATCGATATACAAGTATTAGCGATAAGTAATTATAAATATGGTAAACTTGTCACTTAAATCTCAACTTTGCACTTAATAAGTATAGCCTAGAAAGCAGCTTTTAAGATATGTGTTCTGCTATACCAACATAATCAAAGACAAGCATAAAAAAAATAATACTTTTAAGACCGATTGTATAGATAACCGGTCTTAAAACACTTGTTAAGACCGGTTGTAAAGAAAACCGATCTTAAAGGTCAAACTTTTAAAACCGGTTGTATCGATAACTAATCTTAAAAGTGTTTATGTATACCTCTAAAAAATTGTCTTTTAAGACTAGTGGTCATGACAACCAGTCTTAAAATAGTGTATTTTAAGATCGATTTCCAATACAACTGGTCTTAAAACTTTGTGTTTAAGACTATTAGGCTTTTTATACTGGCTATATTAATACCTCATCTATAACCGATCTAAAAAGTCATTTTTAACCGGTCTAAAGTTATTTTTCCACCTGTGAGCGGAGTAAGGTTTCTATTGAAGAACTTGATATGCTTAATAAAATTGAAGTACTGTCATTGTGTGATTTTACAAGATGAATTTTTGCCAAAAGTATATAATTAAATGTGTGCTTTTGAAAATTAAATTGATATTTGTTTTCCCATTATCACTCTCATAAACCTTTTTTTTGAAAAATCAAATTATTTCTGACTTTATTTTATAATTATGGATTAATAATGTTTAAATTAATTTTATTATATATATTACTTGAATTTATTAATATAAGCAAAACTAGATTGACCATAGTTTAACCATGTTATCAATGATTAAAGAATCGGATCAGGCAGTTTGATCACTTAAACCTCAGACTAGCTAGCCATCGTAGGGTTGAGTGTATGCAATATAGTTTTTTGAGGGAAGAAGGAAACAATATGAACTCTATACAATCATACCTTCTTGTCACACTAGTTGCATTTTTGTGACAAATACGAGATTCGAACATGGAATCGCACACTCATATTGTAATACCTTGAATTTTGGGATTGGAGACTTAGGCATAAGTCTGAATTAAGTGGACTGCTAAGCCAAGGTTTATCAGGTGCCCCAAATCTATTCCCTAATGTTTTTTATATCTTTGAGGTATTAAAGAAAGTAAAATGGTGAATGTTGGAGAATGTGATTATGCTTTTAGTGAAATTTCCTGTGAGGAAGTGAGTTTGTTACATGGTTTTAGATGGCCAAATGATGACCAAAAATTATGAAAGTTTATAGAGTGAAAGTAGGCATCCTAAGTTTTAATTCATAGGTCATATGAATCATTTAAAGCTATATACAAGGAGTTATGAATTTTTGAAATTAGCCCAGAAAAATTATGGATTTCCTGGAACAACATCCAAAGAATTTAATTTTGGAAATTTTATGCTTCAAATTGGCAAAATTCTATATTTTTCCTTAAAACTTGACTCAATGAGGGTTTCATAGCCTTTGGAATAGCTCTGATTCAATGTCTAAAAATTTAGTTACAATTTTTTAAAATTTGGGCAAAAAATCCGAAAATGAGAATTTTTGGAAATTAAGTAAAGGATTAAAATATAATATAATAATATGATAAAGGCATAATCTCCTTCCTTTCTTCAGCCATTTCTGACGTGAAATAGCCCTGAATAGAGAGAGAGAGAGAGTGTGTGTAGATTTTTAGAGAGAGAGGGAGGAAGAAATCTCACAAGATAAGCTGATTCCTTCGACAATTTAGCTCCTAACGCGTATAACTTTGCTCCTAAGCTTCTCTTTCATATTCTTTAAGGTGTTTGGAGCTCAAATTTGGTGTTGGGAAGAGCTAGGGCTTTGGCCACATTAGGAAAAGCCAGTGGGAGCTTGAGATAACTTGCAAAACTTTATTCTTTGATTGTTCTGGTTGTTATGGACAATTTAATTGGTTAAATTTCGTCGGATTGTCTTTGATTTTAAATTTTGGAAAAGAGGTGGCCTAGGGTTATGCTGCCAAAATTTGGACTAAATGGTAGTTGTAACATAATTAAATAGTTAATAAAGTGGTTAGGAGTAGCAAGGAATATGTCTACAGAGCCAAAATTGAAAAACCCAAATTTTTCTGAGTTTTGTTCAATTTGGCTAGAGCTAGAAAAGGCCTTAGAGTTGGATTTTTAGTGATTCAATAATTCCATTGAGTTCAGGAAGAAAAATTAGGTGGGGTTACAGTTGATCACTTTTTTGGAAAAGCCCAAAAAACATAATTACGAAAACGCCCTTAAATCTCTGAAATAGGGGCTGCCAAGGATATTTTTGTTATTTGGAAGTGAATTTTGGTAATTCTGAGTCCAGAAATGGATTCCTTGGGCAAAAATATGTCTGAATAGCTTATGTCAAAATTTCAGGAAAAGTACGGTCAGATTGGGTATGGTGGGGCCGGGCCAGGTCCCCGATGGCATTTTGGTAAATTTTCATAGTAGGTTAATATAACCACTATAAATACCATGGAAGTGTCTAAAATGGTACTTGAATAGGTTTTAACCTAATTCTTATACATTTGATATTTTAGGACTAAGTTGAGAGTCCAGGCTGAGGCATGAAGTTCGAGGAGCCTTTTTAAGGATCAAGGAATGACGATTAAGGTAGGGAACTTACATCTTCTACATATATTTGATATTTGTGCTAGTATATTGATGCATGTTATTGCTTTGCTTGGTTATGTGAAACGTATATGAATGATTGAATCTTTGTTTCTATTTATGCTATGGCTATAAGTATATTGGTTGAAGTATTGAGCATACAGATATGTCATTATGTGAGCATAAGTTATATAATGTAAGCATGTTATGTATTAAGAACTTATCTTGCATGCACCTTAGAACTGCTTTCCTATTTAGATTCTCCTGAATCTCACCCATTCCTACTAATAAATTAGACAGGTGAAAACAAGAGGTGTACTGAAAGCATAGAAGAGAACTACATGGGAGGTATGTAGTGGTGGACCGAAGATGGGAAGATATCTCCATTTTACTAGGATGGGTTTAGATACCCTAGAGTTCTGTGCGGCTACAAAGTTTGTAATTATTATGTTCGAACCCCTATGGGGAAATTGTGTAATCGTGCACATGATATCAGCATATTTCTGCTATTCCTGTGTTGCCCATCAAACAGTATATCGTTTTCCACAAAGATTCTGAAAAAAAGTTGAAAATAAGATAAGGGCGTGACACATACTCATACTGATGCCTTTACTAATTGACTTGTTTTAACTTTGCAATTTTTATTCACCTGTGTTTATATAATATTTCAATAAAAGAAAATATAATATATATATATATATATATTTTATAATATATGTTTAATATTTATTTTAAATTTTCTTATTTCATGTAAATATCTATTATTAATTAATATATTATTTATTATAAAAATAGAAAAATAGTATTTATATTTTGATTTATATTTTTATTTAAAATGTTTTTCTTTATATATAATATCATATTGAAAATTCAAATTTTTTTATAATTTAATTTCAATTATATATTTGAAATTCAAAAATTTTATATTTATAACATTTATAGTTTCGTTATTTATTAATATATTATGTTTTATAAATTATTACAATATTAAAATAAAAAAGTATAAATTTTACCGATGGAAAAGATTGTGTCGGTAACTCCTTTTTTTTTTTTTTTTTTTTCGGCAGGGCTTGTAAATTCACGGTGGTGTGTGATTATATATGTATCAAATCCAATTGACGAAATTTCATGAGGACTTAACTATGGATTGTAACTGCCAAATCCAAGAGTAAATTATGCCAAATTCACAAAATAGACAATGTAAAAACTGTCCCAGATTTCTACAATTACAGACTAACCACTTAACTCTTCCTAATCCACCCAATGAAACAAACATTTAGCTAATATATTAGTTCTGCCCCCATATTTACCCTTCTCCATAGACTTCCTACAATTGTCATTACCCGACTTATCAAACAATGAATTTTGTTTGCCAAGTATAGTAACCAAGTTATATGTACACCGGGTCAAATTGGCTAAGATGCTAGCAAAAATCTCCGTTTTCTTTAATTAATTTATCACAAGAATTACAAAAGGATGTGCTTCTCTACTTCTTTCTCAAGTGATTCCTTTTCAACTCTTGCTTTTTCTAATTCTTTCTTTAAAGAAATCACTTTCATTTTATTTTTTGCGAGTGTTTTAGCTAAGACAATCTGTTCATCATGCATTTCATCGTTAACTGAGAACTTCTTAACACCGTTTGCCCTTCTTAAGGGTTTTAAACGTTAGGAATTAATGGAGCTGACAGAGTAAACTTAAAGGACATGATAAAAAAGAGAATAAAATATAGAGGTCTGATTAAAAATTCTTGAAAACTATAAGGATTGGGGAATTTTATTTCTTACTTATTTTAATACAGAATTTTGTCGCTTATTACTAATAGGTTGTTTTCTGGGCTTAGGAACCTAATTTAATTATTTTATTTTATTTTCTATGTTTACATAAGTGTGCTTTAAAATGATGTTTCTCTCCCAATTTCTAATTTTGTAAAATAAAAAATAAAAAACATAAAAAATATTTTATACTTTTTTTATTTTCCAGAACAACTTTTGTTTTTTTTTTCTGAACATGTAATCAAAAATATATTTTCAAACAAGTTTTTCTATTATTTTTTTCAAAATTGTTCTGAGAACAGGAAATTAAACAGGTCCAAAATGTTTCTCAACTCAACCTACTTTGAAGTTTAAATTGAACAGGATTTTTTATGTCATGTCATGTTATTGATTTATGTTTGCCACAAAAAAGGGGATTGCGTGTTTAAAATCTAGAACACGATGTTTTGACACTACAAGGCCAGCCGAACAAATTAATCAAAAAAATCCATATTTGAAACGACATGCAAGAAAGTGGATTCTAATAGTTTTTTTTTTGGGCAAAAGTGGATTCTAATAGTTATATAGTCATAGGTCAAACAAGCTGTCTTTCTTGAATGCTATAATAATCGAATGATATGTTACATTAATTCAAAACAAACATTATTATTTTAATTCTTGACCAAGTCTCTATTCAAAGTCTTCCAGTGGGAAGTTCAGAGGAAAATGGGGGTTCTACTCTTTCCTCTTGAAGCTACAAATAAAGACAAGCCTGATCTAAACCAAAGCAAGCTGCAAGATCTAAACCAAAGCAAGCTGCAAGAAAAAAAATCCATATATCACATATTCTTTTCCATTTTCAAAACTCTCTCTTTTCAATCACCATATCATGGCAAGTTTTGGAACAATCCAAAGAATTCCCACATCATCATCATCACCATCTTCATCCACTGATCAACCGAAAGAACCAAAAGCGCCTCATGAAAAGCAGTTCAAGGAATTGAACATTTACTTCCCTCTTAACATTCCCTTAACCCCAGAAGCTGCAGCTCTTCGGATCATCAGCAACTTGGAGAATTTAGGGTTATATTACGCGCTTTTTGTATGGATCATACTCTTCATAACCCTAATCCCTCAACGCGAGGTTTCTCTCATTCTTCTGGTTATCATGAGCTATGTGACAACCTTGTACTTGCTGCTATTAAGGGCATACCCAAATTCTTATGTCCTTCATAGAGTTATAGACAAAAGGTTTGTTTTGGCTCTACTTGCAATTGCCACTACGGTTCAACTAATTATAACAAGAGCAGGGATTCATCTGGGTGTGACTTTAGCATGTGCTATGCCACTTGTTTTGCTTCATGCAGTTTTATGGATTAGTCATCCTGAGATTTCTGAGAATTTTGAGACTCCAGGTGTTGCAGAACTTGCTCCTCTTTCTAACAAAAGTAAACATGGTGGAGAGGGCTCAGATTTGGTGTAAATATTATTTTTACTGGTTGATAATCTTTGATCAGACTCTTTCAATTTGGCGTACTATGCTATATATATTATGGATATTTTTCAAACATTTAGGTTAGTCTTTGAATTTTGAGTAATAAATTGGATATACCCAGATTTTCCTCTGAGCACCTTGTACTTTGTATTAAAGTGATGGATTTTTTCTTTCTTTTTTTTTTTTAATGCTCTTGTGTGAAAACAATTTTGGCACACCATTTTAGTGGAGTTTGGGTTCTCTCATAATCCTTTGTCACATTTTCTTCTTAGAATCCTATCTCCACCTTCATATTAAAAAATAGATGATCTAGATTTCATATTTTATAAAACTATTATTTTAAAAATAAATAAATAAATTTAAAATGTTAAAATCTGATTTACATAATTTATAACTACAACACAAAGAAAATTTTTAAAAATTAAATTATAAAATATTATAACAATAGTTTTAGAAAATATTAAATCTGAACTATTCATTTTTTTGATTTGAGGGTGGAGATGAGATTCTATGAAGAAAAGGAGGAAAAGGATTATGAGAGTATCATCTACCATTTTAGTGCTATGATTAATAAAGGAATTATATTTGTGAATCATATAGACCTCAATATAAGGTCTATTCTTTGCAGTGCTTTTTGGTGTTGAAAAAAAATTGATGCGTTAAAGTTGATAGAGAAATTAAATATAGTTGAAAATTATACGTAATAATATAATTTAGGGACTAAACCTACACAAGTTATAAATAAAGGAACAAGAGGTGACTAATATTCAAGAGCAATGGATCATAATGCAAGGGTCCTCTTCTATAACTCAATAATAGGATTTATAATGCAACACCTATTTGAAATAGAATAATTGAATACATTCATTCACATTGAAAAATATGAACGAAGGTGATTATTGTAAGTAAGTTTGTATGTGTAGTTAATTAATTGATTTGTAAGTATAGATGATTTCAAGTCATTTCGGCCATGGTAAAATTAGAACAATGGGCTCACGCATATATACATGTGACATGTGACGGTTATGATGAGGCATCACAAATTGGTCGCATTTTAATTTGCAGTCAAGGAAGGATTTGAACCCTTGACCTGGCATGTATAATGATGAAGCCTTTGCTTCAAAATTGAGTTGTGATGAAGCTGCTATTTTTAATTGCAATATATATCTATATATATGATATTTCAATTCATAAAAATATATTATTATAATTTAATATATTATATCACACACACACATATTAATTTTTATAAATATACAGTATATTATTAAAAGATTCACATATATTATAATTTTTTAATTTTTGTAGATTTATTTTTGTTAATATAAAACTACAATCATTATGTATTATTAATTGTCTATCAAAAAAAAAATTATGTATTATTAATTATTTTAATAACTCATTATATTATTATCTAGTATTATGTACATTATTAAAATATAATATTAACAAATTACAAATACTTTTATATATTTACTGATAGAATTTTTTTTAAAAAAAATATTATTATCTGGTATCTGATTTGGAATTTGTTGCAGCCCCTCCCAAAACAAGTATCTGCTCTAAAACTGGAATAGACAAGGCTAAGAATGCATGATTTTATGAATATCAAAAGGTATTATTTCTTTCCATATATAATAAATAGAGAAAATTAATTATTATAGTTTCACCAAGTTTGTAAGACAATCGTGATAATTTGACTCATTGCGACTCAAACTTTATAGTTTCATGAGTTTATGACTCAGTCCCAAGCTTTTATAAAATAGTTGTGTCCCATGTAAAACTAATAAATAAATATTAGCAGTTTTACATCCTTATCTTTTTAGTTTCCTTTGTGATTAATTTGTCATGCATGCACGTAGCGCCCTAAAATTAATTAGGTGCGGGTGTTAAACGTATATATGTCATATGTGATTCAGCATTTGAAATTTAAAAACATGTGAAGAAAGCCTTAATTTTAGTGATGAAAAACTGAGGCTTGGAAACAGGAAGTCAATAACTTTATCTCTCAAGTAAATGCCTCCAATATAACTCACAACATCTCATCATCACGTTCATAAAATACAAAGGTCTTCTTCTGTAACTCAAGAATAGAATTTAAATGCAACACTTTGTTGAAATTGAATATTTGAATACATTCATATTGAAAAATACGAAGATGGTTCACTGATTGAGAAAAGTGTGAAAAATATATGATATTATATATAGTTTATTTTGTAATTATAGATGATTTCATGTCATTCCTGACCACGGTAAATTTAGAACAATGGGCTCGGGCATATATACATGTGGCGAAGGCTAGTTTTAGTCGTTTGAAAATTTGTGTTTATTGCATCACTTGTCAATATTAAAAATCCTACATTCGTCAAACATATAAAATTAATTAAGAGGGAAAATTCGTCAAATACTATAACTATAGCATTTAGAACAATGGACTCCCACATAGCGAACTATTCTTTCTCCTTTTTCAGAGTGGGGTCCTCAGAGAAGAGAACTCGTCCAAATACTATATTTATAGCATGGCTTTGACTTGGGATACGTGGAAAACATGGTACTAATATTAAAATTCAACTAGAGTCCGCAGATTAGATCAATGAACTAATAAATTTGCAATCTCCTAACTGGTCTGCTTAAAAGTTTTGGACAAGTTGATTGGCTTGAATGGTATATTTTTTCTCCTCTAATGGACTTGAAATGAGGTCATTTTTTGAGTTAAACAGGAAAAAAAAAGGTGATATAACACATTTGAACTTTAGTAACTCTATTCTATTAGATTATGTATGATTTTGTTTATGTATGATTTATACACGAATGTTATACTTACTTGTAAATTCATGCTTTTTATGTAAATATTACTTTTTTAGGATTATATATGAATACTTTTATATATTTTAATTAAGTAATAACTTTAATGTACACATCTACCCCTAAAACATGATTTTTTGTGCTATTGACACCATAAAATTTTCTTACATGTAAAGGTACAGACTAAGGTTCCAAAATAGTGTAAAAATGATTTCAAAGCCAACTCGTAACGTAATTTTTTAATGGTGACATTTGGAAAAATCCTAAGTACTCATATATTTCTAGTGCTTGTCAAAACTAACTTTTGATATTAACACTTTTTTAATCAAAATATTAACACTTTTTTTTTATAAAACTTTAAATCCATATGTTCTAATTTAATTGGAAGCAAGTAGTTTAAATACATAAGGCTAAGCATTTATCCACTTAAATATATGTTTATTTCATCTAATTAATACCAAAAATATAATTATAATCATGTCATTGTTCTCAAGTCTCTTTCAAATATCCACCTATAACCTTCATACCATCTGTTGTCGAATGTATGCAGTTGAACCAAACTTTCATTGGGGTATGCTAATTTGCTTCATCCCAACGAGTTTATGAAATGGCGCGGGAAGAATAGTTTTAGTAATGAGCTCCAATGTAATGGCTTCAAAGGAAGGAGAGGAAATAGAAGATACATGTTTGTAATATACAAAATAATAGTAAAAATAAAATTCTTTTTTATGCCATATGCCAAAGAATTTGAAATCAACAAATTAAATAGTCACCATGTTTTCCTCAAAATTCTATGGGATATAGCTTATTATATACCCAAAAACCCTCTAAGATTATCAAACCCAAAAACCAATGTGACACAATACGCTGAAAATTCACAGAAATCTCTTAATAACCATGAACCAAAACTAGATGCATAACACAGGTCAAAGTCACACATGCCCAGTCCATTGCAAGTAGAGTTAAAACGAACCTTTCATTTTGTCTATAATTATGAAAAACTAGGATATGAACTTAATAGTAGTAAGTCTTGGTTTCAGTAATTAGGGTTATGAAGGATATAATACATACAAATAGTGTGTGATATAAACCTAACTTGTCCAAGTAAATAAAATTACTCCGTAGAATAATAATTTTATGAGCATTTTTGCTTACCTGGCACAACATGTAACTTATTTTTGCCAACTGCACAACATGTAACTAATAATGCGTAGTGATATAAAGGTGTATCATATTTTCATTAAAAGTTCACAAACGATACCAAGAATTAAATTTAAAATGTGAAAATTATTATTTTTTGAATGTTTTGAAATATATTTTACAAGAAAATCATACAAAATTGAAGAAAATAGAATGGAATGAATTTTAATACCAAGCAATCTAATCCAATACCTGAAAATCGACTATACCTAAGAAAATCAACTATGTCTATAACTAAAAATATGAAATTCTTAATTTGATCAACATAAATTTTAACTCAACCACAGTTACCAACACATGTTCTAATTCTTAATTTGGTCGGAATAATATGAAATTCAATCATCTATATCTAAAAATTAACTATGCATATAGAATAGCAAATATTTCCCACACTTTTTTTTTTTGATTAATTGTAACGGTACTAGTGAAAATCTAGCTTAAAAATGGCGATCCATTTTGCGCCCACGAAATAAGGAAATCTCATTGTTAGCTCATTAGTCTTGGAAGGTGTATAGCATATAGTATCTACAAAAAAAAAAAAAAAAACCTCTCCAAGATTATCAACAACAAAAAATAATGTTACACCGGATCTGGATCCTCAAAATTCTCAATTCTCAGAATTCCCTTCATGACACTCCCAAGTGACGAGCTCTTGTTCTAATTAATTGAACTATAGTAGGGCTAAAAGATACCTTTGGTCTATAGCTCTGTGAAGGAGAAAAGAACGTCAAGTACAGTGTACTGTTTATCACATAGCTCAGGTTAAACAGAAGAACTAGAGAAACCTTGGGTCTAGGAATAAAGGTTATGAAGCGCAAGATCCATACAAAATGTGTGTGATATAACCCTAAATTCCTCAAGAAAATAAAATCATACCATATATAGAATACTACTTTATGAGCATTTTTGCCCTTAACCCACTCATACGTGGCACAACAAGTAAATAATAATGTTTTGAATGATATAAAAGTTTACAAACAATAAGAAGATAATTAAATTCATCTGGGTTTTCTAATAGGAAAAGAGACAATAATTTCTAAGAATCGTTATCTACAAGCATTTCATAACAGCGTAGCGAACATATATGACTTGTTTTTAGCCACTGCACAATACAATTAGGATAAAAGTTATGATGACATGGCATTGTTGAGGTCTCAGAATCACAAAACTCTTCGTAACAAACGCAGCCTAATTGTTCACTATTTTCTTGAAGGAAGATATTGTAGAGCAATTAGATGGCTTTCTTTAGAGGCAAGAATAGTCCAACACATTCATTTCTACATCAAATCCAACAATAACATCAATAGCTAAAGGAAATACCGTGATCCCACGTCGTTGAATAGGAGCAGAATGATTATCGCGGTGGAACCATTGTTGAGCTTCAGACATGATGCGTGGTATCAAATAAGCACGATCTCGGGGATCAATTAGAGGACGGTTTATTCGTCTCTAGAAAACTTGAACCAGTTCCTTGTGGCACGATATGTAACATATAGAAATTGGTGCGAAGGGAAAATCGAGCAGAAGGTATCGACCAAGAGGAAACTTAATCACAAAATTAACACAAAGCTGGACCATAAAATTTTGTGTATCACATAGGTGGCGTTGATAGGTAGATATGTTTTGAAAGAGTTGGGGGAAAGACGTCAATCAGAGAAACGATGGTGGGCAAACGAGGAATTGGCTAGGGATCAAATATTTGGAAAACAATGGGAGTTATTTGGAAAAATACCAATCACGTTACACACGTATTTATAGGTAGTTCACTATATCAAGCTCTGATTTTAATGAAACGCCATTCTTAAAGACATGTTTTTTTTTTTTAAAAAAAAAAATTTAGCTATAACCTTTTCCTTTTTATGTAATTAATTTTCTCGAAAATGAGAGTAAAAATAATTATTGAGATTAAAAAGTTTGAAATAGAATATAAAATATTAGATCACTTTCTTTAAGTTTGATATGTTTTCATGCTTCTATAACTTGATGTAAAGGGTTGGCCAAAAATGTAACACCTTGCCTTTCTACTAAGTCAAATGAGTTATTTAATAATGCTTTCAAACCACTAAGCTAGGTTTAGCCATGGGGAGTAAACACTTTCATAAATTGTTGGAAAACTTAACCCAAATATTCTAAAATGAATGGACTTTTTTGAAAAATTTAAAACCTTCTAAAAAAATTAATCAATGATTCAAACTCTTCATTAAAACTCATCATTCCTTAGACTAGAATTGATAGTATTAGAGTTCTTTTGTAATATCACATTTAGTCTATCATTTGTCAAGTTATGGGCTCGATTTATACATGTGACCATCACTGTTTCAATAATTAAGCATAGTAATAATACTGATAGCACTTCTATGTCACTACAAAAAAATGTGATTTAGTAGTAACTAAAAAGGTGTATTTGTAGTTGTTTTAACCACTACAAACGACATGCCACTATAAAATCCACAGTTGTAAATGTTTTTATAACGGTTATAAAAAACCACTACTCAAGTAATAAAACCGCTACTACATTTGTAGCAGTTTCTTCCAACCGCTACAAGAGATTCTAATGTTGATAACCCATCATTTGTCAACATTGTAGCAGTTTTATAACAGCTACAAATGTTGGTGCCAAAATTTTACATGGCGGGAAATTAAAAATAAAAATTTGGCACCAATTTTGTAGTAGTTACAAAACTACTACTAAATTGAAATAGTAATTTTAAAAAAATGGCACCAAAATCAAGTAGCAATTTATGAACCGCTACTAATATCATATGAAATTTCAAAAGTGGTGCTAGAAATTTAATCCCTTTTTTTTTTAATTTTTAGTGGTTGTAGTTCTTAAAACCACTATAAATATTTTGTGAAATTTAAAAACAAATTATTCAATTATCTGTTTCCATTTTTATAATATTGGATTGAATAGTTTATTATTTAAGTAGTTTAGTGATAGTAGTTATTATTTAAAAAGAATGATTAAATTAAGTTGGATAAGTATTAAATTTATATTGGTAATATTATTGAGGATATGTAGGTAATAAGAAATTATTATGTTATTTGCAACAATGTGGTTATTATTATGTAAGGAAAATAGGAAATAGTGAGAAAATGTTCTTTAATTTCTGCAAAAAAAGAAAAGAAAAGAAAAGAAAAGAAAAGAAAAGTAGTTAGAATAAATATTATGCGCGGGAAAAAATTATTGAAATGAAAGAATTAAAAAAATTGTTACAATATTTGATCACATTGTTCAACTCCTTTGCTCTTAGAAAAAAAATTGTAAACAAGAGAAAATGAAAGAGAGGAAGAGTTGAACGAAATAGGGGAGTGTTTGAAATGAGGTGTGGTGAGGTTATTTATAGGGATCTGTGTAGCATTGATAGTGGTTAATGTGATAGATGTTGTAGCGGTTTATTTTTGTAGTGGTTATTGTGACATTCTTTGTAGCTGTTGTTACTTTCGCAGCGGCTTTTGGTGATTTTCTAGAGGTTATATAACCACTACAAATATTGTTATGAATTTTTTTTTAAAAAATATTCATTAAGGTTTACAAGAACAAAAACATAATTTGTGTAATCATTCTTTGTCGCCATCCCTACAAAAATTGTGTGAAGAAATTGTTAGTGTGCTATTATTTTGTACAAAGATTAAATTTAAATGATGTGAACTTCAAAAAAATGTACCAAACTATAGGTAAATTTTCATCGCCTTCAGGGAAGAAGTTTTCAAAATTGGCGGGCTGAAACGGCTCACTCTCATAGGCAATGTTATCACTATCACCCATGTCGTAAAGGTCTCGAGGCTTTAATTAAATGAACCACCATGTGCCAATCCCTGTGCCTCTCGTCCTTGACATAATAACCTGGTTTGTCTCTCAGGTAACAATATACGGCTCATCATCTTTAGAATGACCAGTGTGGATTGCCTGGGAGAAATTTACCGATGTGATGCCTAAGTCGTCAGTTGTGAGTCCATGGGAAGTAATGGTATTTGCCCACAATCCCTGTGTTCATTTAGTATTCTACATGTAAACCAGCTTGGGAATTCTTTGTGGGCCTTTTTATCAACTTCGGAGGATGTTTGTGTACGGTTTCTGACTTAACACTTCATAGGACTTTTGAATTCCTTGCAATTAATCACAAGAAGGTGATCATGATATGTAAGTACAAAATGTTACGAAAGATATAGAATAACATATGAGTGTATAATTCTTATTGAAAGAAGGGTTCAACTTGACTGCAATTAATCAAGACATGTCTATGTGCTTGCAACTTCTCAGTTGCCATTAGTTAGAACTTCCCAGTTCCTCCAACTAGTTTACCAACACAAGGGATTAACAAATCTCCTGATGTTGGCGCAAGTTCAAGACAATCATCTACATCAAGCGGTCGGTTGAAAGCCATCTCAATGTCATCAAAGTACCTTGAATAGAAATATAGGACCTCATTGCCTATTAACCTTTAGCTATAGAACCTTCTGGGCATGTCTTATTCCTTACGTAAGATTTCAATTTTCCAAGAAACCTACAAAGTAAAGAAGAAAAAATGATACTAAATGCTGAAAAGGTCAACTAGCAAACATAAGAACCAATAATGAGTACCTTTCAATAGGATACATCCATTGATATTTAACTGGGCCAGTGAGCTTTGTTTCATGAACAAGGTGGACCGTAAGGTGAACCATCACAGGGAAAATGGACAAAGGAAAGATCATCTCCAAATGACAAAGTGTAAGAATAATTTTGGATTGCAACTGATCAAGCTCCTTAACGATCAAAACCTTGAAACACAACTTCTGAAAGAAAGAATAAAGCTCCACCAAAACAATGGATACATCGGGACGAAATGCATTCTTTATAGCCAGCGGAAGTAACTATTGCAGAAGAACATGTGAGTCATGACACTTTAGCCAGCAACCTTTCGAGCCTGCATGTCAATACATCATGTAATGTTGCTTGAATACCCATTAGGAAATTTTTTTTCCAACGTCGTGAGGAAGACTTCCTTGTTCGGTTTTGTGAGGGTGAAATTTGCTAGCTGTAACATCCCAAACTTTGGTCACCAAACTTTGTTATATTTAAGGGAATAAAATGGTGAATTAAAGGCAATTAGGGGTCACACACAACATTATGATGTGGAAACACAAGTTGTACAAGTTGATGTTTGCTACCGATGAGTTTTTCTATGTAGCAGTCTTGTTGTGTGATATTTTTAAATAGGAAAATGATGTTCAAAAATTGTCAAATTTTACAAGATGAAAGTAAACATTCTACGATTTAATTTGATAGGTCATTGGAATTAGTTAAAGCTGTACACAAATAGTTATGAATTTTTGAAGTTTACCCAGTGAAATTGGAAGGTTTCTGGAACAGCATCCAAAGATTTGAATTTTGGAAATTTTGAGCTTCCAATTGGCTCAAAGCTATATTTTTCCTTCAAACTATACTCAATAAGGGTTTTATTCCCTTTGGAATCACTCTAATAAGATGTCTACAGATTTAGTTATGAGTTTTCAAAGTTTGGGCAGAAAATCTGCCATAATTTTCAATAAATCCGAAAATTAATTAAATTAAGGGAAAATTATGAGATATTTTTTTTTAAAAAAATCATCTCCTTCCCTTCCTATTTCACATCAGCTTTGGCTACCAAATAGAGAGAGAGAGAGAGAGAGAATTTGTAGAGAGAAGGATCGAGGAGAAATTCATTAGGTATGCTTGATTTCTTCAGTGATTTAGCTTCTAACATGCGTAATCCTTCCTCTAAACTTCTCTTCTACATGATTCAAGGTTGTTGAAGTAGAAATTTTGAAGGTTTAGAGCTAGGGTTTTCGGCCAAGAGAGGGAAAAGCCAAACGAAAGCTAAGGTGACTTCCTAAACTTTAATCTTTGATTATTCTAGTTGCTGTGGATAATTTAATCAGTGGATTTCTATTAGATTTGCTCTGATTGTAAAATTTAGGAAAGGGTGTGCCCTAGGCGTTATGCTACCAAAATTGAGTCGAAATGGTGGTTTTAACATAATTAAATAGTTAATAAAGTAGTTAAGAGTAAAAACGAGCAAGTCTACAGAATCAAAATTAGAAAACCCTAATTTTTTTTAGAGAATCCTGGGCTTCGGCTAGGTCCAATTTATGGGATTAGGGTTGTATTTTTGATATTCTAATGCTTCCATTGAGTTGAGTAGGGAAAATTAGGTGGGGTTACAGTTGATTACTTTTTCAGAAAAGCCTGAAAAAGCATAATTACTAAAACACCCCTAAAACTCTAAAATAGGGGATGCCAAGGGCATTCGGTCTTTTGACAGTGAATTTGGTAATTCTAACACCGGAAATGGATTCCTTGGGTAAAAGTATGTTAGAATAGCTAAAGTTAGAATTTCAGAAAAAGTACGGTGGGATTGGGTAAGGCGGGGCCGAGCCAAGTCCCTGGGGGTATTTTAGTACATTTTCAAGTGCAAATAAATAGGATTAGAGTAGTAATCAATAAGCCAAAGCAAATAATAAAGTTAGTGACTAAGGAATTTTAAAAAGAAAAATGTTCCAAAGTATATATGTGCATATATAATTTTTTGAATATAACTATTCATTACTTTGAAAATACAACTAGATAGTAGTTGTAGTACTACTAATTTCTTGAACTTTATTAAACTGGTGATCAATTTATTCATACACTCATTTATTAGTGTTACTAATATGATTTCTTTAATGAAATAAAAATACAATAGTTGTTTTGGAAGCTATATATAGTTATGAAATCCATAAATAAAAATTAAACAGAAATACAAACAAGAACACTAATATGTAAAAGTTAAAATTCATAACAACTTATGATACAATTTATAAAGTATAAACATCTCAACTTATTTCTTGAGTTTTATGCAAAGCACATGATTTTATTTATAAAATACAAAATTTGTAACAAATTGCAATAATGCATTCTACGATTTCAGACAACAAACTTGTTACCTGATTTTTAAACAAAGCACATGATAAATAATGCAATAATTACTACTACATATATTATATGAATGTGCAATTAAATACTCATTTGATTTACGGTATAAGTTCAATCTTGCAATTATATCACAAAAAATTTAATCTTGCAACTTGGCCTAGCTATTTCAAAATATAAGTCTAGCCTAATGTTTGGAAAATATTTTTTTTCTTATATTGTTCTTCTATACAATTAATAACTTCATAAATAAGTATTTTGTTATCATTAATGTAATAATATTAAGTTTTGAAATTAGTTCAATGTTAAATACTCATTTAATTTGTTAATTGAGATTAATAAATAGGATCAGAGTGGTAGTCAATAGGCTAAAGTAAATAGTAAAATCAGTGATTAATGATTGTTTTTTGTATTTTTAGCATCTCAGCCTTAATTGTACTTTGTATTGAGAAAACAACCCGGTAGTTATGAAGTATATGTGTCACGATTGTTAGCCAAAGGAACCTCTAAGCGGAGAAGTCATTTCAACTTAGAAAGATTGGTATTTCATTCTCTTTAGGGATATATGCATCATATGCCTTTAGGTATCTCATTGACTTCCTTTTGTGTTTTTCTACGCATATCAAGATTGCTCAATAGCTAAATCAATGGTGGAGCCCACAGGTTGATACAAGAATTTCTAGTGTGCAAAAAATAAGGGAAATACTTATATACTCTAAGAGTACTACATCATCTGTACTCTAATTAATTAAAATATAACAAATTATCTCATTTTAATCACACATGACTGATGAGTCATTTACTGAAATTCAATTTTTTTTATTTTAAAAAGCATAAACTTCATAATTTAGAAAAACAGAAAACTCAATTCCCTCCCATGAGTTGTTATTTTTCAAAATTATAAAATTTAAATTTCTCCAGATGACTTATAAGCCATATGGGATTAAAATGAGATGAGATGTTGTATTTTAATTAGACAAAGTACAATTTGAAAATTCCTTATTACTCTCAATATAATGAATTGTACAAGTTGAAAATTTATTCACTATAATTAGTTAGAATACAACAATTTGAAAATTCACTATAATGAGTTGTTGTAATTTGGATTATGACTCTCAATATTTAAGCAATACAATTTGAAAATTCACCATAATTTAGAAAAATAAATTAAAATATATTTAATAAGTCAAAAATGACAATTAGAACCCAATCTCTAACCAATTTGATTTTCAGTTAATAATACATGGGCACTTAATTGTTATGTGCTTCACATAATTTTTCTTAAATTTATTGAAGTTATATTATTAAAGTTATAGTTTTGTATTAAAAAATTTGTTTCATTAGTCTTTATAGATGTGTGTGAAAAACCATGCCGCAGAAACATTTGCATAGTCTCTCCATTTACAAAAACTAAAACATATTTCCCCTTCAAAACTTTTGCAGAACCCTCCATTTTTAAGTGCTTTTTCAGCTTTACACACATATTCCCTCACTTGGGAACATCTTCCTCTACACACCGAACTTTTCCTTTATTCTGTGGCTTCCCAACAAACCCCATTCACCTTCTTCAACCTTCAAATCTCAACTTCTCCATGGAAACGACAAGATTTAGCTCATCTGACCTAAGCTGCCTTAGCACATTTCCTTCCAAAACCTCTAAGCTCCACCTTCTCTAAGTTCGATCTGCTACTCCTAAAAAGCCAAGCTTCACTTTCTTAGACTTTCGTCTGATTCTCTTAATTCAATCTGCTACGCCCAAAACCCCAAGCTTTACCTTCTGGGACTTCCATCTGCTTCTCCGACATGCAACAACTTCTTCATCTGCAAGCTCCTTTCTTGGAGGGTTGAAGGTCGTTTTGTCTCTGTTGCTCACTCCCTCACCACTCCTGCAGCCAAGAGAAATTCAGGCAGGTGATTAAGTACTTAATCCTCTCTTTTATTTCCTCTATTGCTATTTTCTTTAAGGGCTGAAGCTTGTTTTCTGTCTTCATTTTCCTGTAAAAACATTGCATCTTCCTTTCATTCCTTTCTGTCTTCAATGGTTGAAGCTCATGTATCTAGGTTGTGATGTATTATATTGGTAAGATGAACATAAATAACCTGAAATTGATGTTAACAAGTAATATAAAGCAAGGAGAAGTTTACAATAGAACTTGCCAAAATAAAATTCATGTTTAGAAAAAGGAGACTCCAAGTAGAAATTCTTATCCTAACTACTCATAGGCACATCACGGTTGCTAAAGAAGTCTCCAGTGATTCCATCAAGAAATTTCGCGTGGCTTATATTTGCTGAGGATCAAGTAAACTTATACAAATTTAAGGTTCATAATGTGATTATAATATATAGGGATAGGCTTATGGAGCTAAAAAACTTGTTTCAAGTGTTCATTTTGTTCCTTTGTTGTTAATAGTGCTAAAGTTGAAATGGTGTATCCTTAATTACTGAAACTATTTTGGCCATTTAATTGTTGATTCAACTTAGTTATCCTAGCTAGTTGTACTGGTGCTCAGTATGTGTTGGATTGTGCTCACAAATTGCAGGATTTGCTTATGCACTGATAAGTGCAGGGTCTGCTACATCTGGAGTGACCAATCTGACTCATAATGGAGCTTTGCCTAGTTTTTGCAGGTCCCTGCGTAAGTTCTATGACCATATAGGAATCTCAATAGCCTTCACTTTCATAGGCTGTTTACTACTCGCTACTTCTGCTATCCTGGATGTAATGTGGCTCTCTAACCAGTAGAAATTGCCTCATATTTACACCACATACTTATTGTAACATATTATTTGAATATATATATATTATAGAAAAATCACCAGTCATAACTTCCCTTTTTCACCCCACCTATAGCTTGGTTTTGTTTCTGCAGAATTTTCTACTTCCATTTAGGTGACAAATCTGCAGATAGAATACATGGGGGCTGAAGGTATTTTTAAGATGATCTATCTCTGTGTTAAATCAGGAAAAGTTATTGCTTATAAGTAATGGAATCTTATTATGGTTTGAGAGAAAAGGCTTCTTTAATTTGGTTTGTGTGTTGGATAAATAGCTGATATGAACAGGGCATCTCTACATTTTAATATGATGATGGGAACTTTTTCACAAGGTATTGTAGACTTCTGAATGAATACTTTATTGGTCAAAATAAAAAAAAAATCTAAATACTATTACATCTTTGCTTAAACTTTTAATTATATCTTGTCCTTAATATTTTTCAAGCTATTAGTAACCTTAGACTATGCCGTTTGCCTTTATAAAAGACCATTATGATTCTTTGCGATGATAATGCTGCTCTGATTACAAAGTTTGCTAATTGTAGTAACATAGAGGAGGTTATTACAAAGTTTGCACAACTAACTCTATAGGAAAGGGCAAAGAGGTATAATTAAAATCCTTTCTTGTGTAACAAATTCTTATGCCTTTTTATCTAAGTAGCACAAGATCATAATTAATGTTTTCAATTGGATTGGAACAGGAAGTTGGAGAGTCTTGAAGCAAGTAACGTCTTTTAATAAGTACAAGATTATGATGCCTTATTGTATTACTCTTTAACAATTTGCTTTTTTATTTTAGGCATTGAAGAAAACATTTATGAAGTTAGACCATGATGTAAATGTACAAGAATTTCTGGGTACAAGGTATTCCATGTCACACCCTTATCTTATTTTGACTTTTTCAGAGTATTTACGGAAAATTATACGCAGTTTGGTGGGCAACACAGAAATAACATAAATATATTGATAATATATGCATGATTATAGAAATTCCCCATATGGGTTCGTACATACCAATTATAGATGATGTAGCTGCATAGGCTACTGGAGTATCTAAACCAGTTATGATGAAATCGAGACATCATCCCATCTTCGTTCCACTACTGCATTCCTCCTATATGGTTCTCTTCTTTCCTTTCAGTACACCTCTTGTTTTCTCCAGTCTAAATTGTTGGTAGGGGAGGGTGAGATTCAAGAGAATCTCAGTAGGAAATAGATACCATAATGCATGCATGATAGATGTTATGTGTATGACATGTTAGCTTTAATTAGATGTATGCTCTATAATGACATTTCTGCATGCTCAATGTTACATGCAACAAAACTATGGCCACAGTGAAAACAAAAACAGAGCTTCATTTATTCAAATATGCTCTACACAATCAAGTAAAGCAATCACATACATCACTACACAAGCAAAGATATAAAATACATGCGAGTAAGGTAAGTCCCCTATCTTAACCGTTTTTTATCCTTAAAGAGGCTCCTCGAACTTTGTGCCTCAATTTGTGTGCCAGCAACTCGGGCTCCAAATTTGATCCTAAAATTTCAAATGTACAATTTAGACACTTCCATAGTATTTTTGGTAGTTATATAAGTCTGTAGTGAAAACTTACCAAAATGCCCCCGGGGACCTAGCTCGGCTCTGCCTTATCCGATCTGACTGTACTTTTCCTGAAATTTTGACCTATGCTATTCTGACAAATTTCCACCCAAGGAATCCATTTCTGGACTCAAAATTATCAAATTCACTACCAAAATATCAGAATGACCTTGGTAGCTCTTATTTCAGGGTTTTAGAGGCGTTTTCGTAATTATTCTTTTCAGGGCTTTTTTGGAAACTCATAATTTTTCTCCTGAATACAATGGAATCAACAGAACATAAAAAATCCAGCCTTAACCCCCTGAACCAACCCTGATCGAAATTCCCAATTCTCTAGGAAAAATTGGGGTTTTCCAATTCTAATTCCACAAACTTGCTCCTTTCTACTTCTAATCACTTTATTAATTATTTAATTACATTATAACTACCATTTGGACTCAATTTTGGTAGCATAACGCCTAGGCCACCACATTTCCCAAATTTACATTCAGAGCAAATTAATCAGAAATTCACTACTCACAGAAAATCAATAGTTTTTTTTGGGCTAGGTTCAAAAATTCATAACTCTTTGTATACATTTCTAATTGATTCATATGACCTATTAAATTAAAGCTTAGGATGTCTACTTTCACCCTGTAAAATTATATAATTTTTAGGCATCATTTAGTCATCCAAAATCACATGAAAAACTCACTACCTCATATGGAGAAGTGAAATAACATGCACTTGCAATTTTAATAAATTCCATCTTTTATATACAAATTTTCCACACTCTTTAATTCACCATTTTATCCCATTAAATGTCTCATTACATAAAGGGATTATTGGAAATAAAAATTGGGGTGTTACATTCCACGCTGACACTAATTTATTGATTTCCTGTGGATTGATTTAACTTTTTTGCCAGTAAATTGAGATGCTGAAATAAAACTAGTCTTAAAAAATTTATTTAAACCGGTTATAAATAAAACCGGTCTAAAAATATGAAAGTATTTATAAAAAAATAAAAATTTTAACATTTTAAGACTGGTTTCTATAGAAACCGGTCTTAAATGTAAAACATTTAAGACCGATTCATAGAAAAACCGGTCTTAAATGTTTAAAATTTAAGATCGGTTATTATAAAAATAGGTCTTAAATTTAAAATATTTTAAATTGTTAAAACTTTTAACATTTTAAGACCAGTTTCTATAAAATCGGTCTTAAATGTAAATAAAACATTTAAGACCAATTTTTATATAAAAACCGGTTTTAAATTTGAAATTTTACACTTATAAGACTGGTTTTTATCAAAAACCGATCTAAAAGGTAAGTTTTTTCGCCCATAATTTTACTCCCGCGCCCAGATCGCATGCTTTATGAACCCTTTCTTCTCTTTACGGCATTTCTCTGTGAGCTCTGTCCATGCTTGTTCTGAACTCGTCCATGGCGTCCCGTCCCTCATTTGCTCAACTCTTCTCCGTCATTACTACTATCTTTGCTGTGTTCGTTGTCACTTTTCTTTGATTATCATCAATCTTCTCCGCCACCACCTCTATTCTCCGTAGTGACCATTCTCCTCTGCCTTGACTTCCCTTTGTCAGTGCCATGAATTTGAGGACATCATTTTAACCTCAGTCGACGCCACCGTGACTTTGGGTTGAAGCTTACTCCTTGGTTTTGAATCAGGTTAGTATATATTCGATCTGTTATTTAATTATACGTGGTTCAATAATTAAAAATGTTCTATGAAAAAATGGTTCTTGTTGTTGTTTTGAGCACTTAATTCCCACAAGTTGTTATTATAGTTTGTTGGAAATCCAACTATTTTGTGATAATGTAATCTAGAAAAAATTTGCACATTCTTGTTAGATATATGCTCTGACTTTTAATTACATCCTTATGATTTTTGGCTTGAAGTAATACCTCTCTATGTTCTATTTTAATTTAGTGTGATTGTTTGATTATTGTCAATGTTATTGGTTTGTTAAAATGATACTAGTTTTAAATGGTGCATGTTAATTTCGTTGAAATCTCTAAAACTCTATAGTTGTTTTTTTGTCGATCCTTTTGTAGTTGGATATAGGGTGCTACAAGTGTTGAGATATATATGGATCATAGTTGGATAAAAGCTAAACGAACGAGTGTTGAATATGATAATGAGGTAAGGGGTTTTGTAGACTTTGCTACAAGAAATGCCGATGATGGTAGTGGGAAGTTTTATTGCCCTTGTATAGTATATTTGAATGAGAAACAACTAGTAATGCAGATATATACACATTTAATGAGAAGCTTGTGTCGATGAAATATTTGAAGTTACTAGGGCTAAAGTTTCATGATTGTCATGTCTTAATGCAACAACTACTCCCAGTAGCTATTCATGGCATTGCCGAATATGATCTTCAATATATTTTGACTATACTTTGTTTCTTCTTCAATGCTATTTATAGTAAAGTCATTGAGACAGAAAAATTGTATGAACTGGAAAATGAAGGATATCTGATCTTGTGCCAGCTTGAGAAGCTTTTTCTTCCTTCTTTTTTTGACATCATGGTATATCTAATTGTTCATCTAGTCAGGGAGATTAAGTTGTATGGCCCTATCTATTTATGATGGATGTATCCAATTAAAAGAACTATAAAAATTCTAAAAGGGTAAAAAGGCAAAACGACGTAGTTTGGAGCATAAAAAAAGTAAAATAAAAAATAAAAAAGGGGGCAACCTGGGTCACCGGATTCATACCAGGTTACCCCCGGGTCACACCGGTTTGACCAGGTCGACCTTGGGTCAACCGGATCAATTGAACCGGTTCTCTAACCTTCAACTAGACCGGTCTGGCGACTGGTTCACTGGTTTCAAGTCTGAACCGGCTAGTTGGGTCCAGTTTTGCATACCATGGGTATAGGTCAGCACTTACATTACAAGATATATATGTCAAGAGTGTGATTGATTCTAGCCACAAAGAATAGAAAATCTTGATTCATCCTAAATTACATAGCAACTCGATTTGAGAAGTAATACTCTATTAGATAGAGTCAAGTCCAAGTAGCTCAACAACTATCACATTGAAGAGTCTAGCATTGAACTCACATTGTCAAATTTCAGAGCTTTAACTTGGTGACACCTAGTCAATACAAAAAAGCAGAGAAACCTTCGATTAGAGCAATAATGGGTTTTTCAAAAAAACATAATTTCACAAAAGCAATTTATTGTTAGAATGCTTTTTTGTGCCATGATTTCACACAAACTGGTATCCACTTGTTTATGTATGACTCTCAGTACAACTGAACTAGTTTACATCAAATCCCTAGTGATCTTTTTAGAAGTAACTTTTGGAGATATGGATACCTTCGATTAGAGTAATGAGTTGATAACTTCTTGTGCATCGAATCCAACAACACACCATTTTAATCCAATATATAAATCAGACTTTATACCTAAAATTTAGCCAATACAAAGGAAATAAAAAAAAATTAAGCGCTAAGCACTCCCCTATGGAGCACCAAGCATCAAGACTCAAGACACTGCTCTAGGAGAAATGAAATCAGCTGCTACAATTCATGGAACCAACATCAAGAATCCCCCTTCTGATTTGAACATCCAACCATGGAAATCACCCCCATAAGCTATAACCCCCTGCCTTGATAACTGTAATTATGATTCGAAAATGCTTAATTAAAATGGATTAGAGACCAACGTATAACTAAAACTCATTTCAATCTCTTCCATATGGTAGGGTTTTCACAAACTTTTTTTTAAAAAAATCCTTTCTCTATCCTAGTCTCCATTTCATTTTCGAATATAATTTCCTTGTACAGTTAAATCGCATTTATATATATTACAGTGTATAACAAAACTCTCAACAACCCTCGAGTTTTATTCATTCACTAAGGGTTTACAGTTTCTCATATAGGGGATTACACAACTATATTCAAAATAGTATTTACATCCCAAATCAAAATGGATAACCAACAACCAAAGTCAAATATCTCCAAGGAGTCGTAACTGCTCTTGGTTGTTTGCTTCCCTGTGGAACTACCTACCCTATCTATAGGTTTAACAATGAAAAGAATGAGATTTAAAAGAATCTCAGTAGTAACAAATCACTCATACAATATATAAACACATAGCATGTAAGCAACTATCAACAGCAGTAGCAACAATAACACAATGATACATGGCTTTCACCATAAACGACAGCACTCACGGCTATATACATAATCATGATGGCTTATGCTGTATAATGACAACTTTCACTATATAACAATAGCTTGCGTTGTATAATGCCAGCTTGCACTGGATAACGACAGCTATCACTAGTTGCATAGGCAGCAACATTAGAAATCATCACAAAACAATGATACATATACATACTATACATTTAGATATAGCATAAGAGAAGAGTCACTACCTGGTTCTTTCCGAACGTGCTCTAGCAAGAGTTGTTCAAGATCAAGGCAAATGTCGAACCCTATAAACCAAAATCAAGAACGGAAAATTAATTCTCTACTCCAGATTCTTACTTTAATCACACTTAAAGTTGGTTATCATTTGGACTGTTTAGGTGGCTTCTAAAAGCCTAGACTCATGCCTAAAGAGTTGGGAGAAACTTACCCAAAGACCATGTTTTAGAAACTCAAAATGCCAATTTTGCATGGTTGGCCGGGACCAACCCCTTTTTGGCCGCAACCAACAGATGGTTAGAAACATTTGGGTCATGGCTAGCCACCTTGGGCCGTGACTAAAAGTAGTTCAAAAAGATTTGAGCCGTGGCCAGAAGATGGTTAGAAGGTTTTGGGTCATGGCTAGCCTTATAGGCCGTGGCGAACCGCATACCTGACTCCTGGCTGATTTTCAAATGGTCATAACTTTGCACACAGAAATCAAAATGACACAAACTTTATATGGTTGGAAAGCTTGCAATGTGAACTACAACTTTGGAAAATTTCACACCATTCAGAGACCATTTACTAAGTCAAAATACCATGTAAATTTAGATCCCTGTATAGCATTTTACACTTAACAAAAATCCAGAATTCCAGTTTTTACAATTTGGCTTCCAATGGTTCTAAATTCCCATCAAACACCATTCCTACACCAATTTTCCCAAGGAATCCGTTGGAAACATCAAAACAAAAAAATCAATCAACATAGACATGTTACACCACAATTACAATATGTCAACACAATAACACAATTCAAACACAATTCAAAACCTAACATTGCAACCCTTTCCATTCCAAAATTCCAAACCAATTCAAATAGCACAAAGACACAACTTGAACCATTTCTACCATAATACACCATTCAATCCACAATACCCTAATGACACGAAGAAAAGGGCCAAAATCTAGAAATTCTAAAACCTATCCAATGATCAAAATGAATATGCCAAAATGTATCAAATACTCACCTCTTCTTTATCCCAAAGTAAGTTCCTTGATTCTCCAACTTTCAGTTTTTCTCAAGTGCTCAAACACCACCTTTTAAAAGTATAAACCCATAGCCATAAAGCCCTCAACACCATGAACA
The DNA here is from genome assembly GCA_963242795.1 of Inga leiocalycina. Classification (NCBI taxonomy): domain Eukaryota; kingdom Viridiplantae; phylum Streptophyta; class Magnoliopsida; order Fabales; family Fabaceae; genus Inga; species Inga leiocalycina. The sequence goes on from OY725328.1 coordinate 30,125,116, forward strand.
ACATTAGAAGATATGGTTTGAACATTCAAGGTCAATTTGAGCACTAACCTTAGGCTTTCTTCTTTCTCTTTCCTCTAACACCTTGTACAATAATAGAGGCAAGTGAGAGTGAGTATGAGATGTTGATGATGATGATATGTTTACTTTTTCTCTTCCATCTTCAGCCTATGTAAACCGACCCATGAAAAGAAGAGAGAGGGACATAAGTTGAAACTTTGACTTGGATCCCATGGTTCATATTGTGCCAAGTGTCATGCTCTTACCACAACTTCCAAGGCTCAAATGAACTCACACATAAACAATTCCACTCTCTTGATCAATTAATCCTAACCATTGATCTCAAGTTATCTATGAGTTTTCTCTTCGGTAACTAACCAATTGGTCGGTAATTTTTCTTTTTACCGATTTTGCCCCTGATTATGACAATTCTTACTAAATCACCACCAAACACATTTATATCCTTTATATAACTCAAACATGTTCCCTCCCTACTCTTAAAATTCATTTCAAGCTTTATCACATAATTAAGCTTAATTGCAGGGTTTAGGCACTGATAGAAACACATTCAGATCGAAATTCATATCATATTCTTCAAAAGTGCCTAATTACAATAACTACAATCACTTTTGAAGTCATTATCCCTTAATCCCATTTTTTGGTCATTACATAGCTTAATGATAAAGATGGAAGAATGATCGGTTTGATGAAAATGGAACATAGAGTAGTGTTGATAGAGGAATGAAGCTCATCTTCCATAAACATATTCAAACTAAAGGAAACAATTGTGAAGGTAGAAACGTGGTAGTATGGTAGATGCAGTACTACAGAATTGTGTATATTTCATGCTCCATATTTAATAGTTTTCATGAAACTGTTCAATATAAATAGGCAAAATTATAGGAAAGGAATATATAATGATTTTTTAAAACAACCATTAAGTATATGAGACAATATTTGACATTTTTATATGACCACCATCATATATAAGTTTATTTTTTTTGAAAAAAAACCCATCGTTTACATGACTTTGTATCTAAAAAACCATTATATATATTCTATCAATATATTATGGTTGTTTATCAAAATACCATGAAACTTATATATTTTATTGTTTTTCAAAATAAACCGTCTAATATATGGCCTTAAAATCCCTTTCTAATCACTATTCTCATGATTTCAAAATTTCCACCATTTCTTTACGTGCTTGTCAAACAGCTCCAACCACTATGTTCCAGCATCCCCATCTTTATTTCCCTCTCCATTATTGCTAAGATCTTGATTCTCCTCCTTCTAGTGTCTGTTGTAACATCCCAATTTCTGATTAAGGGCTAATGATAATTATTGAGAATAATTATGTGGGTTATGGCAATAATAACTAATAAGCCATAATTATTGGAAATTGAAAGAGTGAAATTGTTGGGAATTAGTTAGTGATTAATAGAGAAATTAATTACTAGCTAAGAGAAAATGAGATGTGTGATTAAAATGATCAATGGCTAGGATTGATTGTGTAGTGGATCAAGGGGCATAATCATGTGTATGTGTGTGCATGTGAGCCCATGAGAGTTGGAATGAGATGGTGACAAGTGGCATGTGGTGAGCCCTTGGATGAGACAAGAGACACATCACCATCATCTCCATCTCCTCTCTTCTCTCTCTCTCTCGTTTTCTCTCTCTTCTCTTCCTTCCTCCATTTTCGCTGAATATGCTTGGGAGAGAGAAAGGAGAATTTGGTTTTTGAGGTAAGCAAATGGCCCCTTTAGCTCAAACTCTCTTCTCTAATGTTAATCCTTGAGTTGAGAGCTTCATTATGATGATTGTAGTGTCTCCATTGGTGGTGATTTGGAGATCACGAAAATATGAAGTGTGGAGAATCAAAGGGTGTCTTTGAGAAAGTTGATAAGGTATGTGAAACCAATCCTTCTATCTATGTTTCATTGCCAAATGATTAAGTTGGAAATTTCTGGAATTATTGCCCTAATTGTGAAAATATGGGTAATGGGTAGTTTGGCATGTTATGGTTATGGAAATGGTATATTGGTGTGAGTTTGGAATAGATAGAATGGATTTGGGATTGAGATGTGTGAGGTTAATGATTTTGGAAAATGATGATTATGATGCCCTAGACCAAAGCATGTTAATGGAATGGGATTTTGGTAATTCCATTGATTCCATTGAATTCAGTGAGTGATTTTGTGTGGGAGTAGCTTTGGTAGAGGTTTTGGATCCATTTGGATCATTTGGGCAAGAGTTAGGAAATGTGGCAAGTGTTGCTGCGTTTTCCTGGAATCTGATAGATTCACTCGAGCAGACAGGGGTGTGCTCGAGTGAGGGATGAATATTGCTCGAGTGAGGAAGATCCTGCTCGAGTGATATGTGAGTTTTCCCTTGTTTTGCTGCGAGTGCGCCTGGGTTTTATGAGCAATGCTCGAGCACATGGCTTGGTGCTCGAGTGAGCGAAGAACATGCTCGAGTGAGCATAGTTTGCTCGAGTGATAGTGGGAGTCCAGAGTGAAGGGTTGCTTTCTGGTCTTCACTCGCGGGCAAGGTGCAAGAAGTGTGCCTTCTCACTCGCGGGTGGGAGGTGTGTGCTCGAGTGAGGATCTGTGCTCGAGTGAGCCAGTTCCTGAAAGTGAGAGTTGTGCTCTCGGGTGTTCACTCGCGGTCTCACTTTCTCTTGTGCTCGCGGGTATGGGCAGCGTGCTCGAGTGAGCCCCTTGTGCTTCGAGTGAGCTTGTGCTTCTGGAGTGGGTTTGTGCTCTCGGGCATGTGCTTTCTGTCTCACTTTCTCTTGTGCTCGGGTGTTGTCCGTACCAATGCTCGAGTGAGAGCATTTGTGCTCGAGTGATGTCCGTACTTGTGCTCGAGTGAGAGCTTCTGTGCTCGAGTGAGACAGTGAAAAATATCAAGTTTGAGTGTTCAAAAGGGGATCTTTGGGGATAGTCTTCCAACCCTTTAGAGCTATGGATTAAGGTGTTTGAGGGCACTTAAAGGGCAATAATGATAACCAACCTGAATGTCTAAAAGTTAAGGAATTGGAAAAGGGATTAATCCTATGTCCTTGATCTTGGTTATAGGATTTGATGATTTCCTGAGCGTGAGCAGCCGGATCTGGAGCTTACGTGGAAAGAGGGTAGGGAACTTACCTCTCCTGCATGTATTGATAATTGTATTTGTGTATTGATGCATGTTATTGCTTTGCGTGATTATGTGAGACATATGAGAATGATTGTAGCTCTGTTCTATTTATACTATGGCCATGAGTATGTGTTGTGAACATTGAGCATGCGGATATATCATGATGTGAACATGAGTTATTGTGATGCAAGCATGTCATGCATTAAATACTTATCTTGCGTGCATATTGGTATGTGTTTCCTACTGAGATTCCCCAGAATCTCACCCTCCCCTATCAACATTTTAGACAGGGAAGGAAGATTGAGGATGAAGCAAGCATCCAAGGACGAAGAGGACTCGTTTTGGGTGAGAGCTTAGTGTTGGTTATCAATACGTTATTGGGATTGTGTATTTGATTGTATGGATCAGTATTTGAGAATGTATTCGGATAAGTTGTGTAATCCCTGATATTTGAGTTGTATGGGCTAATGTGCCCTATGTTTATTGAGCGAAGATATGATCCCGTAATTGTCGGGAATTTAATTTGCGTACTCTGATATTTGTATAAATGTAATTTATCTTCGCATAGTAATTATATTCGGAGTGGAAATATGAGACCGTGTTTTAAATGATTTTGAAACGTGATTGTGAAAACCCCGTCTGGTTGATGGGTATACAATTGATGTTTTATCTTATTGGTCTCTATTTCACGTTAATTGCATAATCCGGATATTAATTACGGCTGGGGGTTACATCTGTGGCTATCTCTGAATTCATTTATGGCTTGTTTTGGAGTATGGGTTCTGTATTCTTTGAAGCTTTGCAAGTTTCACGTTTTTTAGCATAAATGTGAGAAATTTTTGCCATTAACTGAAGTTAATAATATGAAATTGATGTTATATGCTTTTGTTGCTATCTCTTGTGATAAGAATATGACAATGGGTAGGAAATGGTTTTTCATCTCATTTTTAAGTTATGTGATATTGAGTTTGTATGATATTGAGTACATATGATTTAAGTGAAGTTGCTATCTCCTGTGGTGTACTTTTGTTGCTATCCCCTATTTTAAACAATCAAGGTTTCCAAAGGAAGTGTTATGGTTTTGATGAAATTAAGCTTTCTAAAGTGCTTAGAAGGAAGAGTTACATTTTGATGAATTTAAGCTTTATGGGTTTGAATTTTATGGCTAAAAGTTGACAAGGAACTACTCTTTATACTTTCACATTTTAGATAAATGTCTTGGATTATTAAAGCATGCTTCAAGACTCTAATATAATGGTTAAAACATTGTTCTTGAGGCTGGAAAAATTTATGGAGTCCTATAGTGGGGCTGTTTGAATTTAGGAGTTAAATGGTCTAGTTGTTAATGAAATATGAGATATAAGTCTGGTTTACTTTGATTTACCAAGACATGTATTAATTGGGCTAATTTTTTTTATGAAATGGTTGCTATGAGTTAATTTTGAGTTCCTTTAAGGTGTTTGATGAAATGCTCTAAAAACTGCTCCTTCAACTATGTGTTTGCATAATATTTTGATAGTGGAGAATGACTTAGATACTATTGAATCAATTATGATTTTTCTTGTTCGAGAAAAATTCATGGAAATTCTAATACAAGGGTTTAATATTTATTCTATTTGTTATAGGTTAATATGTTAGCATCTAATATGGATAGTGGCTCAAGTATTGGGGGTTCTAACCCCTCCGCCAATCCTTTTAGTGACTAGTAGGATGATGATGCACTACTTATAGCACAAGAGGAAAGAGCATTGGGTAAGGGCCTTGTTTGGATGAAGGAGGTCCAAAAAGCAAAGAGAGAGGGGAGGAAACTTAATGTAAGATGGAACAAGAAAGGGTAAGTTGTGAAATCTGACAAGTTCGTTAGCTACCTTGGGTGTGCAACAAAAACCAATATACCTATCACTTTGAATAACTGGAAGAAGGCAACTGAAACAATGAGGAAGAATATATGGGATGAAGTGTCTGTAAGACATGATGCTATATTGTTCTATGCCAAGTGAATAAACTTGGTGGTTGAGCAAGGAGTCGACTAATTAAGTTTTGTATTATTCATATTTGGAGTAGCTTGAATTGTTTATTCTGACTCAGTTAGTGGATTTTAAATAACAAAACTAAATGCTTCAAATTTTGAAATGGTAATTACAATTTAGAATTGGAAGTTAATTATTCTTCTAAGTCTATCCATTTGACTCATATTATTGAATTCTTTTAATTAGAAAGTAAGGAAAACTAAAACCTTAACAGGGGAATCCCAATTCATCATTATATTAGTTTATTGAATTTTACTTCTTGTTATTGTTAAATTCGATCCCATTTACTTCTTTATCTTGAAAACCGAAAAAAATGCAAAAATATTGAATTAAATTAGGTTACTTCATTTGTTTTAGAAGCAGTTTCTCAAAATAATTTCTCAACTTTAAAGTATTTATCATTGAACTATTTAGAACTTGAAAAGTAATATCCTCATAAGAATGACCTAGGTTGAGCTACTATGCTACATCTTGAAACCTAGTTTTTTTAAAGAACTCACACAACATGGGTTTATCACCGACGTTGTTAAAGGAAATTGTCAAATAGCCCAAATGAGTTGCTTTTATATAGTAACGACATTCTTTAGTTTTCAAGGTAAATTAAAATTAATGTAATGTATAACTCTAGATACAGGCCTTCTATATTAATGTAAAGTGTAACTCTAACATTTTTGTTGTTTCTATCCACAAGCATTAAGCGTGACAAACAGTGGAAGGGTAAAGAATAAGAATACCCATTCTGTGGAGGCTGCACGGGGTATGCGAACATCGAGCAGTAGTTGATAGAGAAGTAAGGGTTAGGATTGGATGTGACTATCAATTGTGGAGTATTGTGGGCTACTGTAAGGCAAACAAAACAAAGAGAGCAACATTAACAATCATTGCATCTAGGAGGTTGTCTCAAGAATGTAAGTACTGGTTATTTTGATTTAATTATGTTTGTGCTATCTAAAAGGTGTTTACGATATTAGTATTTCTAGCACAATGCATATTGGACTATGTTAGGGATGCCTTGATTATAATTGAATTTTTCATATAAGAAAGAGTTTAACCTTTCATTGTGCTATAGGAGACCTTGAGTCAAGAATTATAATAAGGCAAGCTTCCTAGGGACTAGGATGTCTAGGAAAAGGAACTAGGTCTAGATCGTAGTGGTCTTTTGAGGGGTGTCAACTATGGAGTCGACACAAAGAATACTTTGGGAAGTAGAAGAGGCCAACAAGGGTATCTGATTAAAAGCTTCACTAGTATATGGAGACGAGATGCTGAATGAGATGGTTAAAGCATAACAAGTTGTTATTGATTTGTTAATGAGTCGAGAGATCACAGGGAAGTAAGGAATGGTTCATACCCCAAGTGCCAAAGATAGCTACACATTCCCCTCTTAGACTTTACTTGAGGTACTATGACTCATGCCAAACACCTATGCTTTATTTATTTTTTCTTTACACTAATTGTATTCTCTCTTTGTTTAGGGTGAGGTAGAGGTTAAGTATGGGGCTAATAGCCTCAAGCAACATACGGTTGCTACAGGCTGCTGTATAACTTATTGGGGGGAGAATAGATTCATAACTCACCTTTCCCTCATAATCATGTTAGGGTAGAGCTAAAGACGACCATCGATCCTAGGTATGCCCTTAGGATACCCACCCTAGATGCAGATACAATAGAATGAGCTATACTTAGTCTTGCTACGCAGCCAGACCAACTTATTATCATACCTAGGAAGACAAAAAAGGTATATTATTGTCTTTTGAGCTTGCTAATGAAGTTTACAGTAGTTATTTTCCTAACCTCTTAACTTGTTTACCGAAAGAGGAGGAAGAGCAATCTAGGAACTTAGTGTGGCCATGGTTTGGCGTAATATCCCAAATTTTTGGGATTAACAGTTTGAGAAAAAGACTGAATTAAGTAGACTACTAAGCTCCAATTTAGCAAGAGTCCTAGTAATTACTGAGATATAGAATGGTTTTTGGGACTATATGATTCGGCCCTTCCAGGAAGAGGGCTTAGTATGTATAAGTAGTCAAAAGAGCTATACTAGCATGTGTATTAGAGTACACTCAGTGCCATTTTGATGGCTTAAGGGAGGCATGTGTGGCACCATGTGGGGTCCACACACATACCCAGACCTAGTGGCTTTAGGCGGGGCCCACACATACAGAGATTTGTGGCTAGTTTGAGGCCTATACTGATAAAGTAGCTTTAATAAAGTAACTTTATGAAAAGTGACTTTTAGGTTGGACTAATGGGATGATGCCACCTAACACTTTCATAAAGTGACTTTTCTGTTGGCACTCTAATAAGACGCCACCTAGCCCATTAGTTAGGGAAATTCACTTGTCTCCAATCTAGTGACATGATTAACTTTCTCGAGCATGGTATATGAAAGCCAGATAAAATCATCAGACTCCTCTCCCATAACCAATTAAGGTCAGTCAAGTATGTTAGAGATGGAGAGGATGAATTTTTAAAGTGGTGTACTGGGCACCTTATGACTTAGACACTTAAGACATATGTCACCATATTAATCTAACACTTGGGCACATATGGCAATTAAGCCCCAATACTCCTTCACTCATTAAAATATCCAAGGGGGCAGAAAAACAAGGGAAAATAGAGAAATTCAAAGGAAAAAGAAAGAGAAGACAAAGTGGAGAAAAATTTAGTGTTCTTGAGCTCCCAAGCCGATTTCACTTTCGAAATCGCATTTCTAGCTCCTGAAGCCTTTTCTAATGTTGTTCCTCTTAGTGAGGGTAACATTTCTATAGTTTTGAATTCTTGATCAGAGGTGTTTGGCCCCGTCTACAAGGTGGAGGTGCTACCAAAATCAAGAACCGGATATGGAAAAGTGTCGAGGTACGTATAAGCTTCTATTTGAATCGAATATCTTGAGGTTTTGATATGTCACCATGCTAACCCAAAAGGACCCAAAAAGATGTGGGTACCTAAGACCTAATCATATTTGATTGTAGATATGTCTTAAAGCATCCAAAAAGAACAAGTGGTACATAGACAGTGGATGCTCTAGATGTTGGAAATTGTGCCCTAAGGGCCAATCATTGTACTTTAAACATTATTATTTTAATGAAATTTCTCCATTCTGTTATCATATTATTTGCATGTTAACTGTGATAATTGTATCCTTGGATAATTCATAAAGATTGTCCTAAAATGTCCCTGGTCGGTCATCTATGCGGGAGCAGAGATGAAACAAGACAAGTATGACTTTGATAAGATATGGAGATACGAATCAAAGTCTTAGGCACTTGTAAGAGTACAAGGTGCTGGACCGACCCACTATGAGAAAGCTACATGGATCAAGTCATAAGCTTTTCTCATGTATAACCACGTCACAATGCCCTTAGACCTGAGGTCATCATGGATTCCTACATGAGAGTTGCTAAGCTTTGAACTAGTTAAAAGTCACTTTTGACCGGGTGATGATAAAGGCTACGATCGGGCTTGGTATTTTTTCATGTAGAGGAATATGAATGATCAAGATGGAATTTGTCCCTCACATTAGTAGAGAGATATTACTAGGCCCCTCGATGAGTGAGTCTGAGAAATGTATGGCCATACTATGGTGAAAGGAGTTTCTGTCTCTGTTATCAGGCTACTTAGGAATCGAGAAAGTAATGGTCAGGAACAAGAGGATGACATTATCCATGCCTTATCCTTGATCGATATATCATGTGACAAAAGGGACGTGTCATGGTTGTATGACAGGTTGCATCGTGATAACGATCCTCATATGAATTAGGTAGTCGTAATGTCTTGCTAGAGGCCGCTTGCGACTTTTGGGTTAGTATAGTTATTGGCCCACTGCCAACTTCATATGGGCCTACAGGGTCGCACACAAAAATGGCCCAACACGAGATAATGTTTGATTTAGGGTGGATGAATTTTATATTTATATATATATATAATATAAAATTCATTAATAATATTATATAGATATATATATATTTTCGAAATATATATCTTATATATATATTATATTTAATAATATTATATAGATATATATATTTTCGAAATATATTATATATATATATATATGTATATATATATTATATGATATTATTATATTGTGTTGGTTTTAAATTTAATTTATTAAGATATATTAAACTTAATAACTAACATGATAGAGATATAGTATCTCAGATTTAATTTATGAAGATAAATTAAATGGCTCTTTATTTAGATTAAATAAATAGGTTAAATTAAAATTGTTGGACAGATTTAATTTAAACTGAATTTATTTAATTAGCTCATCAATATAATTAATTGTTAATTAATTTCAAAATTAATGATGATTAATTTTGAAATTTGAAAATAACCCTCATGGGTTATAAACTTGATAGAGCTAATAGACTCAGGGTACATGAGAATTGAGAGCCGCAAGTTAAACCCTTGGAGACATTAGAGGCGCTAGCACGCAATCTCGGTTGGAGAACATTCGTGTGGATACTGGTAGAGGGAGCGGACCTGACGTGTTGGCTCCTAGAGATCGTGAAAACTCTGAATCATCAAAAAGGTATGAATCCTTCCAACTTGGTTTAAACGTCGTTGATAGATCCTCGATTTGGATCGGTGAAAATTTTAAAATTCTTCCGCTGTGACTATCGATCCTACAGTGGCATCAGAGCCAGATCAATTGTGCGTTTAAATTGAGTTTATGATTCTTATACATGTGATATATATGGGATGTGTACGTATGTTTATAAGAAACACTCGAATATGTATGTGATTCTCGTTTTGGAACAAGCATGAAATCGATTCCGAACATGTATATCTTGAAACATGTATGTGATTTTCGTTTTGAACAAGCATGAAATTGGGTAGGGTACCTGAGATCGTAGTTGGTGGCAATCAAATTGGGTCTAGGTTCGGATATCTATTCGGGTAATAGGGATCCGAACTATGGGGAAGACAAATTGGATCAGAAGCGTTCTGGGCCATTGTTGTTTTTTGTTTTGAAAAATTGGGTCCGAAATTTAAAAATTTAAAATTTTCAAATATTTCTTTTAAAAGGAATGTGCCCTTTTCAAAAGCTTCAGGGGCGCTGCCTCTTGCAACCCCGCAAGAGCGGCCCCCCTTGACCCCGCCCGCTAACCAGCTAGCGGGACTGCCGTGACCACCTCTGCGTAGCACAATATAATCCGATCATGACATTTATTGCTTTCCATATTGTATGAATTCTTGTTGTGGTTTATTATTTATCCTTGTTTGGGTATGGTGAACAACATGGCTTTAGAATTTTACAAAGGTTGTAATATTTAAATACGGCTTGCGTGCCGTGCCTTTCTCTAAATACTCTCGATGTACATTCTCTTCTCATCTCACTCCCCTCGAATGTTTAAACGAGGTTTCTCTCAATGTATTCCTCTTTTTTTAGAAAAGTCCTCTCATTGGCTTGGGAGGATTTTATGTTAGGTAAGCCATGTTGTGTCACGTTTAAATTATACTTTTGATAAGATCATTGCATGATTACTTTTACGTTTATATGTATTTATCTGTATGAGATATGACCACGATTGCATCCATATAAACAAAACTAATTAATTAAGCCCTCTAAATTAAATCTTAAGTCATAATGCCGTCAATTAATGAATACTTGCCAAAACCTAGATCGCTTAATTGTGGAAACCACCAAAGTGGATGCACTTGAGTTATCTTGATGAGACAAGCTTGAGTAATTGTAATGCTCATAATATTCATTATTGTTTTGACTTAATTGAGATTAACAAAACGGTTTTGAATCTCAAGGCATTAGATGGGGTTAAACATGCCAGATCATATGATGATTAAATCCCATAAAGATTTAAGAGTTACATGTGATGTAATTGGTAAATAGGTTACCTACCTAAATAACTTGAATTCAAGCGTCTTGCCAAAGCGGACTTAAGTTTAAGCCAAATATGGATCTTAGCCCACTAATTATTATATTGAGGGTTGTTAATTTAGTGGGAGATTACTAACTAACTTTGCATATTTTAATTGTAGAATCATGTCGACTAGTAATACTGCTACACTATCATTACGATCGGTCCTTGAGAAGGACAAACTCAATGGGACAAACTTTCTTGACTGGTTCAGGAACTTGAGAATTGTTCTCAAGCAGGAAAGAAAGGCTTATGTCCTAGATCAACCCATTCCTGAGGAGCCTGCAGCTAATGCTCCAAGAGCTCAGAGAGATGCTTACACAAAGCATAAGGATGACTCTGTAGAAGTAGGTTGCCTGATGCTTGCCACTATGGTTCCAGAGCTCCAAAAAGATCTGGAACTCATGGAGGCTCATGAGATGATAGTACATCTCAAGGAAATGTTCCAGCAACAGGCAAGGCAAGAAAGGTATGAGACCACAAAGGCCTTACATTCCTGCAAAATGGCTGAAGGTGCATCAGTTAGTACTCATGTGTTAAAGATGAAAGGCTATATTGATCACCTTGAGAGGCCTAGATTTCCCATGAGCCAGGAGTTAGCTACGAACTTGATCCTCAACTCACTCCCGGAGAGTTATGACCAGTTTGTTATGAACTACAACATGAACAACATGGAGAAATCAATTTCTGAGCTGCATGGGATGCTTAAAACTGCTGAGCAAAGCATTAAGAAAAAGCCTAGCACAGTTTTAATGGTTCAGAAAGGAAAGGGTATGAAAAAGAAAGGGAAAGGCAAATGGAAGGGTAATGACTCAGGTGGTAAGACCAAAGAGTCAAACAAGCTCGAAACCAAGCCTGCACCCAGGAAGGCAAAGCCTCCAAAGGAAGGAGTCTGCTACTTCTGCAATAAACCCGGTCTTTGGAAAAGGAATTGCAAACTCTACCTGGAAGATCTGAAAAAGGACAAGAAGGATAGCGGGGCTATCGCTTCAGGGTCTAAAGGAAAGTAGAAAGCTGAAGAAGGGCGAGGTGGACCTACGAGTTGGAAACAGAGCAAGAGTTGTTGTTTTAGCTGTAGGCACTTATGAATTAGTTCTGCCCAGTGGGCTTTTGTTAGTTTTGAACAATTGCTATTATGTTCCTGCTTTGAGTAGTAACATTGTTTCTCTTTCTTATTTGGATAAGGAAGGTTATACTTCCATTACTAGGAATGGTAAATGTTCTATTTATCGTAATGACATTTTCTATGCTGATGGTGATTTGCATGTTGGTCATTATATATTAAATTTGGAACATCCTAATAATGGGAATATCTATAACGTAACTACTAAGAGGATAAAATCAAACGATTTGAATCCGACCTACCTATGGCATTGTCGTCTAGGCCACATAAATGAGAAACGCATTTCTAAACTCCATCAAGATGGATTTCTAAACTCATTTGATTTTGAATCATATGATACATGCAAATCTTGCTTATTAGGAAAGATGACTAAGGCACCTTTCACTGGGCACAGTGAGAGGGCTACTGAATTATTGGGCCTCATACATACAGATGTATATGGACTATTAAAAATAGCTGCCAGAGGAGCTTATGTCTACTTCATTACATTTATAGATGACTTTAGTAGATATGGCTATATCTATCTAATGAAACATAAATCTGAATCTTTTGAAATGTTCAAAATATTCCAAAATGAAGTACAAAACCAACTTGGTAAAACAATTAAAGCACTTAGATCTGATCGAGGTGGTGAATATTTGAGCCAAGAATTCACTGACCATCTTAGGAGTTGTGGGATAATCTCACAATTGACTCCTCCAGGAACATCACAATGGAATGGCATTTCTGAACGGAGGAATCGAACACTATTAGATATGGTTCGATCTATGATGAGTCAAACAGATCTTCCACCGTCCTTTTGGGGACATGCCCTAGAGACAGCTGCGTTCACACTAAATCGTGTTCCATCTAAGGCAATTGAAAAGACACCATATGAGATATGGACTGAAAGAAACCAAGTTTATCTTTTCTTAAGATCTGGGGATGTGAGGTATATGTTAAGCAACAAGCCTCTGATAAATTAGTGCCCAGATCCATAAAGTGCCTTTTCGTAGGGTATCTTAAAGAAACGAAAGGATACTATGTCTACAATCCCACCGATAACAAAGTGTTTGTTATTCGAAATGGCAAGTTTCTAGAAAGAGAGTTTGTCTCTAAAACAACCAGCGGGAGCGACGTACATCTCGAAGAAATTCGAGATCCACAAGATGGTACAGAACAACAGATGGAAATTAGAGAAGACTCGCAACAAGTTGCTGAGCCTCCTCAAGTAACACAAGGTCCATGAAGATCTGATAGGACACGGCATCAGCCTCAGAGATATGGATTTCTGATTACTGAAGGCCGTGATGTGTTGCTCATTGAGCAAAATGAGCCCACCACCTATCGAGAAGCCACAGTGGGACCAAACTCTGAGAAATGGCTAAATGCCATGAAGTCTGAAATGCAATCCATGTACGACAATCAAGTATGGACCTTAGTTGATCCACCTGAAGGTGTAAAAACCATTGGGTATAAATGGGTTTTCAAGGAGAAAACTGACATGGATGGCAATGTAAATGTCTTCAAGGCACGACTGGTTGCAAAAGGATTCACTCAAACTCATGGTGTAGACTATGATGAAACCTTTTCCCCAGTTGCAATGGCCAAATCAATCAGAATCCTTCTTGCCATTACAGCATATTATGACTATGCAATATGGCAGATGGATGTCAAAACAGCCTTCCTTAATGGAAAGCTGCTTGAGGATGTGTACATGACACAACCTGAAGGTTTTGTGCGTCCAGAGGACTCTGGTAAAATTTGCAAGCTTCAAAGATCCATTTATGGATTGAAGCAAGCATCTTGGAGTTGGAATAATCATTTTGATGAAGTAGTCAAAGAGTTTGGATTCATTCAAAACATCAATGAACCTTGTGTTTACAAGAAGGTTAGTGGGAGCATAGTTGTATTTCTGGTGCTTTATGTAGATGACATCCTACTCATTGGGAATGATATTCCTACCTTGCAGAGTATCAAGTCTTGGTTAGGAAAGTCCTTTTCAATGAAAGACTTAGGTGAAGCCACCTATATCCTAGGGATTAGGATCTATAGGGATAGATCCAAAAGACTAATAGGCCTAAGTCAGAGCACATACATAGATAAGATACTGCATAGGTTCAATATGCATGATTCAAAAAAGGGTTACATGCCTATGTCTCATGGCATCCATCTTAGCAAGGATCTGTGTCCTAGTACACCTGACCAGCGAGATTGCATGAGTAAGGTTCCATATGCCTCGGCCATTGGATCCATCATGTATGCCATGTTATGTACTCGACCAGATGTCTCGTTTGCTTTAAGTATGACCAGCAGATACCAATAAGATCCTGGTGAGGGTCATTGGACTGCCGTTAAGAATATCCTAAAGTACTTAAGAAGGACTAAGGATTTATTTTTGGTCTATGGTGGATTGGATGATGAGCTCTGTGTAACCGGTTACACAGATGCAAGTTTCCAAACTGACCAAGACGACCTTAAATCGCAATCTGGATATGTATTCCTCCTGAATAGTGGAGCAGTAGACTGGAAGAGCTCCAAGCAAAGCACTATAACAGATTCTGCAACAGAAGCTAAGTATATAGCAGCATCAGATACAGCTAAAGAAGCCGTTTGGATCAGAAAGTTCATTACTGAACTAGGGGTGGTGCCTACCATCTCAAATCCAATAGATTTGTTCTGTGACAATAGCGGTGCTATTGCACAGGCCAAGGAGCCTAGGTCACATCAAAGGACCAAACACATACTCAGGCAATTTCATCTTATTAGAGAAATCAATGATAAAGGTGATATAAAGATATGGAAAGTAGTAGGAGAAGATAATGTTGCTGATCCTCTTACTAAGCCACTTGCACAGGAAAAGCATGAGCGTCATGTTAGGGCAATTGGAATTAGGCAAATTAATGATTGCACCAAGGGCAAGTGGGAGGATGTTGGAAATTGTGCCCTAAGGGCCAATCATTGTACTTTAAACATTATTATTTTAATGAAATTTCTCCATTCTGTTATCATATTATTTGCATGTTAACTGTGATAATTGTATCCTTGGATAATTCATAAAGATTGTCCTAAAATGTCCCTGGTCGGTCATCTATGCGGGAGCAGAGATGAAACAAGACCAGTATGACTTTGATAAGATATGGAGATACGAATCAAAGTCTTAGGCACTTGTAAGAGTACAAGGTGCTGAACCGACCCACTATGAGAAAGCTACATGGATCAAGTCATAAGCTTTTCTCATGTATAACTGATAAATCACAATTTTAGTATATTTTATCCCACCTTATTCATTTATTTTGGAGATTATTTTAGGCTAATTTGGATTTATTAGATAATATTTGGATAATTAGCCAATTTTGGGAAATAATATAAATCTGAATTGATTATGATATTTTTGGGCTTAAATTGATAATATTTTAATTGTTATATTATGATTGGAAAATATTTCCAATTATATGATAAATCACGATTTTATTATATCTTGCAGGATAAGGAAAAGCAGATTGAAAGATCCTACGGTGCAGAACTTTTCTTAGAAACTAAAAAAGAATCCAATGGTAGAATTTTATTGGGCTTTTGGAATTTTAATAGGCCCAAATTAGTACCCAAAACTCTCCCCTCCCTTCTTAAAAATACCCTAGCCGTCACATATAGAGGGGAGGACGCGAGGCTGAGACACTGCCGCCAGATACATACACTGACGGACGCTGAGAAACACGAACTGAAGACGCTGAGACGAGGTGAGGCGCTGAAGACTCGGATGCCACTGACGCACTCCAGAGGATAGATATTGATTCATTGAATTGCTATTCTTTCTCAACGCGGGTCCCACCTTCAATTTCACTCTCCAATTTCAATGGCTGTGACGTGTTGGAAGCTTGGAGGGAGAACTAATTTCATGGAAGCTTAAATTCTTTTGGGAGGTAATTTGAGAGGAGCATGGAGGAAGCTAGAGCCTAGGAGCTTACACTCGAAGACTACAAGGGAGTGTTTTTTCTTTTATCTTTTTGATTCAAGACTTAAGATTATTTAGTTTTAAATGATTTTGGGTTGTGTTAATTGAGAACAATCTAGTTTTAGATTGTAGACTTATTTTTTTATTTGGATTGAATTGATAATTTGGATTTGATTTATTCTCAATCGATTATTGGGATTTTTGTTTGCAAACCTATGATTGTCAATTAAATTATTAATCAAGTTTTCATTATTAATTTAATTGTCAATTTGGGTTTAATCTCTTGATTGTTTAATTAAGGTGATTAATTGTCGAATTGTTTAATTAGGCAATTGTAAGCATAATTTCCAAAATTATCTTAAACAATTGTGATTGGTTTTTAATGGATTTAATTAACCACCATTTTTCCATTATGAGTTTTCTAGTGGATTAGATGTTATTGAGCTTGAGGGTTTCCCATGTCTTGATTAGGTGATTAAGTTTATTAATTCCAATTTTTCATGAACCTCCCTTTGGTCTAATGAATTGAATGGCCAAGAAAGCTAAATCCATGTGAATCCTGAGTTGTCCCCTTCACCATCATAATTGAATTAAACCTTTGTTGAGTGTCTTGCTTTTGATTATTTTCTTTGCTTAGCATCTTAATTCCTTTTTCACTAAAAAACCCCAAAGATTGCATTCTAATTCATTTAGGTTAGTTTCATTCTCATATAGATTTTAGAATCATTTGCATCTTGCATTTTGTTAGTTTAATTGCATTTAGGTAGCAAAGTCTTGCATTTTAGTTTAGGTTCATTCTATTGCATTTTTTTTCACCTAAATTCAATTCTAGAGAAAATCCATATATTGCTCCTTGGGAGAATGACCTAGGTTGCCACTATATTGCATTAGTAGGTTGTCCTAGTTATTAATTGATTGCTTTAGCGACAGAAGCACGAATCAATAACCACGTCACAATGCCCTTAGACCTGACGTCATGATGGATTCCTACATGAGAGTTGCAAAGCTTTGAACTAGTCAAAAGTCACTTTTGACCGGGTGATGATAAAGGCTACGATCGGGCTTGGTAGTTTTTCATGTAGAGGAATATGAATGATTAAGATGGAATTTGTCCCTCACATTAGTAGAGAGATATTACTGGGCCCCTCGATGAGTGAGTCTAAGAAATGTATGGCCATACTATGATGAAAGGAGTTTCTGTCTCTGTTATCAGGCTACTCAGGAATCGAGAAAGTAATAGTCAGGAACAAGAGGATGACATTATCCATGCCTTATCCTTGATCGATATATCGTGTGACAAAAGGGACGTGACATGGTTGTATGACAGGTTGCATCGTGATAACGATTCTCATATGAATTGGGTAGTCGTAATGTCTTGCTAGGGGCCGCTTGCGACTTTTGGGTTAGTATAGTTATTGGCCCACTGCCAACTTCATATGGGCCTACAGGGTCGCGCACAAGAATGGCCCAACACGAGATAATGTTTGATTTAGGGTGGATGAATTTTATATTTATATATATATAATATAAAATTCATTAATAATATTATATAGATATATATATATTTTCGAAATATATATCTTATATATATATATATATTATATTATATTATTATATTTAATAATATTATATAGATATATTTTCAAAATATATTATATATATATATGTATATATATTATATGATATTATTATATTGTGTTGGTTTTAAATTTAATTTATTAAGATATATTAAACTTAATAACTAACATGATAGAGATATAGTATCTCAGATTTAATTTATGAAGATAAATTAAATGGCTCTTTATTTAGATTAAATAAATAGGTTAAATTAAAACTGTTGGACAGATTTAATTTAAACTGAATTTATTTAATTAACTCATCAATATAATTAATTGTTAATTAATTTCAAAATTAATGATGATTAATTTTGAAATTTGAAAATAACCCTCATGGGTTATAAACTTGATAGAGCTAATAGACTCAGGGTACAAGAGAATTGAGAGCCGCAAGTTAAAACCCTTGGAGACATTAGAGGCGCTAGCACACAATATCGGTTGGAGAACATTCGTGTGGATACCGGTAGAGGGAGTGGACCTGACGTGTTGGCTCCTAGAGATCGTGAAAACTCTGAATCATCAAAAAGGTATGAATCCTTCCAACTTGGTTTAAACGTCGTTGATAGATCCTCGATTAGGATCGGTGAACATTTTAAAATTCTTCCGCTGTGCCTACCGATCCTACACTAGACATTTGACCGGTGATTTCAAAAGTTTTACCATATTACAACCTAAGGAAGGTGGAAAGGTAAAATTTGGAGGAAATCAATCCGGAAACATAGCAGGAATTGGTGAAATAAAAAATGACAGAGGAATACATGTCAAAGATGTATATTACATTGAAGGCTTGTGTCTTAATTTGCTAAGTGTAAGTCAAAGTGGAGATAAAGGCAACTGGATAATATTTGATTCAGAGGAATGTCTGATTGTCAACAAGAAAGACTTACAACTTGATAAGAAAAATATCAAGGCAAAGCTCAGAGCAAAAAGGGAAGGTAATTGCTATACACTTGATATAAGTAGAAATAATTCTGAAAATTGTTTTCTGAGTAATGCCGATGAAAGTTGGTTATGGTATAAGAGACTAGCTTATGTCAACATGCACCAACTAGGCAAACTACTCAAAAAGGATTTAGTTCTTGGTTTACCTAAAGTAAGTTTTAAAAACGATTTGATTTGTGACGCATGTCAAAAGGGTAAACAAACTAAATCATCTTTCAAATAAAAAATGAGATTACAATAAATCTACCACTTCAATTGATACATATGGAATTAGTTGGTCCAGTCAGAGTTTAAAGCCTTAGTGACAACTTATATTCATTGGTCATTGTTGATGATTTCTCTAGATTTACATGGACTTCTATCATCAAAGGATGAAACCTTTGCAGAATTCATTGTTTTTGCTAAGAAAGTGCAAAATGAGAAAGGTATGACCATTGCAGGTATCAGGACAGATCACAGTGAGAATTTGAAAATCAAGCCTTTGAAGAATATTGTGATAATAACGGCATTGATCACAATTTCTCTACTCCAAGGACACCACAACAAAACGAAGTCGTGGAATGTAAGAATAGAGTGCTCACTAAAATGGCTAGAGCAGTGCTAAATGAAAAGAACGTGTCTCAAGTTTTCTGGACTGATGCAATGAGCACAGCATGCTATATTTCAAATAGAGCCTACGTTAGAACAAAAATTAGAAAGACACCATACGAGCTATACAAAGGAAGGAAGCCGAATCTTGCTCATTTACACATCTTCGGTTGTAAGTGTTTTATTCATAATAATGGTAAAGATAACTTAGGAAAATTTGATTCTACAACATATGAAGGAATTTTCCTAGGATATTCTAACCGAAGTAAAGCATATAGAATTTTCAATAAACAAACATGTGTTGTTGAAGAATCAATTCACGTTGTATTTGATGCATTTGAATCCTCTGACTAAACCATTGATGATGAGCAGGAAGTTGTTTTAAATCAAGAAAATGGTCAATCTATTTATAAATCTCTTATTCTAGAAGTTGATTAAACTAAGGAAGAAGATCAGTCACTAGGTCAACCTAAAGCCTGGAAATATAATAGGAGTCATCCCCTAGATCAAGTCATAGGAGATGTGAATGAAGGAGTTAAAACTAGAAATAGAATTTTCAATAAAGTAAGTTTTTCTGCATTCATTTCTGAGATTGAACCTTCTAACATTGACGAAGCCTTATCAGACAATGATTAGGTTATAGCAATGCAAGAAGAACTAAACCAATTTGAAAGAAATCAAGTTTGGGATTTGGTACCCTGACCTAAGGATCATCCGATTATTGGCACTAAATGGGTATTCAAGAACAAACTTGATGAATTTGCAATAATTGTCAGAAATAAGGCAAGATTGGTGGCCAAAGTCTATAATCAGGAAGAAGGAATTGATTATGAGGAAACATATGCTCTAGTGGCTAGATTGGAACCTATACGAGTACTCTTAGCCTTGGCATGCATCAAAGGACTCAAACTCTATCAAATAGATGTAAAGAGTGTATTTCTAAATGGCTACATCATGGAAGAAATATATGTAGAGCAACCTCTAGGTTTTGAAGATGTAACCCAACTTGACCATGTTTTCAAACTCAAAAAGGCTTTATATAGTTTAAAACAAGCTTTTAGAGCATGGTACAAAAGGCTCAGTAAATTTCTTATTGATCAAGGTTTTGTATGAGGAAAAGTTAATACAACACTTTTTACGAAATGAAAACGAGATGATATATTAATTGTGCAAATATATGTTGATGATATAGTTTTCGGAGCTACTAATGAAACTATGTGTAAAGAATTTTCTGAGATAATGTAGGAGGAGTTTGAGATGTCAATGATGGGAGAATTGAATTTCTTTCTCGGTTTGCAAATCAAACAAAGAAAGAATGGAATTTTCATATCTCAAACGAAATATTTGAAAGAGCTATTGAAGAAGTTTGGATTGGATGAAGCAAATGGAACGGACACACCTATGAGCTCAACACATTGCTTGATGCGGATGCCAAGGGAAAAGATTACAATATCACGAAAAATAGAGGAATGATTGGATCATTACTCTATCTCATTGCAAGCAGACCTGACATTCAATTCAGTGTGGGTATGTGTGCAAGATATCAATCAGCACCAAAAGAGTCACATGCTGAAACCGTGAAACGTATGTTTTGATATCTTGCTGACACACCAGAATTGGGTCTATGGTATCCCAAAGGAAGAAGTGAATATCTAGTTGCTTACTCAGACTCTGATCATGGAGGATACAAGACGAACAGAAAGAGTACAAGTAGACAAGGCCAGTTTCTTGGAGGCTCACTTGTATCTTGGTTTAGCAAGAAACAAACTACAGTGTCCTTTTTGTCAACAGAAGCTAGTATGTTGCGGTAGTTGTTGTGCACAAGTAATATGGCTAAAGCAACAACTCTAAGATCTTAGAATTTATCTAAAAGAAACACCAATATACTATGACAATACTAGCACGATAAGCTTGGCAAAGAATCCGGTTCAACATTCCAGAACCAAGCATATTGATGTTAGACATCACTTCATCAGAGATCATGTCCAAAAGAAAGATGTTAAAGTAATATTCATTCAAACTCATCTTCAACTAGCAAATATCTTCACAAAACCCCTTGCTAAAGATCAATTTTTATATATTAGACAAGAATTGGGAATGGTAAATCCCAATGAGTTGTAAGTTATTTAGTGTTTACAAAATGTTAGATGATATTATTTATTGATGTTTTGATGATTACTAACTTCAGCATCAGAGTTTCTAGCAATTTGTTTTGCAGAATCATAATATTCTATTTTGGGGTATGAATAGCAGAGGTTAACAAAGGACAACATTACTGGAGTGTCAACTTCAAGTAATGAGCATCACTGGAGTGACAACTTCAAGTAATGAGCATCACTAGAGTGACAACTTGAAGTAATGGATGCATTACTCGAGTAGTGACTCAAGTAATGAACTTGGAGATGTGCCAGTGAAGCATTAATTTCAAATGACACAGCACAAAGGTTGAAAATAAACGGTCAGAAGGTGAAGAGATAGCTTACCCGAGGGAGACCTCGAGTGATGTTCAATATTACTCGAGTAAAACCTCGAGTGAACCTCGGTAAAAATTTTAAATCATCTAATTTTCAATACAAATCTGTTCTAAAGAGTCATCCAATGATTGAGGGAATATACATGGATAATTTCATATGATCACTCGAGTAGCTACCTGAGTGATAATGATGATGATCACTCGAGTAAGCCCTCGAGTGATGTCGGGTTCTAGGTTATTTTTACTCGAAACTCGGTCATTTCTCATAAAATCTCCTCGAGTGATTCTTCTGTGCTCTCACAAAATCTTTTCAAGGAATCTTTCTCTTCCTATTACCATCAAAACCTAGTGATTCATAGCTTCAAAAACCTTTCATATATCTCTGAATCACTGGTCGAAACTTGCGACATTCATCCCTGTTGTTCCTGAAACTTCTCATTTTCTAAAATCACAATGGTGAGGACAAAATCTCCCAACCTTAGTACTTCTTCTGAGTCTTCGGAGCCTTATCAACCCTCTGATTCACTTTCCTCTCCTCCTACCAAGAAGAGGAAAATGTCTCCTAAAGCCAAAGCCACACTGCAAACCAAACCTAAGGTGAAAGGGGTTGTGATCAAAGAGCCCATTGCCATAAGAGCTCAATCCAAGAAGAGTTATCCTCCAGGAAGAGGCAAAGCAATAAAAGAGCCATCTCCTCCCCCCTCTGATTCTTCAGACACACCTACCTTTACTCCTAAGCCACTAAAGAAGCCTAAGGTCAGTGAGAAAATTACCAAAGTTATGGTAGGCATGTTTAAGCAAGCTTTCCAGTCTAAAGATACAAAGAAAGGACAAACCTCAAAGCAAACAGAAGAGAGGGATGAAGAAATCACATTTCCTCCAAAGGGATTCAATGTGAAAAAGCTTGAGGAATCACAGAAGTACCTAAGTCATTTTGCAAGAAGGAATGTGTGCAAAATGCACTACATTGACTACAAGGTGCTTCAAGAGGTATTAAAATTTGATCTTAGTCCGTACCTTGATTCCTATATGCCTTGGTTATTTGTCAAGCTACCTTTTTGCAACAAAATAGTGAGACATTTCTAATGTAACCTTGAACTGATTAATGATCCTGTTAGGAAGTCAGTAGAAGAAGAAATTGTTAGATCTCATGTTTTGATGATAACAAAGGAATGGTTTGAAAAGGAAATGGTTAATAATCAAGCTTGAACTAAGTAATGACAGGAATAAGCTTTACTTGAAGTTAGCATGGAAGTATTGAAGATTAGCCAAGAGAAAATGCTGAGGAACTTGATCAGAAGTACAGTTTCTAAGGCATTACTCGAGGCGCTACTCGAGTAATGAGACAAAACTTGAGGTAACCAAGGAAAACTTCCAGTAACCTGCCACCATTACTCGAGGAGCTACTCGAGTAACCAGGTAAAAACTTGGAGTTGCTCTCGGCCTGCTAATGTTACTCGAGGAGGTACTCGAGTAACCAAGTGAAAACTTCCAGTTGCCTTCAAGTTTTCCCAATGATACTCGAGGAGCTACTCGAGTACCTGTGTTTCCTAAAATGTGGACCTCTCGGCATTTTGTACCACTGTGAATGTTACTCGAGGAGCTACTCGAGTAACCCTGTGAAAACTTCCAGTTGCCTTCAAGTTTTCCCCATGATACTCGAGGAGCTACTCGAGTAACTTTGTTCTGAAAATATGTAACTCTCGGCACTTTGTACCACTGCCAATGTTACTCGAGGAGCTACCCGAGTAACATACTAAAGTAAGTGAAAACTTGAGGTTGGTACCCGATTAACCTGATCTCTCTTTGTTTCATCTTCCTCGAGTACTTACTCTAGTATACAAGTTTTTTCATGGTTTATTTTAAGTGGATTCCTCGAGTAAGTACCCCAGTATGCATAAATATTTTCAAGGTAAACTTCAAGTCATTACCAGAGTAAATCATGCTCAAAAGTCTTAGTTACTCGAGCAGCTACCCGAGTAACCTATGTAAAAATGAATGCATTACTCGAGGAGCTACTCGAGTAAGAAGGTAATTGCTCTCAGCCTTGAAATCCTGCCAACCTTACTGGAGTAGAGCATCGAGTAATCAAAAGTTTTTTTAAAGGATTACTCGAGGTGTTACCCCAGTAATCTATGAAGTTGCAAAAGCATTACTGGAGTAGCTACCCAAGTAAATAACTATTCCCAAAGGTTTGAAATTTAGTTTACTCCATACACTACCCGAGTAATCTTGTTTTCTTCATTGACTTTCAAATAAACAAAGATTTCCCGATGATACTCGAGGAGCTACTCGAGTAAACTTCAAGGGTTACTCGAGGAGCTACTCGAGTAAGCTAATCCAGAAAGTTTGAAATCATTCCAACGGTTATTATTCTGTTTCCTATTTGATTAACTTTTCATTATATTAGTGTACTTAGCATTTCAATAGATAAACAGTGAAGAGATCTTACCAAATAAGGAAAGTCAAAAGCGATGCTCAAATGTCACCGACCGTCACCTACCGTAACGTATGTTTTTCAAAAACTAGTAAAGTCAATAATGGCTGCGCACGCTCCAACGGACATGAAGAAATATGTTCCAGCAATCATTACCAACGTAACTATATATATGGGAACATCTGTACAGAGAAAGATACAAGAAAACACAAGAACACACATACGAACGTATCATTAAGTTCATTGCTCTGTTTTCACGTTGAAATTGTATTTCTATGCTTCAGTGATTATTATTTACTCTGTAAGAGAGATATTTCATTCAAACTCAATATTTGTTATTGAGATAACTTAAGGTTGTGGAACCTTGAGTTGGGATTGGATTACAACCTGTAAGGGGGAGCGAGTGTCCAGGTGTAAGGAACTTGCTTGTACTGAGGTGCCAAGAACCCACTGAATCTTGGAAGCTATAGTGAAACTCTCAGAGAAGCTCTGAGGACTGGACGTAGGTCAAAGTGGTTGTGACCGAACCAGTATAACTCCCGGTGTACACTTTGGTGATATTTCTCCTTACTCATTACTGTTTTAATTCTTTTGTCAAAGTTTTATATTTTCGAAAGAAATTTCAGTATCACCCAATTCACCTCCCCTCTTGGGTGAAACGCTTGATCTAACAGAAATAACTTCTGAGGTTAGAGGTCAAAGAATTCTTATCTCACCCTCCCAAATCAATAATTGGTTAGGAATAGAAAATCCTCATGATAATGATTACCCTAACCTTTCTTCAAACCAAATTTTTTCTATTCTTAGACCTGGTGAGATTGTAGGACCACTCAACTTCAATCCGAGTGATATGAGTGATTTCCATAGAGTCCTATGGTATATCTACTCTAGAGCCATGGTGAATAAATCCAACAACTTCACTCACTTCATCGAGAGAGACTTCAGGAAATTTGCCTCAGTGATCCTTAAAGAGCAAAAAGATTTAGGAGAGTATATCTTTAGTGAGATCAAGAGGAATAGATACGAGGGAAAACCAACTACTCCAATGCCCTATCCTCAACTTATTTCCTTGTTTCTCAAGAAGAACAAGATTTGGTATTTGGAGAGTATGGAGACAGTAGAGAGACCAGTACCAGTGGGAAGGAATCAAATTGGAAAATTGAATATTGAGATTCCTCTGAAATCACCTCTTGAAGCAAGCCTAAAGAAAAAGAAGAAGATTGAGACAGCAACAAGCCGAATGGTTGACACACAGTCTTCTGCTCCAGTCAACACATCTTCTCCATCCTTCTTTAGTGCCGTAATGCAAACATTTATTGAGAAGTTTCCACATTGATATTGCAAATACCAAAGCAGAGTTGATTACACACATGAATGAGAAAATGGGACAACTTGTGGAGATAATGGACAAGAGGCATGAAGAGTTGCTTGCTGAACAACGTGCCCAGGGTGAGCTTCTGAGATCCATTGTTGCTAGATTTGATGCTATGGCATTTGGATCTTCTACTCCTGGCCCTTCTGATATACTTGAGCCCATACCAACCTCTGAGCCTGGACCCTCTATCCCTACTGAACATAGACCCTCTGAGAGTAGACCCAGTAATATCTTATTCCCTATGCCAGATTCTGAAACATCTGAGCTCATTCACATCACCTCTGATGAACCACCTCAACCTATTCAGCCTGAGCCCACACCTACTCCCATTGCATCTCCTGCACGCACTGAGGAGGTACTTGTGTCTTCACCGGTTGCTACAGAGGAAGTAGAGATTACCTTACTGGTTCCTTACCCTTCGTCTCCTCTAGTGAATCCTCCAGATGATCTTCAGACACCGCCAGTGAACCTTCCTGAACTTGAATCATCTTCTTTAAATTCTTTATGTTCTGATAGTTCATATGAGTCATTAGCTTTTCCTATCACTTCCATCTTAACCATCAAGCCACCTACTCCTCCTCATGATTGATTCTACCTTTGTGATGAAGACAAAACGGGGGAGAAGAACTTGAGTGATTTTGTGAAGAATGGATGAGTCTATAGATTGGGATTTGGGTGTATGGGGTTTTAGTTTTTTTTAGGTGCTTTGTTTCTTTTTGTTCTTGAACATTTTTAAGTTTAAAGTTTGATTATGTATTGAATTCCTCATTATGCAATTTGTTCTTTTATGACATTTTGTTGCAATTTTATTGCATTTTGGGACTAATATGTTTTTGATTATGTATGCAAGGTAAACAAGTAAACATAAGAACAAAAACTTTGAAAAGATCTTTAATAAGTTATTTCACATAGAGTTTTCAAGTTTAAATTGAACAAAAGGTTTCATATGAAAAGAATTTGAGAAGCATATGCTTAAAAACTTAATTTCAAAAACATTGATCATAATCACCAAGTTTTGTCATCATCAAAAAGGGGGAGAATGTTAGATCTCATATGTTTTGATGATAACAAAGATTGGATCAATAATATGAAAGGATTTGATAACAAATAAATGGATTTGAACAAAGTGGCAAAGCATCACTTGGAGTAAACATTGGAAGAAATTAGCAAATTTTGTGAAGGCTTACTCGAGTAGCCACTCGGGTAAGAAAAGCCATTACTGAGTAGCCACTCGAGTAAGTAAAGAGAATTTCATCTAGTTAAGCACTACCAAAATTTAGACGAAGTTACTTGAGGGACCACTCGAGTAATTTGCAAAGTTATATAGACCATTACTCAAGTGGTCACTCAAGTAACAAGATTTTCACACGCATCACTTGAGTAGCAAGTCGAGTAACCAGGTCAAAAATCTTCTAGTGTCTCTCGGCCAAGAAATGCAGCATATCACTCGAGTAGCCACTCGAGTAACCAGTGAGAAAATAGCATTACTCGAGGGACCACCTGAGTAACCAGCAGAATTATTTAAAGTTCCACTCGAATAGTCACTCGAGTAACCAGAAAGCAAACTCTCAGCCAAGAATTTGATCCTATTACTCGAGGCTGTAATCAAGTAAACTGCCGGGTTATTTGAAAGCCACTCGGGGGACCACTCGAGTAAAGTGTGAAGAAAAATAAAGCCCACTCGAGTAGCCACTCGAATAAGCAGTTTACCATAGTGATCACCCGAGTAATATGTGAAGGTAAAGACATGGCCACTCGAGTAATCAGGTATTCTCAAGGTTTGTAATATATCACTCCATGTCTTACCCGAGTGATATCTAATATAAAATGTTGATTTTCTCACTGCCATATTTTTAACAGGTTTACTCGAGGGACCACTTAAGTAATAAACTTGATCACTCGAGTAGCCACTCGAGTAAGGCAGTCCAGAAATTATATTTTCATCAAATATCTACTGATTTGTTATCTATATGATTAACTCTTCATTGTATTGGTATTTTAAGTACATTTGCAGAGAAACTATGAAAGAGTATGACAGATTTGAGAAGTCAAATAAAAGTCCGAACGTTCACCTACTGCTACCGACCGCCAATGGATAATTTTCAAATACGAAGAATAGTCAACCGTTGCTGCGCTACTCTAACGGACAAGTTTGAATTACTTCCAAGGACACTACAAATCATCTATATATATGGAGCATTCAAAGAAAAGAAAATATAAGACACGAACTTAGATTACACCGATCAATACATTCTTAGTGCTTTGTTTTCTTATACTCATTCATTTGTACTTCAGAGATTATATATTTGCTCTGTGAGAGAGTCTTTCATTACAAACTCAATATTTGTTATTGAGGCAACTTAAGATAGTGGAACCTTGAGTTAGGGTTTTGATTATAACATGTAAGGGAGAGCGAGTGTCCAGGTAAAGGAACTTGCTGTGTACTGAGGTGCCAATAACCCACTGAATCTTAGAGAATATAGTAAAACTCTCAGAGACCTTCTGAGGACTGGATGTAGGTCAAAGTGGTTGTGGCCGAACCAATATAACTCCTGGTGTACACTTCGGTGATATTTATCCTTGCTCTTAACTACTTTTAATATTCCGTCAATTTTCTTATATGCAACAAAATTTTATAGGATCACCTAATTCGCCCCCTCTTGGGTGAAACACTTGCACTAATATGAGGTACCCGGACAACTAGGTGTGTTGGCCCTAAATTGTGTATACATACTGGATATAGTTGAATTTTCATTTACATTATGTGGTGCATAGCATATTTATGTATCGCATTTTATATGATTGATTGTGTGTTGCTACCGAGCACCGTTTGAATCTCAACCTTTTACCAAAATTTAAAATATTCCAGCAGAAGGTAGTGGTTCTAAGGGGAAAATGTAAAAACGGGCGATTGAGGTTTCCGATCTTAATCAGAGTTGCAGTTGGTTATCAAGAGTTTATTTTGTATATTTTTTAATTTGTTTATATTTTTCAAACCTTATGGGGATTTCTTGTAATGTTAAAAAGCACTTTGTATCAATATGTTTATGTTATTTCTATATGCCCAATGACTTATGCGTTTATCACTCTGTGAATATCAAAATGTTAAGGGGTTTGACAAATTTGGTATTAGGGCTAAAAGTGGTTCTAGTATTATCAGAATAGTATACTGATGTGGTCTTATATACATGGTGACAGGAACTATGCATGGAAGGTGGCAACAGCAAGATAGATCACACCGTCGGTGAACCAACTTCCACCAGATCAGCGGACACCCAAGGAACCGCGGATCACACAGTACAGGACACTGAGAGGCAGTAGGGTACTACATACACCTTGAAAGAGAGTTTAAGACAGGTCAGTGTACTGGCCATAGCCTTGACTAGCACTAGCACAACCAACTAGTTCATCAGTAAGAGATAAAGAGCAACCATTGTTTGATGGTACGGAGTCAGACCTGAGGATATTATACGGTTCTAGTACAGGGATAATTCATGTATGATATGACCTACGACCAGAATAGAAGTTGTGGGAGTATGCCCGGCAAAGATGTTTGCAAGCTTTTTGCGATTATGACATACCTATAACCCATTATATCGCATATTTAGATGTTATGGATACGCTCTACTAGGAGCAAATTCCATAGAAACTGGACTACCTGGATGAGATTTGGATTTATGCCACCATGTACTTCTTCACCGACACAGCATTTTAGGCCTATAATAAGAATAAGATAGTAGAGCAAGGCCCGAATGATCATTTCATATAGTTTATGGAGTACATGACGCCCTATATGCTAAAGTAAATGTATCAAAGTTGATTGACAGTTTAGACACAATATTTTGGTGCCCAGAATCAGGCGGCACAGCTTTTTGGCATACGACCAGTCTTGGGATACCGGTGGATGTAAGCAGTTAGAGCTGGTATCTGTGTTTTTGCACTGGTACAGTAGGGTTAAGCATGCTCAACCCAGGGAAATCTTAGGATGTGTGACCTTCTGGGAAGCCATATGTATAATGATGTTATGCCATGTAAAAGAACAAACATATATTGTATAGTAGTTGTATGGTGTTAATAGCTTTTCTTAACTACTATAAATATCTATTGTATGATATATCTGAAATACCTATGTACCCGAAATATTATGAAAAGACAAAAATACCCTTGTGTTCATATGGAATTTACCTCTTTCTTACTTTCATATAGTGAAACATAAAGGTGGCACGTACAAGAGAAAGAGATCATAACTCATATCAGGAAGATAGACCTGATCCTATGCAATAAATTATAGGTATGTTTACACAGCAACAAACCATGATGAATAATATTAGAGATGCACTGCATGAGGTATAATAGAGACAAGAAAGGTTAAGACATCCTGAGAAGTGAGAAGGTGAGCGTAATCCAGTTGAGCAACCTCATTAAGAGCCACCACCCATGCTTGTTTATGAGGAAAATAGTTTACAAAAATGGCTGAAACGGTTTAGTAGACAACAACCTCTTGCATTTTCAGGGAGATTTGGTCCTTTGTAAGCAAAAGACTGGCTATCTAGATTGGAGAAACATTTCACAATACTGATGTGCACTGATGACATCAAGGTTCAGCTAGCCATCAATAAACCAAAAGGAGATGTGGATAGATGGTGGAAGAACACAGAGTTGATTCTGCTAGCAGGGAATATTCTAGTAACATGGGAAGTATTCCGGGAAAAATTTAATGAAAGATATTTCCCTCAATCTGACAGACTGGAGAAAGAAAAAAGAATTCCTTAACATACGTCAGGATGACCAAGAGAGTTTTAATGAATACCTAGCATGTTATATCTGGTTGTCTTGATATTCCATATACCTAGGACATTAGGATGATGAGGAGTAGAGTTTTGACATGTTGGTATAGGGGTTAAAGATAGAGCTGAAAGAAAAACTGGTTTCTAAACATTTTATAGTGTTCAACAAGGCTCTTGATGAGTATTGAATTACAACTTGTTGAGCCTGTACACTAACAGAAGCAATAACAACAGGGATGTATCTAGTAGTAGGAGATCATCACAAAAATGTAAAGATCAAGGTGGATTGTCTAAAGGGAATAATAAAAAGACATATCATTTTGGGGGTAATGGTAATAAGAGACCCTTATAGGTTAGAATACAATGGAACCAAGCAGGTTTCAACTAGACAGATTATCTATTTTCAATGTCAGAAACCATAGCATTTTGCTAGAAATTGCCCACAACAACAACAGCCAGTGGTGACTATACCAAGAGCTTAGGGCAGGGGCTACGCAATAACTCAAAAAGTGGCCAAAAAATCCCCTGAATTGATTCAAGGTACATTTCTCTTAATGGACACTCAATACAAGTAATGTATGATTCGAGTACTAGTCATTCCTTCATTACATATGATTGTGTGAGATGGCTAGGCCTGAGTGTACACATATTCCCATATGACTTGGTTGTGTCTACACCCATGGATATTAGACTTATTATGGCCGATTTTTGTTTGAATTGCATAATAAATACCAGGGACTTGAATCAATAGTATATTTGATCTATCTAATATTGCACGCCTTGTAAGTAATCCTTGGTATTGATTGGTTGATAGCAAATAGTGTGTTGCTAGATTGTAGAAACAAAAGGGTTATATATCCCAATCTGCAACCACATACAAGTACAGAAATCAACCTTAACTTTCGTTTAGCAGTTAAGGTTGAAAGATGTCTGTACAAAGGTTGTCAGGGGTACATAGTATTCTTTTCTATGCAAGCAGAAGCTAGAACAACATTTAAAAGTATCCATGTAGTGAACGAGTTTCTAGAAGTATTTCTAAAAGATATTAGTACATTGCCTCCAGACAAGGAAGTGGAGTTTGCAATTAACCTTAGGCCTGGAGCGGGACCAATATCCAAAAACCATACAAGATGGCTCCAAGTGAGACGACAGAGTTGAAGAAACAGATCGAGGAGCTATTAGAGAAAGGGTTTATTCGATCCAGTGTCTAGCCATGGTGATAGAGCTCAATATTTATATATTTTAATTAATTAATCTTGGGCTTTTATAGAACTTAATTGAATATTTTAGGCACAATCAAGTGTTAACGTGAGACTTTGATGAAAGGATAATTTAGGAATTATGGTGGTTAAATTGTTATATTTTTAATTAATTTGTTAATCCCATTATTTCTTAATTGTGAGGAAAAGATACTACCTTTGTGAATATAATTTTGTAGGTGTGGCATAACACAACTTACTTATTTAGCCTAGAGATAAATGAATAAAAGAAAGAAAGTGGGGACCATTTGCGAAGTGGCTGTTAAATTGAAGAGAAGAGGAGATGATAGACCGTCTAGAGATCTGTTGGGCCGAATGTAATTGGAGGCATTAATGTGAAGTGTGGCAGCTTAAAGGAATTGAAGTGGGCTGGACTAAAATTAATTAAAAATTTGGACTGAAAGTTAGCAATAGAAGAAGAAAGTGGTGTTGGGAATAACTGAAGAAAAAGGAGAAGAAGAGAAGCCAAAATTGTTGACTGAAGACAAGAGGATGGGACTGAATTGAATTAGAGAATGGAAATAAATTATTTAGAGAAGCAGCTAGACTAATATAGGGGCCCACGTGAAATGAATAAAGGATAGTGTGAAGGGAGGTTGTGGAGAAGATAAGAAACATGAAAATAAAGAAGAGAAGAGTTCACTGATGACTTAGAAAAGGGAGTAGCTGGACCAAATAATTAAAAGGAGATAGCTGGACCGATTGTAATGGGCTGGACCGATTAAGAGAAGAGGAATAATGGAATAAGGAGGAGAGCCCACATGAATTGTAAAGGAAGGGTTTGGCAGCTATACATAAAAACAAAGGGGACCAATTCAATAGAATGTGTTACAGCAGCAGAAATGAAGAGGAAAGGAGAGACGCGATATTGAAAATAGGAAGGAAGAGGCACTGTGTAAAGAGAAGATGTGAGCATCGAAAATAAAGTAGGAGAGCTTATGGACCGTGAGAAAATTCAGAGGTGTAACGGTAGGTGCTGCAATTCCCATGGCCAATTATCCCTTCATCCATCAAGCCTCATCTTCCTCTTCCATGAGTAGCTAAGCTTTGGTGATTTCCTTGAGTTGGGTAATGGTTTGAGCTTCAAACCTTCAATGGAATTCCTTTAAGCTCTCTTTCTATTTCA
Source organism: Inga leiocalycina (assembly GCA_963242795.1). Classification (NCBI taxonomy): domain Eukaryota; kingdom Viridiplantae; phylum Streptophyta; class Magnoliopsida; order Fabales; family Fabaceae; genus Inga; species Inga leiocalycina. The sequence goes on from OY725328.1 coordinate 30,157,829, forward strand.
TAATTATATTGCTAGGTTAAGTATGTAGTTATGGTTTAGATTGTTCTATGCCAAGTGAATAAACTTGGTGGTTGAGCTAGGAGTTGATTAATTAAGCTTTATATGATTTAAAATAAGAGTAGGTTGAGTTGTTTATTCCAACTTGGTTAAGTGGATTGTAAATGACTAAACTGAATGCTTTAAACTTTTGTAATGGTAATTACAAGCTAGAATTGGAAGTTGATTATTCATCTCCTTGAGTTTGAATTATTTGGTGGTAATCATTTAATTGCTTTAGTTAAATGAATTAAATGATTATTACAAGTATGGAGCTAGTGGTAGCTTAGTTCCATCCTCTTGGCTCATTATGGAATTCAAATCATTAGCAAGCAAGGAAACTAAAACCTCAACTCAAGGGAATCCCATTTCATTATTATTCTAGTTTATTAAATTTACTTTGTTGTTATTGTTACTTTCAATTCCTTTTGCTCTTTGTCTTAAAAACTGAAAAATATAAAAATATTGAATTATATTAGATTACTTCATTAGTTTTAAAATCAAATTCTAAAAATGATTTCTCATAACATCAAGGTTTTTATCACTTTACTATTTAGAAACTTGAAAATTAATCTCCTTAAAAGAACAACCTAGGTTGAGCTACTACGTTACATTTTCAAACCTAGTTTTATTTCACTACTACAGAATATACTTTCAACTACCTAAAGGATGTCCCTTTTTGCAAAAGGGATTCCCAAAATATTGGCAGGTGGCATATGTGTAATTATATATGAAAATTGGAAAGATTGGCGCATTTAAAATAATTGAATCTCACGCCAGGACTGCCAGGAAGTGTTTTAGACATCCCCAATCATTATTGCGGATGTCTAATAACCCCAGGACGTGACTTTAGATGTCCCCAGGCCAGATGGGGATGTCTAAAGGTAAATTTAGGCATCCCCATCTAGGCTAGGGACGCTAATGTTAAGCTTTAGACGTCCCCAGATGGTGAACTAAAGGTGAACTACCTTTAGACGTCCTCATATTGTCTGGGGACGTCTAAAGGTCACTTTAGACGTCCCCAGACGAGCTGGGGAAGTCCAAAGCTGTATCACAGACCTGCCAGGCGCATGTGAAGTGTTAGAAAATTGCTTTAGGCATCCCAAATATTGACTGGGGACGCATAAAGCTCCTCTGCTTTACTCTTCCTCACTCCTCCAATCTTCATCACTTTTGACATCCCTATCCTCGTGCTCTCCTCTCCCCTGGTCTTCTTGTTTTTCTTCTTTATCCAAATCTTTCTATATGGCTATCCGCTGATTCTTCTTGGTCCTCCATCTTACCCTCTATTTCATCCATAGTGTGCCTGCTCGTCGACTTCTCTGCTCTAGGTTTGCACGACGTTTTCTCTCATTCTCGCCACCGTCATCCTCCCTCTTACCACCGTGGGTCATCTCCCTCTAAAGTTTCAGCTATAGGTTTGCTAACTAAATTTATGAATGCTTAGCAATATGCATTTGATTCTCGGCTGGAATTTAAGTGTGATTTGTGCTTGAGCTTTATCTTTGCTATTTTGGTGGTAAACATGCTGAGACAATTGTTGTCAACGTGAGCTATGAATTTAAAGTTTGACTTGTGCTGGACCTGTACACCTTGCTTGCTATTGAGTTTAATTGATGATTAAAAGAATAAATTAAAGTGTTAATGTGAATGGCTTGCAAGGTGTAGAATGGCTAAAGAATCTGGAATATTTATATACACACACGTACCAGTAATAGTAATAGTTAGATAAAGTAGAAGGCACTAGATATATATATATATATATAATATAATGATATATATCATGGACAAGGATTTCTAATTTAATTTTTATGAATGATGTGTGTGTGTAAATGACAATTATATCCCAAGATGCAAATGTGATGGAGTATGTTATATATCATTTTAGCAATCATAACTACAAGTCATTATCTTTGACATGATTATTAAATTTAATTTCTATAGGGAAAAAATCACTGCACACTCTCTAGCAAATTATTCTCATACAGTTTCTAAAACTTTATAAAACTTCATTGTACCCTTAGGTCTAAACAAAAATTATTATTTTTTGGTTGAAAAGACATTTAGGCCCTTGTCTTATATATGGTCGAGACGGTCTTATAAATTCCCCCATGTGTCTCTTGTAAATACACATAGTTGACTTGTAAATTCCCACGTATCTCACTCATAGTACATGTCAGATTTAATAATTTGGTTTCTAAAATCTAAGTGTATTCTGTTTGTGCTTGGTGCTAGAAGCTAAAGTTTAGTTTTGTTTAAATTAAGCTGAGATTGTTTGTTATTTTGATTTGGGGATGTCTTACTTTTAAGGGTAAATGCTGCCAAAATTTTGAAAAATAAATAGTAAAGGCAATTCCCAGTGTTGACAATTATTCTAAACTTGAGTGTAAATGGGAATGGCATAGGTGGTAATAAAATGGATCATAGTTGGATGAATGCTTTGAGAACAAGTGAAGAATATGAGAATAGGGTTAAAGAGTTTATTGAATTTGCTAGAAGGAACGCTCCAGCAAAAAATGGGATGTATTTTTGTCCTTGTGTCAATTGTTTAAATGGGAGAACACGGGATGTTGAAGTTATAAGGGATCACCTACTTTGTGATGGAATAAATCTTCGATACACAAGGTGCATATGGCATGGTAAGGAAGTAATTGATTATCCGTCGCATAAGAAGGAAGCTGTGGATGTCATAGATGAAGATAGAATGGAGAGAATGATTCATGATGTTGAGGTAGAATCCTTTACGCAGTCGCATGAATATGACAGCCTGTGGAGTTATGCAAGACATCATTGTACCCAAAAATATCCATCCCTCAAACCCTCATGAAAGCTAGTCAAAATCACAAACTAATCAGTTCAAATTAAAGCTTACACGTACCGCTACTAATTTCCATACCGGTTTGGAAATTGGCAATACTTTAACCAACAAGAAGTCACCAAACACCTCCAAACGAAATTCTAAAATAGTAGAAATGAACCTTATGATGAGGACCAGAAGGCTTATGAAGGGTATTTCAGGAGAAAACGCCGATTCGATAGTGTTTTAGTGGATTGAAGTTAAGAAAAATCACTATTCATGCTCTCTCTCTCTCTTCTAACATTTTTCCAATTTCTTGGTATTCTTTTCTGATTTTTTGATGACGATGGCCAAATTATATAGCCAAGAGGGAGTCTTGAAAAGTTAGTGCCACGTGTCGAATTTCTATGGTGCCATTTGTCTAGTGATCCAATGGTTTGGTGACAAGTGTCACTTGCTTTAATAAAGTAGGTCCTACCTCTTTTCTTGGACCATTAGCTATCTAACTTGTCAGGGAAAGTGAGAGTCTGATGGTTTTCCTCGACTCATAGGTTCAGTGTTCGGGAAAGTTAGTCAGGTGACTGGATAGGAGACCGGTGGATTTCCCTAACTTCAAGTGCTAGGTGGCACCTCCTAATAGTGCAAACATAAGAGTCACTTGATGACTCTCATGATGAACGGATATATGTCCTCCTCTCCTTTATCCAGCACAAAATTTGTGTCATCATTACTTACTTTATTAAAGCTACTTTAATAAAGTTACTTTATTGGTGTCTACTCAGGTTTCACTCAGGATTGCTTCATGTATACCGAGGCCTGCCAAATGATGTCAGGTCAGAGTATATGTGTGTGGGTCCCAAATGGCACCACACACCGATGTCTACTCTAAAAATGCAGGGTAGTCATGTCTACCCTAAAAATGATATGTGCACTCATATTCCAACATACTTTACTCGATTAACCACTCCTATACCTTGTGACATAGTTGCATGGCATTTTTGTACTAACCAAATGGCATCGTATATGTGTCATGTGCACATCTACACTGACACTTTAATCATACTACCACAAACACCAAGCCCTCTGCCCAGTAGGGCCAAATCGCATAATGCCTGAGAGTCTTTGCATCTCTCATAATTATTGGGACTCTTCTGAACTGGGCTTAGTCCTCTGCTGATATATGCTTATCCTCAAGTCTCTAGGCCCAAAGTTTGGGATATTACAGTGGGGGTGTGATAACTCTCCATTTTTTGTATATTTAAAGTATATTTTGCATATATTTGGAGAGTTATCTAGGCAATTTTGGAAGATTTACATGAGATTTTATTATTATAAGATCAAATCAATTAAGTACATCATTTATAGGATTTATTTTAAATATCATAGTTTTAAACCAAAAAAATATAAATATTTATAAAAATAAAAAATAATAATAATTATTTTTATTTTAAATTTTTTTTGCTTCTTTTATTTTATTTGATTTTTAATTAGATTTTTCCCTTCTCTTTCTTAGGTAAAAATGACAGCATTTTGAGCTAAGATTTGGGAAGACCTAAAAGGGAAAGAAAGAGAGCCATGGAAAGAGAGAGCGGGGAGAGATGATTTGGTAAGAAGCCAACTTGGGAAAGAAAAAAAGAAATGGAAAGCACTGTTCCTTTATCTTTTTGGGGTGATTGTGAGCAAAAGGGAGAAAAAAGAAGGTCGATCAAAACCAGAGATCAGAGAGGGAAAGCAATGCACTTCAAGGATGGGGCTGGGGGAGGCGATTTCAACTTTGCGTTTTTCATTGTCATTGTCTTCTTCATTCTTCCTCTTGTATCAAATTGTGAAAAATAGAGAGGAGCAATGCCATTGCTAATTTTGTCATTAGTTCAATTTACTTAATGCCATTTTGTTTCTAGATTATCATCCGTATCTTATGTCAATGAACTCTGAAATTATCATTCCATAATGTATTGGATTGAGTCATATGCAGTGAGATTTTCTTGAACATAGAGTAGCTATGATTTTATTTGAGGATTTGAGCATTTATGAACCATTTAATTATGCTTAATGTTAATTTGTTTACTTAATCTTGTTTGTTTCTTCTACTTAGTGCTTGATCACCACTAAGTATGAAATTGGGAAATTTAGATTAGCCTTGGTAGAGGGATCTTAAATGGACCTTATGATCAAGTAATGTGAGATTAGAATTTATTCTAATTTTGCAATAAGATAGGAATATGCCTATTGGACCTATATAATCCTATTAGAGTGAATTTGGATATTTAGTACCTCTTAGTAAATTAGTTAGATATAACAATTTTAACTTGAAAGAGGGGCATAAGTGATTAGGAGATACTTATATCCATTAATGCTCTATATCAACAAACTAATATTAAGTGCATTTATTTTGGCTGATTACATGCTCTAAAACTTGAAAAAGGGATTAACCAGTCTAGGTTACTTTTTATCTTTAAAAATCTCAAAAACATTAGATTTACTACTTTTGCATGTGTTTGAATTAATCTTCAATTTCCCTCTTTGATTTGCTCAACTTAAATGAAAATGAGAATTTTAGTGCCTAATTACTAATTCAATTGAGTCTTTATGGGATGACTTTGATTTGCTATTATACTATTTTCATGGTCCGTACACTTGCGATGCTTAGTTAAATTTTGGTAGCATCAGCTATACTGCTAGTGGTAAGTAAACTACTTCATTAAATTGGATGCTCATTATGTTTTTCTTAGTTTTGTTCTCATTATGTTTAATGTACTTAGGGGTAATTGGATGCTCATCGTGCTAAATCCCTTCAAGCAAAGGACTTGGTACTTTGATTTGGTTCATGGGGATGCGGATAGTTGAGGTTTTCAATAAGTAAGTTAATGAATTTAAATTTGCTACTTTTATTTAGAGTTTTATTATGAATTTGGTTCTTTAATTTCTTATTGTGATATATCTTGTCAAAGTTGTTTACTATTACGTTATGGACGAAGGCCTTGCTTGCCCCTCATTAAAAGGTAAAGGCATTGCATCTACTTACAAATGGACGAGAGTAGTAGTAATTCACTAATACTTACCAGTTTGTGTTAGAGTTGTTAGAGTTGGTTTTTTATGTTAGAGTGTTACATTTCATTTTTTTTGTTTATAGTGTCTGCGGCAACCAGATCAGAGTTCTTATTATGGGTATTGTGTCATAAAATTCATGAAGGACATAGTAACCCACAATCCTGGCACAATTGATACTAAGATATGTATATATATATGCATGTATATGTGTTTAAGTTAAATTAAAAGTAAAGTCATATATATTCACTAACCATACTTTGTTTTTGTGTGCAGCTATTTGAGGATTGTTATTCTGAGCAATATTCACATGGACAAATTGAAAAATTCATAGAAGAGTTGGCTATGATAGTTTATTGTCAATGGATGGGAGCATAAGTTAGCTATAGAATAATATTTTTAATTGTCAATGGATGCTATAGAGTTGGCTATGACAATATTGGTTCCTGTTTTTGTTTTCTCTTTTTGCTCTAACTGATTTGCTTTTGGTGGTTGGTGATTTGTATTAGCTTTTGGTGGTTGGTGATTTATAGCTTTGTGTATGTACTTTTGGATGATTGCACATAATAGATATGTTTAAAGGGTTCTATAATTGGTTTCTATTGGATTTGTAATATGTTTCATATGCATGTAATATGCAGATGGGGGCATATCAAAAGTGAACACCCCAGTTTTTAAAAAAATTTGACACACATACTTAGAGGTTATTTGACAATAACCATGAAATATTACACATATATAACGATTTTTCTAAATAACTGTCAAATAAACCCCTTCCTCTGGTGACCAATACTTTATTGTTCATTATCTTAATCGTTAAGTATTGTACATAATATATCATGATTGTTATTAAGAAAACTGTTAAATATGGATTGCTATATTTAACAGTTAAAAACTATTATATATATAAGTATTTGACGCTTGGATATTTCATGATTAAATATCAATAAAAAAATTGTTAAATATAGACAAATATATAGTAGTGATGCCTAGTGAGATGGTGGATGTGAGCTCTGAGAATAGAATTTGGAAGTTTTATGAGTGATTGTAGGGTCTTAGAGGTTGAAGGCATGGTCGTGATAGTGGATGGCGGTCACTAGTGATAGTGGAGATAAGGTTGAAGGTCACCAGTAGCAGAGCAAGAAAGTAAAGATGGAGGGGAGATGAAGGTGATGGGTGTTAATGAAGATGATGAATAGTGAAGTTCCCTATTCTCTTCATGGATGTTGCTTTTCACTGTGCATTCTCTTATGAAACTTTAATGTTCAAACCTAATTTTATTAACCAAAATGCTGCAGTTTTGATTACTGGACTAATCTGGCATTTTTTAAAATTCATGGGACTAATTATCATTTCTAAAATTTGAGCTCCAAATTGCCTTTTTCAGATTTAATCCAATTTTTTAAGCACCTAAAATTTTAAAAAAATTAAAGTAACATCAAATCCTCTTAATAATCATTGATTAAAGAGTAATTACTATTATTATGACAATTTTGCCCTTTTTAGTTCTAATTCAGTGCATCTTCTCTCAAGCCAAATTAGTCGCAAGGAAGGCATTTTAAACTCAATAAATATAACAAAATCCCTAAATGAAGTATGAAAACATATTACAAAATAGGATTTGTCACTTGAATCATCTGAGAGTGTGTCATACATTTCCCCAACTTGACAGAGCAAAGGATGTAGAAGTAGAGGTAGAGGCAAAGGAGAATGAGGATGACGCCGAGGATTTTCTAGCAAGTCTTCAACATGGTGTTTCATCTTGGTGATTGAGAGAACAAAGGAGGATGATGAAGAAATAATATGAAAAAATAAGGAAATGGGGAGTTTAAATAGTTTTGAATTGACAGGTATGAACCATGATTGCATACGTTAGAAGTTGAAGATGAACAGTCTGGCATAGCGGTGGGTAATAAAAGGGTACTTGGTTCTTGTGCCGATCATTAGAGAATGAAGAAGCACAGAGTACTATCATTAGCATGGGGAAGGGGGAAGATTTTGAACATTTAGTTGACAATGATTACACAAAAATAGCTATGTTTTTATTGTTCGATATAAAGTTGGAAAACAAATTGTTTGTTGTTTTATGATTATTGTTTTTGTAAGAATTGCCATTCTTATAAGACAATATATGACGGTTATTAATTACAATCATTATTTATTTAACTTGGTATTCTTCTAAGTGATGGTTTTTTACATAATAACCATTATGTATTTGATTGTTTTTATGTTTCACAGTTGATTATGAAACCACACCATTTTATAAATAAAATAAAAAACAAAAATATAAACAAACTAAAAATAAAAAGTTACAAAGATGTTTTAAGAATCTGATGCATCATCAAATTCTTCCTTCTCCAGTAACTTGTCCACCTTCTTGTTCATTGAGCGAACGAGAGAAATATGTTCCTTCAAGCATTGGTCCATGCATCCTTGCTCTCATAGGTAAACATGGACCAGATGATGGAGCTCATAGGTCACGTAGACAAGACCTTCAATGTTTGTTGGTGGAGGGAGTTCATCATTGGATTTTTTCAAAGATGATGCATCAGAAGTTCTCTTACATTTTTCCATGATTTTGGTGAAGAACAAAGGTCGATAGTTGGCTATGAGAAGTTGAAATGGAAGTGGAGTTCAATTTTTGGACATTTAAATAAAGAGGGTTTCATGGATTTTTGAGCTGATCGTGTTCTTTATATCAAAGATTATTACTCCCTCTGGTCCTAATTATAAGACAAAGTTGACTTTTTTCGAGAAATTAAGGAAGTTAATTAAATTACTTTAGAGTATTTATATTTATATTTTTTTCTCCAAACTAATTAATTTTACTAATAAACTAATATATAATCTAAGGATACTAAAAATATAAACACTCTAAATTAATTTAATTAGCTTCCTTAATTTCTCTAAAAAAGTCAACTTTGTCTTATAATTAGGGCCGGAGGTAGTATATATTATGGTAGCGGTTGTTTCTTAATAAACATTAGGTATTTGATATGGTATTCTAATAAGTGACGGGTTTTATTCAACTACCATAATAACCATATTACATATATGATCAACAGCCATAGTGACCGTATTACAAACAAAAATTTTTGTTGCATTCGACAAAACTTTTAAAAACTTTTGTTGTACAAATGGTTGCGTATATAATCAACCATGTAATGACCGTATTACAAACAAAAATTAAGAAAGAAAAATACAATGTAAAAAAAACAGACAAAAAATAATAAGTTATGGAGAATGATGGGTCTTATGGATCATTAGATTCTTCATTCTCTAGTAACTTGCCAACCACCTTATTTAGAGAGAGAATGAGAGAGGTAAGTTTTCATCTAGGGTATCATAGAAGTGAAATGAAAAAGGGTTTCATGGGTTATCAAACTAACGGGCACGTTGCTGTAAAATTTTGTCAATGGAATTCATAATGATTAAATTTGAGAAACTTTTTCATGATCATACAAAACATTTCGCAAATCCAATCATCATGAATTCCATGTACAAATTTAATAGAAAGAATATTATGAATAAGGAGGAAGAGCTCCGATCCCTCAAATTTAAATAGGTTAGATTTACTTAGAGGTTTATAAAAAGGTACTTTAAATAACAGTAGTTAGGGAAGACAGATTGTTTGAAAGTGTTACATAACAGTTGTTTTTTAAGAAATGTAGTTTTACTCATTCATACTTTATGGTCAATTGTTATGACCATTATGCTTTTGTTTCTACTAATATAAGGTTACAAGACAATTGGTTTGTAAGTGTTACATAGCAGTTATTTTGTAAGAACTGTCCTTTTTGTCACTAAATAAATTATGATTATCAAGTACAACCATTATTTTTGTATTTACATGAATTCTGCCTCTTAATACATGACGGTGCACATATTCCCTACTAGAGAAAGGGCTTTAAGACCAGCTGAAATTGGCTTTTTATATTAGGTTTAGGTCTGGTCTTGTATCGACTAGTTTAAAAAGTTTAATGCAATCAAGACTAGTCATATGATAGGTCTTAAAAATTGATATTTAGACTAGGCTTATAGTCCAATCTAGAACGTTGCATGTTTAAGACCTGTTTTTGGTTTAGGAGGTCTAAAAATGGTTGACTTTTAAGACTGGCCAAAGGACATATCCAGTTCATGTAGATATACATTTTGAACCTTCCTTCATTATAACTGATCTAAATAAGGTCTATTATTATTACTATTGTAGTTTTATATTTTTTTAATATATATCTAGCAGGTATATTAATGCCTTGCATATAATGACCTGTTTGTAGAGAGCCAACCTAGAGAACCACAATTCTTATATATCGTTACGTAATATACACAGATCAACAATAATCAACTTTGATATTAATTTATGAAACAAATAACAAAACTCTTAAAAAGCAAATTTTTGCACAGGTAAAAAATATACTCTACTAATAATTTATTCATTAGTTAGCTGCAAATACAAGTACATTATTCTGGAACCATACACAAATGGTTAAATTACAATAGAAGGAGGAAAAACATGCACAACTAACTTTATTTGTTCTAAAGCTGAAGGAAGAGAGATAGTTGTTGGAGCTGAAGATATCTGAAACAATTCAAAGCATGTAATGTATTCACTTTCTAAACAAACAGAGAGAACAAAACAAAATTTTTAGGAAGAATCTTAGTTATGAAATGAAACATAACTCACTATTTATTAATGGGATACAATATTTTATTATAAAAGAATTTTGTCTAGCACTCATAGATCTACTCAATATCTTCCCTTGGGAAGGGTTTTTAACATTAAATGTCTGAAACATAAAAGGCAAAGGAATTAATACGATGTAACTGGGAAATATATTAAAAGTAGTGAACACATCTCATAAAACACCTGTACCTATTTATTAAGTTTTGAGTCACCCCAGGCAACAATATTGTATATGTGCCTTGTGATATAATGGCATCTAACTTTCTTATTGGTAGTTGCATGTGGGTATATAAAAGAACATACACCACATTAGCAAAATAATTCAAATCACTGTGTATACAAAGCAACAAACATGCATGAAATTACTTTTGGCACAATCCATCTTGGTAGCGTAGTTGCGTCATTCAGTTTCCTCTTAGGGTAATCAATGAGACACATATACTTTATAGACCTAATCAATTTGAAACACACAGTTAGTAACCTATACATATTAATGACAAAGACCATGAGGTGTAGAATAAAATTCACTTCTTAAATAGGGTCTTCTAACATTAAGATGGTATGCTTTGAGTGGATCATAAGAAGATGACAGTATAACATATCCTCAACAATAACAACAATTACCAATGGTTACTATATGAAATAATAATTCATTTGTATTAAGCAAAGTAAATACAAAAAGCATTATAATGAAAAGAAAGTTTTTGACTTACTCCTGATTGTATGGTGCCATCACCTAGTTAGCTCAGCTCTGATCTAGCCATTGTTATATTTAAGTGCTCCTTGGTTCTTGGGTGTTTATGTTTCAATTTGGGGAGAACTGCAATCGACAAAGGAATGCAAAATTACTAGTATTGCCTGGTTTTCACAACAACTTGTGCAGGTATTTACGAGCATTTAGTTAATTACAAAAGTCCAATATTTAGAAACTTTTGATTATTGTATTTTGATTTGGATACTATATAGAACAGGATTTTTATCTTGGACTTATAGTGAATGTTGTATTTTGAGTTTCGAGAAAACTTAAGGTTTAAGTGTTATTCATGATTGCTTGAAATATTTAGATTATATCCTTCCTATCATGGATGACTTTAGTTTGAAATGGGAAAATTTTTATAATCATTGTAGATTCTTAAATGGTTTGTTAAACTTTAGTTCTACCATGATTAGTGTTTGAAAGATGAGTTAATATTATAAAATTAAGGAAAGGATTTTATAGTTTGTCTGTAAAGGACCCTTATCTACATCTAAGGAAGCTCTACTTGAATTGTTTGAGCATGAAGCTGGTTAGAGCTTCTGTAGAGGATGTCATGTGGAAAGTTTTTCACCACTCATTGGAAGGCAAGGCAAAGTAATGGTACATGAGCTTACCTAGACATGTAGCTGATACATATCAAACTTGCAAAACTTATAGAAAGTTTTTCTTGAGAAGTACTTTCCTGCATCCCAGACTTTTGTTATGAGAAAAGAGATCAATTCAATTCTTCAAGATCCAAACAATATTGTATATAAGTATTGGAGCTATTTTCAAGACCTCCTAGCTCGATGTCCACATCACTAGATTCCTGACGAGCAGTTGACTCAAAATTTCTATTATGATTTAAAAGGAAAAGATAAAGACAAGATTGATGCAGCTGCTAGTAGTACTATTATTGATTTCACTACTCCTAAAGCTTGAGAATTGATCAAAAAGATGGTCCTAGCTAAGAAAACTTATGGGGAGCCAAGGAAAAATAGAGGAGTTTATCATGTTAACTCTTCACCTCTATATATTCCTCAGCTTCACATCTTCATCACTTAAATCTCTAATTTGATGACTAAGTTAGACCAGATTACTTATGAACCAACCTTTCAAGAAGAAGTTGATTCGGTTGATAAGGAATTGGCATGCCAAGTTATGATTTTTGTGGCTCATCTATGCACATTTACTACAATTGTCCATCTTGTTATGAACAAGTCTTTGCCATGTATCAAGGCCACCCTAACAATCCTAAGTGGGATCCTTACTCAAATACATATAGTGGAGGGTGGAGGCAAAATCCTAAATTTAGTTGGAGAGACAATGATAATAGAAGACAAAATCTTTTTCAACAAAGGAATATTAGAGCTGGTGCTTCTTTTAGCCAGTTTCAAGAATCTTTAAGGGTAGTCATTCCACTCTAAGATAACTAACTTTCCCAACCTAAGAGTGATGAGACCAACCAATTGTTGAAGAGTATGGCTGCTCAACTTACTAATATAAACAATCAAATGAAGGAAGATAAAACTTTACATGATAGTCAATTCTCCTATGTTGCCACAATCCTACAACAGATGCGAAGTGATAAAGCAAATGACAATAACCAAATGGTAAATATCTGCAAGAAGTTGGAAAAGTTAAAAATAAAGAACAACATGGTGCAATCTCACTTAACTCAAGTCTCCAATACAATTAGTATCATGTAAGTAAGGAATGGGGGTGGTATACCTTATATCACTATAATCAACCTCAAATATGTCAATGCCATTGAGTTAAAACATGGCAAGAAGCTGATTTCCCAGGAAAGGATGAAGACCATGTAGATGAAGAGATAGAAGCTGAAAGTCCACCCTTGAGCCCTATGAAATTGGGAAATTTTGAAAGTGTCAAAAAGAAAGAGATCTTTGAGAAGAAGAATGGTAAGGAAGAAAAACAACCTTAAGTAGAGGAGCAACCACTTCTAGAAGAGGTCAATGAGAAAGCTCCAACCACACATGAGAAAGGTGAATCAAGCATGCAAAAATTTATGATATTCCTTTCCCTGAAGCTTACCTTAAAAGTAAGAAGTTGCATGATGATAAAATTAAAAAAGAAATGTTTGATTAAGGATCTTTGTGCAAACAACAGGAAATTCAACCTTAATAAAAGAGTTAAATTGAGTTCTAATGTGTTAGCCATATTTAAGCCTCAACTTTCCATAAAATGCCAAGACTCCAGTGCCTGTACCATTCCTTGTACCATAGAACCTATTAACATAACTACTACTTTGCTAGATTTAGGAGCTGCAATTAATGTGATGCCTAAGCTTGTTTACACTGCTCTATGAATCAAAGCTATTCAATCCACCAATGTTGTGTTATAGCTAGTTGATAGGTCAATTAGGCATCCAGGTGGCATCTTAAACAACATCTTAATCAAAGTGAAAGACCTTGTATTCCCCGCTGACTTTTATGTCCTAGATGTGTCTAGTAAATTAGCTCATGATTCAACCCTCATTTTAGGTAGGCCCTTCCTTAGAACAATAAACACCATCATAGACATAAATAAGTTTGATATAACCATGGAGGTTGGGTATCATAAAATTGGTTTTAATATGTATGAGGCTATGAAACATCCTTATAAGGATTATTCCATATTAGGTGTTAATGCTATTGATTTAGTAATTGAGGATGCTAGAGCTAATTATGAATTAATCTTACATGATGATTACCATTTCCATATACATGCTAAACATAATTCTTTTGTGCTTGATAATGATATAGCTACTTATGATGAGTATTTTTTTATCTATCCCTTATATACATTCTTTTTTTTATGCTTGTGGTAGTGACATGACTTGCCCTGATTTCAATATCTATTGCACTCTTTTTGCTTCACAAGTTTACACTTTTTCTTTTGATGATACTAACTCCACTTTTGGAATTGATATTGGTTTGGAAAAGGGTTTGCTTCTTGAGTGTCCATATTCTTATAATAAGGTGGAAGCTGATAGTATAGAAGGAAGTGACTGCAATAGCTTTCTTGACCAGGAAGATAAAGAGAGTTTCTTTCTAGTTATTCCACCCTCTCATACATTTAATCAATAATAGAAGCAACCTTTGTCCAAGGATAATGGGCTTAATGAGGATTCTTCACTTACAACTACCCCTAGATTTGTTATTTCTCCTCATACCTTAAAGTATTTGAAAGATATTATCTCTAGTTGTGATGTGGGTATGAAGGATGACAAACCCAAGTTCATTGCTACTGTAAGTCAACTTGTAGTTGACTTAAAACTTGGGAAGGTCAAGGAGCAAGAGGTGAATGCAAAGGAGGTTAATGCACATCAGCCACCTGAGGCTACAAAGGGAAGTTCCTTTTACTCTCTTCAACCACCTAAACTAATCCCTTTTATGTTCAACCCCTACCCTTAAATAACATTATTCAAGATGTACAAGTGGACTTATTACAATTCATCAGGATCAACACTCTTTAGTGTAGCCCTGCATCTACCCCCTTCTTCATCATGACGTTCAGGAAGCCCAATATGTCTTACATTTGAAAGGTAATCTTGACAAAACTCCATGGCTTCTTCAGAAACATATTTCTGAACAATAGATGCTTCAGGCTGATTTACATTCTTCACATACCCTTTTAGGATTTTCATTGTTCTTTCAATTAGGTACATCCACCATAAATAGATAGGCCCACACAACTTTATCTCCCTCACTATATGAACAATTAGATGTACCATGATGTCAAAAAAAGAAGGAAAAAAAAGCTTCTCAAGCAAGCACAAGATTAGATATCCTTCATTTTTCAATTCATCTAATCTTTCTATCTCAATGACTTTACTACAAATAGCATTGAAAAAGAAAAAAAGTCTAGTGAAAATATGTTGAAGATCATATTCGGTAATGCTTCAAATAGCTATTGGGAGTAGTTGTTGCATTAAGACATGACAATTATTAAACTTTACCCCTACATACTTCAAGTCTTTCCTCTACACAAGCTTCCTAAAATTTGAAGAATACCCTAAAGGAACTTTGATGCCATGTAAACACTCATAAAAGCTTATTTTCTCATCCTTAGACAAAGTATGATCAGCTGGAGGACAAAAAGTTCTCTTACCATATGGCTTTGGATGTAAGTCTTCTCGTACCCCCATTTCTTGCAAGTATAATATTGTCTTCATGCCATCCTTAAAACTACCTTGTGTGTTAAGAAGTGTCCCAACAATACTATCATATATGTTTTTCTCCATATACATGAAATCAATACAGTATCTCATATCAAGATTGAGCCAATATGGAAGAATGAAGAAGATAGACCTATTTTTCTATTTATTTTTTTCATTACTATTCTTTGTAGTCTTACCAAAGATAACATTGATAATTTTCACCTTTTCATAAACTTACTCCCCAGTCAATACCTTCGGAGCATCTTCAAACTCTTGTCTACCAAAAAAATCTTTCTTTAATCTACGACACGGGTGGCCTTATCTAAGAAACCTCCTTTGGCCAAGATAAACTATCTTTCTTTCATGTTGAAGTTGATGGTAGCATGTTCCTTCTTCACAAATCAGACATGCTTTATGGCCTTTAACACTATATCCTGACAAGTTTCCATATACAGGAAAGTCATTTATAGTATAAAAGATTATGACTCGTATTTTAAAAACCTCCTTCTTGTTCATGTCAAAAACAACAACACCTTCATCCTACAACTCTTTCAAGTCTTCGATCAAGGGTTCTAGGTAAACATCTATGTCATTTTCGGGTTGTTTTGGTCCCAAAATCAACATAGACAACATGATGCACTTTCATTTCATGCATAACAAAGGAGATAAGTTGTAAATTACCAACAGAATAAGCCATGAACTATGTATACTACTCAGGCTACCAAAAGGATTCATGTCATCCATACTAAGCCCAAGCCTAAGGTTCCTAGGTTCTTCACCGAAGGTAGGAAATAATTTAATGATTTTCTTCTATTGAGAAGAATCAACCGGATGTCGAAGCTTTCCATTGGATATCCTCTCATCCACATCCAACTCAAATTTTTTGCATCATTTTTATTAGCAAACAATCGCTTGAACCTTGGTGTGATTGGAAGATACCACAACACTTTTGTAGGAGGTTTAACATATCGGACACTATTGTTCATCTTCATACTCTTTTCTATACAATATATAATCATTAGGGCATGCATGGATCTTTTTATACTTCATCCCTAGTGGACACGATATTTTCTTAGCATCATAGTGTTGAGAAGGCAATACATTATCATCTAGAAGCATGTCCCCCCTCAAGCGTTTCTGAATAACTCTTGTCGATCTATTCATACCGTGCTTTCAAGCTTACCAATTTCAATATTGCTCTGAAAAATTGGTATTTTTGACACCCCAGGTGTAGCGGCGTCTCATCATTACTACATATATTACCATATGCATGTGATTGCCCAAAAGCCTCTTCTCCTATATTACGAATAATATCCTCTATCCGTTCATCTGTATCCGTGTCATTATCATCAAAGGCCACTCCCCGCTGTTGAGATGAACTTGGAATTTCTAATTCTTCACCATGCCATACCCATACTGTATAACGCTTATAAAATCCTTCACAAATTAAATGTGTATATATATCTGTAGCACTTAGTTGCTTCTTATTCAAACATGCTACACAAGGGTAATAAAACTTCCCACTACCATTATCAGTATTTCTTTTACGAAGTCTAAAAAAATCCCTTACCCTATTATCATATTCAACACTCGTTCGTTTAGCATTTATCCAACTATAAACCATATATATCTCAACACTTGTAGCACCCTATATCCAACATCAAAAGGATAGACAAAAAAACAACAACCATTGAGTTCTAGAGATTTCAATGAATTTTAACATGCACCATTTGAAACTAGTATTATTTCATCAAACCAATAACGCTAACAATCAAACAATCATACTAAATTAAAACAAAACTTAGAATGGTATTACTCCAATCCAAATATCACAAATCAGAGCATCTTATTTACTTTTGGTCCAAAACAAGAAAAATGTATATAGTTGTAAAGTCATCACACAGTTTTCCCTTTCACCTTAATTACTTTTTTCTGCAATTATTTCGTGTCTAATTATATTGTCAAAGTTAATATTGTTGAGAATAAGCAAATACAAGCTGAAAGTTAAGGGCTTTAATTAACAGAATACTAAACCCGATTGAAAACCAAGGAGAGTAATGGTGGCATCGATTGAGGTTAAAATGAAGTCCTCAAATTCACGACACTGACAAAGGGAAGTCATGGCAAAGGAGAATGGTCACTACAGAGAATAAAGATGGCTGCGGAGGAGAGTGACAATGATCAAGAAACAGCGACGAGGCAGCGGTAATAATGGAGGAGAGTGGAGCAAATAAGGAACTGTGAGCGATGGCGGAGTTTAGAACAAGCAGGGATAAAGCTCATAGAGAAATGGCTATAAGAGAAGAAAGGGTTCAGAGCGCAGGATCCGGGCGCGGGAGTAAAAATACAAACAAAATGCTCACCTTTTAGAACAACTTTCCATAAAAACCGGTCTTAAAGGGTGAAAAAAAATTAATTTTTAAATTTTTCATCTTTAACATCGGTTTTTATGAAAATTGGTCTTAAAGTTTTTATCTTTAAGACCGGTTATTAATAATAACCAGTCTTAAAAGTTTTAAATTGTTAATTTTTTAAATATTTTGATATTCTTAGACTGGTTTTATTTACAACCGGTCTAAATAATATTTTTAAGACCGGTTTTTTGGAGAATCGGTCTTAGAAGTTCTATGTAATTACAAAACTGCCACTGGTCAAATTTTTTATACCTTATATGCTATAACTGGTCTAAATGTGGTGGTCTAAAAAGGGAATTTTGTACTAGTAGCAATTATAAAGTGTTGTCATTTTCAAATCTAACTGGGTTTATGTCTCTGTGTAGGACAATTTCTAGGATATGAGTGATACAGGTTTCATATTGATACAGGCATGGGATTTGAAGGATTGACCTTTGTACTTTTTCTTTAAAATTGAGGAATTTTCTATACATACTAAGGAATTTGTCTTCCCTCTACTTTTCTTTAAAAGTTTTGAAATAGAAAGTGCACAAAGTTGAGATTTTGCTGCTGTTATTGTTAAATTATGGGTTATTGTTATCTCGATAAATTCAAATTGTGTTTTAAAATGCTTGATGATAATTTATTGATATTGCTTCTGAGAATGTGGGTAGGAAGAATGATGATAATTGTTGACAAATGAAATTGCTGCTTTTGATTGTGCTTGACAATGTATTGATTTTCAATGATTTTTATTATTGTTGCTTCTATGAAATGTGGGGTGTAGTAATGTTGTTGTCATTACTTCTAATTACGGGTGATAATGCGTTGTTGCTTCTTTGGAATTTGGAATGTCATTGAAATGGCTTGTTGGGTCAAAATAATTTGTAAGCGGATTCTTTTTAAAAAAACATGGAACTTTTAGACGGGTTGTAGCTACAACCGGTCTAAATATACTTTTTTGACATTTTTAGACCGGTTGTAGAGACAGCCAGTCTAAAAAGTATGACTTTTTAGACTGGTTGTACTCTAAAAAGCCATGCTTTTTAGACAGGTTATATTGTACCTACAACCGGACTAAAACTTCATACTTTTTAAATCGGCTATGTGACTTTTTAAATCGGCTATGTGACTTTTTAGACCTACTGTATCAAGACCTAATCCATAACAGGTCAAAAAAATTATTTTTAACCGGTCTAAAATGTCATTGTTCCATTGATGTATATCCGAATTAAAATTTGAGGGACTGAGTTGTACCAAGTTTCATAGTTAGAGAGGGACTCATAACTGAATTAAAACTTGAAAGATCAAAAGATTAATTCTCCCTTAAATATATTGAGCAAGAAATTGGAAAAATGGGGTAAGAAAGAAGTATCTTTTATTAATAAAAATGAAAAAAAAATCATCCCATCTTATCTCAATGCATTTTGTAACTTTTAGGGGCCTGACTGTGTAGTTCTACATAATGATGTGCATGAAAAACCTCTTTCTATTAGAATATACTGGCTTATCAATGTCCAATCATGTTGGATTGAGATGAGCCCAGATTAAGAAAACACGGGACCCGACGCATATGAAGTCCGGATGAAAAAATTATTGGGACACTCCATCCCATCTCAGTGAGTATATATTGCTTTTTATTTTGTTTTTTCAAATATTAAATTTCATTTTATTTTTGACCATAGTTTCCCTAATCACTTTTACAAAGTGGGTGTAGATTCGTAGAAACAGCAACAAGCTAGTGAAGTTGATTGATTGGCAAGTTTCTCAATGCCGGTCTTGATTACTTAACTTTAGAGTTGTAGTGATGATAGCTATTTCCTATTCTCCCTACCCGTCCTATACTCTATAGTCTCCATATTAAAACTCAAACATAGCTACTAGCATGACCTCAATCTTTTACATACACATTTCTTGACGAACAAGTCAGCTATTATTTCATTCAATCAATGTTTTAGAAATTGGATCGGCCGATCTTGCCGCCACTCAGAGAAGAAAGGGGCTTAAGTTAGGTACAGAAATCATCTTTTCCGTTTAGCCATTTTGAGCTGGCATAAATCCATCTTTAGCCCAGAAACTAGAGTTAATCTAGAAGCTGGAACGGCCTTTTATTAACCGTTTGGCTTGAGTTTGATGAAGCAAATGAAAGAAGAAGTAGGGATCACTAGAGTCAAAGACGAAACGAGGAAGAAAAGCTTTTTTGAGGAAGAAAGAGAAAAATTATTATATATTTACATCTAAGTATAGTAGTCTTTTTATGACTTTGTGTTTGAATTTTTCTCATTTCAATCCTCAATACACGTGTCCTAATGTGATCTTAATTGTGTGTTTTTGCCTAAGATTGTTACAACGTTTTTTTCAAACCAAATATTTTAACAACATTTTAAACTTTCTTTTATAATTTTATTTGTATATCATTTATATTTTGACATATATTTCAGCTAAATTGTTTTAATGCCATTGCTTTTTTTTTTTTAGTTTACTTATGTTATGATATGATGAAATTTTTAACCATTTGAAATTTTATTTAATTTTATTACCATGAACTAGTTAAAAATACATTTTAGGCATTTTATTTTTTATTGGGTTACTTTGAATAATTTTATTGGACTACGGCTTGGTGTTTGGGACAAATGCTATCACATGTGAGTTTATTTGTATTTTTTTTAATTTTTAAAATTATGTTACAATTAAATATAATGCATTTAGCACCTTTCTTATCTCCACATATGAGAGACTATCTCCGGTCTTAAATATAAGACATAATTGACTTTTTTGTAAGAATTAAGGAAATTAAATAAAATACTTTAAATTATTTATATTTATTATTTTTCCTTCAAACTAATTTATGTGATTTATAAACTAATATACAATCTAATAATACAGAACATTCATTATGATTCATTTAGCTTTCTTAATCTTTCCAAAAAAAAAAATCAACTACATCTTATATTAAGGACCAGAGGTAGTATTTACTTCTTATGTTTGTATTATTATATATGCAAATTCTTTTTAATTATTAAGCCACCAGTTCGACTACCGTTTCAACTAATCCAACCGGATGAACCATAACCCATTGATTTCTTCCGTTCAATATTCGATCCGGCTTTTAAAACATTGCATTCAATTCCTTTTTGTATCATCTAGACTTTAGAAGTGCATTGTGGATTTTCATTTGTTCTTGTCAACTGTTAAGTACATTTTCTATGTGCCTCTCTCACTCTTCATGTTGTATTATAAACTATCCCAAAACCATTTTGCATGTTTTTGGATTAGCAATGATAGACAAATTTTTATTTCATATAACTTTTGTAAAAAAGTCATTTTGATAAATTGAAACTTGTATGGATAATTAGTCAAAAAGCAAGTTTTGATTAAAATGACTAAAAATAACATGAATGTCATTAAATAATACACATTTACATTGTATTATATGTATAAAATTGATAATTTTAAGAGAAATATTAAAATTAAAATTATAAAAATAGCAATAGTTACTACATTATTGGAAAAAAATTGAAAATGCTAAATTACTTAAATTTTTGAAAAAATTTGGGAAAATTCCCCCATCAAAAATTAAATTGATGAGAAAGACCTAAATCAGAGTATTGAAAATTCGATATGTATAAGATTTGCATAATACTGATACTTAGTGAATACAAAAGTTTACCAGGTCATTCTCAACCATTAAATTTTGAATGGTAACTCTTCCAAAATTGTCACCCTATTTAATATTTTTTTTTCTTTCAATATTTTTATAAGGGAAAATCCTAGAAAAATACCTTCAAAATAGGAAAATCCCTATTCAGTACTCTAAAATCCAAAATTCTGGATCAGTACCATGTCAGTACGGATGAACAGTGAGGGGGCACCAAAAGACGATTTTGCCCTTCAGCCCTTATTTTTGCCATTTCAGAATAACAACACGCGGCTCTTAAATAACAACTCTGGATTATTGATTAATAACTCTGATTTATTCTTTCACATATTCGTATCTCAAAAAAATAGTGTTGTTAATGTAAACTACGATGTTGTTAATAAAGAAAAAGGTGTTATTATTGACCCTGAAACTTAAATTACGAAGTTGTGAAACAAGAAATGAGAGTTGTTATTGTAAAATATGGTGTTGTTAATAACAAGACCGGTGTTGTTATTGTGAAAGTAAAAATATGAAACTGGAGTTGTTAATCAAGAATCCAGAGTTGTTAATTAAGAGCCGCGTTTTGTTATTCTGAAGTGGCGAGAATAAGGACTGAAGGGCAAAATTGTCTTTAAGTGCCCCCATACTGTTCATCCGTACTGACATGGTACTAATCCGGAATTTTGGATTTCAGAGTACTGAATAGGGATTTTCTTATTTCAGAGGTATTTTTCAGGGATTTTCCCTTTTTATAAATTTCAAATTATTGGATCTTTTGGTCCAATTTTAGTTTTCCATTGAAGGTACAACCCAGTTCAAGACTATTCTCTCTTTCTTCATGGTAATTTTTTCTCTCTCCCCGTATGAAGGCTGCCTTAGCCAAAATGAAGGTACCTCAAAAGTCAAATTAGCTAAAACCAAGTCCAAACATGAAAAAAGTATCAAAACACGTTTGGGCTCTTCATCACACGATTTGGGGATCAGATCGCAGGTCCAAACACACGCTAATTCATCTCGTTTCAAGCCAAGATATTCTTAAGATGGGATGAGACACAATAAGTGGATCCTCCAAATTCTACTTTACACAAATTAGAAAAAGAGGATAATATATTAATGCAAATGATTGGAGTAGGCTGTGATGATTGATACTCTAGCCTCTGCCCTTTATATAGTGAAGTCTCAATAACATATTACAAAGCAATATACACCGAACACGTATATAAGAGAGAATCTGTGAAAAGAATTTACAGCTGTAAATGAGCTATACAAGATTTACCCCTATACAAATTTACTAAACATGTATTATCTCTAACATTCCCCCTTAAAATAGAGGGTGTGGGACACAAACAAAGTTTGCTTCTAAAATGAGTGAATTGAGTATGAGAGAGAGCCTTAGTCAAACAATCTGCAACCTGATCAGATGAAGGAATGTATCAAACATCCAGTTGCCCTGATAATACAAGGTCTCTAACAAAATGTATATCAATTTCTATATGTTTGCTTTGAGCATGCTAAACAGGATTTGCTGCTATAGCTTTTGCACTCATTATCACACTAAATAACTAAAGGTGTTTTAAGAAACAAACCTATTTCAAAGATTAATGAACATAACCATTGTATTTCTACTGCTCTATATGCTAAAGCCCTATACTCTGATTCAGAAACTCTTTGTTTCTTAAATGCCCATGAAATTAATGTTCGACCCAAATACAGACAGGTTCCTTCCACAAATTTGCGATCATCCACTTCTGTGGCCCAATCAACATCAATAAATGCTGTCAGTTGAAGTCTCTGAAATGGTTTAATAAGTAAAATAAAGTGAAAAGTACCTTTAAGATACCTAATTATTTGCGTGATCCCTTGAAAATGAATATCATTTGGTTTGGCCATGAATTGATTTAGCTTATTCATAGCGAAAGCAATATCTGGTCTAAAGTGATCAAATATTGCAACGATTTAATAGCACTTCAATATAACAAAGGATCAAATAGAGGTTTCCTATCCTAGGTAGAAAAGTAACAACCTGTGACCATAAGGGTAGACACCGGAGCACAATCATACATATTCAACTTTCTAAGCAAGTCTATAGGATATTTACTTGGGTTAACATATAAGCCAAAGAAGTCTCGACACACCTCTAATATAAGGAAATAGTATAATAGGCCTAAGTTTTTCAAGGAAAACACCTTATTTAATTGTATAATGAAATTTCTAATTAAAATTGGAGCATTACTAGTAACTAAAATATCATCCATATAGATGAGAAGAAATACCAGCCGCTTATAGGTCCAAAGAAAGAATAAAGATATATCACTCCGAGCATTCCAAAATCCCCAACTCATAAGAACCATCTTTAACTGATCAAACGATGCTAATGGTGCTTGTTTGAGGCCATAAATAGCTTTTATAAGCTTGCATACATGAGTAGGATGTAATGATCTGTGAAACCCTTATGCTTGGCGCATAAACATTTCTTCCCAGAGGTATCCATTCAAGAACGCATTATTAACGTCAAGTTGATGGAGCTCCTAATGATAAGTAACCACAATTGTAAAAATTAGTCTTATAGTTGTAGACTATACCACTGGGCTGAATGTCTCCATGTAATTAAAACCAACAGACTGTTGAAATCCCTTCACAATGAACCTCACCTTATGTTTTGAGATGGACCCATCAAGATGAAATTTTGTTTTAAATATACTTTGAATCAATTAGCTTCTAACCACAATAAGGAACAAGCTTCAAGGTCCTGTTACATTAAGGAGCAATAAATTCTAATGCCATGGTAGCCTTCCAATATGGTAAATGAAGAGCTTCTGGAATAGAATTGGGTTTAGCCATAAGAGCAAGTATAGAAGGGTTTTGCTCAGAATGAAGGAAAAAGAAAAGAAAGAAAAAGAAAATAACATGTGGCCAAAATTGTGGCTTCTTGAAGAAAAGTGGTTAAGTTAACCATGTGAGGTTAATTTTATTTGGTTAACTATCTCTTTCCTTCCTCTTCTTCTTTTGACCAAACTGCTCCAATAAAAAGAAAGAAAAAATGTTGACCAATTGTCTATTGGTATATAAGTCCAAGTGGACCAAAGTTTTCTTCAAAAGTGCTTTAAAACTTTGATCAAATTCTCCTTTCTTCCATGTTTGCCCTTTTGGACCTTTTTTTCCCTATATATAGGGAGGGAGTTGATTGCTTTTTCATCTTCATCATTACTCTTGCTTTTCAATAGCAAATCCTAGCCTTTCATTTTGATTTCCAATTCTAACCTTAATATCAAGTGACAATTGCCTCTTTTGCCCTTGAATATGGAAATATTATTTCTTGTGTCATTAGTGTTTTTTATTCTCATTCTTACTTCTTTCTGGACCCCATTTCCCTTTTCCTTTGGATCAGAGTTAGGTTTTATTTCATTTAGGCACATTCTAAAAGAATTGGGTAATTTCTTTCGACTAATCTGCTCTAACTTTCATATTCTATTCCAAGTGCGGTTTCTAAAAGTCATTTTTTTTTTCATTCATTCATGGGACTCTTACTAAAACTAAACTTAGTATTTTACTTTATTCAAGCTTATTATCTAGCCTCTAGTCCTAAAATTCAGGATATTATAGAAGGTGTGTGAGAGGGTGTAATACCCCGAATTTTGAGACTCGAGGTTAGAGAATAAGCCTGAGATTAATGGATTGCTAAGCCCTGGTTTAGCAAGATCCCAAATGATGATTAGGGGTTAATGACTACAAAAGTGGACATGGTTAGTGATTAATGAACCCTTTTAGAGAATATAAAGTGGATTGTAGTCGCTTGTGTTATGAGCAACGCCAAAACCCTGTATTTGAGTTCAATTGTGGATTAACATCCAAATTAACTTAGAATAGAGGAAAGAATTGAATGGGGTATTGTGATGGAAATGGTGTCATGTTGTTTTATTTAATCATTGGAATTGATTTAAATTGGATTGGACACATTGGTTGCAAAACTGGAAATGCTGTCCAGTGTGAATTCTGTCTGGGCAGTCTTTTTGTGTGGACGTTTTTACTAGGCAAATGATGTCCGAAAATTATGAAACTTTCCAGTCTTAAAGATCACATCCCAAGCTTCAAAAAGGACATATAATTTGTGCCATTTCGTTTTGGGAACTGGGAGATATGACTGTCCAAAGTTTGAGGTCGAAAATGGACTCTGTTTTGGGGTAGTGATGAAATTTGTGTAATTCTGGAATTTTGTGGTGATTTTTTATAATGGATCATATTTTGCCAATGAAGAGGACTTAAATACCTTTTATTTAGCTTTGGAATCACCTCATTTCAATTTTTCTAGAATTAGTTATGATTTTACAAAGTTTGGTCAGAAATCTGCCAGAAATCCGAAAATTGAGAATTATGACATCATCATGTTGCATTGATGACATAAGCATGGGATATGTTATTAAATGGTTTTTTCCTTATTCCTCCTCATTTCTGACGCTGAGAACAGCTGAAATAGAGAGAGAGCATATGGGATCTTTAGAGAGAGAAGGAGGAAGAAATCTCGCAAGGTAAGTCAATTTCTCCGATGATCTAGCTCCTAACACATATAACTCCGATCCTAAGCTACTCCTTTATGTTCTTTAAGGTTTGGAAGCTCCTCTTTTGGTGTTTTGAAGTTAGGGTTTTCATTCAAGTCAAGGAAAAGCAATTGGGAGCTTGAGGTAACTTCCAAACTCTTGTATATTGACTATTCTGGCTGCTGTGGGCAATTTAATCGATGAAATTTCGCCGGATTGCCATTGGTTGTAAAAATGGAAAATGGGTTTCCCTAGGGGTTATGCTGCCCAAATTGATACTAAATGGTAGTTGTAACCTAATGCAATAGTCAATAAAGTGGTTAGGAGTAGAAAGGAACGTGTTTACGGAGCCGAAACCGAAAAACCCTGTTTTTCCCTGGAAAACCCATATATTTCGGTCTGGGCTATAAATGGGTCTTAGAGTTGGATTTTCAATTATTTGATGATTCCATTGAGTTCAAGAGCGAAAATTAGGTGGGGTTACAGTTGGGCACTTTTTCGGAAAAGGCCGAGAAAGCATAATTACGGAAACGCCCCTAAAACCCTAAAAGTAGGGCTGCCAAGGGCAATTTCGTAATTTGACATTGAATTTGATAATTCCGAGTCAGGAAATGGATTCCTTGGGCGAAAATATGTCAGAATAGCCCATGTCAAAATTTCAAGAAAAGTACAGCCGAACCGGGTACGGCGGGGCCGGGCCGGGTCCCCAGGGGTATTTTAGTAAATTTTCAATATAGCCTCATATAACCCCCAGAAACACTATGGAAGTGTCTAAATGGTATATTTGACATTGTAGGATCGAATGTAAAGCCCCGAGTTGCTGGCACGCAAATCTAGGAGAAAAGACTGGAGGTAGGGGACTTACCTTACTTGCATGTATTCGATATCTTTACTTGTGTAGTAATGTATGTGATTGCTTTACTTGATTGTGTAGAGCATATTTGAATAAATGAAGCTCTGTTTCTATTTTCGCTGTGGCTATAGTCTTGTTGTATGAAACATTGAGCATGCAGAAATATCATTATGGGGTATGCATCTAGATAAAGCTAACATGTCATACACCTAGCATCTATCATGCATGAATTATGGTATCTGTTTCCTACTGAGATTCTCTCGAATCTCACTCTCCCCTACCAACAATTTAGACAGGGCAAGTGGCTCGTGGAGGGAACGACTAGGACTCCTCCGAGATGAGATTGTGTAATCCCCATTTGAAGAACTGTAATAGGCAATTGTACCCTGTGTATCTTTAGCGAAGGTATATACCCGAGATTACCGGGATGATTAAGTTGTGCACTCTGATATTTATATGAATGTGATTTATCTTCGCGTAGTAATTGTATTCGAAATGTGAATATGAGACCATGTTTATAAATGATTTCAAAAAGTATTCGTGAAAACCCCGTCATGTTATGGGTTAGTAAATGTTATTTGATTATTATTGGTCTCTATTTCATTTTAATCGCGTATTTCGGATATAATTATGGAGGGGGTTACAGAGGGAGGCAGGGATATGAACGAGAAACTTTTTATGAGGTAGCGGGAGGAGGAAGAGGTCATCAGTGAAGAAAAAACTAATGGCATTTAGGAAGATAGAGGTCACCAATGGTGGAAATATAAATAAAGGTTGGTGACGAGGTGAAGGGTGGGTTACTTCATGTGATTACCTATTTCCCTTTAAAGACTTGATGACTTAACCTTTTTTTAGGTCCTATTCACCAATTAATTTCTCAAATAGGGATTTATGCCCAATTTTCCCAAGTTTTTTTATAATATTTTATAATAAAAGCAAAATGTGGGGCATACAGTGAAATTAGTGAGTGTGAACCCTAGTTTCCCTAATAAATTTTAGGCTAAAGTATATATTTGGTCCTTTATGTTTGCTTCATATATCATTTCAATACCTTAAATTTATAAAATGCACTTTTACTCCCTTAATGTTAACACCATTAGTTCAACTTAACGGAAAATATTAACTTAGCAATTTTAAGAGATGACTACACAATTAAGCGCTACCTAAGTATGCCTACATGTTAATTCTTTAATTTAATATGTTTATATTTTAAAATAAAAATAAATCTATAAAAAGAGAAAAGAAAGTGTCTTCTCCTCTTCAACAACGCACAAGCTTCTCCTTACCCAGTGACTCCACTTCTAATTCATCTCTTCATAATTCATTATTTAGATTAGTTTTATGTGGATTCTTCATAATGGCAGGGTTGCATCTCTAGATTATTTGAGTCATTAGGAGTTTATTCAATATGGAGGACTCCAATTATCTAAAGCTCATTTTTGCATATTCAGGATTATGCCTTCGGGATTTGACTCCTAATGATATTAGGATGTTGTCTTCTTTTTTCTTTTAGTTTGCCCATATTGTTCACCTAGGATTTTATTCAAGGTTATGGGATGGTTTGTAATTTTACTTTATATGTGATTTTATGTTTTAGGTTTACTAGCAATAAAGAAGAAATTAGATGATTTCCGTAAGGATGAATGCAACCAATAGTATATAAAAAAAAGGAAAAACAACAGACTTACAAGATCGACATTCAAGGATTGGTTATTTTTGTTGATGAGATGTTGAAGAAGTAAGGATGAGTTAGGGATGGAGGGTTTGAAGCCCCAAGGATGAGTTAGGGATAGTGGGATCATTAATGAGAAATAGTAAACCAGTCCGTAAAGATTAAATATTTTTTCAATTTGCAGGATTTAAAAAAATTAATTTATTAAAATACTAACATATAAGCATGCCTAGTCAGTACTTAATTGCATAGTCATCGCTTAAAATTGCTGAGTCAGTATTTTCCATTAAGCCAGACTAACGGTGTCAAGGTTAAGGGACCAAAAGTGTAATTTATAGACTTAAGGGACTAAAATGAATTATGAAGCAAACATAAAGGACCAAACGTATACCTTAACCAAAATTTTCACAATTAAATATAAAGTTGATTGATTTGCAAGTTGCTTGATTCCAGTCTTGATGGCTTAGCTACGTACAAAGTTGCAATTAGTGATGACAACTATTATAGTCTCCATTAAACTCAAACATAGCTAATACGACCCCTATCTTTTATATACCCATTTCTTCATGAACAAGCCACCTATTAATAATACAACTAATGGGTAATATGTTCCATAGAATCTGCCCTCGTCCACTATCTATTCAATTTTCCCTTTTGTATCATTTAGAATTTAGAATCGCATTGTGCATATTAAATTAAAACATGTTATTTAAATTTTAGTTTATGAGAGTATAATATATCTTAAAATAATAAACTATCTAGTATACTTTTAAAATGCCTAGGGTAGCTATTGCACTTTGGGTTCAAGTTCGCTCTTGATGGGCCGAACCATTTAATTAGAAAATAAGTAGCCTTATCAAAAAAGAAACAAATCAGTATCAGTTATGGATTTGTTAATTGAGAAACAAGTTACTGTATATTTGTAAATTAATCAAGAATTAATTTCTTGATGTTTCTTAGAGAGCAAGTACAAGTACACATAACTTCATAATTAATGATCTCATTAGAACTTTATAAATAGAATATACCTCCCTCAGTTGAACCACTCCCCTCCCACTAAGCTATAAGGCATTATCTTTTCTCCTATTATCTTTCTTGTTCTGATGTGATTTGTTGTGACAATCCTATTTAGACTCTTGTAGTCCAATAATTGTGTGAGCATTATTTGCTCGAGTTCTAGAGCATTAGAGCTTTAACCCATATCCAAATATAGATCTACCCCAATATACAAGTTTCTTCTCTCTCCTTATTTTTCCTTGAGTAACAAATTTTAAAATAGGGAAAAGGACAGAAAAATATCATACGAATTACCAAATCCCAAAAAAGTCTTGTAAACATATAAAAGGACATATAGGTGAAAGGGTAGGAATCGGGGTTTTTTAAGTTTAAGTCTTTTTACAAAATTGCCCCCCATATAACATAAACCACACCTTCTCTCCTCCAAAAACAACCTCCCTCTCTCTTTCTAGTCAACTATGGATGGACACCCTTCTCACTCTATCTGGTTCAGACACTCCATTGAAGATGGTGAGAAGATGAATAGTGGTATGGGTGCTCAAAGAGGAAGATGATGATGATGATAGTCCCAAAATGCTTCGTCCATAACTTTGATTTCTTCATCTTTTTTGTCTGCCCTTTGCTCTCCCTCTCTAAATGCAAGATTCAGTCCTCCTTTGCTTGAATATAAGGGTATGGCTTAGGATTGCATTTTTATGGTGGATTACATGACCTAACCAAGAAAGGAATATGAAATTGGAAACAAGAATTAAAAGAGTGAAGTAATAAGTCATCGTGAAGTTGAGATTGTTGGTGGAAGGAACAACAATAAAGTTGAATTAATGAACCAAGACAATTGCTTGGTTTCTAAATAACTGCATCTTCATGATTTCAAAAGTTCCAAATATTCACTTTATGTTTATTGTAGTTGTTGTCATACAGAATCTGATTTTTTGTAAATGACAATACTGTACTTGTCACTACCATTACTACTTTTGTTAATTGTGACAATTTATTGTAAGTGATGTATATGGGAATGACATGTTCTCTAGGATAGATGACTTGTATGCATTAGGTGCATGTAGAATCAGTAATGTTAACAAGACATTGGCCATTTACATGATAGTTGTTGTCATGAACATTTCTGGTTTTTTGTCAATACCATCACTGCACCTATCATTAATATTACTAAACTTATCAATACCATTAACAAAATTAGTCAACGCATTTGCTTATTTTTGTCAATACTTAATTGTTTGGTCAAAACCATTACAATATTTTTCAAAATCATTACTCAATTAGTCATAACCCAAAACTCTTAGCCAATTCTTTCACACATTTTGTCAAAACCATTACTGTTTAAGTCAATCTCATTACTCAATTGATTGTAGCACACAACTCTTGGCCAATCATTTCACATATTTTGTCAATACTTGTTCATTTTGTTAAAACCATTATCCATTTAGTCATTCTAATTACTCAATTTGTCATAGTCCACACTTTTTGCCAACCACTTTAACATATTTGGACGTCATGTAGTATTTGTCCTTCTCATTGAAAATTTTGTCAAGACCATTATTCATTTAGTCATTCCCATTACTCAATTTGTCATGGTCAACACCTTTTGCCAACTACTTTAACACACCTTTTGCCAACCACTTTAACACATTTGGACATCATGTAGTATTTGTCATTCCCATTGAAAATTTTGTCAAAACCATTATTCATTAGTCATTCCTATTACTCAATTTGTCATAGTCTACACCTTTTGCAACCACTTTAACACATTGGATGTCATGCAGTATTTGTCATTCAAATTGAAAATTTTGTCAAAGCTATTATTCATCTTACCACTACAGACAGGGCTTTTAACGTCCCTATCTTGGCACTTTTAATGTCCAAAAATAAGGAGATGTCTATGTGCGAGGCGTAGTATATTTTAGAAAAGACGTCCCAAAAAAATGGGACGTCTAAAGTGGGACTTTAGACGTTCCTATTCAAAATAGGGATGTCTAAAGTCCTCACTTTAGATGTCCCTATTGAGAATTGGGACGTCTAAAGTCCTCCACAACAGGACTTTAAATGTCCCAAATCTCAATAGGGATGTCTAAAGTTAGAACTTTAGACATCCCTATTCTAAATAGGGATGTCTAAAGTCCTCTATAGGGGGACTTTAGATGTCCCAATTCTCAATTTAGGACGTCTAAAGTCCCTCTGCAAGGGGACTTTAGACGTCCCTTTTCTCAATTTGAGACATTAAAAGGTTTTATTGTACATATATATATTAAAGATTGCAGTGCTGGATGTCCTTACCATTTTCTAACGGACATTATGGTTTATGAATCTAGCTTCTATTTTGTTTTTGCAGTTTGAATTTGTTGAGTAATGAAGAATATAAATAATGTCTCAATCTGATCAAATTAATGTCTTCATGTAGGTAGACATCTTCACTATCAAAAATATGAAAATTAGAAAATAAGCTTTGATGAAATGAATCAAGTAAATGAATTAATTAGTATTTCAATTACAACACCAAAAATATTATCATTTGAGAATGAAGAAGCGATTACCTATTCAAAATCGCTAATAATTTCACTTTGAATGATGTTATACATATAAAGTATAACATAATATCGCATTCAGTATTGCCAGGTTGTCGAGGGCACTTTAAATCAAAGCCAATTGAATGTTAAAATCAATAAAGGTATATCTAAAATGACCATCAATGAAAGAATTAGAATCAAAACTACTTACTTTTGGAAAATACCACTTTGGGTATCTAACAACTTTACCCTCGCGTGACGCACCTAGGACTCTATATGTTTGAGTCGCACTATCATGAAAATCAAAATCAACAGAAATTAGAACTATTCATTTTTTTAAGAGTCAATAAAATACAAATAAAATAACTTACGTGTCGAAGATGGATTTTGTATCTTTGTCTGGCCTTTTACATAAGGAATCAAACCAATAGACTACGTTGGAGCGAGGACATATAACACACAAACTCCAGTGGTATATTATGTTTCTTAATAATCAATTATATGTTTATTAATGATCAATATCTTTATCTTAATATATTTATCTTATTAATCTCTTTATCTTAAAATAAGATTTCTCCACTACACTAATAATAATCATACTACTAATATTTAAGGAAACTACATTAATAATCATACTAATCTAATCTAAAAAAATAAATAAAACCAACCATATTAAAGAAACAAAAATTACTATGTTTAATTGTTGTTCATTTCATCAAAATCAATCAATAGCTCCATTTATTTATAATAATATACATACATATTTTCCCTCTCAATTTCCAAGCTCCAAACATATCAAACAAACAATATATTGCATAACTACTAGCTAACAATGATTCTATGATTCTGACAAAAAAAATCAATCAAAATGGAAAATCACTCTTATAACTAGAATCATATAAAATAATTTCACATTACTAGTTTAAATTTAATTCTTCAAGTAAATTTATATTTAAAAAAAATAACCTGATGAAGGGGGTAGCCTATGTCAACGATAATGGAAGGAAGGAGGTGGAGGAGAAAAAACCAAGACACTGTGGAGGACGGGGTGGTGTGTGCGTCAATGGAAGGAGGTGGAGGAAAAGGCAAGAAGGTGTGGAGGAGGGGTGTAGGTTGTCAGGCCTATAATGGAAGAAGGGAGGAGGAAGAATAAATGGAAGGAGATGGTATGTGCGTCAATGGAAGAAGGTAGAGGAAAAAGCAAGAAGGTATGGAGGAGAAAGCAAGAAGGTGTGGGTTATCGGGCCTACAATGGAAGAAGGGAGGAGGAAGAGTAAAGTTGAAGAAGAAAACAGGAATGGAGGAGGAAGAGTAAAGAAGCAGATCGCGTGACGGTCTTAATGAAGGAAGGAGGGAGTTGGTGTTGGTCAAAAGAAAAGAGTAAAAGAGGAGGGTGAGAGGCCGAATGTTAGACAAGTGTCTGACATGCTTGTATATGTAGGGGATGCCCAAATGGTATTTAGGATGCCTAAAGGTGGGTTTAGGCATCCTAAAATCCATTTGGGATGCTTAAAGGGATTTGGGACGCCTAAAGCAAGACTTTTGGGCATCCTAAATCCATTTGGGACACCTAAAGTAATACTTTAGGCGTCCCAAATAATTTTTGGGTCGCCTAAAGTAATACTTTAGGCGTCCCAAATAATTTTTGGGTCGCCTAAAGTAATACTTTAGGCGTCCCAAATAATTTTTGGGTCGCCTTAAGTAAGTGAAATTTTTTTAGTTTAAGATTTTTGGCACCTGCGGGAATCTTTAGGCTTCCCAATTTAAATTTAGGAAGTCTAAACTCTACTTTAAGCATCCTAATTCCAATTTGGGATGACAAATATTCCTATTTTCCATATTATTTATGAAAATGCCATTGCCTCTATCTTTTAACATCCCTTTTTAAAAAAGGGATGTCTATAAGGGTAGTAGTATCTGAAACCTGTAGTAGTGTTTAATCATTCCCATTACTCAATTTGTTACAGCCTATTAGAACCGGTTATCACCCAAGAGGGGGGTGAATTGGGTGTATAATAAAAACTTAAGAACTTTGGAAATCTTTTCGCATCTTAACGAAAGTGGTAAGTATGAAGGTTTATAAATCAACAGTTAGTCGCATTCTCTAAACCCTTTTGCTTGTTGAATGCATCCCCAACTTGGTGTATCTATGTAAAGATCATATCATATTAAGTGGAATAAGTATATGAAAAAAGATACTTACTCATACTACTAAATATTTTAATGTCATAGTATATATGGAAATGATAAGCTATTTAGTTGTGACAGTATAGGTATTAAGTTGCAACAAATGGGTAGAAAATGTTGTTTAAAATTATGTTGTGTTGTTGTCACGGGGGGCATATGAACTTGTACAAACATGAGAAGGTTGGCCAATGACCTTATGAAAATAACTCTTTTTATTGTGAAAACATATATAAGGCCTTGTGAACAAGGCCTTGAGCTGTTGCAAATATGGCATGAGGAATTTTAGGCACATTGAGTCATTACTGGGTTCAGCTGATAGTAAGACTTTGTCACACTGTGAAAAAATTTAACCACATAGAGGACGTTGTTAATATGACTTATGATGTTGTAAATAAAGCATTACATGTTGGAAAAAATGACAGTAGTGGCAGCAAAGTTGTGTATGTTATTTCTTCTTGCACAAGTTATTGCCTTGGTACAATAGCAAAAAATAGTTATAAACATAACTTAATGAGATGTAAAATTAACTATACATGTTGTAAACGTAACTGAAGCTGTTGTAAACACGACACAAGTAGTTAACCGTTCCCATGTGTTCAAGTAACTTTAAATGTGGCCTGGTGGTAGAGGAAGTTGTTAATATGACTTATGATATCGTAAATAAAGCAATACATGTTGTAAAATATGATGTTGCATGTTATTTCTTCTTACACAAGTTATTGCCCTGGTGCACCAGCAGAAAATAGTTGTAAACATAACTTAATGAGTTGTAAAATTAACTATACATGTTGTAAACACAAATGAAGCTATTGTAAACAAGACACAAAGTGGTTAACCCTTCTTATGTGTTCAATTAGCTTTAAATGTAGCTAAGTGGTAGAGGAAGTTGTTAATATGACTTATGATGTTGTAAATAAAGCAATACATGTTGTAAAAAATGATTTTGCATGTTATTGCTTCTTACACAAGTTATTGCCCTGGTGCACCAGCAGAAAATAGTTGTAAACATAACTTAATGAGTTGTAAAATTAACTATACATATTGTAAACGTAATTGAAGCTATTGTAAATATGACACAAAGTGGTTAACCCTTCCCTTATGTTCAATTAGCTTTAAATGTGTCCAGGTGGTAGAGGAAGTTGTTAATATGACTTATGATATTGTAAATAAAGCATTACATGTTGTAAAAAATGATGTTGTATGTTATTGCTTCTTGCACAAGTTATTGCCCCGGTGCAACAGGTGAAAATAGTTGTAAACATAACTTAATGAGTTGTAAAATTAACTATACATGTTGGAAATGTAACTGAAAACGTTGTAAACCAATTTATGTTGTTAAATTCACTCATCCAAAGCTATTTGAGATTTTGAGAGTTGGTGGAGCAATCACATATCCAATAACCTTGGTGTCTGTCGATTGACATGCAGACGAAGTGGTTACATGTTGTTAAAATAACTCGTGTTGTAAACTAAGCTTTATCAGTTGTAAACAATGCCATCCGTATAGGTATACTTGCTACAGACCAAGATCTTTTCATGGTGCAATGACAGAAATAAGTTGTAAAATTAATTGAATAAGTTGACAAATTAGCTTAAGAAGTTGTAAAAT
Organism: Inga leiocalycina; assembly: GCA_963242795.1. NCBI lineage: Eukaryota > Viridiplantae > Streptophyta > Magnoliopsida > Fabales > Fabaceae > Inga > Inga leiocalycina. The sequence continues at coordinate 30,193,720 of OY725328.1, forward strand.
CAGTGTTCGATGTGGTCACTGTTCATAAGAACACAGTTGTTAAAATGACATCCAATGTTGTGAAAACATGCATATCTACTTGTAAACCAGAAAAAAAAGGGTATGGTGACCTTGGTGTGTAAAAACGTTGTTTTCTTCACCTGTGAAACAACTTCAATAAATAAACATGTTGTAAACATACGCATAACATGTTGTTAAAGTTCGGACTTCGTAAACTTGAAAGTAAATCATTCCATACAAACATGTTGTCAAAATAACTGATTATGTTGCCAAAATAACTCATGATGTTGTTAAAAATCTCTGTACATGAGTACTACATTAGTGCCTTGTGCTGCAATAAGTCATTCCTACAAAATATCAACACAAGTACATTACAACTAGCCATAACCACAAAATAAAATCTCAAATGCTACATGTCTTTCCTCCTCTTCATTAGTTGATTTCCAGTTATAAGGGACAGAACCTTTTATGCGTGTTTGTTCTGCTCATGTGTCACTAGCCACCATAAACATTCCACCTTTTGCTATCGAATCTGATCATTAACAAGCTTAAGCATGGTATACTCCTCTTTGTCATGTATAGAGCTATCCCAACTATGTAACCATGATAGAACATGAACACCATATGAATCACTACAAAACAAAGTGGCATATATATAGTTCCAATATTATAACAATCGAATCATTCAACAAACCTAAATTTAAAAGAGTTGGAGGAAAAAACACTACTAATGTATCATCCTGGACATGCACTTTTACCCAGTTCACTTCCTTTGATATTTCTTCTCCTTTATCTTATACTTCTGATTTAACTCAACGAAGTACGTTAACGATGCAATCTCTCTACATGTTGTAAAAAAATGTGTCATGTCAAAATACAAAAATGACAACTACACACAAACTATTTAAGAAAGTAGTACTTATACACTGCAATGCCAGCCATTCTTTTGCTCAAAAATCTTCTTTTTGCTTTTTGCTCAATCTCTTAGGGTTTTTTGGAGGGTTAGCCTCTGAACGTGTATCTTCTACTAGCTTTTGTGCCCTTGCATATGTGAAGTGGTCAACCAATGAGTCCAGCGCATAGAACTGCATTGTCTTTGTCTCCAAAACGTAATAAAACCAATGATTGAGGTGCAGTGTAAGAGCAAAAATGAAGTCACAATCCCTAATATTGTATGCAATATGTTCAGGGAAGATCTCCATTGCATGCGATTCCAATGACTAGATCTTCGGATCCGCGGACATTTGTTGCATCAATTTTGCAAAAAATATGTGTGTAGTCACCTGGCTACTCTTGTGTACTTGATCCCTTACCAACGTCCTGGCAACCATGGACATAAACTATGCACCATTACAAAAATATAAGAAATTCACATACTTCAATTAATAAAGTATGAGTTTATTGTACAAATAACTTGCCTTATTACTAATCCACCCCCTTAGATGAAGACAATATAGTTTATCACAGGTCAAGAAATAATCATACATATCCACAAACTCCCTAATAGAGAAACAAGCGTACAAAGTTAGTTTTCATGATTCAAATCAATGGAGATTGAAGAAGTGTAATTACTTACTCCTTCTCCTCCTTTTCTGAATTAGATCTTGTAATGCATATTTGATATAAACTTTCCTTATCCTTGTCATCTTTACTTCTCTTCTTACCCATTGTTGACAACCTAGGGAGAGGCAATAACAGGTTTCTTAACCCTTGTAGATTTCCTCAATTGTAATTCTTCCTTCCCTTTTGATTCCACTTCCTCTTTATCCCCTATAGCAGCTGCACCTTCTTATTCTTCCTCTGACCCTTCGTCTTTATTTATAAACTGCACTTCATTGTCTTCTCCTTCTTGTGTCACCCCCTCATCTTCACTTGGTAATACAGGTTCTTCATCTTCAATTTCTGATGAAGATTTTACGTCTTCCGCCATTTCCTCCCCTTCATCGATGTTTCTACTGCCCAACAGCCTCGCCTGAAGGGAAATGAGTTCCTCTTGCACCATTGAAACCACCCTTGACATCAGTCTTTCATATGTTCTCTTGATTTCCTACAAATTAGGAAGCACAAAAAATTAATTGAATACTTTGGACAGAATGTACGGCTGACTTCAAATTTCACATCTTACCGGGTGTGTTCACATAGTTTATTGATGCAATTTAGAAGAAGGAGGTCCAATTATATTACCCACATAATGTAGCAACCCTTGGTTGTTTTCCTTCTTTATTTGCACTCTACTCTTGACATTGTTGTCATTCCAAAACACAATCATATTGTCACTTGTAGAAGCATGTAATTGGCCTAGGGGAAAAGGTTTCAAGCAAAACACCTGTATAGAAATTATATAACAACTTACCAGTAGCAAATTTCAACATCTAATGCAGCAATTTACAACTAATTAAATAAAGTCAACAAAGGTTACATACATAAAACTTGCACTTACCATCAGAAAATATATACATCTGCCTACATTGATTCTGCTTGCATCTTTCCCTTTCATGACTTTTTTCTTGTATTGTGCAAGTAAATTAGATAGTTCATTTAACACAAAGGTTGACCAATCATAGTTTCTAAAAGCTCCTTTTATTGCCGCCATCACCTTCAACACTTTATCACTCACTTTAGTACCTGCTCTAGGACATGAGAGTTCCCAACACATATATAACAAACAGGAATTCAAATTATGGATCCTCCTCTCTCTCAACTAGCCATTCTCCGATCATCTTGTAAGGCACTGTCCCGTACAGCATGTTCAATTGTTCAAAACCTTCTTCTTTGTATTGACATTTTCCCCAATGTCCCCCCTCAAACGATAAGCCCATCATTTGTTGTACATCTTCCTGACGAATGTTGAGTGACCTCCCTCCAATCTAAACATTGTTAGTTGGAGGGTCAAATATAGACATAAACTGACTACATAAATCTCAGGGGATTTGTGAACAGTATATGTTTATTAACTTGTCAAATCCAACTTTCTTTAGCCGCTCCATCCTATCTTCTCTATTCTTCACACTTTTACACACTTTCATAAACTAATTAGGAGCACGGCGAGTCAAGAATGGAACCACATATTTTGTCCCTTTTGCCTCACTTCTTAAATTGTTCGCCCTCACCTTATATACCTCCTTCTCCTCATCTTTCAGTGAGTCCCAAGCTTCTTTCATTGGCTGAGTCTCCTCTTTTAAACGCTTGCACTCCTTGTTCTTATTCTTCTTGTTCTTAAAATAGTCTTGTGTGAGCAATATATACCCAGACACTTTTGGCAGCCTCTCTCCCTCTCCATCTTTCCTTTTTTTATTCTTCGGCATTTTCTGCTTAACCTTAAACATAATTACTACTTTAATCATCGACCACCAAAAACATAAGACATTAACCAATCATTTGTATCTAACGAATGAGTATTTTATGAAGTTAATTGCAATTCCATATCAACAATGCAGAGAACAGAGTCATCTACACAATTTATCAATTACACATTCATATATATATCAACAATGAAGCATAAGGGTTTACTTCACAGCCTTCAAAAGAAAGGCCATGAAGAAAACTTTCTTCTGGAACTCATCACACACAACATACATTTTTTCATATCAATAATTGCTAACTATCCTAAAGTGAAAAGTACCAATTCATACATTGATCTACGTTGAACCTAACGCCAAATTAACTTCCTATATTAACAATTCTTCTGCTGGAACCACTAAAAAATAGTAATAACTAACAGAAACAGTGGCATTAATAGAACATCGATTATCAACTTTAACATACTTCCAAATGCAGCAATTCTAGAGGAGCTCATTATCAGCCTCATACCCATTGATTCATACCTGAAACCCAATGCTAGAGGAGCACATTAATAGTAAACCACATTATAAAAGAGTCATTGGCCTTCAATATTATTCATAAACAAACGTCTATACCCCCCGAAACAACAACCCTGATTCGGCCATCACAGAGCAGCGACACTAGGGTAAGAAAAAATTGGAATCTGAAAACCATCTTCTTTAACTAATGTATTTCCCCAACTCAATTCCAACATTCAATCTTTTGCCCCAATCCCAAACTAGTAGCAACCCAAGAGATTAAAGGTGGCATTTAAAAAAAAAAGACATTCAAGGTGGACAGGGTAGGGGTGAGCAAATCTTAACCGAAAACGAACATAATTCGATTTTTCGGTTTCGATTTTTTTGGTTTTTAGTTTTTTTTCAGTTTGGGAAATAGGTAATTTTCGTTTTTCAGTTTTTGATACAGTTTTTATGAAATTCATTCGGTTAAAATCGAATAACCGAAGTGTAGCTAAAACGATGTCGTTTTATTTATTTTATTTTATTTTTTGCTTTCAGTTTGTATAAATGGACACAAACCTAAGCCCAAGGCCTAACCTCACACCCAACCTTAAGCCCAAGCCCATTCAATTTCGCCCTTACTTTCTCAGAGCCTAATGGTTCCCTAAACACTAAGAGATAAAGACTCTCATCTCATATCTGAATCTCGACTCTCGTCTCTCACTCTCAAAGCCTCAACTTTCAGAAAACCCTAGCTATGAGCTCTCCCATCCCTAGCCTCAGATCAGAGCATGAGTGTTCCGATTCTCACACTATACTTCACCTTCTCTGCCTCAGAATGCCAATCAGCCATCTCATCGTCAATCTGGCCGTCTCTGCCTCCTCAGTCCTCACTCTCACTTTGGCATCTCGATTAAGTGTCTCACTTCAGTTCTACCGTCTCAGCCTAGATCTGCCGTCTCAGCCTCCTCTCTCACTTGGGTGAGTTGATTTATACTCTCACTCGGTCTCACTCTCACACACTCACTCCGTCACTCGATCTCACACTCTCACTCCGAAACTTGTATTTTAGCTTTCTGTTTGCTTGCTTGTTTCTGTTTGCTTGCTTGCTTAGTCTCACACTCTCACTCGTTTACTGGATCTCACACTCTCATGCCCTCACTTGTATTTTAGCTTTCTGTTTGCTTGCTTGCTTGATTGTAGAGTCTCCAAAATTGAAGTTGTTATTTTTATGGGTTAAAGTAAGTCTATTTAGACATATTTCTTTTTTGATCTGTTAGGCTTTGGCATTCTGGAAAATGTAAATTTTGTGGCATGGTAATAAAAAAGACAAGTCTGATGATTTGATGTTTCCATTCACTGAAATCTTCCTTGACAAAAGAGGTTTATTGTCATTATGGAGAATGTCCAGCTTTCTGCAATTTCCTCAAGTGCTCATGGAGATTCCAAAGGAGTTATAGTTGGTTAGTTGTTATTGGCTTGTATCAAAATGTTCTGTGATGATAATTTTTATTAGGACAATTATTTAAAGGATGCTGAATAATAAAATCCTCAAAAATACATTTAATATTGCAGTCCTTAGTGCTGTCTATGCTGCTCTTTAGTGTGTTTGGCTTAGGCCAAGGCTCATATCTATGAGAGTTATTCTCACTATGTGATACTGAACATGATTATTTTTATGGTTGGTCTTTCACGTTTAGGCTATGGACCATAGTCACTATGGCAGGTTCTATCTGACAAACAGTCAAATATGCTAAAGTATTGGATAGCTTATCTTATCATATTGATGACTTTGATCTATGATTTTTTGTGCCTTTACTTTCGTGGATATAGATCCTCCTCTGTTGTGGCAATCTTTTATTATTCCTTGGGTTATTGTAATATCTCTTCTGTATGAAAGTGAATAGACAGATGAAGTATAATAAAAACTTATAAAAAAAAGTAAAAATAGTTTGGTTATTTGTCACAAAAGGGTTCTCACAACTGTCGTAGTCTGTAAAGTGCTTTCTTCATCTTTTTTTGGGAATTTTCTCTTTTACAACTATCATGTTTGTGAGTTATTTTTAGGTCCATATATGAAAATTTCTTACTAAAAATTTTTAGTAACCAATATTTTAAAATCAGAAAAAGTAGATATATGTGGAAGCTTCTTTTTTTACATTAGGTAATCACAAAAGGATTCATGTCTCTGAATGATCGATTTATTCCTCATACTTACAATGAAAGAAATTGCCATATTACTATATTATTGTACACCACATCACATGCTTATATATTGTCCTTTCCTTCCTTTTCCTTCGTTTGTTTTCATGTTCTTGTGATAATGGTATAATAGTATAATAGCACATATATCAGTTGATGCAGTCACTTTTTGGAGGTAAGTTCTATGATTTTGTGTTAGGATTAATGTGGTTTTGTGATTTTGTCAAAGAAGGGTGTCTTTTACAGGTTTTTGTGAATCTGTGATGCTATTATTATGATTTTGTGATGTATTGTTTCAGTTTTTTGTGAATCATTTGTTCTGTTCCTAATTGAATGGGATGCCTTTTGTAGGTGAAATTATGGCTAAACAAACTACTACTCAAGCAACTGCTGAGCATTGTGCAAATCAGAACACTGAGCCTTCACTAGTTGTCACTGGAAAAAGGAAAGCTATGAAGGAAAGATCAAAAGTGTGGGACCACTTCACAAAATTTATGAATGATGCTGGTGAGATAAGAGGTAAGTGTAACTACTGTGGAAAGGATCTTGCTTGTGATCCAAAATCTAATGGGACCACTGCACTAAATAATCATTTTATGAATGTTTGTAAGCAAAGCCCCCCTCCTGATGAACTTAAACAATCTCATTTAAAGTTTAATGCTGAAGATGATAAATTAGGTCTTGTGAATTGGAAATTTAACTAAGATAGTATTAGGAAAGGCTTGGCTTCTATGCTAATCATTGATGAATTGCCTTTTAAGTTTGTTGAGGGGGTTGGGTTTAGGAATTTCATGTTGTCTGCCTAGCCTAGATTTAAAATTCCATCCAGATGGACAATAGGCCATGACTGTTTCAGCATGTATATTGATGAAAAAATGAGATTTAAAGATTATTTACACCATAAAAAGCAAAGGGTCTGTCTTACTACTGACACTTGGACATCAATTCAAAGAATTAATTACATGTGTATTACTGATCACTTTATAGATGACACATGGTCAATGAAAAAAAGAGTTTTGAATTTCATTCCTATAGCTAGTCATAAGGGGAGGGACATTGGAATTGAAATGGTGAAGTTTTGCTTGAGTGGGGTATTGAAAGGGTGCTTACAATCACTGTAGACAATGCTGGCTCTAATGATGTATCAATTGAATATTTAGGAGGAAAAATTGTTAGGTGGGGGCAGTCAGTTATGAAATGTCAGTTTTTACATATGAGATGTGTGGCACACATAATCAATTTGATTGTTAATGATGGGTTGAAAGAGGTAGGTCAGTCAGTTAAGAAAGTTAGAGAGGTTGTTCGTTTCATTAGACAGTCACCACTAAGAATAAGAAAGTTTAAAGAGAGTTGTGTTGATGAGAAAATTCAAACCAAGCAAATGTTATTCTTAGATGTTCCTACAAGGTGGAATTCTACCTATTTGATGTTAGAGACTGCTCAAAAATTTGAGGTAGCTTTTAAGAGGTATGAGGACAAAGATCCATACTTTAGGTTTGATCTTGAAGAGGGGGTGCCTGAACAGGAAGATTGGAAGAATGTTAGGAGGATGACTATGGTATTAAGTCATTTTTATGATCTAACTATGCGAATTTCTGGTTCTTTATATGTTACATCTAATAATTTCTTTCAAGAAATTTACATGGTTTATCGTTTCTTGGATGAGTGGACTAAAAGTGATATGATTGAGTTAGCTAATGTTGCAAGTAGAATGAAAGAGAAATATGACAAGTATTGGAGAGATCCTATGAGGATCAATAAACTTCTTTATATTGCCACTATTCTTGACCCCTGATATAAGCTAGATTGGGTGTAATTTGCTCTATGTAAAATTCATACACGTGCTGTTGGTGAAAATTTGGGGGTGCTTATTAAAGAAGTCTTGATCTCTTTATATGATTAGTACAAGCAAGTTCTGTCTCCATCAGCACAGCCTGAAAGAGGAGCATCAAATGACACACAAGAAGGTCTTTTTGATGATGATGACCCTAGTAAAAAAGTTAGGAAATTGCTTGATATTGAGGAGTAATTATTCATGGACGAATATCTTGGTGGAAGGACTTGTAGAACAGAAGTGGATAGATATTTAAATGAAGAAATTGAGCCCAAAAAAGATCATTTTGATATTTCAAGTTGGTGGAAGGTGAATAGTCCTAGATTCCTTATTCTTTCTCAAATAGCAAGATATATGTTGGCTATCCCAATTTCTACTGTTGCTTCTGAGTCTACCTTTAGCACTGGAGGAAGAGTTCTAGATTCATTTAGGAGCTCTTTAACTCCTAAAGCTGTGCAGTCCATAATTTGTGCTCAAGATTGGCTTAGGCACTCACTTAACTATATTGAAGAAGTAGGAGATGATGATTTTTAGCAAATAGAACTTGGTAATATCTTTTACATCTATTTTCTGTCTTTATAAAAATAATATATTTATTATGATATTTCATGGGAAGTCTAATTTTGTGTTTTTATTACTAGATTTTCAAAAGATTACATTGGAGGCAACTGTTGATATATAGTAGATACAATGTTAATATGTTTGTAAGTCATTCATCATTATCTTTGTATTAGTGTAATATTTTATTTCCTTTTTTATTTGATTTATGCTCTAGTTTATGTTGGCTGTGTATACACAATGATCAATGGATATTTAATTGCAGGATGCTATCAATATCTTTCTTTTGGATCATTTTATGCTGGCTGTATGATGGACTGATGGTTAATGGATGAGTTGCTGGCTTACTGCAGTTGTTTTTGGGTGTTGTGACTACACATGGCAAACTTTTGTGTTTCATTTGATGCTCCAGTTTATGTAAATTGGAAACATTATTGTCAATTTGCCTTGTTTTATTAGACGTCAAATGAGCTGTGGTAGCTAGTAAACTTGTGGAGTTATGGTGCCATTTTTTATATGATAATTATTGGCCAACTTTTCTATCAAACTTGCCCTTTTGATTGATATTTGTTGTTTATTGGCCAACTTCTAATGCCAGCCAACATTACTGTCGAACTCATACTATGACAGCTTACAATAGGAATTATTATGAATTGTAATTACATCCTTTCCTTTTCAGATGTTTGATTTTTACAATTTGTTTCTTTTTTTTATTACAATACAGTTTGTTTCTTATATGTTAAAAATATAGCTATTTTGTGGTGGTAAAAAGGCCCCAAAATATGGACAGGTTTGAACCAAAAAAGGCCTTTATTTTTAGTTTTTTCGTATAGGACATGGTTAAACAAAAAAGGCCCAAAATATGGCCCAAACACAAAAAAAACGGAAACACCAAACCGAAATATATCAGTTTTTCGGTTTTCGTTTTTTTTTGGCATTTCGGTTCGGTTATTAAAAAGATGTGTTTTTGATTTTTTGGTTTTTCGGTTTTAACCAAATACCGAACCGAAAAACCATTTGCACACCCCTAAGCCAAGGACTAACCATGCAGATGACTAACTGTGTGGCTTTGGAGGAGCAATGGAGGGACGCTTGGTGTTGAGAGGAGCAACATAGTCTAGAGATTCAGAGGAACACTAGATTCTTTGCTATTGGACTACTGGACGACACTTGTGCTATGGTGGAATGGCAGATGCTTGGCCAGTGGATCACGATGGATGCTTGGGCACCGGAGAAGCCACCGACGGTGAATTGAACAGCAGTGATGAGCTAGACAGAAGCAGAGATGCACTGACAAAGAAGCAGAGTGTGTGAATGGCGATAGAATTTTAAAAGCCCTAGATCCATTTTGTTTCAAAAACTCACACTCAAAAGTTTAAATTCCTTGGGGGTAATTACGTAAATGGACATTAGGAATTTTTGTCAAAAAAGTCCCTAGGGACTTTTTTGACCATTGACTTTCTAAAAGGACTTTTGTGGTATTTTTTTGTTGCTTGGGACCTAGGCGTCCTTTTCCCAAGAAAATACTGGGACTCCCTCACCTATCATTAGATATTCGAACATAAACAAAAGAAAGAGAGAAGAAAGGAAGAGGGCTAGTAGAGAGGAAGAGTGAGCAAGAGACTTGCCGAAAAAATGAAGAGGAAGGTGGCCGAAAGCCATATACAAACTTCGATTTAGGTTTAAGTGAGTCTCTTCTACCCTTTCTCATCTTCATTTTGATTGATTTGTGGTGTTTTTTAGAACTTATGGGTTGCTGAAGTTGAGTGTTGCTTGAAAAACATTTCTGTAAGCTTGAGAGTTAGAGTTGTGGCTTTGCATGTCAACTTTGGGATGAATTTTGGGGTCCTTTGGTTCTATAAAGTGGTCATTGAAATAGAGCATATGCCTAGGAGGGAATAGAGTCAATATTTCTGGGGTTTTGAGTCTAAAATTGAGGTTGCATGTCTCTTTTTCCTCTTAGTCTTCATTACTGAAAACAGAGGATCACATGCATGAAGTTGCAGAGGTCAAAACTTGGGTTTTTAGAGTGGGTTTGATTCAGTTGTTTTGAGGATTTGAGAGTTTAATTTATGTCTTGGAAGATGAAACCAAGAGCTCAGTTTAGGAAAGAAAAGATGGTGTTTTTGAAGTTTCAGTGACAAGGGATTGTTTCTGTGAAGTCAGTGAGACAGATAGATTTGGGCAGGGTGATCAAACAAATCTTTTCCACTATCTATGAAATTTTTCAAGAACATAATACACATCCTAAGCTTTAACATGAGTCCTAGAACGTGTCAATTAGATATCTAGAGCAAAATTTATGATTTTTGGAATATTAGTAAAAAAATTGGGAACACTCTATGTTCCAGATTCATGACAGTAGGTAAATAGGCAAAATACACAAGGTTACTTTGATAATTTGGCTGTATAATTATTTTTCCCTTAAAGTCGACTTATATGGATTTCAATCAAGTGTTAGAACTCAGGAACTGGATGTGAAAATTATAAGTTATGAATTTTTAAATTTTGAGTAGAAAATCTAGCAAATTCTGACTCTCACATTGGACAATCAGTTTGATTGTGGAAACTTGAAGCACCTTAATATTTTTCTTTACAAAGGATTTCAAGAGCTTTACATAGAAACTTGAAGCACCTTAATTGGAGTTTGCTAGCTTAAGATATGCTTTTTCAAAGTTTTCTAAAATTTGAGGCAGATTTGGGTTAAGTTGGAATAATTAATCACATTTTAGGGAATTGAGAATTGTAATGGTTTGAGAGTTTTGGACAAATTTGATAGGCCAATTTGATTAAATTTAATACTTAAATTATAGAGGTGAAAGACATATAATATATCTTAAATTAGATACACAATAGACAGAAGCACAAGTTTAGACCAATTGGGATTGGAAATAAATATATATAGTAAAGTTAAAGATTTAATTGAAAGAGTTAGAGTTTAAGGTCATGAGGAGAGATTAATTATGCAAAGTAAGTATCCCAAAGTTTGTATATTTATCTTCCCCTTACATGAATACAATGTGTAATAGGATTTTGCTCTTCCTATCAAGTAAAGGAGGAAGAAAAAGCTAAACAAGTACAAGTAAGAGGAGGTAATTTGGAAGAAGAAGCGAAAGGTAGTAAAACTTATTCTTATATAGTTTGTGCTTGATTACTTGCATGTTTATTTGTCATCTATGCTTTTGAACATGTAATATCTTTGAGTTTGTGCCATGGCCATGTGTATATGCTTGTAAGATGTTGTTCTTACTTGGCTATTTATATGTATAGTTAATCATGTCACACCCCCTGTATTCTCGTCCCTCCCCGATCACACACAGGTTCACGATGCTGCTGCGAGGTAGACTCAAAGGAATATCCACACCCCCTACGTGTTCCTTTCACCTCCCTAGGACTCGAACACCCAAATCTGGGGGTAAGTTCAAGCACTTGGTGAGACCTGGTACCATTGGGCTATTGCCTTTCTATTGTCACATCCCTCGTATTCTCATCCCTTCCTGATCATACTCAGGTTCATGGTGTTGTAGCCTGCCTTTTTATTGTCAAACCCCCCGTATTCCCGTCCCTCCCCGATCACACACGGGTTCACGGTGCTACGACGAGGCCCCAATAGTACCAAGTCTGGCCAAGCGCTTGACCTTACCCCCAGGTTGGGTGTTCGATTTTGAGGAAGCGAAAGGAACACGCAGGCACTACTACAAAAAAGCAAAGTTGTGTCACTTATAATTGATTAGCTGTGGCGTTAGAGAAGTGTTACATATCTGGATGTCACTAAAAGAAGCTGTGGTGCTTGAAAGCGCTACATCATTTTAAATTTTTTTTAAAAAAATACCCTCATGTGGCGCTTGTTGGAGGAAGTGCCACAGGAAGGGGTCTCATGTGGCACTTGCTTGAGGAAGGGCTACAGGAGACTTGACTTATTGTGGCACTTGCTTACACAAGCGCCATAGGAGATAGACCTCCTGTGGCGCTTGCTCACGCAAGGGCCACAGGAGGTTGCCTTCCTGTGGCCCTTGATCACGCAAGTGCCATAGTAAGGTCCTAATTTTTTTTGTTTTCTTTTTTTTCCTTTTCTTTTTCTTTTTTCTTTTTTTGGTGCTTCATATGGCCCTTGTTTAAAGAAGCGCCACATGAACTATTTTTTTTGTGGATATTTTTTGTTCATATCTCCCGTAATTATAATATTACACACTGTATGGTCTAATAAACATTTTGTATCTATATCCACATTATAGCAGAATGAAGAAAAGCAAAAAATAATTATGGATAACTTTAAAATGATACAAACAGATGATTAATTAGTTAAAGTAGTACATAAAATAATTATACAATATATGGTACGTGAATGAATTATACAACAATTCAACTTGAATACATGTATGCATGACACAACAATTGCCAAGAAACAACACAACAAAAGCCAACAGCTAGTGATGAATTAAATAGTATAGCTACCCAAAGATTTTCCTAAACACATATTCACACCATTCCTTGATCACTTCATTAAGCTAATGGTCAGTCAAAGTGTCATAGCGTTGTCTTCATAATACTACACATATATACAATCAGCCACAAATTAAAATGAATTAAAATCAGCAAAATGTAATTATCAGGCACTAATTAAATTTAATTAAAACACAATATGAAGTGTAACTAAATGACTTACTTTTTGAGGAATAAATGCCTGATTATGTGTAATTACATCCTTCATAAATTTCATGATGTAATACCCACAATCATTGTCATTGGGTTGGAAAGGGCACTGTAAAAATATAATGCAATATTTAACTCTGTTTATGAATAAAAATTGTTTACTAACAAAGTTTGAGTAAATTAATATATCAGTACCAGTATCTTCTTCCAAGGATAGCTAAGGTGAGGGTCAGCAGCTTTAGAATAGCTTAAGGAGACAAAGGCCCAATACGCAATCAATGCGCTAACAAAACAAATAGAAACTGATTACTTTTGGTTATTCAATCACATATGCAAATATTTACACATACGCACGTACGCTTACCTATTAAACAATAGTAACATATCGGAACGGTTTTGTGGAAGACCATCTTTTAGAGGATCCACATAGTAAATGCGAGGGCCTAAAGGTTCCACTGGATTGATAACTATCAATATCCAATGGCGCCTAAAATATTTTAAAAAATTTGTTTCAACAATCATGGTATGATAAAAGTTAAACAATAAAAACAAACATTGTACCACTAATAACTTACCCCGCATTGTATGGCACTAAAAATAGTACAGTTGGTGTCGCTTTCTTTCTAAAGTAATCTTTTAGATCATTAGACTGCGTATTTATATCTACTTTACCCCTATAGTAGCCAACAAGATAAGGGTTGACAAATACGAATTGGACCATATTTGTCTCCATTAAGATCTCATTATACAAATGCCTGGTATAAAACAAACAGTGTCATGAAAAACAAAAGAAAAGGAATTAGAAATATTAATAACAGTGATAAACGATAATAGTCAAGTACCTTATCCAGATGTTGATAATTGAAGCACTAACCCAATCACGAGTACATATGTCATGCACGATCTAGGTAGTAACATAATCAACTAGACCGCCAACATTGTAGATATGTCTTTCAAGATGTATTTCTAGTCCTCCTGCACCGATCAATTATGGTGTAATCGATACTAATTGATCACGATATGAGGTTGGTCTTCTTCTACTTTGTTGGCTAGCCGATGCTTTTGATTTGGGTTGTGTTGTCGAATACTTTGAGATCTTACCATAAGGTTGGATTTGTTTCTCTCTAGACTGTCCACCCTGTGAAATCAGAAAATTAAATCACAGTTTTAGATGGAAGTACGAATGAAAAGTGTGGGGAATTGTAAATGAACGACCTTTTCATATAGCTTTGTAAGACCTATTGGCCAAGCAACATAGCCACCTACAACATCTTTCACCATTATTTGCTCATCCCGAGACGAGATTGATAAGAGGGCGTCTTCATTTGTGCAAACATCAACCCTCACTCGGAGTGTGTTATCGGGCAATGGTGAATTGTGCAATGTCCTTTTCAGTGTTTTAGGTAGCACCCACTGCAACCATGTTCTTGGAAGCTTGATAGGCATATAACTTGCATTGAAATTCGCCCTATAGAAAATAGAGTTAATATGTTATAGTTCGCTAAATTATAATGTAGCATAAAGTTAAGTGGAGAAGAAATTAATTACCAAAGGTAAAGGGACTTTAGGCATGGAAGTGCAACTATCTCTAACACTTGGGCTATCAAAGAAGGGAACATTTTGTGTTGTCCTACACTGCACTAACTGTTGTATTTGCGCTGTTAACAACACATTATGTTCTTGTATCAAACACATTTGTTCTAAGAATTGTTCTTCTCGTTAATCCTTGTAGCGTATTTGTTCTTGAAGTTCTTGCATTTGATGCTTGAAACCAATCTTCTTGTCATGCAGCTAGGAAATGTCACTTCTATTAGAGCACTTCTAATGTCTGAAGTATGCTGATGGGGTGACAGCAAAACCAGTACCCCAAACATGACCATTATACTTGGGTACTCCAAGTGCTCTGCTCAACAAATCATCCCGGCCAACATATCTCCCCAACGCAGGATCCTCCTGTGTCATTTGTCGCTATCACAAAAAGAATTACAACAATATTAGTTATTATAAATCAAGTTAATTTAAGTAAATTCAATTATTTATTGTATGCATAATCCAATACTTGCGTAATATTTGGCTACTCTTCTTGCTTCCTCACTACAAATTTCACCTTTTCTTATTTGTGACATCGGCTACCCACAGATCATGTCGTGGAACCTGTGTAATATCTGAACTTAATTCTTCTATCTGCACAGCAAATTTAGTTGAAGTTAAATGATATTCATACAATTTATCTACAAATGAAATAATCATTAGTTTGTACCAGTTTTCTTTCTAACTGTGCGTATGAAACAGGTCTTTGTGTGTACCGGTATGCCATGTTTGTCGTGTTAGCTCGATTTTTCTCACTCAACTCCTGTTTAGATCAACATGAGTCATATTAATATATAAATGTTAATTACAAAAACATACATACAAGTAATAATGAAAGTCAAACATATTATATTACCAGGAATTCCTGAGTTGTGCATGTTTTGATAAACTCATCCCACATTTCTTAAGTAATGATTCCTTCGTACAATGTCGGCAGTGTAGTAATGATAATCTCATTATCATCCCTCAAGAAGTATTTCACAAGAACAGAACGAAACTTTCTCATAAGTTTTCTGGCATTTCTTAGCACGAATGTCTTCTGATCATCATCAATAATAAAAATGCTCTGTAACAATAAAAAAACATATATAATATGTAAGATTGAAATTAAGTGAAACAAAGCAAACCAAAAAATAATATTTTTAATGTGTTACCTGTACTTCATCCTATATGTCATCCTCATAATTTTTTCTTGCCATTTTCCAGTTTTGAACTGTAATAGGGACTCTGTCTCAACTGTAGTCCCAATCAAGTTATTTAATGAGGTACTGTTCTCACCAAATGGGTTTCCCTTTTCATTCCACTCTAGTTGTAACTTGATTCCCCTATTTCTCAATTTCATCAACCTTGCCATAACTGTCCTGCCACGTCTTACGTTCTCCTCAAATCTTTGTCTACCAATGTTGTTGGGAACATCATCTATTTCATCGTGTGGTGAGTCCATACTCCTGAAAGTGAAATAAAACAAAACAAAACATTAGTGTACAATGTCAACCATGTCAACGAAAGCAAATTATTTTGAAATTTATAAAAACATACATACAAGTAAAACAAGTCAAGGCACTTATTATATTTTCCTTCTTCTGGTTTGATTTAAAATTTTATTCTTCAGAATTCGTGTTGGATTGAGAATTGTGTTTCTCGTGACACAAGTTCCCCATATCTCACGTATATGGGTCCATCTCCATTTCCATCGTCATCTTCATCTTTATCTGCATCTCCATCTATACGAATCTCTACTAACCACAAATTCTCAAATAAATGATCATCATCATTGATGTCCAAATTTTCATTACTTTCAAAATCAACTTGTTCTTGAAGATTCTTGTTGGATGGGAGTAGAATAAACCGATTCTTTTTAGCAAGATCCGAAATGAAAAATGATTGTTTTAGTTGTGCTGCTAAAATTAAAGGATTATCTTTATACCAAACCTTAGAAAGGTCTACTTGAACAAAGCCAAAGTCATCTATCTGAAATCCACTGTTGTTGTTAACCCGCTTACATTTGAAGACAGGGACCCTGAACATAGAGTAATCTAACTCCCATATGTGTTCAATGACACCAAAGTGTGACATTGATGCATAGATAGGGTGTATGTCTTTAGCACTGGATCTATGCCAAGAATCAGCAACAAGTGTTACCCCACTATTTTACATAGTGCTCTATATATCATGGTCTTGTGTATAAAATGTGTAACCGTTGATTGCATAACCATTGTAAGATAATACATTTAAGCTCAGTCCCTTCGACAGGCACTTCAATTTTTCAGAAACTAAATCAGGATTCTGCTCCATCTCATTATTAATGCGATTTTTCAACCAACCTGAAAATTGTTTATTGTGTACTTTTGTTAACAAATTTTCATTCCTATCACCATGTACCAATCAAAGAGCATCCTTATGTTCTTCTACATACGGTTCGACCTCATCAGTGTTATGTAGCACATACAAGTAGGCTTGCTCCTGTTCAGTCGCTGATATCATTATTACATCCCTCACAATTGTTCCTTTCCCTAATCTTTGCCCATTATGATGGGACTTGGGGATCCCTATAGGGTCAACATTTGATAGAAAATCAGCACAGAAGTCACTTGCTTCTTCAACCATGTACCTTTTAGTGATACAACCCTCTTGGCGATATCTATTTTTCACATACCCTTTTTATATTTTCATGAATAGCTCATTCGGGTACATCCATCTCAAGTACACTAGACCACACAATTGAATCTCTTTAACCAAGTATATGGTTAGATGTACCATAGTGTCAAAAAAGAAGGTGGAAAATACATTTCAAGTTCACATAAAGTACACACAATTACCCTTTGCAAATCTTATAAGTTAGTTGAATCTACCACTTTACTGTAGATCAACTTGAAAAACACGCAAAGTTTAGTGATGGTGTTTCCTAAATTTTTGGGTAAAATGGATCATATACCAACCAGAAGGAAATTTTGCATGAGCACATGGCAATCATGAGACTTGAGGTTCTTTAACTTCAACTCTTTCACTGATACAAGGTTCTTTATATTTGAAGAGTAGCCCCATCGAGAACTTTAATTCCTTGCAGAAACTCACAAAACAATTTATTCTCTTTCCTCGATAGAGTATATGCCACTGGCGGTAGGTAGGTACGATGCCCTTGCTCAATCGGTGCCAAACTCTTCTCTAATTCCCAAGTTTACCAAATCCAACCTCGAATTGACACTATCTTGCTTTTTCCTTGGATATTGAGCAATATGCCAATTAGACTATCACAGATAATTTTTTCTATGTGCATCACATCAAGAAAATGTGTCAACACCCGTTTCCATTTTGATATGCCCAGGGCAATAATGAATAAGTTCCATAGGCAAACAGAAAAGTACAGTTATACTGATAATAAGAATTTGTTTACAGACAGTCATTAACAGAGCAGACATCGATAATAATGACAAATATGTACAGTATGTTCCAAAACTATTTAACATACAGACTATATACAACCACTGTATTCATCTTAGGAAACGTGCCTGTCAGTTTCCCTTCTCTGCATCCTTGGCTTTCGAGCCATTGGCACCCGCTGAGACATTTGGATTAGAAAAAGGGGTGAGATTTCAAGGAATCTCAGTAGAAACATACGATCAACACATAAAATGCGAAAATTAAATATGCAATGCACAGCATATAGTAAAATGAAAACTCATATCATCTGTGTGTGTACACAAAATTCAAGGCCAACTAACCTGTTGAAACCCCTACATGTACCTCAACTAAGTCCTTGACTACAGCTAGGTAAGACTAGTGTATCTCAGTTAGGTCCTAGACCACAGCTAGGTAATGTGCCTTTAGCACGTGTTCAAGTCACAAAATATAGTAACACGCATCATACAAATAATTACATCGTATATGAGAGATAGTAGTTCCTACCTCGAAGTTCTATCGACCCCTTTTTGTGTGCCTCGTGAAACGTGTCGATTTTTGACCCTCGATTCGATCCTAAAATATTAAATATATAAGAAATAGGTCATAACCTATCCAAGTATCATTTTAGACACTTTCATAGTATTTCTTGTGGTTATATTAGCCTATGGAAAAAATTACCAAAATGCCCCTAGGACCCTGCCCCGGCCCCGCCGTACCTAGTCCGATGGCACGGTTTTCCAAATTTTTGACTAGGACTATCCTGACGTATTTTCATCCAAGGAATCCATTTCTAGAATCAAAATTACCAAATTCAATGTTAAATTACGAAATTGCCCTTGGCAGCCCTACCTTTAGGGTTTTAGGGGCGTTTCCGTAATTATGCTTTCTCGGCCTTTTTTGAAAAAGTGCTCAATTGTAACCCCACCTATTTTTGCCCATTGAATCCAATGGAGTCATCAAATCATTGAAAATCTAACTCTAAAACCCTCAAACATCCCTAGCCGAAATAATGGTGTTCTCTAGGAAAAATCAGGGTTTTACGATTTCGGCTCCGTAAATGCGTTCCTTTCTACTCCTAACCACTTTATTAACCATCTAATTGAGTTACAAAAAACATTTGAACTAAAATTGGGCAGTATAACCCTTAGGCACACACTTTTCCAAAATTTAAAACCAATGGCAATCCGGCGAAATTTCACCGATTAAATTGCCCACAGCAGCCAGAATAGTTAATATACGAAGGTTTGGAAGTTATCACAAGCTTCCACTAGCTTTTCTTGCTCTTGGCTAAAAACCCTAGCTTTTTGAACACCAAATTTGAGCTTTCCAAACCTTAAAGAACAAAGAGGAGTAGCTTAGGATCAGAGTTATACGTGTTAGGAGCTAAATCGTCGGAGAAATCGCCTTACCTTGTGAGATTTCTTCTTCTCTCTCTCTCTAAAACTTGAACGTCTCTCTCTCACTTTCAGGTCTATTCTGTGCGTGAAAATAAGCTGAAGATAAAGATGAAACATATGTTTTATAATATATAACATTATGCTTTAATTGTTTAACAATTTTTCCAAAATTCCAAAAATGAAGTTTGATGTACATAAACCTTATGTACATGTAACCATGCTCATTAAACCCAACTAATATTTCCTTATTTATGCCATATGTAGGAGACATGTAGGGGTCCCTCCCTATGGTCTGAATTGGCTTCACAACTTGTTCCGGTTACGTATACACGTATAGTCTCAATTTTGATCAAAATTGCACTTTTTGCTCAAATTTTCCATAAATTCATATTAAATTGATCAAAATGTTCTAAATATATTTTGCACCTTTATTTTCCTTAATTAATTGAAATTAACTTCAATTAATTGGAAAATAATTAATTTTGTGATATTTTGGCAAAATTACGATTTTGCCATTACCTTTTTCATCCAATTTCTTCTATTATTTTTCTTTGGCCAATTTCCATATATTTTTGGACCAAATACTTTCTCTAATATTTATTCATTTTTGAACCATAATATTGGGCTTTTTAAATTACCCAAATTAATTCCATAATTATTTTGCCCATTTTCTCATGAAAATAAACATTTATAAAATTCATAAATTCCAAATTTATGAATATTGACCATTTTATTGAATTTCCCAAATATTTACAATATTTTTGGCGAATATAAATTTTGGGGTGTTACAATTCTCCCCCTCTTAAATAAATTTCGTCCACGAAATTTGCTATACCTGATCAGCCATAAATTCTGGGTAACGTTCCTTTACACTTTCATCTGTTTCCCATGTAGCCTCTCTGGGCGATAACCCTTTCCAGACAATCTTGACGAATGGAATGCTCTTGTTTCTGAGCTGGTTTTCCTACCGATCGATGATTTGGTCAGGTGTGACTTCGTAAGTCAAATCATCGCGCATTTCCATATCTTCATACTCTATTACGTGTTCTGGATCAGGTTGATACTTTTTTATCTGGGAAACATGAAAAACATCATGTAGTCTGCTCATATTCGGTGGTAAAGCGATAGGATATGCTACAGGCCCAATCTTCTCTAAGATCTCAAATAGACCAATATATCTTGATTGTAGCTTCTTTGCTTTCAATGCCCTACCAATACCCGTAACAGGTGATACTTTCATGAATACGTGGTCACCGACTTCAAATTCGAGAGGTTTTTGCCTCTTATCTGCATAACTTGTCTGTCAGCTCTGAGCAGTTAGCAATATCTGCTTGATCAATTTTATCTGCTCCGTTGTCTGATCAATAAGATTTGGCCCTAGCAATTCCCTCTCAGACAACTCAGTCCAGCATATTGGCGATTGACACTTCCTCCCATAGAGTACCTCATATGGAGCCATTTGAATACTCGAATGATAACTATTGTTGTAGGTGAACTCTGCTAATGGAAGGAATTTGTCCCAACTACCTTTGTAATCAAGTACACAAGCCCTTAGCATATCCTCAAGAGTTTGAATCGTTCACTCTGTCTGCCTATCAGTTTAAGGATGATATACCGTACTGAACTGCCTTCCAAAACTTGGAGGTGAATCGTGGATCTCGATTAGAGATGATGTTCTTCGGACTACCATGCAATCTCACAATCTCTTGAATGTAAATTTCTGCTAGTTTATCAGGAGAATAGTGAATGCTAATCTGTAGGAAGTGAGCTGTCTTCATGAATCTATCAACTATCACCCATAGAGTGTCATGGTTTCTAACCTTTGGCAATCCTGTCATGAAATCCATGGTAACGCTTTCCCACTTCCACTCAGGTATCTCAGGATTCGTCAAAAGCCCCGAGGGTCGCTGATGTTCAACTTTTACTTTCTAACATGTTAAGCAACGAGCAATGAACTCAGTCACCTCTCTTTTTCATTCCCGGCCAATAGTATTGAGCCTTCAAGTCATGGTACATTTTTATGGCTCCTAGATGCAGAGTATACTTACTCTTATATGCCTCCTCCAGGATTTGTCGTTTCAGTTCTAGTTGCGGTGGAATATAAATCCGCTTCTTGTATCTGACTAGCCCACTGGGATGCAAGTCATAATCCTGAGTCTCGCCCCTATCAATCATACCTTTGATATAAAATGCTTCATCATCATGTTGTTGGGCTTCTTCAATTACCAGCCTCAGATCATTGTATATCTGACTGACCCCACTGCCTAATAGAATTTGACTAGACAGATTTAGGTCTCTGAAATCCTCGATCAGTTTCTGCTCATAAATCATTATGGCTGCCACCTGCACTAATTTCCGGCTTAATGCATCAGCGACAACATTAGCCTTACCGGGATGATATTTGATTTCTAAATTCTAGTCTTTCAGCAACTCCATCCATCTGCATTGTCTCATGTAGAGCTCTTTTTGATCATACAAGTACTTCAAGCTCTTGTGGTCGCAAAACAACTCTACAGTCTCACCATAGAGATAGTGTCTCCAAATCTTCAAAGCAAACACAATTGCCGCTAACTCAAGATCATAGGTGGGATAGTTCAATTCATGAGGTTTCAGCTATCTGGATGCATATGCCACCACTTGGCTATGCTGCATCAACACATATCCCAATCCCTGCCCACTGGCATCTGTATAAACAACATACGTAAATTGTGGATCTGGGATCGTCAACACTGGTGCTGTTGTTAACCTCTGCTTCAACTCTAGGAAGCTCTTCTCACAATTCTCATCCCACACAAAATGATGAGCTTTCCGCGTCAATTTTGTCAACGGTAATGCAATTTTGGAGAAATTCTGAATAAATCATCGATAGTAGCTAGCTAAACCCAGAAAACTGCGTACTTCAAATACAATCTCTGGCCTCTTCCAGCTCAGTACTGCTTCCACCTTGCTAGGATCAACAGAGACCCCTTGCTGTAAGACAACGTGGCCCATAAACTTTACCTCTGAAAGCCATAATTCACACTTGCTCAGCTTTGCATAGAGTTGTCTATCTCGCAATATGTTCAACACCATTTTTATATGCTGCTCGTGTTCAGCTTTACTCCGTGAATACGCTAGTATATCATCGATAAAGACTACAACGAACTGGTCTAAATACGGATGGAAGATTCGATTCATGTAGTCCATGAACATGGTAGGTGCATTGGTCAGCCCGAATTGCATTACAAGAAACTCGTAATGCCCATATCTGGTCCTAAAAGCAGTCTTTGATACATCTTCTGCTTTAACTCTCAACTGATGGTATCTCGATCACAAATCGATCTTCGAGAATACATAGGAACCAGACAACTGATCAAGTAAATCATCAATTCTAGGGAGGGGATAGTTATTCTTGACGGTCACTTTGTCCAGTTATCGATAATCGATACAGAGACGCAGGCTTCTGTCTTTCTTCTTGATGAAGAGAACTGGAGCACCCCAAGGCGATACGCTGGGTCGTATGAACCCTTTCTCAAGTAGTTCCTCAATCTGCTTCTTCAGCTCTGCCATTTCTCTTGGAGCCATACGGTATGGGGTTTTAGAAATTGGACCCGCTCTAGGCTTCAAATCAATCGAGAACTCCACTTCCCTATCTGGAGGTAGTCTACCGACATCCTCCGAAAAAACATCAGGGAATTCATTTTCCATAGGGATACCTTCCAAGGCTACACTAACCTCTTATTGCATAGAGCAAAATACCATGTACCCCTGACATCCCTTCTACAAATACCTCTCAACCTTAGCCGCAGATAAAAGGTTAAGAGTGATTTCAGTGTCAGCTTGTGGCTGTGGATTCAGATATAAGACTCTCTTCTGTTTACAATCCAACAACACACCATTTGCTGTTAGCCAGTCAATCCCCAAAATTACTTCCAACCTTTGCAATGGCAAACAAATCAGATTTACAGTTGACTGATGCGTGCTTTTGTCGCTAAAGCAATCAATTAATAACTAGGACAACCTACTAATGCAATATAGTGGCAACCTAGGTCATTTTCCCAAGGAGCAATATGTGGGTTTTCTCTAGAATTGAATTTAGGTGATAAAAAATGCAATGGAATAAACCTAAACTTAAATGCAAGACTCTAGTACCTAAATGCAAAATGTAAAAGACTCTAAAACCTATATGAGAATGAAACTAACCTAAATAATGAACATGCAATTTTTTGGGGTTTTTCTTATGAGAGGGAAATTAAAATCCTAAGGAAAATAAATAAACTAATATCTAAGAAAATCAACAAAGGTTAGTTCAGTTATGATGGTGAAGGGGACAACTCAGGATTCATATGGATTTAGCTTTCTTAGCCATTTAATTTATTAGACCAAAGGGAGGTTCATGAAAAATTGGAATTAATAAACTTAATCACCTAATCAAGATATGGGAAACCCTCAAGCTCAATAACATCTAATCCACTAGAAAACTCATAATGGAAAAATGGTGGTTAATTAAATCCATTAAAAACCAATCACAACTGTTTAAGATAATTTGGAAATTATGTTCACAATTGCCTAATTAAACAATTCGACAATTAATCACCTTAATTAAACAATCAAGAGATTAAACCCAAATTGACAATTAAATTAATAATGAAAACTCGATTAATAATCTAATTGACAATCAAAGGTTTGCAAACAAAAATCCTAATAATAATTTAAGAACAAAGTAAATCCAAAATATCAATTTAATCCAAATAAAAAATAAGTCTACAATCTAAAACTAGATTGTTCTCAATTAACACAACCCAAAATCATTTAAAACTAAATAATCCTAAGTCTTGAATCAAAAAGATAAAAGAAAGACACTCCCTTGTAGTCTTCAAGTGTAAGCTCCTAGGCTTTAGCTTCCTCCATGCTCCTCCTAAGTTGCCTCCCAAGAGACTTAAGCTTCCATGAAATTCCTCTCTCCTTCACACTCCGAGCAAACCGTGACAGCCATAAAAAAGATTTGTGAAATATTGGTTGGTGATTTCTAATGGCCATGGGACCCGCGTGGAGAAGCAATAACAATTGAATGAATCAATATCCCAATCCTTCTCAGCGTCTTCCCTCAATCGTCTCTGCGTCCGCCAGTGTCTCTCAGCGTATTCCCGTCTGTCCCGTTTCAGCGTTCTCCCTCCTGCGTCGTCTCTCCTGCGTCTGTGACGGCTAGGGTATTTTTAAGAAGGGAGGGGAGAGTTTTGGGTACTAATTTGGGCCTATTAAAATTCCAAAAGCCCAATAAAATTCCACCATTGGATTCTTTTTTAGTTTCTAAGAAAAGTTCTGCACCGTAGGATCTTTTAATCTGCTTTTCCTTATCCTGCAAGATATAATAAAATCGTGATTTATCATATAATTGGAAATATTATCCAATCACAAGATATCAATCAAAATAATAATAATTTAAGCTCAATAATATCATAATTAATTCAGATTTATATTATTTCCCAAAATCGGCTAATATTTCAAATATTATCTAATAAATCCAAATTAGCCTAAAATAATTCCCAAAATAAATGAATAAGGTAGGATAAAATATATTAAAATTGTGATTTATCATTGACTCATGCCCCTCAGCGTTTATCCCGTAATTCAAACAAACATCAGCTGTCACAATTCGTGTGCCCATAGGTGTAGATACAACCAAATCATATGGGGATTTATGCATATGTAAATTCAATTGTCTCACGCAATCATATGCAATAAATGAATGGCTAGCACCAGAATCATACATAACATGCACTAGACTGCCATTGAGAGAAATCATACCTTGAATCAGCTCCGAAGATTTTCAAGCTTCTTCCTTGTCAGTGTATAGACCCTTCCTGGAACCCCGGGTCTAGTCCCCTCCGGTTGCTGCTTCTATGGACAATCTTTCAAAAAGTGCCCTGGCTTACCACAGTTATAGCAAGTGAGTGATTTGTTAGGATCCGTTCTAAACGGGGCTCCACTACACATCTTGCCAGGATGAAATGGCTTGCAGTAATGCCAACATGTTCCACCTCTTGGGAAACCCTAGCCCCCACAGCCTCCAGCTTGATTCGGCCTCTTATTATCGCCCCTAGAAGGTCCACCCTGTTCTTTTCTTTTCTGTGATAAACTTCCACTCCCAGAAGCACCTTTATTACCAGTCTGAGTTGCCAGGCTCGACATACGCTTCTCAATGTAGGCACTCTTCTGCCGCTTTACTGAAATCAGTAAAGTTTTGGGAGATTAGTCTGTCCTTGAACTCAAGTCTCAGCCCCCTATCATCATATCTGAATTCCACTCATTATTGTCTTTCAGCTTGGCATATGACGAGTAGCGTGACAATCAGATATATCAGGCTAGATAGTCATCAAAACTCTCCCGGTCGTACTATTTGATGCTGAGGAACTCTTTCTCTTTTTCTCTCTTGACAGTCAGAGGAAAATACTTTTTGTTAAATTCCTCTTGAAATAGTTCCTATGTGATAGGAACATTCTTCCCCTTCAGGATGAGGTCTATGCCTTTCTACCAGCTATCGGCATCACCTTCCAGCTTGTATATGGCTAACCGGGCTTTCATCTCATCTAGACATTGCAGCATATCAAAAATCTTTTCCAAACGAGCTAACCAGGTTTCTGCTTATTGAAGATCAAACTTCTTCTTAAATATAGGTGGTTGTTGCTTACTGAATCTACTCAGCCAAGCTTGGATATCCACCTCAGGCTCTGGTGGTAAATCCTCTGGTTGGGGTTCCTCCGGTATTTCTTCATAAATTCCCCATATAAATTCATCCATGCGGTTCTCCAGGTGGTCCTGTCTTTGCTGTACTCCCTGTAGGTCAACTCTTATCTCATTCATGATTTGCTATTACTGTTCCAATACATCCAGGATTCGCTGCTGGATAAGGTTAGGCCTTGGTTCTCCCTCGTTGGTACTATGTCTACCACGCCCTCGGCCTCGACCTCTACCTCGGCCTCTATCGCCTTCTCCTGGTTGTACCATCTCCATAATTCTCTCTACATGAAATTAGAAAAGAGTAAATTTTGATACAAGAGCAAGGGCATCTTTGTCATTTCATAAATAGTCAGGGTACAAGTATGTCATACATAGCATACACAACTATTTACAGAAGCTACATAGAAACAAAACATCAGATAACCTAAAAACTACTATACATGACATATTGTTCCTTATTACATTACATTTTCCTATCTGTACTCTCCTCAAAATACCAAATCTGGCTAAATCATTTATGTATGTCGGTTCCACCTGTCTGCCCTTATCTCATAATATGTACTGGTTAGCTCCGGTCACCCAAAATATACCACGTGGGTCCCATATCAACCTAGATACCTATATTTTGATACGAGGGTGTACATGTGATCCAAGAATTCCCAAAGTCCCTACTCGAACCCCTCTCTACAATATTATTCTTCTTTCTGTTCTAGTACGCTGTATCTGGAAAGAAGCCCATAGTGGTATATGCCCAGACCTTATTCGTGAACCTTACTCCCATATCCTCCTGAAGCCTATACATCATTCCCACACCTATCAAGAACGTAAGATACTGATTGCAAGGAGTGACATGTTCCTGTACCACTCGGATATATGGCCCCACAGATAGTGCCACAACTCAAGGTTTGGCTGTAGGTTATACGGCACCTACACTGGCTCTGTCTGAGACTCACGATCACTCGACTCGTCCTCGAGGATCTCCTCTGGATCATCATCAGGATCCCACTCTAGATCTTCCTTTGGATCCTCCTCTGGATCCTCCTCAAAGTCCTCTTCGGGATACTCATTGGTCTCTCCTACCCGAGACTGCCCTGGATAAGCTAGCCTGGGTTTTGGTCCAAATACAGGTAGCTACAACACACTCTTTCGTGGTGTCCGCCTCATACGAACGCCCCCAGCTCCAAAGTACTCGATGAAAAGCCGCCTGTCTGGTATCCGCTGCTCAGGAGGGCTCTGGTTGACAGACACCTCTGACCCATCAAATGGTACACTCGAACTGGTCATGGGCTCACTCGAACTGCTCATGATATCCTATCAATATTCAAACAAAACTATATCAGGATACCATTCTGATAATGCCATAACCGCTTAATAGCTTTGATACCAAAAATGTCAACACCCGTTTCCATTTTGATATGCGCAGGGCAATAATGAACAAGTTCCATAGGCAAACAGAAAATTACAGTTATACTGATAATAAGTATTTGTTCACAAACAGTCATTAACAGAGCAGACATCGATAATCATGACAAATATGTACAATATGTTCCAAAATTATTTCACATACAGACAATATACAACCACTGTTTCATCTTAGGAAACGTTCCTGTCAGTTTCCCTTCTCTGCATCCTTGGCTTTCGAGCCATTGGCACCCGCTGAGACATTTGGATTAAAAAAAGGGGTGAGATTCCAAGGAATCTCAGTAGAAACATAAGATCAACACATGAAATGTGAAAATTAAATATGCAATGCACAGTATCTAGTAAAATGAAAATTCATATCATCCATGTGTGTACACAAAATTCAAGGCCAACTAACCCGTTGAAACCCCCACATGTACCTCAGCTGAGTCCTTGACTACAGCTAGGTAAGACTAGTGTACCTCAGCTAGGTCCTATACCACAGCTATGTAATGTGCCTTCAACACGTGTTCAAGTCACAAAATACAATAACACGCATCATACAAATAATCACGTAGTATATGAGAGATAGTAGTTCCTACCTCGAAGTTCTATCGACCCTTTTTGTGTGCCTCGTGAAACGTGTCGATTTTCGACTTCCGATTCGGTCCTAAAATATTAAATATACAAGAAATAGGTCATAACCTATCCAAGTATCATTTTAGACACTTTCATAGTGTTTCTTGTGGTTATATTAGCCTATGGTGAAAATTTACCAAAATGCCCCCGGGACCCCACCCCGGCCGCGCATACCCGGCCTGATAGCACATTTTCCCAAATTTTTAACTAGGGCTATCCTGACGTGTTTTCATCCAAGGAATCCATTTCAAGACTCAAAATTACCAAATTCAATGTCAAATTATGAAATTGCCCTTGGCAGCCCTACTTTTAGGGTTTTAAGGGCGTTTCCGTAATTATGCTTTCTCGGCCTTTTTTGAAAAAGTGCCCAACTGTAACCCCACCTATTTTTGCCCACTGAATCCAATGGAGCCATAAAATCATTGAAAATCCAACTCTAAGGCCCTCAAACATCCCTGGCCAAAATAATGGTATTCTCTAGGAAAAATCAAGGTTTTACGATTTCGGCTCCGTAAATGCATTCCTTTCTACTCCTGACCACTTTATTAACCATCTAATTGAGTTACAACAACCATTTGAACTAAAATTGGGCAGCAAAACCCTTAGGCACACACTTTTCCAAAATTTAAAACCAATGGCAATCCGACGAAATTTCACCGATTAAATTGCCCACAGTAGCCAGAATAGTTAATATACGAAGGTTTGGAAGTTACCTCAAGCTCCCACTAGCTTTTCTTGCTCTTGGATGAAAACCCTAACTTTTTGAACACCAAATTTGAGCTTTCCAAACCTTAAAGAACAAAGAGGAGTAGCCTAGGATCATAGTTATACGCGTTAGGAGCTAAATCGTCGGAGAAATCGGCTTACCTTGTGAGATTTCTTCTTCTCTCTCTCTCTCTAAAACTTGAACGTCTCTCTCTCACTTTCAGGTCTATTCTGTGCGTGAAAATGAGCTGAAGATGAAGATGCAACATATGTTTTATAATATATAACATTATGCTATAATTGTTTAACAATTTTTCCAAAATTCCAAAAATGAAGTTTTATGTACATAAACCTTATGTACATGTAATCATGCTCATTAAACCCAAATAATATTTCCTTATTTATGCCACATGTAGGAGACACGTAGGGGTCCCTTTCTATGGTCTCAATTGGCTTCACAACTTGTTCCGGTTACGTTTACACGTATAGTCTCACTTTTGATCAAAATTGCACTTTTTGCTCAAATTTTCCATAAATTCATATTAAATTGATCAAAATATTCTAAATATATTTTTCACCTTTATTTTCCTTAATTAATTGAAATTAACTTCAATTAATTTGAAAATAATTAATTTCGTGATATTTTGGCAAAATTACGATTTTGCCATTACATTTTTCATCCAATTTCTTCTCTTATTTTTCTTTGGCCAATTTCCATATATTTTTGGACTAAATATTTTCTCTAATATTTCTTCATTTTTGAACCATAATATTGGGCTTTTTAAATTACCCAAATTAATTCCATAATTATTTTGCCCATTTTCTCATGAAAATAAACATTTATAAAATTCATAAATTCCAAATTTATGAATATTCACCATTTTATTGAACTTCCCAAATATTCACAATATTTTTGGTGAATATAAATTTTGGGGTGTTACAAAATGTCTCACATGTAAAGACTTCTAATATGGAAGTGCCAAGAAAATAGACTTTTTCTTCCAAATACTTGTCTCGATTTGTTTTGCAAAAGGCTTGCCAAAATTGTTATCCAAGTCTTCTACCTTGGAATACACCTGGGAACCGGTCAACATCTTCTATGGGCTACCTTCTTTTGAGTCATCATTTAAAAGGCTTTTTCCACTTCCTCCAACGATGTTATGATGGTAAGAATCTTTGATGCCCCATGTAAACATTTTTCTACAATGATGAAGTCGCACTAAATGAGTGTCATCTTCACATATAGGGCATGCACCATATCCTTTGATGCTGTATCCTGACAAATTACCATACGCAAGGAAATCATTAATTGTGCCAAACAACATGGATTTCAAAGTGAAACTTTCTTCCATGTACCTGTCGTACACACTGACGCTTTCCTCCTAAAGCAGCTTCAAGTCATCAATTAAAGGAGCCAAGTATACATCTATATCATTCCTAGGTTGCCTTGGCCTTGAAATTAACATGGACAACATCATAAACCTACATTTCATGATCAAGTGTGGAGGAAGGTAATAAATCATCAATATCACCGGCCATATGCTAAGTGTACTACTCTGAACACCATGCGGATTAATTCCATCAGTCGACAATGCAAGGTGAATATTCCTTGCTTCATCCGCAAAGTCAGAGTACTCATGATCAATTTTTTACCATTGAGGAGCATCTACAAGGTGCCTAAGCTTCGTGTCTTTAATCTTTTCATCTGCATGCCATGTCAACTGCTTAGCAATCTTTGCACTATTGTACAGTTGCATGAATCTTAGAATAATGGGAAAATACCGTAGGACCTTTGAAGGACTTTTTCCTTTCTTCTTCCTATATCGAGATATGTTGCATTTAGGGCACTTCTCCAATGTTGCATACTGATTTTGAAATAATACGCAATCGTTAGGACATGCATGTATCTTCTCATATCCCACACCACTTGTAGAGCAAAGAATTCGCTTTGCCTCGTATGTCTTGGTAGGAGTACATTTTCTTCTGGAAGCATACCTTGCAACAGTTGAAGTAGTACGGTGAAACCCGAATCACTCAATCCATAGCGAGCTTTAAAGTTGTACAACTTCAACACTACTAGCAATCTTATGTATTCAGTACTACCGGCATATAATAGTTTCTCTGCATCACCTTTCAACTTCTCAAATTCCTTAAGGCAGTTATGAAGCATCCCTTCAACCACATTTAGCATTTCTTCAAGACCATCATCTTCATCAATCATGTTTTGATCAAATTCATCCGAAGCACCATTCGTGCTATGCACCCGATCACTACATGCATTATTCGTCTCACCATGCGTTGTCCATCGTATATATGTTTGATCAATACCGTAACACACTAAATGATCTAGCAAATTAAGTGGATTAATCCGCTTTCCAAAACAACAAGATAAGCAAGGGCACAATATTTTGTCAGGATCTTTTGTATGCTCAATTGCAAATGTAATAAAATCTTTCACCCCATCTATATATTCCCTTGAACACCGATTAGATGACATCCATTTACGATCCATCTATGCCTTCAATCTATTTTTTAAAATAGTACGTGGTTAGTTGTATGACTATTGCATTTACTAATTACTTTTATATTCTCTTACCAATTTTAAAATAAATTCCCAACATGAAATCTTCAAAATTGAAGCTTTCTAAGTCTTAAACCCTA
The DNA here is from genome assembly GCA_963242795.1 of Inga leiocalycina. Taxonomy (NCBI): domain Eukaryota; kingdom Viridiplantae; phylum Streptophyta; class Magnoliopsida; order Fabales; family Fabaceae; genus Inga; species Inga leiocalycina. Next base: position 30,225,264 of record OY725328.1, read on the forward strand.
TGTTTTAATTGAAAAATAATCCATTAATTATTCCCAGGCATTATAATAATTTTTCATAACTCATAACGAAAGAAACCATATTTGCCACAATATATCATAGGTAAATTAGAAAACATTACAAGTCAACAAATAAAATACAAGTGTTAAGACTATATAAATAATTATTTTACTTATTCAACTAATCCATAACAATCATTAGAACACCTAAAAATTATAACTAACTATATATTATGAAATTCAACTAAAATCATATTTGTAAACTCAAAATTTAAAAAACATACCGTAAATAGAAGCTTCAATAGACTGATGAGCTGAAACTACAAACACAAATTAAAAATATAAAATCAATAAAATATTAGTTGTAGTAAGTTATTTTTTTTAATAATAATAATGTGTACAAAACATAAATATATAATAAAATGAAATATGAATAGCTTAAATTAAAAAATATGATTCATAAAAAAAAGAAAGAAAATAAAATAAAATAAAAAGAAAAGCATATATAATCCCAACATTAATTAAAATATTTTCAACTCAATGTTGAAAATATAAAAAAAAATTATTTTTGACTACCTACGTTGCCAATTATTCTTGGGCAGTCATAAATATGATACATGCATACATATAAAGAGGGAATTGAACTAGACACACATATTGTAAAAAAAATATTTTCCACTGTTAATATGCTAGGTAAAAAGATATTAAATATACTTAAAATTTCTTTTTTTATTAGGTGAATTAAGTTCGCTTAAAATTTTGCTTTACATATTGGAATATAGAACTTTCATAAAACTTTATATATGAAAAAAATATAGTAAAATTTATATATAATATATTTATTAAAAAATAATTTTTATATTGATATATATTATAAAATTTTTGGGAAAAAAATTCAATTGAATAAAATGAACTCCTTATTGTATGCTTTTTTCCCTTACGGTTCTAGTTAATATATTTAAAGTTAAACAATATAAACAAATTATATTTTATTTTATTAAATATTAACATTGATATATATTGATATATTAAAGTCATTTTATCCATATTTTAAAATCCAAAAATGAATTAATGACTCAATTAATGAATTATTCAATTTATCATCCTGATTTCAATTTTTCCTATTTTAATTGGCTTTATATGAGATTTTCTCTATTATAGTTTAATAAGATAATACAAAAAATTATTTTGTTCATTTGGATTCTTGATTCTTGAACATTGATAAATAAAACTTCAATATATATATTTTTTTTCTACAATATTTTACTAAGTGAAAAGCGAAAGGAATTGATGAAAAAGCTACCATTACTACATACCCATCACTAGTGGCAAGTCCATTCATAAGAGAAATCGTGTTTTGAGCTTTAACACGTACAATCATAAGGAACATCTCTTTTTAAAAGAGAACATAAAAAAAAGAAAAAAAACAAAAACAAAACCTCTAACCTCTTTAATATATCTAGTCACATGAAAACCTTGCAAGTTTAAGTTAATGATTTTGTGTTTATATTACCTCTACAAAATGAAACACAAATATATATAATGTAACCCCCTGCCTTAAAAACTATAATTATGATTCAAAATATGTAATTAAAATGAAATAAAGACCAATAATCATCAAAAGTCATTTACAATCCCTTCCTTACGGGAGGGTTTTCACAAATTCTTTCAAAACTTCATCCTTTTTCTGGTCTCAATTTTCAAGTTTAGAATATAATTACCTATGCAGTTAGTCGCATTCAAACATATCAGAGTGTATAATAAAGTCCTGGAAACTCTCAGGATTCATTCACTAAGGGTTTAAAGTTTCCCATACAGGGGATTACAATACCGTTCCAAAATAGTATTTACATCCTAAAAATAATATACAGTAATACCAAATCCAAATGGATAACTAACAACCTAAAAGTAATATCTCTATAAGGTGCTAGCCGCTTCTCGTCATCCATTTCTCCTTGGAGCCACTTGCGCTGTCTAAAGGTTGGTGAATGGAATGAATGAGATTCAAGAGAATCTCAGTAGTAACAAATCACTCATACAATATATAAACACATAGCATGTAAGATCATGTTTAGCAGCAACACAATGATGCATGGCTCACGCCATACACGACAGCACTCACGGCTGTATACATAATGCGATAGCTTTCGCTGTAATCTCTATACTAAATGTGACAGCTTACGCTGTAGTCACTATGCTCAATGTGACAGCTTATACTGTAATCATTATGCTCAAAGCATCATAAAGCATCTCAATGTATGACAACATACATACAATGTTCTATACACAGTACAAGAGAAAGAGTCACTATCTTGTTCTTCTTTGACGTCCTTTGGCACCGTTGGCTCACGAGGATAGCAAATGTCAAATCCTATCAACCAAAATCAAGAAAGGTGGATTAATTTCCTACTCCAATACTTGCTTTAAAGACGCTTAAGTTGGTTATCATATGGACTCTTTTAGGTGGCTACTAAAAGCCTAAATATAAGCCTAAAGTGTTGGGGAGAGATTGCATAAAAGACCCTCCCTGAAAGCTCAAAGTTCAAATTTTCAATGGTTGGTTGCGGCCAGCCCAATAGTGGGCCACGACCAATAGATGCGTAAAAACTTTTTGGTCGCAACCAGCCACCATGGATCGAGGCCAAAAGTAGGTGTATTGGGCCGCGGCCAACCACTCATGGGTCGCGGCCAACCTATGGTTAGAAGGTTTTGGGTTACGACCAGCTTTATGGGCCGCAGCCAACTTGTGACCCTGACTCCTGGTTGATTTCCAAACTCTCATAACTTTGTGCACATAACTCAAAATGACTCAATCTTTATATAGATGGAAAGCTTACAATGTGTAGTACAATCTTGTAAAATTTCACAACATTTAGACACTATTTTCTATGTCAAAATTCCATGCAAAGTTGGTCACTTGACAGCATTTCAGACTTAGCCAAAATTCTAGAATTCCAGTTTTCACACAATGATCTCCAATGGTTCCAATTTCTCACCAAACACCATTCCTACACAATTTTGCACAAGGAAACCATTGAAGCCATCAAAACAACCAAATTCCATTCATATTTGACATGTTCCACCACAAACACAACATGTCACACCAAAACTCACTCAAGTCGCCACATTGCAATATATTCCAAACCAAAATTCTAAACCAATTTCAAATGCACAAGGACACAATTTGACACCATAATCAACACAATATACTAACCAACACATGCATTTTGAAATTCACCAAAAATCAGGGCAAAATCATAAACCCTCAAAATCTAACCAATGATCATAAGTTTTTGGTCAAAGTATAGCAAATTCTTACCGCTTATTCTTCCCAAAGAAAATTCCTTGATTCCACCACTTCCAAACTTTCTCAAGTTCTCAAACACCACTATCCAAAAATATGAAACTATTGGAATAGAGCTCTCAATACCATGAGTAACATTAATGAAGGTGAATTGAGCTCTCAAGAACAACCTCTTACCAAAACTTTAGACTTCTTCTTTCTCTTTCCTTCCTTGGTGGGATGAAAATGGAGGAGAGGAGAGAGATGAGATGAGTTGGTGAAGATGATGATGAAGGAAAATCATATTTTTGGGGTTAAGGGGCCTTTTGGCTGACTTTGACAAGGGAAGAGAGAAGAAAAGAAGGTTGACAAATTGACTCCCATCCATTGCTTGCATTTGGACACTTGGCAACATCTTGTTACACCTTCCATGAACTCACTTAAACTCATGCACATAGGATTCTGCCTCTTGTTCATTCAATCCTAACCCTTGATCTTTAATTACTTATGAGTTTTCTCTTAGATAACTGTCCAATTGGTGGGTAACTTTCTAATTTTGCCATTTTGCCCTTGATTATGGCAACTCCATTCAAATCACTTCTATACACATTTGTATCTTTTTAATATCATCACCATATGCCCTCCCATGCATCACAACCTATTTAGACATTAATCAACACATAGGCATAAATATAAGGCTCTGGTATTGATTAAAACATATTCACATTGTATTCAATAATAATTACATCATCCCTAACATCATTGGCCCTTAATCCCAAATTGGGTCATTACATATAACATATATATATACGTGCGTGTCATAAAAAGAAAAAAAACATATCATAGAATATAATCAACATATATATATACATGTGCGTGTGATAACAAAAATAACCAAAATAACCTGAAAAAAAAGAAGCATGTTGAACTTATAGCTTCATTGTTCTGTGCAGTAGAGTGGGGGACCACGTTGCCCGTTGGTGACACAATCTTGAGTGAGGAAGAGGAGGAAATTTGAGCAGTTGGGACCAACTGAAGTGGGAACCAAAAGTAGAAGACAATACAAAGAAAAGGGAAGGGACAGGAGTGGGGATGATAGTTGGAACTAAACAAAGATGTAGATTCGATGATGAAGACGTGTGTGCGTGTGGGTGTGTTTTTTAGTGTGAAGATGATAGGAAATAGAGGGAGGGGATGACATATCCATGAAGAAGTAGAGATGAGAAAGGGAAAGTTTAATGGAGGAGAAAAGAAGGAATAATTAAAGTATAGTCAAAAAGAGAAGGAGGGGAGAGCATGCGAGACCACTACACGGGAAGTGAAATAAAGAGATAAGGGTTGGGGTGGGGGGAATTGCAATTGATGGAGAGTGGATAGTGTAATCTACATGATTTTTTTTCACGAAATAGGCAAGTGTGGCGCCTGCCCACACTTGCCCAATCAGTTGTGGTGCCTGGATGTCCAGGCACCACAGCTGATATTATTGGGCCACGTGTGGCACCTGTCAAGGCAGGCACCACACGTGGCGCCACCACCAGCTGTGGCGCCTAGATAGCCAGGCACCACAGCTTCTCCCTTGTGGGCCAAGTATGGTGCCTGCCCACACTTGGACTTCCCAACTATGGCCCTTGACCTACCATGCACCACAGCTGGTACTCAAAATTAAAAAATAAAATAAAATAAAGAGAAGATGTGGTACTTCTTTAAAGATAGGCCACAAAATGTGTGCTACCTTTCAACCTTTTTGTAGTAGTGAGGGTGTAACACCCTAAATTTTGATTAAGGGCTAATGAGAATTATTGAGAATGTAATCGTGGATTAAAGTTGAATTAATGTGTAATTGTGACAATATTAATAATATGTCATAATTGGTGGGAAATTGAAAGAATGGAATTATTAGTCATAAGTTGGTGATTAATGGGAAATTAATTGCTAACTAAGAGGATAATGAGAAGTGGGATTAAATGGTTAATGGACGGATTAAATAAGCTAATTGAGTGGTTACCTTATGAGAACCAATGACCATGGGACAAGTGTCAAGCTTACAAGTGAAGAGGTATAAAGAAAAGTCAAATGGAATTTTTAATTGTTTTCTCTCTCCTCTCTTCCCTCACTTAGCGCTAAAATGGTAGGGAGGGAGTAGGGTGATCATTCTTTCTTCATCTCTCTACTCTTCCTCATCTCATCTCTCATCTCTCTCGTTCTCTCTCTTTTCTCTCTCTCTTCAGCCATTGTTGCTCAAAGAGGAAGGAAGAAAAGCTTAAAAAGGTAGGGGAAAATGATCTCTAATGCTTAAATTCCATTCATTAAAGTTGTCCCTTGAGTAATGAGCTTCATTTTGATGGTTATAGCTTGTCTATTGGTGTTGGTTTGTGATTTCAAGAGATTGTAAAAGTTGAAGGATCAAGAAGTCCTTTTAGAAAAGTTGAAGAGGTAAGTGAAACCAGCCTATCTATCTAAGTTTTGTGCTAAATGGAGAAGTTTTGAATTTCTGGTATTTAATTCCCATTTTCAAAAAATGATGATCATTGGACATTTGGCATGTTATTGGTATGAAAATGGTATATTTGGAATGTGTATGGATAGATAGGATTGATTGTGGAGTGAATGATTGAGTTTAGAAATGTTGGAAATTTAGTGTTGAATGTTGCAAAACCAAAGCATGATAATGGAATAGGATTTTGGTGGATTTGACATGTCCATTGGATTCCTTGAGTGCTTTTGTGTGAGGATAGTTTTGGTTGAGGTTTTAGGTCCATTGGTAGCCTTTGGTAAAAATTCTGGAAACCTGTCATTTTGTCTGCATTTTCTGGGTTCTGATACGGTCACTCGAGTGAGGGATGAACATCACTCGGGTGTGGTTGGGTTCCACTAGAGTGATTCAGTGAAATTCTTCATTTTCCCTTCAGTTTTGGTGTTTTACTTCTGTAAAAGAGCAAGAGTATGTCTTTATACTTGCAAGCATTTCGTCTCACTCGAGTGCAAAGGCCAGTACTCGAGTGCTTCTCTTCTTTGAAATTTCTGTTTGCTCTCAGGTTCTCACTTCTTAGACTTCACTCTCTAGTGCTCGAGTGAAGCATTTGGCTATCACTCGAGTAAGGTTCAGTGTGCTCGAGTATCCCTGTCTTTAAAAGGCTCTTGTGCTCTCGGGTGCTCACTCGTTATCCTTCACTCCCTGGTACCCGAGTATAGACCATACCACTACTCGAATGAGGCCGTCTTTACTCAAGTGTCAGTGCCCCATCACTCGAGTAAGGCCATCTTCACTTGAGTGAAATAGTGAAAAATGTCAGTGTTTGTGCTTCTAAAAGGGGATCCCTAGGGTAGTTCTTCCAACCCTTTAAGCCTTTTATTAGAGGCATATATGAGTGTTAAAGAGACAATAATGATAACCAATTTAAGTATTATGAAGATATTAAGTATTGGACTACATGGTAACGCATCGTCCTTAATCATGACTTTAGGATTTGATATTTGCCCAGAGCAAAGAATGCCTGTGCTTGCTCAAGAACAGAAAGACCAAGGTAGTAACACTTTATCCTATATTATGTATATTGCATTGCTTGTATGAATTAGTCATTGAATATAATGAGGGGACGTGACGAAAGCCCAGCCTTGAATACATATACAATGAAGGGAACATGGCATAAGCCCGATCTCGAATATAGATACAGTTGATAGGACGTGGCGAAAGCCTGGCCTTGAATATAGATATAGTAAGGGGACATGGCGAAAGCCCGACCTTGTATGTAGTGAAGGAGACGTGGCAGTGTGCCCGGCCTCGAATATTGATTACTGAATTATGATATATGTTTACTTGCTTTGTATATATGCATCATATTCGTAAACTATTACTACTGGGATTCTCTAGAATCTCATTCTTTCCAAATAACATTTTTAGATAGGTCAAGCGGATCAATGAACAAGCAAGTGGATAAGGCCGATTAGGACTACCGGTAGTAGTCTTAGTTAGATATTTTGATTTTATACTAACTGGTTATCATTTTGGATAAATGTATATATATTGAATAGATTATAGCATTATATTTTTGTGTAATCCCTAGTATGGATACTAAGACGGGCATTAATGCCCTTAACAATACTTTGGATTAATGTTATTATCTCGGGTGAACTTCAGGAATTTGCTGATACTCTGATATTGTATATGTGATAGACCGAACTGGCTGATTGTTTTTATGAACGAAATGAATGGAGATCTATTTGTACAAGTGTTGTAAAAAGTTTGAAATTGTTCCAGATCTCTTATTCGATTATTAAATGCTAATCCCGGCCTTGATCATGACGGGGGTTACAGAGGGGGCGTGATGTTCCTTTGAATCCACCTCACCGTAGCACCGTGAACCCATGTGTGATCGGGGAGGGACATGAATACGAGGGTGTGACAAATTACCTTTGCACATTATATATTGAGATAATGTTTTGTTACTGAGATTTCCCCAAATCTCAACCATTCCTTCCATGGCATACATCAAGAGCAAGTACTTCTAGGGAAAGCATTGTTGTTGGTGAAGTTGGAAGAAAGTTGGAGTTAAAGGAGTTAAGATAATATTTGGTTTAAGTGTTAGTGATCTATATAATAATTTTTTTAAGACTTAGGATATTTTGGTAGCTTCATGTGGCTACATGTTTTGTATATATGTGTATATACATAAACATAGAGATGAACATAGTAAAGATAGTATCTGTCATAGTAATAGTAGTAGTATGAACATTCATAGCATTGGGTAGAAACAATATGCCATACTTACATAACGAAAAGGTAGTAATACCAAGCATGATAATTAAATCAAAGATGGACAATTGTATGTTAACAACCCATAGTTTAACCAGCAATAAACTAGGCTAATAGCGGAGCAATACTCTCATAAAATTAAATAGAGTTAATGACTGATGAATCATAATGAAGTTTGTGAATTACTAAATAACTGTTAAAATTTTTCAGAAAATCACATTCTTTTATAGGTTCGAATCATGTGTTTGAGCTGAGTTTTTAACTATTTTCAAAGGTGTTTTTTTCCCATGATTGAAACCTGGCTTAGTGGTTCGAATTCACGATAGATAAAGCTCATCTGTAGAAATAAGGGTGTTACATCCCTCACTTGCAGGTCCGGCAGGCACTCCATGTTGAGGATTTGGGTCGGAGGTTTTAGTTGTCGGCCATATTGTGTATGAGCAGTTGTTGGTGAAGGTGATTGTAGCTGCTAGAGCTCCTACGTGTATTTTGGATATGTATGGGCATTTAATTATGATTAGAGAATGAGTATGAAGATAGGCGAGTAATATATATATATATATATATATATATGTACACACACATATAGATATATTAAAGAAATGAGGAGAAAAGTAAGAATGCGAAAGAAATTAGTGGAAGGCAAAAAGAGGTATATAAATGTGAACATGCCATAGAAGAAGAGGAAGGCCAAAGTAAGTGAGTGTTTGGAGGTATTTTTGGCCCAATCGCATGATTATAAGTCCAATCGCATGTGAAAGTGTGAGAGAGAAACATGAAAAAGATTCATCTAGAGGGACAAAGAGAGAAAGAGAAGGATGACGGGAGGTGGGTTGCCCCGGGGAAGATAGGAAAAATATTTATATGTATCATCAAATTTATATTTCTCTTGATTCTAAACATAAAATATAATTAACTTTTTAGAGATATTAATAAAACTAATTAAGTTACTTGAAAATATTTATATTTATAATTTTCTTCTAAACTATTTTGTCCAACTTATAAACTAACATATAATCTAAATATACTGACTCTAACGTTATTTTTCCACCCTATTTTATGAGACATATGATCCAATTAGTTGTGTAATATTATTTCATCAAATTATATATTTTTTTATTGTTAAATTTTCCAACTTTAACTTTTATAATTTATAATTTAATTTCTGTCTTACTATTATCACAAAAGACATTTATGCTAAAGCCAATTCAAACAAGTTCTACTTTTACAAAAGTCATTTATACAATCACCAATACAAACATAAATTATATTACACAATTTAATTTTTACTAAAAATAAGATTATAAAAAATTAAAATAAAAAAATCATTTTTATAATCTCTGTTTCAAAAACATAATAACCCACACAACATAATGGGTATTCATAGTAATGACGTGATGTTGGGAACGAGGAGGGTACATATTCATAGAGGCAGAGACGGCCCTGTTACGTGTCCATGATGGATTTGTTTCCCTTCCTCTCCTTTTTAACTTTTTATTTTATAATTATTAGTTTAAAATTAGAATTCATGACTTAAATTTAATATTTTATAAAATTATTATTATTTTATATAAAAGTATGTAAGTAATTTTAATTAAACTGTTAAATTTTCATCTAATTTTGTATAATATTTTAATTTGATTCTTTAATTTTATAAAATATTGTTTTGATTTTCTAACCCTAACACTACACACTTTGTCTCAAATGATAATTTTTAATGATTATTGTTATTTTAAAAATTAAATTTAATATGTCAAGGTTTCAAAACGTTTTATCAACATTTTATTACTTAACTTATTATTTCTTATTCCTTTACTCAACCATATTTTTACCTAAGTATTATCAGTTCTTATAATAAATCTGGTGTTTACTATAAATAATTCAATTTTTCTATGGCTTTTACTATTGCTAAAAATTCTTTCTAATTAGAATGATATTTAGTTTGTGAATCATTAAATTTTCCACTTGAATATCTTGTTATTTTTTCTTGTCCATTATGATATTCATGATATAAAATTGCTCTCCAATAATTATCTAATGCATCTATTTATATTATCCATTTTATTCCATTTCCATTTTTTTTCTCCTATTAATCTTGATATCTTAGCAGTTAATTTCGATAAATTTGGTATATAATTTCTAGTCTGATTTATTAATCTTAAGAATGATTGTAATTATTTCTTATTATTTATTTCTGGGAATTCTAAAACTTTCTGACTTATATGTGCTTATAATTCTATTCCATCTAGTGATATTATTTGTCCTAAAAATGGTATTTTTGCTTTTCTTAATTCAGCTTTCTTAGGTGATATGTCCAGTCCTTTTTCTTCTATTAACCTACTAAATTTTTCTAAATGGTCTTCATGTTCTTTTTCATTTTTCGAAAATATTAAAATATCATCTATATATATTATTGCAAAATCTCTTATTGGTAATAATAATTTTGATACATATTTCAAAAATATACAAGGGCTATTGTGAAATCCCATGGGTAATACATTACATTCATATAATCTTTCTTATGTACTAAAAGCTGTATATTCCTTACTTTCTTCTTCTAATTTAATCTGAAAAAATCCTGATTTGCAATCAAATTTGCTAAATATTCTTTTTCCTCTTATTAAGTTGAATAATAAATCCATCTTTGGTATTGGGTATCTATTTCTTATAGCTAATTGATTTAGTTTTTTATAATTTATAACCATTCTAGATTTTCCTCTTTTTTCTTCACTATGTTTTATTACTATCATTCTTGGTGATGAATATTCTAATATACTTTCTCTTATCAAATTATATTTTTTCATTTCTTCTATATGCATTATGAATTCTTTTTTATCTTGTTCAATCCATGGATATGGTTTATAATTTATTTCTTTACTATAATCTTTCAACTCTATTTTTGCTAAAGGTTTAGATTTATTCCAATGGATTAATGGATTTTCACTATAATTTTCTATTAATCTTTGTTCCATTTTATTTACTTCTAATATTGCTAAGGTTGCTACCATATGTTGTATTTCTATAGGTTTATGATTCTGTAAAAATTGTACTTCATGTTCGTTTATCTTTTTATGAAATTTTTCATCTTTTCTCCTATATGGGCTAGTTATTCTTATTCCCCATACTTCATATTTACATGATTTTGTTAATATCAAAGCCTTTTTTATCATATGAATTGGGTAATATTGTTCTAAAAAGTTTAATCCTAATATTACATCACATGATGGTTCATTATATTGATTTAATTCTTGTATCATTAATTCATATTCTCCTATTTGTATATTAATATTTTTTGCTTCTAATTCTATCATATGAACTTCTTTTTCAGCACTTTCCATTCTTAATATTCTATTATTTTTCTTCCATTATTCTAGTGGTAAAATATTATATTTTGCTACTGTTAAATTTGCTCATGTATCTACTAGTGCATGATATTTTCTAGATCTATATTTTTTATAATTAAATTTCTCTAAAATGTAATATACTGCTCTCATTTTAAACTCTAGATAATGTGTCTAATTTATTCTTAAATTTAGCTTTTATATCATTCCTTTGAACTCTATCTTCTATAGCTCTTCTATATTCTTCAACAAAATGTTCTGGATTGTTAAAATATATTTCTTTTCATATTGATTTATTTTTGTTATCCTATTTATCAAACTTTTTATAAAACTCTTATCATTTGTTGGTATTTTTATCCTTTGGTTTCCTTTGTAATAATACCATTCATTATCTTCATAAATTCTTATCCTATCCATTAAACTCTAGCTAATATAGATAATTTATTCTTAAAATATCTTTTTTATTCTTCTCTAGCTTCAATCCTTCTTATCGCTATATTATATGTTAAGAGTACTTCTCTTATATGATTTTGAATTATATCTTTTAATATATCTTTTTCTTTCTGATTTTCTTGATCATTAATCTTATTATACTTTTACTTACTCCAGGAACTTTTATTGCTCTTCCATTTTTTACATAATAATCATTTATTTTCATTGTTCTTCTATAAGTTATTTGTCCTACATGTATCCTTTGTACATTCATTTAACTTTTGGTATTATCATTGTTTGATAATTCACATTAATAATTATCCTATATCTTGTTGTATTATATATGGTTTTACTTGTGATAAAATTTTTTTTCCTAATATAATCTTATATTCATTATCAGTGTTTTCTTCTACCCATAATTTTATAATCAAAATATCTCTGTTATTAAATCTTAATATAGAATTTGCTTTTGTTCCTTCTTCTGTTATTTCTATATTATCTTCAGTAAAATTTATCAACACTAATTTTTTCCACTTCTTCACATAGTAATGCTAATATTTCTATTCATATTCCATTTTTTCTAACTTCGAATTTTATAATATGCTTAGGTTTAGTCAGATCTATTTGTTCTATTGTTGATTTAATTTCTGTTAAATTTGAACATATTTGGAATTTCTGCCAATATATTTCTTTGATAAATATCATGTATACTTCTTGAACTATTACTTCTAATTAATCCTCTTGATTGATATTTATAGTTCATGTTGATGTAGATGGTGTAGATACCCTTAATTCTCTTTTTCCTATATCATTTATAGTTTTCATTATTTTGGGTGTGTTTTCATAATAATCTATTGTTTTATCTAATTCAAATTTCAATTGTTTTGGGATATTTATATTTATTAGATCTACAGGTATTTCTTGTAATATCGGCATAAAATATTTATCTATTGTTATTCTTCCTTTTGTTCTATTTATATTTTATGTTCATTTGTAAATATTAATCATATCATAGCTATTATACATATTGTTCTAGCTCCTGGTAATAATTGTATTCCTTCTAATTTATGATATATCACTATAGATTGATTTATATGTTCATCATTTCTTGATATAACAAAATTTGTATTCAAACTAAATTTTAGTTTCTGATATATTAAATTTCCTGCTAGTATTCCTAATATACTATCTTGTACACTACTTATTATTTTGCCATATGTTATTACTAATTCAATAGGTGAATTTATTCCTCCTTTAAAATATACTTTTACTAATGTTTGTACTCTTGCAATATATATTTTTGTTACTTCATCTTTGAATGGTAATTTTGATATTTCATTTTCTATTAAAGCTTTACTTATTAAAGGTATCCTCAATACTCCTTTAGTTAATGTTGATTCTATAAGGTGCTTCTTTTCTAATATTACACAATGACTTTTTTTCATTTTTCTTTGTTTTTTATATTTTACTAACTTTTTGTATACAATTTTCATTTTTTACTTCTTCTTTTTTTTAAAAAAAAAATTGCCCCCTCCCCTCCCCTCAAAACCCCTGGCGGTAGGAGGTTAGGTCGCGATAGGTGCCAGCCGGCCGGCCGTTGGTGCTTTGGTAGGGGCACCATTCTTTTTTTTTTTTAAAAGGTTGAAGGACAAAATAGTAAAAGTGTTAATACTTTAAAATTTCAATTTTGATACCTGTTATTTTTATGTCATTTTCAAGTGTTAACAGACTTTTGTGGGTTTTGCAAATTTATATGGTATTTATTTAAAAGACATTTTTCAAAAGAAAATCCTATATTAGAATTTTAAAACTTTTTAATACCTTCAAAATTGTGATTTTTCATTTTTCCTGTTAAAACGGACAACCCACACAAAAATCCTATATTAGAGTGTTTGGCTAAGCATTTGGCCCCTTTTAAGCTCGGTTGGAGGGCAATAAGTCCGATTGGAGGCCAATAAGCCCGATTGTGAAATTGGAGTGTTTGGACAAGCGATTGGTGAATCTGGCTTCTGAAAAAATAAACAGCTTTTGGTAAAAGCCCTTAGGTGGTGCTTCTCACTGAAAACTTCTTGAACAAAATTGCCAGTTAACCCATAAAGAAAAATGATGTGAAACAAGCAATACATGGGGAAGCATGCTTGTTAGTAAAGGAAGAAACAAATCAGGCCATACTTGACTCTTAACAGGCCAGGCCTGTTTTGCAACAAATAGGCCTGAGCTTGGCCTGTTAAAAGAGCTCGCAAGTTTTTTTAAAAAAATAATTCTTTTAGTTTATTTTTTTTTATTTAATATTTTATCATTACATTTTATTTTTTTCCCAATGTCTTTTCCTTTTCATTGTTCACCTATTTTTTAAAATTTCCTTTTTTTTTATTATAATTTGTTCATTTTATTATGTATAAGGTGACCTCCTTGTCCCTAACCTTTTCGCTAAATAAATATTTTTTTCATTGCCATTCCACTATTTTTCAATAAAATAAATCTATAATTTAAACAATTTTTTTATTATTTTAGTTTATATTATTTTATATTTATTTTCATAATTTTATAACAAGCCTATGCTGTTTGACAGGCTTAACATGCTTTTTAGTGAGCTTAGGACCGGCTTTTGAAGCTAAACATTCCTTTAAAAGACCTAAACTTGTTCCTATTATCAAACAGGCTAAAAACAAGATAAGACATAGGCCTTAAAAAGCTGCCTACGGTTTCCACCCCTCATCTTCAGATTCTAATAGCATGATGTTTTGAATTTTTTGTGATGGAAATGGTAGGGCTTATTTCAAAATTAGGCTTTCATTTTTTCCCATAGCACCAGAGAAATGAAGAAAAAGGGATTTATAGAGGTAGAGAGCAATGTTTTAAAAGTCGGATCAAATGTTAAGCTGGAAAGGCTAGTGAGTTATGGTTTGTTTGCTCCAACCGGTTGGATCAGTGGTCAAGCCGATACTATAATTATTAAATAAAAATAATTTTATATACAAAATATATTAAGTTATCGAATAATTTAAAAATAAATTTAAATAATTTAATCTCATAATAAATTAACAAACTTATATAACAATATATCTCACAATTCACACATTATTGGTGATAAAATATATTACAAACACAAATAAATATTAAATCAAAAACACAAAAAAGGCATAATGCTTAAAACTATTTAAAAGACTAAAACTTAAAAATGACAAAATAATATTAAAACATAAAAAGATGCGACTGGAAATTCAAATTACCCCATGCATTTATTCCAAAAACATTATACCAGGGATTTGTTCCTCCATGAATGTATGTGATAGCTAAGATGTTTTATAAATTAATATTTTTGACATTTGAAAAAGAGAATGGTATAGGTAGCATTGTAACAGTAATGACTTGCAGAAGTACAAGAGTCCATGTTACTTTGTAATGTTCATTTCACATTTGCTTCTTCTTTCTCTTTCTTCCTTTCATTTCGTTGGTGGTCACCTTCCTTCTGCATTCTAGCTCCAGCAAGTTTAGGGTCATGGGCTAATGGTTAGCAAGTTGCAAGTGGTTTAGGTTTCATCTTTAGATTTACATCAAATTTTTGGTTCATTATTTCTATTATTATTCAAGGAAAGATAGGGTGGCACTAGGTTTTTCTTCTGGTTCATCCTCTTCCCCTTCCTTCCTCTTCTTCGTTCCTTTTTTTCTTAGTCATTGTGGCTCAACCTCATTACCTGACTTGTTCGGTTCTTCAAGATTCGCTCCGGCTTCCGGCTTAATGGCGGTTTCCAGATGAAAGCTGATTCTTGCAGGTTCAATTCGGCTAAAGTTCTAAAAAGGATTTCAAACAAAGAATGAGTTGTTTGGCACTTCGGCCGACAGTCTAGTCTGGTCGGGGTTTAAAATCATTGGAATAGAGTGATAAAGAGAGCACCGGAGAAGGGAGATTGTGAGGAGACTGTAATACCCTTTTCTTATTTTCTTAGTTTTCAGAGTGCTTACGGAAAATGATATGAAATTCGGTGGGCAACACAAGAATAGCATAAATATACTGATAATATGTGCATGATTACCGAAATTCCCCATAAGGGCTTGTACAAAATAATTGCAAATAATATAGCCACACAAGGCTACTAAGGTGTCTAAACTCGTCCTAGTGAAATGGAGATATCTTCCTATCTTTGTTCCACCACTACAATCCTCTCGTGTAGTTCTCTTCTCTCATATCTACATACCTTTTGTTTCACCTGTCTAAGTTGTTAGTAAGGGACGGTGAGATTTAGGAGAATCCCAGTAGGAAACAGATATCATAATGCATACATGATATATGCTATGTGTATGACATGTTAGCTTTAACTAGATGCATGCCCCATAATGACATTTCTGCATGCTCAATGTTTCACGCAGCATAACTATGACCATAATATAAACAGAAACAGAACTGCATTATTCAAATATGCTCTACACAATCAAGGAAAAAAATCACATACATCATTTCACAAGCAGAGATATCAAACACATGCAAATAAGGTAAGTTCCCTATCTCTAGTATCTGAGTCCTTCTCTTGTACCTTAAATAGGATCCTCGGTCTACATGCAAACAGCTCGGGGCTCCAAATTCAATCCTAAAATTCTAAATGTAAAATTTAGACACTTCCATAGTATTTCTAGTGGTTATATTAGTCTATATTGAAAAATTATCAAAATGCCCCTAGGACTGGCCCGGTCCCACCGTACCCAATTCGACCATACTTTTTTCATGACCTGGGCTATTCTGACATATTTTCGCCCAAGAAATCCATTTTATAGACTTGGAATTACCAAATTCATTGCCAAAAGACCAGAATGCCCTTGGCAGCCCTTATTTCAGGGTTTTATGGGTGTTTTCGTAATTACGCTTTTTCAGGCTTTTCTGAAAAAGTGATCAACTATAACCCCACCTAATTTTCCCTCCTGAACACAGTGGGATCATCAAATTATTAAAAATCCAACTCCAACCCCCTAAACTAGAGCTAGCCTAAATTCCCAATTCTCAAGGGAATTTTGGTGTTTTTGAAATATGACTCCGCAGACTTACTCCTTTCTACTCTTAATCATTTTATTAACTATTTAATTATGTTATAACCCTTATTTAGGCTTAATTTGGTAGCATAACGTTTAAGATACAAATTTTCCAAAATTTATAAATAAAGCAAATCCGACAAAATTTCACTGATTAAATTACTTATAGCAGTCACAACAATCAATATTCAAAGTTTTGGAAGTTATCTTAAGCTCCTTCTTGCTTTTCATTCCTATGGCTGAAACCCTAGCTCTTTAAAGACCAAATTTTTGCTTCAAAACACCTTAAAGAACATGGAATAGAAGATTAGGAGAAGAGTTATACACGTTAAGAATGAATTCATCGAAGAAATCAACCTACCTTGTGAGTTTTCTTCTCCATCTGTCTCTAGAATTCTCGCAAGTTTTCTCTCTGTTTTTTCTGCATAAGTCATCAGTTTAGAGGAGGAAGATGATGGGAAAAATGTTTTATAATATTTCATAATTATCCCATAATTTATTTTCTCATTTTCGGATTTTTTATAAATTCTGGCATATTTTCTATCTAAACTTTGAAAACTCATAACTAAATTTGTAGACATTGAATGGGAGTGATTCCAAAGGATATAGAACACTTATTGAGTCTATTTTCAAGAAAAAATATAGCCCTTTACCAATTGAAAGCACAAAATTTTCAAAATTAAATTATTTGGATGCTATTCTAGAAAATCAACAGTTTTTTCTGGGCTAACTTTAAAAATTCATAACTCTTTATATATAGCTCCAAAAATTACCCATTACATATCGACTTAAAGCTTAGGATGTCTACTTTTACCTATAAAATTTCATAATTTTTTTCATCATTTGGTCAACCAAAATTACATGACAAATTCACTGCCTCACAAGTGATGTCTCTATAAGCACTGGTTTTCTTTCATTTCCAATATTTAATCCCTATAATCCAGAATTTATAGCCAAAGGCTATTCAAGGTGTGCCAATATTCACCATTTTATCCCATTTAATACCCCAAGGGTATAAGGAATTTTGTTGACCAAATTTCGGAAAGTTACATTTCTCCCCCCGTTTAATAAATTTCATCCTCAAAATTTTCTATACATAAATAGCCAAAAACTCTGAGTAACGCTTTCGCATATCTTTTTTTATTTACCATGTATGTGTGTGAGATGCCTATTAGCCTCCACACATTTAACCAGTTACTATTCACATATGCTGCTTTTTTGTTATGCATAGGCCACGTAGTTCATTACTGTATAAAAAGTTTGTCTGGTCTTACTGCCTAAGGATATTGCCCCATGCAAACATACATATCGAGTCTTACAGCCTTTGTTCTATGTTTTATACTCATGGGTCAACCAACCCATTACTACACTAATTGTCCATAAGGACACTCAGTTCATCATTCTAGGCCTTATTGCCTTTTCGAGACACTACTTGGTGTATTTAGCCTTATGGTTTATATAAGTATACTCTCACAACACTAAGTATCCCAGTTTTACTGCCCTGTACAAACATGTACACTGTCTGTATTTATGCCTGCCTGTCAGTGTTCAGGAGCAAATGACTATTTGACCCTAACTGGCTGTACTATGTGCACTACTCACTAGCCACACGATGTGCACAGTTCAGGATCAAATGCATATTTAATCCCTTCTGGTGGCTTGTCTCATATTCTGTTCTCAAATCAAAATCAACTATTACTAGTCTTACAACATGAGTGGGTTAATTGATTCTATGGGGCTATAGCTGTGGAGATGTTTATGCCTCTACTTGACCCTATTGCAACAGAACACATCCCAATCCATGCCTACTTGCATCTGTGTAGACCATAATGGTCGACTGTAGATCTGGGATTATTAACACTGGTGTTGTTAAGAGGTATTTGCCACCATTCTACCCTACTATACTAGGGCTCATCCCAATTCCAGTTCAACTATGTCACCATAAACCATAAGGCTTATATGACTGTTAACCATATATGTTAATGCACTGTACACCATGCAGGGTGTAATACTATTGACCCTTCAGGTCATATCACTGTACACCACACAAGGTGTAATACTGTTAACCACACAAGTTGTGTCACTGTAAACCACACGAGTCTAAACATGATTTGGGATGATCAACCTTGGTGTGATTGTCAACCTCTCTCTTATATGACCCAAAAATCACACGTATGTTCACCACAATTATGTGGCGCCTACTATGATGTTTTATACTGATAAATATAACATAGGTAGGGCTACATTGTCTGACCATACTTGTTTGACTACCTCAATTGTATCCCACTTGGCCTCCATAGTAACACACAATTTTTCATAGAAAATGTGATAAATAAATAAGCCATGAGCCATATAAGTAATAGAATTATAACACCATAAATTTGACTGTCTGGTTGAATACATTTTTCAGGATCATATGATTGTATTGTTGGGATTTACAAGCACAATAGAATAATTTTAAAATTTTCGCCAATCCTAGTCGAGGATTTATCAATGGCATTTAAACAGAGTTAGGAAGAATCATACCTTTTCGAATTTAGGGTTTTCGATCTCTAGGAACCAACACCTCTATTCGGCTCCCTCTACCGATACCCACATGAATGTTACTCCAATACAAACTGTGTGCTAACACCTCCAATGTCTGCTAGGGTTTTTCTCGCGGCTCTGAACTCTCATCCTTATATGAGTTTTTCTGCTCTACCATTTTTATAATCCATGAGGGCTATATTCAAATTTCAAAATTAATCTTGATTAATTTCAAAATTAATTAACCCTTAATTATCTTTACGAGATAATTATAATTAAATCTGTGATATGATTTTAATTTAACATATTTATTTAATCCGAATAAAGAGCAAATAGATTTAATTTATCCTTAAAAATTAAATTTGAGATATTATATCTCTATCATGTTAGCTACTAAATTTAATTTATCTAATAAAATTAAATTTAAAACTAACATAATATATATAATAAAATTATCATATATATATATATATATATGTATTTCAAAAATACATATATACATATATATATATATATATATAATGTTATTAATTTTCTTTTCCATAAATTTTATTTTATATATACATAAATATAAAATTCGTCCACCCTAGATTAAACATTGTCTCACGTTGGGCCATTCTTGTGTGCGACCCTATAAGCCCATACGAAGTTGGCAGTGGGCCAATAACTGTACTAACCCAAAGGTCGCAAGCGACCTCTAACAAGGCATTACAACTACCCAATTCATATGAGGATTGTTAACACGATGCAACTTGTCATATAACTATGTCACATCCCTTTTGTCACATGATATTTCGGTCAAAGATGAGGCATGGATGATGTCATTCTCCTATTCCTGACCATTACTTTCCCGATTCCTGAGTAGTTTGACAATAGAAATGAAAACTCCTTTCCATCGTAGTATGACCATACATTTCTCAGGCTTACTCATCAAGGGGCCCAATAATATCTCTCTACTAATGTGAGGGACAAATTCCATATTGACTATTCATATTCCTCTACATGAAAAACCACCAAGCCCGATCGTAACATTTATCATCACCCGATCAAATATGACTTTTGACTAGTTTAAAGCCTAACAATTCTCATATAGGAATCCATGATGGAAACAGGTTGAAGGGCATTGTGACATGGTTATACATGAGATAAACTTATGGCTTGATCCATGCAGCTCTCTTATAGCGGGTCGGTCCAGCACCTTGTACTCTTACATATGCCTAAGACTTTAATTTGTATCTCTATATCTTATCAAAGTCATACTGGTCTTGTTTCAACTTTGCTCTCACATAGATGACCGACTACGGACATTTAGGACAATTTTTATGATTTATCTAAGGACACAGTCATCACAGCGAATATGCGAATAATATTATAACATAATGGAGAAAATTCATAAAATTAATATTGTTCAAAGTACAATGATTGGCCCTTGGGCACAATTTCCAACATCCTCCTACTTATAGTAGGTACAATCATCAATTTACCTAATTCCCATTATCCTAACATGACAGTCATGCTTTGCCTGTACAAGTGGCTTGGTAAGAGGATCATCAACATTATCTTCTCTTGCTACTTTGCATATCTTTATATCACCTCTATCTTTGATTTTTCTAATAAGATGAAATCGCCTGAGTATATGCTTGGTCCTTTGATGTAACCTAGGCTCCTTAGCCTATGCAATAGCACCGCTGTTGTCACAGAAAAAATCTATTGGATTTAAGATGGTAGGCACCACCCCTACTTCAGTAAGGAACTTTCTGATCCAAACAGCTTCCTTAACTGCTTATGATGCTGCTGTATACTTAGCTTCTATTGTAGAATATGATATAGTGCTCTGCTTGGAGCTTTTCCAGCTTACTGCTCCACCATTCAG
Organism: Inga leiocalycina; assembly: GCA_963242795.1. Classification (NCBI taxonomy): domain Eukaryota; kingdom Viridiplantae; phylum Streptophyta; class Magnoliopsida; order Fabales; family Fabaceae; genus Inga; species Inga leiocalycina. The sequence goes on from OY725328.1 coordinate 30,246,494, forward strand.
AAGGAATACGTATCCAAATTGCAATTTAAGGTCATCTTGGTTAGTTTAGAAACTTGCATCTGTATAACCAGTTACACAAAGCTCATCATCTGATCCACCATATACCAAAAGTAAGTCCTTAGTCCTTCTTAAGTACTTTAGGATATTCTTAACAGTAGTCCAATGACCCTCACCAGGATCTTATTGATATATGTTGGTCATACTTAAGGCAAATGATATTAGTGCAAGCGTTTCACCTAAGAGGGGTGAATTGGGTGATACCAGGAATTTCGTTGCATATAAATAAATTAAATGAATATTTAAAACAGTTGGGAGCAAAGAGAAATATCACCGAAGTGTACACCGGGAGTTATACTGGTTCGGCCACAACCACTTTGACCTACGTCCAGTCCTTAGAGCGTCTTTAAGAGTTTCACTATATTCTCCAAGATTCAGTGGATTCTTGGCACCTTAGTACACAACAAGTTCCTTTACCTGGACACTCGCTCCACCTTACATGTTGTAATCAAATCCCTAACTCAAGGTTCCACAACCTTAAGTTGTCTCAATAATAAATATTGTGTTTGTAATGAAAAACTCTCTCACAGAGTAAATATATAATCACTAAAGTACAATGAATGTGTATAAGAAAATAAAGCACTAAGAGTGTATTGTTCAGTGTATTCTCAGTTCTTGTGTCTTTTTTTTCTTCTCTTTGAATGCTCTATATTTATAGATGATTTGTAATGTCCATTGGAAGCAATTCAAACATGTCCGTTAGAGTCGCACAGTAACGGTTGACTATTCTTCGAATTTGAAAAATATCTGTTTGCGGTAGGTAGCAGTAGGTGAATGTTCGGAATTTTATTTGACTTTTCACTTCTGGCATGATCTTTCATTGTTTCTCTGCAAATGTACTTAGAAAACTAGTGCAATGAAGAGTTAATCATGTAGAAAAAAATTTAATAAACATTCGATTAAAAACATAATTTCTGGACTGCCTTACTCGAGTGACTACTCGAGTGATCATACTCTTTACTCAAATAGTCCCTCGAATAAACCTGTCAAAAATATGGCCTAATTCAAAATTTTTCATAAGATATTACTCGGGTAAGACATAGAGTGAGATAGATCACAAACCTTAGAAATATCTGATTACTCGAGTGGCTACTCAAGTGGCTATGTCTTTTCCTCACAAGTTACTCGGGTGCTAACTCTTGTAATCTGATTACTCGAGTGGTTACTCGAGTGGCCATGTATTTTCTTCAGAGGTTACTCAAGTACTCGCTCGAGTATATACCAAATAACTTTACAGATTACTCGATTATTCCCTCGAGTAATGTCGTTCAAAACTTGGCCGAGAGTATGCTTACCTAGTTACTCAAGTGATCCCTCGAGTAATGGATCAAATAACTCCACAGATTACTAGAGTGCTCCCTCGAGTAATGCCTTTTTCTCATATGGTTGCTCGAGTAAATTGGTTCATTTCTTGGCTGAGAGTTACTGGAAGATTTTTTACCTGATTACTCGAGTGGCTACTCGAGTGATGCCTTTGCAAATCATGTTACTCGAGTGGTTACTCGAGTAATAGTCTATATAGCTTTACAGATTGCTTGAGTGGTCCCTCCAGTAACATCTTCCAAATTTTGGTAGTGCTTCTCTGGATGAAATTCTTTGTGACTACCCAAGTGCTTACTCGAGTGGCTACTCGAATAAACCTTCACAAAATTTATTTATTACTCCAGTGCTTAATTCAAGTAATGCTTTGCCACTTTGTTCAAATTCATTTGTTTGTCATTAAATCCTTTTATATCATTGATCCAATCTTTGTTATCATCAAAACATATGGGATCTAACATTCTCCCCCTTTTTTATTATGACAAAACTTGGTGATTTTAAACAAAGTTTTTAAAATTGAGTTTTCAAACATATGCTTCTCAAATACTTTTCATATCAAATCTTTTGTTCAATTTAAACTTGAAAACTCTTTTGAAATAGCTTGTTAAAGATCTTTTCAAGGTTTTTGTTCTTATTTATTTGTTCACCTTGCATACATAATCAAAAACTCATTAGTCCCATAAAGCAATATAACTTTAATGAAATTTAACTTTAGTAGCATAAAGAACCAAATTGCATAAGGAAGAATTCATTACATAATCAAACTTTAGAATTCAAAAATAAAACTTGAAAATTAAAAGACTTAAAAGGTGGAATCACTTCGGCCATTCAGCACAAAATCACTTAGGCACTCTTCTCCCCCTTTTTGTCTTCATCAAAAGGTGGAATCAATCATGAGGAAGAGTAGGTGGTTTGGCTGTTGAGATAGGAGTGACAGGAAATGCCAATGATTCATATGAACTATCTGAACTTGAAGGATCTGAAGATGATGGTTCAGGGTCAGGAAGGTTCACTGGCGGTGTCTGAAGATCCTCTAAAAGATTCACCGGAGATGAAGGGTAAGGAACCAAAGAAGTAATTTCTACTTCCTTTATAGCAACTGGTGAAGACTCAAGCACCTCCTCAGTGCGTGTAGGTGATGTAATGGGAGTAGGTATGGGCTCTGGCTGAACAGGCTGAGTTGGATCATCAGTAGTGATGTGGATTGGCTCGGATGTGTTACGGTCAGGCATAGAGAACAACACATTGTTAGGTCCACTCTCAGAGGGTCTATGCTCAGTGCGTATAGAGGGTCTAGGTTCAGGGACAGGTATGGGCTCAGGAATACCAGAAGGACCAGAAATAGAGAAACCAGATGCCATATCATCAAGTCTAGTAACAATTGATCTCAGAAGCTCACCCTGGGCATGCTGTTCAGCTAACAACTCTTTGTGCCTCTTGTCCATTTTCTCCACAAGTTGTCCCATCTGCTTATTCATATAGGTCACCAACTCCGCATTGGTATTTGCAATGTCGATATGAAAAATCTTCAAAATATTCTCCATGAATGTTTACATTACGGTATTAAAGAAGGATGGAGAAGATGTGTTGGCTGGAGTAGAAGACTGTGTGTCATCCATTCAACTGGTTCCTGTGTTAGTCTTCTTTTTCTTGGGACTTGCTTCTATAGGAGTCTTTAAGGGAATCTCAATATTCAACTTTCCAATTTGATTCCTCCCCACCGGTGCTATCCTCTTAATCGGCTCCATACTCTCCAAATACCTAATCTTATTCTTCTTGAGGAACAAGGAAATAAGTTGAGGATAAGGCATTGGAGTAGTAGGTTTTCCTTCATACCTATACCTCTTGATCTCATTGAAGATATGCTCTCCCAAGTCCTTTTGTTCTTTGAGGATCAATAAGGCAAATTTTCTGAAGTCCTTCTCAATGAAATGAGTGAAGTTATTGGATTTGTTCACCATAGCTCTAGAATAGATATACAATAGGACCCTATGAAAATCACTCATATCACTCAGATTGAAATTGAGAGGTCCCACTTCTCACCAGGTCTTAGGATAGAGAATATCTGGTTTGAGTCAAGATTAGGGTAATCATCATCAAGAGGTTCTCTATTCCTAACCAAGTATTGATTCTAGAAGGTGAGATTAGAATTCTCTGTCCTCTAACCTTAGAAGTCATTTTTTCTTCCACAGACTTCCTAACGAGATCATTAATAGGTTCAAGGTTACAATAAAAATGCCTCACAATTTTGGTGCAAAATGAGAGTTTAACTGATAGCTAAGGCATGTAGGAATCAAGGTAGGGACTCAGATCAAATTTCAATACCTCTTGAAGCACCTTATAGTCAATGTAGTTCATCTTGCACACATTTCTTCTTGCAAAATAACTCAGGTACTTCTGAGATTCCTCATGCTTGCTTACGTTGAATCCCTTTGGAGGAAATGTGATTTCTTTATCCCTCTCTTCTATTTACTTTGAAGATTGCCCTTTCTTTGCTTCCTTAGATTGGAAAGCTTCTTCAAGCATACCTACCATGACTTTGGTAAGTTTCTCATTAACTTTAGGATTTTTCAGAGGCTTAAGAGTAAAAGTGGGTGTGTCAGATAAATCAGAAGAAGGATGAGATGGCTCTTTTGTTGTTTTGCCTTTTCCAGGAGGTGAACTCTTCTTGGATTTATTTCTTATGGCAATGGGCTCTTTAATCACAACCCCTTTCACCTTTGGCTTGGTTTGTTGTTTGGCTTTGGACTTAGTTTTAGGATAAATTTTCCTTTTCTTGGTAGGAGGAGAGGAATGTGAATCAGAGGGTTGATATGGTTCAGAAGACTCAGAAGGAGTGCTAAGATTAGGAGATTTTGTCCTCCCCATTGTGATTTGAGAAAATTGAATATTTCAGGAAAATAGAGACGAACGTCGCGAGTTTAGGGCAGACGATTCAGAGCTATCCGAGAGGTTTTTGTAGGTGTAAATCACTGGGTTTTGACGGTTATAGGAAGAGAAAAAAATTTTGAAAAGTTTTTGTGAGAGCACTAGGAGAATCACTCGAGAAGATTTTGTGAGAAATGACCGAGTATCGACTAAAATAACCTAGAGCCTGACATCACTCGAGGGCTTACTCGAGTGATCATCAGCATTACTCGGGTGGCTACTCAATTGATCAAACCAAAAAATTTTAAAATATAGCAAAATTTGTGAGTGTACCTGGTGAAGAAATAGGCTTTTTCGGCTTTTTGCCTTGGTAACCTCTTCAAAAATAACCAAGGATTGCAATATAGGGTACAATCCCGGATCGTCTCTCGAAGAGCCTTTTATTAATTACCTAGAAACTAAGTGCAATGATTGACATGAAATGAGTTAAAAATGATCTTTCAGCTTTTTATCTAACAACTAAATTGCAATTAAACTAAAATGCTTTTAAAACTAATATTTTTGGATTTTTGTAATAAAATTGATATGGAATGGAAATTGGTTAGAAATGCAAGTGATAAATATGCTCTTGGAAATGGTTTTCAATGGCTATCCTTGCTCAATTAAGATATTTGGGAAGTTAATACACTAAGTTTCTAATATACCAAACCTCAATTACCATTGAGTCTAGCATCACAAGAGAGGAACCCCTACCCTTGAAATGCTATTAAGCCCTCTTAGTGTAATGAGTTTCTCTAAGTTTTCTAATACATCAAACCCCAATTACCATTGAGTCTAATGCTTAAACTCATGAACCCATTTATTTAAGCATTATTAAAACCCCTTAGAGAGTGACTATGTAATAAGCAATGCATTTAGGTTCAACTACAATTCCAAGTCAATCAAACTATCCAACAATACCATGTTAAATAGATAGAAAGCAATAGAATCATAGGAAACATATATATAACCATATATATTGATGAGTACAAATCCTCATTACAAATTCCGAATCACAACAACTCAATCCATAGAATAAAACATAACTAAAATTATAGTCTCAATATATAAATGAATTCTTAAACCTAAGAAATCAAAAATACAATGAGCTATAGATAAAATAAACTCCCCTTTGAAGCACATATGAGCTCAAGTCATCTCCAATTCATCCCCAAGAGCACAAAATTGCCTAGCCAATAATGTGAATAGCTTCAAGAAAAATACTCTAACTCTGATTCAAACACCCAGCCATAAAATCAAAGATTAAAATAACCAATTATCACTAAATCAATTTAATGCAAGGGTTGGGTTTGAATCAAAACAGAATAGAATAGAGATAGCCATGGTTGAAACGAATCAGAACAGAGGAGCTACGCCTGGCAATCAAACCGATGAAGAAGCAATGTTGGAGGTCCAAAAATGGTGAAGGAAGTTGAACGTGAAGTGGGGCAGTGATGATGAGACTTGAGGCTTGCGGCAGCTCCCCTGCAGATCCCGACTTCACTCCCAGCTCTCTCCTAATCTTTGGCAACACCTTCTAGTCCTAGGATGGTAGTCTCGCCGGCGGTAAGGATCTGTGGTGACAGTCAAGCACTGGCCACCGACAAGGGAAGATGAGGCAGGTTAAGGAGAGAATCAAGGTCCTCGCGTTGCAGCGCTCTCGTGTCTCACAGCTCATATCCCAGATCCCCCACGTCGCCCTCAGTTCATTCTGTATATCACATCTGTTTACAGGTCTAGGCATGTCCGAATAGCATATCCACCAATCCAAGTCGGGTCTCCGTTCCAGTGTTCTCAGGTTGCAGATGATGAATAGTAACCCTGGTCAACCAGGGACTAATCTGAAATTATTAAAAGTTTGGTTGAGAGACTTAAGTATAAATATTTAAAATGTTGGCAGGGTCAAATGTAATTTATCAAACATCTGGGTTTTTTTCTGTGATTTTTCTAGGGCCCTTTTCTACACATTTTTGTAATTTTCACAAAATCTTGGGACCTTTTCTGTAATTTTTTTCTAACACTCAAAATATTAATTTTGACCCTTGAAAATCTCCAATTCCCTTCCACAACACCAACAATGCAAAAATTAAGCATAAGTAGTATTAAAAGTCCAAAAAACAATTGTACAAAATAATTAATAATTTTGATCATTTTGCCCTTAATTACCATTAATTCAAAACAATTGTTCCTAACCAAAATTCATGCTTAATCGTGCAATAATGCTTCATAAAATGCATTTAAATCCCAAATAAATCATGAAAAATCATGTAAAAATATGGTTCAATCACTTGGCATGAATAATATTGTATTTATTCATTTATATTCCCTTGATCATTTGATGACTCTTTAAAACATATTTGAACTAAAACTCAGCTGATTTGAGATCTGACCCAAGTTCACTCGAGGCATTACTCGAGTAATGTTGAAGTTCACTCGAGGCCTCCCTCGGGTAATCTGTCTCTTCACCTTCTGACTGTTCATTTCCCACCGTTGTGCCGTTTTATTTGAAATTAATACTTCACTGGCACATTTCCAAGTTCATTACTCAAGTGGCTACTTTTGTAATGCATTCATTACTTCAAGGTGTTACTCCAGTAATGCTCATTACTTGAAGTTGTCCCTCCAATAATGTTGTCCTCTATTAACCTTTACTTTTCATATTCCAAAACAGAATATTATGATCCTGCAAAACAAATTAGTAGAATATCCGATGCTTAAGTTAGTAATCATCAAAACATCAATCAATAACATCATCTAACATTTTGTAAACACTAAATAACTTACAATTCATTGGGATTTACCATTCCCAATTCTTGTCTAATATACAAAAATTGATCTTTTGCAAGAGGTTTTGTGAAGATATCTACTAGTTGAAGATGAGTTGGAATGAATATTACTTTGACATCTTTCTTTTGTACATGATCTCTGATAAAGTGATGTCTAACATCAATATGCTTGGTTCTGGAATGTTGAACAGGATTCTTTGCCAAGCTTATCGTGCTAGTGTTATCACAGTATATTAGTGTTTCTTTCAAATAAATACCAAGATCCTAGACTTGCTGCTTTAGCCATATTACTTGTGCACAACAACTTGATACTGCAACATACTCAGCTTCCGTTGACGAAAGAGACACTGTAGTTTGTTTCTTGCTAAACCATGATACAAGTGAGCCTCCAAGATAATGTAGTTTGTTTCTTGCTAAACCATGATACAAATGTTAGTACAAGCATTTCACCTAAGAGGGGGGTGAATTGGGTGATACCAGAAATTTCGTTACGTATAAGTAAATTAACTGAATATTTAAAACAGTTGAGAGCAAAGAGAAATATCACTAAAGTGTACATCGGGAGTTATACTGGTTCAGCCACAACCACCTTGACCTACGTCCAGTCCTCAGAGTGTCTCTTAGAGTTTCACTATATTCTCCAAGATTCAGTGGGTTCTTGGCACCTCAGTACACAGCAACTTCCTTCACCTAGACACTCACTCCACCTTACATGTTGTAATCAAATCCCCAACTCAAGGTTCCACAACCTTAAGTTGTCTTAATAACAAATATTGAGTTTGTAATGAAAAAATCTCTCACAGAGCAAATATATAATTACTGAAGTACAATATAAGAAAACAAAGCACTAAGAGTGTGTTAATTAGTGTATTTTCAATTCTTGTGTCTTTTTCTTCTTCTTTTTGAATGCTCTATATTTATAGATGATTTGTAATGTCTAATGGAAGCAATTCAAACATGTTCATTAGATTCATGCAGCAACGGTTGACTATTCTATGAATTTGAAAACTATCCATTTTGCGGTAGGTAGTGGTAGGTGAACGTTCGGACTTTTATTTGACTTTTCACTTCTGGCATCATCTTTCATTGTTTCTTTGCAAATGTACTTAGAATACTAGTGCAATAAAGAGTTAATCATATAGAAAACAATTTAATAAACATTCGATTAAAAACATAATTTATTGACTGCCTTACTCGAGTGGCTACTCGAGTGATCATGCTCTTTACTCGAATAGTCCCTCGAGTAAACCTGTCAAAAATATAGCAGTGAGTAATTCAACATTTTTCATAAGATATTACTTGGGTAAGACATGGAGTGAGATAGATCACAAACCTTGGAAATACCAGATTACTCGAGTGGCTACTCAAGTGGCTATGTCTTTCCTTCACAAGTTACTCGGGTGCTGACTCTAGTAATCTGATTACTCGAGTGGTTACTCGAGTGGCCATGTATTTTCTTCAGAGGTTACTCAAGTACTCGCTCGAGTATATACCAAATAACTTTGCAGATTACTCGATTATTCCCTCGAGTAATGTCGTTCAAAACTTGGCCGAGAGTTTGCTTACCTGGTTACTCAAGTGATCCCTCGAGTAATGGATCAAATGACTCCGCAGATTACTGGAGTGCTCCCTCGAGTAATGCCTTTTTCTCACATGGTTACTCAAGTGGTTACTCGAGTAAATTGGTCCATTTCTTGGTTGAGAATCACTGGAAGATTTTTTACCTAATTACTCAGTGGTTACTCGAGTAACGCCTTTGTAAATCATGTTACTCGAGTGGTTACTCAAGTAATGATCTATATAACTTTGTAGATTACTCGAGTGGTCCCTCGAGTAACATATTCCAAATTTTGGCATTGCTTTTTTAGATGAAATTCTTTGTGACTACCCGAGTGCTTACTCGAGTAATAGCTTCCCTTACTCGAGTGGCTATTCGAGTAAGCGTTTACAAAATTTGTTTATTACTCCAATGCTTACTTCAAGTAATGCTTTACAACTTTGTTCAAATTCATTTTTTTGCCATCAAATCCTTTTATATCATTGATCCAATCTTTGTTATCATCAAAATATATGGGATCTAACAAATGAGACATCTGGTCAAGTGCTTAACATGGAAAACATGATGGATCCAATGGCTAAGGCATATGGAACCTTGCTCATACGATCTTGCTAATTAGGTGTACTCAGACATACATCCTTACAAGATGGCTGCCATGAGACATGGGTATGTAACCCTTTTTTGAATCATGCATACTGAACCTATGTAGTATCTTGTCTATGTATGTGCTCTGACTTAGGCCTATTAGTCTTTTGGATCTATCTCTATAGATCCTAATTTCTAGGATGTATATGGTTTCACCTTAGTCTTTCTTCGAGAAAAACTTTCCTAACTAAATCTTGACACTCTAAAAGGTAGGAATGTCATTCCCAATGAGTAGGATGTCATTTACATAAAGCGCTAGAAATACAACTATACTTCCACTAACCTTCTTATAAATACAAGGTTCATATATGTTTTGAATGGATCTAAACTCTTTAACTACTTCCTCAAAACAATGATTCCAGCTCCATAATGCTTGCTTTAGTCCATAAATGGATCTTTGAAGCTTGCAAACTTTACCAGAGTCCTCTAATGCACAAAGCCTTCAGGTTGTGTCATGTACACATCCTCAAGCAACTTTCCATTAAGGAAGGCTACTTTGACGTCCATCTACCATATTTCATAGTCATAATATGTTGCAATGGCAAGAAGAATTCTGATTGATTTTTCCATTACAACTAGGGAAAAGGTTTCATCATAGTCTTCACCATGAGTTTGAGTGAATCCTTTTGCAACAATCATGCCTTGAAGACATTTATATTATCATCCATGTCAGTTTTATCCTTAAAAACCTATTTATACCCAATGGCTTTTACACCTTCAGGTAAATTGACTAAGGTCCATATTTGATTGTCGTACATGGATTGCATTTCAGACTTCATGGCATTTAGCCATTTCTTAGAGTTTGGTCTGACTGTGGCTTCTCGATTGGTGGTTGGCTTGTTTTGCTCAATGAGCAACACATCACGACTTTCAGTAATTAGAAATCCATATCTCTGATGCTGATGTCATGTCCTATCAGATCTTCATGGACCTTGTGTTGCTTGAGAAGGCTCAGTAACTAGTTGTAAGACTTCTCTGTTTTCCATTTGTGGTTCTGTACTATCTTGTAACTCTCAAACTTCTTCGAGATATACCTTGCTTCCACTAGTTCTTTTAGAGATAACTCTCTTTCTAGAAACTTACCATTTTGAATAACAAACACTTTGTTATTGGTGAGATTGTAGACATAATATCCTTTTATTTCCTTAGGATACCCCACGAAAAGGCACTTTGAGGATCTGGGCACTAATTTATCTGAGGCTTACTGCTTAACATATACCTCACATTTCCAGATCTTGAGAAAAGATAACTTGGTTTCTTTCAAGTCCATATCTCATATAGTGTCTTTTCAATTGCATTAGATGGAATTTGATTTAATGTGAACGCAACTATTTCTAAGGCATATCTTCAAAAGGATGGTGGAAGATCTGTTTGACTCATCATAGATCAAACCATATCTAATAGTGTTTGATTTCTCTATTTAGAAATGCCATTCCATTGTGGTGTTTCTGAAGGAGTCAATTGTGAGATTATCCCACAACTCCTAAGATGGTCAATAAACTCTTAGCTGAAATATTCACTTCCTCGATCAGATCAAAGTGCTTTAATTGTTTTTCTAAGTTGGTTTTGTATTTCATTTTGGAATATTTTGAACATTTCAAAAGATTGAGATTTATGTTTCATTAGATAGATATAGTCATATCTACTAAAGTCGTCTATAAATATAATGAAGTATATATAACCTCCTCTGGTAGCTATGTTTAATGGTTTGCATACATCTTTATGTTTGAGGCCCAATAAATCAGTGGCCCTCTCACTATGCCCTGTAAAAGGTGCCTTTGTCATTTTTCCTAATAACAAAGATTCCCATGTATCATATGATTTAAAATCAAACGAGTTAAGAAATCCATCTTGATGGAGTGTAGAAATGCGTTTTTCATTTATATGGCCTAGACGATAATGCCATAGGTTGGTTGAATTCAAATTATTTGATTTTATCCTTTTAGTAGTTACGTTATAGATATTCCCATTATTAGGATGTTCCAAATTTAATATATAATGACTAACATGCAAATCACCATCAGCATAGAAAATGTCATTAAGATAAATAGAACATTTACCATTCCTAGTAATGGAAGTAAAACCTTCCTTTTCCAAATAAGAAAGAGAGACAATGTTACTACCTAAGAAGGAACATAATAGCAATTGTTCAAAACTAACAAATACCTACTGGGCAGAACTAATTCATAAGTACCTATAACTAAAGCAGCAACTCTTACTCTATTTCCAACTCGTAAGTCCACCTTGCCCTTCTTCAGTTTTCTACTATCCTTGAGACCCTACATGTAATATGCCAAAAAGTTATTAAGGGCTAATTATTTCAAAAGTGGATGAATTATTATCAAATAAACACTTTTGGAGAATTGTGTGATGGGAATTTGGTGGTTTTAGTGATTCCAATAGTTTCCATGTGAAAAATTTTGTGGGAATAGGTTTGATTGTTGATTTTGGAGCCATTGGACACATTGGTTGAAAATTTGAAAAACTGTTAAGTGTAATTTTGTGTAGGGCAGTTAGTTTGTATAGACATTTTGAATGGGAAAATGGTGTCTAAAAATTATGAAACTTTCCAGTCTTAAATTTCACATTCAAGCTTCAAAATGGACATATAATTTGTGTCATTTTGATTTGTGAGCTAAGAGTTATGAATTTTTGAAGTTTGTCCAGCGAAATTGATTATTTTCTGGAACAGCATGCAAAAACTAAAATTCTGGTAATTTTGTGATTCCATCTAGCAATAGTCTATATTTTTCCTTAAAATTAGACTCAATAAGGGTTCTATAGGCTTTGGAATCACTCTATTTCTATTTTTATAGAACTAGTTATGATTTTTCAAAGTTTGGGTAGAAATCTAAAAGAATCTCTAAAAACTCTGAAATTGTTGGAAATTAATTTAATAATTAAATATCATATAATATATGATATAAAATAGTATCCTTCATCTTCCTTCAGCCATATCAGATGCACATAATAGCTGAAATAGAGAGAGAATAGTTGAGAGAGTTTAGAAAGAAAAGGAGAAGAGAACTCATAAGGTAAGCCAATTTCTCCGATGATCTAGTTCCTAACGCGTATAACTCCAATCCTAAGCTACTCCTTTATGTTCTTTAAGGTTTGGAAGCTCCTCTTTTGGTGTTAGAAACAACTAGGGTTCAGCCAAGTCAAGGGAGAGCTAGTGGGAGCTTGAGGTAACTTCCAAACTCTTATATATTAACTATTCTGACTGCTGTGGACAATTTAATCAGTGAAATTTCGCTAGATTGTCTTTGTGCGTAAAAATGGAAAATGTGTTATGGGGGCTGTTACGCTGCCCAAATTGGTACTAAATGTTAGTTGTAACCTAATGGAATAGACAATAAAGTGGTTAGGAGTATAAAGGAATGTGTTTACGCAGCCGAAATCGCAGAACCCCGATTTTTCCTGGAGAACTCATAAATTTTGGCCAGCTCTAGAAATAGGTCTTAGAGTTGGATTTTCAATGATTTGATGATTTCATTAGGTTCAGGAGAAAAAATTAAGTAGGGTTACAGTTGGTCACTTTTTCAAAAAATGCCAAAAAAGAATAATTACGAAAATGCCCATGAAACCTTTAAAGCGAGCTGTCAAGGGTAATTTCATAATTTGACAATGAATTTGGTAATTTTGAGTCTGAAAATGGATTCCTTGGATTAAAATTTGTCAGAATAGCCTATGTCAAAATTTCAGAAAAAGTACAGCCGGACTGGGTACCGCGGGGCTGGGCCGGGGTTTGGGGGCATTTTGGTAAATTTTCACCATAGGCTAATATAATCACAAGAAACACTATGGAAGAGTCTAAAATGATACTTGGATAGGTTATGACCTATTTCCTGAACATTTAATATTTTAGGACCAAGTCGGAAGCAGGAAACGACACATTTTACGAGGCACACTAAAAGTTAGTCTTTGAGATAGTACTTCCCAACCCTTTAAGCATATGTTTAGGCTTCTAGTAACCACCTAAAGAGTCCAAGTAATAACCAACTTTAACTATTCTGAAGGTGAGAATTTGGAATAGAGAATAACTTTTCATCCTTGACTTTGGTTTATAGGGTTCGACATTTGTCCTAATCGCAAGCAGCCCCTGCCAGCGCAAGTCAGAAAAGAACAAGGTAGTGACTCTTCTCTTATGTAATGTGTAAATGTATTGTATGTGTGTGTATCATTGTTTTGTGATGATATCTGATGTTGCTGCCTATATAGCTGGTGATAGCTGTCGTTATCCAGCGTGAGCTGGCGTTATACAGCGATAGCTGTCGTTATCCAGCATGAGCTGGCCTTATACAGCGAAAGTTGTCGTGATTATGTATACAGCCATGAGTGCTGTCATTGTGATGAAAGCCATGTGATATTGTGTTGCTGTTGATGCTGCTATTAATGGTTGCTTACATGCTATATGTTTATATATTATATGAGTGATTTGTTACTACTTAAATTCTTTTGAATCTCATTCTTTCCATTGACTAATATTCCAGATAGGGCAAGTGGCTCCAAGGAGAAGAGAACGACCAGGAGTGTTTAGGACTTTGTAGGGATGTTATTTTGGATTGTTGGTTATCTCTTTTGGAAAGGGATTACAGTAAATTATTTTTAGGATGTAAATATTATGTTTGATTTTGATCATGTAATCTCCTAGTTGGAACTTATAACCCTTAGTTTATACATGTATGAAACCCGGGAGTTGCCAGAAATTTGGCTATACACTCTGATATGTATAAATGTGATTTAACTATACATGTAATTATATTTGATATTTGATCTTGAGACCAAGATAGGGATGAAGTTTTGAAAAAATTTGTGAAAACTCTACCACAGGGTGGGAGTTTAAAATGAGTTTTAAATTATTCGACGGTCTCCAAACCATTTAATCACGCACTCTTGAATTATAATTACTGTAATTAAGGCAGGGGGTTACACTGCACATTTGTACAAATGTGAGAACCACATGCAGTATCTAATACCCATATAGAGGAAGTAGAAAAATAAATGTCTATAACATAAATACCTGAAGCGATAGCCCCACTATCCTTCTTGTTCTTTTTTAGATCTTCGACGTAGAGTCTGCAATTTCTCTTCCAATGACCGAGTCCATTGCAAAAGTAGCAGACTCCTTCCTTTGGAGGCTTTGCCTTCTTGGGCGCAGGCTTGGTTTCAGGCTTGTTTGACTCTTGGTCTTACCACCTTAGCCATTACCCTTCTATTTGCCCTTCCCTTTCCTTTTTATACCCTTTCCTTTCCAAACCATCAAAACAGTACTAGGCTTTTTCATAAAGCTCTACTCAACAGTTTTGAGTATCCCATGCAGATTAGAAATTAATTTCTCTATGTTGTAGTTCATAACAAACTGGTCATAACTCTCCGGGAGTGAGTTCAGGATCAAATCCGTAGCTAAGTCTTTGCCCATAGGAAACCTAAGCCTCTCAAGGTGATCAATGTAGCCTTTCATTTTTAATACATAAGCACTAACTGATGCACCTTCAGCTATCTTACAGGAATGTAATGCCTTTGTGGTCTCATACCTTTCTTGCCTTGCCTTTATGGAACATTTCCTTGAGATGGACAATCAACTTATGAGCCTCCATTAGTTCCAGATCTCTTTAGAGATGTGGAATCATGATGGCCAACATCAGGCAACCTACGTCCATAGAGTCATCCTTATGTTTCATGTAAGCATCTTTCTAAGCTCTTAGAGCATTAGTTGTATGCTTCTCAGGAATGGGTTGATCTAGGACATAAGCCTTTATTTCCTGCTTGAGAACAATTCTCAAGTTTCTAAACCAATCAAGAAAGTTCGTCCTTCTCAAGGACTAATCGTAACAATAGTGTAGTAGTATTATTAGTCTATATGATTTTACAATAAAATATGCAAAGTTTAGTTAGTAATCTCCCACTAAATCAACAACCCTCAATATAATAATTAGTGGGCTAAGATCCATATTTCGCCTAAATTTAAGTATGCTTTGGCAGGATGCTTAAATTCAAGTTATTTGGGTAGGTAATCTCTTTACCAATTACATCACATGTAATTCTTAGATGTTTATGGGATTCGATCATCATATGATCTGGCATGTTTAATCTCATCTAATGCCTTAAGATCCAAAACTATTTTATTAATCTCAATTAAGTCAAAACAAAAATGAATGTTATGAGTAGCACTATTGCTCACGCTTGTCTCATCAAGATAACTGAAATGCATCCACTTTGGTGGTTTCCACAATTGAGCAATATAGGTTTTAACAAGTATTTATTAATTGATGGCATTATGACTTAAAATTTGATTTGGAGGGCTTAATCAATTAGTTTTGTTTATATGAATGCAATCATTGTTGTATCTCATACGGATAACTACATATAAACACAAAAGTAGGCATGGAATGATCTAATCAAAAGCATAATTTAAATGTGACACAACATGGCTCACCGAACCTAAAATCCTCCCAAGCCAATGAGAGGACTTCTCTAAATAAGAAAAGAAATACATTGAGAGAAACCTCGTTTAAACATATGAGGGGAGTGAGATGAGAAGAGAATGTACATTAAGACTATTCAGAGGAAGGCATGACACGCAGGCCGTATTTGAGTATTACAACCCTTATAAAAACTAAAGTCATGTTGTTTACCGTACTCAAACAAGTTTGAAAATAAACCACAGCAAGTAATAGTTTATATAATATGAAAAGCAATAAATGTCTTGATTAGGTTATATCACGCTACGAATAGTTAGTCACAGCGGTCTCGCTAAAATAACTGGAGCTTTAGAAAAAAAAGGCCCATTTCTTTTTGAAGAAATATTTGAAAATTTAAAATATATAAAAATTTCTGGCCCAGTTTTTAAAATATTTGTTTCAGTTCAGTTCAAAAGGATTTTGGCCCAGTTTCAAAAGCGGCCCATAACACTTCTAGTCCGAATCATCTTCCCCACACTTTCGGATCCCTAAAACCCGAATAGAGATCCGAACTAGACCCAATTGTTCTTGCAACCAGCCGCTAGCTTCAACCACTTCGAAACCAAAAACGACAAATTCTAGTTTCAGATCCAATCCAAAACAGAAATTGCAACGCCAGCAATAGATCACATACAATCGACTTTAATTAAACCGAAAACAGATTTCAAGATCGCATACAATACATGTTTATATTGCATACAATTCAATTTATTTATGACTGAAAACATATTTCGCCAATCATATTCGGACGTTCTCTCATAAACACACATATATATCTCATATATATCACATGTATAAGAACACAAACTCAATTTAAACACACAATTAAATCTGGCTCTAATGCCACTGTTGGGATTGGCAGGTACAACAGAATAATTTTAAATTTTTCACTAATCCCAATCGAGGATCTCTCAATGGATTTTAAACAGAGTTAGGAAGAATCATACCTTTTCGAATTTAGGGTTTTTTATCTCTAGGAACCAACACCTCTGATTGACTTCCTCTACTGATATCCACATGAATGTTACTCCAACACTAATTGCGTGCTAGCGACTCTAACGTCTGCTAGGGTTCTTCTCGCAGCTCTGAATTCTCATCTTTACATGAGTTTTTCTACTCTATCATTTGTATAACCCATGAGAGCTATATTCGAATTTCAAAATTAATCTTGATTAATTTCAAAATTGATTAACCCTTAATTATTTTGACGAGCCAATTAAATAAATTCATTTTAATTAAATCTGTTATACAGTTTTAATTTAACTTATTTATTTAATCCGAATAAAGAGCTAATAGATTTAATTGATCCTTATAAATTAAATATGAGATATTATATCTCTATCATGTTAGTTAATAAATTTAATTTATCTAATAAAATTAAATTTAAAACTAACATATGTAATAATATTATCATATATATATATATATATGTATGTATTTCGAATATATATATAATATCATTAATTTTCTTTTTCCACAAAATATATTATATATATATAAATATAACATTTGTCCACCCTAAATTAAACATTTTCTCACGTTAGGCCATTCTTGTGTGCGACCCTATAGGCCCATACGAAGTTGATAGTAGGCCAATAACTGTACTAACCCACAAGTCATAAGAGACCTCTAACAAGACATTACGACTATCCAATTCATATGAGGATTGTTAACACGATACAACTTGTCACACAACCATGTCCCGTTCCTTTTGTCACATGATAATTCGATTAAGTATGAGGCATGGATGATGTCATCCTCCTGTTCCTAACCATTACTTTTCCTATTCATAAGTAGTTTGATAATAGAAATGGAAACTCCTTTCCATCGTAGTATGACCATACATTTCCCAGACTCACTCATCGAGAGCCCCAGTAATATCTCTCTACTAATGTGAGGGACAAATTCCATTTTAACTATTCATATTCTTCTACATGAAAAACCACCAAGCCCGATCGTAGCTTTTATCATCACCCGGTCAAAGGTGACTTTTGACTAGTTCAAAGCCTAGCAATTCTCATGTAGGAATCCATGATGGCTTTAGGTCGAAGGGCATTGAGACGTGGTTATACATGAGATATGCTTATGACTTGATCCATGCAGCTATCTCATAGCAGATTGATCAAGCACCTTGTACTCTTACAAGTGCCTAAGACTTTGATTCATATCTCCATATCTTATCAAAGTTATACTAGTCTTGTTTCATCTTTGCTCCCTTATAGATGACCAACTAGGGACATTTATGACAATCTTTATTATTTATCCAAGGATACAGTCATCACAGTGAACATGCGATAACATGATAAAATAATGGAGAAAATTTATAAAATTAATAATGTTCAAAGTATAATGATTGGTCCCTAGGGCACAATTTCCAACTTGTGCGACCCCTACTTGTGCCCTCATTGGCTGCATGCATTATTCAGGATCATATTACTATATGATCCCTACTTGTACCCTCTCTGGCTTCATACATTATTCAAGATCATATGACTGTATGACCCCTACTTGTGCCATTACTAGCTGCATGCATTATTCAGGATCATATGACTATATGACCCCTACTTGTGCCCTATTTCCTGCACAAACAACTACCTGCCAAAAGATATTTCTGTATCCCGACACAGACGACTGCCAGCTCAAAAATGTTTCTCTGTCTTAATTGGGTTCTACGCCCCAACCAGTGTAATACCCCGAATTTTGAGATTGGAGGCTTGGGAATAAGCCTAAATTAAGTGGACTGCTAAGCCCCAATTTAGCAGGAGCTCAAATTTATCCCCTAATGATTCTAATATCTTCGGAGTATTAAGAAAGTAAAATGGTGAATTTTGGGGAATATAATTATGTTTTTGGTAAAATCACCTATGAGGCAGTGAGCTTATCATAAGGTTTTGAAAGACTAAATGATAAGCAAAAAATTATGAAATTTTACAGGATGAAAGTAGACATCATAAGCTTTAATTTGATAGGTCATATGAATCAATTAGAGCTATACACAAAAAGATATGAATTTTTAAAGTCAGCACAGAAAAGCTGTGAAATTTCTGGAACAATATGCAAAGATTGAAATTCTGGGAATTTTGTGATTCCAGAAAGCAAAAGTCTATATTTTTCCTTGAAACTAGACTCAATAAGGGTTCTATAGGCTTTGGAATCACCTCATTTCGATGTTTCTAGAATTAGTTATGATTTTTCAAAGTTTGGGCAGAAAAACTGTCATAAAATCCGAAAATGGGATTTATGACATCAGCATAATAAAACATGACATCATCCTAATGTTAAAACACTTTTTATTCATCTTCCTTCCTCCAAACCGACACCATATTCAGCTGAATGAGAGAGAGAACGTTTGAGATGTCTAGAGTGAGAAAGAGGAAGAAATCTCATAAGGTAAGCCGATTTCTCCGACGATCTAGCTCCTAACGCGTATAACTCCGATCCTAAGCTACTCCTTTATGTTCTTTAAGGTTTGGAAGCTCCTCTTTTGGTGTTTTGAAGTTAGGGTTTTCAGCCACAAGAAGGAAAAGCTAGTGGGAGCTTGAGGTAACTTCCAAACTCTTGTGTATTGACTATTCTGGCTGCTGTGGACAATTTAATCGGTGAAATTTTGCCGGATTGTCATTGGTTTCAAAAATGGAAAATGGGTGTGTGGGGCTGTTATGCTGCCCAAATTTGTACTAAATGATAGTTGTAACCTAATGGAATAGTCAATAAAGTGGTTAGGAGTAGAAAGGAACGCGTTTACGGAGCCGAAATCGTAAAACCCCGATTTTTCCCGGAAAACCCATATATTTCGGTCTGGGCTATAAATGGGTCTTAGAGTTGGATTTTCAATGATTTGATGATTCCATTGAGTTCAGGAGCGAAAATTAGGTGGGGTTATAGTTGGGCACTTTTCCGGAAAAGGCTGAAAAAGCATAATTACGAAAACGCCCCTGAAACCCTTAAAGTGGGGTTGTCAAGGGTAATTTTGTAATTGACATTGAATTTGATAATTCCGAGTCCAGAAATGGATTCCTTGGGCGAAAATATGTTAGAATAGCCCATGTCAAAATTTCAAGAAAAGTACAGCCGGACCGGGTACGGCAAGGCCGGGCCGGGTCCCCGGGGGTATTTTAGTAAATTTTCAATATAGCCTCATATAACCCCCAGAAACACTATGGAAGTGTCTAAATAGTACATTTGACATTGTAGGATCGAATATGGAGCCCCGAGCTGTTTGCACGTAGATCGAGGCACGCGTTTCGAGGCGGAAAAGGGTTAAGGTAGGGGACTTACCTTACTTGCATGTATTCGATATCTTTGCTTGTATAGTGATGTATGTGATTGCTTGACTTGATTGTGTAGAGCATATTTGAATAAATGAAGCTCTGTTTCTGTTTTCGCTGTGGCCATAGTCTTGTTGTATGAAACATTGAGCATGCAGAAATATCATTATGGGGTATGCATCTAGATAAAGCTAACATGTCATACACCTAGCATCTATCATGCATGCATTATGGTATCTGTTTCTTACTGAGATTCTCTCGAATCTCACTCTCCCCTACCAACAATTTAGACAGGGCAAGTGGCTCGTGGAGTGAGCGGCTAGGACTCCTCCGAGATGAGATTATGTAATCCCTATTTGAAGAATTGTAATGGGCAATTGTACCCTATGTATCTTTAGTGAAGGTATGTACCCGAGATTGCCGGGATGATTAAGTTGTGCACTTTGATATTTATATGAATGTGATTTATCTTCGCGTAGTAATTGTATTCGAAATGTGAATATGAGACCAAGTTTATAAATGATTTCAAAAAGTATTCGTGAAAACCCCGTCATGTGATGAGTTAGTAAATGTTATTTGATTATTATTGGTCTTTATTTCATTTTAATCACGTATTACGGATATAATTACGGAGGGGGTTACAACCAGGCTATGTGTCTACCACTCGTGTCACAAAACATGACATATAGATAATCACATAGTGTATGGAAGAGAAAGTCACTACACTGATCTTTCCTAGATGATATTAAATTTCTAATCTTCCCTTGTTCTGTGATCTACTGCACCGCTCGCAGCTCATTACTATGATCCTTGTTTAATGTTCGGCTAACTTGCCCTGTGTTCGCACCCTCTCTAAAGTTTCTCAAAATCATAAAATCACCATGAGATCTTGTGTATTTAAAACTATATGTTTTTGAAATTTAATAATTAAGAATAAGCCATAGATTATAATTGTTTCTTATAAAAAGAAATAGATGGAGTATTATTTTTCTACAGCGGTTCAATAACCCGTAGAAAATCTAAAATCTTATACAGCAATTGGAGAACCGGTATAAAAGTGCCTTTTTAATCCAGCTGGTAAAAAAACCCTTTTACACAATTGTCATACATCTCATTTAAACATTTTTCCATTTGAGTGCCACTTGAGATAGCGCCTTTGTGGAAGAACTATCTTCTTTGAGTGCATTAACGGAAGCATGGCTTAGTTCCTTCATTCTCTTTTGAATCTCTCTACCTTCTTCATCTTCCATTAAAGTTCTCACCACTTTTGCAACCTCTTCCCTCTGCACTATGCCATTTTCGTTAACCTTTGGCCTCAACGCCACCTTCAAATCATCAGTTAACATAACAGCATTCATCTTTTGCTCTGCAAAAAGTGGCCAAGCTATCAATGGCACGCCATTTTGTACACTTTCAAGTGTAGAGTTCCAACCACAATGACTCAAGAACCCACCAGTAGAATTATGACCAAGAATTGGAATCTGAGGTGCCCAAGAAGGAATAACAAAACCTTTCTCTTTGGTTCTCTCCAAAAACCCTTCTGGCAAGAAATCTAAAGGATTATTCTTATTTGATGAACCAAGGTAAGCATCATTAACCGAATCACTTGGTGCTCTTAGGACCCATAAGAAATTCTGGCCACTTAATTCCAAACCAAAAGCTAGCTCATTGATTTGGTCTTGAGATAGGGTCCCACCACTTCCAAAAGAAACATACAAAACAGAGCTAGGTGCTTGATTCTCCAACCACTTAATACACTCCGACCCTTTTTCCTCATTGTTTGACCCGGGTTGAGTGATAGGTCCGATCGGGTACACAGGTGGATACCCACTTTCGTTTTGTGACAAGGTTCTTGTTGCCCTTTCTTCCATCTCCGTGAAGCTATTAACTAATAACCCATCAACAGACAACAATCTCTCGCTTCGTTGGAGAGCCAGTTTGTAATATTCGGCTGATCGATTTTGAACCGGTTCAGGTAGATCACTACCGTGGAGCGGGACACAACCCGGAATCAGGATAGGCTCAGTTACATCTCTAAATTCACCAGAAATATTTTCATGGAGGGTTGGAAGATAAAGGCAATAGGAAAGAGTTGAAGCAGATGCAGGAAAGTAAATGAAAGACAAGGCATTTTGACTGAGTTCCTTTGCGAAACTTAGTGCCTCAGACGCGAAAGGGTCAGCGACTAGAGCTGCCAAAGGAGATTTGGAGTTCAAGGACATCAATTCTTGACGTAAAGAAGGCAAAGATTTGGTGATTGTGAGTTGAATTTGGATTGATACGTGAGAGTCTTGGGGTAGGTCATGTTTGTTAATAGGGGGAAGGAAAATGGATTCAATGTTTGAAGGAAGAGTTTGAAGGTAAGCTATGGAGGAACTAGGGGGAGACTCTAGTGAAGGGATAATGAAGGTGACATGAAAGTTGGGATGAAGATGAACAAGTCGCTTTGAGAACTCAAGAATAGGTATGAGATGGCTAAAGCCAGGACTGGGTACAACGGCTATGTGAGTTTTTTTCTCCATGGAAACTTGGGAACGATGATGAAAACTTGGATCGGCTCTTGTGAATTTGTGTGTTTCTGGGTTGAAGTCTTGAAGATTTGATGTGCTTTATATAGAAGACATGTTCTGCTATTACTAGGGGCTGCGCAAGGGAATTTAAAATCTCTAAGATTTGTCCGCTCTCCACTCTTTAATGGCTATTATTATTGTTAGGTACCGATCTCCAAAATTTTTTTTTTCTTTTTTTTTTTATTTAAACTATTATATTCTATATAACATGCGTAACAATTTGATATTTTACTTGGAGGAAGTGGTGTAGTTTTGAAATTTTTAGCATTTTCCAAAAAACTAATAAACTAAAACTGCACAATTTTAGAATATCTTTCTTTAAAAATTGTAAGAAAAATTAAAATCTCATCATCAAAATGCCATTCGTATAATCTAATAATCTAAAGCTAAGGAACGAAGAAAAATATGTAAATGTTGTGGGGACCAGGAAAAGAGGCCCCTGGCCATATATTATTACCTGTTCATAAAGCTTTGTTTTATGCTCCACTGTGTTGTTTATTTTACTCTTTTGTTTGCCTTTAATTATGACAAAGCAATACAGAAGAATATATATATATATATATATATTACTCGAAACAGACAAAAGGAAAAGAAGTGATGTGAGTGATCACCTAAATACGTAATGACAATTCTTTTTCGTGGGAGTATGAATCTGGCCATGTATCTGAGACAAGCTATGAAATTTGGTAGTAGTATGAAAATGTTAATTAAATCTTCGGTTCACAATGAGTGTAAAAGAGAAAAATATCGCTGAGAAATGGTGAATTTGTGTTGAACTTTCAAAAAAATGGACCTTTGAGTTTTCGAAGCATCCAAAAATTTGAACCAAACAATTATTGCCTCTTCATAAATTAAAGCTTTATTTTAAGCTTTGTTTAGTGCTCCATCGTGTAGCTTGATTCCCAATTGGCCTTTAATAACACGACAGGGGAAGCATATTTTACTGGAAATTTCAGACAAAAGAGAAGAGATGATGTAAGTGATTACGTCTTCTATATAATAAAATTTCAGACAAAGGAGAAGAGGTGATGCAAGTGATTACGTCCTCTATATAATAATTCTATGACAATTCTTTTCACCGGACTAACAAATAGTATATGCCGCTGTGGAAACTACCTAAAGGTAATATACTTAAAATTGATACTACATTGTGCCTTTTCACAAGAGGGATATAGAGCTGCCATAGCTTTTGTAGTCTAGGATTCAAATGGTTGGTTGCTGGGTGAGGTACGAATGATTGATGCTATTTGATGCTACATCGGCATTTATGGCTGAAGCAATTGCTTTTCTTGAAGCCTTAAAATTTGCCCATGACAACCAACTTATGGTTATCTATTTTGAGTCACATATTCAATTGTTGATTAATTGCATTATTAAAGACTATCCTCTTCATGGTTGGAGGTGTATAAACATCCTTGAGAATATTCAAAAGTCAAATAAACTAATTAGAAACCATTTATGTAATTGGAT
Organism: Inga leiocalycina; assembly: GCA_963242795.1. Taxonomy (NCBI): domain Eukaryota; kingdom Viridiplantae; phylum Streptophyta; class Magnoliopsida; order Fabales; family Fabaceae; genus Inga; species Inga leiocalycina. Next base: position 30,270,539 of record OY725328.1, read on the forward strand.
TTTCAGGAAAACAAATTTAATAGCTGACTGGGTTGTTAAAGCTGCACTCGGCGGGTATTGCCCAAATGACTAGGCCTTGCTACCCCCGGATCACTTGAGGAGATTGCTGGAGAAGGATTTAAAGACTATTCCAAGAGAACCTGATCAATATATTTTGCTTTGGTTGGGGTTAGGCCCTTTTTTTATGTTGTTTTGATGAATTGGTGTTGCTATGTGTTGTTGCGAACTTATGTATGGACTTGTATTAATTGAATGAGTGAAGCAATATTTTTGTGGCGAGGGGAAAAAAACAAATAGTATATGCACAGTGCATACATTTCGTCCTTTTTAAAAAAAAGAATTACATAAAGTTTTATTCCGTCCCTTAATTATACAAGGGTTAAAGGGCCAAAATACCTATAAGCCTTTTTAAAAAATGCACCCACCACCATAAATTTTTTCTTTTTTGTGCAAAAGCAACCATGAACTTTTAAAAATGGGGTGAAAGTGAGACTTCCTTTAAAACTAATTAAGAGTTGTTTACTCCAATGTAAAAGTACCAAAACACCTCTAACTCAAAATGAAGGAAAATAAAGAGAAGAGACTTGCATACTGGGGCGTGTTATGAGTGTAAATGGTCTATTAGAAAGTGCAAGTGTACATTGTCATCAACAAGTAATATAGAAGTAAGTAGAATATTGTTCCCTCGAGGATTAATTACTAAGTACCTAATTGAGTAATTCTAACTCTATTTAGTCTATCAGTTAGTTGGTGATTGAGACTACGAAATAAAAGATAAGTAAATATGAATGCAAATGATATGAAATAACTATTGAGAAAAAGCCCTAGGGGTCAGATTTCACTTAACAAATTCCGGATTGATTCACTTATCTATTCTAGCCCAGTTTATTCCACATGATTGATAGTTGAGTTTCCCTAATTTAATTACTAGCCTCTTCCAAGGTCAAGCAATTCTATAATTAATTGCTAATCCAATCACTACTACAAAAAGGGGCTATAACGTCCCAAATTTGGCACCTTTAACGTCCCAAAACGGGGGGACGTATTTACTAGAGGCGTAGTAAGTTGTAAGAAAAGACGTCCCAAATAATAGGGACGTCTAAAGTGAGACTTTAGACGTCCCAAATTGTAATTTGGGACGTCTAAAGTCCCCCAGGGAGGTTTGGGAGGTCTAAAGTCCCCCCAGGGTGGGACTTTAGACCTCCCAAATGTCATTTGGGACGTCTAAAGTCCCACGGGAGACCTCCCAATTCTTAATTTGGGACGTCTAAAAGTTAGGTTTTTTTTATCCTATAATTTACATTCTGTATTACCCAGCGAATTCAAACTGTAGAAACAGAATAGAAGATGGATTCATAAACTACACTATCCATTACAAACTGGTAAGGACATCCAACACTACAATCTTTACTATATATACATACAATAACCTTTTATACAACCTACTACTATATATATCAACAAAAACAATCAGAAAGTGTCAAAAAGCTGTCATCACACAACTACAAAATGATATAAAATAAAAAGTTTACTGCCCTATATGTTGAAGAAGATGTCCAGCCAAAAGATCTCTGATCAAATCAAGGTCTTCACGTAGGTAGGCATCTTCATTATCAAAAATCTGAAAATTAGAAAGTAAGCTTTGATGAAATGAATCTCAAGCAAATGAATTAATTAGCATTTCAATTAGAACACCAAAAATATTATCATTTGAGAATGAAGAAGCGATTACCTTTTCAAAATCGCTAGTAATTCTACTTTGAGTTATGTTATACATATAAAGTATAACATAATATCCGCATTTAGTGTTGCCAAGTTGCCGAGGGCACTTTAAATCAAAGGGATGCAATTGGTTGTTAAAATCAATAAAGGTATGTCTAGAAGGACCGTCAATGAAACAATTAGGTAGGATCGAATGTACTTACTATCGGATAAAACCACTTTGGTTTTTTAACAACTGTACCCTCGCGTGACCGACCTAGGACTCTATATGTTTGACAAGCACTATCATGAAAAGCAAAATGAACAGAAATTAGAACCATTCATTTTTTTTAAGAGTCAATGAAATACAAACAGAATAACTTACGTGTCGAAGACGAATTTTGTATCTTTGTCTGGCTTTTTACTCAAGGGATCAAACCAATAGACTACGTTGCGGCGGGGACATATAACACACAAACTCCAGTGGTAACTTTAACAACATGTACACATTAAAATGAAGTTAGATGAGAAGACAATTATTTATTAAACTTCTTAAATTATTTATTAAACCAATATACTACGTTGCGGCGGGGACATATAACACACAATCTGCAATGTAATGTTCCTGTCAGCCGTGTGTACTTTCTCCCACTGTACAATGGTGTCTCTGCATCACTCCGCAGGCTGTCATACTCCTGCGACTGCGCAAAGGATTCTGCCTCAACATCGTTAATCATTTTCTCCATTCTATCTTGACTTACGATATCCATATCTTCCTTCTTGTGCGACGGACAATCCGTTACTTCCTCACCATGCCATATCCACCTTGTGTATCACAGATTTATTCCATCACAAAGTAGGTGATCCTTTATGACATCAACATCCCATCAACTCTCATTCAAACAATTGACACAAGGACAAAAATACTTCCCATTTTTTGCAGGAGCATTCTTTTTAGCGAATTCAATAAATTCTTCCACCCCTTTCTCATATTCTTCACTAGTTCTTAAAGCATTCATCTAACTATGATCCATTTTGTTACCACCTAAGGCATTCCCAATAACATTCACACGTTTAGTACAATTGTCAACGACATATGATGGGATTGCCTAATTAAGTTATCAACCCAATAACATTCATAATTCGTTTGGAATACAAGAATTTCTTTAATTTAAACAAATCATATTTTATTTTATTATATATACTAATTAATGGTAATATACACAAGTAAATTTATATTTAAACAAGAAAATAGACCATTGCACTAGAGTTCCCGAATACATGCAATTTAAGCAATATAAGCACACCAAACACACCATGCTATAATCTCAACCATCTCAATATAAGCAATATATAAGTACAATCTCAACCATTTCAAGTAAATTTATATTTCAAAAAGAAAATATACCATTCTGTTACAAAAAAAACAAGAAGAAAATAAACTAACCTGATCAGGGGCCGCCCACTAGTATGCTGGAGAGGTAGAGAAGATGTTGGAGATCAGAGGTGTATGCACGGTGGGGAGGTGGAGAAAGCAAAGAACCACGGTGGTGTGCACGACAATGGAAGGAAGGAGGTGGAGGAGAGCAAAAATCTACACACTGTTTAAAAATAGATATAAAAATATTTAAAAAATATGTTTACAAGTATCATATTAAAAATATAGGGTTAAGGTGCAATTTTAGTAATAAAGTTTTTTGCTATAAGCTTATGGTACAATTAAGTTTTGAAGGTGTGAAAGTAGACACAATATTTTAAAAAAGGAGCAATTCGTTTCCTTTTTTTAACATAACTTTAAAACAAAATATCATGATAATAGCTATAAGCAAAATAAAAATATAGAATAAAAATTAACAAATTATATTTTTCAATTTATCCCTTTTTTTTATTAAATTCCTAACTCATTAGTTTCTTTGTATATGAGTTTAAACATTAAAAAATTGAATAAAATACGTTAATTACCACCTTCCGTTTTACATAAATTATAGTAACCTTCCCTCTATTTTAAAAATGTACTATATAAATCTTAATTGAAATTAAAATATATGTTAAGCAAACCTTCCTCATATATTTGATGTTCAATTTTCATCTATCCAACCAAAAGTTAGTTTTTATTTTATTTTTATTGATAAGTAACAATTTTCATTAAAGAAGTAAAATGATAGTCAATCTACAATCGTAAAAGAGCATTATTGCAGTGAGTTAATAACCTATTACCATATCAAATTAAATTCATAAAAAACCCATTTATATTTTAGCAAGAATGTTCTTGCAGACTTAGCTTGTGTTGTAATGTGAATACAAATGGATTTTAGAGTTTTAAGGAATGAGTTTAATTTACTCCAGGGCTCTAAGTTTTCTAGATAATTTTCTTCTATTATTTTTCTTGTTTCCTTTCTCTAATGTCCATACTATACTTTCTGAAATTTTCTACACACGTTGATTGATGACTACTCATCATGTAAAAAACACTTAAAAATTTAACTAATACGAAAATTTTAAAAAGAAAGAATAGCTTAGATGCACAATACCTGTTGAATGTTTGCATCCCTTCTGTGTTCTCAACTTCATCAACTCTTGTCTTCAAGTCCTCTTTCATGCTTTGGAGATCTTCCCATTTATCTTTCAGCGACTGCAAATTCTCTTTCAAATTAAGAATATAAGCATCTTCTTTCTTGGCACAACCACACAGACACTTGGTAATGTCCCATACAAAGAAACAAAGAGGAAGAAGAAGGGAGGAGGGAGGAGTTGAAGTGAAGAAACAAAGAGAGCAACAGTGCCGACGGTGTGTGGGGGAGGTTGAAGAAGAGTAAAGTTATGATGAGAAGACATGTGAGGAGAGGGGTTATTGATGAGAAGACACATGGCAGACAAGTGTCTGACATGCGTCTAGAGACGCCTTTAGGCGTCCCAAATGGCAATTGGGACGCCTAAAGTTGGGACTTTAGGCGTCCCAAATGCCATTTGGGATGCCTAAAGTCTTAGTTTAGGCGTCCCAAAATTCTTTTGGGACGTCTAATCCCAGCTCCAGGAGTTAAAAAAAATTTTTGAAATTTATATTTCGCGCCTGGAAGCACTTTAGACGTCCCAAATTCAAATTTGGGACGCCTAAAGGTTCCCCTGCATATATATAATTACGAAAATGCCACTGCCTCCCTTTTTAACCACCCAATTTTCAATTTGGGACGTCCTTGGGGGTGGTTATATCTCAATTCTGTAGTAGTGAATATATTCCTATATGAATTTAAGCAATTAATTATGCATTTAAATTTATGGAACTCTATAAGACTACACAACTCATATGAATATTCCTATTTCATATGCAAAGTATGGTTTTAATTATAGGGTCTACACACATGTATCTCCTTCCGGTCTCAACATATATATTGAAATCATTCAAAAGATAGCCAATCAAATGGAAGCATTAAGAATAATAATCAAAACTCAAGCATGAAGGAAAAATTAAAACTATATTTAATGAGTTAAGATTCAATTCGTTATTAGTAAGCTACGTTATCATCCTAGGAAAATGAAAATTTAGTTCATGATAGAATTTAAAACAAAGAAAAAATAAATTGACATTATATAAAACTAAAATGAAATCCTCATAAATACTGCATAAAACTTGAATATTAAATTCTCAAACCTAAATATACAACCAAAAGATGCATGAAAAATGGAAAAATCTAGCCGTCCCTTTAGGAGGTAAAAACTTCCATGTAGGTGGCATGCAAAAAATAATACAATGCATAAAATTAACTCTAAAATGGTATATGTGCAGAGGAGAGAAAAGTAATGGATATGAAATTGTTGTAAGTGAAGAAGAGAAGAGAGTAATGGATATGAATTAGTGTCTAAAATGTGAAGGAGAGGATGGCTATATATAGGGAAGAATGGAGTAGGGTAGATGAAGTAGTAGGTGAAATGTGTTAGGTGAAGTAGTAGATAGAATGTGGTAGGTGAAGTATTTGGTGAAAAGGAAGATGAAGTGGTAGATGAAATGTGGTAGATGAAGTAGTAGGTGAAAAGGAAGATGAAGTGGTAGATGAAATATGGTAGATGAAGTAGTAGGTGAAAAGGAAGATGAAGTGGTAGATGAAATACGGTAGATGAAGTAGTAGGTGAAAAGGAAGATAAAGTGGTAGATGAAATAGTTGGTGGAATGGTAGATGATTCCCACTTTCAACTTCCAAGCAAACTTTGAAACCCTTCGAGATAGAATTGGATTTTGGTCTCAACATCAAAGTTGTAGAGCTCTTTCTTAGCTTTTTATCCATATAAAGAACGTTCTAATCTGACATCTAGAGCTCCAGATATTACCTAAAAATTGAAAGAGGGTCTAATTTAGTATTTTTCAAGAAATTATATTGTATGCCAAAATCATTATTTATTTATTAATTACACCCAAATTTATTAAATTGAACTCAAATATCATCCATAAAATCATCATATAAGGAAAAATAAATATGCAAATATTTTGTTTATCAAATTCCCCCACACTTAGCTCTTGGACATCCTCGGATAAGGAGTGACTAATTAGTACTAACAAAATTAGAAGTGTGAAGTCATAAGTAAGAATACAATTGAAAAATAAAGAGATCATAGTATTCATGAATCAACGAAAATATAAACTGGTAATTTCATTTGAAACTGAATAAACTGAATTCGTAATTGTGACTCATTCTCCCAATCTCTTAAGTGTTTAAGAGTAGGTGTTTCGTTCAAATTCAACCGAAAAAATTGCACTAACATAGGCTTGCTAAAAATCTCAATCTCCACTACCTAATTCACATGCATAATTCAAATAAAACGGACTTATTAAGGGTTGTAATGGGGTTAAGGTAAAAGGAATGTAAAACATGATATGAAGGGCTAAAGAAATAGAAAAATTGAAAACTTGGCTACTTATGAATAAATTTATTTCTCCACAACATCCCACAATACTTAATTTTTTTTTCTTTCTCTTTTTTTTTCTTTTCTTTTCTTTCCTGTTTTTTTTCAACTCTAAAGTTGATGATATATACACCCCCACACCTGTCAAAAGCCCATTTCACAAAAATTTCAAATGCTCTACTAATCTTTCGAATTAGGTAAAAGCACTTGATATATTATTAAAGCATATGTTAATGGGTTGAGAACAGAGAAATAGTCAATAAGGCTCATAGGGGCTTATCAACGGTATAATTGCAAGGTTGGCTATTTGGCTGTGGATAAATAAAATGAATGCCTTTATCATTTTTGAATGTGCATGTGAGATGTAATTTCAACCAGATTTAAAGCAAGTTCTAGAGTGACAATTTAATAGGTGAATATCACACACAAGAGAAATAATAATTATAAGATCAAAAGCTCACGGTTAGAGGCTTTCAAACTCATCTCATTCAATTTCAAAGTTCATCACCAATTGTAACAATCAGTTGCACATTCATGCTATGAAATCTCTAAATTCAATTGATCTATACTCAAAACTTATATACTTCTTAAGATCATTACAAAGCACTTAAATAGGATGATTTTTTTACTTTTACTCTTTTAAAAAAATAACAAAAAAATGAAACTAATAAAATACGTCTCAGGAGTTAAGAATAACTCCTTACTCTGCCATTTTTTCCACACCCCATGCATCTAATGGTTTTACTAACCTAAAAAAAATTTCTCCTCCCCAACCTAAATCAGACATTGTCCCTAATGTCTTCTAGAGCTTAGAAAAAGCTTTTTTTTTAAACATAAACACACAATAAAGTAAAACCAAGAGATTAAGGAAAGTTACAACCGAAGAGTGGTATCTGGGTTCTACTTCTGACTGCTATTTGAATATTGCCTACCTAGTTGCTTGATGAGTAGATCTGGTTTAGGTTCATAGGTTTGCAGTTGATCAAGCAGCTGATCAGTAGTTGGTGCAGCAATTATGGAGTGGCGAGTTGCTTGGGGTATGAATCCTATTTCCACAGCATGATCAAAAAAACATAACAATCATCATAAAAATCATTAACATTTAACAATCCCAATGACTTTTTGTGATAGTTCAACTTAGCCCAATATGCAATGCTAGAGATCCCATCCAACGTCTCTAAACCACCAGGTAGAGCAATAAAAGCTTGAGCATGGTAGAACATTTGTCCTATACGTTCAGGCAAGCTTGAAACCTGCAACTCTTGTCCAAAGGAGAAGATATGGTATTCGAACTCCTTCACCCTTACATTCAAACCCTTGCTTCTTTTCATGGATGCAGAAATAGCCACACTTCCCCTTAGGCCCTAGATGCCTCCCCCATATACAAAATTGATCTTTTTAGCGGCTAATGCGCTTCCAAGTTTGCTTGCTACTATTATAAACTTTACATCCTTACTTATATCAGTTTCACCAAAAATACAGATAGATGTAAATCTACATCTTTATATGATACCCTTTTTCATTTCTTTTCTCTCGGACCATTTATGCTTACAAGTGGAAGATTGCATATTTACAAATGAAAGAGTACATATATATAACACTAATGCAGTGACAAAAAAATCATACCAATCACGCATTTTTCAAAAAATTTTGAAAAACTAACATGAATGACCGACGTAATTTGCGTGAAGAAAAAAAAGAAAGAAAGTCAAAAGTTACTAAGAAGATAAGACATATTAGACAAAAGCTGCTAAAAAGATAAGATAGATTAGACAAAAGCTACATAAAAGATAAGAAGATTAGACAAAAGCATGATTATGTACAGTAGTTGTGATTTTTGGCTCACATCTTCCTCTGGTTTTATGTCCAGTAACGGCTTAAACGCTTTCTATGAATTGAGGATTTGCTTCCCATCCAGTTTTCTTATAAACTGGCAAACAGGGTCTTTTGACATCAGATTTCCAAGACAATAGCTCTCTTTCTCTCTGTTGAATATGTCCACTAAATCAAGAATAATACGATGAACATCACCACTTGGATGCGTTTCAAGAGTTTAAATGATATCATCCAATGACTCCTTACTCAGTTCATCCTTTATAAATTTAATTTTATCTTCTCGATTTATAGAAACCATACCTTTACTCTTACAGTGCTGATCACAATTCCACCTTGCACATTAATGGCAGACATTCATTCGTTTAGCTCTTCTCTTTTTGGAGTAAGAACTTCTTCCCATTCCTAGTAAAGGTTTAACAAATGATTTATGAATCTCACCTGCTAAACGTACCTTAGCTTCAATGATCCAGCGTATGTCCACAAGAAAGCCCAAACGCTTGAATATCTTCATCCTTTCAAGTTGAATGTTATAGATCTTCCTAAGCACATCTTTGGGAAGAGTGGGGAACCTGTTCTTAAGCTTTACAAGAGATTTATCCATGGTAACATAAAATAAAACTGATGAAAACTAAAATTCTTAACCCAGTGTAGTATGTTTCGGTGAATAGGAAAGAAGTTTGAGAGAGTATGAAAGAAGTTTTGGGTTGCCCCTCCCAAATAGCTACCCTTCTTTAACGTCTTTAGCTAGACAAATACCAAACAAAATAATTTTATTTTTTTATTTTTTTAAAAAAATTACTAGATTGAGGACTTACCTATTGGTTCCTCAAACATGATGACAGATTTCAAAGTTTTGAGTACACCTTTATTATATTCTTTAAGCCTTTGCCCATTCACTTTGAATTTTCGATCACCATCTTGAATCTCCACAGTTCCATATGGCCATACTTGAATCATAGTAAAAGGACCTAACTACCTTGATCTTAGCTTTCCTGAAAAAAGCTTTAACTTTAGTTATATAAAAGCACTTTTTGTCCTAGTGTGAACTCTCTCCTCAAAATTCTTCTGTCATACCACATTTCTATCTTCTCCTTGTATAACTTGGCATTTTCATAAGCTTGTTGTCTGAATTCTTCAAGCTCATTGAGTTGGAGAAGACTTTTCTCACTAGCTACCTTTAAGTCAAAATTTAAGGCTTTTACTGCCCAATATGCTTTATGCTCCATTTCTACCAGAAGATGACATGCTTTTCTGTAGACCAATTGATATGGGGATGTACCAATTGATGTCTTGAAGGCAATTCTATAAGCCCAAAGTACATCTTCTAATTTCTGTGCCCAGTCCTTCCTATTGGACTTCACCATCTTCTCTAAAATCTATTTCAGTTCTCTGTTTGAGATTTCCACCTACCCACTAGTTTGTGGATAATATAGAGTTGCAACCTTATGAGTTACTCCATATTTAGCTAATACCAACTGAAGCTACTGATTGCAAAAATGCCTTCCTCCATCACTAATAATAGCTCTAGATACTCTAAATCTTGTAAAAATATTTTTCCTCATGAACTTCACAATCACTCAAGAATCATCTGTAGGAAAGACAACTGCTTCAACCCACTTGGAGACATAGTCAACAGCTACTAAAATGAACTGGTTGCTAAATGAGGATGGAAAAGGCACCATAAAATCAATCCCCCATACATAAAAGAGCTCAACTTCTAAGATGTTAGTTAAAGGGGCTTCGTGTCTCCTTAAGATATTTCCTGTTCTTTGACATCTGTCACAAGTTGTCACAATTCTGTGAGCATCCTTGTAGAGTGTAGGCCAGTAAAATCCTAATTGAAGGACTGTAGTAGTTGTTCTATTTGGTTCAAAATGACCACCATATGGGGCTGAATGGCAATATTTTAAGATGTTGTCCATTTCTTATTTAGGAACACATCGCCTGATAATTCAATCTGGGCATTGTTTGTATAAGAACGAATCCTCCCAAAAGTAATGCCTTACATTAGTCAGAAACTTCTTCTTTTAACTTTAGAAAGTTCATAAGGAATTACTCCGCTTACCAAATAATTCACAAAATCAGCATACCATGGGGTAGGTTGTGACTACATGATGAAAAGTTGCTTATTTGGGAAATTCTCCTGGATTAGTGATTCTCTCTTTCGTTCAGGTAGTTCTAACCGTGAAAGATATGTAATGAGATTCTCGGTCCCCTTTTTCTCTTTGATCTGTAAGTCAAATTCTTGTAGTAGAAGCACCCATCTAATTAGTCTGGGCTTAACATCTTTCTTATCAATCAAGTATTTGATTGCTGAGTGGTTTGTCCAGACGATGACCTTCGACCGGATCAAATATGCTCTAAATTTGTCAAATGCAAACACTACTGCTAAGAGCTCTTTTTTCTATTGTTGCATAATTCAGATATGCTTCTGAGAGTGTTCTGCTAGCATAATAGATAGCATGAAAGACCTTATCTTTTCTTTGGCCTAAAAACAACTCCAACTGCATAATCACTTGCATCGCACATCATTTATAATGGACGGTTCTAATCTAGAGCTATGATGACTAGTGCAGAAGTCAAGGAACTTTTCAAAGTTTGGAAGGCTGATAAGCACTCCTCATTAAACACAAAAGGAGTGTTTTTCTCTAACAGCATGCAAAGTGGCTTTGTGATTTTTGAGAAGTCTTTGATGGATCTTCTATAAAAGCCAGCATGTCCCAAAAATCTTTGAATACCCTTGATTGAGGAAGGAGGTGGTAGCTTTTCAATTGTTTCAATCTTAGCTATACTTCAATGCCTCAATCAGATACCTTATGACCCAACATGATTCCTTCTTTCACCATAAGATGGCATTTCTCCTAATTTAGAACCAAATTTGTCTCCACACAACGTTGCAATACTTTTGCCATATTTGAAAGACAATGATCAAATGATTCTCATAAAACTGAAAAATTATCCATTAACACTTCAATGAAGCTTTCCACCATGTCTGAGAAGATCGCCATCATACTCCTTTGAAATGTTACTGGTGCATTACATAGACCAAATGGCATCTTTCTGAAGTTAACGGTACCATATGGATATGTAAAAGTTGTTTTCTCTTAATCCTCTGGTGCAATTGTAATTTAATTATATCCTGTGTACCTGTCCAGGAAACAATAATAGGCTTTTCCAACAAGTTTATCAAGCATCTGATCTATAAATGGTAAAGGAAAGTGATCTTTTCTAGTTTCTTTATTGAGCTTTCTGTAGTCAATGCACACTTTCCATCTAGTCACCGTTCATTGTAGAATCAGTTCATTTTTCTCGTTAGGCACTACTGTCATTCAACCTTTCTTTGGTACAACTTGAACTGGACTTACCCATTGACTGTCTGAGATTGGGTATATTATGCCAGCATCCAGCTACTTTATTACCTCCTTTCTCACTACTTCCTTCATGTTCGGATTGAGTCTTCTCTGGTGCTCGACTGATGGCTTGTAGTTGTCCTCCATTAAGATCTTATGCATACAAATTGAAGGACTAATCCCTCTTATATCAGCTATTGACCATCCAAATGCTATTTTATACTCCCTTAGAACTCTTAATAAATTTTCTTCTTCATCAGGAGTAAGAGCTGCTAAGACAATTACTGGTAGTGTTGAATTTCCTCCCAGATAAGCATACTTCAAGCGGGATAGCAGCACTTTCAGGTCTAGTACTGGTGGTTTCTCTATTGATGGCACCAGCTTATTCGACCTTTTCCCTGAATCTTCAAATGGTTTCTTGATACAAATTGGGGAATTTTCTTTAAGGTACCTAATCTGCTCCAAAACTTTTGGATTAGTAGATTTTGATATATCTACCATTCCCATTGCTAATGGTTGATCCATGCAAATTTTGTTTACCACGTCTTTTGTGCAGCTGGTTAATGTATCAACTCTATAATAGGTGTCACCTTCATCTGGAAAGGACAAAGCCTTGAAGATGTTGAAGGAAACTTGATAATCTTGAACTCGTAAAGTTAACTTCCCCTATTGCATGTCTATTAACGTTCTCCCGGTTGCAAGAAATGGCCTCCCAAGAATGATAGGAATTTCTTGGTCTTCTTCCATGACAAGTATTATGAAATCAGCTGGGAATATAATTTTGTCCACATTCACCAGAACATCTTCTAAGATACCTCTCGGATGTTTTATTGATCGGTCAACCAAAAGTAATGAAAATGTAGTCGGCTTCCCCTCTATAAGACTGAGTTTGTTGTAGACAGATAGAGGCATGAGGTTTATACTTGCTCCAAGGTCACAAAGTGCTCTTTCAAAGTGACATTGACCTATGGTGTAAGGTATGCAAAAGCTTCCTAGATCTTTAAGCTTTGGTGGTAATTTCTTTTGGAGAATAGTACTGCACTCCTCAGTAAGTGCAATTGTTTCAAATTCCTCAAGCTTACGCTTATTTGAAAGAATATCCTTCATGAATTTTGCAAAATTGGGCATTTGGGCAAGAGCGTCTGCAAAAGGAATGTTGATATGTAGCATTTTGAAAACCTCCAGAAACTTGCCAAACTACTTGTCTAAAGCTTTCGCGAGTCTTTGAGGATATAGAACTGGTGGTACATATGGAGGAGGATTATCTAGAAAGATGATTCTTCCTAGTATTACATCATCCTCCTTTTGTTCTTCTCTGCTTTCTTTCTTTTTTCTGTCATCCTTCTTCTTAATTACAGGATCTTTCAATTCTTTACCACTCCTTAATGCAATGGAATTCACATGTTCTTTTGTGTTTCTTTCAATGTCACTTGGTAGAGTTCCTGGTTGCCTAGAATTCAGCATATTTGCAATTTGGCCCATCTGGATCTCCAAGTTCTTTATTGAGGCTTCTTGGTTTTTGATTGATGCATCAGTCCTAGCCATGAATTGAGATGTATTCATAGTTAATTGAGCCAGTGCATCCTTCAAATTCACTTTCTATTGTGATGGATTTGGTTGTTGAAAAGCTTGCTGCTGGTAGTTCCCTTGTGGCTTGAATGTATTTTGATTATTCCTCCAACTAAAGTTTGGATGATTTTGCTAACCTGGATTGTAGGTGTTTGAGAATAGGTCATTTCTTTGATTTCCGATGAAATGAGCTTGCTCCGGCATGAATGAGTGTCCTTCTTGAAATTACGTGCTCACATGAGGTCCTCTACATTGATCACAAGCTTCAGTAGAAGTGCTGATTACATTTGCTTGGGTTGTCAATGATCCTACTCGCCTGGATATAGATGCAACTTGAGAAGACAAAGTTTTAATGACATCCTACTCATATACTCTAAGTGCTTTCTTTGAATTGCTACGTTCAGAAGGCTATTGATATGCATTAGTTGCCATCTCCTCAAGTAGATTCTAAGCATCATCTATATTTTTTTCCATTAAAGATCCTCCAGCAGCAGTATCTATAAGAATTCTGGAGATGTGCGTCATCCCACTATAAAAAGTTTGCTATTGCCACCAATTTGGTAACCCATGATAAGGACATCTCCTTAGCAACTCCTTATATCTTTCCCATGCTTCATATAGGATTTTTTGTTCATGCTGGGTAAATGAGGCAATTTCATTCCTCAATTTAGCGATTTTTACTGAAGGAAAGTATTTCTCCAAAAATTTCTGGGCCATGATCTCCCATGTAGTTATGCTTCCCACTGGTAGCGATTGTAACCAACTCTTAGCCTTCTCCTTGAATGAAAAAGGGAAAAGTCTAGGTCTAATGATGTCATTAGTAACACCATTATGCTTGAATGTGTCACAGATGTCTAAGAAGTTGGCTATATGTGCATTAGGATCTTCTGTTAGTAAACCACTGAACTGATTTGCTTGCATCATCTCAATATTGCAGGCTTGATTTCAAAGTTGTTAGCTGCTACTGGTGGTCTCCTAATTCCAGAGTTTGTCTCCATGACTGTCGGTATTGCATAGTCAGAGAGTGTTTTGGTATATGTTGTTTCTCCCTCGGATTTGCCATCGGATTGCTTAGGATTGAATTAGACTGCTTCCAAACTCTTTGATTTCTTCGACAAGTTCTTTCGATCTCAGAATCAAGAGGTTGTAGTTCAGTCTCCTTCAATCTGGTCATACACTAATCAAAAGCCTAAAAGGAAACACAAAACACCAAAAAGAAAAACAAATATAATATAAAGACCAAATTAGTATTAAAATTACTTGGTATTGATATTAATGACTACAATCCTCGGCAACGATGCCAAAAACTTGTTATGAGAGTAAATGGTCTATTAGAAATGCAAGTGTACACTGTCGTCAACAAGTAATATAGAAGTGAGTAGAGTATCGTTCCCTCAAGGAATGATGACTAAGTACCAAAATGAGTAATTTTAACTCTATTTAGTCGATCGATTAGTTGATGATTGATAGTACAAAATAAAAGATAAGTAAATATGAATGCAAATGATATGAAACAACTATTGAGAAAAAGCCTTAGAGGTAATATTTCATTTAACAAATTCTGGATTGAATCACTTATCTATTCTAGCCCAGTTTATTTCACATGATTGATAGTCGAGTTTCTCCAATTTAATTACTAGCCTCTTCCAACGTGAAGCAATTCTATAATTAATTGCTAATCCAATATATTCCTATATGAATTTAAGCAATCAATTATGCATTTAAATTTACATAACTCTATAAGACTACACAACTCATATGAATATATTCCTATTTCATATGCAAGTTATGGTTTTAATTATAGGGTCTACACACATGTATCTCTTTCCGGTCTCAACATATATATTGAAATCATTCAAAAGATGGCCAATCAAATGGAAGCATTAAGAATAATAATTAAAACTCAATCATGAAGGAAAAATTAAAACTAGATTTAATGAGTTAAGATTCAATCCATTATTAGGAAGCTGCATTATCATTCTAGGAAAATGAAAATTTAGCTCATGATAAAATTTAAAACAAAGAAAAAATAAATTGACATTATATAAAACTAAAATGAAATTCTCATAAATACTACATAAAACTTGAATATTAAATTCTCAAACATAAATATACAACCAAAAGATGCATGAAAAATGGAAAAATATTGCCGTCCCTTTAGGAGGTAAAACCTTCCATGTAGGTGGCATGCAAAAAGTAATACAATCCTAAGCCTTCCATGATATAGGCATGCAAAAAGTAATACAATGCATAAAATTAACTCTAAAATGGTGTATGTGGAGAGGAGAGGAAAGTAATGGATATGAAATGGTTGTAAGTGAAGAAGAGAATAGAGGAATGGACATGAATTGGTGTCTGAAATGTGAAGGAGAGGATGGCTATATATAGGGAAGAATGGAGTAAGGTAGATGAAGTAGTAGGTGAAATGTGGTAGGTGAAGTAGTTGATAGAATGTGGTAGATGAAGTAGTTAGTAAAAAGGAAGTTGAAGTGGTAGATAAAATGTTGTAGATGAAGTAGTTGGTGAAAAGGAAGATGAAGTGGTAGATGAAATGGTTGGTGGAATGGTAGATGATTCCTATTTTCAACTTCCAAGCAAAATTCGAAACCCTTGGAGATAGAGCTAGATTTTGGTCTCAACATCCAAGTTGTAGAGTTCTTTCTTAACTTTTCATCCATATCAAAAACGTCCCAATCCGACATCTAGAACTCCAGATATTACCTGAAAACTGAAAGAGGGTCTAATTTAGTATTTTTCAAGAAATTCTATTTTATGCCAAAATCATTATTTATTTATTAATTACACACAAATTTATTAAATTGAACTTAAATATCATCCATAAAATCATCATATAAAGGAAAATAAATATGTAAATATTTTATTTATCGAGGTGAATCCATGTTTGGATTCGGATCAAAGCTCTAATGCTCCATTGCTCAAACATAAATCTCACCTAATTATTATACTACTAGAGCCTATTTAGGATTGACAAAATAGATCACTAGAAGAAAAAAGATGGTAGGAGAGAAGAGAGATTGTCAAGTAGCTTAATGGAGTGGTGATGTTCAACTGAGAGAGGTACATCGTATTTATAGAGGTCTAAGGAGACCACCAATTAAGAAATTACGTGCATTCCTACTTACCCTCTAATAATAATTAGGAAATTAATTCTTGATTAATTTCCTAATATACAATTACTTATTTCTCAATTAACAAATTCATAATTAATGCTGATTTGTTTCTTATTTGATAATGCTACTTATTTCCTAATCAAATAGTCTGATCTATCAAGGGTGAACTTGAACTCTAAGTCCAACATCTCCTACTTGCACTTGATGGACCTTCTATCGTGCGTCTATTACTCTTTCTTGTTTCATATTTGGCCTCTGCCATGACCGTGAGATATTGATTTGAATTATAGGTCACTTTGGCAAAGTTGGAGCTGAAGGACCAAAAAGTAAAGATGCACAAGGACTAAAATGGAAAATGACATTTTGCATGTGGCTAGATGGGAATTTTGCCAAAAAGAAGGGCATTTTTCTGTAATATTAGCATCACTTTTAGAACAAAGAAAGATAAAAAAAGTTATTGAAAAAAACCCCCTTATTTCAAAAATGACATTTTAGTACCTAGAGATATTGTTAGTTTAGTCCCCGAATTTTCAAAATGCCAATTTGGTCCAAATTTTTGAAAATTTGCGTCTTTCTTTGCTGAATCTGCTTTTAAGCCTAATTTACTCAAATTTTGAGGATTTTCTTAAAGTCTACACAGCCAAACATAAACTTAGAGAGGGGGTGAATATTTTAGAAGATATTGACCTACAATTAAATTAAAAGAGGGAGGAGGCAGACGAGAGTTACGAGTCAGTAGCCTCAGCGAGATTCACAGAGTGACGAGAAACTTTGAATGAAGGGAGAGAACAAAGACGGCCTTCTCCATCGAGGTTCACTAACGTCTCATTCTACCACCATCATCGATCATCAACCACCACCATACCCACCATTTTCTTCTTCCCCTTCCTTTATCTCATTCCATGGATTTTTTGTGCTTTAAAGGAGTTGTGGCTATGATAAACTCTATGAGATGCTAAATTCTTTCGTGCTTCTTAGGGATAGAAGATTGGTTGAGTTTTATATATACATTTAGGGGAGTTATTTATTTTAATCCTTTCATTTTGGCCATGTAATGGATTTCCTGAGTTGGGATTTATGTTATGTGGTTAATTTACTAAGATTGCAATTGTTTATCTTAGTTTGGATGAAAAATTGTGATTTAGATTGAATTGTGTGGTTTAAGATTTATATTTTTATATTCCCTTTTCAATTTAATGTAGTTGTATTATTCTTTTATAGTTTGAATGAGTATTATGACTGCTTTGCTCTTGTTTGAATATCTCAATTGAGTGTTCATTGCATAGAGGAGCAAACTGCATAGATCCGATCGTAAATTGCACACTAAGTGGTATTTAATACAGTATTAAGAAGTAATTATCTAACTAGAATTCTAGGGTTAATCACTAATTTATATCACTAGACTTAGTGAGTTGCAAAGCTTTTATTTTTGACTTCATGAGTAATTTTACTCCCAAATCATTTTGAGCAAGGATAATCTACATTCTATTTTCCAAGTAGCATTCCTCATCAATTTGCTTAAACCAAATTTCATTACTTACCTCAACAATTTCTCAAAAACAAAAAAAAAAGTAGTTTAAGTAATTTTCCATTATTGAAAAATGAAAATTAAATTCAAACCTATCTCAATGTTTTTGTCACTTAGTTTGGCTTGGGAATTAAATAAAAAGCTCCTCAAGGGAACAAGACTCGAACTGTGCCTTTCACTGTATAATTTGGTTTATTTTTATTTAACTCAAGGAGGCTAAAGGCTTTAAATCAGTAGGCATGTC
Source organism: Inga leiocalycina (assembly GCA_963242795.1). NCBI lineage: Eukaryota > Viridiplantae > Streptophyta > Magnoliopsida > Fabales > Fabaceae > Inga > Inga leiocalycina. The sequence goes on from OY725328.1 coordinate 30,288,794, forward strand.
TATCAAGACATCTTGTGGAGTGGTCAAAGCTGGCCAATGTATATAGCAAAGCCTTTATTTAAGGAGGAGGTAGAAGAGGAGGAGGAGGAGGTGGTGGTGGTGGTGGTGGAGGAGCTTGTGGAGGTGGTGATGGTGGTGGACGAGGAGGGGCTTATGGAGAAGGAAGGTGAGGATGACAAGGAGGAGGAAGGAGAATGGAAATAGCTCTCTGGTGTCTGGCAATAATAAGGGAGAGAAGAACGAGGTTATGAAAAGGCGCTTTTTAGTAAAGTACTATGAATAAAATGAATACTTCTTTCTAAAGTATTTAACTTTAGGAGAACTGGTACTTGGTATCAAACCAAACGAGGTTTTGAAAAGGTTCCTTTTAGATTTATACTTTACATAACAGTTGTTTATTATGAATTTTTTTTATCGTTAATACTTTATGGTCAATTGGCATAACCATTATATTTGTGTTTTGACTGATGTAAGGTTAGAAGATGAATCATTTGTAAGTGTTACATAATAGTTGTTCAAAAAAACCATCATTTTTGTCACTAAATAAATGATGATTATTAACTACAATTGTTATTTTTGTATTTTTGTGAATTCTGCCTCATAATACATAATGGTTTGCATAATTAACCATTTACTTTTAAGGGTTATGTATCCTTGCATGACTTCCACCTCGACATACATGACATTTATTAGTTGTAATCATTATGTATTAAGCGTTAAAAATGCCCAAATCTGTAGTAGTGTAGATTCATAATTTAAAAAAGTTAGCTATGTTAATTATACTTATATTTATTCTAGCTTATAATAAAACTCACTAACTACATATTCGGGGAAATATAACATTTAATAAATAATGGTTACATCGAATAAATGCCATGTATGTTGACTCAAGGTCACGCAAGGATATATAACACTTAAAACTAACAATTATTTATGCCCACATTCATGTATTATGAGGCGGAATTCATGAAAACAAAAAAAATAATGGTTGTAGTTAATAACCATTATTTATTTAATTACAAAAATGATGGTTCTTAAAACACAACCATCATTTAACATTTACAAATGATTCGTTTTTCAACCTTATATTAGTGGAAACACAAACATACACTAGTAAAAATTTTCCTTTTTAGACCGCCATATTTAGACCGGTTATAGCGGATAAAGTCTAAAAAATTTGACCGATGGCAGTTTTGTAATTATATAGAACTTCTAAGACAGATTCTCAAAAAAACCGATCTTAAAAAAATTATTTAGACATGATATAAATAAAACCGGTCTAAAAATATCAAAATATTTAAAAAATTAAAAATTTTAAACTTTTAAGACCGTTTATTAATAATAACCGATTTTAAATATCAAACATTTCATATCGGTTTTAATAAAAACCGGTCTTAAATATGAAAAATTTAAAAATTATTTTTTTCCACCCTCTTAAGACCAATTTTTTATATACTCGGTCTAAAAAATCGACCCTAAATTTTTGAATCTCCTCTTTGTCGCGCCTAAATTTCACTCTCTAAATCTGAAACCTCTCTTCTTGGTACGATTACTCTGTGAGCTCGATCATCTTCGCTCGATCTCATTCTCATGTTTGTTGTTGCGGTGCTCTCACCCTTGCACTGAATGAGTTTGTCGCTGCCACAACCTCGCTTGCTCAGATCTCCTTCATCGCGACTTTTTGCTTTCCCCATGACATCCATCCTTCATTGCAACCTACCTTGGCAAGCTCACTTCTTTGCTGCCATGAGCTGCTTGCTCCTTTGCTTTGACCCAAATATGCGTGAAGAAGATGCAACTGATGTTGTGAGGTCTGAATAAACTTTCCTTTTAAACACTTAATTTGTAAACTAATTTTTGAGTATCTATAACAAGGTGGAGATAGATGAAAGAGGAAGAAAAAGGTGCAGAGTGAAGCGCCTCACTTAAAACAGTTCCTCATCTGCTTTCTTTACCAGAGGAACAAGGGTCACGAAGAGAAGAGAGATCATATTTGGATTTTTTGTTTTTTTAGGGTTTTATTATAGGTGTAAATGGTATACATACTGATATATACCGAGTTGAGTGCGTGGTCAATCTCTGGGGAATCCTATCTGTGAAATTGCTCTGTTTGCTTTTTTTAATTTCGTCTCTGGTTTTCTTCTTCCTTATGGTTGTGCCAAAATAGTTTCATAGTTTCAACTAAGAAACTGAATATGAATACAAAGTTAAACTTATGGGTATGCCTGAATTTTGTTACAAGAGTTGTTCATTATCTTTCTACGTGTTTGATGTTCTTAGTGAACGATTCAAGAATTCAGGTTTTCAGAAATTTTAGCAGTAGGATTCATAAGGAAGGTGTTTTTATGAAAAATAATAGTGGTAATTTGCTTGGAAGTATTCGCAATTGATTTTTTATTGTAATCCCTTATACTCATCTGTACGTTTGACTACAAAAAAAAAACCCTATTTATTTTTTTTTAAAAAAAATATCACTTTTAAGACCAGTTATTAAAATAACCGATCTTAAAAGTCTTGAAAAAAAAGTTTTTAGACTAGTTTTTAAACAATCAATCTAAAAATTCTAGACTTTTTAGACCTGGTCTTCAAGCAACCAGTCTAAAAAAGTGATTTTTAAGACCAATGTCTAAAAAAGTGATTTTTAAGACCGGTTTCGTTAACCGGTCTTAAAAAATAGCAAAATTTTAAGACCGGCTGTATCAAGACCGGATCCAAAACCGATCTAAAATGTCATTTTTAACCGGTCTTAAAAGTGATTTTTCCACTAGTGATAACAATTATATCAATTGACTATAAAGTGTGAATGACAAAAATGACCTTTCATAATAAACAATTGTCATGTAAAGAACAAATCTAAAAAGCACCTTTTCATAACCTCGTTCAGTCCGACAACAAGTACCAGTTCTCTAAAGTTAAATACTTTAGAGTGAAGTATTCAACTCTATTTATTCTGACATATTCCTTTTGTTCTTAGTACTTTTCTAAAAAGCATCTTTTCATAACCTCGTCATTCTCTCTATCATCATACTCAGATGCCAGAGAGCTCTTTCCATTCACCCTTTTCCTCCTCCACATACTCCTCCTCCTCGTCATCCTTACCCTTATCCTCCACAAGCTCTTCCTCCTCTACCACCACTATAACATCCCAAAATTCATACACCAAAAATCTAGTGTATATGTATTTCAATAAATGGCTTAGAGTTGTTTAAGGCATATAATATAGTTAAGAATGATATATTATGATATTTAAGCAATGATTAAATGTGACTATACCGTATATCAATCCCAAAGGATCCAATCTGATGAAGGTTGAGATTAGTAAGGGATATTACAACTACCGCCTCCCTTACTACTACCACCTCTACAAGCTCCTCCCCCCTTCTCCTCCACCACCACTTCTTCCTCTTCTGCCTTTTCTCAAATAGAGGATCTGTTCCAGACATTGGTCATCCTTGATCACTCTATAAAGTGTCAGCTACATATGCCTACAATCTAAAAAGGAAGTTGAGCCTTATCCTTCATCACAATTAGGTTCTATATGATCACTTCCAATTAGATCCTTTATCTCCTTCCTCAGACGTCGATGATGTGCTGAGTGAGGGGGAGGGGTAGGAAGAGGAGGATAATAGTAGTGGTGATGACTGAAAACTACTATTGCTTTTTTAATGTTTTAAACATTCAAAAAGATTAATTGTTAAGGCAAAGTTGCCCAAAAATATTGTTAAAAAATAATTGTTTATACACGGTTATTAGAAAACAATAGTTTCTAATGTTATGCATTTTACATGGGACGTTCACAATTATTATTAAATAACCATTACTTATGCTAGTAACTGTGACAATTTATAAGGATACATTTAACTCTATAATGAAACCCTTTCCATTCCACTTCTATTTAATTAACATGAAATGATCTTTAATATTGAAGGACGTGTTCAGTAGTAAGATAATCCACAAACCCTTTATATTTAAAAGTCCAGAAAATGAAGTCCACTTATCCACTTCTATTCAACTTCTTATATCCAACTTCTAACTTTTGTTCTTCTTTGATATCATGGACAAACACAAGAGATCTGCTAGTTCATCATCTTTTGATCTCCCTAGGGTAAAACCAAAAGATGATTCTCATCCACCGACAAGTATTGAAGGGCTAATCCATGTGAACTAGCCTCTCGCATTCGCTAGTTCAAAATATGGTTAATGATTACATGGGAGAGCAAATATGTATGGACAAATGCTTGAAGGAACTAGCCTCTCGCATTCGCTCTCTGATTGAGAAGGTGGAAAAATTACTAGAGAAAGATGAATTTGATGATACAGTAGATCCTTCATCCTCATAACTTTTTATTTTTTGTTTGTTTATTCACACCCTTGTTTTCTTTTTGAATTTTTTGCTTGCACTATAGGGTTGAATAATCAACTTCAATTTTTTTAAAAAAAAGTCAAATAAACAACGGTTATAACATAAATCCTGTCACTTTTTATAATACAATGTCAAAAACCTAATGGTTATTAAGAAAAAAGCCGCCGCCATTTACAAAACCTAATGATTGTAATTCAAAACCGTGAACTTACGTTCAGAGGTTCATTACAGTTGTAAATTAAGAACCATAAGAAAAGGCCACCTTTCATAACAATTATAAACTTATAACCGTGAGCAAGTTTTGCCAAGTCTTTTAAAGCACTCACGATCTCTCTACGCCTCTTCACATTGCTAAGTTATTAAACTTGTCTTTTGTTAATGTTACCCACCATCCTCCAAACCTCACAACTCCGATTGACCTTATCGACCGTCAAGAGTTGATTTCAAGTAAACCATATCCGCTATTGCTTTCTTTGAACTTCGGTCTGACAACCACTCGAGTTGCTTTAAGTTCCCTAACTCACATTTTGGTTTTGAAGCCCTAGTTGGTCGTATTCCTTTGCGTGCTCTATTCTTCTTATTTTTAGGTATGATTTCTCTTATGTAGTTCGCATTCTACTTATTTTTCACCTCATCTTGCCTAACTAGGTTTTGACCTTAGTTGTGCATCATGTTTTTTTTGGGGAAACTCATTTCTCTGTTCTATGTGGTTGACTGAATAAGTTTTTTTAGTTAAAATGGCCAGTTCAAGTCCCTTTGGCACTGATAATGCCTCTAGTACTAGTATTGACCTTAGTTAAACTAGAAACTTGACCCTAGAATAAGCATTAAAATAAGTGCAGGATATTGTAAAAAGGGGCCGATCCGCATTGACTTTTGTTAATGAAGCGAAGTCTTTAGGGAGAAAATTTGATGTGACATGGAACAATGAGGGTCAAGCTCTTGAGCCGTAACAGTTCGTCAGATACATCGACTTAATGGCAAGGACCAACATTTCTATCACAATAGGTAACTAGCAGTAGGTATAGAACAAGTACACATATGTTATTTGGGATAATATTAGGTATATATGCCTACTAATTACTTGTTACGTACTTGTAAAAAATGTTAACTTAAATTGTGTGCTTTAGAGTCTGTATATGATATAGAAAAAAACTGACAAGAAGGCTGAATAAGCACTATGCACATTTTATCATGTATTGACAAAAAAGGAATATATGCATAATCTGGAAGAGGCTAATGAGGGAGAAGTTCCTCAAGATCTTTAGTCCACAATCAAACAAGATGAGTGGAGAGAATTTGTCATCTCACATCACGATCTATCATTCCAAGTAAAAGTTATTCAAGGATAGGTACATCATTAACTCTGCTAAAATTATTTTTTATTTATTTTGTAGTTATTCTGATGATGTGATCTATTATTGTACTTAGGCGACACTTGATGCTAATAGTGGTAACCTATTGCGCAAAAAGATTTGCTACTATGACTCGATGAGCGGGGTTCCAGACACCATACTATACATGCAGGAGACATTCAACTACTAAGTATCCATTCATCATCTCTTATAATTTAGTTCAGCTTGCATGTTTATATATATATAATTTTTATTGTATCTTCTTAGAGCGGTATACAATTACTGCATACAAAATAGTCTTGAGTGCACCAAATATGTTCAAGCTTTTTACCCAATAAGGGATGAATTGGGTTATATTAAAAATTTTAAACTTCAATACAAACTAAGTAAAGAGAGGACAGTTAGAAAGATGTCATTGAATGTAGACACAAGAGATTTATACTGGTTTGGTCCAAACCACTTGACTTATGTTCAGTCCCCAGAAAGCCTTTCTGAGATTTCTACTATCTTTCCAAGATTCACAGGGCTCTTGATGCCTCAATACAAGATGGTTCTTCTTGAAAGAACACTCACTTCCCTTACACTTTGCTATCAATGACTACTCAAGGTCCCTTTACCTTGAGTATCTCAATCAAAATAAATGTTTAAGTATATTATCTCATAAGAGTAAATAAATAATCACTGAAGTACAAATTCACACAGAGAGCTTTGAGACTTAGCAAATAAATGTATAGGAAATGCACAGTGTTGAGTTCATTGCTCCATCTTTAATGCTCTTCTATTTATAGTATGAGAATGTTTGATAACAGTTACTTTAGAATGCAGCTATTAGAATGTATGAGCTTGGTGCATTTAATGCTCTGACACAAAAGTGTTTTTTGCTAATCTTGGTTAATCTTTGATAACCACCTCTAATATGATCAAGCGCTAGCATAATGAAGTGTTAGATAAATTGGAAGCAATTAGAATATGTTTAGAATAGATTTGAATGAGTATCAAGATTTACAATATAATGCTCTATTTTCTGAAATTGCATCACTTAAGTGATCTTCACTTAGTTGTTTTAAAAAAAGATCACTGGATGGTTTACTGTAGTGATATAGTAGTGATGTAAAATGATAAGATCACTTGAATGGTCACTCGAGTGATCTTGTTTCTTTTGAAAACAGATCACTAGGTATTTCACTATGGTGAACTAGTGGTGATAAATGTAACAAGATCACTCAAGTGATCTTGTTTCTCTTTCCTTCAAACATAAACAAATCACTAGATACTATCACCATGGTGCAATGATAATGATGCTCTTTTTTACACATCACTGAAGTGATCTAATGTTAGAAACTTTCTTCAAAAATACTTAGCACTACCAAAGTCATTGTGGTGTTATGCTAATGATAACTTTAACACACATCACTCTAGTAATCTTCTCTTTAAAAATTTTTCTGAGAGCTTATCACTATAACATATCGCTATGGTGAAGTGATGGTAATGCAATTTTTGGAACATCACTCGAGTGATCAAGTTTGAAATCTCTTTCTAGAAAACTTATCACCAAATAGTTCACTATGGTGGTCTAATAGTAATGTACTTTGTATTTCATCACTCGAGTGGCCACTCATGTGATCTCTTAGAACAATGTTTTCTAAAATCAGTTTACTATCTTGGTCACCATAGTGAAGTGGTAGTAATGGTAAACTTCTACATCACTCGAGTGGTCACTCGAGCAATTATTGTCTACCACTACTAGTGAGCACTGTGGTGATGAGTTATTTTCAAAAATCACCACTTGAGTGATCAACTAAAATTTTCATAAACACCTCATCACTGTTTTTGAAATAAAATAACTAAATTTTGTCTCATCACTTGAGTGGTCACTCAGTCATCACTAGTGCAAAAAGCTAATTTAACTACATGATTTTACATCAGTTACTTAAAGAGCAGAAGTGATAATTCATGTGATGTAATTTCGCTTCTGTTTTATGTGTGACTGATGCTGTAATGTACAATATGACATCAGTTACTTGAAGAACTTAAGTGTAACTGATGCCGTAAAGTATAATATGGCATCAAATGTATATTCAACCGATGTCGTAATTAAAATGCTATAATAATAATAATTATGGAATCAGTTTAATAATCACTAAAAGCTATAATTAATATGGAGGTTTGGAATTTAATTGTGAAATAAATAAATTGAAATATAACATATCATAATTGTAATTAAATACTATAAATAAATTTTTTAAAATAATTTTCCCAAAATATAATTATATTATAGTTGTATTATAAATGACTTTTTTTAAGTGGGTCATTTATAGCTCAGAAACTGAACCTAGTTAATTATAAAAAAAAATTAGATGATGGATTATTTATGGGTGTAACTTGACCCATAATTTATAATTTATTTATCCAACTTGCTTATAATGTTATGTCTTATCAAAACTTAAAGCCTTAATTATCACTCACATTATTCTAAGAAAGTTTTAGAAGTATGTTACTTTTATATGGCAAAAAGATGTTTTTTTAAAAAAACAGGGGATATATGGCATGAGAACAACTCCACCCATAGACAAATTCACTCAGCGAGAAGGCAATTGCAATTCCTTCACTCAGTTCTTTATGGCATCGGTTTCAAATCAACTGACGCCCTAATTCCATTCAAAGAAATAGAGTTGCGGCTTCTGTATGGCATCATTTTCCAACCCATTCGATGGCCTTATTCATTCAAAAAAAACCCTCTGCTAAATTCAAATTCACGGCTTCTCAAATTCCTGCCTTAATCCCTTCATCGCTGTTGCATCGCGTCTTCCAGATTGTTGTAGGAGTCTTTATCGTGAACTCATTCAAGCTTACGTTCGTCTTCTCTGAGCTGTCATGGATCTTAATTTTCCTCCAATTTGTAAGGTCACAGGGGACTGGTGAGTATTTGTTGCACACAGGATTGAACATAGTATGTGTTTCCAAGAGTACTTTTCATGTTGTTCTGTTTTGTTTCTTGAAATATAACATGTTTTTGTTTCGTTCTATAAGCATTATACTAGGTTATGGTTTTCATTGCGTTTTGAAGAGTCTTTTGTGATGCTTTGTTATGTTATTTGGTTCTTATATTGATAAGATTTTTGTTTCTGTTAGAATAACTTTGATTTCTGGTTTTCTTTTAGTTTCCAAGATTACTTTATGATGCCCTGTTTTGTTTCTGGTTTTGGGGTCCTCTTAATATGTGTTAGACTTTATTACTGGAATCATATACTCAATTGCACAAACAATAATCAATTGATCCATGATTCAGCCTGTGGGGGAGTGTGTCAAGACTTGTGTAAGTTGAGGATTTATATTATTACTGATGTTTGAAGGGATTAATCCAGGACGGAGATCTAATAATATGTTCTCTGGCCGTAGTCATCCTCCTAGTATGAACCCTAATTAATTTGTCATATTAACATTGAGTCTAAATAATGGAGGTTAGAGTCCCCTCGTTTAACATTTTAAATCTCACAGTGAATTGAAGAAAATATATATTAGTGGGGTTGAATATATATTTCACAGTATATGAATCTAAGAAAATAATCTCACAGTAAATATAAATTTCATGACCCTCATTTAACATTATATAAATCTCACATTATAAAAATTAGTGGTAAGAAGAAAATATATATAGTCTTAACATTAGAGATTCCCCTCATTTCTTAATTTGTTATATTCATACTAACTTTGTCTTCTTCTTACCACTAAATTTCATATAAATCTCATCATTATTTGGTCCCATTCATTATAATTTTCTTCTTAATATGCTCTTATGCATTTCGTAACTTAAAAGCAAGGTGTTTAACTTTACCTTTTTTAAAATGTCTCAATTGAAACAGAGGTTAGAGTATGTTGTCTTAAAAGAAAAAACATTGGTTAGGGACTCTAACATGAAGGATGGTTTGGCTCTAATCCTGAATTCTGTTTGTAATCTTGATTTCTAGAAATAGAATCTGTAGTGCTGGGATTTCTTGAGACATTCATTTTCCTTTGTTTATTTCCATATTTTCAGCTTTTAGCTTTGGGGGAGGAATGGTGGTGTCATATGATACAGTTTAAGCTTGAGATAAAATTTTGTAAATATGATATTGGCTTTGAATCTATATTTTGTTTATGATTTTCAAATCATTTACTCAAATCATCTACATTGGCTTTAAATCTATATTCTGTAAATATAATACTGGCTCCATGCTATCAAAATAATAGTTGTTGAGTTAATAATTGCTTATTTGAGTGAGTTGCTTGATTGCTTTGTGCCAACATTGAAGCCTCAATTTGTTGTCAAGACTTTCTCTCCCTACAGATTTGTACTGAAATATGGTGTTTGAAATTGCCAATAATATACTGTTGTGATAAGCTCTCTTGCTGTCACTAAAATATTACATTGTGAGTTAATAGTTGCTGAATTTGCTTGTCATTAAAGGCTCCATGCTGTCAAAATAATCACTGTTAGTTGAGCCACAAATTATTCTAGTGGTCTTAGAACAAAATCAATTATGGCCACCTACTTAGTTTTGGCTACTAGTCTACTATATTACAGCCAGAAAAAAAAAATCTTGTGACCTAATACTTGAACTTGTGTTCATTACTATTTAACCATGATTTATGGTTCCTTTGGAAGCTCATTACTGTGATTTTCAGATTGGTAAAAGCCTTGATCTGACTTGAGTATTCTAAAACAAGCTAGAATCAAAATATGATTTTCTTGACTAGAAAGACAATGAATTATAAGATGGATTAGGAAGACAATGAATTATGTATATATAAATGAATTATAATGTATCTCTAATGTATCCATTAGACATTGCTTCATGCTAAAGTTGTTCTTTTTTTGTGTTCACCTTGTAACTATGGAGAATTCTACTACAAATATAATTGTCGGTTGGCCAAGATAGAGCAATTGAAGACGCATTGGAGAATTTTATTTAGGTAATTTCAAAATACCCATTCTCTTAATATTAAAACTATTAAAAGCATATATTGCTACTTGTTAATGTTTGGATTGTAGTTGGTTTGAAAGTTATAAAGTTTGTATGAAGTTATACACATTGCTCTTTATTTAATATTGATGTGAAATATCATTGAGATTTGCTAGAATTTGTTTGATTAAGTTGTCATACTGAATATGTTTCAATTAGGTAATTATGGATCGTAGTTGGATTGACGCTTTAAGAACGAGTGATGAATATAAGTGTGGGGTGGAACAATTTTTAGAATTTGCAAAAAACAATGTATCTAATGATAATGAATTGTTCTACTATCCTTGTGTCAAGTGTTTGAATGGGTTACGAAAAACTGTTACGGAAATAAAAGATCACTTAATTTGTTTTGGGTTCTATAAAGCATATACACATTGGGTGTTGCATGGTGAACCTAAAAAACATAATGTGTCCAAAATTGAGGAAGAAAATATAAATCTAGATGAAGATGGAATGGAAGATATGATACATGACTTCGGTGTTGAGGCTATTGAAAAATTACATAAATATGATAGCTTGTCTGATGATGCCGAAAAGCCTCTATATCCAGGGTGCACAAAGTACACACAGTTATTAGTAGTGTTAAAGCTAGTCAACTTGAAAGCAAAAAATGGTTGGAGCAATACGAGTTTCACAGAGTTGCTAAAACTATTGAAAGAAATTCTACCAAAAGGTAATGAACGTTCGGACCGTAACTACGAAGCAAAGAAGATATTGTGCCCAATGGGTTAGGTTATAAAAAAATTCATGCTTGCCCTAATGACTGTGTATTGTATAGAAAAGAATATGACAAGCTAGATGCTTGTCTGGTCTGTGGGACATCACGTTACAAAGTGAAAGAAACAGGGTATGGTGATGTGATTACTAAGGGGCCTCCTACAAAGGTGTTATGGTATCTTCCAATAATACCGAGGTTTAGATGTTTATTTGCTAATACAAATGAGGCAAAGAAGTTAAGATGGCATGCTAAAGAGAGGAAAAATGACGGAATGCTCCGACATCTGGCTGATTCTCCTCAATGCAAAAGGAATTGATCAATTGTTTCCTAAGTTTGGTAGTGAGCCTAGAAATCTTAGGATTGGACTTTGTACAAATGGGATGAATCCGTATGGAAATCTTGGCAGTCAACATAACTCCTGGCCTGTATTGTTGGTGATTTATAATTTACCACCTTTCTTATGTATAAAACGCAAATACATTATGTTGTCTTTGATGATTTCGGGTCCAAAACAACTAGGAAACAACATAGATGTTTACTTGGCACTATTGATTGAGGATTTGAAGATGATGTGGGAGGTAGATGTGGATGTGTTTGATGTATATAATCATGAGTTTTTTAAGCTAAGAGCCATGATTTTTTGCACGATAAATGACTTTCCTACAAATGAAAACTTATCTGGATATAGTGCTAAGGGGCATAAAGTATTTCCTATTTGTGAAGATAAAACATCCTACCAGCAACTATCACACGGAAAGAAGACAGTCTATCTTGGTCACCGAAGATTTCTCAAACCAAGACACCCTTATCGGAGACAAAAAAAAGGCATTCAATGGCTTTTAAGAGAATGATGACCCTCCAGAGCCACTTACTGCAGATCAAGTATATCAACAAGTGAAAGACATCAATGTGGTAATGGGTAAGAGCTAAAAGAAAGAAGGTAAAAAGAATTTATGGAAGAAGAGGTCTATCTTTTTTGATCTCCCTTATTGGCAAAGTCTTGAGGTAAAGCATAGTATTGATGTTATGCATGTGGAAAAAAATATGTGTGAAAGTCTAATTGGAGTAAAATTAGTAGGCATGAGTCTCATGATTACCACATTCTGATGCAACAATTCTTACCAATATTTTGGAGAAAAAGGTAAGAATGACTATTATAAGGTTAAGTTCCTTCTTCAATGCCATTTGTAGTAAAGTTATTGATCATAAGAAATTGGATGAATTGCAAAATGATGTTGTAATTACCTTATGCCAACTAGAAATGTACTTTATGCCATCATGTTTTGATATCATGGTATATTTAATTGTGCATTTGGTAAGCAAGATAAAGTTGTGTGGTCTTGTTTATCTACGTTGTATGTATCCATTTGAGTGATACATGAAAATCCTTAAAGGGTATGTGAAGAATCCATATCATCCTAAAGCATCAATTGTTGAAAGATACGTTGCCGAGGAGGTTGTTGAGTTCTGTACTGAATATCTATCAGAAGTAAAACCAATAGGACTTCCTAAGTCTGGCCATGAAGGAATGCGAGTTGTATGGCAAGGGACACAAGGTTTGAGTGTGAAGCTTATGCCTCGTGACAAAGTGGAACAAGCACATCTATACGTCTTGAATAACACTGATGAAGTTCAGGATTACTTATCCAAGCATCAAGAGGAATTAAGGGATCAAAATCCTAAAAAGGAAAATAGATGGTTGCTAACTGAGCACAACAAGGCTTTCTCACTCTGGTTTAAGGAAAGGATTAAGCAAGAATGTCAAAAGTCGAATGTTTCTGACACAATACGATAGTTAGCTGGTTGGCCTAATTTTAATGTTACAACTTGGACTGGATATGATATTAATGGGTATTCATTCTATACAAGAGATCAAGATGATAAAAGCACTGTGCAAAATAGTGGAGTCATGGTGATAGCAGAATCAATGCATTATTCTAGTTCCAAAGATAAAAAACCTACATTGGCATCAATGCAGTATTTTGGCATCATTGAAGAAATATGGAAAGTAGACTACTTTAAATTTAAGGTGCCAATTTTTAAATGTAAGTGGGTTTATAGTAATAATGGTGTTAAAATAGATAAGTCAGGCCTAATATTGGTGAATCTTAAAAGGTAGGTTATATGGAAGAGCCTTTTATCGTGACTGTTCATGTAAAATAAGTGTTTTATGTCACTAACCCAACAGACTCAAATTGGTCCGTGGTTCTACATGGAAAAAGTTTGATTTCTCATGATGAGAATGATGAATCAAATTTTGATATTGGTAAGACTCTTCTTTTTATGTCATCCTTGCCTCAATTGGATAAAGAAGATAAAAAAGATGATGTATATAATGCAACTAGTGATCATGAAGAAGATGATTTGTATGGCGTAAGAACTGATTACGATGAAGGTTTATGGGAGAACTAATATTCTTTTGTATGTTCTTTCAAGATGCATCATTTTCATTTTATTTCCATTATAATTTAAAATGATTGTTTTTCTATTACTAATTTTATTTATGTTGTTATTTTAAAAGGAATACATGGAGAATCTGTCTAGCACCAATAGCCAAAGAAAAAAGTCAAAAAGAGGTAGAAAAGGTGTTACACAACTTACCAGGTTAGCTCAAATAGATGGAGGTAAGAAGATTCATATTGAGTTAGATAAGAGAGGGGAGCCGATTGATTGGAAAGAAGGAAACACATTTAGAATTTATGTTGCACTTATTGCATGCCAAAAAATTAGTATTTTAGAAGAAGAATAAGAAAAAGTGGATACGAAGGATAAAGATGTAGTTTGGGATACTATAAAGGTACCTCTCATTATATATCATATTTACTTTTTATTTACCTACATTATTGAGATATGTTATTACTAACTTAGTTGTTTGTACATGTTTCTTTGTAGATTACTTATGACATACCTGATACACCATTGTTAAGGGAATAGTGGCTCTCATATGCAGGAGGGCGATTGAGGGACTTTAAGTCAAAACTTGCAAAAAAAATATATATTCAATGAGATGTATGTTGAAGGTGATTGTGATGTCAATAGTGACTCTAACTTTGAAAATCCTTGGGAGAAGTATCCATATATTGATTGATGAGGAGATATGATTAAACTTTTTTGAAAGTACATCCTAATTTTTTGGTATGTAATATGTAAAAGAAGAATGTGATTTGAGTTAGTATTTTTTGAAGTTTTAGTTTTGACAAATGCTTTCCATTCTTTTTACTAGGAAAAACGAAAAAAGGGCCAGGAGACACAGAAGAAAAATCTTTACCCCAATACTTTATCTCGTAAAGGGTATGCATTACTTCAAAAGAAAATTATGGAAGAGAAGTGGACAAATAAAAGACAAGCTATAGGGGTAATAGATGATGGAGATGTTTCTCCTCCATCCCCTATTAAGCATAGTCAAACATGGAAGAAAGCATAAATGAATAATTACTAAAGAGGCTAGAGAAATATAAAAAAAGATTGTAAGTATTTTATAATCAACCAATTTGTTATGTGCTTAGGGAACAATTTATTAATTGTGCATTTGTTGCTTGCTTGTTGTAGGATTCTCTAGAAGAAGCAACTGTTCAAGGAACCTTTGTTCCTTCTGGTAGGAATGATATATTGGCCACAACATTAGGGAAGGAAGAGCACCCTGGCCGTGTTAGGGGGATGCCAAGAGGAGTAGGTATTAGGGACTACTTTGGGCCACCTTATTCTACTCGTGGCTCGGAAGGTGTACCACTAGAGCAAGTGCAAATCTTGATAGAGGAAGCAGAAAAGAAAGCTAATGTGCGAGTGTTAGCTTTAGAGCAAAAATTTCAAAAGAAGATTATGGAAATGCAATCAATGATGACATCCTTTACTTTGATGCATATGCAATCTCAAAATGCACAACAATCTCCCATGCCACTAAGCACAAAAGGTAGTTGTGTGGAAGAAGGAGAGTCAAGTATACTTTATTTAGAGGATCCTGAAAGACGTTTAGCTGCATATGGAAAGGTATATAACTCTGCAACAATGATCCACCACCAGAAGATACTAGATTACCAGGTGAAGATAGTGATTGAAAAGGTTGTAGATGCTAATACCTTCGTGCCGTTTCCTACTGAGGAAGTAAAAACGGTAGGAGAAGCTAAACAAAATTTCATCCTTTTTGGCTAAGAAGGCTAGTTCATCAAGTTACAGCTGAGGTATGAATAACCTTGTGCTTTTCTATCATTCCCTAATTAAAATGGTATGCATCTTTAATCTCTTTATTACTTATTGATTTATTAATTAGGAACCACAACAATCAAAGGATTCTTTCCATTCATATTCTCAACAAGCAAATAGACCCAGTGTCAAACCAAAGCAAAATGACTTGAGACAGTTGGCTTCATTTGTTGTCGATATGGACAACTTCATTGCATTGAATGTGAGTAAGGAGATTGTAGGGCACCCTTTTGAATTAAAGATCTTCAAGCGGGATGTTCTTGACCTCATTTCTTTTGATTGGTTGAACATATCAATTATTCAACTTTTTCTTAAGTAATTATGCACTTTCTTTTTAATTTAACATTTAAGTTTTTTTTTATTTCTTTACTAACTTATTTCCCATTTTCATATGTATCTCTACAATCTCTACAAAGAATTGGGTAAAATTAATAATTATGAATTCTTATGCCCACATTCTATTCAATAGTCTGGAAACAATAATGTAAGTGAGAGAACATCATATATTAGAAGGACAATTAAAGAAGGGAATAAAAAGTGTTGGTTTGCACCATTAATAGAAAGGTATTTATTTCTAATTCATTTATCACTTAAGTAAAAAATTTCTTAACGATTTAATATAATATGAATTCATATTATAGTAATCATTGGAGGATTGCTGTTATTTGCCCACGTAAAAGTACCATATATTGGTTTTGTTCATTACAATGGGTAGGAAGTGAAGATACGAAGTGGTTGTTTGAAACGTAAGGTTTTTTGTAAAACTCTGTTCTATAATATTTGAATATATCATTCTCTTACAATTCTTTAATAATAGATCTTTGAAGATGCATTCTATGTTGGTGGGAAAGAATGGCCAAAGTGATATCAATTGGGTCTTTTTGAAGGTAAATACTTTAAATTTACATGATGGATTGATGAATTATATTATTGGTTTACTGAATTTGATTGCTCTCATTTATGTACATTCAAGTGCCACAAACAACTCAAAAGTTATGAGTGCGAATATTATATGATACAGTATATGTATGAAATCATCATTGAGGGTAATAAACACTAACTCATTTAAAAAGGTAATAATATATATATATATATATATATATATGTTATAATTTTAGTTTAGACTTTGGTTTTTGTATAATATTGCTTACTTGCAGATTTTTTGAATTTGCAGCACTTTCGAAGTTTGGAACCATATTCTGAAGCGCAGGTAATTAAGAGAGATATAAGATATTTGGTTTGAATACTTTCTACATTTAACAAAATAGAGTAGAATGATAAGTTGTACATGATTCTCTTTTATAATTTGATAATATTAGATACACACTTTTGTTTTAACCATTTATTTCTGTCATACATTAGTTGCAAGACTTATATTGTTGTACATTGTTTTGGTCTTCATTGTATTGATGTACATTGGCTTTATATGATAGTAGGTTCTTGAAAGAGGAGTTAATATATATAAATTTAGCTCTTTTTTAAAAAATATTACAATTATGGCATCAATTCTAACCATAACTGACGCTATAATTGGTAATTATGACATCAGTTTAGACAAAAAGACACCGTAAACAACCAAATTACGTCTCTATTATGGAATCGGTTGAGCATATGCAAGTTGCCATAATAGTCAATTACGGCGTTGGTTTAGTTATAATGCGATGCCATAATATATTCATTTACGGCATCATATCTTGAGCAACTGACTCTGTAATATATTCATTTATGGCGTCATGTCTTAAGCAAGTGACGCCGTAATAGATATTTTTTGCTGCGGCTAATTCTACTACACCCTATATGCTGTGGTGAAAATGCGATTTTAACTTATGCCAAATTAACTTTTTGCACTAGTGGATACAATGATTTTCATAGTAATAGGTTTCAATATCGTTTTAAGTTAATATATCTTCTCCAAAACACTTTTCTTAATCTTTCTTAAGCTTTGTTATCATCAAAACATAATATCTAAAAAATACAACCTTACTGATAGCCGCTATAGATGCGTCTTCTAATGGTTGAGTCAGAAGGTATATATATCATTCACAAATGACCATAATATTAAATTGAAGCACACATATAGTTTATATATATAACTATAACCTACAAATTTTAATTCTCATTTCTTTATAGTGCTCAAAATAACTGGATAAGAGCAATGATTGTGGGTACTGCGAGATGCAGCATATAAAGGATATATTCATGAATGGTCTTAAAAATATTGATTCAAGTAAAGTATATTATATACTCAACTTGTTCATGTATAGATTCTGTCAGTTATATATTATAATATCTAACTTTTATCTATTGTTTCCTTTTATGTATAGTATTTTTATGCCTCCTGCACAATGTGTAACACCTATCCCTAGACATCTTTATACTACACTGCGGAAGCATTACCGGCTTAGGGGAAACATTACTTAGGCCCCCAAACCTAGACTTAAGCTTAAGTTCATGGGGTCATCATTCATTAATTACCATATTACTTAATTCAATTCATGGGGTTACTAAATTCTTTCCGTTCCTTTATATCAGAGTTACCTTTATTTATTTCTCTACTCATTCTTAGTCCATTCACATACATATATATACAAACAGTGTAGCCAAATTGTCTACATCTAGTACATAAAACTGTACATATGAACATAGTAGACACATCCCTGTCTTCGATCCACCTCTACATTTTTCTCGTACAGTCCTATTCTCTATTCTCAAGATACCTCCTATGCCCACCTGTCTAAATGGTTGGTTGGGGGAGGGTGAGATTTCAAGGAATATCAATAGCAAACAATACCATAATGCATGTAAGATAAATGCTAGTGCATGACATGCTTGCCTTACGTAGGCTCATGTTAACATAATGACATACCTGTATACTCAATACTTCATGCAACATACTCATGGTCATAGCATAAATAGAAATAGAGCTTCAATCATTCAACTATGTTACACATAGACAAGCAAAGTAATCATGCACACCAATACACAAGCATACATATCAAATACATGCAAGTAGGGTAAGTTCATTATCTCTTGTCTTTGAGTCCTCCTCTTGTTCCTTTTCTTCCAACCATTGAAGCTTTTTGCAACATCTTCCACTTCCTTTTCCTTGACATCTCATGGCCCTAGATAAATGTCCACATTATTAGAGCCATGATAATGAATGTCCAATGTGGCTACATTAGCCCCTAACACATGTCTCTACCCTTGGAAGTCACTAATATTACAATTCACTCCAAGTATCTCAAATTCGTATATCAAGCCTATGCTTCCATAATTTTCACCTAATTTTGAAAAATCATAACTTAATCTAGGGAACTTCAAATAGGGTGGTTCAAAGTCCAATATGAAGCTCTCTAAGTCTGCTTTGGGGTAAAAATATCACCTGCTGCCAGTTATACATTCAGAATTCTATAATCCTCAATTAACACAACTGTGCCAAGATTTGTTCCAGATTCAATGCCTAAGCTTTAAAAATTCATATCTTACAATCTACTAACCTAAATCGCACATATTATGTATCAAATTAAAGATTAATATGTCTACTATTATTCTGGAAAATATCAAAATCATCATACCACACTTGATCATCCAAAATCATGTCACAACCAATCTGCCTCCAAAAAACAAAATCTGGCAACACTATTCCTTTAACTTTAATTTTTGGGTTTTCAATCCAACCCTTATAAAATTACAACCACACCTTAATCCCGCACAATTTTGGCCAAGGAATCCATTGGAAACCTTAAAATTATCAAATTCACATTCCTTCTCTATGATTTTGCATTTGGCTGAAACTTAAGGTTCTTGGGCCAAAAATTCAGTTTTTGATTATAATGCTTCCGGGACCGGTTTCTCATCGCTATCCCACACAGTTTTTCATCCTGAACC
Source organism: Inga leiocalycina (assembly GCA_963242795.1). NCBI lineage: Eukaryota > Viridiplantae > Streptophyta > Magnoliopsida > Fabales > Fabaceae > Inga > Inga leiocalycina. The sequence continues at coordinate 30,308,321 of OY725328.1, forward strand.
CATTGGAAGCATCATAACTAACAAAATCACACTCCTTTCCCATAAATCAGGGTCTAGCCAAAACAGGGCAGCATAATAATAGCAAAATTAACCAATTAAAACTCAAGATATTAGGCTTAAATCGGAGCTTAGGCTTACCTATAGGCTCTCTAGCCAGTGCCATAGTTTGTTCTTGATTCCGGTAGCACCTCTACCTTCTAGTCAGCACCAAACACCTCTGATAAAAAATCTGAAACCATAAAAATGTTGCTCTTATTGAGAGGAACAATATTAGAGAAGACTCTGGAAGTTGAAAACACTGAATTGGAGGTGAAATCAGCTCTGGAGTTCAAGAACTTTCACTATTCATCCTTTCTATTTCCTCTTCCATTTCCCCATTGATTTTTCTCATTTTTCCCCTTATTTTTCATGGGATGCACAAAATTAATAGCCCTTGGAGGTGTTGGAAAATGCTTTAATGACATGTGTCAAGTGTACAAAAATGCAAGGTACCCAGTGCTCCTTTTCTCTTAGTCAACCTAACTATTGAAAAATTCCCTCGACCTGCCCGAGGAATTTCAGGGAACAAGACCTATGCCAAAATATAATCATTCTCTTTCCTCTCTCCTCATAGTTGTCGCCCACTGGTCAAGGAAGAAGAGGTTCGATGATTTCATCCAACTTTTGAGCTTGGTGTCCGGGTAAGTGAGGTACATGACTGAACCAGAGACTGGTGAATTCCCCTGACCATTATGCCAAGTGGCACTTCTTGATTGGTCAACTAGGGAAGAAAGTTAAAAAGTGGCTTTAACAAAGCTACTTTAGCTTTACTCATTACTTTTACTTTATTAAAGATACTTTATGCGGAGTCACTCAGTTTTGCGCCATATGTCCCTGTGGCTTCAAGATCTTGCCAAGTGTCCATGTAAGCCCTTAGACAGCGCCACATGGCCTATGTCTCAGGGAATTACCGACTATCTGCTTGTGGGCCCCAGTGGCGCCACAAGCCAATGTCTTTTCCCAAAACACAGGGTATGCTAGTGTGTTCTTGAAAAACGCAGGGCATACTGGTCCACCATGAAAACACGATATACCCTCACATACCAACATACTTTACTCGATTAACTTGTCCCATACTTTGTGACATAGTTGGATGGCATCTTTCTACCAACCCAATGGCACTGTATATGTGTCATGAGCACATCTACACTGACACTTTAATCATACTACTTAGAAATACTGAGCCCTCTGCTCGATAGGGCCAAATTACATAGTCCCTAAGAGTCTTTCTATCCCTCATCATTCTTGGGACTTTTTCCAAACCGGACTTAGTCGTCTGCCTGATACAAGCTTATCTTCAAGTCTTTAGGCCTAAAATCTGGGATATTACACAATGTTTAGCAAATCACAAATGGAAGAAGTGGCTAAAGAGTTGGCGACATCTCTTCAACATCAATAGGAGAGTGAAATGTTTGAATGACTGTAAATTTCTAGATACTGATTTGTTTATTTTCAAGTTTTGGTTTTATAGAATATACATGTACATGAATGACTGTACATATAATCTGATTTGTTGTATTATTCTATATATGAATGAATATAGATATATATATTCTGATTCATTCTGTACAAATGTATATGTAGAGAAATATTGAAAGCAGAAAACTCCCCAGCCATTTTTAAAAGTGTTTTAGCTTCAATAAATCACGATTGTTACCTAACAACCATTATTTATATCAACTATATATAACAATTGTTAAAATAAATCTGTTAGCATTGCTATAAATATATAACTATTATTTTGAAAGAATCATTATATATGTTAATACATTTATCACGGTTGTTAAAGTGGAACCGTTATGTATTATGCAATAATTACCATACATTATGACAGTTGTTTACATGTGCCCGTTAATTATTATCACGTCAATGCAGATATCATGGCCTCACCAAGCCTCAATATATTACAGGTATTATATTATAACTGTTATAATAAGTCTAAAATAAATAACGGTTCGGAACCATGATTTATCTGTGGGGAGCATATATAGTGCCCACATATATATGACAGTTTGGAACCATTATATATGACATATAATAACCGTCATAAAAGGCTTTTTCTGTAGTAGTGACTTTTATGATTAATTTTTTTAAAAAAATCATTAATATTTTGTAATTATAAAAAAAAGGTCTAAAAAATTTTCTAAAATCAAAATAATTTAACTCACCATCGTCAAATAATTTTTACAACAACATTAAATTATATTTTCATCCAGATTAATACCTTAGATTTACGTTTGGGATATAGAGCTTAGATTTGAGCTTAAATTTAAACAATTCCAAATTTTGATCTAATGATGGGTGGGTGAGAGGGAATGGGATAGAGATATTGAGGATTTGGGAAACATTTCATATATATTACTTGTTATATTTTATATTATATTTTTTTCCTGCCCACTTAAGGGCACAAAATTTATCAATATTATATCCTTTTGTTATATTTGTTTGGTGAGTCTATTCTGTTTGTTTTAGTTTCTTACCTTTTCTTAGGTGAAATTATTCATTTTTAGAATAAATATTCACATGTGTATTTGTTATATTTTCAGTAAAGCCATTTATTTTTTATGAATTTAGTTAATTTATGAATATCAATTTAGTGATGATTATTTCAGTAATTTTAATTTTATATATATATATATATATATGTATGTATGTATATTACAAATTTAGTGATGATTATTTCAGTAAATTTTAATTAATTATAAATTTATTTAATTCATGAATATTTTTTTAAATTAATTTAGTGATGAATTCGTTAAAATATGATATATGTAGATTATAAATTTTCTAAATTTATCAACAGTCGTTGGTTTCAGTGGTAGAGGTTTTAACCGCTTATGAATAGCTTTCAAATTCAAATTCATATGAATTTAGAAAATGTCCTTGGTCTTGGTAGAGGTACCCCTGGTGAGCCCAACAATACTCGAACACCTATTCGGTTACTTATATAAAAAATTTCTAAATTCAAAAAATAAATAAAAAATTTTATGACGAAATTGCAATAAGAGTACGACCCAACTCCCTAAACTTTATAGGACAAAAAAATTGCAATAAGAGGAATAATGTTTTTGCATGCTTCTAAATATTCTTGATCAAATCTCCAACAATAATAGATTGAAATAAATTTAGAAGATTTATCATGACTTATTAAAATGATCAAACTTTCTTTTCATTATTTATTTTTATAGTGGTCCATGCATGATTGCGCATGGAAGTTGCTGAGTGAAGAAGAATGGCCACAATAATAATACAACTGTGGAATGTGATCACATTACTCTCAGTGTCCTGAAGGGCCAAAATAAGCTCAGCTAAGTAGTACTTCTAGTGTCGACCAAAAAAAAAAAAGCAGTACTTCTAGAGTACCTCATTCTTTCTTCCCTTGTCCCCTACCCTTCATCTCTGTCGGTCAAGCACACCGACACACATGACAGAGAGAGAGAGTGTGTGTGTATGAGAGAGAGAGAGAGAGAGAGAGAGAGAGAGAGAGAGAGAGAGAGAGAGAGAGAGAGAGCTTTCATAAAAGAATGTGAACAAACTTGTAGTTCAACTAGTTAGTTAATGAATGCTGTTAAAAAAAAGGGAGAATTACGTTCAGGTCCTAAAAAAAGGAAAAATGAAGAAACGGTTCTTATAAATTGTAAAATGAGAGTTGTCAATACAGGCTCCTGGAGTTGTTAATACAGGCTCATGGAGTTGTTAATGGGACCGTTTTTTTATTTTACAATCTACAGGGACCATTTTTTTATTTTTTTCTTCCATGGGACCCAAATGTAATTCTCCCAAAAAAAAAAAACTAGTTAGTTAATGAATCAGATCCCTAACCCCGTCTGAAATAAAACGTAATTGAAATTTTTTTAGTATAAAAAAAAAAGCTCTTAAATCTGTAAACCTTGATTCAGGATCTAAGATGGCTTAATCATTTTGAAATTACTTAAATACCCTTAGTTTGAGATATTAAAAAGAAAAAAACGAAATGACAATAATGATTAAACAAGTAGCAATCTTAACGTATCAAATGACAAAAATCAAGACAGTGGTAACAAATTTCATAAATTTTTTACTAAATATCAATGATAACAACAGTATAAGAAGTAATAACTTTAACTTATTAAATAATTTAAGACAATTATAACTAATTTTATTAAGAACAATTAAGTCATTTAAAAAAAAGTTTATTACAGAATAATACCCAAGGACTTAATAAGAATTAATCCATTTTGATAGGCCATTTTGGAATTTTGATATTATTTCAATTATCCTTATATGTCTTTTTCTACTTCATTTGACTTGTGCGCATATATATATATATATATATGTGTGTGTGTGTGTATCTTCTTATTCGAAATAATCATATTTACCATACCGGAAAAGTCTGACTCCCTCTACAGTACTCTACCTCCTTGTGGAAATTTTTAGAAATAGGTCAGTTTTAGTTTGAAATTGAGTTTTGTGTGTTTTGCATGTAATGAAATGTCGAACCTATTCGGCAAAAAAAAAAAAAAAGAAATGTCGAACCTAATTTTTATATTACTTCACAGTTAACGTGTTTTTCTTTTTGTGCCAATACGAAACATCCCCTGCCATTAAATAGAAACACCCCGGTACAATAAAAAAGAAAGGTACAAACCGAAAATACTTGTAAAAACTAAAAACACCAAAAAAAAAAAAAAAGCCTAGAAGGACTAGCTAATAAACTATATATGAAGATAAAAATATATAAATAGTAGGACAGTAAGTCAAAGCATACTGGCAAGATGCATACATTGAAGCTTTCACAACCAAATCGATAAATTTGTTTCCCTGGAAGCCATACACATATAACCTGAAGAAATTCCTTAAAACCAGAAAAATCTCAAGCATAACATATTCAAAAATTCCCCGTTGTCAATATTATTATTTGTAGCTTTTACCAAAATTATTATTTTGATAATTTTTTAATGTGATGTTTCGACTCTTAGGGGAGCTCTTTCTAAAGGATAGCGTTCCTGTTCTTTTTGTTAAAGTGAGAATTCAACCAATCATTCATCCTTTAGTTGCTAAACCTCATATGGAGCTCAAATATACAATACACTCCCATAATTAAAACTCTTCCATCTTCAAGGTCGTCGTCGTTATTTAATTTGTTCTGTAGTCAGTTTTACTTTCTGTTATGTTTGTAGCTTAAGCTTGTGATATATCTAGCAATTACATTTTTGGGTTAGGCCCCTAAAACCCTATTAGATCTAGGCCTTTCTTTTTAACTCATTTTATTATTTTAGTAAATTGTATTTTAATTTTAAAAAAAAACTAGTGCTCCCCCATTGTCAATAAGCATTTTCCCAATCCAATTACTTGATGTAGTGATCATTATTCCACAGACACATATATAAATATATGAGCTTATGAGATGGATGAAACTTGAGAACCGAATTTTTTTTTTTTGAAAAATGACACTAAGGTCCCAAAATAAGGAAAATAATATCAATAAAGTTTCATAACTTGTTAATAACCAAAGTTATGGAACCCGGACCAGACCAATCTGTCCGGCCTGGAAACTGGTGAACCAGCCGGTGAATTGGTCCGGGTTCAAATTTAAAAAAAAAAAATTTATATTTTTCCTTTAGAATTTTATACTATAAGCTTAAAATTTTTAATTTTTTACCGGTTTGGTCCCGGTTTAGCTCCGGTTTGGCCCCGGTTTGACCCACTAACCCTTAACCCAATACCTCAATTGGTTCAATACCCGATCCGAGTTTTAATACCTTATTAATAATAAGTGAAAAAGCAGCTATTGACAAGTTATAAAACTTTTATGATATTATTCTCTTATTTGAGACCTTAATGTCATTTTCCCAAATTTTTTAATTATTGATGATAAGGTTCGTGTATTTTTTAAATACACAAGTATTTTAACTAACAAAGCAAAAATAATTGAGATGTGGCACTTTCTTGGGTTGACGGTATATCCCCCGTTATTGATGTATATTGGAAAATTTAATCGATCAGTCTTTATAATTCCGTCTGATTTTTTGATTAGGTCCTTATAATTTTTTATGAGGTCCTTACAATTTTTACAATTATAGGGATTAGTCATTTTGCTCATAACATGTTAATTAGAACTGACGTTGATATTCACTAATTAACATGTAAATTACCACAAAATAAAAAATAGAAAAAATTTAAATAAAATGACATAATAAAAAAATTTTATTATCAATATAAAAATAAATTGAAGTAATGTTGCCCTTACCGTTAAAATTGTTAACTGTCAATATCAAAATTTTAACACAATATTAGTTTTTTTAGCAGAATGGTACAAAAATATTACATTTTAAAACTTTTTGGGTGACATTAAACCCAAAAAAAACTTTTGATGCAACTTTGCTTCCGAATAAAAATTTTCAGGATAAATTTATATCTTAACTCATTTTATCAAGGTATTAAAACCCGGACCAGGTATTGAACCGGTCGGAGTACTGGGTTAAGAGTCATTGGGTTAAACCAGGGTCAAACTGGAGCTAAATCAGGACCAAACTGGTGAGTAATTGAAGATTTTAGGCTTATAGTATGAAATTCTAAAGGAAAAAGTTAAAAAAATATTTTTTTTAAAATTGGGATCCGGACTGGTCTACTGACCTGTTCGGCGGGTTCCGGGCCGGACCGGGCGATCCGGTCCGGATCCAAGAACCCTGCATTTTATAGAAAGATATTTTTTTAATAATTTTTCTTTTTCTTTTCCATATCAAGCAAATAAACAGCTTATTGGTACCATGAGTCTTGTCAGCATATGTGGTGTGATTAGCACCACAAGGTGACACCAAAACATGCACAGTAAACAAGATTTGTCACCAACCGTGCTTCTCACAAAATACAAAGCAATTTAAGTGCTCGTTTGTTTGTGATAGTTTATTTTTAGGTAATAAGTGCTTATAAATCATGATTTATGGTATACGAGGTAAGTATGTGAGAGGAGTTTTATCTCGACTTACGTAATAAGTGCTTATTAACCCCCAATAAATAATACCAAACACACACTAAGTGATTGAATACAAAAGCAGTTGGCTTTGGAGGCCAGACTGTAAAGAAGCGACAATTATCTGTCATTCTGTTCATTCCAAATGAATAAAAATATAAAATGCACTAAACTAAACAAACGACGGAGGGAGGGCCCACAAGAATATTAGTGCTAAAATGTGCCTATATGAAACAAAGATAAATCATTAATATGATATGATATGGGCATTTTCGAAGAAAATCTTTTGATTGGATTAATCTCTTGATAAGTAGTAGTAATCTCTTTAAAGAACATGCATTTAAATTCCACTATTAATATCCGAGTCACTTTTTTTATATATGAAATGAGAGCCACATTGATAATAAGTAATTTTGTAAGTTCTGATTGATTTATAAGATCTGTCTTATACTGTTAGTGAAAAATATAAGAAGAATATTCACATTGACAGGTTATTCATAAATAATGTTGTGCTTTTCTTTAACATAAAATTGATGTCATTTTGACTATCCAAATATTATGTTCTATATTTTTATTCTCAATTTAATTTCATATTTTTTTTCATGTCAAAATATTTAGATGAGTAATCAGGTGGGCCAGAACATGCAACAAAATTGCCAATCTAAAATAACAAAATTTTAATTTTGGTGGTTTAGATAAAAATTGAGCTCAATTGGCGGGGTTTAGATAAAAATTGAGCTCAATTGGTGGATCCATCTTTAATTTGTATTAAGCCATCCGGTGTACAATATAACATAAGTCAACTAGAGAGTCATTAATATTTATTTGTCAATTTTGCCCATATAATTTATTTAAATATAGCTCCTTATATTTCTTTGATAGAACTCTCTTTTTTTTATTCTCCTTCAAAACCTCATTGATAGGGGCAAAAGTGAAACTATTTTTTAATTTAAGACAAATTTAATGAGTGTGTTTGGATTAGTTGTGGCAATATTTAATGTGATTTTTCATTTTTTAACATAGGCTATTGAATATTATTTTTTTCAAATTTTATTTATTATTTTTGAAGGCATTTTTGCAAATATCAAATTATTATGTCTTTTAAAGTAATTTTATTTTACTAAAGGTGGTTGAAAACATTTTTTTCCTTTTTTGCTCACGTTGCTCTCTTCTCTCATTTTATCATGGGACTACATTTTTGTCATATTCTTCAAATGCTCTCCTCTTCTCTCCGCAGTGATATCTGGCTTTTTTCTTAAGAAGTATCTTGATTTGCCTGATGACTAAATAGCTTTTGCCCTAAAAGTCAGATGAGTTAAGAGCTAATCCAAACACAACAAACTTGCCCTATCATGGTTTTGCCATTTTGATACCATGAATTGCCTTCAAAATGTGAACACACCTGTGTTAATTGTAACCCCCTGTCCATTTATCCGTAATTATAATTCAAAAATACGTAATTAAGTTTAATTAGAGACCAACGGTTAGTTTAAAACTTATTAAGAATCCCATCTATAAGACAGGGCTCTCAAATATTTTTTTTTCAAAACCTGTTTAATTCGGTCTCACACACATTTCGAATATACTTATCCTACACAGTTAAGTTGTATTCATACATATCAAAGTGTAAACAAAATTCTCAGCAACCCCCGGGTTTCATATACTAACTAAAGGGTTTACGAGACCTTTTCGCCCCTTACAATTTCCCATTTAGAGGTTCACATATACAAATCCAAAACAACATTTATAATATATATACAGTAATCCCAACCAAAATTTGATAACCAACCAACACCTAACGAACAGTACTAGCCGCCCTTGGTTGCTTGCTTCTCCTTTGAGTTGCTTGCCCTGGCTGAAGGTTATTCCATGGAAAGAATGAGATTCAAGAGAATCCCAGTAGTGAAAAAGCACTCATATAATATATAATCACATGACATGCAAGCAAATCATTAAACAACACAGTAGCAACGATCACAGTGATGCATGACTAGCATCACAATCAACAGCACTCATGACTGTTTACACATAGCTTTCTTCGTAGCATACACATAGCCTTTACAGCTTACACAGTGCTTTCACATCATAAACATTGCCTTCCTGACATTCATAAAGCCATTACGGCTTACACATAGCCTTCACCGCTTTCACATAAGTTTCACAGCAACAAACTTTGCAGCATTCGCAATACACAATTCAATGATATGACAAACATACAATGCATTACACATAGTATAAAAAGAAAGTGTCACTACCTTTTTCTTTCCGGTTAGGCTCTAGCACCGGTTGATCTGTACAGGGCAAATATCAAATGCTAAAATCAAAACCAAGGATGTAGCGTTATTCCCTTTTCTAAATTCTTAATTTCAAAATGCTTAAGGTTGGTTATTATTTGAGACCTTTAGGTGGCTACTAGAAGCCTAAATATATGCCTAAAGGGTTAAGAAAAACTTGATCAATGACCATCTTTTGAAAACTCAAAATGTCATTTTTAAAAGGGCTAGCCATGGCCAAGCCATCCACTGGCTGCGGCCCATAGATAGTCAGAAAGTTTTGGACTGTGGCCAAAAACAGGTCAGAAACTTTTGAGCCACAACCAACATCCATAGGCTATGGCTAGAAATAGGTCAGAGAGTTTTGGGCTACAGCCAACCCCTTTTGGGCTGCGGCCAAGAACTAGTCAAAAGGTTTTGGGTCGCAGCCAACCATCCTGCCCGTGACCAACTATAGACCTGTCTCCTGGCTAATTTGACGACCTTAACTCTTTGTACAAACATCACAATTAACTCAAACTTTATATCCCTGGAAAGCTTGTAATATGAACTACAAATGTGGAAAGTTTCACAACATTTTGCAACCATTTGCTATTTCAAAACCCTATGCAAAGTTGTGTTAGTGCAAGCGTTTCACCCAATAGGGGGTGAATTGGGTGATACTAAATATTTCGTTGCGTATAAGAAAATTGATAGTATATTTAAAGCAGTTAAGGGCAAGAAGACATATCATCGAAGTTACATCGGGAGTTATACTGGTTCGGCCACAACCACTTTGACCTACGTCCAGTTCTCAGAGCATCTCTGAGAGTTTCACAATGTCTTCTAAGATTCAATAGGTTCTTGGCACCACAGTACAACAAGTTCCTTCACCTGGACACTCGCTTCCCCTTACACGTTGTAATCAAATCCCTAACTCAAGGTTCCATAACCTTAAGCTGTCTTAATAATGAATATAGAGTTTTGTAATGAAAATCTCTTACAGAGTAAATGTATAAACACTGAAGTACAAAGAGTGAGTATAAGAAAACAGAGCACAAAGAGTATATAGATCGATATGTGATTGCTTGTTCTCAGTTGTTGTTTTATCCTTTGAATGTTCCACATATATATATAGATGATTTGTGGTGTCCGTTGGAAGCAATTCAAACATGTTTGTTAGAGTTGCACAGCTACTATTGACCGTTATTCAATTTTGAAAACTATCCGTTTACAGTAGGTAGTAGTAGGTGAGCATTCGGATGATATCTTTGACTTACCACTTATGGCATGATATCTTCATTGTTTCTCATAAAATGTACTTAGAATACTAATACAATGAATAGTGAATCATATAGAAAATAAATCAATAAACATTGGATTAAAAACATGTTTTCTGCACTACATTACTCAAGTGGCTACTCGAGTGATCATGCTCATTACTCGAGTAGTTCCTTGAGTAAACTTATAAAAAATATGGCAGAGAGTAATTCAACATTTACATAATATATTACTCATGTAAGAGAAGGAGTAAGATACATCACAAACCTTGGAAATACCTAATTACTCGAGTGCTTACTCGAGTAAGCATGTCTTTTCTGCACAGATTACTCGAGTGATCCCTCGAGTAAATTTCAAATAAGTGTGTAGATTACTCAAGTGGTCTATCGAGTAATGAGACTCAAATCTTGGTCGAGAGTACCTATTCTTTGCTGACCTGATTACTCGAGTGATCCCTCGAGTAATGCCACTTTCTCTGTGGTTACTCGAGTGCAACAAGGATCATTTCTTGGCTGAGAGCTACTGGATAATTTCTGCTCTGGTTACTCGAGTGGTCACTCGAGTAGTGACTCATATAACTTTGCAGATTACTCGAGTGGCTCCTCAAGTAACTTGATCTAAATTCTAGCAGTGCTTCTCTGAAAGATTTTCTTCACCATTACTCTAGTGCTCACTCAAGTAACCTTTTGTAAAATCTGCTAGTGCTGTTTTCTTTTCTATGCTTTGTCTCTCAGTTCTTCTTCATTACTCTAGTGCTTACTTCAAGTAATGCTTTTATCTACCATTTAGTTACTTTGTTCAAATTCTTTTGTTTGTTATCAAATCCTCTTATATCATTAGTTTAATTTTTGTTATCATCAAAACATATGGGATCTAACATTCTCCCTCTTTTTGATGATGACAAAACTTAATGATTTTGAACAAATTTTTTGAAATTGAGTTTTCAAACATATGATTCTTAAATACTTTTCATATGAAATCTTTTGTTCAATTTAAACTTAAAAACTCTTTTGAAATAGCTTAGTAAAGATCGTTTCAAATGATCTTGAAAAATTGAATTTTTGTTCTTATTTACTTGTTCACCTTGCATACACAATCGAAAACTCATTAGTCCCACAATACAATATAACTTGAATGAAATTTAACTTTAATTGCATAAAGAAGAATTCATTACATAATCAAACTTAGAATTCAAAGTTAAAAGCTCCCTAAAGCCCTGTACACCCATATCCCCTTTACATACATTTACTCAGTCGTTGATCACAAAATCACTCAGGCTCTTCTCCCCCTTTTTGTCTTCATCACAAGGGTGGAATCAATCATAAGGAGGAGTAGATGGCTTGGCTGCTAAGATAGGAGTGACAGGAAATGCCAAAGATTCATGTGATCTATCTGAACTGGAAGAATCTGAAGATGATGGTTCAGGTTTAGGAAGGTTTACTAGGGGTATTTTAGGATTTTTTGGAGGGTTTTGAGGTTGAAATGGAACCAGAGAAGTAATCTATACCTCCTCTATAGTAACAGGTGAAGACACCATCACCTCCTCAGTGCATGCAGGTGAGGCAATAGGAGAAGGTATTGACTCATGCTAAACTGGTTGTGCTGAATCATCAGTGGTAATGTGGATTGGCTCAGATGTGTCTGGGTCAGGCATGGAGAATAGAAGATTACTTGGTCCAAGGTCAGAAGGTCTATGCTCGGTAGGTATAGGATCAGAAAGACTAGGCTTAGAAGGTCCAGGTTCAAAGGTTGGTACTGGCTCAAGAATAACAGAAGAACCAGGAATAGAGGAGCCAGATGCCATAGCATCAAGTCTGGCAACAACTGAGCTCAGAAGCTCACCCTGGGCATGTTGTTCTGCTAACATCTCCTCGTGCCTCTTATCCATTCTCTCCACAAGTTGTCCCATCTTTTTATTCATATAGGTTATCAACTCTACATTGGTATTGGCAATGTCAAAATGGAAACCCTTCAGAATGTTCTCTATGAAAGTTTGCATTGAGGCGCCAAAGAATAAAGGAGAGGATGTATTAGCTAGAGTAGAAGACTGCGTGTCATCCATCTGACTAGTTTCAGTCATAGTCTTCTTCTTCTTCTTGGGACTTGTTTCAAGAGGAGTCTTCAGGGGAATATCAATGTTCATCTTTCCAATCTAATTTCGCCCCACTGGACTTAACCTCTTAATTAGTTCTCTACTCTCCAAGTACCAAACCTTATTCTTCTTGAGAAATAAAGAAATAAGTTAAGGATAAGGCATTGGAGTAGTAGGTTTTCCTTTAAACCTATATCGCTTGATCTCAGCAGAGATATATTCTCCCAAGTCCTTTTGTTCTTTGAGAAGTAACGAGGCAAAGTTTCTAAAGTCCTTCTCAATGAAATGAGTGTAGTTGTTAGATTTGTTCACTATAGCTCTAGAATAGATATACCATAGGACTCGATGAAAATCACACATATCACTCTAATTGAAATTGAGGGGTCCCACTATCTCACCAGGTCTTAGGATAGAGAACAACTGGTTTGAATCAAGATTAGGATAACTATCATTAAGAGGATCCTCTATTCCTAACCAGGTATTGATTCTTAAAGGTGAGATTAGAATTCTCTGTCCTCTAACCTTAGAAGTCATTTCTTCTTGCACAAACTTTCTAATAAGATCATTTATGGGCTCTAGATTGCAATAAAAATGCCTTACAACTTTTATGCAAAATGGGAGTTTAATAGATAGCTAAGGCATATAGGAATCAAGATAAGGATCAGGTCGAATTTCAATACCTCTTGAAAAACCTTGTAGTCAATATAGTGCATCTTGCACACACTTCTTCTTACAAAATGACTCAAGCTTGTTCACATTGAATCCATTTGGAGGGAATGTGATTTCTTCTTCCTTCTCTTCTGGCTTGTTTGAGGATTGTCCTTTCTTTACTTCTTTAGACTGGAAGGCTTCTTCAAGCATGCCTATGATGACTTTGGTGAGGTCCTTATCAAGCTTGGGCTTTTTAGGGGGTTTTGGAGAAAATATAGGTATGTCGGACGAGTCAGAAGGAGGAGGAGATGATGCTTTTGTTTCTTAACCTCTTCCCGGAGGTGTATTCTTCTTGGTTTGAGCTCTTGTGGTCACTGGTTCCTTGATGACAACTCCTTTCACCTTAGGCTTAGCTTGTGGCTTGGTTTAGCTTTAGGTCTGGGAGATAATTTTCTTTTCTTGGTAGGAGGAGAGGAAAGTGAATCAAAGGGTTGATAAGGTTCAGAAGACTCAGAAGGAGTGTTAAGATGAGGAGTTTTTGTCCTTACCATTGTGATTGAGAAAGTTGGGATTTTCTAGAAAAAAACAGAGGTCGAGAGTCGCGAGTGTAGGGTAGAAGATTCAGTGAAATCTGAGAGGTTTTAGTAAGCAAGAATCAATAGGTTTTGATGGAAATGAGAAGATAAAATGATTGTGAAAAATTTTTGTGAGAGCACTAGGAGAATCACTTGAGGAGATTTTGTGAAGAATGACCGAGTAACGACTGAAATAGCCCTAAAGCCTGACATCACTCAAGGTCTTACTTGAGTGATCATCAACTTCACTCAAGTAGCTACTCGAGTGATCATATCAGAAATTTTAAAATACAGTGAATTTAAGCGCGTACCTAGCATAAATAATATTATAATTATCCATGTATATTCCTTAGATCATTTAAAGGCTCTTTAAGGCAGATTTAGATTGAAATCTAGCAAATTTGTGATCTGCAAACAGATTTACTCGAGGCATCACTCAATTAAGCTTCAAGTTTACTTGAGGCCTCCCTCGGGTAATCTGTCCCTTCACATTATGACTGTTTATTTCCAACCGTTATGCCGTTTCATTTGAATTCATTGTGAATTAATGCTTCACTGTCACATTTTCAAGTTCATTACTCGAGTAGTTACTCGAGTAATCCATTCAATTACTTCAAGGTGTCACTCCAATAATGCTAGTTATTTGAAGTTGTCCCTTCAGTAATATTGTCCTCTGTTAACCTCTGCTTTTCATACCCTAAAATAGAATATTAGAATTCTACAAAACAAATTGCTAGAAACTCTGATGCTGAAGTTAGTAATCATCAAAACATCAATAAATAATATTATTTAACATTTTATAAACATTAATAACTTACAATTCATTGGGATTTATCATTCTCAATTATCTTCTAATATACAAGAATTGATCTTTTGCAAGAGGTTTTGTGAAGATATTTGCTAGTTGAAGATAAGTTGGAATGAATATCACTTTGACATCTTTCTTTTGGACATGATATCTGATGAAGTGATATCTAACATCAATATGCTTAGTTCTAGAATGTTAAACAAGATTCTTTGCCAAGCTTATTATGCTAGTGTTGTTACAGTATATTGGTATCTCCTTTAGATAAATACCAAGATCTTGTAGTTGTTGCTTAAGCCATAATACTTTTGCACAACAGCTTGAAGCTGCAACATACTCAACTTCTATTGACTAAAGAGAAACTGTATTTTGTTCTTGCTAAACCATGATACAAGTGAACCTCCAAGAAACTGGCCTTGTCCACTAGTACTCTTTCTGTCTATCTAGTATCCTCTATGAGCAGAATTTGAGTATACAACTAGATATTCACTTCTTCCTTTTGGATACCAGAGACCTAATTCTGCCGTGTTAGCAAGATATCGAAAGATATATTTAATGGTTTCAGCATGTGACTCCTTTGGTGCTGATTGATATCTTGCACATATACCCACACTGAATTGAATGTCAAGTCTACTTACAGTGAGATAGAGTAATGATTCAATCATTCCTCTATATTTTGTGATATTGTAATCTTTTCCTTTGACATCCGTATCAAGCAATGTGGTTGAGCTCATGGGCGTGTCTATTCCATTTGCCTTATCCATTCCATACTTCTTCAATAGCTCTTTCAAATACTTTGTTTGAGATATGAAAATTCCATTCTTTCTTTGTTTGATTTGCAAACCGAAAAAGAAATTCAATTCTCCCATAATTGACATCTCAAACTCCCCCTGCATTATCTCAAAAAATTCCTTACACAAGGTTTCATTAGTAGCATCGAAAACTATATCATCAACATAAATTTGCACAATTAAAATGTCATCTCATTTTCATTTTGTAAAAAGTGTTGTATCAACTTTTCCTCGTACAAAACCTTGATCAATGAGAAATTTACTGAGCCTTTCATACCATGCTCTAAGAGCTTGTTTTAAACTGTATAAAGCTTTTCTTAGTTTAAAAACATGATCAGGTTTGGTTATATCTTCAAAACCTAGGGGTTGATCTACATCACTTCTTCCATGATGTTGCCATTTAGAAATGCACTTTTTACATCCATTTGATAGAGTTTGAATCCTTTGATGCATGCAAAGGTTAAGAGTATACGTATATCTTCCAATCTAGCCACTGGAGCATATGTTTCCTCATAATCAATTCCTTCTTCCTGATTATAGCCTTTAGCCACCAATCTTGCCTTGTTTCTGACAATGATTGCGGATTCATCAAGTTTGTTCTTGAATACCCATTTAGTACTAATGATCGGATGATCCTTAGGTCGGGGTACCAAATCCCAAACTTGATTTCTTTCAAATTGATTTAGTTCTTCTTGCATTGCTATCGCCCAATCATTGTCTGATAGGGCTTTATCAGTATTAAAAGGTTCAATTTCAGAAATGAATGCAGAAAAACTAACTTCATTGAAAATTCTATTTCTAGTTTTGACTCTTTCATTCACATATCCTATGACTTGATCTAGGGGATGACTTCTATTGTATTTCCAAGCTTTAGGTTGTCCTAGTGACTAAACCTCTTCCTTGGTTTGATCAACTTCTGGGATGAGAGATTTAGAAATAGGTTGACCATTTTCTTGATTTAAAACAACTTCCTGCTCATCATCAATGGTTTTGTCAGAGGATTCAAATTCATCAATACAACATGAATTGATTCTTCAACAACACATGTTCTTTTATTGAAAACTCTGTATGCTTTGCTTCAGTTAGAATAGCCTAGGAAAATTCTTTCATCTATTTTAGAATCAAATTTTCCTAAGTTATCTTTACCATTATTATGAATGAAACACTTACAACCGAAGATGTGTAAATGAGAAAGGTTTGACTTCCTTCCTTTGTATAGCTCGTATGGTGTCTTTCCAAGTTTTGTTCTAATATAGACTCTATTTGAAATATAGCATGCTATGCACATTGCATTGGCCCAGAAAACTTGAGACACGTTCTTTTCATTTAGTATTACTCTAGCCATTTCAGTGAGTACTTTGTTTCTTTGTTCCACGACTCCATTTTGTTGAGGTGTTCTTGGAGCGGAGAATTGTGATCAATGCCATTAGTATCACAATATTCTTCAAAGGCTTGATTTTCAAACTCTCCCCCATGATCTATCCTAATACCTGCAATGGACATACCTTTCTCATTTTGCACTTTCTTGGCAAAAACAATGAATTCTGAAAAGGTTTCATCCTTTGATGACAGAAAAATAGTCCATGTAAATCTAGAGAAATCATCAACAATGACCAATGAACATAAGTTACCACCAAGGCCTTTAACTCTTGCTAGACCAACTAAATCCATATGTAGCAATTGAAGTGGTCAATTTGTTGTAATTTCATTTTTTGATTTGAAAGATGATTTAGTTTGTTTACACTTTTGACATGCATCACAAATCAAATTGTTTTTGAAACTTACTTTGGGTAATCCAAGAACTAAATCCTTTTTGAGTAGTTTGCCTAGTAGGTATATGTTGACATGAGTTAGTCTCTTATGCCATAACCAACTTTCATCGACATTACTGAAAAAACAATTTTCAGAATCATTTCTACTGATATCAAGAGTATAGCAATTACCTTCCCTTTTTGCTCTGAGCTTTGCCTTAATATTTTTCTTATCAAGTTGTAAGTCTTTCTTGTTGACAATTAGACATTCCTCTGAATCAAATATTACCCAGTTGTCTTTATCTGCACTTTGACTCACGCTCAGCAAGTTATGATACAAACCTTTAATGTAATAAACGTCTTTGACTTGTATGCCTTTATCATTTTTAATTTCACCAATTCTTGGTATCTTTCCAGATTGATTTCCTCTAAATTTTACCTTCCTACCTTTTTTTGGTTGTAATGAGGTAAAACTTTCAAAATCACTAGTCATATGTCTGGAGCATCCATTGTCTATGTACCATTTGTTGTTCTTGGATGCTTTAAAACATATCTGCAATCAAATACGATTAAGTCTTAGGTACCCATATCTTTTTGGGTCCTTTTGGGTTAGTACAAATGATTTTCGGAACATATGAACCTTTAGGTACCCATTTGTATGTTCATATCTTTCCTTTCTTCTTATGAATGCATGATAAAGTGTAATGACCTTTTAGCTATTACAATAATTATAGTATGCAAAAGGATTTGATGTATGCACATAATGCTGAAAATAATTCAAGTATGATTTACCTCCAGTTTTCTTTCTTCCTTTCTTTCTATCTGATTTTGGATCATATCCAATACCAGATCAGTCATTTACAAATCGTTAAGCTTTTAAAATAACATCTAACATATCACTTCCTTTAATGAATTTTTCAAAGGTTTTTGTGAGATCAGTGTTTTTCTTTTTCAAAGAGGAACAGTTTTCACAATCCTTTTCTAAATTCTCTTTAAGTTCAGCTTCAAGAACTTTGTTTTTCTTTTTGAAAACAAATAATTCTTTAACTACTTTGATGAATTCAGAATGTAAAGCATTATATTCGGAAAGTAATTCATCATAGGTAGAATCAGAATCGATTACCTCTTCTTCTGTTTCTTCTTGAGCAACTAGATAGATATTAGCTACTTCTTTTTCATCGCTTTCTTCGTTAGAAGAGCTATCTCCCCATATGGCAGATACAAATGCTTTCTTCTTGTTGTAGAACTTGCCTTTTCTCTTTTCTTTATTCTCCTGAACCATTTCTTGACATTTTGATTTGATATGACCTGGCTTTCTACATTCATAGCAGATGATGTGTTCTTTACTGCTTGTTGCTCCTTTCTGAAAATTCTTGAATTCTTGACCTTTCTTGTAAAACTTTTTGAATCGTTTTATTATTAAGCCCATTTCGTTATCATCAAGCTCTCATCCTCATCTTGATTTTCTTCTTTTGCTTTTAATGCTAGACCTCTCTTCTTCTTGTCACAAATGTCTTCTAGTTCTCGTTTGAACTTTAGTTTACTTTCATATTCAGAAAGACTTCCGAATAGAGAAGCAACCAATCGTATTGATTCACCTTTTGCTTCTTCTATTGCAGTGACTTTAGCTTCCTACTCTTTAGAGAGTATATTAAGAATCTTTCTCACTTGGGTATGTTGATCATAAACTTTTTCAAGTGCTGCAAATTGATTAACAAGATGAGTATATCTAATTTCAAATTCATCTATTGACTTACCTGATTTCATTCGAAGTAAATCGAATTCAATAACTAGAGTGTTGATCCGATTTGCTTTAATTCATGAAGTTCCTTCATGAGCTATTTCCAAAGCTTCCTTAGCCGTAGGAAGTGTGCAGATTCTGAAGTACTCATTTTGACTCAAAGCACTTTGGATCATCAGAACTGCCTTGCTGTTGAGAGTGATGAGTTTCTTGTCATTCTTATTGTATTTCACTGGCGTCTTAGGAATTTTTTGAGAATCTACAATTTTTACATGTTGATAGTTTCCACTTTCAATCACATCCAATAGCCCATATTCTGTAGCCATTATAAAGATTCTGAACTTCACTTTCCAGAATGAGAAGTGTTCGCCATTGAAACCCAGAGGTCTTGTGATAGAAGCTCCTTCAGGAAGAATTCCTTCACCCATGCTTGCCATTGGATCATTCTTAGGCTATTATACCTTAACAAGAAGACCTATGCTATGATACCAAATGTAGCGGAAGCGTTTCACCCAAGAGGGGGTAAATTAGGTGATACTAAATATTTCGTTGTGTATAAGAAAATTGACAGTATATTTAAAGCAGTTAAGAGCAAGGAGAAATATCACCGAAGTATACACCGGTAGTTATACTGGTTCGGCCACAACCACTTTGACCTACGTCCAGTCCTCAGAGCGTCTTTGAGAGTTTCACTATGTCTTCCAAGATTTAGTGGGTTCTTGGCACCTCAGTACATCAAGTTCCTTCACCAGGACACTCGCTCCCCCTTACACGTTGTAATCAAATCCCCAACTCAAGGTTCCACAACCTTAAGTTGTCTCAATAATGAATATTGAGTTTTGTAATGAAAATCTCTCTTATAGAGTAAATATATAAACACTAAAGTACAAAGAGTGGGTATAAGAAAACAGAGCACAAAGAGTATATTGATCGATGTGTGATTGCTTGTTTTCAGTTATTGTTTATCCTTTGAATGCTCAACATATATATATAGATGATTTGTGGGGTCCGTTGGAAGCAATTCAAACATGTTTGTTAGAGTCGCACAACTACTATTGATCGTTATTCAATTTTGAAAACTATCCATTTGCAGTAGGTACTGGTAGGTGAGTGTTCGGACGATATCTTTGACTTACCACTTATGTCATGTTCTCTGCAAATGTACTTAGAATACTAATACAATGAATAGTGAATCATATAGAAAACAAATCAATAAATATTGGATTAAAAACATGTTTTTTGGACTACATTACTCGAGTGGCTACACGAGTGATCATGCTCATTACTTGAGTAGTCCCTCGAGTAAGCTTATAAAAATTATGGCAGAGAGTAATTCAACATTTACATAATGTATTACTCGGGTAAGACATGGAGTAAGATATATCACAAATCTTGGAAATACTTGATTACTTGAGTACTTACTCCAGTAAGCATGTCTTTTCTGCACAAGTTACTCGAGTGATCCCTCGAGTAAATTTCAAATAAGTGTGTAGGTTACTCGAGTGGTCCCTCGAGTAATGAGACTCAAATCTTGGCCGAGAGTACCTATTCTTTGCTGACCTGATTACTTGAGTAATCCCTTGAGTAATTCCTTTTTCTCTGTGGTTACTCGAGTGGTCCCTTAAGTAACAAGGATCATTTCTTGGCTGAGAGCTACTGGATAATTTCTGCTTTGGTTACTCAAGTGGTCACTCGAGTAATGACTCATATAACTTTACAGATTGCTCGAGTGGCTCATCGAGTAATTTCATCCAAATTCTGGCAGTGCTTCTCTTGAAGATTTTCTTCACCATTACTTGAGTGCTCACTCGAGTAACATGTTCCATTACTCGAGTGCTTACTCGAGTAACCTTTTGCAAAATCTGCCAGTGTTGTTTTCTTTTCTATGCTTTGTCTCTCAGTTCTTCTTCATTACTCCAGTGCTTACTTCAAGTAATGCTTTTATCTGCCATTTAGTTACTTTGTTCAAATTCTTTTGTTTATTATCAAATCCTCTTATATCATTAGTCCAATCTTTGTTATGATCAAAACATATGGGATCTAACAAGTTGGTCACTTGCGCAGCATTTCAAACTTAACCAAATTTCCAAATTTTCCAATTTTATACCAAAGGTCGCGAAGGTTCCAAAATGCACAACAAACACTACTCCCACACAATTTTTCACAAGGAATCCAATGGTAATATCAAAACACTCTAATTCCCATTCCATACACATGTTCTACTTTGTCCTCAATGCAACACAATGCCACACACAAAATCCCAACATTGCCCAAACTTCATATTCAAACTTCAAACCACTTTCATTGCTCAAATGACACAACCAAACACCAATTCCAACACAAAACAACATGCAATTCATGCAATCACATGTCACACAAAAAATAGGGCAAAATCCATAAATTCCAAAACTTAATCACTAGCCACAGTACATATATCAAAATGAAGCTATCACTCACCTCTTTCACTTTCTAGGGCTTGTCTCTTGATTCTCCAACTTCCAAATTTTTTCAAGCTCTCAAAAACCTTCTTTCAAAAATCTAAAATCATAGAGATGAAGCTCTCATCAACATGATCAACATTAAAGAAGAGAATTTGAGCATTTAAAGTCATCTCTAGCATCAAAACCTCACCTTTTCCTTTCTCTTTCCTCCTTCACTTGGACAAAAATGGCTGCTGGGAGAGAGAGAAAATATGATGAAGATGAAACAAATTTTTGGGCTCCAAAAGTCCTCCTTGGCCGACTTGAAGAGGAGAAGAGAGAGGGAAAGAGGTTTGAAAGTTTGATCTTCATCTTTGGCTCACATCTTGCCAAGTGTTATCATCTTGTGCTTCCCTCTATGTGCTTACAACATGGGATTACACTCTCTTGTTCTCTTGTTAGTTGGTCACACCATCTACACTTTAAGTTGCTAATGAGTTCTCTCCTCAATAACTGACTAATTGGCCAGTAACTTTTTTTTCCCATTTTGCCCTTGACTATGACAATTTCTTTTAAATCACCACTTAACGCATTTTATCATTCCATCACACCATACCATACGCCCTCCCTCTATTTTAATTCAATTTAGATGTTAATCCACAATTGAGCTTAAATACAGGGTTTAGACACTGATTATTGCACATTTAGACCATAATACACATCATATTCTCCAAAAGTGTTTATTTAACATTAATTACATTCACTTTTGAAGCCGTTAGACCTTAATCATAGTTTGGGGGTATTACATTAACCGCTCTTCTTTGATTTTAGTGATGTAGTTGAAAGTGAATTATATTTTGAATTGGAGGGAGGGAGGGAGATATAGGAGAATACACGCATATCAAACAAGTTTTGCCAATTTGTAATAACAAAATAATTAGAACAGGTTGAGTCCAATCTATAAGCTATATTACAAGGCATATGCATTGAGGAAATGCATTAAAAAAACAGATAATCAAACAGCTACTTCTTGTTTCTGTTGCTGCTTTTGATGTTGATGGTGAGAATTATTAGATTCTTCATTATTGGAGCATAATAAATGGGCCTTTGAAGATGATGATGATTTTGATAATGAAGAATTTGGGAAATCCAAAGGAGGTTGAATGAGCAACATTTCTCTGTGGAGATGCGCACAGTAAGCTTGGAAGGTGTTTGGTGTCACGTTTAAGTGAAAACTCATTCCGAATAGGAAATCCAACTCCAGGAAATTCATCTCTATTGTGCTTATCCCTCCCACTTTTGCATAGTATGCATTGTTATAGTACCTGCACCATATATATGCAAATATCACATCAAACATTAGTATAAAATGTAACATTTAGTAAAAAAATGATTTGTCATAATCATCCTAAATACAAGATATTATTAATCTATTTTGTCTCCCAAATTTATTATAATTTTTTTCAATGCTTATGAAAATGGTTAAAAGTGATATTTTAGAAAAACCAACATTTTTTTTACAAATAACTAACTTAGGGAGTACTGAATTTCTATGTGTTCCAACCCATTTTTACAAGTTAAATTAGACTCAAGTGGTTAGACCATCAATGATAATTATAGATCATGCATACGATAAAAATAGTAAATTATTTTTTATAATTTTGGAAGAATTGATTTTATTTTTTTAAAATAATATCATTAATATATATATATATATGCTTAATATTTTTTGACATTTTATCTTTCTAATTGTACTAAAATACAATTCTAAAATGAATTAATACAATTCTTGGACGACATTGCATGAGTACTATGTCCAAATGTTAGCTGGCTAATGTCACATGGTTAGGTTGTCTCTGTCTCATGGGAAAGCCAGCCTGGATTTGGTATGCATCACAAGCCAAAACCCATCTTTAATTCTTTATACATTCCAATTCTTCCAACTTTCCATCTCGAAAGTTAAAAAATGTATTATTTCCTTTTTTTTATTTTAAATATAAGATAAAGTTAACTTTTTAAAAAAAATTAAGGAATCTAATTAAATTATTTTAGAGTATTTATATTTATTTTTTTCTACAAACTAATTAGTTTGACTAATAAACTAATGTATAATACAAGGATACATAACATATGATATAAGATATAATTAAATAACTTATTTAGTTTTCTTAATCTTTCTAAAAAAAGTCAACTCTATCTTGTATTTAGAAGATGATGGGTATTATAATTTTATATCACAAATCCAAAGAATAGACAAAAAGAAAATCACGCAAATTTAACAGGAAAAATAATTAATTTCGAAGCAATCACAAATCTATTCTCTGAAACTAAACTTCCCAAAAAAAGAGACCAAAACCCACAATTTAACATTGATTTGAGCATAAGAAAACTTGTTCACACACACACACAACAAGAAAACTTAGAAACACACACACGCATTCTCCGGAGAAGAGATCAAAACCCAGAATTAAACAGTAATTGAGTATAAGAAAACATTGAAATACACGGATAAGAAACTGGAAAACACAGAGAGAGATAGAGAGAGAGAGAGAGAGACTTACATGTCGTCCATGAATTTAGCAGCAACCATGACGCTGGTAATGAGGAGGCGATGGATATTGAAGGAATTGATGGGCAAAGAAGGCTGTCTCTGAGTGAAACGATCAAGGTAGACGTAAGCGACGATGAAGCAAGAGTGGCTACAATTAGCGTACTTCAAGATTCTCTCAAGGTAGCTATGAATGGAGATCGTAGGTCTTGATAAGCCATGGAAGACAGAGATTCTCTGAGGTTGTTGGTTGTTATCGTTTGATTCTGATACCCTTTTGAGCAGAGAAGAGAGGAAGGTGATGAGATTCGTCATCACATTAGGGTTCTCTAGCTCTGCCATATACACCACCAAACTAATTACACAGCTTCTTCAAATTCTCATGTCTTGCAGAAATGTTTGCGATTTATGTATATATACAAGGCTTCTCGATTTGTTCTGTTGTACATTCACAAGGACAGGGGGAGGAGGGTGTGTTATGACGAGAATGCCCCTGGGAATTTAAATTTTGACGGACAAGTTGGCATTTGTGGGGTTTTGTGTTCTTTTCGGCTTTGAAATGAAAGTGGGGTGTGGTTTTTGAGTTGGGTCATCATTTTCCTTTTTTCTTTCAAAAATTGACTTGTTAAAGAGGGAAGAAAAAGTAAGGGGCTATTCATATTTTTAAAAAAATTATGTTTTTCTGTTTCTCTAAAACCGGCTCATTAATTATCATTGCAAGTTCAAAAGGATTATGTTGATTGCGCGTAATAGGATGATTTCATATAGACAAAAGTTAATTAATGCAGATCCTTAAAAATAGGAGAGAAACATAGGTTTAATTTAAAAAAGACTTTTAGTAGCATTCATTATTTCCAAAACTTAGTCACCTTACCAAAAATATATATGATTATGTAAAAGAACAACTTAGTATACAACGCTCTTTAATTTATCAAGTCGGGTTTGAAATCTAGATGTATGAAGCATCACAGCCTTATCCCTATAATCATAGAGGCTATTTATATAATTATATATAAAATAACATTTTGTTTATTAAGAAAGTTTTTGTGTGGCTTAAGTACTAAAACTCTAAAATCTTATTAAAAAATGATATATAAGTCTCAAAATATGAAGAGAGCTTAATAAATAAATAAATATATATATATATATATATTATTTATAACTTACAAATAATGTAACTTTCTATACTTTATTTTATATTGGTATTAATTTTTTCAATTGAGTGGTTGTTTGTTACCATATATTTGTCAGTATTTTTCTATATATTTTAGTTAATTTTGCACCATTATCTATAGTTTTACTACTGTTTTGTTATAAATTGTATATATTCAAAGTATTAAGACAGTGTATAATTACATATATCAACAAGACACGATAAATACTCACAAAATTTTAATAATGTAATAATAAATTAAAAATATAATTCTTACGGTCAACCACAAATTTTTTGAATTATGAATCTCAAATTAATTAATAAATATAATTATAATTTTTAATATGTTTTTTTAAAAATTGTTTTTTATATCTTTAGAACAAGCATATTCTTTGATGTTGAGGACCCAATCAATACTTCAAAATTCGGACTGGATATTCAATAGAAAAAGCTAGTAGAACATGAATTTTGGAGTCCAATAAGGGCATGGTTCAAATCGCCCACCAAGAACATGAATTTTGGTTGAACTGGGTTTTTTTAACCGGTTAAATCAAAAGTCAAATAGGTGAAGTAAAAATTAAATAAAAATAATATTATAATATATATGTGTGTGTATATAATAAAATTATTAAATAACTTAAAAATAAAGTCAAATAGTCCAATGTCTTGGGTTAAAAAGCTCCCATAACAATAATGCAAGACTTGGCTATGCTCCTCTCCTTTTACTGTCCTCATCCCCTCTAATACTCATATAAACTTTTAGAGTAAAATTTGAATGGTTTATATTTAATATTTTATAAATTTTTTAAAATATTTTTTGCAGTTTTAAATTATCATAACTACAATTTAGTAGTTTTAAATTTATTTATTTATTCTTTTTAATAATTTGATATTTTATTAATATTTTTATAAGAATTTAAATCTGAATTGCTGAAACTTCAATATAAAAGTTTAGATGAGTAGTGAAGAGGAAGAGAAGGGGGAGAGGAAAGGAGGATAGCAAATCATATAGAATTTCAATTCTCTTGGTCCAAATATTGGTTCTGAATAATTTGAAATGGCTCAAAACCATCTCTCTTATTTTTCTTTTAAAATATCATTTACACCCTTATATCAAAAAATATATATGGTTCGGATTTAATGTTTCACAACATATTATTATAATATTACATAAAAATAAATTTAACATGTCAACATTTGATTTGGACAGTTTATGACTTTAATTTATTATATAAGAAAATAAAAAAAATTAAATAATATTATAATAGTAGTTTTATAAAATATTAAATCTCAATAATCCATTTTTTCATTTGCCAGCAGCAAAGAGATTTTGAGAAAAATGAGAAGAAAAATTCCAAGAGGATCTATTTTCCTCAAAATGAATGGGTTGTTGCCTATATTCGGGTTGGACCGTTCCAACCATCTATTCCGATCTGATCCGACTTTCAAAGTATTGGATCCCATGACATGGAAAAGAGGTGGGGAGGGAAGGAGGGATCACAAGGTGTGTTAAAGGAAGAATAAAGTGGAGATTCAATTCGCATAAACGGCATGTAGTTTTCAGGGGATTAATTAGTGAAAACGGTGATGGGCAATCCATACGCATCATGTGAATACATGTGAGAAAATTTGTGACTCGCTCAGCCAGTGGGTCCCACGTGGCATGTGTTTTGATTCTTCGCAACACATTCTAAGGGGTAACATAACATGGATTTGCTATGCAGGTCCAAGGCATTGACTCAATGCTCCTCTTTGTTCCTATTTCCTTGCATAACCCAAAAAACAAATATATAGGCCATTTCAATTTGAGATCGGTTCATGTGACCTAAATCCATTTGGAGATTTGAATAATAGCCTAATTTTAATTTTATCTCTCAAAAAATTTATACTTTTTTAATAATAATATAATAAGGATATACTTTAATTGGAAAATTAGATTCCATATGCTTTAAATATTGAGCATTTCTAACTATCTTATTTGAACTAAGAAAGTGTACTCAAGTTATTATATGATTTAAAAACAAAAATTTTCAAGTTTGCCCATATTTAAAAGTATTTTGAAACAAAAGTTAATGCCTCCACTTTTTTATGTAAACTGTAAATTGACTAATATATAGGGCATATATTTATTCTAAATGATGACTAATGTAGAGGCCTGGAGGAAGTAGTTGTTATGAATGAGAGGTGAGGGTCATGTGAATGGGTGGATCTAGGGTGTTCATTATATCTATTATAATATCAAAACTCAACATGTGTCGATTAACTAGACTAGTTGAATCGGTTAACCAATATGCTACTGGCTTGGTCAAAACCTTTGGATACATTGATCAAGGTTAGATTTTATATTTATTTTTTCTTTTGATGGGTCTAAAATGTTGTCATTTATAAAATCACATTATTTTACCATGAAAGGTTCATCTACTTGTCGACCACAGCAGGAAAACCCCCCTTTTTTGTGATAAGCAGGAAAACCTTTTTTTTTTATTGATAATAATGTCATATGGATATAATATAATTAAAAATTATGGAGCAGTTCGTAAACATCACATCCTTATGCTATCACGTGCTTTTTTCCCTTAATTTTTTTTTATTTGGGGCTATAAATATTTAATTTTAACGGTTCAAATTTAATGTTAAAATTTTAACATTTTAATAATATTTTTATAACTATTAAATATGAAGCATTTGAATTTTACCTGAATCATTTAAAAAATAATAAAAAATAAAAGTATATTATTTATAATAATTGAGAATTTAGGGGTTCAAGTGATGACACAAATCAATTCCTCAGTTTAAATAACACAATTGGAACATGTAAAAAAAATTAAATTCTTTACATCTTTATTATCAATGTCTCAAATTAGAATTAAAATAGGAACAGAAGGATAGTTACTCAATAATAACATTTTTAACAAACATGTGATGTAATTCTTAAACTACCTGCAATTGTGTGCAAAATCAAGGGATCAGGGTGGGTGCTGTGCACCTCCCTGATGCGCAGCCTGCTGCGCGCCCCATTTGGGGCCCTTCCCAAATGTATTTTTTTTTGTTCCTTATATCATTAGATTCTAGATGAAATGGGCGACATTTTGATATATTATGGTAAAAAAATGGAGTTGTTTTCAATTTTATATGATTTTCCAAAGATTCAGTGCATTTTTTTTGGAAACATGGTACAGTTTTTTTTTTCAATTTGAGCACTGAATCTTTGGAAAATCATATAAAATTGAAAACAACTCCATTTTTTTACCATAATATATCAAAATGTCGCCCATTTCATCTAGAATCTAATGATATAAGGAACAAAAAAAATACATTTGGGAAGGGCCCCAAATGGGGCGCGCAGCACCTGCGCATCAGGGAGGTGCACAGCACCCATCAATTATCTACACTAGTTGTACGCTATATATTATTGTAAAAATAGACACTTGTCATGTTTTAACTAGAGAATATCCAAATCTGACTTAGATTCATAGATTTAGAATCTGACAGGTAGGTATATGAATGTATCTTTTGAGTTCATTGGAGAGCAAGCAATGAGATAGGCCAAGAATAAGCGGAATTTACTGGAAAGTAGCTGGGCACTATGGAGGTACAGCTAGAATGAGATGGACTTTGCTTCAATATGTATACAAGTCAAGTAAAACCAGCTGGGGGCTTACTGTCTGTTATTGTATATCTACTTCATTTTTTTTTTGGCAGCATGACTTTTTGGTCCTAAAAAACAAAAGTCATATTTAGCGCTTCATTCAGTTCTAAATGTAAGATCTGGATAACTAATTTAAAGACATTATGAAAATTAGTATGAGTTAGTTATTTATGAAAAAAACTGTGTTGGTTTCCTTATAGTACCCATTTTAATAATTTGTGCATTGGATATTACTTCCTTGATAAACAACCATCACTTCAATATGTGAAATCAATATGAGACAAAATGAATTGAAATATTATATTTAAGACAAAAAAAAATCCCTATTTGCTCTTATATATAGAGGAAGTGAATGTTATTCAAAAAAAATATTTTATTTATTTTGTTATGGGTTTTCTGTTAGAGGGCCATTAATATATTAAACATTATTATCTTGGGTGTATGTGTGTGCATGCATGCCGCAGTATTTAGTACTCCCCGTCCTTAGAGATAATGAAGGGAATGTGTCAACATTTTAATTAATGGAATGCATGAAATTAATTGAGGGCAAAATGAGTAAAAATTATCTTGGTGGGTGTAAACATTATTATCTTGGGTATATGTGTGTGTACGCTGCAGTGTTTAGTACTCCCCATCCTTATAGATAATGAAGAGAATGTGTCAACATTTCAATTAATGTAATGTATGAAATTAATTGAGGGAAAAATGGATAAAAAATGTATTTATTATTCAGATCAACTCAAATGAGAGGTATGATAAAAAGGGACAATCCTATTTAAAAAATGGGAGCTTATATATAAGGATAGAGGGAGTGTTTGATACCTTCATGTTAAATTTGAGTATTGTCAATTATAGTTAGGGATATATTATTATGGTTTTATTAAATACTCTATTGTATGGATGAGCAACTTGTATTGCCAATACAATTAGGTGTGGCATGTATTACCTATGGTCCTTAATTAATATAAAATTTTGTTTATTATAATTCAATTTAAAGTATAAATTATATCTTATATTAAGAATTGAAAATAGTATATCGTATGAAATTTGAGGACAAAGACACATTTTGCAAAGCTAACAAACAACGTAGTTCATTAAAACATTTAGGGTTAATATGCAAATTGGCCTTAGAAGTTTTCCTAATATTGCCTTGAAAGGTTTTTCAAGTTTAATGTCGCCCCTGAAGTTTCAAAATGTAGCATTGTTGCTCTATACTGTTAGAAAACTAACATTGACCATTAAAAAATTGACGTTAACCATTAACTTTTTAACGGTAAAGGGCAACATTGTTACGTTTTTAAACTTTCAAGGCAATATTGAACATGAAAAAACTTCCGGGACAATATTGCTTTTCATTAAAAATTTTTAGAATAAATTTGCACCTTAACCCAAAAATTTATAAAATCTTTGACACCTCAATATATATGATAACATAAAATCATGCTAAAAAATACAAAATTTCCTGGAATTTTAGATAATTGGCATATAACTTCTCTAACTTTAAAATTTTAAATTAACGACCCAATAATTTCATATTTTGACTATCAATTTCTCCTATGATTAAAATTACTGTTTAAGTTAATGGTTTTTGCCAAAATTTTTATATTTTTTTTATTATATATAATGGCATTTAAAAAATAACACTTGCAATTTAAATTGAGAAAATGTTACTAGAGTTAAATAAATCCTAAGAAAATCACGAGTTAACTTTTTTTATTAATAATTTTTAAAGTGCTAAGAAAATTTTTTGTAGCCATATTTAATAGTTAAGAGGTTAAATTAAAATAAAACAAAATTTCTAAAGTTAAAATAACGAACATGTGATGGTCTTTGGCGGTTTCAAAATCAAGTCTGATATAGAGAACACTGTTAGGATGGCTACCCCAAATCTCTAATTGGACTCGACAATACTTAAATATGATATGTTAAAAAATTTTATTTGTGACAAATCTTGCAATATCTAAACATGAATATTTTGAAGTGAAAAAAAAAATTAAAATGAAAAAAATCCAAAAATTAGTACCTCACAAGATTTCAATCCAAAACTCCAGATCCTAAATGCTGGCCGCGTCCAAATTGGTACAACTGTATCTTCTATATGTAATGCTTAGGAAAGTATACCGTAAAAGATTGGATTAGATGCTTTTGATGAACAAATTAAAATAAATCAAATTTTAGTGTTCGACAAAGCTTGTCCTTTTGTGGAAGCTATCTGCATCTAATCATTTGAAAGTTAAATTACGATTATGAAATATTGTGTCGATATCTTTAAGTAATTAAATAGTTAATGATATAATTGAGCCATCATCTTAATAGCGTTGGATGGGCTAGATCTTTGAGGAGTACAAGAAAAAGAAGGTAGCACACAATGTCTTCTATAATATCCCAAAATTCATCCACCAAAAATTCCATATATATTTGTTATAATAAATAGAGTAAAATAGTGAATTTTGGTGCAATTGGAATGACAAAAAATACCCCTACAAGAGGCTACACAAAAATTGGGCCAATATAAGATATAAAGTATAATTTTTGTCTTCCAAAAAGGCTTATTCTTGAAGCCCAAAGTAATGAATGGAAGAACACAGATTTTGGGCCCAACTAATTGTGATTTTTTGACCAAATAGAGAGGAAAAGAAGAAAGTCCAAATTAAATATAAAAAATATAAGAGTAAAATAGTCATTTGGCTAAATAAAAATTAAAAGCCAATATGTTTCCACCCCATGT
Source organism: Inga leiocalycina (assembly GCA_963242795.1). Taxonomy (NCBI): domain Eukaryota; kingdom Viridiplantae; phylum Streptophyta; class Magnoliopsida; order Fabales; family Fabaceae; genus Inga; species Inga leiocalycina. The sequence continues at coordinate 30,339,749 of OY725328.1, forward strand.
GATCTTGGACGTCCATATAGAGGAGCAAGAAGGGAATTAAATACTTGGTTCACATTATGCCAAAATATGGAGGAATTGTGGCCAACAAAAAATGGGTTGAAAAGTCAAAAATTGTAGTTAAATAATTACAATTACAAATAATATTTGAGGTAAAATTATGATAATTAAAGAAGCTCCTTCAATAGCTTCAAAATCACATTTAATCTCGGTTTCTCTCTCTTGGAACTCGTGTCACCGGGAAAACTTTCAATGGATGATGTTTTTTCTTTGAAGATACCGCCGGATTTACCGCCGGATTCTCAATCCACGCATGTTAGACCATCGATTAAGTCCATTTCATGCTCTTCACCAGAAAATCTTGCATTGGTTGGGTTCGAGGATGGTCCAGGGAAGAAGTCGTCATTGGCTTCTGATGTCTCTAAAATGCAGGGCGAAAAATAGGGGTCTCCAAAGTGTTCAAAAAGCTCCACATATAAAGACTCGCTGATGGGTTTCAATAGATTAGAGTTCAATGGTTTAGCTCATGGTTCAAAAATCTCAAATGAAGATCAAATAACATCAAATTTACAGAACCAAGCATGGAAATTACCAGAGCCCTCTGATGAGACCAAAAAACTCATGTCTGTTTACCCTTCATTAGACATAACAGAGGAAGAATTTAACGAAGCTTGCTAGCCATGGAACAAATCCCTGATAGTCAAGGTGCTGGGCGCACGTTTCTACTTACTCAAGCTAAAAGAGATGTTGGGTAGGGTGTGGAGAATAAAGGATTTCGAATTAGTGGATCTTCCAAACAACTATTACGTTGTTCGATTCACAAATCAGGAAAATTGGGAAGCCCATTACAAACGAATCATACTGGAAGGACCTTGGGTAATTGCAAACCACGCTGTTTTAGTCCAGAAGTGGTCTCCCTATTTCGATCCTTTTCAAAATCAAATGGGGAAAATCGCTACGTGGGTGAGAATACCAAATATCCCTCTAATCTACTACTCACAAAAGTTCATTTCCAGATTGGGAGATATGATAGGTAAGACTATTAAAGTTGATCTGCATACCCTTAACTGTCGGGAGCAATCTTCAGGCGCTGTGTCAAGGGGAAGATACGCAAGGATTTGTGTCGAATTAGATCTTCAAAAGCGTCTAGTTCCCAGAGTAATCGTTGCCTCCACTGTGTTTAATGTGGAATATGAAGGATTGGACTCGATCTGCTTCACGTGTGGAAGATATGGCCACAAGAAGGACGCCTGCGCTAAGAAGGAAATAGATATTTAGAAATTACAGCAACCAGAAACAGCTCCCGTTAGGACTGCTTCGGCCTCGCTGATCGGAAAAGTTTCGCCGGAATCGGAAGGCGCTTTTGGTCCGTGGATATTGGTAGGGGGGCAGAGGAAATCTCGTCAACCAAGAAAGATGAACCAGGAAGGCGGCGCAGTAGGAAGGAGGTATGGGTCGACCTCTACCAGAGACTTAGAACGAAGAAATCAATCATTAAATTTTCAAATGCTTGCTGACCTGGATGAAGAGTGTGAACTTGAGAGCTTCAACCTTCCAAAGGCTACTCAGACGCATTCTGGCGCCGAAGAAGAAGAGGGAAATTCTGTGCAAATTGGGGTAAATGGAAGTATGCGTGTGGGCCCATTAAAGTCTCAGTCAAAGCTTAATTCAAAAGCCAAAGGTGCGCAAACTTCAAGGCAAGTGTATATGATTAAAGGGAAAAAGGATATTGGGCTTGACCTAAAGTCTATCTTGCCAAAAGTCCTTCCTAAAGGACTTGATAAAATTGGAGCCCAAATTCAAGCCCAACACGCATCAGGTCCGATTTCTCCATGTGAAGCCAATGTCTAAGAAAGTGAATCCCAACCTTTATTTTCAGCCTAGCGTCCAGTTAAAAGCAAAACTGTGAAGGAAAGTGCAAGGGCTCACCGTGTTGTGGAAGGATCCAAGTTATCTCAATTTTCTGTAGACATCACGCCAAGAGCAACAGCAAGTCAATCTCTGGAAATTATTCCAGAAGCAACGGAATTGGAAAAAGCTTCCAATAAGCTGATCTCAAATAGCTTAAAAGTGTGCGCAAGTAGCCAAATATTTGAAGAAAAATTGGATACTGTAGATTCTGAGGCAAAGAATATGATGGAAGATCATCCGGACACCTTCGATACAACTTGCACTTCATTAGGAGGCGTTAATTCCTCAGGAACCTTGGTGCAGGAAAGCGAGGTGAATCAAGTTGAATTGCCTTTGGAAAATAAGAAGGAACCAGTAGTCTTTGAGCAAGCTCATATGGCAAAGGCCGAGACTCATACTCTCTTGGACAATAACAAGGAACAAGGCAAGCCTCACTTAAATTTAAGGGAAGCGGAAAATAAAGGAAGATCTGCTTCAAAGCGCATTCCCCCAGATAAGTAACGCCTTTTTCTCTTGTTTGTAAATTCACATCAATTTTTATCATGATTATATCAAGTTGGAATTGTAGAGGTGCTTGTAGTAATTCTTTTTCTCGCGTCCTTCGTGACATTGTTTCAAAGCATAATATCTCTGTTATGTGTCTTTTGGAAACTAGAGTTAGTGGCCATAAAGCAGATTTAGTGGTACGTAAGCTAGGTTTTAGTAATTGGCTGAGGGTTGAAGCCACTGGTTTTGCTGGTGGTATCTGGGTTCTTTGGCACGACATAGATGTTTCTGTTGAATACCTCTTCTCTACTACCCAGCTCCTTCATTGTCGCCTGACTGATAAAAATACCAGTGATAGCTTTTGTACTACCTTCATTTATGGTGACCCCAGATGGAGTTATAGACAAGATCTATGGTATGATCTGCGGAATTTGGGGGAAAATGTATCCGAAGCTTGGCTTATCCTGGGCGATTTTAACTCCTTCTTGAATCACTCTGACAAGATTGGTGGCGTGGATGTCCCTGATAGATCCTTGTACCCTTTTCAAAACTGCGTTCATGATTGCGGTCTTCTTGACCTGCCTGTGGTTGGTGATAAATTCACTTGGTCTAGGAATAACGTGAAGTAAAGACTGGACTGGGCTTTTTGTAATTTAGATTGGGAAGTGAGTCACCCTGACCACAAAGTCTTTCATCATCTCCGCTATAAATCTGACCACAGAGTCCTGGTGATCGCAGCCGGAAATGTGAATACATCATCTAATCCCAAAAGTTTTAGATACCAAGCTGCCTGGTGTCTTGAAGAGGGTTTCCCCGAATTAGTTAACAACGCTTGGCAAAATAAAGACTGGTTATCTGGATGTAACGAATTTGAAAATAAAGCCTCTTGGTGGAATAGGAATGTAGTTGGAAGTCTTCCCAAAAAGAAGAGGTCTTTGCTTAAAAGATTAGAGGGAGTTGACCGTGCAATCACCTCTCATCCTCATGCTGGCCTGCTAAAGCTTGAAACAAAGCTCTGGAAGGAGTACTCCAAGGTTGTGAATCAAGAAGAACTCCTCTGGTATCAAAAATCAAGGTGCAAATGGCTCAAATTTGGAGATAAGAATACCAGCTATTTCCACTCTTCTTCGGTGATCAAAAGAAAGAGAAGCAAAATTGATGCCCTTCAAAATGGCCAGGGCGAATGGATTACCGACCAAGATGAACTCAAGAACTCTGCCCTTAGTTATTTCCAAGAACTCTATTCTTCGGATCAAGACGTACCGGAGGTGTCTGAGTGGCCGGTTGGCTTTCTTGCTCTGGATGATTCCCAACTTTTTATGATCCAAAGAGAGGTCTCTGGGGTAGAGATAAAAAATGCTGCTTTTGAGATGGATGCTTTCAAGGCGCCGGGTCCCGACGGGCTTCAACCTCATTTCTTCCAATCTCAATGGGAGGTTGTGGGCCCAAAGATCTGTGATCTTATTTTTTCCATCTTCAGAGATCCGGATAAGATTGCTGATATCAATCAGACTCATATCACTTTGATTCCCAAGGTAGACAACCCTTCCTCAATCAAAGAATTTCGGCCCATCTCTCTGTGCAATGTGAGCTACAAGATCCCCAGCAAAGTTCTTGCAAATAGGATGAGGAGTGTTATGGATTATCTTATTCATCCCACTCAGTGCAGTTTCATAAGGGGGAGACAAAGTAGTGACAACATAATTCTGGCCCAAGAAGCGATTCACACAATGAGAACGACCAGGAAGAAGAAGGGATTCGTTGCTATCAAAGTGGATATGGAGAAAGCTTTTGACAGATTAGACTGGAACTTCCTACATTTTAATCTTCTTAGTCTGGGCTTAAATGACCACTTTGTCAAGCTGTTGATGAGATGTGTCTCATCCTCATCTATGAGAGTGATTTGGAATGGGTCTCTTTCTGACCAGTTCCAACCTACAAGAGGTGTGCGTCAAGGTGACCCTCTAAGTCCCTATCTATTCATCATATGTATGGAGCGCTTAAGCCAACTGATAAATAAAGAAGTGAGTGAAGGAAGATGGAAGCCTCTAAGTATCACAAGTTCAGGCCCGAAGCTCTCTCATCTGTTCTTTGCAGATGATCTTCTCTTATTCTGTGAGGCCTCTTCGTATCAGGTGGAGAACATTAGGGATGTGATGGAGTACTTCTGCAGAGTCTCGGGTCACAAAATCAATCTCTCAAAATCTAAGCTTTTTGCTTCCAGAAATGTCCAATTCCAGAGAGCTCTGTATCTTGGCCAGACCATAGGAATCAGTGTTTCCGGCGATCTTGGCAAATACTTAGGTGTTCCTCTTCTCCACAAAAGAACTACCAGGATGACATACGCCCCTTTGGTTTATAAAGTACAGAAGAAACTGTCTAACTGGAAAGGAAGATTTCTGAGTATGGCTGGCAGAACAGTTCTGATAAACTCCATTCTCTCCACTCTTCCAACTTACCAGATGCAAACCAACCTTCTACCTAAAAGGGTCTTGCAAGATCTTGAGAAAATAAATAGGAACTTTTTTTGGAATCAAGGTCCGGATAGCAAGAAGCAGCATCTTATTGCTTGGGAGAAAATCAAGAAGGGGAAAAAGGAGGGGGGCCTTGGCATCAAAGATCTAATTAGCCAAAACAAAGCTCTCATCATGAAATTGTGCTGGAGTCTCATCACTAGACCAGATGCTTTATGGGTTAAAGTCCTCAGATCAAAGTACGGCTACGGCGATGGGACTCTACCAATAGTTGAAAAGAAAAGAAATCAGTCCGCTGTATGGAAAGCAATTACAGCAGTCTGGGACAAATTCAGGATAGCAGTAGGCAAAAAGCTTAAAAGTGGGCGAACAACAAATGCCTGGTTGGATTTATGGACAAGCCTTGATCAGCCCCTCTTATCCTATGTTAACCGTAACCACACCTTATTAAATCCTGAAGATACTGTTCACAATTTTGTCGATTCAGATGGGGAGTGGGACCTACATAGATGGGGTATGTTTTTGCCTTGGTGGGCTGTGGAACGAATCAAGGAAGTTCCCCCTCCTTCCCAATCGGGTGACGACAATTTCTGGTGGAGGAAATCCCGTGATGGGAATTTCAGCGTCAAATCTGCTTATTCCATGATTTACTCGTCGTTTGAAGAATCCCCCGATCATTTCTGGCAACGTATCTGGAGATGGCCTATTCCGGAGAAAGTTAAATTCTTTATGTGGCAACTGTTCCAGGAAAGAGTTCCTACGAACTCCATTCGCGCTAAGAGAGATGTGAGGATAAACACTGAGTGTCCTTTCGAGTGCAACTGTGAGGAAACAACAATTCATGCTTTGAGAGATTGCGAATTTGCAAATTCTGTTTGGCTTTCTTGCATTAACCCCATTTATTACTCTGCATTTTTTTCTGGAAATTTACAGGTTTGGATCAACTGGAATATGCAGCACTCGGCGGGTAATCGAAAGATGTCCAAATGGCCCTAGCTTAGGGTTTTTGGTTCAATATGCTGGCTCATTTAGAAAAACAGATGCAAAAAAACTTTCGAAGGAACCAGTGACCTAACACAGCAACTTCTCCACCGAGGCCTCCATTTTCTTCATGAAAGCATAGGAGATGGCCGACTCCGACACAAGATTCTCAGAGTGCCAGAGAGAGATACGGCAAGATTGAATGCTCCGCCACCGGGGTTTGTTAGGATTGATGTAGATGCTGCGGTCGACGAAAACAGAAGCTCTGCAGTTGGAGGAGTGATTCGTGATAGCTCAGGAGCTTGGATTTGTGGTTTCCAACAGAACTTAGGTTTCTCATTTGGTTCGATAGCCTCTGAGGTTCAAGCAATCAAAACGGGCCTCCTTGTTTGTCAGAACATGAATCTCAGAAAGATCAAGCTACACACTGATTCAACAGAAGCAGTTCGTTTGTTACTCCAGCCAGGAGGGCAATACCATCCCCTCTAGAACGAGTTAGAGGAAGCCAGACAACTAATCTACAGGGATTGGGATTTAGAGATAACTCACACTCACCGAGAAGCTATCAGGTGTGCAGATATCTTGGCACGGAAGGCCCTGCATTCGGCAAATGATTTGTCTCTTTTGGAACATCCTCCTGACTTTTGTTCGATTCAAATATTAGCTGACCTTAGCTAAGTGTTTTTTTGGGTCTAGCTAGTATTTTCTGTATTCAGGTCCACTATAATGGCCCGTAAAGGCCCCAAGAGATTTCTCTCTTGTCATTTCTATCCAAAAAAAAGAAGAAGCTCCTTCAATCCCTTTAAGGGCCATAATTTCAGCCAAGAGGGAAATAAAAGGGAAAAATAATTATTTGAATATTAAATATGCCATATGTAAGCTTCTTGAGCCAAGTAAAAGGATGAAGCAAGAAAGTCAACAAAAAAACACATGATAATTAGCTATAAAATAATATTAAGTAAGGAGGTGAATTAGGACATTTCTCAAGAGCTTTTCTCTGTCCTTCAAGAGTTCATTTTCATGCAAGTTAGAGAGAGAGTTGTTTGAAGACCTAAGAGCAAGACAAAAGGAGCAAAGGTTCAAGAAGCAATCAAGGTAGTTGATTGTGAACTCCTTGTGATTAAGCCTTCTAATTAATGAAAAACCTCTTCTAATCTCTGTTCCTTCATGAATCATTCATGTAGCAAGTAAAATCAAGAGGAATGGGAGATAGAGAGGACTACGTTTTAGAGAGAAAGAAAGAGAAATCAAAAGGTAACCATAAAATCTTGATTCTCTTGTTGAATTATGATTGTTGTTGGTTGTTTGGTTGATTGGTGGCTTTGTTTTGCTTGATTTTGTAATTTGAAATGATGAAACCCTAAGAGGATATGCCGTCCAATTTTCCATTAATCATGATCAATAAGTGTTTAAGAGGTTAAACAAGTAATTAGATGTGGAAAGGAGGTGATTGGTTGGTTAAAATAAAGAAAACACAATTTCCCATTTTCTTTTGTGAGTTTCGACCAAGCATAGAATGGGGGTTATAGCTAGAATTTTGCGTTATTGATTATTCTATTGTGTTTAGAATGAAAAATTATGTAGGGTACATGTGAATTGTGAAGTGTGAAGGCATTAGGATGTGAAATGACAATTTTACCCCTAAAACCCCAAGTTAAGGGCTACCATGGGCATTTTTGTCTTTTAGCAATGAATTTGGCAAAAATATGAGGTCAACAATGGATTTTACTCATGAAATTGTGTAGAAATAGCTCGGGTCATAATTTTTGGAAAAGTATAGCTAGATTGGGTATAAAGGGACTTGACTAGGTCCCTAGAAGTATTATGGTCATTTAACAGTTTTAAACTAAGATAACCAACAAAATGAGTTTAGGATAATACATGAATGAGTAATAACTGAATTCTTGTAAATTTGGAAATTTTAGGATCGGACAGTTTAAGGAACATTAGCGAGTAGAAAAGGTATTTAAGGTAATAACTCTATCTTTCATAAACTATGTGATTATTTGTATGCTTTGTGTATTCCATATTCTGTGATTGAATACGGTGGTTGGGGCATAGTCATATGAATATTGTCTGGGGCACAATACCTAGTTGTGGTTTTGGGCCTAGTTGAAGTACACAAACAAGTAGGGGTTTGGCCCTAAATTGTGTGCACACACTAGATATAGTTGAATTTTCATTTACACTATATGGTGCATAACATATTTATTTATCGTATTTTATATGATTGATTGTATATTGTTAATGAAATTCGTTTGAATCTCACTCTTTTCCTAAAATTTAAAATATTCCAGTAGAAGGTAGCGGCTTTAGGGGCAAAAATGTAAATACTGGCGATTGAGGGTTCCGGTCCAGGGTAGAGTTGCATTTGGTTATCATTAGTTTTATTTTATATATTTTGAGATCAATATATATTTTTTAAACCCTATGGGGATTTCTAGTAATGTAAACAAATACTTTGTATCAATATGTTTATGTTATTTCTGTTTGGCCTTTGAACTACGCGTTTATTACTCTGTAAATATCAAAATATTAAGGGGTTTGACATCTTCAACGTATGGGCAGCACTTTTCTTTACACTTAATTCACTTTTACCTATATCTATATTATAGGGTGCAAGTTGGATTGACATACATATTTCTTGCAAGATATAATGAACACTTTTGAGTATGAATTGCACTCCTAATACACAAGCAAGACAACAATAGCTTTTACAAAATGATAATTTGATTTTATCTTTGTATGCACTCAAGGACAAAGACGATAAGTTTGATCTCTTGTTGTATGATTTTTGATGTGTTAGAATGATTGATGGTGTTGGGTATTTATAGGCTTTGAAATAGTGCCTCTTGTAAGACCCCATCTCCATACTACTTATCGTTGATATTAACAAGAGTAGCCTTTGCGTAGTTCAGTGAGCAATATAGGAATACTGTAAATATACTGATATATTGATACAAGTTACTTGATTACATTATAGGTTGTCCCCATAGGGTTTGATAATATATACCATTTTCCCAAAATATCCAAAAAAACCAAATATAACCAAACAGCTCTGTCACTTGACCCGTACGCTTCAGTTTCCAGTATTTGCCGTCTTGCCCTTAGAGCCACTAGCTTCTACTGGAATATATTTTTATTTGAAAAAGGGTGAGATTCAAAAGAATCTCAGTACTAACATACAATCATTTGTATAAAATGCGAAAAGTAAATATGTCATGCTCCATATTATGTAACAAAGTAATAACAATATCATATCACGGCATGTATACATGAGTTATGTGCTCAAGGAGTGTTCGGGATTGGGACGGGATCGGGAAATTCCCTTTCTGATCCCGATCCCGAGAAGGGTTCGGGAATGATTTTCAATCCCGATCCTGATCCCGATCCCGAAAATCGGGAAATTTTCAGGAATTTCTGATCCCGGATTTTCTTTTTTTAAAAAAAATCTCTATATTGAATTTTTTGTTGTGTTTCCTTTAGTCTAGTATAAATATATAATTTATCTAATATCATATTGTACCAAATAAGTCTAATACAAATATATAATTAGTCTAATACATGCTTAAAGTTGTCGATTCAGCTGCAAAAAGAACAAAGACAAGAACAAAAAATTAGAATTATTTAATGAATAATAAACAAAATTAACTAAATAAACTAAAAGAATAGATATTACCTTAAGGGTGTTAGGGATTTTCACATTTTATATTACATTTGGTCTTATTTTCTTAAATATTTTAAAAAAATGTACATGTATATATTTATATTCAGGATTGGGAAAAAGTTGGGATCAAAAAGTCCCATTCTTGATCCCGATCTCGATCCCGACTTTTTCCCCATCCCAAAATCACATTCCCGATCCCAAAATTTTCGGGACGGGATTTTCCTGTCTTGAATTGCTCGGGATCAGGACGAGAAATTGATGAACACGCCTAACGCGCTCGATCCCCCACTATCTGTAAACCTCAGTTGGGCCCTTGCTCATAATTGGATAAGTGTGCCTCCAGACACAAATTTAAATGCGCCTCCATGCATAAATTTCCCTCCTTGGCAAAACCATGTTCATTAATTAAATCACAAAAGATGGCATACACAAAAATATAAACATTGGCGTAATGTATGAATAATAGAGTTACTACTTTAAACCCCTTTTGTCCGAAAATTGTTCCTTGAATTTTGTTTCGACGGCTGGGGCTATCAATTTTGTCCTAAATTCCAAATGTATAAGAATTAGGTTAAAACCCATTCATGTATCACTGTAGACTCTTCCAATATACTTTTGTTGGTTATATTAGTCCAAAAATGCAAAATTACTAAAATGCCCTTAAGGATCCGGTCTAAGCCCTTTTTACCCGGTCTGACCATACTTTTCCAGAAATTTTTACCTGGGCTATTCCTACACAGTTTTACATGTAAAATCCATTTTTGACCTCATTTTTCACAAAATCACTACCAAATAACAGTTTTGCTCTTATAGCCCCTATTAAGGTTTTAGGGGTATTTTTGTAATTTCACTTTCTATGGCTTATCTCATAAAATGATCAACATCAACCCTATACAATTTTCTCTCCTGAACACAATGGAATCATCAGATTAATGAAATTCCAGTCCTAACCCCTCTAACTCCAACTGGCCGAAACTTTTGCTCAAAAAAAGGGAAAAATGATTTTTGAGTTTTAACACCAAAAGCTTGCTCCTTTGCGCTTCTAATCACTTGTTTAACCATTTGACCACATACTAAACAAGATTTGAGGAAATTTGGGCAGCATAACCCCTTAGGGTTATCACTTTCAAAATTTCAAAATCAACAACAAACCACCAACCAAGCCAAGAACAACAAAAACAACAACAATATACCAAGAGATTTGAAGTTTTTGAGGTTGCCGTTGATTTCTTCACTTCCTCACTAAAACAATCCCCCCTCTCTCCCCTAAACCTTGAGATTTTGCTTGCTACATAATGTTTTTCATGAAGAATAAGAGATTAGAGAAGCTATTTCATAACTTGGGAGACAAAACCACATGAAACCACTAGTGGAAAAATCACTTTTAAGACCAGTTAAAAATGACATTTTAGACCGGTTCTGGAGGCGGTATAGATACAGCTGGTCTAAAAAGTCTGCTACTTTTCTAGACCAGTTTTAAAAAAATGTTTTAAGACCGGTTATTTATACAACCATTTTAAAAATAGTTATTTTTAGATTGGTTATCAAAGAAATCAGTCTAAAAAGTGCATTTTTTAGACCGCTATCTAAAAAACTGGTCTACAAGTTCAAATTTTTAGACTGGTTGTCTCAATAACCGGTCTAAAAGGAATACTTTTTAGACGGGTTATTTTAACAACTGGTCTAAAAAGTACATTTTAACCCGGTTTTTAGAAAACCGGTCTAAAAAGTTGATTTTTTTAAAAATTGTTCGGTTTAAAACATTTACCCAACAAGTCATTTCCCTTGTTAAGACATTTCACTCAGTAAGCAGCCATTTCAACGGCATCTAAATAAATTCTTCTCTTACACGTTATATAACAAACATCTTATACAGAAGCATTTTCATCAAGCATTTCAATTGGATATGCTGTAATACTTACATTATTCTTCCTATACCCTACATTCAACAGAAGCAACAACAATAAATCATTTTCCTAGGCTCTTCATAAATAATTGTCTCTTACATATTCCCATTTCGTCAAGCATTTTAAAACATAATTTCAAATCTTGTAACTTACATTATCATTCCTCCTATACCCCATATTCCACAAAAGCGACAACTATAAATCATTGAAAATCAACACATGATCACACACAATATGAAAATTAAGGTATGCTACTAAAATTTTTATTCTCCTGTTTTAATATTACAGTTTGACAAAAGAAATCAAAACTTTAGATAAGATCTGAATACATGGAACAGACAGTAATCCATAGCTGATGATCACTAGATAGCTTCAGAGCATCTACACTAAGACACCTCATATCCTTCATTTTCCTGTGACGACAACAAAAAAAGTAGTTTTATATATACCAATAACAATATACATAAGTCAAATATAGTTCATGATACTTATTTTAGCTAACTAACCTTCAAAGTAGTTTTATAAAGAGATATTCTCCCATATTCCTTCATGATGATCATTTCTTCTGCCGTTTTCATTGTCTGTTTCATCTTCTTCATTCAATTTTGGTAGACCCCTAAACAAAGGAGTCACAAGAATATCATTCATTGAATGACTTTCCTGATTAATATCAATGACCTTTTTTCCTTGGAGAGCTATAGACCACATTTTATTTGCCTAATCAGTAATATAGAACACTTGTTTCACTTGATATGCTATAATAAAAAGTTTATCTCAAAAAATTCTATTAATCAGATCAACCAATGTAAATCCTAACTGATTAATCATCACAATATTGTTGACATCAACCCACTTTCATTTGAAAATGGGAAATTTAATTTCAACATAATCAACCACCCAAAGCTCTTCAATAACCCCATAATAAGGTATTGCTTCCAATCTAGGGTTCTTATCTTTTGAACTAGAGAAGTGCATAGATTGAACCACTAACATAACCCTACTATTCTAGATGGTGCTCCTATAATCAAGGAACTTCTTGTAAAACATATAACCATTGATCACAAATGAAGTCCAACTTATGACATCAACCTCAGGACCACGTGCTAACCATTTAATTGTATCAGAAGCACATTCTTCTCCGTCAACCTTTTGTTTGAACTAATGTGCAAAAGTTTTGTTATGCTCCCTAATTAACCTTTGTTCAGTCATTCGACTATTTCCTTTCCAAACAATTTCTTTCTGAGCATTAATGTAATCTTGAACTTCTTCAACATTATTCTGTTAGATCCCATATATTTTGATGATAACAAAGATTGGACTAATGATAAAAGAGGATATGATAACAAATGAATTTGAACAAAGTAAATAAATGGAAAATCTTGACTTGAATTAAGCACTGGAGTAATAAAGAAGATCTGAGAGAAAGAGTAAAGGAAAAACCTTAGTGGCAGTTTTTATGTATGTTTACTCGAGTGACCACTCGAGTAAGAAATATTGTTACTCGAGTAATGTTGAAAGAAAATATTTTCGAAAGCACTACCAAAATTTAGATGATGTTACTCGAGTAGCCACTCGAGTAATCTACAAACTTATATGAGCCATTACTTGAGTAGCCACTCAAGTAACACATGAGAAAAGGCTTTACTCGAGTAGCCACTCGAGTAACAAAGGCAAAAATCTTCCAGTAGCTCTCGGCCAAGAAATGCAATAATTTAGTCGAGTAGCCACTCGAGTAACCATGTGAGAAAAAGGCATTACTCGAGGCGTCCGCATTTTCGGCTCATCAGAGTGATGAGAACAAAAATTTCTCATCATTAAAACGGCACAGTTTCGTTTAAGGGAGAGATCTGATCCATTGATATAAAAATAATCAAGACCGTCTGTGACATATCTAATATCTTAAAATATTTTTTAAGTCTATCTTCTCATCCTAAAATAATTTTTACTACGTTTAACCCCTTAAAATATTTTTTTAGTATACGTTAGCATACTGACTGCAATTTTACTCTTAATGTATTTTTTCAGTTCTAAAAAGTTCTTTTAACCTTTTAAAATATTTTTTCAGTTATACCTAGTGATTTAGGATATTGACTACAATTTTACCGTTAATTTATTTTTCTTAGTAGTAACGAGCACCCAAAACTTAGGATACTGATTTATTGATTTCCACCTACTCTAAAATATTTTTTAGTAGCATATAATATTTTAAAGTAATTTTTGGATCTGAAAAAATACATTAAGGGTAAAATTGCAGTCGGTCTGCTAACACACTAAGTAAAATTGAAAAAATATTGTAAGGGGTTAAAGGTAATAAAAATTATTTTAGGATGAGAAGAGAGACTTAAAAAATATTTTAATATACTATATACGTCATAGACGGTGTTGATTATTTTTGTATCAACGACTCAGATCTCTCCCTTAAGCAAAACTGTGTCGTTTTGATGATGAGAAGTATTTTTCTCATCACAATGATGAGTCACAAATGCAGACCCATTACTCGAGGGAGCACTCCAGTCATCTCCAGAGTTATTTGAATCATTACTCGAGGGGTCACTCAAGTAATCGGTAAACAAAGAACAAGTACTCTCGGCCAAGCATTTGATGCAATTACTCGAGTGAGTAATCAAGTAATCTACAAAGTTATTTGGAATTTACTCGAGGGGTAACTCGAGTAAGGATTGAGGAAACAGCATGGCCACTTGAGTAACCACTCCAGTAATAGGCTTACTGGAGGAAGCACCCGAGTAACTTGTGAGAAAAAGACACGGCCGCTCCAGTAGCCACTCGAGTAATCAGGATTTCCAAGGTTTGTGATGTATTGCACTCTATGTCTTACTCGAGTAATATCTTATGAAAAATGTTGAATTACTCACTGCCATATTTTTAATAGGTTTACTCAAGGGACTACTCAAGTAACAAACATAATCACTCGAGTAATGAAGTCTAGAAATCATTTTTTTAATCGAATAATTATTGATTTAATATCTATATGATTAACTCTTCATTGTACTAGTATTTTAAGTACATTTACAGAGAAACAATGAAGAGATAATGCCAGAAGTGAAAAGTCAAATAAAAGTCCGAACGCTCACCTATCGCTACCTACCACAAATGGATAGTTTTCAAATTTGAAGAATGGTCAACCGTTGCTGCGCAACTCTAACAGACATGTTTGAATTGCTTATAACAAACACTATAATTCATCTATATATATGGGGCATTCAAAGAGCAGAAGACAAGAACTAAGAACACACAAACATACACTGATCAACCCACTCTTAGTGCTTTGTTTTCTTATACTCATTCATTATACTTTAGTGATTATATATTTGCTCTGTGAGAGAGTTTTTCATTACAAACTCAATATTTGTTATTGAGACAACTTAAGGTTGTGGAACCTTAAGTTGGGGATTTGATTACAATGTGTAAGGGGGAGCGAGTGTTCAGGTGAAGGAACTTGCTGTGTACTGAGGTGCCAAGAACCCACTGAATCTTGGAGAATATAGTGAAACTCTCAGAGACACTCTGAGGACTGGACGTAGGTCAAAGTGGTTGTGGCTGAACCAGTATAACTCTCGGTGTACACTTCGGTGATATTTCTCTTTGCTCTCAACTGCTTTATATATTCTGTCAATTTTCTTATAAGCATCAAAATTTCTGGTATCACCCAATTCACCCCCTCTTGGGTGAAACGCTTGCACTAAAATATTCAAGATATACAAGTGAACTTGTTGCAATTCATTAGGATCCACACTCTTTACTGAAGCCCCGCGTCTACCACCTTCTTCACCATGATGTTCAGGAAGTCCAATGTGTCTTATATTTGACAAGTAATCTTGACAAAACTCCATGACTTCTTCAGAAACATATTTCTGAATAATAGATGCTTCAGGCTGGTTAGGGTTCTTCACATACCCTTTTAGGATTTCCATAGTTCTTTCAATTGGGTGCATCCACCATAAATAGATAGGGCCACACAACTTGATCTCCTTGACTAGATGAACAATTAGATGTATTATGATGTCAAAAAAAGATGGAAGAAAAAGCTTCTCAAGCTGGCACAAGATCAAATATCCTTCATTTTCTAGTTCATCCAATATTTCTGTCTCAATGACTTTACTACAAATAACATTGAAGAAGAAACAAAGTCTAGTCAAAATATGTTGAAGATCATATTCGGTAATGCCTCAAATAGCTACTGGGAGTAGTTGTTGCATTAAGACATGACAATCATGAGACTTTAGCCTTACTAACTTCAAGTCTTTTATTGACACAAGCTTCCTAAAATTTGAAGAACACCTTGAAGGAACTTTGATGCCATGTAAACACTCACAAAAGCTTCTTTTCTCATCCTTAGACAAAGTATGAGTAGCTGGAAGATAAAAAGTTCTCTTACCATATGGATTTGGATGCAAGTATTCTAGTATCCCCATTTCTTGCAAATCTAATCTTGCCTTCATGCCATCCTTAGAACTACCTTGTATGTTAAGAAGTGTCCCAACAATACTATCACATACGTTTTTCTCCACATGCATGAAATCAATATAGTGTCTCATATCAAGATTGGGCCAATATGAAAGATTGAAAAAGACAGACCTCTTTTTCCATTTATATTTTTCATTACTATTTTTTGTAGTCTTACCAAATATAACATTCATATTTTTCACCTTTTCATAAACTTGCTCCCTAGTCAATGCCTTCGGATCATCTTCAAAATCTTGGCCACCACAAAAAGCTTTCTTTAATCTATGATATGGGTGGCCTCGTCTAAGAAATCTCTTATCGCCAAGAAAAACTATCTTTCTTTCATGTTGAAGTTGATAGTAGCATATTCCTTCTTCACAAATCGAACATGCTTTATGGCTTTTAACACTATATCCTAACAAGTTTCCATATGCAGGGAAGTCATTTATAGTATAAAAGATCATGGCTCGTATTTTAAAAACCTCCTTGTTCACGTCAAAAACATCAACACCTTCATCCCATACTCTTTCAAGTCTTCGATCAAGGGTTCTAGGTAAACATCGATATCATTTCCGGGTTCTAGGTAAACAACCATAGAGTTTTAGAGATTTCAACGAAATTAACATGCACCATTTGAAACTAGTATCGTTTCAACAAACCAATAACACTGACAATCAAACAATCACACTAAATTAAAATAAAACTTAGAGTTTAATTACTCCAAGCCAAATATCATAGGGATGTACAAGTCAGAGCATCTAACCTAGATGTGCAGATTTTTTTTCCACATTACGTTATCACAAAATAGTTGGATTTCCAACAATTTATAATAGCAACTTGTGGGAATTAAGTGCTCAAAACAACAACAAGAACCATTTTCATAGGACATTATTAATTATTGAACAACAACTAAATAAAAGATCGAACACTAACCTGATTGAAGACCAAGGAGCGGGCTTCTACCCAAAGTTACGGTGGCATCGACTGAGGTTAAAATGAAGTCCTCAAATTCATAGCACTGACAAAGGGAAGTCACGACAGAGGAGAATAGAGGTGGTGGCGGAGGAGAGTGACGATGATCAAAGAACAACGATGACGAACATAGCAATGATAGTGGTAATGACAGAGGAAAGTTGAGCAAATGAGGAACGGGGCACGATGGACGAGTTCAGAACAAGTAGGGACAGAGCTCATAGAGAAATGGAGAAAAGAGAAGAAAGGGTTTATAGAGCGCAGGATCTGGGTGCGGGAGTAGAAATACGGGAAAAAACGCTCACCTTTTAGACCGGTTTTTGATAAAAACCAGTCTTAAAAGGGTTGAAAAAAAATATTTTTTTAAAAACTTTTTCACATTTAAGACTAGTTTTTATTACAACCGGTTTTAAATGTTTTACATTTAACATCGGTTTTAATAAAAATAGTCTTAAAAGGTTCAAATTTTTAATTTTTTAAATATTTTGATATTTTTAGACTATTTTTATTTTTAACCAGTCTAAATACTTTTTTTAAGACCAGTTGTTTGGAGAACCAGTATTAGAAGTTCTATATAATTACAAAACTGCCACTAGTCAAATTTTTTAGACCTTATCTGCCATAACCGGTCTAAATGTGACGGTCTAAAAAGGGAATTTTATACTAGTGAACTTCAAAGCTTACCTTATGTTTTTGGCTCCTCAAGCTCCTCCTTCTCCAAGTTTCTCAAGTTCTCTCTCTCTCTCTCTCTCTCTCTCTCTCTCTATTTTGTTGGAGGCGTGAAAATGGAATGAGAAAGATGAAGGTTAGGCTTTTCAAAAGATCCTACATGTTTCTTATTTCATAAATGGTAGCTTAATTCATTTATGACATAAGCATTTGTACTTGCCCTTATCCTTTTGTTAATTGGTTTCATAAAACCCCTTTACATGAGAACTAATTCCCTGCCCTTTCTATGGCCTATAAAGATACCTAAGCCCCCTTCATAAACCAAGTTTGGGCTTCAATTCTATTAAGCCAACTACATATAAAAGGAATATTATTCTAATCTAATTACACATGTGCTCAAACTTTAACAATTATAATTTAATCCCTTGGCTTTAGATGATGCCACTTGGCATGATTAATACCTAAGAAAATATCCACAAATAAAGGGAAAATATGGGCTTTTACTTTATTCTATAATTTACACAATTGCCATTACATTTTTTTTCCAAATTCGCAATAGTTGGCAATTCTGGTAGATTTTCTTACCAAACTTTGAAAAACCATAACTTTATTTGTAGGAATCGAATTGGAGTGATTCCAAAGGCTATGAAACCCTTATTGAGCCTAGTTTTAAGGAAAAATATAGCATTTAGCCAACTGCAAGCTCAACATTTCCAAAATTTAAATCTTTGGACGATATTCCTGAACTTGGTCAGTTTCACTAGGTAAACTTCAAAAATACATAACTCTTTGTGTACAACTCTAAATAATTCATATCACCTATCAAATTAAAGCTTGATAAGTCTACTTTTAGCCCATAAAATTTCATAGCATTGGTATCATTCGCCGAGTTAAAAATGTCACACCACAAGACTGCTACATAAGAAAACTCACTGACATCAAATACAATTGTTTACACTTTGTGTTTTAAACATACTCATGTTGTATGTCACCACCAGTTGGAGCATTTATCCTTTTATGTATATCACCATTCACCATTTTATCCCATTAACTATCTCATTACCTAAAGGGAATATTGGTGATAAAAATTTGGGTGTTATAGTTCTCCATAAATTTCATCCCCGAAATTTGCTACACATACTTAGCCATAAACTCCGGGTGATGCTTCAGCATATTTTCTTCTATTTCCCATGTTGCTCCTCTAGGAGATAATCTCTGCCAAAAAAATTTTATTTATAGGATACTGCTTTGTCTGTGCTATTTCTCCTGTCTATAATTGACTCGGTCAGGTATGACTTCATACATCAAATAATCCCAGGTATCCATATCCTCATATTTAATTACATCATCTATCTTTGATCTGAGCTTTTTCAATTGCTGCTCTTAGATCCTTATATGTGTCACTGATATTATTAGCACTGATCAAAATCTGCTTAGAAAGACTAAGATCTCCAAAATCCTCAATCAGTTTCTGCTCACAATTCATCATGGATGTAACCTGTATTGTTTTATGGTTCATTGCATTTGCAACAACATTAGTCTTTTCTGGATGATACTTTATCTCTAGGTTAAAATCTTTAAGAAGCTCTATCCATCAGTGATTTCCCATATTCAATTCTTTTTTATCATATTAATATTTCAAGCCCTGGTAGTCACAATACAACTCTACAGTTATGCCATAAAGGCAACATTCCTAGATTCAATACAAACACTATTACCATCAACTCAAGATTATGGGTGGGATAGTTCAACTCATGAAGCTTCAGCTCAGAAGGTGCATAAGCCACTACACTGCCAAGATGTATTAAATACTTCCCAATCTATGCTTGCTAGCATCAGTAATGACAACGAAGGTCAAATGTGGATCTGGGCTTTAATACACTTTCCAATCCTTGCCTACTCCCATATGGGATTATTAGCATTGGTGCTAGAATAAATTGCCATCTCAGCTTTACGAAGCTCCTCTCATAATTATCGACCCATGCATAATGTTGAGTTTTCTTGGGAAAAGTTACATAAACCCCAAATAATAATCAACAAGACCCAAAATAATGTGTATCACAACTACAGTATCTGGCCTTTCTAGTTCTGTACTACTTCCACCTTGCAAGGATCCACTAAGACTCCTTGCTGTGAGACTATATGGCCCAAAGTCTAACTTCTGAAAGTCAAAACTCACATTTGCTCAGCTTGTCATTGAGTTGCTTAGATTTCAGTATGTCAATATGATTTTCAAATGTTGCTCATGTTCTACTCTACTCCGCGAGTATACCAGTATATCATCAATGAAGACTACTACTAATTGGTTCGAGCACGGATGAAAAATTTGATTCATGTAGTCCATGAACATGGTAGGTGTATTGGTTAGCTCAAATGGCATTACAAGAAACTCGCAATGGTTATATCTGGTCCTGAAGGTAGTTTTCGGTACATTCTTCGCTTTTTCCTCAAGCTGGTGATACCCAATCTCAACCCAGTTTGGAAAACACACAGGAACCAAACAACTGATCGAGCAAATTATCTATTCCAGGAAGTGGGTGCTTGATCTTAATGGTCACCTTATTCAATTTCCTATAATCAGCACAAAGTCATAAACTTCCGTAGCGCACTCTGATATTTATCTCCTCGTATGAGCTTTTATAATGTCAGGATGATTTAGTAAGAGTCCTATAGGAACCTCCTATAAGACATGACTAGACTAGAAGTACGTGTTTCTCTGTGTTAGTTCTTGGCCCGTTTCAACTCACATCATTCTGGGCCATTTCAAATTCTTGTGGAACCAAAGCTTAACAGTTGATTCCTGGGGTACAGATTCCTTGTTAACCCTTCAACTCATATATTTTATCACCTCATTTGCCATCCACTAATCAACTCCTAGTTTAGCCTCAAGTTAGTGGAATAGTGAGCAAGTCAATTCTTTCTCAGAGAGCAATCATCTCAATCAATCCTCTGCAGAAACATTTATGATCATAATCTTTCCTTAGGCTAGGCTTAACAACTAGCAACCCTTCAAACTCCCTTTCTGCAAGGATTCATGTCTGTAGGAATCTTGTTCCTCGATTCCATGGATCATAACTAACCCAACATAATTTTGACTACATTTGCCACCCTAAGGACATACTAGTCTACTAGGTCTTAAGGCCTTCGGACATATAGGTCCACTATAACATCACTGGCCAGTAGGATTTTATAGCCTAGGGTCTCTAACCCAACTTTTAGGTTCATCATGCAATCTAGAGCCTCAATATCACTCAAATTGGAAACCATTTCCCTTAATTATACCTAATAGGTTCACTAAGAATCAAGATCAATAGTGCCTATTCTAACCTTCACAGTATTTGGGTAATATCCTTGAAACATTACTGAAGGTTTAGTACTATTCACAAGGTTCAAACTTCCATCATGGAATAGAACCATAGTACAATAAATTCACATTTCGACCTAAGCATTATTTCATCTTAGATCAAATTCAAGCCTATCCTCAACCTTTAGTATCATTATATCAGATCCTCTAACATCAATATACGGTATAATCACCATTCATTATATAACACCATATATCATGTCCACATTCCTTTAACATCATGGTATTACTAATGATCATTACTTAGAATGGAGAAACCTCAAACATTTACTATACCTCAAGTTTTCCATTACCTTATCAAATGAACTTTTCTGCACAGTAATTATTGCAATAGAAATAGTTCGAATTAAGATTAATACTTACATTGCCATCAACTATATACTTTTAAGCATCCTTTGAATCATCTACTAAAATGATTATTAGTCATAGAGAAACCTAAGACAATAACCATTCCTCAAATCTCTATGACATTGCCAACTTAACTTCCCAGTGGGTTACCTATCCTAAGATTTCCCTGGGTTGAGCACGCTTAACTTTTATGTGCCTATGCCAAAATGAAGATTCTAGCTCTATCTACTTCTGACTATGGTACCCTGAGACTGCCCTCATGTCAAACATCATGCCAGCTACCTCCAAATGACTAAATACTATGTGTGGAAGGTATATCAGTGCTGATACATGTACTTAAACATGTACCAGATGATATGCTTCCTGAAGTCTACCAAGTTGTCATTCGGACCCACTCCCTTGGTGTCCGTGACAACCTTGTACCACCCTCAAACTGATATTATAATACTGGTAGCCCTCGGGGTATTCACTAATCCTTAAGGGGCTAATTCATAGAAGAAGGGTAATTCATCTTTCTGGTTCCCCTTTCAGTGCATATTTCCTTTTGCCATATAATCCAGACCTTATCAGTATACTATCATGTTGCTAGAATTGCTGCTCTGATATCAAAATATAAGACCCTATCTTACATACCACTTATCGTGAGCAACACATGAATAGTGTAAATATACTAATATATTGATACAAGGTACTTGATTACATTTCAAGTTTTCCCCATAGGGTTTGATAATATATACCATTTTCCAAAAATATCAAAATATTAACTCAATATAACCAAACAGCTCCATCACTTGACCCATACGCTTTAATTTCGAGTATTTGCCATCTTGCCCTTAGAGCCACTAGCTTCTGCTACAATATATTTTTATTTGGAAAAGGGTGAGATTCAAAAGGATCTCAGTACTAACATACAATCATTCATATAAAATGCAAAAGTAAATATGTCATGCTCCATGTTATGCAAAAAATTATAACAATATTATATCAAGGCATGTATACATGAGTTAGGGACTCGATCCCCCGCTATCCATAAACCTCAATTAGGCCCTTGCTTACAACCGGGTAAGTGTGACACCACACGCAAATTTAAATACGCATCCACGCACAAATTGCTATCCTCGGGAAAACAATGTTTCATTAATTAAATCATAGAAGATGGCATACACAAATATATAAATATTGGCGTAATATATGAATGATAGAGTTACTACCTTAAGCCCCTTTTGTTCAAAAACTGTTCCTTGAATTTCGTTTCGATGGCTCGGGCTATCAATCCGGTCTTAAAATTCCAGATGTACAAGAATTAAGTTAAAACCCATTCATGTATAACTTTAAACTCTTACAATATACTTTTGTTGGTTATATTAGTCCAAAACTACAAGACTACTAAAATGCCCCTACGGACCCGGTCTAAGCCCATTTTTACTCGGTTCAGCCGTACTTTTCTAGAAAGTTTGACCCAAGCTATTCCTACATAGTTTTGAGTATAGAATCCATTTTTTATCTCGGTTTCACAAAATCACTGCCAAATGATAGTTTTACCCTTGACAGCCCGTACTTAGGGTTTTAGGGGTATTTTTGTAATTCACTTTCTAGGGCTTATCTCACAAAATGATCAACATCAACCCTACACAATTTTTCCTCCTGAACATAACGAAATCATCATATTAATGAAATTCTAGCCCTAACCCCTCTAACTCCAGCTGGCCAAAACTTATGCTAAAAAAAAGGGAAAATGTGATTTTTTTAGTTTTAACACTAAAAGCTTGCTCCTTTTCACTCCTAACCACTTGTTTAACCATTTAAACACATACTAAACAAGATTTGAAGAAATTTGGGAAGCATAATGTCACCCCTTACCTTGTTTTAACCTTTTTTCAAAGTATTCATGGAAAACGATATACGGTTTGGTGGGCAACGCAGAAATAACATGAATATACTAATAATAAGTGCATGATTACATAAATTCCCCATAGGGGTTCATACATGATCATTACCATCAATGTAGCCACACATGGCTACTTAGGTATCGAAACTCGTCCCAGTGAAACAGAGACATCTTCTCATCTTCGTTCTACCACTGCAATCCCCTCATATAGTTCTCTGTATTGTTCTCAGCATATCTTCTGTCTTCTCCTATCTAAATTGTTAGTAGGAGAGGGTGAGACTTGTGAAAATATTAGTAGGAAAACAATACCAATATGTATGTACAATAATTGTTTAATGCATGACATGCTTGCATCATATAATTCATGCTCACATAATGACAAATTTGTAAGCTCAATGCTTCGAACAATATACTTATGGCCATAGCATAAATTGAAACATAGCTTCAAATCATTCATACATGTTTCACATAATCAAGCAAAGCAATAACATGCATTAACACACTAACACGAATATCAAATACATGCAGGAGAGGTAAGGTCCCTACCTTAACCCTTTTTTGCCTCGAGACGTGTGCCTCGTAAAGTGTGCCAACAACTCGGGCTCATATTCGATCCTACAATGCCAAAGGTACCATTCAGAAACTTCCATAGTGTTTCTGGGGGTTATATGAGCCTATTATGAAAATTTCCTAAAATGCCACCGGGGACCCGACTCGACCCCGCCGTACCCGGTCCGGCTGTACTTTTCCCGAAATTTTGACGTGGGCTATTCTAACATATTTTTGCCCAAAGAATCCATTTCCAGACTCGAAATTATCAAATTCAATGTCAAATTACACAATTACCCTTGATAGCCCTACTTTAAGGGTTTTAGGGGCGTTTTCATAAATATGCTTTTTCGGCCTTTTCCGAAAAATCGACCAATTGTAACCCCACCTAATTTTCCCTCCTAAACTCAATGGAACCATCAAATCATTGAAAATTCAACTCTAAGGCCCACTTATAGCCTTGGTCGAAATTCACAGATACTCCGGGGAAAATTGGGGTTTTTCGGTTTCGGCTACGTAAACGTGTTCCTTTCTACTCCTAACCACTTTATTGACTATTCCATTGGATTACAACTACCATTTAGTACCAATTTTAGCAGCATAACACTTCTAACACAACATTTCCAAATTTTACAAACAAAGACAATCTGACAAAATTTCACCGATTAAATTATCTATAGCAGCCATAATAGTCAATATACGAAGTTTAGGAAGTTACCTCTTCTTCCTTTTGGCTTTTCCTTCTTGTGGCTGAAAACCCTAACTTCAAAACACCAAGATTTGTGCTTCAAATACCTTACATAACATAGAAGAAAACCTTAGGAGAAGGATTATACACGTTAGGTACGAATTCACCGAAGAAATCGACCTACCTTGTGAGATTTCTCCTTCCTTCTTTCTGTTTTTCACCAACTCCTCTCTCTATATTTAGTTGTGAAGGACGTCAGAAATGAGAGATGAAGATGATGAGAAAATGTTTTAATTCCATGCTTATTTCATCTTGCCTTATGATGATGTCATAATTTCAAAATTTGACATTTTCGGATTTTTTGGCAGATTTCTGCCCAACCTTTGAAAAATCATAACTAATTCTAGAAAAATATAAATGAGATGATTCCAAATCCAAATGAAAGATATTTAAGTCCTCTGCAAAATAAAAATATGGACCACTACCAGAAATCATCACAAAATTACAGAATTACACAAATATCTACACTGCTCTAGAATTAAGTCCAGTTTTGACATCAACATTTGGGCAACCATAACCCCCAGCTCATAAAACGAAATGACATAAATTATATGTCCATTTTGAATCTTGGAATGTGAACTTTAAGTCTGAAAAGTTTCAGAATTTTTAGAGATCATTTGGCCTTTAAAAACGTTAATACAAAAAGACTGCCCAGAACAGAACTCACACTAGACAAAATTTCAAATTTTGCACTTTGGCTTCCAATGGTCCCATTTTCATATCAAAAATCATTCCCACACAAATTTTCACAAGGAATCCATTGGAAACAACAAATCAACCAAATTCACATTACATTGACTTGTTTTCACAATAATCACAACATGTCAATATAATTCACAATTCCAACCTCAACATTGCAATTCTTCCTTTTTCCAATTCAAAACCAATTCGAATGGTACCAAAACACAATATGATACCATTGTAACAACAATACTCTATCCAATTCATCTATTTCACAAATATACCAAAATCAGGGCAAAATCCACAGTTCACATCGTATTCTCCAAAGTTCACCATTTTACTTTTTTTAATACTCCAAAGATATAAGAATCATTAGGGAATAAATTTGAACTTCTGCTAAACCGGGGCTTAGCAGTTTACTTATCTCATGCTTATTCTCTAGCCTCAAATCTCAAAATTCGGGGTAATACACATAACCCTTTAGGGTTATCACTTTCCAAATTTTCAAAATCAACAACAAACCACCAACCAAGCCAAGAACAACAAAAACAACAACAATATACCATGGGATTTAAAGTTCTTGAGGTTACCTTTGATTTCGTCACTTTCTCTCTCTAAAACAGTCCTCCCTCTCTCTCCTAAACCTTGATATTTTGCTTGCTACACAATGTTTTCCATGAAGAATAAGAGATTAGAGAAGCTTTTTCTTAACTTGGGAGGCAAAACTACATGAAACTTCAAAGCTTACTTGAGGTTTTTGGCTCCTTAAGCTCCTCCTTCTTCAAGTTTCTCAAGCTCTCTCTCTCGCTCTCTCTCTCTCTCTCTCAATCTATATATATATATATATGTATATTTTTTGATGGAGGCGTGAAAATGGAATGAGAAAGATGAAGGTTAGGTGTAACACCCTAAATTTTATATTCACCAAATATATTGTAATTATTTGGAAAATTCAATAAAATGGTGAATATATATAAATTTGGAATTTATGAATTTTATAAATGTTCAATTTCATGAGAAATTGGGCAAAAATAAATATGGAATTAATTTGGGTGATTTAAAAAGCCCAATATTAAGGTCCAAAAATGGAGAAATATTATAGAAAATAGTTGGTCTAAAAATAGAAGGAAATTCGCCAAAGGAAAATAAGAAAAGAAATTGGATTAACAAAGTAATGGCAAAATCGTAATTTTGCCAAAATAGCACAAAATAAATTATTTTTCAATTAATTGAAATTAATTTCAATTAATTAAGGAAAATAAAGGGGGGAATATATTTGGAATATTTTGATCAATTTAATATGAATTTATGGAAAATTTGAGTAAAAAGTGCAATTTTGACTAAAATTAAGACTTTACGTGTATACGTAACTTAGACAAGTTGTGAAGTCAATTGAGACCATAGGGAGGGACCTCTAGGTGCCTTGTACATGTTGCAAGAGGAAGAAAATATTGTTTGGGCTTAATGAGTTTGGTTATATGTACAGAGTTTATGTGCATAAAATTGATTTTGGAATTTTTGGAAATTGGTTAAATAAATGAAATAATATATGATTACCTCCTTCTTCTTCAGCCCATTTCGTGCCAAACAAATCTAAAACAAGAGAGAGAAAGGTTAGAGAGTTTAGAGAGTGAAAGGGAAGAAATTTTGCAAGATAAGCCGATTTCTCCGACGATTTACTCCTAATGTGTATAACTCCGACCCTAAGCTACTCTTCTTTGTTCTTTAAGGTTTAGAGGCTCAAAAATCTATTGTTTAAAGGTTAGGGTTTCATCCATATTTGGATAAAAGCTAGTGGTAGCTTGAGCTAACTTCCAAACCTTCGTATATTAACTATTCTCACTATTGTGGGCAATTTAATCGGTGAAATTTCGTCGGACTGCCATTGGTTTTAAATTTTGGATATGTGTGTGCCTAAGGGTTATGCTACCCACTTTTAGTTCAAATGGTAGTTATAACTCAATTAGATGGTTAATAAAGTGGTTACGAGTATAAAGGAACGCGTTTACGGAGTCAAAATTGTAAAACCCCGATTTTATTTGGAGAATACTATAATTTTGTCCAGCTCTAGAAATGTGTCTTAGAATTGGATTTTCAAAGATTTGATAATTCCATTGGAATCAGGAGGGAAAATTAGGTAGGGTTACGGTTGGGCACTTTTTAAAAAAAGGTCGAAAAAGCATACTTACGAAAACACCCCTGAAACTTCAAAATAGGAGCTGTCAAGGTATTTTCATAATTTTACAATGAAGTTGGTAATTTTAAGTCCATAAATGAATTCCTTGGATAAAAATATGTTAGAAGTTCTTGGGAAAACTACAGCCAGATCGGGTACGGTGGGGCCGGCCGGGGTCACGGGAGCATTTTGGTAAATTTTCACCATAGGCTAATATAACCACAATAAACACTATGGAATTGTCTAAAATGATACATGGAGAGGTTATAACCTAATTCCTGTACATTTTATGTTTTAGGTCCAAGTTAGGACCCTGACGTTGGCATGATTTTCAAGGCACACCAAACGAGGTAAAAGCGACTTGAGGTAGGGACATTATCCTTCATTCTTCATGCCTCAATATATATGAATGTGTGGTTGCCATGGTTTAACTTGGTATGCCTAGAGAAGGCAGTTAGTACTGGAAGCACACTTATATTGAGGGATTGGATGAGAATCCAACTGGTGTATAAGTAGTGGGCTTGAAGCCCTACTCATGTATACATGACGATGTGTTATAATGTTTATTAATTAGTGCATATCATGTTTACTTATTGCATGTTATGTGAACAATAATATGTTTCTACTGAGATTCCTCAGAATCTCACTCCTTTTTCTAAATCAAAATGTCTCAACGAGTGCCAACGGTTCAAAAGGCAAGAACATAGTTACAGAAAAATGACAGGCATATTTCTCGAGACACTGCTGGTGGTTATATTTAGCCTGTACTTAGAATATTTTGGTATATTCTGTACATATTTTTAATTATTAGTTAATTTTTCTCTGTTAATGATTCTCTGTAAACAAATACTTATTATCAGTATAACTGTACTTTTCTATTTGCCTGTGGAACTTGTTTATTATTGCCTTGCGCTTATCAAAATGGAAATGGGTGTTGACATTAGGCTTTTCAAAATATCCCACATGTTTCTTATTTCATAAATGGTAGCTTAATTCATTTATGACAAGCATTTGTACTTGCCCTTATCCTTTTGTTAATTGGTGTCATAAAATCCCTTTACATGAGAATTAATTCCCTTCCCTTTCCATGGCCTATAAAGACGCCTAAGCCCCCTTCATAAACCAAGTTTAGGCTTCAATTCCATTAAGCCAACTACATGTATAAGGAATATTATTCTAAACTAATTACACATGATCTCAAACTTTAACAATTATAACTTAATCCTTTGGCTTAGATGATGCCACTTGGCATGATTAATACCCAAGCAAATATCCACCAATAAAGGGAAAATTTGGGCTTTTACTTTATTCCATAGTTTACACAATTGCCATTACATTTGTTTTTTCCAAATTCACAATAGTTGGCAATTCTAGCAGATTTTCTGACCAACTTTGCAAAATCATAAATTTATTTGTAGAAACCGAATTGGAGTGATTCCAAAGGCTATGAAACCCTTATTGAGTCTAGTTTTAAGGAAAAATATAGCCTTTAGCCATTTGCAAGCTCAACATTCCAAGAATTTAAATATTTGGACGTTGTCCCAGAAATTGGCCAATTTCACTAGGTAAACTTCAAAAATATATAACTCTTTGTGTATAGCTCCAAATAATTTATATGAACTGTCAAATTAAAGCTTGATAAGTATACTTTTACCCTATAAAATTTCATAGGCATTGGTCATCATTTGCCAAATTAAAAATGTCACATCATAAGACTGCTACACAGGGGAACTCACTGACAGCAAATACAATTGTTTACACTTTGTGTTTTAAACAGTCATGTTGTGTGTGACCACCAGTTGGAATATTTTTCCTTTTATGTACATCACCATTCACCATTTTATCCTATTAAATATCTCAATACATAAAGGGAATATTGATGATAAAAGTTGGTGTGTTACACCTCTTGACGCAACATCTCTTCAATTAAAAGTCAAAACGATTTGTTAAATTCATGTATCTCATATGTTAATTAATGAACATATATATGAAGAGTTATACATTTATATTATGTAGAGTTTTCTTATAAACACAACACAAATTTTCACCAAGTGGTAGTCGCCACAGCTCTGGCTATAACTTTTCATATGTGTCTCTAGAAACTAAAAAGACATAACCTTGGTGACTTTTAGTGTTATAAATCTTTACACAACTCTTCATATAAATCTCTTAATTTAATGAGCATGACTTTACAAAAAACACATATCTTCATTTTAAAATATTCCAATAATCCCCTACCATTTTAAAATGTTCACAAACTCTTATCACTTCAGAAATCTGTTGTTGTCAGTAAAGGTATTGTAAGGATTTGAACCTTTATCTAAGTAAGACATGGTTTCACCTATCTGAAATAATATGGTAGACTAAACTTTGAACTAATTATCTTATATGAATAGGTGTGCATGAATTACGCATGGGATCTCGGGCAATTGTATGCCACTTTAAATGACACATTTATTCGTGGCCTTATGTCTGTATCCTTTTCATGAGAACTTTTCATAGTCAAGCCCTTGAACTCTTAGAAATGGCCTTATTTCATTCTCATTTAGGTAAACTCTATCAAGAGCATCACTATGATAAATGCTCCACCAAATATATGCTTACATGTCCATTAAGAGCTAATTTGAGGCACAATCTACCCCCTTCTAGTCTCATAGTTACCACATGCTTTCAAACCTATGATGTATTAAGAGTCAAGTACCTGTAATCACTCTGATAACATATTTTCACCATTAAACTCAAGACTTGATATGATGGCTAAGTGTGAGTTAGGTTTCCACTATTGGTGATCAAAGTTTATAGGCCTTTAATCCCATCCCTTTTGATGTTTTTAACACCAAATCCCTTGTCAAACTTTCATCAAAGGATTAGTAAGATTCAATTCAGATATTATATAACTAATAAAAATTACTCCATTAAAAATCAAACCTTTCATATAGCTATGTCTTAGGCTAATATATGGCGACTTTCCATTATAAACTTGGCAATAAGCCCTTGCAAGAGCATATTGACTATCACAATGAATAGATATTGGTGCCATTTGCTTAGACCATATAGGAATTTCAAGCAACAAGTTTCTTAACAATTCCGCTTCCTTACTACTTGCAACCAATGCTATAAACTTAAAGTCCGTAGCAGAATATGCTATATAGATTTGTTTCTTTGACCCCCATGAAATAGCACCCCCACCAAGGGTGTATACCCATCCACTTATAGATGCATGATCCTTTGAGTAAGTTTCCAACTAGCATCTGTATATCCTTGCAAAATTGAAAGATTTCCAGTATCAGTCAAACTATAGTCAATTGTTCCTTTCATGTACTTCAACACACTTTCCATTGCATGATAGTGTGTTATACTTGGATTGCTTGTGTATCTACTTAATCTTCCCACAACATATGCTATATCTTGTCTTGTACATTTCATGGCATACATCAAGCTTTTAATCACCTTTGAATATTCATGTTGTCTCACAGGACAACTTTTATTTGGTACTAAATTCATACTAGAATTAAATGGAGTAGAAACAGGACAACAATTATGACAATCAAATTTCTTTAATATTTTATTGATGTAATGAGACTAGGAAAGCCCAAGACAATTGTTATCTCTAATAATCTTGATTCCTGCTAGTATGACATCTGCCACTCCTATATCTTTCATGTCAAAGTTATCAGACAATAATTTTTTTGTTTTATTTAATTCATCCATATCAATACCAAAAATTAACATGTCATCTACATATAAAAAAATAATAACACCTTTCCCATTATGAAACTTACTATAAACACATTTGTCAGATTCATTGATTCTATACCCATTTTCTAGAACACTTTATCAAACTTTTTATGCCATTGCTTAGGGGGTTGCTTAAGTCCATAAAGAGACTTAATTAGTTTACACACTTTGTGCCCTTAATCAGGAACCATAAACCCTTCTGATTGTGTCATATACACCTCTTTTTCCAACTCCTCATTAAGGAAAGTTGACTTAACATCCATTTGATGGGTAATAAGATTGTACATAGAAGCAAGTTCTACAAACACTCTAATAGTTGAAATCCTTGCAACCGATACATATGTATCAAAATAATCAATTCCTTCCTTTTGTGTAAAGCCCTTGGCAACCAGCCTAGCCTTCAATTTATCTATAAATCCATATACTTTTAATTTCTTTTTGAAAATCTATTTGCAACCAATGGGTTTAGAACCAAGAGGGAGGTCTACTAGTTTCCAAGTCTTATTTACCATTATTGAATCCATTTCATCTTATATAGCCTCTTTCCAAAATGCTGCATCTTGACACTTTATAGCCTTTTCAAATATTTCAAGGTCATTTCCTAAATTAAAACAAACAAGTGAATAAATTTCAACCTCATCTCTAGTCCCCTCAACAAGAAATATGAAGAAATCAGAACCATAGATGTTTGCCTTTCTAGCCCTTTCACTTCTTCTATGTTCTATTTATTCTAGAGTATTATCACTAAAAAAACATTCTTATCTAGATGTGACTCCTTATTAGAATGAGAAGTGTCATTGGACTTCAAGATTCAGTTAAACCATTCTTCTTGAAAAATTGCATTCCTTGACTCAATAACTTTATTGATATGGTATGAATCATTTGGTTAAATGACCAAAAATCGATATGCCTTACTATTTTCAACATATCCTAAAAAAATGCACTTAATTCTTCTTTCACCCAATTTCTTTCTTTTGGGTTCTGAAACTTTATCTATTGCTTTGCATCCCTAAACTCTAAAGTACTGAGATTGGGTTTTCTTTTCTTCCATAGTTCATGTGGGGTTATTTTCTTCCTTGTATTAGGAACTTTGTTTAATATATGACATGCAATTAGCAATGCTTATCCCCAATGTCTATTAGTCAAACTAGAGTAAGATAACATGGCATTTACCATTTCTACTAGAACCCTATTTTTCCTTTTTGCTATACCATTTTGTTGTGGGGAATAAGGGGCGGTTACTTGATGTATTATATCAATAGATTTAAAATATTTTAGATCATAATATTCTCCCCCTATATCTGTCCTTAAGCACTTAATATAGGTTTCGCATTGCAGTTCTACTTCTATTTTAAAGATCTTAAATTTGTCTAAGACTTCATCCTTTGAATGCATTACATAAACATAACAAAATCTAGTGCAATCATTAATGAAAGTCACATATATTTTTTACCACCTAAAGTAGGCCAACCATGCAAATCACAAACATCAGAATTAATTAATCCTAATAATTTAGTACTTCTTTCTACTTTAATGAAAATATACCTTGTTATTTTAGTTAACATACATGTAGTGCAAGACTCATTGTTACTAGCAGCCTTTGGAATCAATTTTAGATTCTTCATATCATTTAATTTACCAAAATTAATGTGACCCAAATGATAATGCCATGAATCATAAGAATCAACAATATAAGCCTAATTGTAAATATTACTATTAACTTTAACAACATTACACTTGAACGTGTTCTCATAAAACTAACCCTAGCATACAACGATGAGGTTTTTCTATCACCAAAATAGCCCGCATAGGCCCTACATCAAAGCTTGGTATACATGAAATCCCACACTACCCCTCAGATGTGCCTCCAAAAAACCCAGAAGTTCTCCTCCAGACCTCGCTCAATGATGAGGTTTTTCTATCGATTCCAGAATGCTGAGTTTGGGAATTAGTAAATCATAGAACAAATTCAGCACTCATCAATCACAGTAACCCCCAATGGTATCTGCAATCGATACAACATCTCGATGCCATCAAGGAATGCGAAGTACCGGCCTCTCAGTGTATCATGCTCCTACATTGCCCTATGATACTTGGCCTTGAGGAGGTATGATAGCTCCATGTCTTGTTGTAAATCGTATGACACACGTACCAGCTCCGCCTGAGACTCACTGTCACTTAACTTGTCTTCTGACATCTCCTCTAGCTCATGGTCAGAATCCCACTCTAGGTTATCATCTGGTGCATCTCCAATCTCCACCTCTGCCACTCCTGGAGACGACGGCCTCAACTCTGGACCGTACAAAGGCAATCTCAGCACGATCTTCCTTGCTACGTATCTCATACATATACCGCTGTGCCCAAAATAATCTATCATCGGCCCTCTGTCCAGAGCATGCTGGTTCACCGTCATCTTGCTCCATAACAACTCACCAGCATCGCTGATCACAATCATAGGCTCGCTCAAAATATCCATGAGCAATCTTGTCGCCATGCAAACAAAACCATATCAGTATCCATTCTGATAATGCTAGAACCGCTTATTAGCTCTGATACCAAAAATGTCAACACCCATTTTCATTTCGATATATGAAGAGCAATAAAGACTAGATTCCATGAGCATACAGAAAAAGTACATATATACTGATAAAAGTATTCGTTTACAATCCCAAAGTCATTCGTAGACAAAATACAAAATACAGCGTAAACTTCAATATATACAGGATTACTCAAAATATCTTAAGCATAAACTAATTATAGCTACCGTCTTTAACCTTTCCTCGAGATACGTGCCAATCACTTCTTGGCATCTACGCCTTTGCCTTTGGATCCATTGGCACCCATTGAGATGTTTGTTTAGAAAAAGGGGTCAGATTCCAAAGATCTCAGTAAAACATGCTATCGTTCATATAAAATGTGAAAAGTAAATATGATATGCGTTATGTATGCACTAATTAATGAACAATATAAACACATCATCTGTATGTATACATGAGTAGGGCTACTCTAGTTGGATTCTCGCCAACTCCCAGCATAAGTGCCCCTGGCACTAATTGCCCCACTCTAGGCAAAACATGTTGATTAATAAAGTACATTTACAAACAATGGCATCCACACAATCATATAACTATGGCATGATGTATGAAGGAAAATGTTCCTACCTCAAAGTTCTTTCAATGCCCTTTTTAATATGCCTCATAAAACGTGTCACTTTCGGCTTCCAACTCAATCTTAAAATATTAAATGTATAAGAAATAGGTCATAAGCTATCCAAGTATCATTTTAGACACTTCCATAGTGTTTCTTGTAGTTATATTAGTCTATGGTGAAAATTTATCAAAATGCCCTCGTGACCTTGGCCCGACCCCACCACCGTACCAGCTCGACGGCACGTTTTTCCAAAATTTTGATTAGGCTATCTTGAAGTATTTTCACTAAAGGAATCCATTTCTAAGCTCAAAATTACCAAATTTAATGTCAAATTACAAAATTGCCCTTGACAGCCCCGCTTTAGGGTTTTAGGGGCGTTTTCGTAATTATGCTTTTTCGGCCTTTTCCGAAAAACTGACCAACTGTAACCCCACTTATTTTTGCCTCCTAAATCCAATGGAACCTTCAAATAATTGAAAATCCAACTCCTTCTCCCAGATCTATGCTTGGCCAAAACTTTCTCTAAGAAAAGGGAAAATTTGGAGTTTTGTGTTTTAGCTTCCAAAGATTGTACCTTTTCACTTCTAATCCCTTATTAAGTCATTTAAACACATACTAACCATGATTCAAAGAAATTTGGACAGCATAACCCCTTAGGATTAGGACTTTCTAAATTTACAACTTAACCAAAAATCACCAAATCCAACCATACACTTCAACAATAACAACATACTTGTATGGATTTGAGTTTTGTGAAGTTACCTCTTGAGTTCTTGGATTTTTTTCTCTCTAGCATCCTCTCCTCTCTCTCCTTGAGCTCAAAATGTGTCTTCAAAACCATGGATTCCATGAAGGAGAAAGGTTTAGAGAAGGTTTTCATGGAAGATTACAAAGAAAATGCTTAAGAGATCAATACTTACCTTAAGCCTCTTCTTCCTTCTCTCTAGAACTCTAGAGTTCTTCAAGCTCTCTCTCTCTCTCTTCTTTCTCTAGCTTTGAACAAAAAAATGAAGGGAAGAGGAAGGAAGAGTGTTTAATAATTTAACTCTAATCACCCTTCACCATATGATTTCATCAATACACCTTAATATGACCCTTGTCATAATCCTTATCTCCTTCACATTTGTGTCATAATAGTTCCATTAGCATTGAACTAATTTCCTCTCCCTTTTGGTTAGCATAAAACCGTCCCCCCTTATGTCTTCCCTAACTAAATGAGTTTCCTCCAACTAATCCAACCATACACTCAAGTATTGTACCATTATCATCATTACTATGTCTAAGAAATATTATTTTAAGGCAATTAGACATGTGTTCATCTTCAAAAATCATAAACTAATCCCTTCCCCATATGATAATGACACTTGGTAGATTTAATCTCATTACAAGTAAAAGGGAAATAGGAAATGTTTCAGTATTTCCATAATTCAATTAATTGCATTATGCATAATTCCTTCCAATTTCACAATTCTTGATATATTCTACCAAGAATATTCAAAATATACAGTCTCCTTTATTT
Source organism: Inga leiocalycina (assembly GCA_963242795.1). Taxonomy (NCBI): domain Eukaryota; kingdom Viridiplantae; phylum Streptophyta; class Magnoliopsida; order Fabales; family Fabaceae; genus Inga; species Inga leiocalycina. The sequence continues at coordinate 30,375,438 of OY725328.1, forward strand.
TCCTTAATTAATTGAAATCAACTTCAACTAATTGGAAATAACAAATCTTGTGCTAAATTGGCAAAGTTTCGATTTTGCCATTACCTTTGTAATATAATTTCCTTTCTTGAATCAATTTGCTCATTTTCTCATGAATATTCACCATTTTATTGAATTTCTCGAATAATTACAATATATTCGGTGAATATAAAATTCGGGGTGTTACATTTGTGAGTGGTGAGGTGTTAACTCAGAGAAATGAAGAGTATTCAAGCACATTTTCTTCTCTTTTCACTTATTTTTGGGTTCAAATTGTGCATATAAAGATATTATAGAAGAAAATGTGATATGACATAAGCTAAATCAAAATTTTGTTGAATCATGAGTTAAATGCACATAGTTTTGGTTATTTGCAAAAGTTAAAGAGACATAGTTTTGGTTATTTGTGAAAGTTAATGAGCTCATGAATTCCTCCTCCTTGTAGGTGGAGGATGATAAGTTGTAAAATCTCTCAAAGATCATGGATAGATGTGAAAGGAAAGGAAGAATGCAAGAGGAAGATGAAAAAGAACACTATAAAGTAGAAGCCTGCATTTGCTGTAGAAGTGTTGTAGCCAAGCCATTACAAAACTGCCTCAAAAAATGACCTTTCTATATACCCTTTGGCTGTGAATATGTTGTAGCCAAAGTCATAGCGAACCACCTGAAAAGCACTGCTTCTATTTGTATGACAATTCGCTATGGTATTCACCATAGCAAACCCACTGCGAACGTGTGTAACTAATACTGTGTGTTTTGAAAACTGAAGCGGAAAAACCAGTATAAAAGCATGGGATAGGTCAAAAATGAGAGATTTTGGACTCTTTGGACAAATTGGTTACTAGGGCTTCATATTTTCAAGAGCTTGGAGCTTGGGATTGGATTTAGAAGGGTTTAAAAGCTTTAATTCTTGGGTTTTCCTTGTCCTTATCTCTTTTTCTCTTATTTTGCTGATATGAATTATGATTTTGTGCTGAGATTTTGGCATGTACAAACCATGAGTAGCTAAAAGCTCTTAATTAGGATTACTTTTACACATTTTATGGATTGAAACTACTAGATTATCTTGCCTTTGTTGGTTAATGAGTATATATATGTTGATTTTTCTTTGAGCTTAAAGCTATATTGTGTTTGATCACCATGATTAGAGTAGTTAAATTTGAAGATGCTTGAGAGAGCTATTTTAATTGTAGAACTTGGGAAAAATCATGTTAGAGTTGAAATATAATGATTAAATGGATGGTTTGTTGTTAGAATAGAGATATATCTAACAACCTAACATAGTCTATTGAAGAATTGTTTTTGGAAAGATGATTTTCATTAATTATAAACAAGAGATTGAATGTTTTTAATGAAGATTAAAAATCAATCTTGACTTGAGAGAGCTTGGTTGATGATTTAGGATTTTGGACTAGAAAATAAACTCATTTAACTAGCATAAGTGATTTAATTGAATTGTTTCATGAAATACAATGGGGAAGAAGTAATCCTAAATTAATACCTCTTGAAGTTAGAACGAATTTCCCAATTTTAACTATGTTTGCTTTATTGTTTTTATCAAAAGTTTTTATACAAATTGATCAAATTCGAATGACTTCATTCAACCTAATTAAGAACATGTTTATATTAGTTAACTCGCTTTTGTCATAGTCCTTATAGAACAATGCTCTTTTTCTCACTAAATTATTACTTGCGAACATGTGGATATACGCAATATTCAATGTTGTCAAGAGAAACTTCATCTTCTTTTGCCATCTTAGGAAGTTACCGCCATCAAATCTTTCTAACTTGACAAATTTTTTAGTCAAGTATCTCAAAGACGCCATTTGGATTCATGAATTTAAGCCTAAAGATTGTTGGATGGGCTGGATCTCTAAGAAGTACAAGAAGAAGAAAGTAGTGCATAATGTCTTCAAGGAGTGGGCAACACTTTCTTTTAGGCTTAATTCACTCCCACCTATACCTATCTTATAGGGTGCAAATTGGATTGACGGGGAAATTTCTTACAAGATACAATGAAGACTCTTGAGTAAGGATTGCACTCCCAATACCCAAGCAAGACAACAATGGCTTTTACAAAATGATAATTTGACTTTATCTTTGTGTGCACTCAAGGACAAATGCAATGAGTTTGATCTCTTGTTTTATGATTTCTGATGTGTCAGAATGATTGATGGTGCTGGGTATTTATAGGCCATAAAATGTTGCCTTGAAGTGGTGCTTGTTAAAGTGGTGCCTCTTGAAGCAACACCTCTTCAATTAAAAGTCATAATGATTTGTTAAATTCATGAATCTCATATGCTATTTCATGAATAGACATTGAAGAGTTATACCTTTATATTATGTAGATTTTCTCATAAACATAACACAACTTTTCACCAAGGGGTGGCTGCCATAGCTCTAGCTAAAACCTTTCACATGTGTCTCTAGACATTAGACAAACATAACCTTGGTGACTTTTAGTGATAAATCCTTAAAAAAATCTTCATATAAATCCCTTAATTTAGTGAACATGACTTTACAAAGAACATATATCTTCATTTTAAAATATCCCAACAAATAGATGGCATGTTATAAATTAAAGGTGTTAGTGGACAGACATGGATGATGGATCCATATAATTCTCCTACTTTAGTTATAAAGAAGATTAGAATAACAACATGTGTGTTGTACATGGGAGTCAAGAATAATATAAGATAGTATAAGTTATATATGTCACAGTGGTCTAAGTTATTTTTAGTATGTTCTATTGGAAATATGAAAAATATCAAAAATTATTAATAAAATCTAAAATTTTGATAAGTTTTCAACTTTATCCCATTAAATATATATATTCCTTACTATTCATAATATAATTCTATTGGAAAATACCCAAGCCCAAAGTATTGGGGCCAGAGTATAAATAATATAAAAGCTTGGGTGGATAAATGTGATATTCCCCAATTACTATAAGTCATATTATTTAACCGATACAATATGACTGTATGAGTGATATTGTTTTATCGATATAATATGTCTCTCTATGGGAAAGATATGTTGTCTCTCAGAGGAAAGGATATGTTAGTAGAGAGAAAGGAGTAAGTAGAACATTATAAATAGTCGTATGGGGATCATTTGTAAATCACTTGAATAGAGATATTTAGACATGTTGATTCCTTTTCCCTCTGCTATTACTCTATCTTCTTCCTATATATGGTGTATTTGCTGCACATTATAATCGCTTCTGTAACTGTGATCCAATTTTTGCAGGCATTAGAGATAAATGATCACGCTCTAGGTATGCCCAATATTCTTACAAAGTCAATCCATTTTAATCCCTTATTAATAAGGTTTGGAAGGATTAAAAAAGTACAACAATTCATGTTTCAACATTAATTCCTTAATGTTATCTTAATTTATTACTTTTATTTAAAAATGTTATTTGGTTTTAATTTGTAATTGAAATGTGCACTTGTACTTTAGCAAAGTATAAGAGAATGGCGGAGCCAAGACTTGATAGTTGATAAATGGACGAACTGAGTTCGAATCCCACCTTATTCAAAAAACCATTGAAAATAAGCATCCTGGTCATAAAACCTTGATCCAAATTAGTTAGTTGCTCGAATACCTGTTAATGAAATCCAAAAAAAGCATCGGACAGTAAGTGGTCCAAAGGGTTGTAAAAAAGAGTGGCGGCCATGGTGGAGTCAAGACTTGACAGTTGGTAGGGAAATTTTTAATTTTAAAAATTAGTAATTTAAAAATTAATTGCAATCATACAATTTGGATATATTTGATTTTATGTTTTGGAATTGTTGAGCAAGAAATAGAAAATTAAATAATTTTGAAAAATGGTGTAAGTGTTGTAAAAATAAAAGAAATCTAGGATAAGAAAGAAGAGTAAGAGAAGAGAGAAAATTATAGAGAGAAAGGAGGAGAAACAATTCAATTCACTTGTGTTTCTTGTGGTTACAATGCTTTGTACAAGACCTCTATTTATAGCTTCCAAGAGTCACCACCAAGGATCACAATTAATGCACAATAAAAAGTACAATTAATACTATATGACCCTTCATATTATTCATGTATTAAAAAGCCTTTTAGTTTATCAATAATATATTTATGAATGCTTATTAGAATATAAGTCAATGGACATCCACATAATTAATATTCATAACACTCCCTCTTGGATATCCATGTTGAATGTGTCTTATTAAAAACTTTAACTTGGAAAATTCGTATGGGACTAAAACCTGGTCAAAGAAAAGAGTACTTCATTTATTGATACAATGTTCAGTGTTGCCTTATTAAAAACCTTTCTAGGAAAATCCAATGGGACAAAACCTAGATAAGGGGAAAAAGTATAGCGTGTATCGACTTCCCCTCCAAATAACATCAGTTTTACTCCCCCTGATGACAACATTAGTTCCAATGTCTTTTCGAGCCTATCTTACTTCTAGCCGCCAAACATTATCTTGTTCATTACGGAACAGTAAAAAGAATTATCATAAAAATCACCAATCTTGTTTTCATTGTCCACTATGTACTTACAAGAACTAAATTTACTTGTAAAATCATAATGACTACAATATTAACATGATCTCTAAATATTCTCATAAATATAAGGTACTTCTAGACTATCAAATTCAATATATATTAAAATCATCTTTGGATATGCTTCTAGCATTTTGAATCCTTTGAAGATTCTTATGCAGATTCACTATTTGAGCCATATGCATATGCTATATATAATAATATCTTACAGACACAATTGTTTTCTTTCATATACTGCGAAACTAATCATATATGTAAAAATATTATATCCACCACAAAATCATATGCATAATCATAATCACCATTAGACCTTTGTGAAAATCTTTATTTTCACATAAACTCATAAATACTACTACCTCCGGTCCTAAATATAGGACATAGTTTGTAGTGTAAATTGCACTACAAACTATGTCCTATATTTAGGACCGGAGGGAATATCATATTTCTAGTGTTCGGACTGTAGGTCCTTAACTTTTACAATATAATCATATTTTCATTGCATCTTTTTCCATTTTTACATTTTCTTTTGGCCAATCATCTTTATATCTACTTCTAATGACACATGTTTATATAAGATCCTCTTTTGATCCAGTGATATGATTTCAAAACTATTTTTGATAACTTTATCTTTTTGGTTCCATTATTTCAGTTGTGACATAACTATTAAAATCTATATTACTTTTCAGGTACCTGAACCTCTCTTGAGGTTTTTGCAATTAGTTATATCTCAGCATTTTGTTAGAATACCTGCCTTCTTAATATGGTCATCTTAATTATATGCTCTACTTTATCCATAATATTTATATTTGGAATCGAATGGTTTCTCATGCTTCGAGCATGGCTCACTTTTATTTATCCTAATTGGAGCATTTTTAGCTAGAATATGAGATTTAATAACTCTCATTTATGTTAGTAATTCCATCTGTAAGATTTTTTATAATATTTTGTGAATGCAAAGCTTGATGAACTTCTGGTTCATATTTCTTGTGTTCTCTTTTCTAGCTATATATTCAATTTCTCCCCCTCATGTTAGGAAAACATTGTCAAATGACAATTGACTAATCATGTAGTATAAGGCTCCTAAATCCATTTGTTTCCTTTAGAAACATTCTTTTGTTTCATTTCGAGGCAAACAAGAAGAAGGATATCCTTGCTCAACATTTATCCCAATTTTCTTTGAATATGCATCTAAGGGCAATATTGTGGTAGAATACTAAGAATAGATATTACACAATCAAAATTCTAAGATGGAAAATATCTTGCTCCTGACTAAAGTGAATTATAATGGGAGAATTATAATACTCTGTTGACTTGATGCATTTATGTATTTCAATATGTAAAATCAATAATCCCAATAGTAAAATAGGAATTTGTTCTCATAAATTTTGATCTAGCTACTTATGGAGGCTTTGGTATATAATTTTTCTAGATCATTTTATTAAGTAGGCTTTCAAACTATTCTTCTAATATATATATATATATATATATGATAATAACTGAAATCTTGAGATATAAACGTGCAAGCATTTTCAATGGGAATTTTCAGGACCGTATAGTCTGGAAATTGCGTGTTTACTTTATTCAAACATTATTGCAAACTTTAGGTTGAAAGTTTATAATAATATCACATGTAACCATCTTATAGATGCATCTATCAAATTAATCACAATTATATGGCTTACATGCCATTTGTAAGACCCCAAATTTTATTCCCCAATATGTATTGTAATTATTGGAAAATGTCAACAAAATAAAATGGTGAATTTTGGAGAATGTGAATAGTGCTGCCAGTGTAATTTTCGGCAAGGTAGCGAGATTGTCATGTGAATTTGAATAATCAAATGATGTTCAAAAATTATGACATTTTACAAGGTGAAAGTAGACATCATAAGCTTCTATTTGACAGATCATATGAATCATTTAAAGCTATATACAAAGAGTTATGAATTTTTGAAGTTAGAACAGAAAAACTGTTGATTTTCTGGAACAACATCCAAAGAATTTAATTCTGGAAATTTTGTAATTCCAATTGGGAAAGGACTATATTTTTCCTTGAAACTAGACTCAATAAATATTCTATAGCCTTTGGAATCACTCCAATTCGATGTCTATAAATTTAGTTATGATTTTCAAATTTAGGGGAGAAAATCTACCAGAATTGTCATTAAATACGAAAATTGAATAAAAATGTGATGGAAAATTTGAAATTTATGGGATAACCCATCAACCTATTTTTGCTGACTTAAAGGACCATTGGGACGTCATTTTCATTTAGCAAGAAAGAGGAGAATTAGTTTAATATCAATCGGGCTTCATGACCAAATTTCATGTTCATAAGAGTTTATGTACATAAATATTAACATTTTGGTTTTTGGGAAATTAGAAAATGTTGACATAAGCAAGATATTATAATGACATAAGCAAGATGTTATAAACACTTTTTTTCATCTTCCCTAGCCATTTTTGTCGTCCATGGTCAAGTGTAGAGAGAAAGAGTGATTTTGAAATCTTAGAAAGAAGGAAGGCAAGAAATCACAAGGTGTTTGTGAAGCAAAAATTTGGTGTTTAATAGGGTTAGGGTTTTGGTCAAGAAGGAAAAGCCAGAAGGAAGAAGAGGTGACTTTCTAAACTTCAAATATTGGTTGTTCTAACTGTTGTGAGTAATTTAATCGGTGAAATTCGGTCGGATTTACTCTAATTGTAAATTTGGGAAAAGATGTATCCTAAACATTATACTATGCCCAAATTGGATCCAAATGGTAGTTATAACGTAATTAAATAGTTAATAAAGTGATTAAGAGTAGAAAGGAGCAAGTCTACGGAGTCATAATTGAAAAATCCCAATTTTTCCTAGAGTTCCTATAAGCTTTGGCTAGGTAAATACTAAGGGGTTAGGGCTAGATTTTTGATAATTCCATTGTGTTTAGGAGGAAAAATTAGGTAGGGTTACAGTTGATCACTTTTTTAGAAAATCCTGAAAAAGCATAATTATGAAAAAGCCCCTGAAACCTTGAAATAGGGGCTGCCAAGGGCATTCTGGTATTTTGGTAGTGAATTTGGTAATTCTAAGTTTGGAAATGGATTCCTTGGGTGCAAATATATCAGAATAGCCTAGGTCAGAATTTCAAGAAAAGTACGGTCGGACCAGGTACAGCCGGGCCGGGCCTGGTCCCCGGGGCCATTTTAGTAAATTTCACAATAGACTCATATAACCACTAAAAACACTATGGAAGTGCCTAGAATAGTACATGGATGGGTTTGAATCTAATTCTTATACATTTGACATTTTAGGATTGAGTTTAGAGCCCAGGGTTCTAACACGCAAATCGAGGCACACGTTTTGAGGAGATAAAAGTTTGAGGTAGTGACTATATCCTTCATGCATGATTCCATGGTTCATATGTTTTGTGGTTGCCGTTGTTTTGCTTAATTAATCAATATGGTCTACTGAGAGGGGTAGTTATTACAAGAAGTGCACTTATACCTAGGGGTTGGGTATCAATCCAACCAGTGTACAAATAGTGGTGTGGAAGCCCTACATGTGTATACATATCGATGTTTTATATTGTTCATTAATTTGTGTATACATGGTGCATAACATATTTACCTTCCGCATTGTATATGAATGATAGTATGTTGCTACTGGGATTCCTCAGAATCTCATTCCTTTTCAATAATGAAAATGTGCCAGTGGGAACTAGCAGATCCAAAGAAAAGTTGTAGACATAGGAACTGACGGGCACGAGGCGAGGATAGATGGTTGTACGTAGTCAATATTTTGGATATTTTGTATAAAATTGTAAACATTATCAAACCCTACGGGGTAAACCTGTGACGTAATCATGTACTAAATATCAATATTGTTACACTATTCCTATATTGCTCAACGAACTGCGCTAAGCACTCTTAAAAATGAGAAAATAAGATAAGGGTATGACACTATTTCAATGGGCCCATATAATTCTGTTTGATATATTTCTTGAAATGCAGAGATCCATTGCTACTCTTCTAGTTTTTTAGTAGATGTCAATACATAATTCTTATAATTTATTGCATCATATATATGACTTGGATGATCAAACAAGTCATGCCAATAATAAATTTGTTTGGATTAGAAAACTTCCGGTTTACTATAACATATGTCTCAACCAACCGTAACCTTTTCAATTTTCATAACTTAATTATTTAAATCATAATATAACATCCATTTTGGGAGATCTATTAGGCTTTGTGTGGAAAGTATATGAGTATAAATTTTCAAAAATTAGCTCACACTTGTATTCTAACAGTCTCACACTCAAGTGTGAGTCATATAAGTATACTTCCTTTATTTTTGTATTAATAAGATGATTATCAATATATAGTAGATCAATGACTTAGCTTGTACTTGGAAGTCTAAATGCTTCATAGTTTATATACAATCACGGATTCAATCTAAATGGTCTATCACTTTCAAACCCTTTAATAAATCTATGAGTTATAAATTTTCATGATCAATTATTCTTCTTCACATAAAATAAAATTAGAAAAAAAAATCTATATTTATTCTTTAGGAACTATATCAATTTTGTTCCATATATTTCTTGAGAAATTCCCCTATAGTATTACATCACTATATAATGTAAGAGCTGTAACCCCCTGCCTTAAATAGCGTAATTATAATTCGATATTACATAATTAAATTGGTTTAGAGACCGTCGAATAGTTCAAAACTCATTTAGAACTCCCTGTGAAGTAGGGACTTTATAAAATTTTCAAAACTTCTTTCCTATTCCGGTCTCAAGTTCAATTATCGAATATAGTCACCTGTGCAGTTAATTCACATTCATTCATATCAGAATATCTAATAGCAATCCCGGCAACCCCCGGGTTCCATTCATACACAAAAAGGGTTTACAACCTCCATATAGGGGACTACACAACTACGTTCAACTATTCTTTACAACCAACATAATATACAGACACCCTGTCCAACAGGTTTAACCAACATAACCAAAATAGATGTCCCTACAGGATTCTAACCGCTCCGGGTCGTACGCTTCTCCTTAGAGCCACTCGCCCTGTCTGAAAGGTTAGTTAAAGGAAAGAATGAGATTCAAGAGAATCCCAGTAGTAACAAAACATTTATACCACACATAAGCACACAGCATGTAAGCAAATCATCATACAGCAGCAGCACCACAAATCACACTCCACCCTCATCCCCTTTCTCCGCCGGGAAGGTACATCGCCTAACCCGAACCGTTGTTAGCTACTCAGGGACTATTGGCGTGGCAGTGCATACATATAGCCTTATAGCCCGTACAGCTATTCGGCTTTCACAAATGGCCCGTCGGCCTCCACAAATAGCCTTTCGGCTCACATAATCACATATATCACACCTCATCCTCATCCCCTTTCTCCGCCGGGAAGGCACACCGCCCTAACCCGAACCGTTGTTAGCTACTCAGGGACTATTGGAATGACAGTGCTAACACAAATCCACAGATGTCGCAGCATACGAATTCATTACAAATCAACGATATAACACACATACAATGCATCATATATGGTACAAAAGAAAAGTCACTACCTCGTTCCTTTCTGACGTTCGCTGGCGTAGTTGGCTCACGAGGGCGGCAAATATCGAATCCTACAATTCCAAATGCACTATTTAGACACTTCCATAGTGTTACTTGGGGTTATATGAGTCTATAATGAAAATTTACAAAAATACCCCCGGGGACCCGGCCCGGGCCCGCCGTACCCGGTCCGGTTGCACTTTTCCCGAAATTCTAATATGGGCTTTCCTAACATATTTCAGCCCAAGGAATCCATTTCCGGACTCGGAATTATCAAATTCAATGTAAAATTACGAAATTGCCCTTGGCAGCCCTACTTTTAGGGTTTTAGGGGTGTTTCCGTAATTATGCTTTCTCGGCCTTTTTTGAAAAAGTGCCCAACTGTAACCCCACCTAATTTTCACCCCTGAACTCAATGGAACCATCAAATCATTGAAAATCCAACTCTAAGACCCATTTCTAGGGCTGGCAGAAATAATGGTCTTCTCCAGGGAAAATCGGGGTTTTACGATTTCGGCTCCGTAAACGCGTTCCTTTCTACTCCTAACCACTTTATTAACCATTACATTAGGTTACAACTAACATTAAGACCCAATTTGGGCAGCATAACCCCTAGGCCACATCATTTCCAAACTTTAAAACCAATGGCAATCCGGCGAAATTTCACCGATTAAATTGCCCACAGCAGCCAGAATAAGCAATATACGAAAGTTTGGAAGTTACCTCAAGCTCCCACTAGCTTTTCCCAAATTTGGCTGAACCCTAGCCTCTTTAAAACACCAAGTTTTGAGCTTCACAACCTTAAAGAATAAAGAGAAGTGGCTTAGAGTCGGAGTTATACGCGTTAGGAGCTAGATCGTCGGAGAAATCGGCTTACCTTGCGAGATTTCTTCCTCTTTTTCTCTCTTTTCTCCAAGCTCTCTCCACGTTTTTTTTTCTTGCTTCAGCTGCTGTGTGCGACAGAAATGAGCTGAGGAAGATGATAACATATGTAATTCCATGCTGACATCATCTTTTAATGAGATGATGTCATAATTCCCATTTTCGGATTTTCTGGCAGATTTTCTGCCCAAACTTTGAAAAATCATAACTAATTCTAGAAAAATCGAAATGAGGTGATTCCAAAGCCAAATGAAATATATTTAAGTCCTCTTCATAGGAAAAATATTGGCCATTGATAAAAATCACCACACAATTCCATAATTACATAAAACTCATCACTGCCCCAAAACAGAGTTCAGTTTCCATCCCAAACTTTGGACAGTTATATCTCCTGGTTCACAAAACGAAATGGAACAAATTATATGTCCATTTTGAAGCTTGAGATGTGAACTATAAGACTGGAAAATTTCATAATTTTTAGATACCATTTGGTCATTGAAAACGTTCACACAAACGGACTGCCCAGAATAGAATTTCACTGGATAGAATTTTAGATTTTGCATCTTTGCTTCCATTGGTTCCATTTTCATACCAAACATCATTCCCACATAAATTTTCACAAGGAATCCATTGGAATCATTAAAATATCCAAATTCCCATCACACATTCTTCAAAAGTGTTTATTCAACAATAATTACATCCACTTTTGAAGTCATTAGCCCTTAATCACTTTTTGGGATATTACAAGAGCTCGTCTTACATATCACTTATCATTGATATTAAACAGAGTGCTTCAGTGCAGTTCGATGAGCAATACAGGAATAGCGTCAATATACTAATATATTGATACATGGTACTTGATTACATTACAGGTTTTCCCCTCAGGGTTTGATAATATGTACAAAGTTATCCAAAATATTCAAAAATAAAGACTACATATAACCACTAACTTCCATCTCAGGATCCGCACCGGTCAATTTCCCGTGTCTACCACCTTGCCTTTGGATCCGCTAGTTCCCGCTGGCACATTTATCATTCATGAAAAAGGATGAGATTCTAAGGAATTCCAGTAGCAACAGATTATCATTCATATAAAATCCGAAAAGTAAATATGTTATGCTCCATGAATCCACTAGTTAATGAACAATATAAAAGCATATACATGGGATAGGGCTCATCCATCACTATCCATACACCTTGGTTGGATTGTTACTCAACAATCAAGTAAAAGTGCACTTCTCGCACTAGCTGCCCCTTCTCGGTAGACTACCCCTTCTTGGCAACTAGGTTGATTAATTAAAACACAAATAATGGCATACACAATCATATTAACCATAGCATAATGTATGAAGGATAATGCCACTACCTTAGACCTTTTCCAACTCGTTACTCGTTCCTTGGTATGCGTGCCAACAACTCAAGCTCTCAACTTGGTCTTAAAATGTTAATTGTACAAGAATTAAGTTAAAACCCATTCATGTACTATTTTAGGCACTTCCAAAGTGTTTTAAGTGGTTATATGAGTCTATATTAAAAAATTACCAAAGTGCCCTAGGGGACCCAGCCTAGCCCCGTGTCTCAGTCCGACCGTACTTTTTTCAAAATTTTGAACCAGGCTATTCTGATATATTTTTGTCCAAAGCATTTATTTTCAGCTTCAGAATTACCAAATTCACTGCCAAAAGACAAAAATGCCCTTGGCAACCCCTAATTTAGGGTTTCAGAAATGTTTTGGTCATTTCGCTTTCTAGGGCCTTTCTGAAAAAGTGGTTAACAGTAACCCCACCTAAATTTCTCTCCTGGATATAATGGAATCATCATATTATTGAAAATCAAGCCCTAACCCCTTGTTCTTGACCTAGCCAAAACTTAGAGAACTCTAGGGAAAATTGTGTTTTTTTTTAACCTCAAATCCTTGCTCCTTTCTACTCCTAATCAGTTGATTAACCATTTAATTACATTCTAACCATAATTTAGACTAGATTTGGGCAGCATAACAACTAGGGTTTAGGATTACCCAAATTTACAATAAACAGCAAATCAACCACAAAACCACCGATTAATCCAACAATAATAGCAACAACAACAATAATTTAAGGTTTATGGAATCACCTTTGCTTTCCTCTTGACTGAAAGTCTAAGCTCCTCAAACCCTAAGATTTTGCTTCCAAAATACCTTAAATCAAGTAGAAGGGAGGCTTAAAGGAGAGATTTCACAACTTAGGAACCAAATCACAAGAGAGAATTTCACTTACCTTAAGATTTCTCCTTTCTCTCTCTAGATTTCTCAAGAACTCACTCACTCTCTTTCTCTCTTCTTTGAGCTTGGCTGACTGTTTTTGAAGGAAAGGAGGAAGAAAATTGTTTTTATAATATTTGTCTTTATCCCTTGATTTAATTAATTAACCAAAAATGCAACATTTTGACTTTTGGAGTCATAGCTTTATCTACATGTAAATGTTATCATAAACCCAATTAGTGTGTAACTAATTCCTCTTCGTTCTTGATCACATAAATATATGCCTAGGTCCTCCTTCAATTAGCCCAAATCGGTTTTTCCCATTTATCTCATAATTTCAAAATTGCCATCACATCATTTTCTCCAATTTCAGAATATATTTGGCAATTATGGCAAATTTTCTATCCAAACTTTGAAAAATCATGCCTTTACTTGTAGAACTTCAATTGAAGTAATTTCAAAGGCTATGAAATCCTTATTGAGTCTAGTTTCAAGAAAAAAATATAGCCTTTAGCCCACTTGAGGCACAAAATTCCCAAAATTTAGGTTTTTGAACGTTGTTCTAGAAAATAGACAGTTTTCCTGTGCTAACTTCAAAAATTCATAACTTTTTATATACAGCTCCAAAAATTACCCATTGCCTATCAAATTAAAACTTAGGATGTGTGTTTTCATCTTGTAAAAGTTCACAATTGTTGGACATCATTTGATTATCCAAAACCATATGATAAACTCACTGCCTCACAAGAAATTTCACTGGCAGCAAATCCTTATTCTTAGGTCTCTTGCTAAACTGGGGCTTAGCAGTCTACTTGATTTAGGTTTATTCTCAAGCCTCAAATCCCAAAATTCAGGATATTACATTTCTCCCCCCATTCAATAAATTTTGTCTTCAAAATTTGGATGTCTACAACTTGGGGATCAATCCTTATGACTCGATCCATCCCTTTTTGTATGTGCAGGCTTACAAGCCGTGCAACATAATGTTCATGTTCAATTTATCTCATTTCTATGCAAGGTCAACAAGCATGCAACACAATTATCATTTTCTCATCAAAGATCTTATATTGTATTCTACATTTATCATTTATTCAATACACAGTATGTAGATTGCAATCAAACACAGGACCCACTAGTACCTTCACAAAACGGTTGGTTCATTAGGCCTCCCAGCCTCTTTGGGACTCCACCCATATCACGCAATCACCTTATGTAACGATCCTCACCTCACCTTCTTTGAGGTCTTTTGGACCAGCCTAGCCTTATCCCACCCTCTCTAAGGTCTTTTGGCATAGGCGAGAGTTGTCCCCTCCTCCACACTGAGGGCCTCTACCACACAAGTGCTTAGGGATTCATTAGATAACAATCATACCAAGCACTGGACCTTACTCGCCCAGTCAATACCAAACGCTTGGTTCCATTGGCCTTACTGCCTCGGCTATAACCTAGTACAGTTTGAATGTTCTATCAGCCTCAAAACATACCTTGTACACACTGGTCCAATATCATTGCACTAGGCATCAACTACAGCGCTAACACATAGGTCTTATAGCCTAGGGACACCACCCTATACAAACTTGCACATCGGGTCTTACAGCCTCAAGCCTCTGCTCGATACAATTCTTAAACACATCATATTATACTGGCCTAAGGACTTACTAACCCATCAGGTCTTATAGCCTAAGCATATACCGTTCATTATCTGTGCTGAATACATATCGAGTATAACCACCTAAAACCAATCATTGATGCCTACATAAATTTACTATGCTTCCGCTGCCCACTCTAAGGTCTATCTCCTTATATGAGCTTTAATAGTGTCAGTATGATTTAATAAGAGTTCCACATGAACCTCTTATAATACCTTACTGCACCTGAAATCTGTGTTTCTCTATGCTAGATCTTTGACCCATTTCAACTCAAATCATTCTAGGCCATATAAACTCTTATCTCAAGGTAACCCATTTGATGTAGGATTCATTACAATGCACCATTATTGAAAGTTAACATTCCTGTAGCTCTGCTCTATGATTCAATGTCATGGCAGTTGCACTCTAGGGTTTATTGTCACGGTGGCTCCACGCTAAGGTACTGTACTCGGTGCTTCACTCAGCCACCTGACTAGTCAGCCCCTTTGGTCAGAACTCTCCGTAGGTAGCCCTCTTCGATCAGATCTCTCTATAGGTAGCCCTTTCTGATCAAAACTCTCTGTAGGTAGTCCTCTCCAATCAAAATCCTCCTAAGTAGCTCTTTCCAGTTGGTTGTTTCTATATAAAAGTACCATTGTAACGGGAACCCAGATCTCATAAAGTCCTTCTTCTCCAGTAGTTCTACAGCCTACTTTCTTTAATTTCGCCCTCCCATCAGGGGTCAATTTATATTCTTACGAAATCAAAATGTAACAGTTAATTCCTGGGTTACGGTATACTTAGTAACCCTTCAACACATTATTTTCCATTCACCAATTAACAACTAATATAGCCTCAAGCTAGTTGATTAGCAGGAAAATCAATTTTGTCTCTCATTTCTTTAGAGAGTTATCACCTCACTCAATCCTTTAAGGGAATATTTTATGACCATATTCTTTCCCTACACTAGACTTAACAGCTAGCAAATTTTCAACATCCCTTTCTATAAGGATTTGTGTCTGTAAGAATCTTATTCCTCAATTCTGTGGATCATCACTGGCCTAACACAATTTTGAATAAATTCACCAGCCTAAGGACACATCAGTCTACTAGGTTTTAGAGCCTCTAGACATACAAGTCCACTACTACATATCTGGCACATAGAATTTATAGCCTAGGGTCTCTAACCCAACTTTTAGGTTCATCATGTAATCTAGAACCTCAATATCACACAAATTGGGAATCAGTTTCCTCAAGTATACCCAATAGGTTTGCTAAGAATCAGGATCAATAGCGCCTATTCTAACCTCCACGGTATTTAGGTATGATCCTCAAAACATTATTGAAGGTTCAACAATATCCATAAGGTTCAAACTTTTGTCATGTATCAGAACCATAGTGCAACCTGATTCGCATTTCGACCTAAGCACTATTTCAACTTAGATCGGATTCAAGCCTATCCCAACCTTCAATATTATCATATCGGATTCTCTAGGATCAACATACGGCATAATCACCACACATCTTATATCACCGTATGTCATACCTACATACATTTAACACCACGATGTTACTAAGGATCACTACCTAGCACGAAGAAACCTCAAAACATTTACTATAGCTCAAGTTCCCAAAACCTCATCAAACAAACCTTTCTGGCAGTACTCGCTACAACAAAAATGTTCAGTATTAAAATAAACAATTACATCATCACTCTATACTTTTAAGCATTCTTCAAATCATCTAATTAAGATTATCATTAGTCATGGAAAAACCTTAATACATTCACCAATCCTCAAGTCTCCATGACCTTGGCAACTTAACTTCCTAGGGGCTTTCGCAACTCATTATCTCTTTTAATACTTTTTCATAACATCTCATGTTTCTTCCCTTTCATAATTTGTCAATTATTTTCAATACTTGATACATATTTGTCAGTGATTTCTGACCATATTATAACAATTGCTAATTGTAATATCCCAAAAAGTGATTAAGAGTTAATGGCTTCAAAAGTGAATGTAACTATTGATAAATAAACACTTTTGGAGAATACGATGTGAATTGTGATTTGAATGTGTTATGAACAGTACCCTGTATTTAAGTTCAATTATGGATTAACATCTAAATTGAATTGCAATATAGGGAGGGTGCATATTATGGTGAAATGGAATAATAAAATGTGTTTGGTGGTGATTCAGTAAGAATTGCCATAATCAGAGGCAAAAAGGGAAAAAGGAAAGTTACCGACCAATTGGTTAGTTACTGAAGAGGAAACTCATTGGTAACTTAAAGATCAATGGTTAGGATTAATTGATCAAGAGGGTGGAATTTTATGCATGTGTGCTTATGAAGATGTTGCAAAAGTATGACACTTGGCATCATGTGAGCCATTGATCTTGGTCAAATTGTCAAAACTCTTCCCTCTCTCCTCTCCCTCTCTTTAGGTCGACCAAGAGGGCCATTTGGAGCCAAAATTCTGTTTCTTAATCATCTTAACTCTCTCTCTCTCTCTCAAGCTCTGTTTCTTAATCATCTTAACTCTCTCTCTCTCTCCAAGCCTCTATGTTCGTCCAACTCAAGGGAGGAAAGAGAAAGGGAAATGTGAAATTTTTACTTGCTTGATATCCTCTTTAGCTCAAATCATCTTCTCTAATCTTGTTCATGGTAATGAGACCTTCATCTCTATGGTTTTAGATTTGTGAAAGAAGGTGTTTGAGTGCTTGAAGAAATTGGAAAGTAGAGGAATCAAGAAATTAGCTTGAGAAAGAGGAAGAGGTAACTAATAGCTTCTCTTTGACATGTTGATTGTGGTCATTGAGTGAGTTTTGAAATTTGTGAATTTTTCCCTGATTCTAGTGTAATTTTGAAATGGATAAAGTGGATAGTGTATTGTGGTGAAAATGGTGTCATATTGTGTCATTGGAATTGGTTTGGAACTTGAAATGGAAAGTTTGGCAATTTGGTGGTTTGTGTTGCATTGTGGTTCAAAACTGAATGTGTAGATGTGATGAGAATTTGGTTGTTTGAGTGGTTCCAATGGTTTCCTTGTGAAAATTTGTGTGGGGAGAGTATTTGTTGTGAAATTGGAACTATTGGAAACAATTGTGCAAAAGTTGAAAATTCTATCCATTGAAAGTCTGCATATGGCAGTGGGTTTGCATGGATGTTTTGAATGAGCAAATGGTGTTTAAATATTCTGAAACTTTCCAATCTTAAAGTCACATGCCAAGCTTCAATAATTTGTCATTTCGATTTGTGAGCTAAGAGTTATGATTTTCCAAAGTTTAGGGTTGAAACTGGAAGCTATTCTTGAGCAGTATGAGATTTTATGTAATTATGTATTTTCGTGGATATTAATAGCATTGATCCATATTTTTCTAGTGAAGAGGACTTAAATATCTTTCCATTGGCTTTGGGATCACTCTAATTCAATTTTTCTAGAATTAGTTATGATTTTTCAAAGATTAGTAGAAAATCTGCCAAAAATCCGAAAATGGGAAAATAGGGAATTATGACATTAACTCATTAAAAGATGACATCAGCATGGACTATTAAACATTTCCTATCTTCATCTTCCTCTCATTTCCGCCGTGAAGTTCAGATGAATATAGAGAGAGAATGTGTGGAATTGTAAAGAGAGAAAGAAAAAGAAAAATCACACAGTAAGCCAATTTCTTTGGTAAATCCTTACCTAACGTGTATAACTTTGCTCCTGAGCTTCTATTCGGTATTCTTGAAGGTTGTGAAGCTCATATTTTGGTGTGGAGGAGTTAGGATTTTCAGCCATTTTGAGAAAAAGCTAAAGGGAGCTTGAGATAACTTCCAAACCTTCGTATATTAACTATTCTGGCTGCTATAGGCAATTTAATCGGTGAAATTTTGTTGGATTGTCGTTGGTTTTAAATTTTGGAAATGTGTATGCCTAGGGGTAATGCTACCGAAATTGGGTATAAATGGCACTTGTAACCTAATGGAATAATCAATAAAGTGATTAGGAGTATAAAGGAACGCGTTTGCGGAGCCAAAACCGAAAAACCCCAATTTTCGTTGGAGTACTTGAGAATTTTGGCCAGGGCTGTTAGAGGTCCTTAGGGTTGGATTTTCAATGATTTGATGATTCTATTGTGTTCAGGAGGGAAAATTAAGTGGGGTTACAGTCGGTCACGTTTTCGGAAAAGCCCGAAAAAGCATAATTACGAAAACGCCCCTGAAACCCTTAAAGTGGGGCTAACAAGAGTATTTTTGTAATTTGACAGTGAATTTGGTAATTACAAATCCAGAAATGGATTCCTTGCATGAAAATATGTCAGAATAGTCCTAGCTAGAATTTCAAAAAAAGTAAGCCGGGCCGGGCTGGGGTCCCAGGGGCATTTTAGTAAATTTTCACCATAGGCTAATATAACCACAATAAACACTATATCTAAAGCCGTGCATGAATGGGTTTGAACCTAATTCTTGTATATTTGATATTTTAGGACTGATTGAAAGCTTAAGCTTGGCATACTTTTCGAGGCACGTAAAATAGGGAGAAAGAGACTTGAGGTAGGGACATTATCCTTCATAATTCATGCCTTAGTCTATATTAATATATGGTTACCATGGTTTGTGCTTTTATTAGTAACATGGTATGCTTAGATAGGGCAGTTAGTGCCGGAAGGGAACTTATACCTGAGGGATTGGATGAGAATCCAACTGGTGTACGAGTAGTGGGGCTGGAGCCCTACTCATGTATACATAACAATGTGTGATATTATTTCTTAATTGGTGCATTCATGGTATATATCATATTTACTTATCACATGTTATGTGAACGATAATATGTTTCTACTAAGATTCCTTAGAATCTTGCCCCTTTTTCTAAATAAAATACCACAGCGGGTGCAAGTGGCTCGAAAGGCAAAGACGAGGATACAGGAAAGTGGCGAGCACGTTTCCCAAGATAAAGATTGTGGTTATATCTAGTCTTTAATTTTGAATATGTCAAGAAATTGTATATATTACCTAACGCTGAACGGAATTCCTTACTGTAATCATATACATCAGTGTTTTTACGCTATCCCTGTGTTGCCCACCGAACTACGCGCAACTACTCTGAAAATATGGAAAATAAACTAAAGTTATGACACTAATGATTGTACATCCAAATATCATTATTTTAATATCATCAAACATTGTTGCCTCTAATTATCAATTTGGAAAAAATATGCTAATTAGTCTTTAGGACTATTAGCCTTTAGAACTAATTCTCTTCAGTGGCATAATTCTTTGCAAGTTATTTGTCTTCAGGATAATACTTTTCTAAAGCTACCAAAACCCCTTTGTATCATTCGATATTTGAAACATAAGGCTTCAAGGCCTTAATATTTATAACAATCTAGTGCCACAAAATTTTTATTGACATGCCATCAACTAGAATCAATAGTGTTCTTTTACAAAAGAACCATTACAAAAAGTAATGAGACTTCTGTTTATCAAATTACAAAATTAAGAGTATTATGGCTACTGACCATTCAATGAAATTAAAATATCAATAGATATCCAATTGATTAATCTAAACATATGTAAGAATAAAAATTAAACTTTAAATGAAAAAATAAAAAATATAAGTATAACATCAAGTAAGGACAAAGGGAAAGAGAAACTCAATACATTAGCAATACTAAATAAATATTTACACACATGTACTATAAATAAAACAAAGTAAAGGGAATTCTCAAAATATGAAATATAAAAACGCAGTATAATAACATAGAGCTTAAATGATCAAATCGTATAATAGAGGGAATTCGTAAAGTCAAGAAATAATTCATAGAGTAAGATAACAAAATTAAAACGTTATGGCTTCGGGCTATTTAATTCTCTTGGCTTCGGGCCAATTAGTCTCATCATTTCTTCTGGCCAATTAATTTCAAGATGAGAAATTAAATTTATATGGCTTTTGCTGTTTATCTTCAGAATAAACAAAAGTTATAAATGGCATCCGGCCATATAATAATATAGAAGAGGAAAATTTATATAAGTTTTGGCTATATAATCTCAAAATAGGAAACAAAGGAATATAGCTTCTAGCCAAGTAATTCAGAATAGGAAATCAAAGTAATATGACTTTAGGCCAAGCAATTTCATAATATGAAATCAGATGTGCATGGCTTCTGACCATACTAAAATAACAATTTCAATAATATAGAAGAACTTGTACAAGAGATTAAAATAAGATAAAAGCAATAACAATCTTCATTTTTAACCATGGAACCTGATGTTTATAACAATTGATAAAATAGTCTCTTTAATTTCATATAGTGGCTTAGATTATTCCAGATAGATCAAATAAAGATACCATAAAAGAAGGAAAATGAAATTGTTAGAGAAATGATGAAAGAAAACACAACTTTAATAGAGCTTTTGTATTGATAACATGTTGTGAAAATAAAATAAATATGGGATAAAAAAGAAGAGCAAGAAAAGAGAGAGAAATCCAGAAAGAAAGGAGGAGGAGAAATTCTCATTCACTTGTATTTCTTGTAGTTAAAATACTTTGTACAAAGCCTCTATTTGTAGCCTTCAAGTGTCACTACCAAGGGACACAATTAATATACAAAAAATGATACAATTCATACAATATGACCCTTCATATTATTCATGCATTAGTCTTTTAGTTTCTCAACAATGTATTTAGAAACGCTAACTAGAATATGAGTTAATGATTAGGATATATATCAATAGACATCCACATAATTAATATTCATAACAGTAAGCAAATTCTAAAAAGTAAATAATAATATACAGACACCTCGGTCTCGGAGCAATTAAATTCAATGATAGGAAGAAAGATGTAGACGAAATAAAAAACAAACATCTCTTCTACATTAAATTTCCTTTTCTTTCTGCCAAAGTGAAAGTTTAACACCCCGGAGCAATTTTTTTTTTTTTTTTGTATTAGGCAATCATGTTGGATGCACTAACATACATTAAATGTGAATACTTCTTATAATGGGATTCAAACTTTGATTTATTGTGAAATTGATTCGCTATGCTGTAAGGGATAAGGGATTAGCTTCTTCCATTAGCCATAACACCTTACAACAATTATGTATGTAAACAGGACCCAAAACAGGACTCGGAGATTAGCATCCTGAACTAGTGTTTGGGCTGAGTCTTGACTAAACTCCTTAATCACTCTTGGCAGTATATCTAAGTTTGTCCCCACTCATTGGGCCAAATTAGGCCCAACATAATTCCAGGCAAGATCTCTAAGGTTAGCCACCGGCTTAACCGATGCCCTGTGTGCATGGCCAATGCTCCCACAATGCAAACATAGTCTAACTACCACTCTCATCTTTATTATAAGTCTAGTTAGTCAAAATTTTTTGTTCAAAACATAAAACCACCTTGTGAGTCATTAATGATATTTTTTTTCAATTTTATCCTTATTAAATGAAGGAAATAGGGGGGAGAGAAAATGCATACTCCCCCGTTCTTTTTTATAAGATAAAATTCTTTACTATGCCATGTTTATTTTTATAACATAGGATTAGGGAATGTCTGAAATGTTTTTTGTAAACTCCTCTTTTTACCCTTACTTAACTACAAGAATTACTCATGTCTCTATTATATTTAATGCTTATATTTGTCTAAAGCACTTAATATAACATATTCTCTTTCTTCCATATAAATGAGGACATTATTAGGAAAAAACATTCATTTTTATATATTTATTGCACCTAATTAAATTTTACTACCTCTTCAAACAATGCAATTTGATTAATCCTATTTCATAAAAAGGTATAGAGGGAGTAGCATCTTTTCTAATACTCATTAAATAAGGGTAAATTTGGAAAACTCAATCAACTTAAGACATATTAAATCTATTTCTTTTGGTACTCCCTTCGTTCCATAATATATAGCATTTTAACTAATTAACGGGAAACAGGTGGCTATTAACTCATTAAATATGTCTTAAATTGATTTTTATCCTTATTAGGACATGTGTTTGAAAATTTAAAGAGTGAGCAAAATTGGAAATAGGCATTAATTATAGGAGTAAAACTAGAAAATGAGCAATAATTATTTGACAAGTGACTTATATTTTGAACCAAACTATTATTTTAAAAGCACTCTATATTGTGAATGTGTGATTTGGTCAAACTTAACTTATAATAAGGACCAAAGTGGTACATATTCACAAAATAGAAACTTGACGCTTAACGCTTAATCTTAACTCAAGGGGACAAAGCTGATTGAGGTTAGTTCAATTGGATCACGCAACCTTAATCCATTCCATCAGGCTTAAAAGAATTAACTTCATCGAAAGCCATAAACGACCCCAGGAGATTTTGCAACTTCAGCAACATAATAATCCAAAGGTAAACCATAAAAGTGAATCCAGACATAAAGGGCCGTAAAAGAAGCCTGAGATATAGGCATATCATGTCGATCTCCATTCATGAACTACAATTGTATAACCTTGCAGTAACCTGGTCCCCTGATTTAAAACCTGGTCCCCTGATTTAAAACATACGATCGATCTTTGATATATCCTTAAAGAATCACTTCCTGGTCTTCCTTTATTTAATGATTTGAGAAAAGAAACATGTTTACTTCAATGTTACGAAAGTGAAGCAATAACCGTAATCCTATGTAAGGGGAAAAATCAATGAGACAGCAATATCCAAACGACTCCAATCATCAAGTCGTTTTTCTTGGACCACTTGAGGGCACATGATTTGGACTAGCCCCAGTGAAAAGGTTTGGTTGCCGTAACATATTAATTACACATTTCAATCATATTAATTACACATTTCAATCATTGATAGCATTCGGATTAATTGCATTTCGAGGAGAAAAATTGGAGACCAAAAAATTGGTTTAAGGTTGACCTAGTTTTCTTAAGTGTTTTCCTAAGTATTTTGTGATTTATCTAGTACCTTTAAAGCATTTTTTTAACATGTGTCTAATACCCTAAATTATGCCGTGGTTTATCTAGCAATCTGATCTTTGTTTTTTCTTTTTCGGGTGCATCCTACACCCTAAAACATTTTGTAGTTCAGCCAACATCCTCAGGCGTTTTGTAATTAAGCTATGTCTAATGCCAATTACATCACGAAAAATTTTAGGGTGCATGGCGCATTAAAATCAATGATTCTGGGTATTATACAAACCACAAAATGCTTTAGTGTGCTTGATGAATCACAAAATTCTTTAAGGTGTTGGGCACGTGGGGAAACATATTTCAAGGTGCTAAATGCACGTTAATCCTAAAAAATTATAATGGCTTTAGTTTAGACTAAATTATGTGTTTGGTCCTCTAAATTACATCAAGTTTCAATTTAGTTCTTTAAATTTATAAACTATATTTTCAGTCCCTTAATGTTAACACTATTTGTCTTATTAATGCAAAATACTGACGCAAGGACTTTAAATTATAAATCTACAATTAAATCTTAACATATTAATCCTTAATTTAAAATTTGTATCTTGATAAACATTTAAAACAGAATCTATTATCTTTTGTCCTTAATATAAGAGTTAGTTGAAGGTTGGATTGGGTCCTAAATATAAGGCATCAGTCTACTTTGTCTCCAAATTTTTTTCCAAAATATCCCTATTGATGGTACTTAGTTTCTATAAAAGTGTAGTTAGAAAAACCAACTTATATTTATTACAAATAACTAACATAATTAATTTTCTTAATCTACCCAAATTAGCCAACTAACTTTTATATTAAGGACTAAAAGTAATAAAAAGATGTGGTCTGATATAAACTTTCAAAATTGACAACTCATCTTATAAAAATAAAAATGTTATATTAAAGATTAAATTTTCTTTGATAGTATTTAATTATGTAAAGTTATCATTTAAATTCATCGAGCCAACATTTTTTTAATGAGGTTAAAAATAGGGAAAATCCCTGAAAATGAACCTCAAAAGTGTGAAAAGATATAGAGGTATTTCGAAATTTTGAAAATCCTGTAGAGGTGCTTCTGATTTATCAGGGATTTTCAATTTGGAGAGAAAATTACCAGTTTTCCTATCTGAGCTTAAGAGAAAAGAAGTGAGAGCTATGTGCAAAACTAGTATGAAAGACAAGCAGAAGGAGAGCGAAGGAGAGAGCTCACGCAATGTAACCCATCTGAGGTATGTACAAATATTCCCTTGTGTCGTCGATCCTCAATCATTATTTTTCCTCATCTTCATTTGGGTAGGAAACGAGGGATTCAGAGCTAGGTATTCAGGTTGGAGACACATGAAGGTTGATGTTAGTGCAAGGGAAAAAATTGATGATACTGGGTGAATGTGATAGAAGATAGTGATAGAAGATGAGGTGAGTAAGAGCTATGATGGTGAAGAGAAAAAAGATGGTGGATTTTGTAGGAAATGAGTAAGATGAAGTTGTGAAACCTTAATACAGATATGTTAAATACTGAAGTAGGCATTTTGTTTTGTTTTTCTGAATTGATAGGAGGCTGCGAAGATATATTAGATGAGTTAGAGGTATAAGGGTGAAGAGAGAAAAATAGGGTGGATTTTGTGGGAAATAAGTAAGATGAAGTTGAGAAACCCTAATGCAGATTTGTGAAACACTGAAGTGGGCATTTAGTTTTGTTTTTCTGAATTGATAGTGTTCTAATTTATTTGTTGCAGTGAACTTGACAAAATGGATGAAAATATTGGGTCAAGTTGTGTAAAGAAGTTGTTTTGTTATTTTCGTGTAGGGGAAAATTTGAAAGTAATAAGAAAGGTGAAGTTAAATACATTGGAAAAGTTAGGACAATGTTAGTTGTTGCTGGTTTTTTGTACTGTCATGGCCTTAGTTTTTGTATGCCATTTGATACCCTATTATTGTTTATGTAAGGTCATACCCCATTATGACGTCTAGATGTCAGTATGTCAAGGTTTTTTGGTACAGATTGTCCACTCCATTATTTTTTAACTAATGTATAGGGCGGAAGAAGAAGGTTATTATATCCTCTTTTGATAGAAAATGATAAGACAATTGCACTGTTATAGCGTATTGATGTTTACAAAAGAAAGATGTGAAAGTAGTGAAGCAACATGTGAAACGCTTATCTAAACATGGGAAAATGTAATCATTTCTAGACGTCTGCTTAATCAAAATTGCAAAAAAGTGTAAGTGTTGGGGGATTCTGTAACACCCCAAAATTTATATTCACCAAAATTATTGTAAATATTTGAGAAATTCAATAAAATGGTGAATATTCATGAATTTGGAATTTATGAATTTATAAATGTTCAATTTCATGGGAAATTGGGCAAAAATAATTATGGAATTAATTTGGGTAATTTAAAAATCCCAATATTAAGGTCCAAAAATGAAGGAATATTAGAGAAAATATTTGGTCCAAAAATATATGGAAATTGGCCAAAGAAAAATAAGAAAAGAAATTGGATTAGAAAGGTAATGGCAAAATCGTAATTTTGCCAAAATAGCACAAAATAAATTATTTTTCAATTAATTGAAGTTAATTTCAATTAATTAAGGAAAATAAAGGTTAAAAATATATTTAGAATATTTTGGTCAATTTAATATGAATTTATGGAAAATTTGAGCAAAAAGTGCAATTTTGACCAAAATTAAGACTTTACGTGTATACGTAACCGGAACAAGTTGTGTAGCCAATTGAGACCAAAGGGAGGGACCCCTAGGTGTCTCCTACATGTTGCAAGAGGAAGAAAATATTGGTTGGGATTAATGAGCTTGGTTACACATACATAGGGTTTATTTACATAAAAGTGATTTTTGAAAGTTTTGGAAATGGTTAAATAATTAAAGTATAATCTTATATATATAATAAAACATATGTTGCATCTTCATCTTCAGCCCATTTGCACGCACAGCACAGACCTGAACGTGAGAGAGAGAGGTTCAAGTTTTAGAGAGAGAGAGAAGAAGAAAAATCACAAGGTAAGCCGATTTCTCCGACGATTTCGCTCCTAACGCGTATATCTCCGATCCTAAGCTACTCCTCTTTGTTCTTTAAGGTTTGGAAAGCTCAAATTTGGTGTTCTAAAAGTTAGGGTTTTCATCCATTTTTGGGAAAAGCTTGTGGGAGCTTGAGGTAACTTCCAAACCTTCGTATATTAACTATTCTGGTTGCTGTGGGCAATTTAATCGGTGAAATTTCGCCGGATTGCCATTGGTTTTAAATTTTGGAAACATGTGTATATAAGGGTTATGCTGCCCAATTTTAGTTCAAATGGTTGATATAACTCAATTAGATGGTTAATAAAGTGGTTAGGAGTAGAAAGGAACGCGTTTACGGAGCCGAAATCACAAAACATCGATTTTGCCCGGAGGACTCCATAATTTCGGTCAGGGCCAGATCTAGGGGTAGGAGTTGGATTTTCAATGATTTGATGGTTCCATTGAGTTCAGGGGCGAAAATTAGGTGGGGTTACAGTTGGGCACTTTTTCAGAAAAGGCTGAGAAAGCATAATTACGGAAACGCCCCTAAAACCCTAAAAGTAGGGCTGCCAAGGGCAATTTCGTAATTTTACATTGAATTTGGTAATTTTGAGTCCGGAAATGGATTCCTTGGACAAAAATACGTCAGGATAGCCCTAGTCAAAATTTTGGAAAAACGTGCCATCGGGCCAGGTACGGCGGGGCCGAGCCGGGGTCCCGGGGGCATTTTGGTAAATTTTCACCATAGGCTAATATAACCACAAGAAACACTATGGAAGTGTCTAAAATGATACTTGGATAGGTTATAACCTATTTCTTATACATTTAATATTTTAGGATCGAATCGGGAGCCGAAAGTCGACACGATTTACAAGGCACACAGAAAGGGGTCGATAGAACTTCGAGGTAGGGACATTATCCTTCATACATTATGCCATAGTTATATGATTGTGTGAATGCCAATGTTTGTAAATGCGCTTTATTAATCAACATGTTTTGCCCAGATAGGGGCCAGTAGTGCTAGAGGCACTTACACTGGAGTTGGCGGAAGACCAACCGGTGCAGATTAGTGGGGCGGGGCCCTACTCATGTATATATGCATATGATATGTTTATATTGTTCATTAATTGGTGCATACATGGCATATATCATATTTACTTTTCGCATTTTCTATGAACGATAGCATGTTTCTACTGAGATTCTTCAGAATCTCACCCCTTTTTCTAAACCAAACATCTCAGCGGGCGCCAGTGGATCAAAATGCAAGAATGTGGACCAAGGGAAGTGACTGGCATGTGCCTCGAGGAAAATACAAAGTTCGTGGTTATAGATAGTCTATGTCTAAAATACTTTTGGATATTTTGTAATAGTGGTGTATATTATCGCATTCTGTAGGGTTGATTTTGGACTGTAAACAAATACTTTTATCAGTATATATGTACTTTTCTGTATGCCTGTGGAACTTGGTCTCTATTACTCTGTGTATATCGAAATGGAAACGGGTGTTGACAGATTCTGTAGTACCAGTTGATAAAAGTGCATGAAACTACAAAAATAGTTATCTAAACTTGCGAAATACTTTAAAAAAATTGATAACTGGTAATATAAAATTGGGAAAAGCATGCAAGGGTTGAAGGATATTGTTGTGCTAGTAGAGAAACTAGTGAGGGAACCTGCAAAGTTGCTTATATAAACTTGCAAAAGCCCTATATACAAATGACAAACTCTTATTGTTAGTTGGGAAACGCATGTAAGTGTCAGGGGATTTTGTTGTACTAGTGGTAAAAAAAGTGAGAGAACCTGTGGAAATAATTATCAGAACTTGCGAAAGCCGTATAAACAAATGACAAACTCTTATCGTAAGTTGGGAAATGCATGCAACTGTCAAAGGATTTTGTTATGCTAGTGGAGAAAAAAGTGAGGAAACCTGTGGAAATGTTATCTGAACTTGCGAAAGTAGTATAAAATATTGATATACACATATCTGAAATTGGAAAAACCTTCAGATTGTCAGGGGATTTTGTTTTGCAAGTTCAGAAACATGTTAGGGAACTTGCAGAAATGCTTATATGAATTTGTGAAACCCTTATAAAAACTTGATATATACTTATTTGAAATTGGAGAAACCTTTAGATTTTTTGGGGATTTTGTTTTGCAAGTTCAGAAAACATGTCAGGGTGCCTGCGCAAATGCTTATCTGAAGTTGGGAAAGCTTTATAAAAAAAACTGATATATGCTTATCTAAAATGGGGAAAATATTTAGATTTTTAGGGAATTTTGTTTTTCAAGTTCAAAAACATGTCAGGGAACATACGTAAATGCTTTTCTAAACTTAGAAAAGCCTTATAAAATATTGATATATGATAAGTAAAATATTTGCATATTTATTTTCCCTCATATGATGATTTTGTGGAAAATATTTGAGTTTAATATAATAAATTTGGGTGTAATTGATAAATAAAGAATGTTTTTTTGGAAAAAATAGTATTTTTTAAAATATATATATATAAAAAAATATGGAAGTTACTGTAGCAAACGTTTTCACTGTAGCAGATAGTTACTATAGTGAGACGGAAAGTATTGTAGCAACGGAAGCACTGTAGCAAACGCATTTTCCACTGTTCCATACACGGTTCACTGTAACAACGTGCTTTTCACTGTAGCAACATGTTTTTTCCACTATAGCAACGCATTTTTTCCCTATAAATAAAGAGCAAGGCCAAGCATAAATGGAGGAGAGGGAAAAGACGTAGAGGCTTCCTTCTCTGACAATTCGAGGTCCTTCTCTGACAGGGAGAGATCTTTTCTCTGATAGTTCTGAATAAATTGTGTTATTTTCTAGATTTAATTTCATGCATTGTATTATTTTTTGCATGCCTCTATCTTGAAATACTTAGGATTGTATTACATTTTGCATGCCTCTTACATGGAAGGCTTAGGTAGTTCTCTTTTATAGATGGTATAGGTTGCCACCTACATGGAAGGTTTCACCTTCTAAATAGATGGCTAGATTTCTCCATTTTTCATGCATTTTTTGGTTGTATATTTATGTTTTAAAATTTAATATTCAAGTTTTATGCAGTATGTATGAGGTTTTCATTCTAGTTTTATGTAATGTTAATTTTTTTTTTAAATTTTATAATGAGCTAAATTTCTATTTTCCTAGGGTGATGATGTAGCTTGCTAATGATAGATTGAACCTTAACTTATTAAATCTAATTTTAATTTTCTCCTTCATGATTGAGCTTTAATTATTGTTCTTAATGCTTTCATTTGATTGGCCATCTTTTGAGTGATTTTAATATGTATGTTGAGACCAGAAGGAGATACATGTGTGTAGACCCTATAATTAAAACCATAATTTACATATGAAATAGGAATATATTCATATGAGTTGTGTAGTCTTAATGAGTTCCATAAATCTTAATGCATAATTAATTGCTTAAATTCATATTGAAATATATTGTATTAACAATTAATTATAGAATTGCTTAACCTTGGAAGAGGCTAATAATTAAATGAGAGAAACTCAACTATCAATTATGTGGAATAAATTATGCTAGAATAGATAAATAATTCAATCTAAAATTTGTTAAGTGAAATCTGACCCCTAGAACTTTTTCTTGTAATTGTTTTCATATTATTTTCACTCATATTTAATCATTTTCTATTTTTCACTTTCAATCACCAATTTATCGATCGACTAAATAGAATTAAAATTACCTATTTTGATACTAAGTGATCAATCCTCGTATTTAATCATTTTCTATTTTGCACTTTCCATCACCAATTTATCGATCGACTAAATAGAATTAAAATTACCTATTTTGATACTAAGTGATCAATCCTCGTGGGAACGATACTCTACTCACTTCTATATTATTTGATTATGATAGTGTACACTTATACTCTTTAATAGATCATCTACACCTGTAACAATATACGTTTATCTGAAATGGGGAAAACCTTCAAATTTTCAGCGGATTTTGTTGTGCAAGTTCAAAAAAAAGTGAGGGAACCTACGGAAATGCTTATTTGAACTTGCGAAATCATTATAAAAAATTGATATACGCTTACATGAAATTAGGAAAACATTCATAGTGTCAAGGAATTTTTTTGTCCACATTCGACAACATGCCAAGGAATATGCGGAAACGCTTATATGAACTTGTGAAAATTGTATAGAAATATGACAATAGGTTATCTGAAATTGGGAAAGTCATGCCACTTTCGGGGTGGTTTCTTGTGTAAGGTTAGGAAAATGTTACGCATCTTACGAAAAGCCTTATTTGTACTTGTGAAAATGTTAAGAAAATTTGTTAAATTGTTATATGAATTCGGGGAGCTAGTTAACTGTCATAAGTTCGGAAACGCATTTAGTAAGATAACATAGGACCAGTGTTGTCATCCAAATGGATTCATACATCTAACTTGTTGCCTCCAACATGACAACTGTAATACCCCTAATTTTGAGATTTGAGGCTAGAGAATGAGCCTAGAATAAGTGGACTACTAAGCCCCAGTTTAGTAGGAGCCCAAATTTATTCCTTAATGATTCTTATATCTTTGGGGTATTAAAGAAAGTAAAGTGGTGAATTTTGGAAAAAGTAATTATGTTTTTGGTGAAATCGCCTATGAGGTAGTGAGCTAGTCATGTAATTTTGTATAATCAAATGATGAGCTAAATTATGAAATTTTATAGGGTGAAAGTAGACATCATAAGCTTTAATTTGGTAGGTCATATGACTCAATTAGAGCTATATACAAAACGTTATGAATTTTTGAAATCAGCACATAAAAACTATGAAATTTCTGAAACAGTATGCAAAGATTGAAATTCTGAGAATTTTGTGATTCCATCTAGCAAAATTATATATTTTCCTTGAAACTAGACTCAATAAGGGTTCTATAGGCTTTAGAATCACTCCAATTAGATTTTTCTAGAATTAGTTATGATTTTTCAAAGTTTGGGCAGAAATCTGCCAGAATGTTATAAAAATCTGAAATTAAAAAAATAATGTGATGGCAACATTGTAATTTTGGGATAAACCTATCAGCCCATTTTTTATGTTCTAATGGACCCTTAGACGTCATTTTGATGGGCCAAGAAGAGGAAAATATTTGTTACATGTTATGATACAATTACATGTGGAAAAATCCATGTACACAAAAGTCAAATTTTGTGAATATTGTGCAATTAAATAATTGAAGCAAAGATAGGATATTTCATAAAGCATTTCTCTTCCTCTTTATGATCATTCACGTCAGACATTAGAGAGAGAGAGAGAGAGAGAGCTTTGATCTAGAGAGAGAAGGAGGAGCTAAACTCATAAGATAGGTTGATTTCTTCGGTAAATTCGTACCTAACGTATGTAATCCTTTCTCTAAGCTTCTCTTTTATGTTGTTTAAGGTGTTTGAAGCAAGAATTTTGAAGTTTCAAGGGTTAGAGTTTCAGCCAAGTTAAGAAAAAGCTAGTGAGAACTTGATGTAACTTTCAAACTTTCGTAGATTGCTTATTCTGGTAGCTATGGGCAATTTAATCGGTGAAATTTCACCAGATTGTCATTGGTTTTAAAGTTTGGAAATGATAAGGACTAGGGGTTATGCTGCCCAAATTGGATCTTAATGTTATTTGTAACCTAATGTAATGGTTAATAAAGTGATTAGGAGTAGAAAGAAACACGTCTGCGGAGCCGAAACCGAAAAACCCCAATTTTTCTCAAGGAATTGAGAATTTCGGTCAAGGCTAGTTTGGAGGGGTTAGAGTTGGATTTTCAATGATTTGATGGTTCCATTAAGTTCATGAGCGAAAATTAGGTGGGGTTATAGTTGGTCACTTTTTCGGAAAAGGCCGAAAAAGCATAATTACGAAAACGCCCCTAAAACCCTTAAAGTGAGGCTGCCAAGGGTAATGTTATAATTTGACATTAAATTTGATAATTTCAAATCCAGAAATGGATTCCTTGGGAAAAAATATGTCATAATGGATTCCTTGGGGTTACAACAACACACATAAACATAACAATTGTGTACATAGTAAGTAGTCAGACATATTAACCAGTCTTATCTCATCTGTCCATTAATTGTTGATATGATTTCCCTTAAATCTTCCAATCTTATTCCATCTGTTAGCATTTTTGCTTTCACACTACCTCCGATATATTTAACTTCACCTTCATTATTACTTTCAAATTTTCCCCTACACGAAAATAACAAAACAACTCCTTTGCACAACTTGACCCAATATTTTCATCCATTTTGTCAAGTTTCCTGCAACAAATAAATCAGCACGCTATCAGTTCAAAAAAACAAAACTAAATGCCTACTTCAGTGTTTCACATATCTGCATTAGGGTTTATCAGCTTCATCTTACTCATTTCCCACAAAATATACCCTATTTTTTCTCTTCACCCTTATACCTCTAACTCACCTAATATACCATTCCAGCTTCCTATCAGTTCAGAAAAATAAAACTAAATGCCCACTTCAGTCTTTCACATATCTGCATTAGGGTTTCACAACTTCATCTTACTCATTTCCTACAAAATCCACCCACTTTTTCCTCTTCACCCTCATAGCTCTAACTCACCTCATCTTTCATTGCCATCTTCTACCACATTCACCCAGTATCAGCAATTTTTCCCTCTGCACTAACATCAACTTTCATGTCCCTTCAACCCAAATACCTAGCTATGAATCCCTCGTTTCCCACCTAAATGAAGATGAGGAAAAATAATGATTGAGGATTGACGACTCAAGGGATTGTTTGTACATACATCATATGGGTTACATTGCGTCAGCTCTCTCCTTCACTCTTGTTTTGCTCATCTTACGCACCAGTTCTGCACATAGCTCTCACTTCTTTTCTCTTAAGCTCAAAGGGGCAAACCGGTCATTTTCTCTCCAAATAAAAAATCCCTGATCAGTCAGAAGCACCTCTGCAGGATTTTCCAATTTCAAAACACCTCTCTATCTTTTTACACTTTTGAGGTTCCTTTTCAAGGATTTTCCCTTAAAAATATGTATATTAAGGGATTGAAAATATTTTTTATAAAGTATAGAAACTGAACTAAAACTTGATATAAACTCACCAAATGTATACATTAGCCCTTTAATTTATTAAAAATAGATTAAATAATATTATAAAAATTTAATAGAATGAAGATGTAAGAAATAATAGTAGGAAAATTTATATATAACTGTAAACTTCACTTCTATATATATATTTTTTAAAAAAGTCAAATTTATTAAAATTTCATCTCTCCTTACTTATATTCTGAGACGAGTAAAAAAAATATAGATCCTGTTACCTAAAAAAATAGGAAAATTAGATATAAATACCTCATTAGAAACTTATTTGTTAAATGGGACCTTGTGTTCAATATATCTTCCTTATTTGATCCTCCCTTATATTCAAACAATATTTCATATATGCAAAATATCTTCCCTTATGTTTAAATAATCTTTTCTGTATGTAAAAAATCTTCCCTTAAATTTTTTAGGTCCTATTTGATAAATAAATTTCCTGATGGACAATTTTGTCACAATGGATCCTTGGACTGTGTCTGTGGACCGAGATGGAAGAAGTAAAATTGCGATTGTCATCTTTATTATTCTATTTTAACGAAGGCTCCCCCTAACATTTAACGGGACAAGAAACTCTCCAAGCTAGTCAAAATATCAAAATATTTTAGTAAAAGAATCAACATTTCAAGATATTTTAGTAAAAGAGTATCTGTGTCCGGGTCATCATTTCCCCACAGGCGTGCGTACTTCTTTTGTCTTTGAATCAGACACGCAATTGTATTCTTCCGTCCACCAAAATGTAGGGCCTACTTTAAAAATCAACTTTGGTTTTAAATCTTTTTTTTTTTATCTCATATGTTTATCATTTTTTTAAATTAAACTGTCTGATTTATAAAATAATAATATATAATTTAATATTACACATAAATACTTTAAATAAGTTAAGTCACATATGTATCATTTAATAATTCATTTGACTTCCTCAAACTCCTTAAATAGGTGATTTGGAAAATGCACCCCATCCTCTGTTTACTGGACAACTATGAACCCTTGAAAACTTTTGCTGTCATCATTATTGTACCATTAAAAGATAGGATTTGTTGCCATCTTCTTCTTGGAATGGCCACTCTCTTCTCTTCTAAATATGGCTTCCATCATTGAAGTTGGTCTAAGCTTTATCGCTATACGTTGCTCTTAAATATTCCTTTAGCGCCAAGGATGAATTGAAAGGGGGAAAAAAATGATATTTTACTTAGAAAAGTTAAATTAGAAAATCTAAGTTTTAAAACAGTGATTTGTAATTAGTTGGTAAGTATTGTATAAATACTTGCATACTCTAAATATATTATGTGATCTGAACTTTGTCAAATAAATTATAAATAAAGTAATTTATATCGTTTTAATCCTAATTGGCTTATAATCCATATGAAATAATTTATATTTTATTTTTCCTTTAAGAAAAATAAACATCTTAATTTAATAAAAACTAAAACAGAATGATTAGCCAACATTTTTGTTAAAAACAAAATAAAATGTGAATTATTTTATATGGATCATTAGCCAACTAATATTAAAATTATACGAGTTGTTGTATTTTTATTCAACAGAGCTCAAATGATGTGATACTCTAAGAGAATGTAAGTATTTCCTTTTTTTTTATTACCCATCTGATCGTATTTATATGATACTTCTAACATTTTTCATACATACTAAAAAAAATCTTAAAGCTTATTAATTTTACAATAAAATTCAACAACATTATAACTTTACCTCCACCTAACATACATAATACAGGATGAAAGTAAAGTCAACGTAATGATTGCTTTTCTGGACACGATGGGCCTACGTACCTGATAACTAATATATGGTCTAACTCTTCTCCCTCTATCTCCGATCAAAGCAATATGGAGAGAGAGAACCAAACGACATCTCTAAGTTCTCCTTTGATTCAAACCTCAGGTGAAGAAGATGGATTCTTCAAAGATGACACCGAGCTAAACAAGCAAAAAAGAGCAGAAACAACAAGTGAAGTTTTTGAAGAAGTGAAAAAGCAATTATGGCTTGCAGGGCCATTGATATCTGTAAATCTGCTAAATTTCTGCTTGCAAGCTATATCTGTTATGTTCGTTGGGCATCTAGGCGAACTTTCTCTCTCTGGTTCTTCTATGGCTACATCTTTTGCATCGGTTACTGGTTTTAGCTTACTGGTGAGTTGAATCATATCACTCCTAGCTTGCTCCAAATTTTTTTTTTCATATTTTCTTACATAATTTTATTCAACGCTTCCTGATAAATGAGATTCTTAGCTTTATGCATCGGTTATCACGAGTATAGCTGAGCCTTTTTTAGTCTACTATTATGTGTACTATATATAGCCATTTAAACTCGAAAACTTTCATTAATGTGCAAAAGAGCAGTGATGATTACAAATCCCAGCTGACGTCTACTCGCTCCGTTACTTTTTAACATAGACATTTTTTTGGTAACACATAATAGACAGTTTTTTGGTAACATCTTTTTTTATTTATAAAAGACAAGGGTTTGTTTGGTGCGAGTGGAGGAGAGATGAGGGAAAGTGATGGGCGGAAAAAAAATTTTGAATAGGATTTAAAAAAATTAGAGAAATTACTTTAAAAGTTTTTAATTATTTTTTTTTATTTTTTTATCTTACATCTTGTTTTTATTAAAATTTTATAACCCCACTTCTCTATTTATTTTTTTAAAAAATTCAAACCATAAAATTTTTTTCTCCCCTCACATCCTGTCCAAATCCCTCATATCAAACAAGTTTAGAGGTTGTCTCCAATTTTTTTTTTTTTTGAAATTTATCATTTTACCCCTATTTAAATTCTGATATTAATTAATTAGTCTCTCTCTTCCACATGCATCTTTTTCTAGTAAATAGTAATTTCCTCACTCTCTATTAAAAAAGAGTTACATTTCTTAACGTATTTATTATTTTTAATTAGAATTAACCAAAACTTTATTATTCGGTTAATACAACAACTAACAAATACTCCCTTTGCATGTAGGAGCTATTTGATGAGTGTGTTTTGGTTCTAAATATAAGGTTTCATATCTTTGTCTCTGAGATGTTTTTGTTTTGTGCTTCAAATAGCAAGGATTGGCATGTGCATTGGATACCTTATGTGGCCAATCGTATGGAGCAAAGCAGCAACACATGTTGGGAATACACATGCAAAGAGCCATGCTAGTTCTTATGATTGTTAGCATCCCACTTGCCCTTATTTGGGCCAAGACAGAGTCCATTCTAATTGCCTTAGGACAAGATCCTGAAATATCTGCAGAAGCAGGACAATATGCTCAATTCATGATTCCATGCCTTTTTGCCTTTGCTCTTCTACAATGCCTCAATAAATTCTTACAAACACAAAGCATTGTGTTCCCAATGATGTTCAGTTCTGGAGTTACCGCTGTACTTCATATTCTTGTATGTTACATTTTGGTATTCAAATCTGGACTAGGGACTAGAGGAGCTGCCTTGTCAATTGCTATATCTTATTGGGTTAATGTTTTGATCCTAGCATTGTATGTGAAGTTTTCTCCTTCTTGTGCTAAAGCTTGGTCTGGCTTTTCAAAGGAGTCTTTCCATAACATCCCCACGTTTTTGAGACTTGCCATTCCTTCAGCTGTTATGGTTTGGTAATTTCATTTTCCTTTGATTTGGTACTGTCAATCATTAATTCAGTATAGTTTTGTTTGATTAACATCGTGTTGGCAATCTAATATGATAGGATAGCGGAAATATTTTGATAATATTTCTATATATATTAGATACGCATTTCACCAAGCTACTCTTATCTTTATTAACACATTGCATCATGTACAGCTTGGAAATGTGGTCATTTGAAATGATGGTTCTCTTGTCTGGTTTGCTTCCAAATCCAAAGTTGGAAACATCAGTACTCTCTATCTGGTATGTTTCATCTCGAATTCAGGTACTTGATCACCATTCTTATGCATACTTGACATTATTATTGTTTGAATTAACAGCCTTAACACGGCAGCAACTGTATGGATGATTCCCTTTGGTCTCAGTGGAGCTGTAAGGTGAGTACTAAAAACTAGATAGTAGTATTATATTAAGGACCCGAGGTAGTACATAGTTGATAGTGCATGCTTATGATGTTTTAGAAATTATGGGGTAAAGTAACACACACAAAGTGTTAGAGATTTTATGTTATTATTTGCAGCACTCGTGTCTCAAATGAACTAGGAGCTGGTCATCCACTTACTGCTAAATTAGCAGTGCGTGTTGTGGTGGTAATGGCCATTATTGAGGGCATCTTAGTTGGAACAGTGCTGATACTAATACGCAATATTTGGGGAAATGCTTATAGTAACGAAGTGGTAGTAGTAAAGTATGTAGCAACCATGATGCCAATTCTGGCAGTTTCCAACTTTCTGGATGGACTCCAAGGTGTTCTTTCAGGTTCTTTTTCTTCCTCAATTGTTTTATGTGCTTAATTAGTGAGAATTAGTTATCTAAAATTTGATGAAGTTTAATTTTAATGTGCATTGTTTATAGGCATGGCGAGAGGATGTGGTTGGCAGAAAATTGGAGCTTTTGTCAATCTTGGGTCATATTACCTATTTGGCATTCCATCAGCTATCTTTCTTGCTTTTTACTTGCACATTGGTGGCAAGGTGAAGTAGTCCCTTCTTTCGTACCATATTATTAGCTTTGGTCATTTTATCAAATTCAGTACACTACAAGAAAATAAAATATTTGCTATGGACAAAATTTCTTGACGGACCGATCTTGTATTAAGCATGGTATTAAAATTCAACCCAATTCAATCAGTTAGACTAGTGAATTCTTGAGCCAATCTTTTAGACAATTTGATTAAGTTTTAGATGGGTCAACCGAGTTATTGAAATTTATATTTATTCCCCATCTTACTGAGTCTAAAACATTGTCATTTTGAGTAAAAAATAGTAGTATGTCATATTTGTATTTTAATAACTTCATTTTGTTGTATTATATGTGATTTTTTTTTACACGAATATTCAATTTACTCGTGTGGACCTTTGACTTTAATTTTGAACTACTTTCTCGATCATTCCATTTTTTAATACCTTAATATTAAATCTATCACAAGTTTGTGCTATTTCAGTGGTTGCAAATTCATCTTAATTTTTCTTTCTTAATTGTTTTGCTAGTGAAAAATGCAGTAGTCTGATTTCCTTGTTTTTTATTTTGCTTCAACTTAAACATGGTGTAGGGACTTTGGTTGGGGATCATATTGGCACTCTTCGTTCAAGTGTTATCCTTATTAATAATAACTATTCGGACTGATTGGGATCAAGAGGTGAACTTTTGATCTTGATTATATATGTTTCATCTTTTTTTAATTTCTTGGTCATATGCTCAATTACTCTCTTACCCTCTAAATTCACCTTTTTCTTTGTAGGCAATGAAAGCTAAAGATAGAGTGTATGGTCCAGCGGTTACAGAGGACATAATCTCGTGAAGTTGTAAGGTCATTATATTATGTTAACACTTTATGAATAATGCAAACCTTTCACCATCCTATTGGCAAAAACATCCCACAAAAAATTAAGTATATGTGGAATTATTGGTAATATTTAGCATCAAAGATGATATCATGCACTCGCTTTTAGTTTGAACATATGATGTAATTGAAGAACCTATAGTTTATTTGGTTTGTAATGACTTGATACGTTCGTCTAGTCCAATTTGTATTGAAGAGAATAAAAGTAAGAAGGCTTTGAAATCCTTCAAAAAATGGGAAAATATGTAAGAAACGTTGTGGGTTAGCTCAAATTAAACCTTAGCTACTACTATTATAAATAATGATTCGGCTTTAAAAATAAGTGAGATATTAAAAAAAATGAAAAATGCATTGACTCCATCATAAAATATAAATTACATGAAACGTAAAACGTAAAACAAATAGAAAATTTTATTTGAGGATTATTTGTAGCAATTTAACTTCAAATTACCCCAAACAAATTCTGAAATTTTGGTAAAGAAACTAGGGATTAAAACGAAATTATGTTTTAAAAGTAAACGACCAAAATACCCCTTCTTCATTTTTATGTTAAAATTATTATTGTTAGATATATACAACACTTAAGAATCAAAACTCTTACTTCTACATTAAAGACTTTTTAAGCTTGTTTGTGGGCTTTTTGGATTGGAGGTCAGATTTTTTTTTTTTTTAAATATTATCATCCAGCATCAAATTTGAGGTTTGCGGTTTAGAGTTGCTTCTCTCACCACAAGTGTCTCTTTTGAAACTCAAACTCAAGACTTAGAAAGAGGCGAGATTTTAAATCACCTCCAATCCAAAAAAAATATGCCCCTATAGTTTTGTCATTATATAAATAAACCTTTTCAATGTTACTTTATCTATTAAGATGCAAATTCATTTCGAAAAATTTCACTCAAGAGCAATGTTTCTTAGAAAATTTCTTGGGGTTCAAGATTTTCTCGGAAGTGAAAAAATAGAACAATGTTGTCCATACTACTACAAGGCATAGATTTTACTTCCCCAAAAAACATATGTTTTCCAAAAAAAAATATAAAAAATAAAAGTGGAGACATTTTTATAATTATATGCAAAAAAATTTTCATATTCGGCGTCCTTTTAACAAAAAAGGATGCCAAGACTTTTGGCGTCCCTTTTCAAATCCAATTTTGAAAAGGGACACCAAAGGTGTCATATTTATGAAGAAAAAGCTTTGTCCTCGTCCCTTCTCTATGAAATAGTCTTGTACGCCAAGTTCTATTGTCTCTCACTCTCTCACCATTGCTGTTCTCGAGGCTCCTCTCTTCCTCTCCACAGTCGTCACTCCCCCCTCCTCACTGGCACACCAACACTGTCACTCTCCCTCCTTACTGACACACTAACACCGTCTCTCATCCCTCTCCCTCTACACCGTCGATCCCCCTTCAAAACATCGTAAGTTTGTTTTTTTTTTAAAAAAAAAAATACAATGCTTTTTTTTTTTGGAATAATTCTAATGTTGTTGTTGTTGTTAGGGTTGAGTAGAGAAAAGAAATTTCAAGCATCTAAATTTAAAGTTGAGCTTATTATAGTTAAACATTGTTGTTTTTTATTGATGTGTATTGAATTAGTTAAATGTTGTAAACTTTTATGAATGTTGATGCTTAGAAGTCAATTATTTATAGTTTATGACTTAGACAACTTAGCTATAATTTTTATATTTTCAATCGATGAAATTGCTAGATTAAATTGCTGATATTATCCTGAACGAGCATGTCCTCCCCGTGCGTTGCACGGAGAGAATAAATTACTGCAACTTTTTAATACACTCACATTTTTTTTGTTATCTTAATGAAGCGAATGTTGTTTTCTAAACATCACTATAATTGTCAAACATTTACAATGATTATAGAACTCCATAATATTTTTAGATCACCCCATAAATGAATAAGATATTATTTGACTATCTCCAAATTAATGCATTAATAACTAAATTCTAATATATTAAAAATGCATATATATATTTCGCCAACATTAAAAATCCATATATAAATAATATAAATATAAAAAATTTTAGACGTTAGCTTCTTGAGAAATACTTTCTAGGAAGCTCAGTTAATTTTCAGGTGAAGTTCGATAAATTAATCAAGTAACCCCTATAAATTAACGTATGAAATGTTTTATAATAAAAAATTGAATCTTTTGATATTAATTATGTCCTATTGACCAAAAGAAAATACTCCTTATATATATATATATATATATATATTCTAGCTATCATAAGCATATGAAAGTTTAAAAAAAAAAGATTAAAGATATAAAAAGACATGGGAAGTCACAAGCATGCAACGGAAGTAAGGCTTGTGATTTGTAATCAATGCGCAGATGGATTAGTGGTTGGAGCATTGCACAAAACATAACAAAAAATTAAACTTTTTTAATTTAGATTGAATGACTCCAAACAGGCGTGCATTTTAAGGAAGAAGAGATAATTGTTATATACTTTTTTGCATAACTGATGTAAGTGGAAAAAAAATGATAATCTAACTAAAAGTGGGAAAAAAGGAGGGAAGGGGATGGCCCAGTCATGGTTATCACTCATTTATACATATCTGATTAAACTAATATGGTCCATAGAAATGATAATCACGCATTTGTAAATAATATGGAGTGCACGCTCATGGGTTGGCAACAGCTGCCCTTCCATAACTGAAATGTAGTAGGTGACTGTGGAGCCCGCAGGCTTGGAGGGAAGTGAATTGAGAAGAGGAAAAGTAACTGGAATGGTATAAGATAGAGGAAAAAGGGAAAATGAACATAGTATATGTAGAAAGCATGTTAGTTTCAGCAACTTTTCCAGAGCATGTGCAATTGCAATAAGGATGATATAATAATAAAAAAAATGCTAACAATAATGATGATTAATGATAATAATGCAAATGATAAAGGGAATGATAATGATGACGCCCAAATGATGAGTAATAATACTTGAGAGAAAAAGTTGATGTGCACATGCACAGTTGGGTAAGCCAAGTGAGGGTCCCTTCCTGCAAAAAAGATTTTTTGAGTGGACTGAATGGCTACTAATAATAATTGGAATAGAACTCAATGAAGTTCTGGAGAAGAAAAATAATGTATGTGAACCACTGAATGGGGTTCTGGAGAAGAAAAATAATGTGTGTTTCCCAAAGGACAGTTGTTATGGGGCAGAATAAACTAACAACCTAAACAAAAAATCTTCTACCATGAGTATAAAACAAAAGAAAAAATGTTAACAAGATCTTACAGCTAGGAACACATTATGAAGGAGTATTAAAAGAGGTGGTATGGATGAAAAGGAGAGGACCTTACCGGATTAGTGCTTGGCAAACTGCACAAAACGATGACCTTATTAGAGGATGCCAAGAATTATAAATGGAAAAGAAAACTATAGGCAACAACAAATTAGAAGAAAGCTGAAGACATGCCATAGTAAAAACTAAAAAGTTAAGGCACGATATTCAACACTGATGTAAGTGGCAAACAAATGATATTCAACACGGTTATAGCACAAACAGATGATAATTACATGCATGTTAATGTTCAAGTACTAAAACTGACCTGTTTGTCTACTCTTTTTGTTCTAAGTTCTTCTACAAGCTCCAAAGCTTGAATCTTAGGATCTGTCTTGCCTTCAAGATCTATAAAACCGAAATTATTTCAACCAAGTGAAAAATTGAAAAATGTTCCAGAGTCACCATTTAAGTTATGTATCAAATTAAAAATGAAATGTATACCATAAAAACCATTGTTCATCCATTATAAAACTAATATCGTTCTCATGATGACTTCCTTTGAAGTATTTCACCAGACAGTTTGTCAGAGAATAGACAAATGAAGATGCTAAGAGTAAAGGTCATGAACTTCTTTACCGAAAACCTTCGCTCCTCCATCAGACCCCAAGCAATATCAGAGACAAACTTGAGCTTCAAAGATCTTGGAGGTAAATCTTCTTCACACACCATCACCTACGATGGGCAAAAAATCCAGAAAGACAAACTCGAGTTGATCTACCTACGATGGCCAAAAAAACCTCGCCGTTGCTTCTTAGTTGCCACCGTGGTCACCAACAAAACTTCCTCGCCGTTGTGATATGAAACAAAGAGGAGAAATGGGGTAAAGATAAAGAAAAACGAAATGAAAAAAAGAGAAGATAATGGATAGTAATTAAGTCTTCCAAACTGTCAGAGGTATGAAGAACATGAGAAGAAATGTCTATGGGCGGCATTCTCAGCCTGTCCCAAAGGATGTTTTCCTCCATTGACCAACGCCCATATGGTAAGTACCTACACAATGCATCTCCGTTTTCAGCTTACCATAACAAATATGATCATGACAACAAAGATAATGTCAAAGGTTGGTTCTAGTTTTGGTTATAGGAAGAGCCCTTTTTCAAAAGAGGCAACCTTTCTACATACCTTGCCTGAAAGGTGTCAGTTCTAGAATCATAGCACATTTGGGCATCATAACACGAGAGCAAGAACCCAGCATGACCATTCTGAAAATGGGAGAATATAAATTTATCATTCAAGTGTTCTACAGCTACATATAAAGTCCAAAAGCAGATTATTTGTACAGATCATTACTGAACTCGAAGCATTAACAATGAACAGTCCAATAAGTAAAGGAATATGATGAAGTGATGACTCATAATAAGCTGAAATCATTTACCTCTCGGTTATAGACTTGAGCTGGGAACCAAAACTTCCCGTTCTCAAGAGAAAGATACAGAGCCATGAATGAATCATCTCGTAGTAGGCTCCTGCTAGATTGCCTACAATTTCCTGATATTGTTTTAATCCATTGAAATGGGCTAAAACTTTGAAGGGAAGCAAATATTCCCTTTTGATTCCGTCTATGGGAGATTTTTTCTGTTTCTGGAAGCTACATGCCATCTCCATTGCCTATAAGCAGAGGCACCAATTACTTTACCCCACTTACGCTACATGTGTTTCTCCCATAAATAGTCACTTCGACATCTATCCCTCAGAAAGGGGCACACTGCTGCCATATTACATAAGTCCGTTGGTGAAAGATTCTCAAGGACACAATCCAATGCCAAATCAGGCAAATCCAACAGAGAAAATTTGCATTCCTCTTCTTCACTCCCCACTTTAAGCACTAAATTATTCTTTTTCATTGACATAGTTGGCGGAACCTCACTGAAACTAAAAGCGACCTCACTTTTCTGGGAACTTAGTGAACTTGATACTCTCTTCCAGAACCCAATTGGCTTGCTGGTTAATGACTTGGAAAGGACGATGAGATGGGAGAGGAAAGACAATAAAGAGCAAAGCATTGTAATAAAAGACTTATCAAATGGTTTGCCCAGTTCAGATTGGCGGGGGTAGCAAAGCTCGAACTCATTACAAATAAGGACATGATAAGTGCTTGGTCTTTTGTCAACAGCAACTAAACTGTTTAGCAATCAGAGACAAAATGCTTCATTTTTTCCTTCTTCAACCAATGGAAGAAGAGATAGGTGGATTGGCGAAACTGACAGTTTTGTCTTGCTCAGTGCTTGCTTTGATCCATTGCTATTGAG
Organism: Inga leiocalycina; assembly: GCA_963242795.1. Lineage (NCBI taxonomy): Eukaryota > Viridiplantae > Streptophyta > Magnoliopsida > Fabales > Fabaceae > Inga > Inga leiocalycina. Next base: position 30,420,328 of record OY725328.1, read on the forward strand.
AGAAGGACTTGTGTAGACTCCACAGCCGACAAACTTTTCAAAGCTGGTAGAGAAAGTAAGCCATTGAAAACACAGAACAAACATCAAGCATGCTTCTTTAACGCAATACTATCTCCATACAGTGAATCGCCAATAAGAGAGCCTATCCTGTACTCCACCGATTTCAATCGCGACGGTAGATTGTTCCCGACTTGACCATAGTTGATCCCTGGAATGCTCGAGAATTTTGCACCTGTGAAACCGAAAGGGGTTATACACAAGCTCCTGCTCGAACAAACCCAGATATGTAGATCAATGATTTTGAGAATAAAATCTGAATTTTTGCACTTACTTGACACAGAGACGAGGAAGAAGAACACGAACAGAGGAAGAAAACCGATTTCCATCGTAACCGATCTGTAAAATGAAAATGAGAAAGGGAAAGACGATGGAAAAATAGAGAATAAAGTGTGGCTCAGGAATGCTCGAGAATTTTGCACCTGTGAAACCGAAAGGGGTTATACACAAGCTCCTGCTCGAACAAACCCAGATATGTAGATCAACGATTTTGAGAATAAAATCTGAATTTTTGCACTTACTTGACACAGAGACGAGGAAGAAGAACACGAACAGAGGAAGAAAACTGATAGCCATCGTAACCGATCTGTAAAATGAAAATGAGAAAGGGAAAGACGATGGAAAAATAGAGAATAAAGTGTGGCTCAGGAAAAGAAAAAGCTGCAAAAGGAAAAAAAATTGCAGAATAAAAAGAATGGGTGAAACATTCGAAGAGAATGAATGGTAAATATTAATGAGGGCAGTTGAAAATTTGAAAAGTAAGGAGTTTGAAATTCAAATACCGAACAGCAAGCCCAAGATGAAGCCGATACTGTTATTCGGCTGATTGGCTTGTGAACAGTACAATTCTCTCTCTAGAGAAGAGAGGAGTTTTATATGATATATTGATTGCCTCAGTTAGTTAGTTTTGTTTGAATTAAATTGAATTGGTTTGTTATTGAAATTTTGGGATGTCTTATTTTAAAAGGGAAATGCTACCAATTTTTTTTTAAAAAAAAAGAGTAAAAGGAAGTCTCTTTATTGACAATTGCTCTAAACTTGAGTATTGTTGGAAATGGCTTAGGTGGCAATAAAATGGATCATAGTTGGATGAATGCTGTGAGAACTAGTAAAGAATATGAGAATGGGGTAAAAGAGTTTATTGAATTTGCTAGAAGGAATGCGCCTACAAAAAATGGGGGTTGACTGGATATTGATGATATAAGGTATCACCTACTTTGTGATAGAATAAATCTTCAAAACACAAGGTGGATATGACATGGTGAGGGAGTAACTACATATCCTTCGCAGAAGAAGGAAGTAGTAGATGTCATAGATGTAGATATAATGGAGAAAATGATTCATGGTTGAGGTAGAATCCTTTATGTAATTGCATGAATATGATAGCCTACAGAGTGATGCAAAGACATTGTTGTACCCTAGGAGTAAGTATAATCGGTTGACAGGCACCTTGCATTTGGTCAATTTAAAGGCAACTTGTAGATAGACCGATAGTAGTTTCCCATTGCTACTTGAATTATTGTGTGATATGTTTCCAGACGATAATATACTTCCAAATCGTATGTATGAGGTCAAGAAAATCTTGTCTTCGATGGGTATAGAGTATAAAAATATACACGCTTCCCTAATGACTACGCATTGTACAGAAAGGAGTATGAAGGTCTTAGTGAGTATCCGAAGTATAAAACTTCACGATACAAAGTGAAGAAAGATGGTGGTTATGGTGATGGGACAACTAAAAGGCAACCTTTAAAAGTGTTGCGGTATCTTCCAATAATACCACGGTTTAAGCATTTGTTTGTGAGTGCAATAAAAGCGAAGAAGTTGAGATGGCATTCTAATGAGAGAATATCTTATGGAAAATATCTTCGACACTTGGCTAACTCTCCACAATGGAAGAAAATAGATGAAATATTCCTTCAATTTAGCAGCAAGCAAGCTTAGGCTTTGTACAGATGGAATCAATTCGTATGGAACTCTTAGTAGCACATATAGTGCATGGCCGATTCTCCTTGTAATATACAACTTACCTCCCTAACTATGTATGAAATGCAAATATTTGATGCTTTTTATGATGATTTCTAGACTAAAATGGCTAGGAAACGATATCGATGTTGACTTGGTGCCTTTGATTGAGGACTTGAAGAAGTTGTGCGAGGAAGGTGTAGATGTGTTTGATGCGTATAAGAAGGAGTCCTTTAAGCAACGTGTAATGATTTTTACCATGATAAACTACTTTCCTACATATGAAAATTTGGCAGAATACATAAAGGGGCATAAAGCATGTTTGATATGTGAAGCAAACACATACTTTCATAAACTTAAGCACATAAAAAATGGTCTACCTTTGTCACTGGAGGTTTTTTCATCAGTTCCACCTGTATTGAAGGTTTAAAAAGCGTTTTAATGGTTTACTGAAGCATGGAATGGCTATAAAGGTATTAACCAGAGAGGAAGTTTATAGTCGGGTAGAACGCATCAATGTCATCTTCGATAAGAATTAGTGACTGGCATGAGAAGAACATATGGAAGAAGAGATCAATTTTCTTTGATATTCTATATTGGAGTTGTCTTGATGTGAGAAATAGTATTGATGTGATAGATATGGAGAAAAACATTGATATCCTTGTTAGTACGCTTTTGCACATACCAAGGAAGACTAAGGACGGAATTAGTGTGAGACTAGACCTGGTTGATATGAGAATAAGAGAATGATTATATCCACAAACTAAGATATGATGGTAAGAGGGCATACATGGAGCTAGCAGCACATGCACTATCAAAAGCCGAGAAAGTTTGTGTGGGTGTTTAGCTTAGTATTTCACCATTTTTGGATCCCATCTTGACCTACCTTCACTAAACCAATTTAAGCTTTATTTAGCTTCAACATTCACCTTATTTTAATGTCTTCCATAAGCTAAAAATCGAAGAAAACAAAAGATAAGGAGAAGTTCAAAGCTCTTCCATGATGATGGGAAAACACCTTTGTAGTCAAAAACACCCTTCACAGAACTTTCTCCTCTCCCTGAAAACTATGCATTGATGGTTGTAGATTATAGAGAAAGAGGATTTAAGGGCTATACAAATTGAAGATTGAAAGAGAACTCAATAATTAGTGAAAATGAGAAAAGGAGGTAAGAATCTAAAGCTCTTGGTGCCTAAGAGAAGTGCCTGAGAAAAAGATACGTTATTCATTAAACGATGTTTACATATATAGGTATATCAATCCTAGTCTTCCTATTATTACTAGTATCAGCCAAAGAATAAGAAAATCTATCTAATGAAAAATATATCTAATAAATTCTATCCAATCATATCCTATCTTACTAAAATACCAAAAATACCAAAAAAATTAAATAATAAACAATACTAAATATTAAATAATAAATTCTATTAAACTCATGAGCTAAAGATTCAGGTTGTGGGCTAGGGCCCATATTAGCACCAACACTTCCCCTCAAGCTAGCGAATAGATGTCTATCATTCTCAGCTTGCTTTTGAAGCCTTGAAATTGAGGTCTTGCTAAAGCCTTGGTAAAGATATCTCCAACTTGACAATGCGAAGGGACATAGGTTATTTCTATGATCACGACATTCTCTTTTTCCTTGATAAAGTGTTTATCTATGTCCACATGTTTGGTTCTCTCATGATGGATAGGATTTCTTACCATCACAATAGCTAACATACTGCCACCCCTGAATCTGATTGTTGTAGTTGGTGTAAGTCTAAGATCTCTTGGTACCCTAATTATCCGAAGTCCTTCAAATACCCTATTAGCTAGAGCTCATAGTTATGCTTTACTACTAATGGAAACCACTACATGTTTCTTGCTTCTCCAGGTATTCCCCATACCATAGTACAATATCCTGATGTGTCTGTCCTATTACGCAATGAGCCTACAAGATTTGCATCGTAGATGATGATTTCTTGTGAGGTTTCCTTTTTGAACAATAATCCATTGCTTAGGGTTATCTTTAGGTAGTGAAGTATTATATCTACAACATTCATGTGTTCTTCGTAGGGTTCATTTGTAAGCCAACTAACTACACCAACAACATAGCTTATGTCTGGGTGAGTGTGAGAAATATATAGGATTTTTCCTACTAGTCTCTTATACTTGTTTGCATCAAATGGTACTTGCTTCTTTTTTGGCTTCAACTTCTTTTTAGCCTTCTTTTCATTTGAAGCATCTTCCTTCTCTTCCTCTTTGTTATCCAATTTACACGCAGGTTCCATAGGTGTTTCTGCTAGTTTGGCACCCAACATTCCAGTTTCTTTCATAAGGTCTAGGGTGTATTTTCTTTATGACACAAAGATTCCATCTCTAGACCCTGCTACCCCATGCCTAAGAAATATCTGAGACCTCCCAAGTCTTTTACTTCAAACTCCATCTCAAGTGACTTATTAAGCTTGTATATTTCTAAGGCATCACCACCTGTCAAAATAATATTATCAACATATGCTATTAATATAGCCAATGTTTGACAAACAAGGTATGATCTTCTTGAGATTGAACAAACCCTACTTTCTTCATAGCTTTAGTGAATCTTTCAAACCATGCTCTAGTTGATTACTTCAAACTATAGAGAAATTTATAGGGTCTACATGCTATGTCAGGACTGTTGCCTTCATTGAATCCTTGGGGTATTTCCATATACACATCTTCCAGATTACCATTAAGGGAGGCATTCTTCACATCGAGTTAATGGAGAGGCCAATCTAGGTTTACTGTTAGAGATAATAGTATTATGATGGTATTCAATTTTGCTACCAGAGAAAATGTCTCTTGGTAGTTAATACCATAGGTTTGAGAGTAATCTTTTACTATTAGTCGTGCTTTGTATTTGCTTATTGTTCCATCAGGGTTATACTTCTTTGTAATTCCTATTTACAATTATAGCCTTTTCCTGTTTGGAAATTTTGTGATTTTCCAAGTTTGATTCTTATGTAGTCCCTTAAGCTCTTGTGCAATTGCTTCTTTCCAGTATGAATCATTGGATGCTTCCTAAAATTTTTTGGGTAATCTATCATCACCTAATTTTGTAATAAAGCTCTACATAGAGGGTGTCAATCTATCATATGATACAAAATGACTTATAGGATATTGAGTGCACTTTCTTACCCCTTTTCTCAATGTGATTGGCCATCTAAGGTCATCAGGATGTAATGCAGGTGTTGAAGACTGACAATGCTCATGACTAGGGTGCTCTTCTGGGTGTTAAATTTGATTTATCACATTCCTTGAATTGGAATTCTCTCTTTCTACATGCGAATTAGGTCTATCATATCTAAGTTCTTCACCACTTTAAGATTCAAACCCAACTTCTATTTCTGTTTCCTGTAAAGTGCCTTGGTTTGGTTCTGGTTCAATTGTGTAGATGTTTAATTCTATAATGGTTGGGTTAGGTGTAGGATTGTATTGTGTATATCTCAGATTTGTTAAAACTCCCATTCTACACCTATCTACCCCTGAATGAGCGTTTTAGGGTAGAAGCTTTGGTATCATGAGAAAGTAACATTCATAGTGACAAAAAACTTTTTTAGAGAGGGAGAGTAACATTTATATCCCTTCTTTATACTAGAATATCCTAGGAAAGTGCACTTAAGCGCACGAGGATCAAGTTTACCACTAGAATCATTATATACATATAGGCAATACAGCCAAATATCTAGGTGGTTGAGAATGTGTGAAGTAGGTTGTATTTCATATAGTAGTTGAATTCAGGTTTTGATATTTATTGTTTTGGTGGTTTACCATGAAGTTTCCAACAAACCTCTTTTGTGTGTCCAGGTTTCTGACAATGGTCACACCATCTTTCTCTCCTTTTCCCTTTATTATCATTCGGTTGGGATCCTCTAAAGTGGAAGACTGTTGGTTTTATTTGTCCTAAATTTGGAAGTTTTTGGTCTATCAGATTTTTCGTGCTTTCTTCTTATTTAAAGATAAAGAGGACTTTTCTAAAAGAGGGCGGTTTCTCTTTATTCATAATTTGCCCTCATATCATATTGTAGGTGGGAAGTAAACCAAGAAGAAATTTATATATCCTTTTCTCTTCTTTAATCTTTTGTATACAGTTGAGCATCAGTAGGACATGTCCACTCATAAATGTTGTAGAGATCTAGCTGTTGCCACAAAGTAAAGAGATTGGACCAATATTCAGTAATTGATAGATTACCTTGCTTCTAATTGTCTAGTTTAGCTTCAATGTTCAAAATTGCTGCTTTGTTCTTGTGGGAGGCAAACATGTCATGGTAGCCTCCTAAATCTCTTGTGCAGAACCAAACAGCGAGAAATTGGTACTGATTTCAATTGTTATGGAGTTCACAAGTCATGATTGAATCATTGAGTCATTTGGCTCCCATGCTTTATACTTCAAATCAGTAGGATTTGGCTTTGGTATTTTTCGGGTTAAATAACCGAATTTCCCTTTTCTGGTAACATTGCGGTCAATACCAGCAACCCATTGGAGATAATTTTGGCCATTTAATATGTGAATAGTAACGGTTGAGAGGTTGACATCACTCGGGGCTTGGAGGTTTGTAGTAGGGTTCATCGTCTCTAATGAAGTATGGAGAGATGATGCCATTAGGCCTCCATAGATGCGATCATCCAGTTCAAATTCTCTGAATTGAATCATCATTGTTGTTCTGATACCATAAAGCTCTTAGTTCTTAAGAGAAGTCCCTAAAAAAAGAATACTTCACTACAAAAAAAAACATTGAATTTCCGACAGAATTTGTCATGGAATTGAGCTTTTCCGACGGAATTTTAGAGAAAAATGGATTTTCGATGGAATCCATTCTGCCACAAAAAGGTGCGTTACAAATGAATTTGTGACGGAATTGTTTCTGAAACAAATTTTGAAATTGTCACAAATTTTTTTTAAAAAAAATTACAAATTCCACGTGTTAGTCCCATAGTGTGCCTGTGTCCCTTTCCTCCACTCGCTGCCACGTGTCGACATCTTATATTTCCTAAAAATGCCTCTCCTTCCATTCGAACCCGTGACCTCATAATGTAGATGCCTTCACGCACACACCTTTGCTAGCTGTATCAAAATGAACATGTGTTAAATTATTACATATTGTTATATAAATAATATTATCATACACACACACACACTCTTATAATTAATTACATATATATATATATATATAATCATTAATCATTAATTATATATAATATTATTAAAAATAATGATAAATTAAATAAAAAAATATAAAAAATATTTATATATTTAATTAACCAACTTTTTAATTAAAATTTATGATATTTAATTATTAATTATATATAATATTATTAAAAATAATGATAAATCAAATAAAAATGTAAAAAAGTATTTATATGTTTAATTAACCAATTTTTTAATTAAAATTACTTAATAAATAATAATTTAATATTATAAATATTATTTTTAATATGAAATGATAAATATAATATTAATAACATATAATTTATTTTTATATACAATAAAATAATAACTAATATAATAATATCATAAATATTATTTCAGTAGAAAATTTTAAATATAATATTAATAAATAATAATATAATTGTAATAATTAAGATTAAATAGAATTATTTAATAATTAATATTTTAATATTATAAATATTATTTTAGAAATAAAATTAATAAATTTTAATCTTTGCTACGGAATTTTTCCGTTGAAAATTCCATGGCTAAATTCCGTTGGATTTTCTACGGAATTTTCCGTCAGAAAGCAAGTGTTTTTTTGTAGTGCTTTATTCATTAAATGAAAAATATATCTGATATAGGCATATCAATTCTAGGTTTCCTATTGTTACTAGAATTAGTCAAATAAATCAAAAAATCTATCTTATGAAAAATATATCTAATAAAAAATATATCTAATAAATTCTATCTAATCAAATCGTATCTTCCCAAAACGCTAAAAAATTAAATAATAAATAATACTAAATATTAAATAATAAATGCTATTAAACTCATAAGCTAAAGATTTAGGTCTAGGCCAGGGCCCATATTGGCGCCAACGGAATCTGTAGAATTTTGTTATGGTTTGCTTGAAATTTGGTCAATTAATTGTGCCCTGCTCTGGACAGTAAAGGAACACAAGAATTTGCTTAAGTATTGAACGTATAAAAGGTGCAAGAATATGACATTGAGAAAAGCAAATTAAATAATCATTGACAAAGAAGCAAAACTCAAGTCACAAGATTTGGAAAGGGCTCTCGGTCAATTTGGGTTCAGAGGGCAGATTTTGGAGTTTAGTCAAGTTTACCAATAGATTTGCCTTGACAAATACTGTGTTGTTATGGCCCAAGGAGTTGAGCTAAACGAATACAATTTAGTTTAATATAAACTTGAAACCATGCTATTTGGAATACTAGAACACAGTAATATATAAATTTTACAAGTTAAAGTACATAATATGAACAATGTGAGTTGAGCCAACATGATATTTTCTTTTAGATTAAACAAACAGTAATAATTGGGAAGATAGAAGTCATGTTGTATATTAATCCATCGAAGCAGACTTCCATAACATTAAAAGAAGTCTAGCACGATCCCATTTGGATGAGTGTGGACCATGATATGAATTCTCAAAATGAAGACAAGAAATTTGGAAATGCATATAGAAAAACAGTAATTTTATTCTACTAATAAGTTGTATTAAATGGCTTGAGTTAAATTATAGTTACATTTTTTCATACAGAGAAGTCCCATTAAGCTTGTCTAAGCACTAGAAACTCAGCTTCTTTCTCATCTCTAACTGATTAAGGAAAATATTTATCATTAAACTTCTCTTAGAACAACTCCGATATAACCGGATTGTTCCGAGCTTGCGCAGCGGCATTTCCATGTTCTTCCACCATGTATTAGTGGCTCAGTGCCTTTCTCTAGCTTATAAATTGCCATCTACCTTCATTCTAAAGAACACTCTATCACTAGAAAATTGTTCTCTAGTCTTATGATCCAATCATCTGTTTCTTGTATATCAAACTTCCCTACCCTTCAAAAGATGGGGGTTGGCGCTTGCACCATAACTTAGCAATCCAATACTGCATGTTTTCTTGTTTGTTCTCCTCTGAGTTTAGCCATCTTGGTTCTATACCGAAGAATTTAAAGTTGTCAATGATTCTTGCAATCCTGTTCATGCATTTACGGGTACTCTACATGCACTATTGAAGCAAATCTTAATTCTTTACATTAATTCATCAAGTCATAGAATTACATTCATGATTATTTAACATTATTCAACATATTTACATACATAAACTTTACAGACAGCTGCAATTACATGTCATATACTCAGAACATCATTTTAATGAACGCGCACAATTCTCTAATGCAAGACCCCAACTTCCTGCTTGCATAATGTGATTCTTTATTGGATTTCATATTCTATCGTCTGGAAGCTAGTCCAAGAGGGTTTGGACCCATTCAAATTTTTCATATCTTTCATCCTTATGCCATAAACTGGCTGTATATTGTTCTTCTTCCATCACTAGCAGTTGTTCATAGAAGGGACCTGGTCATCCATCCGTAGCACTAAATTCAGTTATGAAACTCCTAATATATCGGGACAACCCCAGATGGGGCATTAATGGAAATTACATAGTCTCATGACTTCGGTTATTTGATATTTGGTCACTACTGACAAACCCTGCTTGATCTTGGTATAATGCATTTAAGTTATTTGAACCTTGACAGTCTTCTTCCTCACTATCAGGCACAAGGTTATATATAGCTAATCTTGGGTCTCCGCAAGTTCCCACCAAAGGCAATCTGGCTCTTGAACTTGAGCCTTCAGCTAAGTTCTGTGTTTGAACCCATGGCTGATACCAGAATGTTCAGAGGTATTGTGACTATTTGACTAGCCACTCATTATTCTAATACATTTATATATCAGATCAAGAGCCAAATTTAATTTCTATCACCTGAAGTAGACCTAGGGCTACACTATTATCTCACACAAGCAGAGTATTCTATCTTATTTCTAGAAGAATTATTATCAACTGAATTTTTATCTGTTGGGTCAGAATTCGAGAATTTTTTTTAGGTTTTTCAAAAAATCTTATTCCAACAATAGGTGTTAGAACCTATGGTGTTTGAGAAAAATTTTAGCTGTTGCTTAGAATGCCTTGCTCACATGAGAAAATAGTTTAGCCCTGGCTCTAATTCAGTTGATAGAAATTCTATTTTGCCCTTGATCTAATATATCAATGTTTATGAATAATGAGTAGTTGGTCAAATAGTCATAGTGACCTTGAATATTTTGGTTTTTAGCCTTGAGCCCAGACACATTAACTCAGTTGAAGGCTCAAGTTAAGGACCAGATTGCCTTTTAGGGTGAGAGCTCACAGAGACCCAAGATTAGCTAGACTTAACCTTGTGCTTGACGGTGAAGAAGAGGATTATTAGGTTCAAATAACTTAAGGGCACCATAACAAGATCAAGCAGAGCTTGAGAGTAGTGACCAGATATCGGATAATCGAAGTGTTGAGACTGTGTGATTTCCATTACTGCCACATCCAAGGTTGTCTAAAGTTATTAGGAGCTTTATAACTAAATGTAGTACTATGGTTGGACAACAAGGTCCCTTCTCTGAAAAATTGCTAGGGATGGTAGAAGAACAATATAACGCCAATTTATGGCACAAGACTGAAAGATGTGAAGAACTTGAATGGTCCAAACCCTCTAGTATTACCTTTCAAAAAATGGAATATAATATGGAATCCAATAAAGAATTAGATCACGTGATTAGGGACAAGCAAGAAATAAGGGCCTTGCAATAGAGTTTTGTGCATTCATTAAAAGGACGTTCTGAGTATAAGACATGTAATCACAGCTGTTTGTTAAAATGTTAATGCATTCATTAAAATGTGTCAATAGTGCCTGCTATCTACCTGTAAATGGAAGAACAGGATTGCAAGAATTATTAACAACTTTAAAATCTTCTTTATAGAACCAAGATGGCTCGATTCAGAGGAGAATGAATGGTAAATCAGAATAATGAGGGAATGAAGACCTTACCCTGACCCTTTAAAATAAGTTTTGGGTTGGTACAACAACAAATGATAAACGAAATAAAAGAACAGAGGCAAGGTATGATAGGGGATAGAGTAGCTGGAGCAAACTTTGCTGGTGGCCTTCAGCCTCAGCCTCAACCATAACCATAACATTAACCACAACCACTGCAACCAAAATAGTGAAACATGCAATATTGGATTGCAAAAGTTTGTAAGCGCCAACACCCATCTTTTGAAGGGATGTTTGATAAACAAGCAACAGAGGACAAATTCCTTATCTCATTTAAGTTGAACACGTCAAAATTGAGTTCAATGAGTTAAGAGAAATTAAATCAAAATCTTATTTAAACAAAGGCTTTTCACAATGAACACATTTAAATGTCAAAAATGACAATCTAAAGTCACTAATCATTTATTCACCTTTTAGATTTTATCCCTACTAAATTAATTAATTTCTATAAATACTTGTCAGTCCATTTATACAACAAAGTGCAATTTAGACTGACAACACTCTAATTTGATCACGTAGAACTTCTACGTTTATGCCTATCCAAAATACAAATTAGATTAAAATCTAATTCTGCGATATTTAATCTCATGATCAAATTTCAGATTTCCTTCGCCAAGTTTAAATCCCAAAACATGCTTAATAGTGACTAATCCCTAAACAATTACCAATAAAAACAGAAAGCAATACAAATCAATGGAAATAATCTCTAAATCACAAACAAGTTCACAGTGACTATCTAAGTTGAATGAAAATTCAGCCACACGTCACTTTGAACAACATCTCAGCAGCATCAAAGTTCAGATTCGGTAACATAATGGAAGAGTACGATGAACTGAACAAAAAGTTGTTAAGTAAATGAAACCAAGAACAGAATCATCAATGGCGTCACCCCTCTGTTTCCTCTGGTTCACTCTCAAAGAAGATGATTTAAGAAGATCAACAATTCTGCACGGCCTCCTCTGCTCCGGTTCACTCACAGACGTTCACCGCCGTCAAAACACAGTTCCGGCGGCCTTCCTCCTCTCTTCTCTAGTCCGTCACGTCTGGTCCAGCTCAACGAAGAAGATGAAGATGGTGAAGGTCCCACAGAGTCCTCCAAAACGGTGTCTCTGTCTTCTCTGGTTCCGATCGATGAAGAAGACAGGTGAATGGGTGATGTAGAGAGAGAGAGAGAGGAGCATCCTAGAGCGCCGCCGGCGGCGGCTACGCTTCAAAGATAAACCTTGTATCAGTAAAAGTAAAAGAGGTGAAGTTAAAAAACTTTAAATTTCATGATTGTCACGAAATTTCCTATCAATTGGTATATAGTCAAATTTATCCAAAAATATGAGAAACATCGTCACTAAATTTTGTATGCTTTTTCAGTAAAATAAAGTGATTGATTCCATCAAGTTATAAGATTTATAAAGTGTTTATTTGAGATTGTTTATTTTTTATTTATAAGTGCTTATAATTCATGATTGATGGTATAATAGGTAAGTATGTGAGAAAAGTTTTGTCTCGACTTACATGATAAGTGTTTATTTCCCAAAAATAAGCTATTCCAAACATAGCTAAAGAATAATTGTTTATATTCTATGTGAACTTAAAATATATTTCCGCTTTCATTTTTTGACATTATAGTCAATCAACCGTACACTTGGTTAAAGATGTTCAATTGCGCGGTTCAGTGTACTTGAGATAGATATACCTAAATGAACAATTCATGAAAATTTTAAAGGGTATGCGAATAATAGATATTGACTAGAGGGTTATATTTCTGAAAGGTATATGGTTGAAGAAGCAAGTGACTTCTGTGCTGATTTTCTATCAAATGTTGACCCTATAGGTATTCCAAAGTCTTGTCATGATGGGCGAAGATCAAGGAAAGAAACTAGTGCTTGTAATGCGGGCCAGCCCGCGTAGGTTGGGATCTTTGGCAGGGCGGGCTGGTGTAGCGCGCCCCCTTCACGAGCTGGCTAAGCCTGTTTAGGTAGGCTGGCAGGCTAATCCGCCATTCTTTTTTTCCTTTTTTAAATTTCACTTTTTTAAAAAAAAATTTTACTCTTTTTCTCTTTCACCCGCTCATATCACACTTTTTTTTTATACATTTGTGTTATGAAGTCAATTTCATTCTTACTTCCCTTTTTTTCATCTACTCACATAACAAAAACATATAAACACATCTCTTTTAAATTTAATAATAGTAAAATAAATAAATATAATATGAAAATAAAAATATCAAATAAAAAGTATGAGGAATTAATTAAACACGGCATCAAATGAAAGGTAATAAGGGTATTTGAATTTATTTTATTTAAAAAAAAACCAAAAAACTAAAAAAAAAAAAAAAAAGCAGGCAAGCTCGCCAATCTGCGGTCTAGCCCGCGAGCTAAATGAGCTTAGCCCGTTTAGCCCAAATTTAAACGGGCTGCCTATTTTGGGTGGTCTGGCGGGTTGCCCAAATTATCAGCTCTAAAAGGAACAAGTGGGAGGATGTAATGACGATATCAGTGACTGAATGAAAGCAACCTTATTTGTATATGCTATATAACACTGATGAAGTCAAATAGTATGTTGAAGAATATAAGGATGGTTTTCGATAATTATATGATGATAAGAATGAAAATTTGATAACAAAATAACACAATCAATATTTTTTAAGTTGATTAAAGAAATGCATTAATGATGAGATGGAGATAAACCCTTATATATGAGATATGATCATGAAGAGGGGACTTAGATCAATCTATCAATTCGTACTACTAAGATATTCAAAAAACACATAATTCTCACTCATGATGAAGAACAAAATTTTAAATTAAATAAAAACAAAAGAAACGAAAATGAGTACCTTAAATTTTTTAGGACGAATTATATTAAGGTCTCAAGAAAGAAGGGAAATGAAAGAATAATCTCTTGAAATTACAAAATGAAAAAATAGTATCATTAACAACTCCAGGATCAATTCAATGATAACTCCAGATACTTGTATTAACAGCTTCATAGGATTTTTTTTTCATTTTACAATTTCAATAGATCATTTCTTTATTTTTCTTCTTACTTGGGCCCTTCTTAGAATTCTCTCAATTTTTTCTGATATGTTTTAGATATATTTATATATTTTAAATTAATTTACTTTCGTTTACACATTATTGCCACGGTGCACTGTTTGCTTTATCCAACACAATTCCCCGCATATTTTAAAATACAATCGAAGATCGGCGAAGAGCGAAGCGAAACAGCATAAAAGACGCAGAAATTGGGATGGAGAGCCAGGGGCTCGCTCGCCTATTTCAAACATGGAAGACGTAGAGACCAATGCTTCCCTCCTAGGATTTCACACCTTCCTTGCAGATTCACATCATCGCTTTCTTTGATTGGAAGTTTGGAACATCATACGCTACTTCTCATAAAATATGAAGCAAGATCCACACCTTTCGGCCCTTTTAAGCTCTTCATTGATCACAGAATGTCGAGAGAGCCCAGAATTAGGAACACAAAAATGTTACACACCCATCTTGTCAAAACTGAAGCATTGCGATCCAATGTATTTTTGGCGGACTCTTTGCTTAGCTGGTACTGTAGATCTTCTGCCATTCTTGTTGCCCACAGGCTGTTCGATTCAATTACTCTTCCAAATCGTCAGTCTTGAAATATCATGATATCTGATTGCAATGGCAATTCAATGTTTGAGAAATCATGGGAGATATTTTGTCGGATGCATTCATTTGGCGAGGAGCTAAGTGAGTTTACTTATGGGAGTGTTCTCTCAGCCTGTGCTGCCTTGCAAGCTCCCGCATTAGGTAACCAAGTTAATTCACTTGCAATGAAAAAAAGGTTTGCTTTTTGTGGTTATGTTCATTCTGGGATGATATGTTTTCCAAAAATTGAAGCTTTGAAGAGGCTCAAAGGGTGTTTTTTTATGTTTCATGTGATAATGTGGTTTGTTGGAATGCTACAATTTCTGGGGCAGTTAGAAATGGAGAGTACTGGGCTGCCTTAAACCTTTTTTCCCAAATGTGTCGTCAATCGCTAAAGCCAAATGGCTATACGTTTCCAAGTGTTTTAACAGCATGTTGTTCACTTAAAGAACTGCAGATGGGGGAAATAATTCATGGGCGGGTAATAAAATGTGTTGCTACGGGTATTTTTGTGGATACTGCCATTGTTGATATATATGCCAAATGCGGACATATGGATGAAGCTGTTTCGAAATTCTTGCAGATGCCAATCCATAATGTGGTCTCCTGGGCTGCTATAAATTTCTGGGTTTGTGCACTGAAGTTTTTCAACTATGGGAGAAACAGGGGAAGTGATAATTGCCTACACTGTTACTAGTGTACTTGCTGCATGTTCCAAGCCAGGAATGATTGAAGACGCAAGCCGAATTCATTCCTTAATATTAAAATTACCTTAATTTTGGAGGCAACTGTTCTAGCTACCTTGATGAATATTTATGCAAAAATAGGAGAAGTGGGACTTTCTGATTTAGCCTTCATTGAGATAAAATATGTGAAAGATGTGCTCATATGGGCATCAATGATGTCTTCTTATGCCTACAATCAAAATTCTAGAAAGGCAGTTGAATTTTTTCTGTCTATGTTACAAGGTGGTGTTAGACCAGATGGGTATTGTATGTCTATAGTGTTAAGTATTAGAAGCTGCTTATATATATTGAGACAGATGCATAGTTACACTTTGAAGTCTGGACTAGTCACTAATGCTATGGTAGGCTGTTCACTTCCACCATGTACCCTAAATGTGGTTGTTTAGAGGAATCTCATTGAGTTTTTGAGGAAGTTCCTAACAAAGACAATGTCTCATGGGCCTTTACGATTGCTGGTTTTGTTGAACCAGATCATGCTTTTCAGCTATTTAAAGAGATGCTATCTCAAGACATTTTACCTGATTACTTGATCTTAACTGTACTTCTAACTGCATGTTCTGCTCTTAGTTTTCTACAGACAGGTAAAGAATGTATGGTAGACTTCATTCCCATTTCCTTCCGAATGAGGATTCTCCTCCTTATACGATACTCATGTGGTCTTTACTGTATGGCCTAATTAACTAATTTGATTAGTTTAAGGAAGTTATTTAATTAAGTGAGTTAATATGATTTGTTTTTTCTAAGACATCTTAATCATCTTCCTTAATTCTCTCCCCTCTCTCATATTTGATTATTGTTGAGGGAATATCAACAGGGCTAATTTGGAAAAAAATTGATAAATATGTGAAATAAGTCCTACATTTAGGAACAATATCAACTCTCCAATTGGTCCTACATTAAGGACAGTATATAATCTCATTCCTAGGAATGAAATCTGTTTTTGCCGTCATGTTTTCATTATCATGCATATACCAGATAGGTGGGTTCTGTAACTAATGAATACATTATTTGGCTCTTGTTCTTCTATCTGTTAATTTATCCACCCTTTTATCTTCTTTAATTCTATTACTTCTTATCAATGTACATCATGTATACACATCAGCATCTATATATCCATTTCATTACCAGTACAATTGAGAGTGGAAAGAATCATGAAGATTTTCACTGTCCAACTCAACAAGATATCGTTAAAACGGAAACAGAGTTTAGAATCCTATGATGACCAAAGCCCCTACAGGAGGTATGTATGTATGTATGTTTATTCAAAATGTTAATTTTCTCTGTCTTTTAATGCTTTCCATAAAGCATTCTGGATAGCATTATTATTATAACTATTTTGCATTGGATCAGTTTCCTATTACAGGATCTCCAACTGCTTATAATATTTAATTGTAGACGAGCAAATTAGGAAAAGAAATTAATTAATGCCCGAGATATTGCCATAACGGAAATTATATTTTATATCAGAAAAAGGTTAAATACAATCTCAAATATTTTGGCCAAGGGGGTATGACAGCTAGGTCCCTTGTAAAGGACTTATTTTCATTTTGGATTCATGTGAATAAAACCTTTCAGAGATTGACAATTATGATATAATCCTCCGATCCTATGTGTAGGACCCAATTTGAGATGTACATGCAATGTAGATGATCCTGATCCCTAATATTACTCGCGAGCAATGACAATGACTTGTTTTCCAACATTGCGACCAGTAAAGAGGCCAACCAGAGCCGCAGGGCCATTCTCAAGGCCCTCAACTATGTCTTCCAGGTACGCTATCTTCCCTTCTTTGATTAGAGGTAATATGAACTCTAAAATTTTTGGATAGAGCTTAAAATGATGACTCGTACTAAATCCATGCATACGAACTCCCTTAAAAATGAGCTGGACAAGATTTGTTATGCCTTCAGGTTGATCAAGATTATACTGTGAGATCATTCCACATAAGCATATCCTGCCATGGATCCTCATATTTGCTAATACTATGTCAAGAGTTTTACCCCCAACGTTGTCGAAGTAAATGTCAATGCCTTCTTGGAAGTACCTGATTCATCAATAGATGTCTATTAGCTTTTAGGATCAATTATTGTGACTGTGGTGAAGTAATTAAAACGGTGAAGGAGCAATTTTAGCAACAAAATTTTTCGCTGAGAGTGTCCGGAACAATTAAGTATTGAATGGTGTCAAAGTAGATACAATCTTTTAAAAAGAGTGCAATTTTAGCAATTCTGTTAAATTGAACCAAATATCTATTATAAACCGAAAGTAAGAACAAATAGGTCCCATATCAAAAAAGAGACGCTTGGGCCAATTTAACAAAATTGATATAATTGCTCTTTTTAAAAAAAAAAAAATTCATAAAAAAAAAATGTCTAGGACTACTTTTGCATTCTTCAAAACTTAATTGTGTTAGAAATTCTTGATGAAAAATTTTGTTGCTAAAATTGTACCCTAACCCTATTCAAAATCATTTCTAAGATGGTACTTTTTGATATTAAGTACCTTTTTAATGCTGCATCCAAGTCAGGCTCTTCCTTGTAGTTAAAAGCTTCATCAAATCCCAATTTATTCTTCAACAGATCCACCTAATTGTAATTAAATTGAAGAAAATGCATGAGATAAGACTAAAGACTTGAGAGCACACAAACAACAGAGAAACCTCCTGATTATAATTGCACCTACATATACCATACCTTCTCTTTACTACCAGCGCTTCCCACAACATAACAACCTGAGAGTTTTGCAAATTGCCCAACAAGTTGACCAATTGCACCAGATGCAGCTGAGACAAAAACACGATCTTCTTTCTTGGGAGACCCTATTTCATAGAATCCAACGTATGCAGTTATTCCTGGTATACCTGCGGTGAGGAAATTGAGGAAGCAAAATAATAAGTGCAATTAGACTATGATAATATTACAAATCTAACACTCGAACGGCCTATAACTTGCCAAGTAGTTAAGATATATATATATATATATATATGCATAGGATTTATTCTAGTCATACATGTTTTCTTCTTTTAACTCCGCTTATGTTTTATAGTCGGTCTCAAGCCCGAATAAAGGATGAGGGTTGTGTTAGACTCTCAACAGCCAACGTAAAACTCTGTTGAATCTTTATGAACATGGATCAACAAAAAATCACCTAATGGGATTAATGCTCGGTTGTTTTTGGTTTATACATATTTTCTTCTTTTCTTTCTTGGAAACTTGGTGGTTTTTGTATGTTCAAATGAAGAAAAAGGGCACTAATCAAAACAAGCATGACAATGAGGAGAAGCCATGCATGCGTCTAAATAAAAAGCACAAATAGATTCAATTTTATGAAACATGCATACTGAACAAACTATGTAAAGGACATGAAGACTATCTCAAGGAGCAGGCAAGACTGCTCTAGATCTTATTATAAGTTCAATTTGACCAAATCTTACATGCTAAGAAATAGAAGTTTAGACATTTAATATCTAAAATTAATTCACTTTTCCAAATTTGCTCTTGTTTAATAATGAGTATTGAAAAAAAGATACTATTGATACATCTTTTCTCACATATTCAATAAAGGTAAAATTGGAAAACAATAATTAATAACTCACGGGATGGCCTTATATTTTGGACTGAAATTTGACAAACTGAGTGTATAATAAGGATTGAAGTAGAGTCGGTAATACGGGTCTAACCTGTGGGTTGGGAAAATCCCAACCCGCAAAAGTGCGGGCCTGTGCATGACCCGCGGGTTGATATGGGCCAGCCCACGGGTAAGCGAATTGGCCTGCAAAATTTTTTTTTGTTTAAATATAATAATTTCACAAAATTTATAAATTGTCAACTCTTATCTTGATACCTCCCAATCCAAAGAGAAAAAATCTTAGCCTCTTCCCTTCTTTCTTAAACAAAATTATTATATTTTGGTTGTTTGAGGATGAGTTTATATTTTATTTATAAACTTTGGCAAATTTGATAACTTTATCTCTTGAATTGTGAATTATGTTTTTAAATTTTTATAAGAGGAATGATTGATGCTAGGAAGGTAAATTTAGTAACTCATATATATGTATCTCAAATTTTCTATCGCCTTTAAAAAATAGGATTTTTCTTTTTCAAAAAAAATATGCGGGTCCGCGGGCTAGCTCGCAAACTACACACTACGGTTTAGGGTTAGTAAAATGCTAACCCGTAGAAGTGCGGGCCGCACGGGCTTGCACAACGCAGCCAGCGGGCTGGCCCGTATTCCCAATTCTAGACTGAAGTGATATATATAGACGTACCAAGAATTCCCGTATAATAAGAAAGTGGGACATTAGTGTGCTGGATCTTGAAAACTATGTGAGTTGAGGGAACCAAACTGTACTCTTCCCATTTAGCATATCCACAAACAAAATCACCTTTCTTATAGTCAGCATGCCCTGATTCAACAACCTTAGCCACACCATATCCATGTATTGGCTGCAATTTTTCAACGCTATTAGTATAGCTGAGGATCTTAGCAATTACTGGTTTTGGTCTTAATTATAAGATAAAATTGATTTTTTTGAAGAAATTAAGGAAGCCAATTAAATTACTTAAGAGTATTTATATTTTTAGTATCCTTAGATTATATATTAGTTTATTAGTCAAATTAATTAGTTTGGAGAAAAAAATAAAAATATAAATACTCTAAAATAATTTAATTGGCTTCATCAATTTCTCTAAAAAAGTTAACTTTGTCTTATAATTAGGACCGGAGGGTGTACATAATGAATATGGATCTCACTTTATTTAATTTAAAGAGATTAAAAAAGTTAAATGAATTACTTAATTATATCATATATGACATAATTTCTTTAAAATATTTTTGTGCAACATTAAAGTAATTATATTCATTGTTTTTTTCTAACCAATTTTTCTAATTTATAAACTGATATATAATCCAATAATGCATAAAATATATTATGATTTAGTACTTTTTTTTCCCCTTAATCTCTCCCAAAAAAAAAGAGTCAACTAACTCTTATATTAAAGACTAAAAATAGTATATTAATTTATAAGTTAGGCAAATTAGTTTAAAGAAAAGTGATAAATATAATGGATAAAATGAAAAAAGTTTTTACATTTAAAATCAAAATTTACCCTAATTTAGATTTACATTTAGGACTGGAAGGGTGATTAGCTAAAGAAGTCCAAGGAAACTTGTAGGAAAAACCATTGACACTCGGAACAAAAGTACTCCCTCCAGTTCTAATTCTAAGAGATAGTTAGGAGATTTACTTTAGTTTAAATGTAAATTCTTAGTTCGCTTTGTCTCCTAAGTTAATAATTTTTTTTCCAAACTTTCCATATTGATTGCATATATTAAGATGATTTTCATCAAGAGATGGTTCTAATACAAATGATTAAATATGGTATTTTAGAGAAATCGATGTATATTTTTTTGACAAGTAACTATACTAATTTATTTATTCTTTATAAATTACTTACCTAGCTTCTGTCTTAAGGATAATATGGGTGTTCTTTTTTTTTGGGAGGAAAAACTTACCTCACCAAGAGTATAAGAACCAAATCTTGAAGCTGATGTATTGCTCATCATGAGTCGCTGGTAGGGATCACAGGATAAGTAGAGATTCTTGAGCAGAATCTCATTTGAACCTTCTGGAACCTTCAATTCAATGGAACTTTCAACCACTTGCAGATCAGACTCTTTGGGGAATCCACACACATACTCCTTTAGAATCACCTGCGTGTTCTTCCCTTGTGCCATTTTTGCTTGCTGCCAAAATTATGTGTGCCCTTACTTGGGCACGAAAAAGATGAATTTATAAGGCAAAGTCAAGCGCTAATAATAGACCATCCACACACATGACATGAACATACGTGAGCAATGACCCACATGAAAATAATTTTTTTTGCATCAAATCCCTTGAAATATTTTTATCAATAATCTGTATCTTAAATTTATACTATATGTTACAATTAGAAAAATATTTTACGGTACTGAATGCACAAAAAATTATTTTAACATACTTGATGACATTAAAAAAATATTTTAAAGTGCTAAATTTTATTTTAAAAAAAGAAAACCCAACCCTCCCTTTTTAACACCCAAAATTGTGTAGTTTTGGGGTAAGTGAGAACGCAGGGAAGAGAAGCCGCATTCGATTTTTTTTCGATAGCATGGGTAAGCAATGACGATTTCCCTTCGAATTTGCAAGTGTAAGGAGGACAACTTAGACTTTTCTTCTATTTTCAAAACATGAACGGAAAATGTTATAAAAAAAATGAACGAAAATTTTTTAGAAAAATATAATTAAAAACAGAAAAAGATAAATTGATATTACGAATTTATCAAATTCTAGGTTAAAAATGAAGTAGGAATCTGAGATTTTCAATTCTGATTAAATTGTCCTAAGTTAAATTATGAAATGTGAAAGTAAAGTCATTAATATAAAATATGATGTTGTTAATATAGATACAAATGTTGCTATTGACTCCTAAAACTTGTGCCCTCAAAATTATCCTTAGGTTTTAGGATATAAAGTTGTAAAACATGAAAGTAAAACTGTTAATGTGAAATATGATATTGTTAATATAGATACAGATCTTGTTATTGACCTCTGAAACTTGACCCTCAAAATTATCCCTGGTTTATAAGATATGAAGTTGTCAAACATGAAAGTAAAGTTGTTAATGTAAAATCTGATGTTGTTAATATAGATACAGATGTTGTTATTGGCCCTTGAAACATGTGCCCTCAATTCAAGGCATATTAATCATTTGGGCAAAATTGGAAATCTCAGATTCTTACTTTAGTTTTGTATTGAGATTTGATAAATTCGCAACACCAATTTATCTTCTTATTTTTAATTATATTTTTCTGGAATTTTCCCTTAGTCTAAAGATTTAAGAATATTTATGTGAGAGATTCAAACACACGCATTTGATCTTATAAATGCTCATATTTATCTTGTAAAGGGATTTAAAAGAATTTAGAAAATTAAAAAATTTTGGTCATTTACATATTTGTCTTGTAAATATCCATATTTATCTTATAAAATTTTTTTTAACTCCCTGAATTATTTTAAATCCATTTATTTGTTTTGCAAATATCCTGATTTGTCTTGTAAAAACTCTAATAGAAAAAAATAAAGTAAGAACATTATTATCTTTTCACTAATAAAACTTAATTTTATTTTGACCTAAAGGTACAATAAAATTTCAAAATCTTTTTGCAAGTGAAATTTCAATCCGTTTTTTTTAGTGCCAAACAAACACCTTTGTAACAAAAAATTTTCCATTCTTTTCTAGCAAATTTCAAGGGAAATCGTCATTCCTTACCCATGTTCAAGTCACTCTTGATTGAAAAAAAAAAAAAAAAAATCTCTGACGCTTTGCTACCGGAAAATAGAGGACCACTGAGCAGAAAGATTTAAAGTTCAAGGCTTCAAGCGGTAAAGAAAGAAAAGAAATCTCTGGCGTTTTGACGAGTCCCGCTTCTAAACCTCCTTATCCCTTTCCTCTGGATTTGGCCAGCGTCCGCTGCCGTCATTTTCCTCAAAACTACACCGTTTTGGTGTAGTTTTGAGATAAAATGTTGGGGCTGATCTTTTTTTTTTTTAAAATAAATAGTATCTAGTATTTTTCTGGACGTATCTAGTATCTTAAAATATTTTTTAAGTAACGTCCAGTATCCTAAAATAATTTTTAGTGCTTTTAATCCCTTAAAATATTTTTTTAGTTATACCCAATCTGTAATAGACTGATTGTAATTTTACCTTTAATGTACTTTTTCAATTCCAAAAATTATTTTAAAATATTTTAGAGTGGATTTTAAAGTTGTTGGGATTGAAAAATAATTTTAAAATAATTTTTGGAATTGAAAAAGTACATTAAAGGTAAAATTACAATCAGTCTGCTAACAGACTGGGTATAACTAAAAAAATATTTTAAGGGATTAAAAACACTAAAAATTATTTTAGGATACTGGACGTTACTTAAAAAATATTTTAAGATACTAGATACGTCCAGAAAAATACTAGATACTATTTAAAAAAAAAAAGATCAGCCCCAACATTTTATCCCAAAACTACACCAAAACGGTGTAGTTTTGAGGAAAAGGATGGCAGCGGACGTTGGGGGCAGCGGACGCTAGCCAAATCCCTTTCCTCTCTCTTACCCAAGACTATGCCATATGAGGTCCAAAAAGGGGGATTGGATCATTTTCTAAAAAAAAATAATATTTAAAAACCTGGAGTATTTTTTCAATGTCTCATAGTATCCTAAAATAAATTTTCTACATCCAATATCATAAAATATTTTTTTAATTACTATGAGCAGTCTAAACTTAAGATACAGATGAAAAAAAATATTTGAGAAGATTAGATGCAAAAAAAAAATTATTTTAGGATATTAGGTATTATTAAAAAAAATTATTTAAGGTGCTGAGTTATTTAAAAATTAATTTATGATATTGGTTGTTACTAAAAAAATATTTTAGAGTGCAGTTTTCTAAACGATAATTACTACTGAAAAAATTATTTAACGTGATGAGTGAGTTAAAAAATAATTTATGATACTGAGTATTAATAAAAAAAATATTTTAGAATGTAGTTTACTAGACAATTATTACTACTGAAAAATTATTTAAAGATTACTGTGATTCAAAAATTATTTTACGACATTGAGTGTTGCTAAAAAAAAATTTTCACTGTGATGAATATTATTTAAAAAAAAAAAAAAAAGAGCCCAACCCCCCAAAACTCCTCCCCTTTTTGTTGACTTAAAACAGTACAGTTATAGGTATGGGTGAGAAAAAGGACGGGAAGGTCATGGAGAAAGTCGGACGCCGTTTTGACATGATGGCTTGATTTGTGTTGCTGCTGCTGGTGAGCTGTGATCTCATTTTTTAAGGAAAAATCAATATAATATTGCACATCCTCTCAAAATTATAGCTGTCGATTATCTTTTTTCTTGCTACAGCTGTCTATTATCAACATTATAGTAATATATAAAAAAGATACTTATATATTATTTAAATTTTAAAATCTTATATTAATTTTGTTGATAATAAAAATAATAGGATTAATAAAAAAAAAGTATCACAATTGATAATTTATTTTTTAAGAAATCACTTATTTGAAATTTTGAAGTTTAAGTGATATTTATTTGTCTCTTTTTCTATATTTTATTTGATACTACTGTACTCCCAACTTTTATTCTTATCGCGTATAACGAACGAGAGATTAAGATTAATTAAAATATCTTTATTTATAAAAAGAGCATATGAGAGAGAATAAGTTAAACATATGAGAAAAAATGAGCATAAAATATAAGAGACAATAGATAATAAATGATTAAATGGAAGAAAATTAGTTATGAGTGGGATAATTAGTATAGAGATATGTATTTAATAGGAGTAGAAAAAAAAAGAGTTTAAATTTTAAGATACAAAGAAAAAATTACTTAAATTAAGAACTAGCCAACAAAAATTGCTTATAAAAATGACAGGGGAAGAGATCTATTTGCTGGAGGTGTTTTGAAGTTTGGAGCTTGTGCCTTTTTTTTTAATTTTTATTTCTGTTTTTTTTCCTTAGATAAATTTAAAATTTTCATTCATAAATAGCCAAAAAGGGAAGACTTCAGTTGGCTTTATTCTATGTATATATATTGCTTTGGAAAAATTAATTATTCAATCTTCATAGTTTCATCAAGTTTATAACTTAGTCTTTAATTCTTTATAATTTAATTCCTCACTATTCAGTCCCTAAAATTTGGCCACAACTCTGTAACCCCCTTCCCACCTGAGGCCAAGATTAAGTTCTTAAACTCATAATTAAGTTGTACTTAGAGACCATATTTCAAAATGGGACTTATTAAGATACTCATTTGCCCAAAAATCGGATTTGCAAAAACTTTTCTAAACTTATTCACAATGGTCCCAAGTTCTCAATACAAATTAATACTGGCCTGAACAGGTGGATTCCATTTACAATTATCAGAGTGCAAATAAGTTCCCGACTCACTCGGGTTCCATTCATAACAAAAGGGATTTACACAAGGTACATAGCCTACAATTCAAACCCTTTTACTTGGGGATTACACAAAATCCACTATATACAATTCCAAAATATACAATGATAACCATAATCTCCAAAATATACTCCTAAACAGGAGCTCTAACTACTCTTCGTCCCCCGCTTGCCTCTCGATCCTTCGGCCCTGTCTAAAAGGTTTAATTTTGGGAGAGTGAGATTCTAAAGAATCCCCGTAGTAACAAGTCAATCATATAATGTACCACAATAATGCATGTAATCAAATCACTATCCACACAAGCAACTACAACGGCAGTTACAACGGCAATGGTTAGTATGACACATGTCATCCCTGACGATTGCTCACGCTGAATTGCTCACGTTGTATTGCATCACAACAATCAACACAGTATAATTCACCACAGCTGGGATCCATATAAAGCATATCATATTCACAAGCCACATAGGCAAGATACACACACACACAGCCCACGGCTGGTTTTCACATACGCTGCCCCCACGGGTCGGATTCACAAAGATCCATGTCGATTACGACGGCAGTCCAACGGCCGACTAGAGATGACCACTGTCACTCCCTATACGGCTCACGCTGACTTGCTCGCGCCGTAATGGACCATGGCACACATTTCACAAGTTCAATGATAAGATATGCATACCAAGACATCATACAAGATATGAGAGAAAAGTCACTACCTTGATCCTTCCGTGCGTGCCCTAACGCCGGTCTCTCCCGAGGAAGGCAAATGTCAAATCCTATTTTCACAATTAGGGACGAAGAGTTAATCTCTATTCCAAGACTTAATCCACTTTATCATACTTAATCGGTTATCATTATTGCTCTTTTGGAGTCACTAAATACTCCTAACAATAGCAAAAAAGGGTAGGAAGAGCTATCCCAAAGACCCCTTTACTTGAAGGCAAAACACTCATTTTTGGTCAATTGCCTCGAGCACAGATGCTCTCACTCGAGCACAAGTACGGACATCACTCGAGCACAAATGCTCTCACTCGAGCATTGGTACGGACAGCACTCGAGCACAAGAGAAAGTGAAACAGCGAGTGAGCACCCGAGAGCACAATAAACTTTCAGGAACTGGCTCACTCGAGCACAAAATCCTTACTCGAGCACAAGGCTAAATGCCTCACTCGAGCACCCACGAGAGAAGTTCAGGAAGTGAGGACCCGAGAGCACACCAAGCTCTCCAAGCACAAGATCACTCGAGCACAGCCATATGTGCTCGAGCACACAACTCACTCCCGCGAGCACACTCCTCTCACCCGAGAGCACCTCTCTCACCCGCGAGCACACCTCCCACCTGAAGCACAACCTCACTCGAGCATGACCCCCAGTGCTCGAGTGAGAAGGCTATGCTCGCGAGTGTCAGAGCACACTCGTGGCATCCACCAGCAAGTGAAGACCTGAAAGAAATCCTTCACTCTGAACTCCCACTAACACTCGAGCAGACCATGCTTGCTCGAGCATGTTCTTCGCTCACTCGAGCACAAAACGATGTGCTCGAGCATTACACATGAAAACCCAGACGAACTCGAAGCACAAAGGGAAAAACCTCATATCACTCGAGCAGAGTTCATCCCTGCTCGGGTGAAACTCATCCCTCACTCGAGCAGACCCCTTCTGCTCGGGTGATATTCATCCTTCACTCGAGCAGACCCCTCTCTGCTCGAGTGAATCCCACAGATAGCAGAAAACGCAGAAACAGAGGCACTTTCCCTCACACTTGCCCAATTGCTTCCTATGGACTCAAAACTTAACCCAAAGCCATTCCCACACAAAAACACCCAACAAACTCAATGGAATACTCAAAATCATCAAAATCCTATTCCATTATCATGCTTTGGGTTTTGGGCAACAATTTCAACAAAACACCAATCTTAGCCAAACTTCACATTTCATTTACCAATCAATCTATCTATCATAAACTCATTCCAAAACACCATTCTCATGCCAAAAACATACCAAATGAACAGTGGCATCCAATTTTCGGATTCAAGCCAAAATTTCCAGAATTTATAAACTATTCCAAATGATATGAAACATAGATAGATAGATTGGTTTTACTCACCTTATCAACTTCTCCAAAGAGAGTCCTTGATTCACTACTTTCCAAATTTTCGTGTAGCACAAATCAGCACCAAATGGCCACACTATACACACCAAAATGAAGCCCATGATTCAAGGATCAACATTTAAGAATGGTGTTTGAGCAATGGAGATCATTTACTTACCCAAAGATCAAGCTTTTCCCTTCTTCCTTGCCTTCAACAATGGAGAGAGAGAGCACGAGAGAGAGGTGAGAGATGTGAGATAGAGAGAGGAAAAGTGGACTTTTGTCCCCTTGTGGCCCATCCAATGGCCACCACCATGCCACATGTCACCATCCACTCCATTCCCTCAATGAGCTCACCACATAACAACACATAGGATTCCGACCCCCGGTCAAAGAATCACCACCCTTGATCTTAAATACCACTCACATGCACCCAAAATTCCAATTTCCACTAATTATGACATTAATTAATATAGTCATAAAACACTTAATAATTCCAATAAATTCATAATTATCATTAATAATCATGATTACCCCTTAATCAAAAATTGGGATATTACAACTCAGCCTCTTAAGTTCGATATGTTTTATGATTATGTGCTCGTTTGGATTAGCAATTGGAATGCTTAAAAGCAATTTTTCAATCATGATTTACGGTATACAAGATAAATATATGAGAGGAGTTATGTCTCGTTTTACGTGAAAAGCAGCTTGTAAGCAATCTGATCGCTAAAACAAACATGCCTTATGTCCCTGATGTTAGTGAGTCAAAGTAGATCAAGCTGATGTGTCCTAAAGGTGTTGACTAAGTATACGTGGCATCCTTGTCATCATACATATAGCAATATGATTGATCCATGTGTGAAAACATTAAAAAAATAAAGTCCGAATAAAAAAGAGAATATGCATACAGTGCTCGTTCGCCATCTTTGAACTATCGACTTTACTGTCTCATCCTCCTTCAGGCGTTGTGCCCTCCATCCTCATTATCTCACTCACTCTCTCTAATCTCTTTACCCACGAGATGGCACTTTCTCTTTCCCATGGTTCAGGCGATTGGGAATAGAAGTGCTATCTCCGATGAAGTAGAGATGAAAGCAAAAAATGCTCCACAATGAAGCTCATAATCCATTAGGCGGTTCCCTCTTCCTCATCGTCAGTCTTCTGGTATCAATATTGTCCAGGATGCAGCTTGTAGGTTGCTGGTGCTAAATGTTTCCACCAATCAGCTGATGGTACGTGTATTTACATTTCGCTTAAGCCCTATAACCATTGTCAATCAAAAGAATCGCATTCTGATTTTCTCATCCACCAAAGTTTATGCTACATATCTGAATATAGCACATTCTGATTTATTTATTTATCCACCTAAGTTTGTGCAGGGGAAGGAGGTGGAGGCCTTGATGGGCGTGAAGGGGAACACAACGATCTAACTATGGTTCTGCGAAGTGAGAGGGTGCTTTTTCTTGTTCATGGATGACGCCAACGGTGAGGGAGATCGGATGTTGGAAGGAGACAAGGATGATGCGTAAGAGGGAAGTTTGGGCTTTGAAAGAGGGAAAATGACACTTAGGTTCCAAACAATAGAAAAAATACCACAAAAATCTCTTTGAAAAGTCAATGATCTAGGAACTTCTTTGAGATTATTTCCCAATATCTAATTACACAATTACCCTATTGAAATAACTACAGAAAAGGCACAAGAGGAGAGGAGGGAAGGTGCGTTTTTGTGATGAAATAGAAAGATAAAAATGGACAAATGATCTGCGTTGGAAGGTGCAACATTGAAGGGATAAAGCGTGGTGTTAATGTCGTTGACAACATCTTCTTCTGCATCATCCATTTACGGGTAGTGAGGTACAACAGGGAACTGGAATTTTTTTTTTCTATGTGAAAGTTGGTTAAAATGAGATTGAGTGGTTAGTCAAAGGTTGGAGTTTGGGCTCAATAATGGAGTAAGTGGTAGGTGGTAGACAATAAATGCTAAGAATTTGCTACACTTATGATCTTGACCTTTGAAGTTGGGGTTTCACCTTGGGTGGGTTGTGTTTATGTTAGAGTGCTCTGTTTTTGGGGGCAAGGTTACAGAGAAACTGCTGTGTTTTAAGTAGGAATGGTGAATATAATTGTGGTTCTTTGCTGTGAAAAGGCTGAAATGAAAACAAAAAAGTGTTGTAAATTTGTGCAGTTGTAGTTGTTTATATAGAACCTGTGCTCTATTTTTGGGCAATGTAATAGAGGGAATGCTTTGTTTTTGGGAAAGCAGACAGAGATATGGCCTTGTTTTGAGTGGGTCTAATTGAATGTGAGTGTGGTTTGTGTTATTAGAAAATGCTGATATGATGATAAAAAAAAGTGTTGTTAACGTGTTGTTAATATGTGCATATGTAGTTATAAATATTGCTGTGAAAGTTGTTAATACGAAGTTTGTGTTGTAAATTCTCATAAAAATAATGAAATCCAAATGAAGTTTAAAGTTACCCTTGATAAATCAACATTTGTGGATCTTGTAGATGATGAAGGGATCTTAAAGGAAGTTATTAAAATGACTAATAATGTTGTGAAAGAGGCATTAAACGTTGAAAACAATGACAAAAGTGACATCAATATAATGTGCAACTTACTGATATGGCCCAAGTTATTGTCCTGGTGCAACGTCAGAAATTAGTTGTAAACATAACTAAACATGTTGTAAATATAACTGAAGATGTTGTAAATACTACACAGAGTAGTTAAATCTTCCCATCTTCAGTGTTCAGTGGATTTACATGTGGTCACGTGCTTAAACGTTGTTAAAATGACTCATCATGTTGTAAACTAAGTGTTAGCAGTTGTAAATAACGCCATCCATAGAGTTAAACTTGCTATGGACCAAGATCTTTTCTTGATGCAATGATAGAAATAAGTTGTAAAATTAACTTCAAAAGTTGAAAAAATAACTTAAGATGTTCTTAAAACTACACAAAGTAGTGGACAATCCCATTTTTTGTGTTAATCGTAGTTTCATATAGATACGTGCTTAATCGTTGTTAAAATGACTAATCATGTTGTAAAATAAGCATTCACTGTTGTAAACAATGCAGCTTGCTATGGTCATCATACATAAGAATATAATTGTTAAAATGACTTTTAGTGTTATGAAAACATGCATATCAAGTTGTAAACAAAAAAAAAAGTGGTGTGGTCACCTTGGTGTGTAAAGACGTTGTTTCCTTGACCTGTTAAACAACTTGTAAAAATAACTAAACATGTTGTAAACATATGCATAATGTGTTGTCAAAGTCTGCACTTGGCAAACTTGAAAGTAAATAATTTCATAATTATATGTTGTGAAAATAATTGAATATGTTGCCAAAATAACTCATGATATTATTAAGCGTTTCATTACATGAGTATCACATGAGTGCATTTTCTACAATAAGGCATTCCTACAAAATATCAACAAATGTATACAACAACTAGCCTGTACTACAAAATAACATCTCAAATGCTACATGTCTTTCTTCCTCTTTATTTGTTGGTTGCCAGCGAGAATGGACAGCACACCTCTGTTTGCTTCCCTAAAAATAGAGCATTCCCTCTATTACATTGTTCAAAAACAGAGCACATGTTCTGTATTAACAATTACAACTATCATAGTAACAACTACAACTGCACAAATTTACAACACTTTCTTGTTTTCATTTCAGCATTTTCACAGCAAAGAACCACAATTACATTCACCATTCCCACTTAAAATACAGCAGTTCCTTTGTAATATTGCCTTAAAAATAGAGCACTCTAACATAAACACAACCCACCTAAGGTGAAACCCCAACTTCAATGGTCAAGATCATATGTGTAGTAAATTCTTAGCATTTATTGTCTACCACCTACCACTCACTCCATTATTGAGCCCAAGCTCCAACCTTTTACCAATCCCTCAATCTCAATCCAACCAATTTTCACAAAAAAAAAAAAATCTAGTTCGCTGTTGTACCTCGCTACCTGTAGATGTCTTTCTCCTTAATCACAAAAACACGCCTTCCCTCCTCTCCTCGTGTGCCTTTTCTGTAGTTATTTCAGTGGGGGGTAATTGTGTAAATGGACATTGGGAAATAATCTCAGAAAAGTCCCTATGGATTTTTCTAATCATTGACTTTTCAAAGGGACTTTTGTGGTATTTTTTCTATTGTTTGAGACCTATGTGTCATTTTCCCTTTGAAAGATGAGATGAGGTGGACAGTTGGGTCCCAAACAAGCAAAAAAGTAACGGTCATTTGGAGAAAAGTGTACCTTTGAATTAACTTTTTTGGATTTATACAGTGAGCATGTAAGAAGAGTTTTATTTAACGTGCGTAAAAGAGATTCTGGAATCACGGTTTTGTGGTTTTTTTAAACATATAAATGTGTTATTTTTACTTCGTTTAAAAAGCTTTTTGCATATTTTTGCAACCAATTAAATGTAATTGTGTTAGATTCTCCATCATCAAAACTTCGTTATCAAATTTGCGTTTTAACCTTTTAAAATAAAAATGAAATGATTTTATGAAATCAAACCAATATTGGAAACTATCCTTTGAAAATAGAACTCAATAATACACAAGGCTTTTGATAGTTACATGCCATAGTTTTAGCAGTCTCTAAAGTAGTAATAGACTATTAGAACTCAATAGTAAAAGTGGAAGAAGGGTATAAAAGTAAATCCACCCCCTATGGGATTTTTTTTACACTTTCGAATGCTAAACTATTAGATGGAGGTGATAATTAATTCTTTCTAATGCATTAGGGACAAAATATTTTAGGATATTGGATACAACTTCACAAATATTTCAGTTTCTTCTTTGTTTTTGGTTTACATATTAGGAAACTATAATCAGATGTTTGTTATAAACTATTAGTTGGGTTGATAATTGCTCTCCTTTTAATATATTAGAGATAAAATCGCACTCTAAAATATTTAGACTGCTTAAGGCACCTCTAAATATTTTAGAGTACTGAATGCTCTTTAACCCAATTTTACCAGAAAACATCACCGCTATATATATGGTATTTCATCCAACATATTTTGGAAATAAAGTGACAAGGAAACTCCAAATACAAGAACATCATCTCATATCATGGACTATAATAATAATAATAATAATAATAATCTTCTGCAATGCATCGTATATTTAGGAAACAACATTTTTTTGGGACCTTTATGAAACAGAGTGAAACGTATACAAGAATTATTTTTCAATTCTTCAGCCATAACACACTTTTTTTATATACAAAATTAAGTAATTAAACGTAACCCATAATCAATCTACATAGCCAAACTCACTCAGCTAAAAATTGTTGTAGTTGCCTTTATAATCTACATCTACAACATGCCCATACCCATAACCAAACTAAATGTATCCCTGATATTACTACTCACGAGCGATGACGACGACTTGTTTTCCGACATTACGGCCAGTGTGGAGGCCAATCAGAGCAGCAGGGCCATTTTCAAGGCCTTCAACTATATCTTCCACATAAACTATTTTCCCTTGTCTGATCAGAGGTAGAATGAACTCAAAGAATTTGGGATAGAGGTGATAATGATCATGCACAGTAAATCCCTGCATACGGATTCTCCTAAAAATGATTTGTGCTAAATTGTTATGCCTTCAAGTCGATCAAGATTATATTTTGAGATCATTCCACACACAGGTATGCGGCCATGGATTCTCATATTAACAAGTACCGCATCAAGTGTTTTACGGCCAACGTTCTCAAAGTAAAGGTCAATGCCTTCTGGGAAGTACCTGATATATGCAAATTCATATCTATTACTTCTACTACTTTTTATTAGTTACAAATAACTGAATCAAGTAGATAAAAAAATCGGTTAAAATTAGTTAAAGACAAAAAATAAGAATGAAATGTATTTTCCCCCCCAAATATACCCTTATCTATTGAGAGAAACACTACAAAAAAAAGTATCTTCAACGACGACTTTCAGCGGTAGCTTCAAATGTCGCCACTGAAAGTTATGCTTTCAGTGGTGACAATAAAGGTCGTTGCTGAAACTCTACCTTTCAGCGGCGACTATAAAAGTCACCACTGAAGGTATAAGTATCAATGGCGACATTTATTGTCACCGCAAAAAGTTTCAGTCTTCAGTGGTGACAATTGATGTTGCCATCGAAAAGGTTAGTCTTCAGTGGCGACAATTGTTGTCGCCACCGAAAGATGCAGTTTTCAATGGTGACTTTAGTTTGTTGCCACATAAAGGATACTTTCAGTGGCGACCGTGAATGTCACCGCTGAAAGTAAGACATTCAGTGGCGACTTTTTGATGTCGCTACCAAAAGTTTTTTTTTTTTATCTTTTCAAGTTTAAAAGCTATTATTCAGTATAATGATTCAATAAATATGTCATATTAAAAATTTGTCCAAAATAATAAATAATTTTAAATGTGATATTAATTGTGAATGTTTATCTAATATATTTTTGCAGAAAAAACTTTGAAATTACAGAATCCTAAATCAGATTTGTTACCAAAAGTTGATAAAGGAATGACAAAACTTGATAAACAATTCATAACTTATTTTTTGAGAAATACTTAATTTAAAAATTTTCAATTATAAAGTGATTTTTCTATCTTTTTCCCTATATTTTTTTATGAGATTAAGTATTATTTAGGGAAAATCTCATTAAAAGACAGTTGAATTATTCAAATTCTAATTTGGGTTGTTGAATTCAACAAATTTTAAATTAGGTCATATGACCTAAAATATGATTTTAGAATTCGATAGTTTTACTTTATTACCCCTCATTTAATTCCAACTGAATTAAAAATTAATCCTATGTGTAATCTATATGTCACTCATCCATCTCTATCATTTTAATTTTTCACAAAAATACAGACACATTAATTATGCTCTCCTAAAAGCTCTCCCTCTTAAGCTTTGCACAAAAAGCTTCAAAAAAAAAAAAAAGAGTAGGGGGAAGAAGATGATGATGGTGAAGAATAATGATTTTGATTGTTATGGTTATTATTGTTTGCCACCACTAAGAAGTTTGTTTTGACGTTTCTACCGTTCATCAAATGATTGCTTAATCTTATGCTCGTGCTGTTGCTTCTACAGTATCAAGTGTCCCCTACCGCACACACGTTTCTTTTCTTGTATTTTTTTATCAACTTCTTATCCTATATTTATATACCACATATGAATTATAATTAATGAGTCCGTATTTTTCTAAAAGTTTAAAATAATTGAGATGGATGAGAGACACCTACATTACACATACGATTATTTTTTTAATTGAGTTGGAATCAAATGATGGGTAATAACGTAAAGTTATCAAATTATAAAATCCTATTTTTGGTCATATAACTTGATTTAAAATTTATTAAATTCAACAACATAAAATAGAATTTGAATAATTTAGCTGTCTTTTAGACGAATTTCCCCTATTATTTAGTTTTTTTTCCTTCTAAAATACAATGTAAATAGGATTGTGGCGCTTTAAAGGATGACCCTTATGGAAAACAGCTGGTCATTTTGTTCACTATGAGTCTCACTTCTTGTGCATCAACATTATAGCAAGTCTTTCTCCACACGACATAGAAATTGGTACCAACTAAACATTCAGTATGATTGATTAATGATTGATGAGAATTGTTTATACAGGCTATATTGTAACTTTATTCTTATAAGATTTGCTTATTTGAGATGTACTAGTAACTTTTTATCACTTTAATTAAATAATGAATTCAATATTATTATTTATTTAACTTTGATATATAAAATATAGGGAGAATCCTAATTAAATTCAGTTGAAACACTAAAATTCAAATTTAGGCCTATACTTTTGACAAATTCCTAATCAAGACAAGATACCTAATTAGAAATTTATGAGTGTTGGCCTAAATTTGGATTTCAGTATTTCAACTATATTTAATTAGGATTTTTTCTATAATATATTGATAGATGTAGGATAAGAGTTAATTTGGGCTTAATTTAGATATCTAAGTTATCCATTAGATTATTAAGTAAGAATACTCATACATTAGAATTAGGGTTTATTTATTTATCTTTTAATATTTGGAATATCTCAATAAAATAAAATATCTAGATGATTCTATAATTTTCTTCGTTATTTTAGGATTAGGATTTAAAATTGAATTTAAATTATTGTTATTTTATTATTTTATTATTTTATAGCCTTATAAATAGAGATATGGTTCCCAAGTGTACTGAGTTTTGATTTAATTGAACAAGAATATTCTTATTTTCCCAATTTTCCTGCATTCTCTCCCCTCTTTCTCTCTCTTCCTTGTTTCTCTTCTCTTTGATTTGATTAATGCAATGTGATGTATCTATTTATCTATCTTTTAACTATATGAATCACAATACAAATACCTTTTTTTTTAAAAAAAATATTTGTACGGTTTAACTTTTGGATTGTATCTTGCATAACTATGGCTATATGAATAATGAATGAAAAATTTAATATCAATGAGATAGCTATATGAATCAATGAGAGTTAGGTCTAATTGAAAGGGCTAATCTTTTATAATGTGGTTCTTATGTATGGAGAGATATATGCGTCTATTTAGTGCCTAACACCAAGAGGAAAATACTTGTACCTAACAAAAGAATGAATTCTGAACTTGATAATTGAACTTTTATTTTAATAGATAGTAATCCCACTATAACATACCAATGATACATGAATCCATATTACTTAGATAAAAATAATCCTAATTACTATTTTTCATAATTTCTTCAACTCATTGAACTACAAAATATCAAACTAATTTAGATTATACTTAGAAATTAAAAGTGATAATATTTTTTCACGACATAAAAGTGATAATATAAATTAAAATATATTTAATGAGTTAAGAAATAAGAATTAAAATCCTATCCAACTAATTTGATTTTGAATTGATAATTAGTGTATCATTTTTAAGTGAATTAATTTATCATTGTAGAGTATTAAATGTGCTTTAGTATGATGTTCTGATCCATGAAAGTTTTATTTCTTTTATTTTTTGGATACATCATGATAAGTTAAATTAATATTCCATTTTTTATTGAGTTATCAAAGTTCTTCTTTTCCTATTTAAGAAATTTCCTAATTAGTCTTTAAATTTAAATATATTATTTTTTATAACAATTTATAATATAGTGTGTGAGCAATTAAGAATGATTCTCCCAAATGATTCGTATATTCTCTCATTGGGTAAAACTTATTCTCCTACCAAAACTTTTGCAGCTTCCCTCCATTTATAGCCCATTTCACTTTTTATTCCCTACATTTAATTTAACCTTTGGCAAAAAAGAAAAAAAAACCCATCTGGCGTGACTCTGTTCTTAGAACCTTTGAACCCTAGACTTCAAAGTATCAGCATCTTCCACTTCTCTTCTCCACTTCTTCGAGCTCCTTTGCAGTCACTATTGCAATCCAAATCCCACCTCGTCGTCACCTCCTTATTCTACCTCACTTCTTTGACCATGTGATCCTGTTTGAGACTCTGTCTTGCATTGTGCGATGTTGAAGAATGGATGATTGAAGAACATTTTCAGGTTAGATTCGCAATTACTTTTAGGTTGGATAGCTTTTCTTCCTTTTAAACTTGAATATTGAACTCTTACTTCTTGACGATGTCATACCATATATTATTTTTGGTTTGTGGGGAGTATTTCTAAGGCCCATGGTGCTGAAATATACAGAGGAGATAACAGAATTCTTATGATCAACTACTCGCTGGATTCTAAGAGAAAGAACACCAATTCTAGTTCTTTCTTCCTCTCATCTATACAAATCATTGCTATCATCCCCCATAATCTTAATTAGCTCTTTCCTATGTTTTGCTCATATATATGACTGCTTCAGACAATGAACAAGGTGCTTCATGTAGTTTCTTTTATAATTTGTGTGTCATTAGACATTTCTTCTTGTGTAAGTGAAACGTAAGTCATAAAAGCAACTTCTTTTATGGCTTATAGAGATCTCCTTCTGCTATGATGAATTCTTCTTGTGAAGAGGAAAACTCTAGTTAAAAGGAAACTCTTTTTTTTCCTATCAAGTAGAGGTTAATTCAGAACTTGACATTTATGATGATGCGTGCAATATAGAAACTGTGATGGATGTGAGTTTTTTTTACCTAAACATTATATTTGAGGAATATAAGGTTGCAAAAGTTGCTTGCTTCATATGATGTGCACAATTACTGTTGATGAACTCCTTTCAAGTCCAAGACTGCCATTCCTTTCTTTCATATGATGGCTTAGGATTTATAAGGCCCATTTGCAATTGTGTTTTAGGGTATCATTTTTTTATACACATCATTTCATGGCATTCTTCACCAGCCAACAATGATTTTGGGTTATGGGATTCAAGACTTTAACATAATAAAGTTTCATTAAAAAAATAGTGTACATTTCCCTATTTCATATGATCGTTAATAAATAATTTTGAATAGGTAGATGGCTATGGCCCAAATATTTGGGCCCTATTATGTTGATAGACATACACTTAAGTTAAATAAGCATCCCCAATGCAGTTTTCAAGTTTCCTCAATAAAACTAGCACCATTGTCAGTTTCAAATTGCATATACAACATGTTTGCATAGAAAGGTACCTATTTATAGAATAAGTGTTTGCATCCTTGTCTCTTAATTTAAATTTAAGTGTATGGCTGACCTATTGTAGCTATGTTATTTTTTGTTTGCAAGAAAATTTGAGGTGGATATCAATAACACGTAAGCTTCTTGAATGAAAGGCATAATTGTATGTCCTTAATATATCTTTACTAATATTTTCTTGAAAGATCTGTGTTTTTTGTAGTGATTTTCCTACTAGTGATGATTTTGTTCCATAAATTGTTTGTTTTGGTTGTTGGAGAATCTGGTATGTTTACTCCTAATGATAATTCCTGTGTACAAAATGGTGTCCCCGCAAGTATTGTGGATATTATTTCCATATAATCAAAACTTGATCCATAAATTCAATGTTATAGTTTATGTTCTACTTCATATTACGAGCATGTTAAGTCACAATTTTAAACCATTTGCCGTATTTGGGTAAGCATCAACCATTTTGAATTATAATATAGTCAATAATATTGCTTGGCTGAAACAGCAATGCTGAAACCTACATTCAGGTTCTTATAAAGTGATGCATAACTAGACTAAATTATTATATTTATTGTTTATTATGAGAAATATCAGAATTAGTGTGATGCATAGTAATAAGAATAAAGATAGGGTGGTTTGGATCTTTCCTTTTTGAAGCGTACATATTGTTAGAATGACATATTGCTCTTCTTTGTTATAGTTCTTTTCTGTTTAGTTACTTTCCTGTGTTCTTATTAAATAAGCATTTATCTTTAATTGATGACAATGATAGTGATACTGAAGTAGAAAGTGGAATAGAGGATGAAGTAGAAGAGAGTGAATCAGAACATATTGATACTAGTGATAGTGTCACAGAAGATTCAATTGAATGAAATTAGTGTCTTCCTAAATGATAGCTTTTACTAATATGTAGATTAACTCTTACTTAGTTAAATGTGTTTTTAGAATTAAGTGGTGTTAGAAAACAATCTAACTATTGTATATATTTTGTAGGATGTGTCAGGATTTAAGGGGCGACAAGGTGGGAGACCTCCTTTACTCTATAGAGGAAATGGCAACACAAGTAGTGGAGGTGCTTGCTCTATACCTCAGACAGAGAAGACACAATGTACTAATTCACCTCGACCACTACAATTACAGCTTGAGGAACAACCCATCAATTCTCCTCCTACTCAATATAGTAGTACAGATAAATGTCCTTTGACTTTATATGATGTAAATAATTTTTTTGTCAAGTGTATAATTGTAACATCAATTCCCCTTTATTTCACATGTAACATTAATTATAATAATTCTTTTGTATGTATAAATGATAGGATCTTCCCATACAATCAAGAAAGGCAGAGGAGTTTACAAGTCGCATAAAGTGATGTTGAAAACCAAATTTTCTAAGATTAAAGTTCAACTTTCAGATGACATGACAAGAGCAGTGGGATCATATGCATGAAATCTAGCTAACTACTATGGTTTGATTGTTAGGAAAACAGTATCTTTGCGAAATTTTGTTGATTGGAAGGTCGAGTTAGAAAAGTATGGTAGTGAGATGAAAATGCAAATCAAGGTATCATTCATGTCAAATAATAATATGTATCTTACTTTATTTATGTTTTCATCATAGGTACTTATGTTTTTGTTTGTTTTAGGATAAATTTGAACTTGATGGTGTGGTAGATGAAGAAAAGTTTGATCAAGTTTTAACGCTTGCTTTCCAAAATGCCTTAAGAAATTGGAAGACCAACTTGCATAGGCGTTACCAGAAATATGACATTGATGAAGAGAGGTTAGTTGAACCACCTCCAAATGTAAGTTCTGAAGATTGGGAGTGGTTATCCAAAACTCATAACATATATATCAAAATGCATCAAATCCTTACCTCTTCAACTTACCAAATCCAGAATCTTGATTCTCAAACTTTCAAAATTCTTCAACACACAAACCACCACCTTTCAAGATTTTGAAACCATCACAATGGAGCTCTCAATGAGATGCACAACATTAGGGAAGAGGATTTGAGCTTAAGAGGATCACAACTTACCCAAAAATCAAAGCTTCCTCCCCTCTTTCTTGCTTGAGCACCGGAAATGGAGAGAAAAGAGAGATGATGAGATGAAGCAAATAATGATAATGGTGTTTCTTTTCCTTGCCCATACTCCCCCCTCAACCGAATAGGAGAGAGAGAAGAGAGAGAAAAGTGAACAGTTGTCTTCTAGTGCCATCCAATGTTCCACCAAAGAGCCACTTGTCACCATCTTATTCACTCCCACCATAAGCTCACACAAGCTTAATGCACAGGATCCCGACCCATAAACAATGAATCTCAACCCTTAATCTTAAATACCACACACATTTATACCAAATTCATATCACATTAATCCCAAAGGTTCTTAATTATATGAATTACAATCAATATCAGAGTTGCTAGCCCTTAATCCAAAATTGGGATATCACAAGTGACATTACTTGAGGGATCACTCGAGTAAAATGAAATGAAAGGAAAGCATGACTCAAGAGATCACTTGAGTAATCAGGTAATCAAAGAAGAAGTTACTCTCGGCCAAGATTTGGATGACATTACTTTAGGGATCACTCAAGTAATAAGAGAAGAATTGAAAGGATTACTCGAGGGATCACTCAAGTAATAAAAGAAGAAAAGAAACACTGACTCAAGGGATCACTCGAGTAAGCAAGTCTGCCAAGTTTTATAAAATGAATTAGTAATCTAGTCAGACAATGTTGACTTACCCTCTGGCTTATTTTCAATGAGGTTACTCAAGGGACTACTCGAGTAGTAGATCAAGATCACTCGAGTAGCCACTCGAGTAATGCAATACAGAAAGTATGATTTTAATTCATTGTTCAATGATTCATTATCTATATGATTAACCTTTCATTGTATTAGTATTCTGAGTATATTTGCAGGAAAACAATGAAGAGATCATGCATTGAGAGAAAAGTTAAACAAAACGTCCGAACGCTCACCTACCACAAACGGATAGTTTTTCAAATTCAAAGAAAGGTCAAATGTAGTTACACAACTCTAACAGACAAGTTGAAATTGTTCCAATAGCTATCACAACTCATCTATAAATATGGAAACATTCAACATGGAACAGACAAGACTAAGAACATACGAACATACATCGATCAACACGTTCTTGGTGCTCTATTTCTTATATTCATTATTTGTACTTAAGTGATTATATATTTTCTTTGTGAAAGATATTTTCATTACAAACTCAATATTTGCTATTGAGACAACTTAAGGTATTGGAACCTTGAGTTAGGGATTTGATTACAATGTGTAAGGGGGAGCGAGTGTCTAGTGAAGGAACTTGCAGTGTACTGAGGTGCCAAGAACCCACTGAATCTTGGAAGATATAGCAAAACTCTCAAAGAAGCTCTGAGGACTAGACGTAGGTCAAAGTGGTTGTGGCCGAATCAATATAACTCCTGGTGTACACTTCGGTGATATTTCTTTTAGCTCTTAACTACTTTAAATTCCCAATCAATTTTTATTTACGAAATGATTTTTCTGTAATCACCCAATTCACCCCCTATTGGGTGAAACACTTGTACTAATATTTGGTATCAAAGCATAGGTCTTCTTGTTCAGGTATAACAACCTAAGAAGGATCCAATGGCAAGCATGGGTGAAGGAATTCTTCCCGACGGAGCTTCTATCACTAGACCACCAGGTTTCAGTAGCAAACACTTCTCTTTCTGGAAGGCCAAGTTCAAAGTATTTGTAATGGCTACAGAATATGGACTATAGGACGTGATTGAGAGTGGAAACTATAAGCCTAAGAAAATTGTAGATTCACAGAAGGTTTCAATGATTCAAAGTGCCTTGAGTCAAAATGAGTACTTCAGGATCTGCACACTTCTAACAGCTAAAGAAATGTGGGAAACCCTGGAAATAGCTCACAAAGAAACTTCGGGAATAAAAGAAAATCGGATCAATACTCTGGTTACTAAATTTGATTTACTTCGAATGAAATTAGGTGAGTCAATAGCTAAATTCGAACTTAGATATACTCATCTTGTTAATCAACTTGAAGCACTTAGGAAAATCTATGATCAACATACCCAAATAAGAAAGATACTGAACATACTTTCAAAAGAATGGGAGGACAAATTCACTATAATAAAGGAAGCAAAAGGCGAATCAATGCAATTAGTTGCTTCTTTATTCGGAGGTCTCTCTGAATATGAAAGTAAATTAAAGTTTAAATGAGAACTAGAAGATATTGGAGAGAAGAAGAAGAAAGGCCTTGCACTAAAATCGAAAGAAAAAACCCAAGAAGATGATGAAGATTTCAAAGAATGAAGAAATGGGTTTGATAATAAAACGATTTAGAAAGTTTTACAAGAAAGGCCAAGGATTCAAAAACTTTCAGAAAGGAAGAACAAGCAGCAGAGAACACATCATCTGCTATGAATGTGGAAAGCCAGGACATATCAAATCAGAATGTCAAGAACTGGTTCAGAAAAATAAAGAAAAGAGAAAAGGCAAGTTCTATAACAAGAAAAAAGCATATGTATCCGCCATATGGGGAGACAGTTCATCATATGAAGAGAGCAATGATGCAGAAGTAGCTAATATCTTCTTGGTTGCTCAAGAAGAAATAGAAGAATAAGAGGTAATTGATTTTGATCCTACATATGATGAATTACTCTCTGAATATAATGCTTTACATTTTGAATTCATCAAAGTAGTTAAGGAATTAGTTTTTTTCAAAAAGAAAAACAAAAATATTGAAGAAAAACTCAAAGATATTTTAGAAAGGAATGTGAAAACTGTTCTTCTTTAAAATAGAAAAACACTGATCTCACGAAAACTCTTGAAAACTTCACCAAAGGAAGTGAGATGTTAAATATGATTTTAAAAGCTCAACGATTTGTAAATGACCGATCTGGTATTAGATATGATCCAAAATCAGATAAAAGGAAATAAAGAAAGAAAGTAGGAGGTAAGACATACTTGAGTTATTTTTAGTATTCTGTACAAACATCAAATCCTTTCGCATATTGCAATTACTGTAATAAAAAAGGTCATTATACTTCATCATGCATTCATAAAAATAAAGGAAAGATTGGAACCTAAAATGGGTACCTAAAGGTTCACATATTCAAAAAATAATATGTACTAACCCAAAAGGACCTAAAAAGATGTGGATACCTAAAACTTAATCATATTTGATTGCAGATATATCTTAAAGCATCCAAAAACAACAAGTGGTACATAGACAGTGGATGCTCTAGACATATGACCAGTGATTTCGAAAGTTTTACCACGATACAACCTAAAGAAGGTGGAAAGGTAAAATTTGGAGGAAATCAATCCGAAAATATAGCAAGAATTTGTGAAATAAAAAATGACAAAGGTATACAAGTCCAAGACATTTATTACGTTGAAGGCTTGTGTCATAACTTGCTGAGCGTGAGTCATAGTGTAGATAAAGACAACTGGGTAATATT
Source organism: Inga leiocalycina (assembly GCA_963242795.1). Taxonomy (NCBI): domain Eukaryota; kingdom Viridiplantae; phylum Streptophyta; class Magnoliopsida; order Fabales; family Fabaceae; genus Inga; species Inga leiocalycina. The sequence continues at coordinate 30,463,947 of OY725328.1, forward strand.
TGACTCAGAAGAATGTCTAATTGTAAACAAGAAAGATTTACAATTAGATAAGAAGAATCTCAAAGCAAAGCTCAGAGTAAAAAGGGAAGGTAATTGCTATACTCTTGATATAAGCAGACATATTTCTGAAAACTATTTTCTAAGTAACGCAAATGAAAGTTGGCTATAGCATAAGAGACTAGCTCATGTCAATATGCACCAACTAGGCAAGTTACTCAAAAAGGATTTAGTGATTGGATTACCCAAAGTAAATTTCAAAAATGATTTGATCTGTGATGCATGTCAGAAGGGTAAACAAACTAAATCATCTTTCAAATCAAAAAATGAGATCACAACCAACAAACCACTTCAATTGTTGCATATAGATTTAGTTGGACCAGAAAGAGTTAAAAGTCTTGGTGGCAACTTCTAACAATTGGTCATTATTGATAATTTCTCTAGATTTACATGGACTATTTTTCTATCATCGAAGGATAAAACCTTCAGAGAATTTATTGTTTTTGCCAAGAAAGTGCAAAATGAGAAAGGTATGTCCATTGCAAGTATTAGGATAGATCATAGTGAAGAATTTGAAAATCAAGCCTTTGAAGAATATTGTGATACTAATGGCATGGATCATAATTTCTCCGCTCTAAGGACACCTCAACAAAATAGAGTCGTGGAACAAAAGAACAGAGTACTCACTAAAATGGCCAAAGCAATGCTGAGCGAAAAGAACATGTCTCAATTTTTCTGGGCTGATGTAATGAGCACAGCATGCTATATTTCAAACAAAGCCTACATCAGAACAAAACTTGGAAAGACACCGTACGAACTATACAAAGGAAGGAAGCCAAACCTTGCTCATCTACATATCTTCGATTGTAAGTGTTTCATTCATAATAATGGTAAAGATAACCTAGAAAAATTTGATTCTAAGACTGATGAAGGAATATTCTTAGGCTATTCTAATTGGAGCAAAGCATGCAGAGTTTTCAATAAACGAATATGTGTTATTGAAGAATCAATTCATGTTGTATTTAATGAATTTGAATCCTCTGAAAAAACTATTAATGATGAGTAGGAAGTTTTAAATCAAGAGAATGGTTAACCTAATCCTAAATCTTTCATCCCAGAAGTTGATTAAACCAAGGAAGAAAATCAGTCACTAAGACAACTTAGAGCCTGGAAATACAATAAAAGTCATCCCCTAGAGCAAGTCATAGGAGATGTGAATGAAGGATTCAAAATTAGAAATAAAATTTTCAATGAAGTTAGTTTTTCTGCTTTTATTTCTAAGATTGAACCTTCTAACATTGACGGGGCCCTATCAGACAACGATTGGGTAATAGCAATGCAAGAAGAACTAAACCAATTTGAAAGAAATCAAGTTTGGGATTTGGTACCCCAACCTAAGGATCATCTGATCATTGGTACTAAATGGGTATTCAAGAACAAACTTGATGAATCCATAATCATTTTCAGAAATAAGGCAAGATTGGTGACTAAAGGCTATAATCAAGAGGAGGGAATTGATTATGAGGAAACGTATGTTCTAGTAGCTAGATTAGAAGCTATACGAGTACTCTTAGCCTTTGCATGCATCAAGGGATTCAAACTGTATCAAATAGATGTAAAGAGTGCATTCCTAAATGGCTACATTATGGAAGAAGTGTATGTAGATCAACCTCCAGGTTTTGAAGGTGTGACTAAGCCTGACCATGTTTTCAAACAAAGAAAAGCTTTATACGGTTTAAAACAAGCTCCTAGAGAATGGTACAAAAGACTTAGTAAATTTCTCATCAATCAAGGTTTTGCACAAGGAAAAGTTGATGCAGCACTTTTTACAAAACGAAAATGAGATGATATTTTAATTGAACAAATATATGTTGATGATATAGTTTTTGATACTACTAATGAAACCTTGTATGAGGAATTTTCTAAGATAGTGTAGGGGGAGTTTGAGATGTCAATGATGGGAGAATTAAATTTCTTTCTCGGTTTACAAACCAAACAAAGAAAGAATGGAATTTCTATATCTCAAAAAAAGTATTTGAAAGAGCTATTGAAGAAATATGGAATGGATGAAGCAAATGGAATAGACATACCTATAAGCTCAACTATATTGCTTGATGCTGATGTCAAGGGGAAAGATTACAATATCACAAGATATAGAGGAATGATTGGATCATTACTCTATCTTACTGCAAACAGACCTGACATCCAATTTAGTATTGGTATGTGTGCAAGATATCAATCAGCACCAAAGGAGTCACATGATGAAATAGTCAAATGTATCTTTCGATAACTTGCTGACACGAAAAAATTAGGTCTCTAGTATCCTAAAGGAGGAAGTGAATATTTAGTTGCATATTCAGACTCTAATTATGGACAATACAAGATAGATAGAAAGAGTACCAATGGATAAAGCCAGTTTCTTGGAGGTTCACTTGTGTCATGGTTTAGCAACAAAGTATTTATGATTGGTGATCGCTCTTGCTTTGCTCCTCAAGTTAAGATTAAGCTTAGAGTTAAGGTAAATGCGGTTAATTTATTCTATATATACATGCTTTGGGCTGTAAGGCGCTTTCTAAACCTTACTTTCATATATATAATACTTATATATCTTTTCAAAAATCAAGTCTATGTTTGTATATGAACTTAGTTCAGTGAAACAGTATATTTTCCAACTTGTATATATATGAGTGGACATTATTATTAAGATTGTTACTATTGTGATAGTTATGATGTTTGTGATAGAATGTTGTACAAGGAATGATAATCTTATAAATGTTTTCAAAAACTATATTGATATATTGCTTTTATGTTATGGGATATGTTGTCATACCCTCTATTCCCGTCCCTCCCCGATCACACACGGGTTCACAGTGCTGTGGCGAGGCTAACTCAAAGGAATATCCACACCCCCTACGTGTTCCTTTCACCTCCCCAAGACTCGAACACCCAACCTGGGGATAAGTTCAAGCACTTGGCGAGACCTAGTACCACTGAACTTATCCCCAGGTTGGGTGTTCGAGTCCTGGGGGCACAAGGAACACACAAGGGGCATGGATATTCCTTTGAGTCAGCCTCGCCGTAGCACCGTGAACCCATGTGTGATCGGGGGGATGGGAATTGTAACCCCCTGCCGAAATTATATCCAAAATACGAAATTAAAGTGAAATAGAGACCAATAAGAAACAAATAACATTTAATATCCCATCTAACTGACGGGGTTTTCATAAATACAGTTTGAAATCATTTAGACCTGGTCTCGCATTCACCTTCCGAATACAATTACTACACGAAGATAAATCACATTCATATATCAGAGTACGTGTAACCCCCTCCCGTAATTAATATTCGGATTACGCAATAAAGTGGAATAAAGACCAATAAGAACAAAATTTAATATTATAAACCCATCTACCAGACGGGGTTTTCACAAATGCCTTTCGAAATCATTTATAAACTTGGTCTCAGAATCATATTTCCGAATACAATTACTACGCGGAATATCACATTCATAACAAATATCATAGTATACAACAATAATCCCGGCAATTCCGGATTCCATTTATTAATCAAGCCTTATAGGGCACAATCGCCCATACAAGCCCTCATATGGGGATTACACAAATCTTTCTCATACACATAATCAAATCCTCATCCACATATACACAACTAAATCCAATTACCAATATCTATACTCCCAACTATGATAACCAACTATCAAAACGATAACCCGAAGGAGTCTTCATCGCCCTTGTCTGCTTACTCCATCATCGATCTACTACCCTGTCTGAAAGGTGAGTAGGGGAGGGTGAGATTCTAGAGAATCTCAGTAGGATAACAATATCAATATGCACGTACGATACATGTTTAATGCATGACATGCTTGCATCACACAACTCATGCTAACACAATGACAATTTGCAAGCTCAATGCTTCGAACGATATACCTATGGCCATAGCATAAATTGAAACATAGCTTCAAATTACACACAATTATGCAAAGCTAAGACATGCACCAACACACTAACACATATATCAAATACAAGCAGAAGAGATATGTCCCCTACTCTCTTTCCACGTAAGCTCCAGCTTCGCTTACTCGCGATCAGAATGAATACCAAATCACGATCAGGGCGAACATCATCCCTATAATCAAAATCATGAACATAGGGTCAATCCCTTTTCCAATTCCTCAACATACAAACACTTAATGTTGGTTATCATTTAACACCTTTAGGTGGCTAATCAAAGCCTAAACATATGCCTAAAGGCTTGGGAAACACTTGACCAAAGATCACCTTTAGAAGTGTAAAATACTGATTTTTGGGGGTGGGCCGCGGCCCAAAACGTCCCAGAAACATTTGGGCCGCGGGCCCAAGAAAATCCAGTTTCTGGCTGAACTTCCAAAAATCATAACTAATTCCACAAAAATTGAAATGAGGTGATCCCAAAGCCAAATGAAAGCTATTCAAGTACTCTACACAGGAAAAATATTGGACTTTACTAGAAATCACCACACAAATACAGAATTCCCAAACATTCAAGACTGTCCCAAAACAGAATCCATTTTCGACCTCAAACTTTGGACAGCTATAACTCCCAGTTCACAAAACGAAATGACACATATTATATGTCCATTTTGAAGCTTAAGATGTGAAATTCAAGACTGGAAAGTTTCAGAATTTTCTAACATCATTTGCCCATTCAAAACGGCAACACAAACAGACTGCCCAGACAGAATTCTCACTGGACAGAATTTCCAGTTTTGCAACCATTGTATCCAATCCAATTCAAACCAATTCCAATGATTAAATACCACAACATGGCACCATTTTCAACATGAAACAACATCCAATTCATCCAATCCAAAATCACAAGAAAATCAGGGTAAAATTCGAAATTCACTAAACTCATCCACAAATCACAAAACTTAGATCAAAAGGAAGCAAATGCTCACCTCTTCCTCTTTCCCAAATCAATTTCTTGATTCTTCATCTTTCCACTTTTGCTCAAGCAACAAAACACCTCCTCTCACAAATCTAAAACCATAGGAATATAGCCCTCAACCTCATGAACAACATTAATGAAAGACACTTGAGCATATGAAGGCATTAACTTACCAAAACTCAAGCTTTTCCCTTTCTCTTTCCTTAGCTTGCTCTTGGCGAAAATGGAGAACAAGAGAGAGAGATGAGATGATGAAGAAAGGGAGAAGATTTTAGGGCCACAAACCGTCCAACTAAGGGAGGAGAGGAGAGAGGGAAAACTTTGAACATTTGACCCAAATCCAAGGGTCCACAATTTGCCAAGTGTCACCATCTTGACACATCCTCCATGAGCTCACATGCACACACATACACTTGATTCCACCTCTTGATCTTTTGCACAAATCAATCCTAACCATTGATCTTGAAGTTACCAATGAGTTTCCTCTTCGGTAACCAATCAATTGGCCGGTAACTTTACCGTTTAGCCCCTGATTTCGGTAATTCTCATTGAATCACCACCAAACACTTCATATCGTTTCAATTAGCCACAATATGCGCCTTCCCTATATTTTAAGTCAATTTAGATGTTAATCCATAATTGAGCTTAAATACAGGGTTTCCGGCGCTGCTCACAGCACACACGAATCACATCGGGTGCCAAAACACACCATAATCTCCAAAAGGGTTCATTTATCACTAATGACATCCACTTTTGGAGTCATTAACCCTTGATCACAATTTGAGATCTTGCTAAACCGGGGCTTAGCAATCCACTAATCTCAGGCTTATTCTCTAGCCTCAAGTCTCAAAATTCGGGATATTACAGTACGCAATATAATAATTCCGGTAATCCCGGTTTCCATATATTAACTCAAGCTTTATAGGGCACATTCGCCCATACAAGCCCTCATATGGGGATTACACAAATCCATCTCAAATACATAGCAAATCCTCATCCACATACTTATATACACATCCAAATCTATATACTCTCAACTATGATAACCAACTACCAACTCTTCAACCCGAAGGAAGTCCTTGCCGCCCTTGATCACTTGCTCCATCCTCGATCCACTACCCTGTCTGAAAGGTTAGTAGGGGAGGGTGAGATTCTAGAGAATCTCAATAGGAAACAGATACCTATATGCATGTATGATATGTGTTTAATGCATGACATGCTTGCAATACATATCTCATGCTCACATAATGACATATCTGCGTGCTCAATGTTTCAACAACATACTCATGACCATAGCATAACTAGAAACAAAGCTACAATCATTCATACATGTTTCACATAATCAAGCAAAGCAATACATGCATCAAAACACAAACACAAATATCAAAGCATGCAAAAGAGGTAAGTTCCCTACACTCTTTCCACGTATGCTCCAGCTCCGCTTACTCATGATCAGAACGAATACTGAACCACGTTCAAGGCGGATATCAACCTTATAATCAAAGCAAGGACATAGGGTTAATCCCTTTTCCAATTCTTTAACTCTCAAACACTTAAGTTGGTTATCATTCATGACCTTTAGGTGGCTAATCAAAGCCTAGACATATGCCTAAAGGCTTGGGAAACACTTGACCAAAGATCACCTTTTAAAAGTCCAAAATGCTGATTTTTGGGGGTGGGCCGCGGCCCACAATCCACTGGCTGCGGCCCAAAACTGCCTAGAAACGCTCAAAAAAATTTGGGCTGCAGCCCAGAATCCACGGGCTACGGCCCAAAACTGCTCAGAAACATTTGGGCTGCGGTCCAGAATCCGTTGGCCGCGGCCCAAGAAAATCCAGTTTCTTGGCTGAACTTCCAAAAATCATAACTAATTCAGGAAAAATCAAAATAAGGTGATTCCAAAGCCAAATGAAAGCTATTCCAGTCCTCTACACAGGAAAAATATTGGCCTTTACTAGAAATCACCAAAAAAAATCCAGATTTACACAAAATCCAACATTGCTCCAAAACAGAATCCAGTTTCGTCCCCAAACTTTGGACAAACATAAATCCCATTTCACAAAACGAAATGACACATATTATATGTCCATTTTGAAGCTTAAGATGTAAAATTCAAGACTGGAAAGTTTCAGAATTTTCTAACATCATTTGACCATTCAAAACGGCAACACAAACAGACTGCCCAAAACAGAAATTCAATGGACAGATTTCCAAATTTGCACAATTGGCTTCCAATGGTTCAATTTCCATATCAAACATCATTCTCACACAAAATTTCACAAGGAAACCATTGAAAATACCAAATCAACCAAATTCACATTACTTTGACATGTTTCACAATGAATTGCAACATGTCACACAATATCACATTTCAAACCACAACATTACAACTCTTCCAATTCAAGTTCCCAAATCAATTTCAATGACCAAATACCACAACATGGCACCATTTTCAACAAAAAACACATGACAATTCATGCATTTCACAATTCCACCAAAATCAGGGCAAAAAACCAAAATTCACAATACTCAACCACAAATCACCAAAACTTATATCAAAAGGCTTCAAATACTCACCTCTTCCTCTTTTCCAAACCAATTCTTTGATTCTTCATCTTTCCACTTTTGCTCAAGCAACAAAACACCTCCTCTCACAAATCTAAAACCATAGAGATGAAGCTCTCATCAACATGATCAAAATTAGTGAAGAGGATTTAAGCATAAGAAGCCATTTAGGGCACCATACCTTGAGCTTCTTCTTTCTCTTTCCTCCTAGCTTTGGAACGTCCATGGAGAACCAAGAGAGATAGATGAGATGATGAGATGAAGATGATGAAGTGAATGCAGATTTTGGGGCACAAAAACGTCCAAATAAGGGAGGAGAGGAGAGAGGGAAGAGTTTGAATCTTTGACCCAATCCAAGGGCTCAAATTGTGACACTTGTCACACCCTTAATCCATCTCCATGAGCTCACATAGGCACTTGCACACATGATTCCACCCTTTGATCTCTACACAAATCAATTTCAACCATTGATCTTGAAGTTACCAATGAGCTTCCTCTTCGGTAACCGATCAATTGGTCGGTAACTTTACCATTTTGCCCCTGATTATGGCGATTCATCTTGAATCACCACCAAATACATTTTCTCATTCATTTTCTTTCACAATGCGCCCTCCCCTCTATTTTAAGTCAATTTAGAGGTTAATCCATAATTGAACTTAAATACAGGGTTTCGGCGCTGCTCAGAACACATACGAATCACATCAGGTGCCAAATCACACCATAATCTCCAAAAGGGTTATTTATCACTAACCACATCCACTTTTGGAGTTATTATCTCTTAATCATAATTTAGGATCCTGCTAAACCAGGGCTTAGCAGTTCACTAATCTCAGGCTTATTCTCTAGCCTCAAGTCTCACAATTCGGGGTATTACAGGAATACGGGGGGTGTGACATATGTTGGGTTGTGTGGAAGAGATATGAAAAAATAGTGCCTATTGGCTCTCTCATTCCTAGCCTGGATTTTGAATTGAGTGTTTTAGGTGGATACTTCCCTGTTACAATATATCAGTGGTGGCATAGGAAGGGGCAATATTCTTAAAGTGACTAGCTAACCTTTGGTCAGGTACACTAGCACTTATAGGTTATACCACATTCAGAAGATATAAGGAGGTGCAAGATGGATGAGTGGGGATAGTTCTAATTGTTGAAAGTATTATTATGTGATATTTAATTATTAAGAAATTATTATTATGTTAGTTAAACCTACTTCTCTGACTTGCAATCTTTTCCTACATATTTTATAAATTGATTTTGGTTACTGGGATTTTATGTCTCACCCTATCGTTATTAACATTTTTCAGACGAGACCTCTAGTTTTGCTAAAGGTTAAGGGAAGCAGCCAGAGGGGTAGGCACCAAGATCCTTGTAGGCCTTTTTTGATATTGATGTTATATTGATTTCTATATTGTCATTCTCGGGTCGTCATGTTTTTAAAATCCTATATTTATCATTTTGGATATATGTTTTAGGAAGATTGTTTAACCATTATTGAGCCTGAGGCCTTATTTTGAATACTCTGATATTTTGGTGGATCTACAATCATATCTTGTGTTGAAAATTGTTTTATGTAAATCCTTTGTTGTGGGGTTCAATGTTGTAAAACACGTGGGCTATGATTTCTCATGTTTGTTATTTATGCCCAAAGCAGTGTATTCTCTGTAGTGGATTTGTGGGCAGGTTTTATGTCCTGAACCCCGATGTGTCTTCTTAAAAGAAATGGTTTTCAATTATCACTGGTTAATCAGGTTTTGTAAAAACTATTTTGGATAATTGTTGTTTATGAGAAACGATCTTTTCTCTTGTAGATAGGGTGGGTATAGATTCTGTTACTGAGACAGTGATCTCACTCCATTTGATTTTTTCTTAATATCTCATCTAAGAAACTAGAGTCACAATTATTTTGATCATCCAATTATCAAGACCATGATAATACAAAAAAAAAATATTAGTAAATTTTCTATATGTTATTTTCTTGAGAAGTTTGAGAGACTAATTTCAAAAGAAATGATGTTAAACTATTCCTTTTTTAGTATTAGTTACAACTTGGAAAATGAGATGAGTCTGCGGTAAGTAGTATGTCTTTATTTACTTGGCATAATACGAATATCTTCATTTTTTATTTCTTTTTATTAGTTTTTGTGGTATTAAATAACTTGATATTAACTTTCAATTGTAACATGGCCATTTATTATTGGATTTTTCTTTAAGCAATCCAAATCAGAAGCTTAAATGTTTTTAATAGAAAATCTTGGGTCATATGATCTTAAGTGAGAGAAGAATAATGTAAAAAGTTTAGTTAAAAAACGTGTAATTTTGTATATTGTAAATTTGAATTAATTTTTTATACTCTCATTATTGCTAAAACTTTTAAATCTTCATTATTGTATTTTACATTTTAATATTATCTTGATTGATGATAATTAATATTGTAATTTTTTTTTGCTTAGTTAATTTAATTTCACCCAATTTTTATAAACATTAAATTATATTCATCTCATTCCACGCGTGAGGGGTCACTTAGGCCATACATCACCGTTATTTTTTATAATACAAAACCATGATGTATATTGTATGGCATTATATATTCTCGGCACAAACACTTAGGCCCTGTTTGGTGCGAAGTGCTGGGGGTAGGGACTAAGATTGGATCAGGGATTGGGCCAAAATCTATCGTTTGGTTTGAGGGCTATAAATAACTAGGGATTGGGAGTACCACAAAAGTGGGATTGCTGCAAAGCCACCTTCCCCCGATATTACATTTTCAATCCTGAGATTGCAAATTTTAGAGACAAAAATATCCCTGTTTATAATATTTTCTTGACAAAAATACCCTCTATCAATTTTACCATAAATTAGAACTCATCACTTTATTTCATCGATCATCATCGCTCTCATGGATGTTTTGGAGTCTGGCCGTTAGAATCACCACCATCATTGGTAGAGAATAGCCGTCGTAGCCGCCTTTGGAGAGTCATACATCCACTATTGTTGGTTCCTATCCTCTAAAACCGTCACTGCACTACGATGGTTCCTTACTTGAATATTGGAAACAGCAATTCGATATCGTATTATTAATTCAATTTCATTTCAGAACCTTTTCCTTAGATTTTTATTATTAGTTCAACCCCTCTTCCTCCTCAACCACAAATCCTCTGGCTCATCTTCTCATGCTTTCGCTAACGTGACAGATAATGAATTGATGGAGGTATTATGTGGCTTGACGTCATGAAGTAAATAAGGATACAACTACAAAAAATTCTTAATAAGAATTGAATGATTTAGAGAGAAATTTATCAGAAAGTTTATTAACACAAAATCTCCTGCAGAATGTTCACATTTTCCTCAATCAAATCAAAAGGCGATCGATTGATTAAGTTTGGGATTTAGGGCATGGGTATTTGGGTCTTTTCATAATTAGTGGTTGTTTATTAAATAAGATTAATGAAATCATTCTCTCCAATTATTATTTCATACCAAACATATTTTTTAAAGTATCAATTCCAGTCTCAATCCCAATCTCAGTCACAATCTCAATTCCAATCTCAATCCTTCAAAATTTAGTACCATGTAGCAAACAGGGCCTTAATGGTTTCAAACTGTAATATATTCTTCACGACTCTTTGTTAATAATTGTTAATAAAGTGGCTTTATTTTTTATTATATATAGTTATTTTCTATTATTTGTTTTTATATAGTTTTACTGTTAATATTTATCATATAAGACAGAATAAAATCACTGATAATAACAGGATAATAGTGTGTGTGTGTGTGTATATATAGGATAATAAAATTAAATAAAAAATAAGACTACTATTTATAATATTCAAAACTTAAAACATTATGGATAAACATTATATAATTTAAAAGAAAGTAATCACTTAAACACTCTCTACACAATAGATCATTGTCTTATAATTTTTTGAATTTTAAAAGAAAGTCTATTAATAAAAACTTTCACAATATTCTCGAATTCCCTTGTTATAAATTGTCTATGGATCACGTATTAGTACTCCCAAAGTTCTAATCACATATGCTTTAACTGCAAAACAAAAATATAAATCTGAAAATTAGAATATATATATACACACACAATAAAAATAAGCAAACATAAAAATCTGAGAAATCTCATAATATAAATATCAAAATATAGTAAAAATTGGAAAATATAAAAACTTGAGCAAACCTAATTTCAACATACAGTATGAGTTGCTAAAGTTTAAGAACTTGAGATTGTCACACCCTTATCTTATTTTGACTTGCAGCGGAATATTAATGTGTGGTTCGGTGGAAAACACAGGAATAGCATATATATGTTGATAATATGTGCATGATTACAAAAATTCCCCCTTAGGGATTGTATATAACAATCACAAATTATATAGTCGCACAGGGCCACTAAGGTGCCAGCCAAAACCCATTCCAATGAAACGCAGACACCTTCTCGTCTTTGTTCCACCACTACATTCCCCTCATACGGTTCTCTTCTTTGTTCTAAGCATACCTTTTGTCTTCACCTGTCTAAATTGTTGGTAACGGAGGGTGAGATTTGAGAGAATCTCAGTAGGAAACAGTACCAATATGCATGCAGGATAAGTGCTTAATGCATGACATGCTTGCATTACATAAACTCATGCTAACACAATGAAATATCTGCGTGCTTAATGTTTCAAACAACATACTAATGGTCATAGCATAAATAGAAACAAAGCTTCAATCATTCATATATGTTTTACACAATCAAGCAAAGCAATAGCATGCATCAATACACCAATACAAATATCAAATACATGTAGGAGAGATAAGTTTCCTACCTTAAGCCTTTTCCTCCTCGAAACATGTGCCTCAATTTACGTGCCAATCCCTCAAGCTCTCTACTCAGTCCTAAAACGTCAAATGTACAATTTAGACACTTCCATAGTATTTCTGGTGGTTATATGTGTAACCCCCTGCCTTTAAACACGTAATTATAATTCGATAACACATAATTAAATCGGATTAGAGACCATCAGATGTTTTAAACTCATTTTAACTATCTACTTTACAGTAGGATTTTCACAAAAACTTTCAAAACCTTTTTCCTATCCCGGTCTCAGTTCCAATACTCGAATATAATTATCTGTGCAGTTAATATACATTCATTCATATCAGAGTGTATAACCAAATCCCCGGCAACTCCCAGGTTCTATACATATATTACCTGAGGGTTAACAAGTCTCTACTAGGGGATTACATAGGGATTACACCACCAAAATCGAATATAATATTCATATCTCAAAATATACAGTAATCCCAAGTTCAAATGGATAACCAACATCTCCAAAATCAAATGTACCCCTAAGGGTCCTAATTACTCCGGGTTGGCCTCTTCTCTTTTGAGCCACACGCCTTGTCTGAAATGTTAGTCATAGGAAAGAATGAGATTCGAGAGAATCCCGGTAGTAACAAATCACTCACACAATGTATAAAAACAAAGCATGTATACAAATCACAACCAGCAACAACTCAAAGATACATGGTTTTCACCACAAATGATAACACTCACGGCTGTATACACAATACGACAGCTCTCGCTGTAATCATAATCACGATAGCTTGCACTGTAAACGACAGCTTGTGCTGTAAACGATAGCTATCACCAATTGTAACCACAGCAGCATTAAAGATCATCACAAAACAGTGATAACACACACATACAGAGCATTACACATAGTATAAGAGAGAGAGAGTCACTACCTGATCCTTTCCCGATGTTTCTTGGCACTGCGGGCTCACGAGGACGGCAAATATCAAATCCTGTAAACCAAGTTAGGGACAACCCGTCAATCTCTTTCCCAAGTTCTTATTTCTATAATACTTTAAGTTAGTTATTATTTGAACTCTTTAGGTGACTATTTTAGGTCTAAGCATATGCCTAAAGGGTTAGGAGAAACTACCCCCGAAGACCCTCCTTCTAGGAAGAATTTCTGATTTTGGGCTGGCTCACTCTAGTGAAAGGAGCCTCACTCGAGTGACACCCTCATCAGCACTCGAGCACCAATGAGTGAAACACAGAAAGTGTTTGCCCGAGAGCAAACCCTGTTATATCATACACTCTCACTCAAGCACAAGAAGCTGTACTCGAGCAATGACCTCAGGTGCACTCGAGCATAAAGAAGTGAGACCCAGCGAGTGACTGCCCGAGAGCAACCATAAATTCCCAAGTCTTAAACTGATTCCCTTACTCGAACATGCCCATGCTCACTCAAGCAAAATCATATCTCACTCGCAAGTCAGGAAGTATGCTTGTGGTCTCTACTTGAAGACGTAACCAAAATACCCAGAATTCCACATCGTGCTCAAGTGAGTTCCTCCCTCACTCGAGTGATGTCTATCATATGTCAAAATCACAGCAACTGATATGGTTTTCGAGAATTGACCAATTAAGCTCCAATGGTTCCTAAACTTATACCAACACTCATTCTCATCCAAAACTTCACAATAAACCTATTGGTAACCCAAAACAACCAAACTTCCACTCAAACAACACAATCTCAACTCTAGCTCACAAAACCACAATTTGTCAACTTCTTCTTTTCAAATCCAAACCAAAACCATTGATACCCATACACTATTTGACATCTATTCCACTACATTACATCACTCAATTCTTATCTTCTAAAATCACAAGAAATCAGGGCAAAAATCCAGAATTCACAAAACTAAACCAATGGTCAAAACAATTATACAAAACTTCATCAAATGTTTACCTCTTTCTTTCCCAAATGTGATTTCCTTGATTCCACCAACTTCTAAATTTGATCAATTATCAAACACCACCTTTAGAAATTCTGAAAGCATGGCAAGGAAGCCCTCAACACCATAAACAACTTTAATAAACACAATATAAGCATTTGAAGGCATTAACCTACCTAAAACCAAGCTTTTCACTTTCTCTTTCTTGGTTGTTTGCAGCGAAAATGGAGGAGGATGAGAGATGAAGATGAAACAATTTCTCTTTGTCCCATACACACACACAACCGACTTTGAGAGTGGGAGGGAAGAGAAAGGAGTTGAATCTTTGACTTCATCCCATGGTCCATAGTTTGCCACTTGTCATGATCTCCCTTCACCCTTACATGAACTCACATATTCCCATCCACACTTGATTCCACCTCTTGTTCTTTCAATCCTAGCCATTGATCTTGATTACTAAGGATTTTTTTTTCATCGGTAACTAACCAGTTGATCGGTAAATTTACCGTTTTGCCCCTGGTTATCTCAATACTCATTAAACCATTGCTAAACACCTTTACATCACATTGCACAACACATACTTCAAAAGTACTCAATTAATATTAATTACATCACTTTGAAGTTATTAATCCTTGATTACAATCAAGGATATTACAATATGAGTCTATTATGAAAATTTACCAAAATGCCCCCGGGGATCCGGCCCGGCCTCGCCTTACTCGATCGACCGTACTTTTCTTGAAATTTTGACCTAGGCAATTCTATCAAATTTTTGCCCAAGGAATCCATTTCTAGCCTTGGAATTACCAAATTAATTTTCAAAAGACCAGAATGCCCTTGGCTGCTCTTATTTCAGGGTTTCAAGGGCGTTTTCATAATTATGTTTTTTTCAAACTTTTCTGTAAAAGTGATCAACTATAACCCCACCTAATTTTCCCTCATGAGCACAATGGAATCATCAGAACATCAAAAATCCAGCCCTAACCCCCTAAATTGGACCTGGACAAAACCCAGGATTCTCTAGGAATATTTGGGGTTTTCCAATTTTGATTCCACAGACTTGCTCCTTTATACTCTTAACCACTTTATTAACTATTTAATTACGTTAAAACCACCATTTAGACTCAATTTTGGCAGCATAAAGCCTAGGACACAACTTTTCCCAAACTTATAATCAGGGCAAATCCAGGAGAAATTCACTGATTAAATGCTCACAGCAGCCAGAACAACCAATATTTGAAGTTTAGGAAGTTATCTCTTCTTCCTTTTGGCTCTTCCTTCTTGGACAAAATTCCTAGCTCCCAAAAACTTCAAATTTTTGTTTCAAACACCTTAAATCATGTAGAAAGCAAGCTTAGGAGAAGGATTACACAAGTTAGGAGCTAAATCACTGAAGAAATCGACTTACCTTGTAAGATTTGCTCCTCCTTCTCTCTCTAGAATCCAAGCTCTCTCTCTCTCTCTCTATTATTTCTTCATGGCTGATAGTTTTATGAAGCATGGAAGGGGAGGATGATGTTTTTATAACATTTTCTAATTATCTCATAATTATTGAATTTCCAATTTTTGGATTAATTGGAAATTCTGGCATATTTTCTGTCCCAAATTTGAAACATCATAACTAAATTTGTAAATATTGAATTAGAGTGAGTTCAAATTCTATAGAACCCTTATCGAGTCTAGTTTCAAAAAAAAATATAGTCTTTATCCAAATGGAAGAACACAATTCCGAGAAATTCCATCTTTGGATGCTACTCCAGAAACTTTCCAGTTTCACTAAGTAAATTTCAAAAATACATAACTTTTTGTATACAACTCCAAAAATTATTCATTACCTATCAAATTAAAGCTTAGGATGTCTACTTTTATTGTATAAAATTTCATAATTTTTTATCATCATTTGTTCATACCAAATCACATGACAAGCTCACTACCTCACAGGAAGTATTGTTCACCTTTCTATTTCCAATATTTAATTCGTATGACCAAATATTCTTTTTAGAAATTACTCATTAACACTAATGTTGGGCCAAATATTCTTTTCTTGTATTCCTCTACTTTGGAGCTCAATATTAGGCTTTTTAGAGAACCCAAGAATTGATTCCATAATTTGTTCTAGCTCAATCTTCATGAAAATGGAAATTTATAAACTTCTAAAATTTCAACTTCATGAATATTCACCATTTTATTCTCTTGAATATAGAAAATTTTGGGGACCAAAATTCAGGATGTTATAAAGATGCTCACAATCAAGGAATTAACCACCATTCAAGTAGACCATGATTAACTAGTTGCTAAAAATTAGGAGAAAATTGTTATTGATTTTATTATTATTTATGTTGATTTATTTAAGTTAAATTTCAGTTGTCTATATAATCTAGTGTAACTAGAATTATTTCCACTGCCACAAAACAATAACAACAAAATTCAACATTTTATCTCATCGTCTCTTCCATGCTTTCTACTTTTCTCCTCCATTTTTCTCTATTTTTATCTTCTAACCAACGGCCATCATCAAAAATTAGATATCATTTTTTGTATGTGATTCTTCTTCTTAGAAAGTCATGATTGGCGACCTTGAGCCTCAACTAGTGAGCTCTCAAGATATAAAAAAATAAAACGAAACTAAAAACGTTAACTGAAAAAATGAAAGCTCACATGAGGAAGAATTGTAACCCCCTCAACGTAATTACATCCGAATTACGAAATCTAAGTGAAATGGAGACCAAAAGACAAATTAATAATTTATAATCTCACACCCAAGAGATGGGGTATTTAAAAAAAACAATTCGAAACGTAATTAATTCTGGTCTCACATTCACGGGCGGATATAACTACTTGAGAAATCAAATCACATAATAAATATCAGAGTGCAGAAACTAAAATCCCAGCAAACCCCGGGTTAATTACATATATAACATGGGTTTAAGGTTCCCAAAATAGGGATTACATGTCCAAAATATTCATTTACATCTCATATACACTTAGTAATCCCAAAACCAAAATAAAGATAACCAACTACCACTAAGTCTCAGAGTAATCCTAACTACTCCTGGTTGTCTGCTTCCCTTTCGAACCACTCGCCCTGTCTGAAAATGTTAGTCATGTGGAGAGAGTGAGATTCTAAAGAATCCCAGTAGTAACAATTTATTCATATCACACGTAATTTACATAGCATGTAAACAAATCATCTCATATCAGCAACACAAATCACACTCCACTCTCATCCCCTTTTACCACCAGGAAGGCACACTGTCCTAACCTAAACCGTTGTTAACGACTCAGGGACTATTGGCGTGGCAGTGCATATGAATAGCCTTACATATAGCCTTTGGGCTTTCACAATTGGCCCGTCGGCCTTCACAAATAGCCTTTCGGCCCATATAATCACATATAACACACCCTAACCTCATCCCCTTTTACCGCCGGGAAGGCACACAGTGTAACCCCCTTCCCACCTGAGGCCGAGATTAAATTCTTAAACCCATAATTAAGTTGTAATTAGAGACCATAATTCAAGTTGGGACTTATCAAAGAAATCTTTTGCCCAAAAATTGGATTAGCAAAAACTTTTATAAACTCAATTACAATGGTCTCCTATTCACATTTTAATACAATATGGCCTGAACAGGTAGATTCCATTTACAATTATCAGAGTGCAAATAAGTTCCCGACTCACTCGGGTTCCATACATAATAAAAGGGATTTACACAAGGCACAAAGCCTACAATTCATACCCTTTTACTTGGGGATTACACAAAACCTACTATATACAATTCCAAAATATACCATGATAACCATAAACTCCAAAATATACTCCTAAACAGGAGCTCTAACTACTCTTCGTCGCCCGCTTGCCTCTCGATCCTTCGGCCCTGTCTAAAAGGTTTAATTTTGGGAGAGTGAGATTCTAAAGAATCCCCGTAGTAACAAGT
This sequence comes from Inga leiocalycina, assembly GCA_963242795.1. NCBI lineage: Eukaryota > Viridiplantae > Streptophyta > Magnoliopsida > Fabales > Fabaceae > Inga > Inga leiocalycina. The sequence goes on from OY725328.1 coordinate 30,482,122, forward strand.
CAATCATATAATGTACAACAATAATGCATGTAATCAAATCATCATCCACACAAGCAACTACAACGGCAGTTGCAGCGGCAATGGTTAGTATGACACATGTCATCCCTGACGATTGCTCACGCTGAATTGCTCACGTTGTATTGCATCACAACAATCAACACAGTATAATTCACCACAGCTGGGATCCATATAAAGCATATCATATTCACAAGCCACATAGGCAAGATACACATACGCAGCCCACGGCTGGTTTTCACATACGCCGCCCCCACGGGTCGGATTCACAAAGATCCATGTCGATTACGACGGCAGTCCAACGGCCGACTAGAGATGACCACTGTCACTCCCTATACGGCTCACGCTGACCTGCTCACGCCGTAATGGACCATGGTACACATTTCACAAGTTCAATGATAAGATATGCATACCAAGACATCATACAAGATATGAGAGAAAAGTCACTACCTGAGTTCTTCCGGGCGTGTCCTAGCGCCGGTCTCTCCCGAGGAAGGCAAATATCAAATCCTATTTTCACAATTAGGGACGAAGAGTTATTCTCTATTCCAAGGCTTAATCCACTTTATAATACTTAATTGGTTATCATTATTGCTCTTTTAGAGTCATTAAACACCCCTAACCAAACTCCTAAAGGGTAGGAAAAACTATCCCAAAGATCCCTTTTTGGAAGCACAAAAACTCAGATTTTACACTGCCTCACTCGAGCACAGATGGCCGTGCTCGAGCACAAATGTACGGACACTCGAGTGAAGATGGCCTCACTCGAGCACAGGTACGGATATCACTCGGGCACAAGAGAGAGTGAAGACAGAAAGCACGTACCCGAGAGCACAAGAGAAAGCACATCAGCCCAAATGGCTCACCGTGCTCGAGCACACACGGCTCACTCGAGCACGCTCATCCTCACTCGAGCACAAGGCCAAATGCCTCACTCGAGCACCCGCGAGAGAAACTCAGGAAGTGAGGACCCGAGAGCACCCAAAGCTCTCCAAGCAAAGGATCACTCGAGCATGCACCTCTCACCCGCGAGCATACCCGCGAGCACACATCTCTCACCCGCGAGCACACACCTCTCACCCGCGAGCACCTCACTCGCAAGTGAGAGCTTGAAAGCACAACTCCCTCCTGAAGCACGACCTCACTCGAGCATGACCCCCAGTGCTCGAGTGAGAAGGCTATGCTCGCGAGTGTCAGAGCACACTCGTGGCATCCACCAGCAAGTGAAGACCCGAAAGAAACCCTTCACTCTGAACTCCCACCTTCACTCGAGCAGACCATGCCTGCTCGAGCATGTTCTTCGCTCACTCGAGCACAAAACGCTGTGCTCGAGCATCAATCATAAAAACCCAGGTGCACTCGAAGCACCAAAAGGGAAAACTCTCGCATCACTCGAGCACTATCATCCTGTGCTCGGGTGATATTCATTCTTCACTCGAGCACACCCCTGTCTGCTCGAGTGAATGCCTCAGATATCAGAGAACGCAGAAAGCAGAGACACTCTCCTTAACCTTTGCCCAATTGATTCCTATGGACTCAAAACTTAACCCAAAGCCATTCCCGCACAAAAACACCCAACAAACTCAATGGAATACTCAAAATCATCAAAATCCTATTCCATTATCATGCTTTGGGTTTTGGCATTAAATTCAACAAGATACCTCTTTCAACAAAACTTCATATCTCAACTTCTAATCAATCTATCTATCACATACTCATTCCAAAACACCATTCTCATGCCAAAAACATACCAAATGAACAGTGGCATCCAATTTTCGGATTCAAGCCAAATTTCCAGAATTTAGAAACTATTCCAAATGGTATGAAACATAGATAGATAGATTGGTTTTACTCACCTTAGCAACTTCTCCAAAGAGAGTTCTTGATTCTCCAACAATAAATTTTCGTGTGGGACAAATCACAACCAAATGACCAAACTACACACACCAAAATGAAGCCCATTACTCAAGGATCAACATTTGTGAATGGAGTTTAAGCAATGGAAATCATTTACCTACTCAAAATCCAAGCTTTTCTTCCTTCAACAATGGAGAAAGAGAGAAGAGAGAGAGAGCACGTGAGAGAGAGAGATGAGATGGAGAGATGGAGAGAGAGAGGGAAAAGTGAACTTTTGTCCCCATGTGGCCCATCCAATGGTCACCACCATGCCACATGTCAGCATCTCATTTATTCCCACTAAAGCTCACCACACCTCAACACATAGGATTTCGACCCACGGTCAAGGAAATCACCACCATTGATCTTAAATACCACACATATGCACTAATATTTCCAATTTCCACTAATTATGACATTAACTAATATTGTCATAAAATACATAATAATCCCAATTAAATTCATAATTATCATTAATAATCATGATTATCCCTTAATCAAAAATTGGGATATTACAATTCTCCCCCCGTTCAATAAATTTCGCCCTCGAAATTTGTTACACATCATGGGGCATAAACTCAGGAAATCGTTTCCTCATGTCCGCTTCCGCCTCCCAAGTGGCTTCCCTTGGAGACATTCCCTTCCAGACCACCTTCACGAACGGTAAGCTTCGGTGCCTGAGCTTCCGCTCTTCTCGATCAATGATTCTCTCTGGCTCTATCGCATAAGTGAAGTTATCTTGCAATTCCACTTCTTCATACTCAATGATATGTTCGGGGTCTGGTTGGTACTTCTTGAGCTGCGAGACATGAAACACATCATGTAATCTACTCAAACTCGGGGGTAGGGCTATCCGATAGGCAACCGGTCCAATCCTTGTCAGAATCTCGAATGGACCAATGTATCTCGGACTCAGCTTCTTCCGCTTGATTGCTCTCCCGATGCCCGTGACCGGAGACACTCTCAAGAAAACATGATCCCCCACTTCAAACTCAAGAGGTCTTCTCCTCTTATCAGCATAGCTCTTCTGACGACTCTGTGCTGTAAGGAGCCTCTTCCTGATAACTCGGATCTGCTCAGCGGTTTGGTCAACAAGATCCGGCCCATACAACTTCCTCTCAGACAACTCTGACCAGCACAATGGTGACTGGCACTTCCTCCCATACAGTGCTTCATACGGAGCCATTTGAATGCTCGCATGGTAACTGTTGTTGTACGCAAACTCAGCCAATGGTAGATAGTAGTCCCACTTTCCTTTGAAGTCAAGGACACATGCTCTCAGCATATCTTCTAGAGTCTGGATAGTCCTCTCTGACTGTCCGTCTGTCTGAGGATGGTAGGCTGTGCTAAACCTCAATTGAGTACCCATAGCTTCGTGCAGAGCCTTCCAGAATCTCGAAGTAAACCGAGGATCTCTATCGGAGATTATATTCTTCGGTGTACCATGGAGTCTCACAATCTCCTTGATATAAATCTCAGCCAGTCTATCAGGAGAATAGCCAGCGTTGATAGGTATGAAGTGCGCAGACTTCGTGAGTCGGTCGACAATCACCCAGATCGCATCATAGTTCTTGATCTTGGGCAAACCCATCACTAGATCCATGGTCACACTCTCCCACTTCCATTCTGGAATTTCTGGACTCTGAAGCAATCCTGGCGGTCTCTGGTGCTCAATCTTCACCTTTTGACAGGTGAGACATCGCGCCACGTACTTCGTCACATCACTCTTCAACCCTGGCCACCAATACATAGACTTCAAATTGTGATACATCTTGGTCATACCGGGGTGAAGAGTATATTGACTCTTATGAGCCTCATCAAGAATTCTCAATCTCAACTCCGCCTTCAGTGGTACATAGATTCTCTTCTGATAACGCACCAATCCACTTGGTGACAAGTCATAGCCTCGAGTCTCCCCTCGCTCAATCCTAGCTTGGATCGACTGGGCTAGCTCATCATGCATTTGAGCCTCTTGAATCTCAGTCCTCAGGTCATTCTCCCCTTGGACCACACCATAACTGGCACACAGGATTTCCTTCGAGAGATTCAAATCCCTAAAATCCTCTATCAGTTTCCATTCCCGGATCATCATTGTTGCCACTAGCACCGCCTTCCGACTCAAAGCATCTGCGACGACATTAGCCTTACCCGGGTGATATTTGATCTCCAGGTTATAGTCTTTCAGCAACTCCATCCACCGACGCTGTCTCATGTTCAACTCTTTCTGATCATACAGATATTTGAGACTTTTGTGGTCGCAGTACAATTCCACAGTCACACCGTACAGGTAATGACGCCAAATTTTCAATGCAAACACAATTGCCGCAAGCTCCAGATCATGAGTGGGGTAGTTCATCTCATGCGGTTTCAGCTGTCGAGAGGCATAGGCCACCACACGTCCCTGCTGCATCAGGACACACCCTAACCCCTGCTTACTCGCATCACTGTACACGACATAAGCCTCACTGGGATCAGGTATAATCAATACTGGTGCCGTAGTCAATCTCTCCCTCAGCTCAATGAAACTCCGCTCACAACGTTCATCCCACAAAAACGGTTGATCCTTCCTCGTGAGCTTGGTCATCGGCAATGCAATACGCGAGAAGTTCTGAATGAACCTCCGGTAATAACCAGCAAGACCCAGAAAGCTGCGAATCTCAGAAACAGTTTCTGGCCTTTTCCATTCAAGTACTGCTTCCACCTTACTGGGATCCACTGATACCCCGTCTCGAGAGATCACATGGCCAAGGAACTTCACTTCCGTAAGCCAAAACTCACATTTGCTCAGTTTGGCATAGAGTTGCTTTTCCCTTAAAACACCTAGTACAATTCTCAAGTGTTGCTCATGATCCTCCCTACTCTTGGAATAGATCAAGATGTCGTCGATAAACACAACCACAAACTGGTCAAGGTACTGTCGGAAGATGCGATTCATATAATCCATGAATACCGCCGGTGCATTCGTCAAACCAAAGGGCATCACAAGGAACTCATAGTGCCCATATCTCGTTCTAAAAGCAGTCTTCGGAATGTCCGCTGCCTTCACACGCAGCTGATGGTATCCCGACCTTAGATCAATTTTGGAGAATACACACGAACCAGCTAATTGATCTAACAGGTCATCAATTCTTGGGAGTGGATACTTATTCTTAACAGTTACCTTGTTAAGTTCTCGATAATCGATGCAAAGCCTCAAGCTTCCATCTTTCTTTTTCACAAATAACACCGGAGCTCCCCACGGTGATACACTAGGTCGGATGAACCCTTTCTCAAGCAATTCTTCAATTTGCTTCTTCAACTCTGCCATTTCATTCGGGGCCATACGATATGGGGCTTTCGATATCGAACCAGCTCCAGGTACAATCTCAATTGGAAATTCCACTTCCCTTTCCGGAGGCAATCCATTAAGATCGTCTGGAAATACCTCAGGGAATTCGTTTACCACTGGTATACTCTCTAGAGCTTCACTTGACTCTCCCTGAACAGAGAAGAACACCATATACCCTTGGCATCCCTTCTCAAGATATCTTTCTGCTTTAGCCGTTGAAAGTAAGTTCAAACTGGCATTTACATTGTTTTCCCGACGTACATTACGGAAGGTTATCTTCTTATTGCCACAATCAAGCAGCACATCATTTGCTCTTAACCAATCAAAACCCAAAATGACTTCTAGTTGTTGGAGTGGCAAGCAGATCAAATCAACTGTAGACTCCCAACCCTCAACAACTATTACACAATTTAAGCAGGCTTCGGCCGTCACAGCCTTGACACCCATCGGCGTCGACACAACCAAATCAAATGGTAATCTATGCACATGCAATCCCAGGCGCTTTACACAATCATAAGCAATAAAAGAGTGACTTGCACCCGAATCAAACAAAGTATCTAATTCATTATCACCAAGAAGAATTTTACCTTGGATCAATTCAGGCGACTTCTGGGCCTCCTCATGAGTCATGGCGAACACTCGACCCTGATTCCTGGGCCTTTGCTCTGCTGGCGGTCTTGGGCACTTAGTAGAGATGTGACCCACTTGCTTACAGTTGAAGCAAATCACCTCCCCAGCACAAGTTCTTCCCGGATGATACTTTCTGCACTGATTACACATCGGTCCTGCTGGAGGTCTCTGGTCACTACGACCCCCAGGTTGGTAGGGCTTCTTGTTACCACCCCCATATGAGGACCCTTGCCCCTTCCGCTTCTGGGAAGTGTTAGCCTTACTAGGCTCACTGCGACTGTCTTTACCCTTAGTTGGGTACCAATCCCTCAGATTGTTCTCAACAATCCTACACTGCTCCACCGCCTTGTTGAAGTCAGTAAATAGGTGAGAGGCTAATCTCTTCTTCAGTTCACGCCTCAAGCCCCTGATAAGCATATCAGAGCTCCACTCCTCATCATCCTTTTCCCGGAGATGCGTAGAATACCGAGATAGTCGGACAAAACGGGAAAGATACTCGTCAAAACTCTCTGTATCTCCCTGCTTGATAGCCAAGAACTCAGACTCTTTCTCTAACCTCACCGACTTGGGGAAGTATTTCTCATTAAACTTCTCTTGGAACAACTCCCAAGTCAATGGCACATTCCGGCTTCGAAGTGTCATGGCGATATTCCGCCACCACCGGTCGGCATCCCCCTCTAGCTTATATACGGCTAGTTTCGCCTTAACCTCCGTAGAACACTCGAGGACCTCAAAGATCTTCTCTAGACGAGTCAACCAGTCCTCAGCAACTTGGGGCTCAAACCTCCCTCTGAATACTGGAGGTAAATGCTTGCAAAATTCAGAGACCCAGTATTGTAAGCCTCTTCCCTCACGAACCAGTGCCCCTTGAGACTCTTGGTTAGGCACCGTGTGAGGTAGGGATTCATGGGACCGATTGGACCCCTCAGCTGTCTCCTCATGATGAGTCTCTGCTTGAGTCTCCTCACGAGTCGACTGGGCCCTTTCTTCATTACGCTTGGCCCTTTCCTCCCGGAGCTCTTCTCTTAGCTCACGGATCATATCTCTTTGCTCCCGCACGAGATCCATCATCTCTTGCATTGGGTCAGGAGGATTGTCATTCAACTCCTCCACATCTGGATCCCCTTGTCTGCCTCTAGGGCGAACCATGCTGTCCTTTACTCTACAATGATTCACCATATCAGTTTCAAAGCAAAGGTATACACATAATCCATAAAGACTTGGATATATCTACAACTTAGCAGAGATATCCATGTGTATACACAACAAGCACTTATCAATCATCAAGCTAACCTAAACTCAAAGGATTAAGGTCAACTAAGGAGCTATCCTAGCAAATGCTCACCTTGCCAGGAACTACATCTCTGATACCACAAATGTAACCCCCTTCCCACCTGAGGCCGAGATTAAATTCTTAAACCCATAATTAAGTTGTAATTAGAGACCATAATTCAAGTTGGGACTTATCAAAGAAATCTTTTGCCCAAAAATTGGATTAGCAAAAACTTTTATAAACTCAATTACAATGGTCTCCTATTCACATTTTAATACAATATGGCCTGAACAGGTAGATTCCATTTACAATTATCAGAGTGCAAATAAGTTCCCGACTCACTCGGGTTCCATACATAATAAAAGGGATTTACACAAGGCACAAAGCCTACAATTCATACCCTTTTACTTGGGGATTACACAAAACCTACTATATACAATTCCAAAATATACCATGATAACCATAAACTCCAAAATATACTCCTAAACAGGAGCTCTAACTACTCTTCGTCGCCCGCTTGCCTCTCGATCCTTCGGCCCTGTCTAAAAGGTTTAATTTTGGGAGAGTGAGATTCTAAAGAATCCCCGTAGTAACAAGTCAATCATATAATGTACAACAATAATGCATGTAATCAAATCATCATCCACACAAGCAACTACAACGGCAGTTGCAGCGGCAATGGTTAGTATGACACATGTCATCCCTGACGATTGCTCACGCTGAATTGCTCACGTTGTATTGCATCACAACAATCAACACAGTATAATTCACCACAGCTGGGATCCATATAAAGCATATCATATTCACAAGCCACATAGGCAAGATACACATACGCAGCCCACGGCTGGTTTTCACATACGCCGCCCCCACGGGTCGGATTCACAAAGATCCATGTCGATTACGACGGCAGTCCAACGGCCGACTAGAGATGACCACTGTCACTCCCTATACGGCTCACGCTGACCTGCTCACGCCGTAATGGACCATGGTACACATTTCACAAGTTCAATGATAAGATATGCATACCAAGACATCATACAAGATATGAGAGAAAAGTCACTACCTGAGTTCTTCCGGGCGTGTCCTAGCGCCGGTCTCTCCCGAGGAAGGCAAATATCAAATCCTATTTTCACAATTAGGGACGAAGAGTTATTCTCTATTCCAAGGCTTAATCCACTTTATAATACTTAATTGGTTATCATTATTGCTCTTTTAGAGTCATTAAACACCCCTAACCAAACTCCTAAAGGGTAGGAAAAACTATCCCAAAGATCCCTTTTTGGAAGCACAAAAACTCAGATTTTACACTGCCTCACTCGAGCACAGATGGCCGTGCTCGAGCACAAATGTACGGACACTCGAGTGAAGATGGCCTCACTCGAGCACAGGTACGGATATCACTCGGGCACAAGAGAGAGTGAAGACAGAAAGCACGTACCCGAGAGCACAAGAGAAAGCACATCAGCCCAAATGGCTCACCGTGCTCGAGCACACACGGCTCACTCGAGCACGCTCATCCTCACTCGAGCACAAGGCCAAATGCCTCACTCGAGCACCCGCGAGAGAAACTCAGGAAGTGAGGACCCGAGAGCACCCAAAGCTCTCCAAGCAAAGGATCACTCGAGCATGCACCTCTCACCCGCGAGCATACCCGCGAGCACACATCTCTCACCCGCGAGCACACACCTCTCACCCGCGAGCACCTCACTCGCAAGTGAGAGCTTGAAAGCACAACTCCCTCCTGAAGCACGACCTCACTCGAGCATGACCCCCAGTGCTCGAGTGAGAAGGCTATGCTCGCGAGTGTCAGAGCACACTCGTGGCATCCACCAGCAAGTGAAGACCCGAAAGAAACCCTTCACTCTGAACTCCCACCTTCACTCGAGCAGACCATGCCTGCTCGAGCATGTTCTTCGCTCACTCGAGCACAAAACGCTGTGCTCGAGCATCAATCATAAAAACCCAGGTGCACTCGAAGCACCAAAAGGGAAAACTCTCGCATCACTCGAGCACTATCATCCTGTGCTCGGGTGATATTCATTCTTCACTCGAGCACACCCCTGTCTGCTCGAGTGAATGCCTCAGATATCAGAGAACGCAGAAAGCAGAGACACTCTCCTTAACCTTTGCCCAATTGATTCCTATGGACTCAAAACTTAACCCAAAGCCATTCCCGCACAAAAACACCCAACAAACTCAATGGAATACTCAAAATCATCAAAATCCTATTCCATTATCATGCTTTGGGTTTTGGCATTAAATTCAACAAGATACCTCTTTCAACAAAACTTCATATCTCAACTTCTAATCAATCTATCTATCACATACTCATTCCAAAACACCATTCTCATGCCAAAAACATACCAAATGAACAGTGGCATCCAATTTTCGGATTCAAGCCAAATTTCCAGAATTTAGAAACTATTCCAAATGGTATGAAACATAGATAGATAGATTGGTTTTACTCACCTTAGCAACTTCTCCAAAGAGAGTTCTTGATTCTCCAACAATAAATTTTCGTGTGGGACAAATCACAACCAAATGACCAAACTACACACACCAAAATGAAGCCCATTACTCAAGGATCAACATTTGTGAATGGAGTTTAAGCAATGGAAATCATTTACCTACTCAAAATCCAAGCTTTTCTTCCTTCAACAATGGAGAAAGAGAGAAGAGAGAGAGAGCACGTGAGAGAGAGAGATGAGATGGAGAGATGGAGAGAGAGAGGGAAAAGTGAACTTTTGTCCCCATGTGGCCCATCCAATGGTCACCACCATGCCACATGTCAGCATCTCATTTATTCCCACTAAAGCTCACCACACCTCAACACATAGGATTTCGACCCACGGTCAAGGAAATCACCACCATTGATCTTAAATACCACACATATGCACTAATATTTCCAATTTCCACTAATTATGACATTAACTAATATTGTCATAAAATACATAATAATCCCAATTAAATTCATAATTATCATTAATAATCATGATTATCCCTTAATCAAAAATTGGGATATTACACACAGCCCTTACCCGAACTGTTGTTAGCGACTCAGGGACTATCGGTATAGCGATGCTTCCACGATTTCACATAAACACATATATGACACCCTAACCTCATCCCCTTTTACCGCCGGGAAGGCACACAGCCCTTACCCGAACCATTGTTAGCGACTCAGGGACTATGGGTATAGCGGTGCTTCCACAATTCCACATATCTTGCAGCATACGAAACCATCACATCACAATGATATAGCACATATACAATGTATCACATAAGGTATAAAGAAAGAGTCACTACCTGTATCTTTCCTGACTGGCTCCAGTACCGTGGTCTCACGAGGGCGACAGATGTCAAATCCTATACCAAATTAGGGACAACCAATCAATCTCTTTTCCAAGTTTTTAAATTCATAATACTCTAAGTTGGTTATCATTTAGGACTCTTTAGGTGACCACTAGAGGCCTAAACATATGCCTAAAGAGTTAGAAGACACTACCCCAAAGACCCCTTTTTCGAAGGCACAACACTGATTTTTGACAGCCTCACTCGAGTGAAGACAATCTCACTCGAGTGATGAGAGACTTGTACTCGGGTGAGAACAACTCTCACCCGCGAGTGCTTGACAGAGGGCAACCTTCACGACCAGGAAGTGCTCACATCACTCGAGCACCAAGCTCTGTACTCGGGTGATGACCCCAATTATGCTCGAGTCCTCGAAATTGCAACACCACGAGTGACAACCCGAGAGCACATGCAACCATCAGAGGGACAAGCTCACTCGAGCATACCCTCAGTGCTCGGGTGAAACGGCCGTACTTGCGAGTGTCAGAGCACACTCTTGAATAATGGATAGCGAGTGACAACCCGAGAGCAACCCTAACTCTGGATTCACTCCATCACTCGAGCAAGCCCAAGCTTACTCGAGCATGCTCTTCCCTCACTCGAGAACAAATGAATGCACTCGAGCCTCATCCAAAGAATCCAATCAAAACTCAACACAGAAGAGGGAAAATGTACACAGCACTCAAGCATGATCTTCCTCTACTCGAGTGTTGTGCATCAGAGACCAAAAATGCAGAAAATATCAGAAAACACCAGATGGTCAAATTTATACCCAATGGTTCCCAAACTCTACCACAAACTCATACACACTTGGCACTAACTAGGGAACACATTTGCCACCTCAAAAACACTCCCAAAACCAATTTGACCACAATAATACTCTTAAGTCTCTATAACACAACAAAGGTCCAATTTCCCTTAACACATTTCCAACATTCCAAACTAAATCTAATACTCAATTATCTTCACAATAGATCATTTCCAAAGCATCAAGTGGAAGCTCTTAATGAGATGCATATCTTTAGAGAAAAGATTTAGGGCATTAGAGATCAAACAAAGCATCAAAATCTCACATTTTCTTTTTCCCTTGATCACCAGAAACTATGGAGAAAGAGGAGAGGAAGAGAGAGAAATGGTGATTTGATGCAAATGATGATGATGAACAAGCCTTCCTCTTCCTTCCCATACACACTTCCACCGAATAGGAGAGAGAGAGGAGAGAAAAAAATGCTATTTTGTCCTCTTGTGTTACATCTAATGGCTCACCAAATGCCACTTGTCACCATCTTACACATTCCCTCAATGAGCTCACACAATTGCAAAGCATAAGATCCCGACTCATGTGCAATAAATCTCAACCCTTGATCTTAAATACCACACACATGTACACCAAATTCATATTACATTAATTCTAAAAGTGCTTAATTACACACTTACAATTAATCTCAAAGTCATTAGCCCTTAATCCCGAATTAGGATATTACAAGAATCACAAGAGGTAGGAGCTATAGAGTAAAGACCCATGGTAGTGGTGAAAGACGAGATCTACAGTGATAGAGTAAAACCCATGGAAAGAGAATGAGACCCATGAGGGAAACTCAAAAAATGTTTGAGAAGGAATTAGAAGAGTTCCGTCAAATAAATTTTTTTAAGAATCGCGCCTCCTTATATTTGATACTTTTCATAATCCCGCCTTCTTATTCAAAGAATAACCATCCTTTATGAAGAACTATCAAATATTGTCAAATAAATTTTTTTTCTGAATCCATCCTCTTTATATTAATTTGACATTTTTAAGAATATTGTCTTCTTATATATGACGGCTTCCATTTTTAATTGTTAAGTATTCTTAAAGAATACATAATGGTTCTTTGTAAAGAACTGTCAAGCATTGTCAAATAATATTTTTCAAAACCACACCTTCTTATATATATGATGGTTACTTTTTAAAATTATTAAGTATTTTTAAAGAATACATAACAGTTCTTTGTAAAGAACTATCAAATATTGTCAAATAAAATACATAACTATTCTTTATAAAGAATTGTTAAGTATTATCAAATAAAATTTTTTTCGAACCCCGCCTTCTTATATTTGATGGCTATCATTTTTAACTGTTAAGTATTCTTAAAGAATACTTAGAGACAGTTTGGTTCAACCCCATTATATGTCTGTAATTATAATTACATTATCAAGAGAAGAGTGTTTGACTGCTCTTTAACATGGTAATAGGTTTTACCATGGTAATGATTATTACAAAAAAAATTGATAATCTTCATTAACAATTTCTCTTATGAATACTCATTACCACCCCATGGCATGGTTGAAAAAGTCTAATTTATTCTTTAGTCTCATTTATCTTTATTTCACTTATCTCATTTTACCCACCATGCCACAACCACAGCCATCACTACCTCCTCCTCCTCCTCCACTGTCATCGCCACCCCCCATCGTCGCCACTATGACAACTACCACCATTGCCACTACCTCCTCCTTCACCATTGTCGCTGCAACACTTGCCATTGCCATCACCACCACTATCACCGCTGCCACCTCCGTTGCTGCAGTCGCCTCCATGACAACCACCGCCACCACTACTGCCTCCTCCTCTACTGCAGCCACCACCTCCACCATTGTCGCTTCCATGACAATTGCCACCACTACCGCTACCTCCTCTGTAACGCCCCAAATTCTATTCACCAATATACATTGTAAAAATGTGGAAATTATATGTGAAAATATTCAATGCCAGTGAAAATTTCCTGTGAGGCAATGAGTTTGTTAGGTGCTTTTGGAAGAACAAATGATGTTCAAAAATTATGAAATTTTACATAATGAAAGTAGACATCCTCAACTTTATTTTTATAGGTTATGAGTAATTTTTGGAGTTGTATACAAAAATTTATAAATTTTTAAAGATTGCCCCGAAAAACTATTGATTTTCTAGAATAGCTTTCAAAGAAATTAATTTTGGGAATTTTTTGCTTCCAATTGGTAAAGGGCTATCTTTTTTCTTGAAACTAGACTCAATAACGGTTCTATAGCATTTGAAATCACTTTGATACGATGTCTACAAATTTAGTTATGATTTTTCAAATTTTGGGCAGAAAATCTGCCAGAAATCCGAAAATAAAGACAAATGTAAAGGCAAACATGTAATTTTTTCAAACAAGTGCCAAAATAATTATTTTCCAATTAATTGAATTTAATTTCAATTAATTCAGGAAAATAAAGGGGAAAATATATTTGGAGTATTTTGGTCAAATAAATAGGAATTTATGGAAAATTTGAGCAAAAGTGTAAATTTGACCAAAATTGTGACTTAAAGTGTACACGTAATTTGAACAAGTTTTGAAGCCAATTGAGACCAAAGGAAGGACCGTTATGCATCTACTACATATAACAAGAGGAAAATGTTAGATACATGTTGATTGAGCTTATAACTAAATTGGATGAAGATAGAAATTGTTGCATGAAAATCCAAATTTTGGAATTTTTGAAAATTCAATAAACAATTAAAATATCATATAATAATATGATAAAAGCATTTCGTCCTCCTTCCTTCAGCCATAACTGATGCCAGCAGCAACCATAAGAGAGATATATATATATATATATATATATTTGTGAAAATGGTAGAGAGAGAAGGAGAAGAAATTCACAAGGTAGGTCAATTTCTTTGGTAAATTCGTACCTAACGTGTATAATCCTTCTCCTAAGATCCTCTTCTATGTTATTGAAGGTTTTTGAATCAGCAATTTTGGTGTTTAAAGAGGCTAGGGTTCGGCCACCTGAAGGAAGAGCCAAAAGGAGCTTAAGGTAACCTCTAAAACTTCGAATATTAATTGTTCTGGCTGCTGTAAGTAGTTTAATCAGTGAAATTCTGATTAATTTGCTCAGAATTTGAATTTTGAAAATGTGGTCTCCTAGGTGTTATGCTGCCTGAATTGAGCCTAAATAGTGGTCTTAACTTAATTAAATAGTTAATAAAGTGGTTAAGAGTATAAAGGAGCCAGTCTGTGGAGTTGGATTTCGAAAACCTCAATTTTCCCTAGAGAATTTCATGTTTCAGCTAGGACCAATTGGAGGGGTTATGGCTGGATTTTTTATGTTTTGATATTTCCATTGCGTTCAGGAGGGAAAATTAGGTGGGGTTACAGTTGATCACTTTTTCAAAAAAACCTGGAAAAGCATAATTATGAAACGCCCCTGAAACCTTGAAATAGGTGCTGCCAAGGGCATTTTTGTCTTTTGGCATCGAATTTGATAATTCCAAATTTGTAAAATGGATTCCTTAGGCAAAAATATGTTAGAATAGCCCAGGACGAAATTTCAAAAAAGGTACAGTCGCGCTGGGTCCCCGGGGGCATTTTGGTAAATTTGCACAATAGGCTTATATAACCACTATAAATACTATGAAAGTGCCTAAAATGGTACATGAATGGGTTTTAACCTAATTTTTGTATATTTGATATTTTATGACCAAATTAAGAGCCCAAATGTTGGCACACTTTATGAGACATACGTTTCGAGGCAAAAAAGGGTTAAGGTAGTAACTTTATCCTTCTTATACTATGCCAGTGTTTATATGCTTTGTATATGTCATCTTCTGTAATATATGTTATACACAGTACACACTGATGAATAGTGCCTACGAGCAATGCCTATGAGTACACTGATATACCCAGTCGAGGACTGAGATACGGAATATGTAGGAGTTGCAACTGTGGTTGGCTCTAAACACATTTATGACTAAATTGAGTTTTGTGTTAATATAATATTGCATTATTTGATATTTGGCAATTTATTTATTGCATCTTCTATGAATGATTATCTATTACTACTGGGATTCATTGGAATCTCACCTTTTTTTATAAACAAAAATGTACTAGCGGGAACTAGTGGATCCAAAGGCAAGGGTGCAAACATAGGGAACTTACAGACACGGATCCCGAGGTGAGGATGAGTGGTTATATGTAGTTATATTTGAATATTTTAGGGGAAATTGTAAATATTATCGAATTCTGCACTATTGATTCCTGTATGTAAACAAATACTTTTATCAGTATATTTATACTTTTTATGTATGCTTGTGGAATTGGTCTTTATCACTTTGCGCATATCGAAATGGAAATGGGTGTTGACATCCTCCACCACCGGTGTCATTGTCACCACCTGCCATCACCGCCACACCATCGTTATCATCATGTCCACCACCACAACCATCACCATCGAATGATCGTTGGTGAGGTATCATGATGGCTCTTAACTATTTTTTCTACAAAGATTATATTAAGGGTATATTAGACTTTGTGTGATATATTAATTTTAAATAATTATTAAAAAATAACTCATTACACCTTACTTAAAAATCAAACCAAACACTAGTTAGCTTTGTAATTAATATTGCATTGCATTATTATTGCATCGTACTGCACTGCACTGTAAGGTGCATTGGGATCCAACCAAATGGGCCCTTAATGGTTCTTTGTGAGGGTCTGTCAAGTATTGTCAAATAAAATTTTTCAAAATACCACCTCTTTATATTTAACGCATATCATTTTTAACCATTAAATATTCTTAAAGAATACTTAGCGGTTCTTTGTGAAGAAATGTCAAGTATTATCAAATAATTTCTTTTAGAATCCTAGCTCCTTATACTTCACGATTATCATAAGTACTTAGTAATCATACTTTAGGTCAATTATTATAACCATTATGTATTTGTTTTCGCAAATTCTGCCTCTCAATATATTTAACCATTAAGTGTTAGTGTTATACATCTTTTTGTGGACTCCAACCTCAACATACCAGACAATTCTTCACTCTGACTGTTAAATATTGAGTATTATATATTCATGAGTTTATAGTAGTGAGTTAATGCTATATGTATTGTTAGTGTTTATTTGGGATCACTTTTGGACACCTCAAAAGTTATTATTCACAGAAATTGAGATAAATTTCCTCTCACATACTTACCTCGTATATTGTAAATTATGATTAAAAAATTACTTTTGAAAGCTTCAATCGTTATTCCAAACAAGCATTAGCCCGCACTGAAACCATCATATACAATGCATATAGCCATTTAGGTCGGGCAATGTTATTATTCTTTTGGGAAATATACCACCAAAATTTTGAGCACAAACACATGATGGAAAATATTTGAGACAAAAATATCCCTCTTAGTATTATTTTTTAATCAAAGAGGGTTTTCTCCTCCCAAAAATCATGATAGTGCGCAAATCAACGTGTTGGTAATTGGTGTACTAATTTATAGTTGATTACATGCATTCGGTGCATCATGCCAAAGAATATCATGTAGATCTAAACAAATCCGATAAAACCGACATTACATGTTTGGATGGTTTTGTTTTAAAATAATATCCCTTTATCCATGCTAGCTAATAGCTAAGGAAGCTGAAAATATGATACCTTTCATATATGTTTGTTGACTCAGAGTATAAGACCTGCAAAGAGGACTAACCAGGTCTAGTATCATATGATGTTTATACAGGGAAAGCATGATGTCTCGCATCTGTCAGATATCTCATAAACCCCCCATGCACGTCAAAATTGCAAGTATAATTTACACATTTTGAGGAAAAACGAATAGGTGCAATGAAATGTACAAAGAAATTCAAAGAAAATGAACAAGTTGTTAGAGTGAGGTGGTAAGTCGTCCCACTTCTATAAGGAGGGGAGCACTGTAACACCCTACCTTTAATCACGTAATTATAATTCGATATTTGGTAATTAAATTAGATTAGAGACCGTCGAATAGTTTAAAACTCATTTAAAATTCCCTTTAATAGTAGGGACGTTATGAAATTTTCAAAACTTCATTCCTCTCTCGGTCTCAGGTTCAATTATCGAATATAATCACTTGTGCAGTTTAACTACATTTACGTATAACAGAGTGTATAACCAAAATCCCGGCAAACCCCGGGTTCAACTATAGATATATAGTTTCAAATTCTGCTAGAGGGATTACATGTTTAAGTATTTAAACTATTTACAACCCAACAATATACAGTAATCCCTATCCAAACAGTCTAACCAACATTTCCAAAATAAATGTCCCTACGAAACTCTACCCGCTCCGGTTCACGCGCTTCTCCTTGGAGCCACTCGCCCTGTCTGAAAGGTTAGTTCAAAGGAAAGAATGAGATTCAAAAGAATCCCAGTAGTAACTAAACATTTATACCACATACAAGCACACAGCATGTAAGCAAATCATCATACAGCAGCAGCACATATCACACTCCACCCTCATCCCCTTTCTCCGCCGGGAAGGCACACCGCCCTACCCGAACCGTTGTTAGCTACTCAGGGACTATTGGCGTGGCAGTGCATACATATAGCCTTATAGCTCATACAGCTAACCGGCTTTCACAAATGGCCCGTCGGCCTCACAAATAGCCTTTCGGCCCACATATATACATATCTCACACCTCATCCTCATCCCCTTTCTCCGCCGGGAAGGCATACGACCTTCACCCGAACCGTTGTTAGCTACTCAGGGACTATTGGACTGACGGTGCTAACACATATCCACATAAGTCGCAACAAACGAACTTATCACAAGTCAATGATAATACGCACATACAATGCATCACATGTGGTACGAAAGAAAAGTCACTACCTCGCTCTTTCCTGAAGTTAACTGGCTCAGTGGGCTCCCGAGGACGGCAGATGTCAAATCCTATAATCAAATTAGGGACAATAGGTCAATCTCTTTTCCAAGTTCGTAATTCTATAATACTTTATGTTGGTTATTATTTGGACTCTTTAGATGGCCATTATATGCCTAAACATATGCCTAAAGGGTTGGAATAACTATCCCCTAAGGCCCCTCTTTGGAAAGCTAAACTCTGATTTTTGGCCCTCTCACTCGAGCACAGAAGACCGTGCTCGAGCACGACCCTCGCTCTCACTCGAGCACACATGCGAGTGAGACGCAGGAAGTGCTCACCCGAGAGCAACTCCCGCGACAAACCTACACTCTCACTCGAGCACAAGCACCTGTGCTCGAGCAGAGACCTCGCCAGCACTCGAGCACCACGGAAGTGAAGCCCTGCGAGTGACAACCCGAGAGCAATCCCAACTCTCTAACCACAAGCGCACTCGAGCACAGAGGGCTCACTCGAGCACGACCCCAGTGCTCGAGTGATTCCTCAACACTCGCGAGTGCTCACGCTCACCCTCCACCACACTCTCGAGCAATGCCCTAAGATACTCTCCCAACACAAAAGTGCACTCACACTCGAGCACAAGCACCTGTGCTCGAGCACTGACCCTCAGCGCACTCGAGCACAATCCCAGTGCTCGCGAGTGCCGGGCGCACTCTTGGCATTCACCCGCGAGTGAACACCAAAACCGCTCACCCCCAGTGCATTTATGCACCCTCACTCAAGCACAAACATGCTCACTCGAGCACGTTCATCCTGTGCTCGAGTGAGTTCTTCCCTCACTCGAGAAATCACCTCAGAAACCAGATCGCAGCAACTGGTAAACTTCTCCAAAATCCACCAAATGAACTCCCATGGTTCCAAAACTTGTGTCAAAGCTCATTCTCACTTATTTCAACACAAGGAACCCATTGGCAACCAAAAACAACCCAATTTCAACTCATTCAACACATTCTCTCTCTAAATCATCAAACCACTCAAAACCTCATTCTAACACTTTCCCTTATTCAACTTCAAATCAATTCCTAATCACTCTCAAATGTCAAAACTGACCAAATGAACAGTGACACTCTCACCAAAGTCTACCCTTCATTTAACATCATAATTAGGTCAATTTTCAGAATTCTCTAAACTATACAAAATGTAATAACATTTGTATCACACTTCATCAAAAACTCACCTCTTTCACTTGCTGAATTCAGAACTTGGATTCCTCAACTTTCGAATTCCCTCAATTTGCCACACACCACCAATCACAAGTCTGAAAACATGGAAAGAAAGCTCTTGATCACTTGCACAATATTAATGAGAAGTGTTTAAGCTTGTGAAGTCATTTACCTTCACAAATTTCAAACCCTTCCTTTCTCTTTCTAGCTTGGTTCGCCGGAAATGGAGAGAGAATGATGATGATCACCTCTTCTTGGTTCAATACACACACACACAACCGACTTAGGAAGGGGAGAGGGGAGAGAAATGAGTTGAACTTTTGACTTCAATCCCATGGTCCATAGCTTGCCACTTGGCATCATCTCATTTCTCCTACCATGATTTCACATATTCTCTTCCACACTTGATTCCACCCCTTGATCTTTCAATCTCAACCATTGATCTTAATTACTAAGGGGTTTTCTCATCCGTGGCTAACCAGACAGTTGGTAAATTTACCGTTTTACCCCTGATTAGTACAATACTCTTTAAATTATGAATAATTGCCTTCATTTCACATTGCACAACATATACTTCAAATATGCTTAATTAGCATTAATTACATCATTTGAAGTTATTATCCCTTAATTAAAATCCAGGATGTTACAAGCACAATTTTAAATTCCGAAAAACGCACTTATTAGGAAAAGTAAAAATCATTTGTAGTCTAATTCTCAAAAGAGAAACTCAAGATCTAATTGAAAAAAAAAAATTCAAAGAAAATGTTAACACCATATGAAGTACAAAATTAAAGCGTATTTTCATTTTCTAATATTTAAAAGTTTAAGGGAAGAACATATTTTTTGGGTCGTGAGATATTATGAGATGGGTCGTTGTCGCATACGCTTATTGGAAGCATTCTTTTGTGCGGGAAATATTCATTTATCCAAGTCTTAGATGGTAAATTCAAGTTTATTTCCTACGTGCTAATTAAATTGATTGAGTACTACTGTTTGGTTTATATACAGTACACATGGTAATTAAATATCCATTTTAGTGACGCTGATTATTAGAATGAAATACTCCTCCGGGCTTAATAAAAGACAGAGTTGATTTTTTTGGAAAGATTAAATAAACTAATTAAATTACTTTAAAATATTTATGTCATTTTTTCTTTAAAACATTTTTCTTAACTTATAAACTGATAGATAATCTAAAGATACACAACATATGATATGATTAAGTAATTTATTTAATTTCTTTAATCTCTATAAAAAAAATCAACTCTATTTTATATTTAGAACATGAAAGAGTATAACTACCCTTGTGATGTTGTGCATCCCGCATCCCACATCCCACATCCATTGTGGGACGCCTTGCCAAATCGACTGAGAACATGGATTATAATCATAGTAAAATAAGCCATTATGTTCTGCTGAAGTTGCTTTGAATGTGTTTTGGACTAATCATTTCAATAATATTAATGCATCCCAATTGCGCGGGGAGTAAATGCTCCATTGGTAGTATCATTTAAATTTATAATGAAGTACATTGTTAAGGTCATAAATAGAATGAGTAAAGAGTTATTGAAGTGAGACAAGGAGGAAAGGGGGACGAGAGAGAGAGAGAGAGATGAGAAAGGAGAGAGAGAAGAAAGAGGAGGGAGAGAGAGAAAAGAGACTGGGCGGGAAAAAGGGGAATTTTTATTCTATAATCAAAATCGAAATATAATGGAAAAACCTAACTTTATTTGTTGAGCCTAGGAAATAACAAAAGAATAATAATTTATCACCAAAAAAAAATGAAAGAATAATAATTCAAAATCTAAATCTAAATCTAATAAAATCCTAATTAACCCAATGGATATTCAAAATATCCTTATTCAAATAATCTTAATAAAATAACCCTAAATATCTAGATAAAACCCTAATTATTCCTTATCTCATTTCTCACCAGTTATACAACATATCGATAGGTAACATAACGTCCAGCAGTTTCACTTGGTCGGATTATCTTCACAACCTGTCCACGCTTCAGTCCGTAATATCTTGAAACTGGATCTGTCACCTGGATTCTGGGAAGCTGTCACAAAGGAAAGAAACAAGCATTATCAGTCCACAAGTTTACATGAACAAGTATATATGACCATACCACAAGGTTTTGGTAACCGAGAGCGCAAGTTATGTAAACTACTCCAATCTTCGTATAAACTAAAACAAGCTTCTATTATACTACTACTAGAACAAAATAACAACAACAACAACAATAAAGCCTAATTTTATTTGGTGTGGTTAGCTACAGAGATCTCATGACATCATTGTGCTCTGTCAATAACCAAATGTTTAGAAAAATCATTAACTAAAAGATCTTATAACTTTGTTCTCTTCGATCTTCCTCTAGCCCTTTTTAAAGAACTACATACTGCTTGATTAACCTTTCTCATTGGTATATCTAGTGGCCTTTTTTGAAGGTGTCCAAACCACCTCAAACAATATTCTATCATTTTCTCTTTAATAAATTAAAACAAGCTTCTATTATAGTTCTCAATCTTTATTAATTAAATTAGAGCCCCCAATTTCCAACCTGATTCAACCAAGAAATCGAAGAAAGATCATATTATAGTTCTCAATCATTAGGGGGTTTGACATTGAATAATTCAGTTTCCTATAAACAAAATTAAATTGCCCCAAAAAGTTCACCAACACTAAATTACTAACCATCCGTTAAGAAAAAATCAAACTCTAATACTTTTGTGAAGGCCATGTCAACAATAATTAAACCAACAACGAGATCATTATAGAAGTTTCGCTATTGTTCATGTACTTCATGACTAGTACATTAGAGACTCTGATCAAGAATTTAGCTCGAGACAATATATAGAAATCGCTTTCTGCAGATTTCTTAAAGCCTTTTCATACCGTAGACCCAGAAACCAAAACACAGAACCATCTTCAATCACTATCTCTATGTACTTCCGTTCTGACTGGATCCCAGTCTGACTCTCATTGGCGTCCAACAACAACTCACAACAAACTGAATTGAGGGAGAAAGAAAAAGATTAGGCGATGCAAAACGGCACGGCCTTGCAGGTGAGGAACAGAACCAAACCTACACCAGCATGCACCGACAGCAAGGAAAACAGGGGAAAACACAGCTGTGATGGACCTCTCCAAAAGTTCCACAATGCCAAAGAAGGGGGAAAATAAATAAACAAAAGTTCATCAATTTTAGGTTCCCACGGAATCTGCTTCGCACACGCAAGAAAACCAACGAAATAGAGAAATAAGAAGAGATTGGCAGAGGAAAATGGTGGCTGAACAAGGAGAGAACGAAGTCGCTCACAAAAGCCATGATCAGAGGCTAGAACACTAACCGTTGGTGAAAGAGAAGAAACAGAACGAGAAAGAGATAGCTGAATAGTACTCTGAACTATTCAAGTCATAACATGCATTGTATATCTGAAGGATTCCTCTTTATATAGGCAACAGGCAATACTAAACTAGTAACGGCTATTAATCATCCTAACTACCCTCCTAACTAACTAGCAGCTTATTGACTTAGTGACCGTTTATTTGTTTATAATCTTTACAATTACATATCAAGGACACCCTTAAAATAAGTGCATTAGAATCAAGTTTTAAACTACTGACCTGAGTTTCTTTCACAGTGTATCTCTCAAGCAAAGTTTTCTTCTCTGTGTCAGTTAGCACCTGATGTTCCGGAACAAGAACATGCTCTTTTATGTTGACCAGCAGTTCTGCCTCCTGTGTCAATGGAGCTACTATTAAAATAAATGAATACAACAAACATATAAACATGAATTATTAAAAAATAAAGCAGAGTCATTGAATACAAGATGCATTAAAAATTTGTTTCTTAAATATTAGAAACATAAGCTGAGCCAGTGGTTTGAGTTGAAAAATAAAAGTCCAACATCTAAAAGGAATAAGAAAGTAAAGGGTATTTAACTTATGGGTAAGGATTGCCACAAACTCATATACTCGACATCTTTCTTATCACTTTTAAATATGGGACTTCTATTTTTCAACATTCCCCTCTTTTTTTAAGTATAGTTTTCTCTTTGCTTGGGCTTGAGTTCTCTATGTCTCAAACGCATAAGTCACAACATTCAGCTTTGGTATGCCTGATCTTGTACTCTTGAACTTCAAAGATCCCCAGGTCCCTCTATTCCTTTTCTTCTTCTTTCTTTTTTTAAAAAGAGATCTCAAATTTTTTGTAGTTGTGAGACTCTAATACCATGTTTTGCTCTCAAGCACAAAGTCCAAAAACAAAGTTAACAGTTTGCGAGGCAATGTAAAAGAGAGAAAGCATGAAATGAATTTAAAACTTGCTATCACAAAAGAATTTTCCTCACAACAACGCTAAACTACATCACCTGAAAAACCTCCAAGTGATATAAATTATTTATTTCAGCAATAGAGCCCCGAGCGATGGGTGTCAAATTCTGCTGAACCACCAAGATTGCTCTGGAAACATTTTCTGATTTCATGCGGTTAATGTATGTCTTGATTATCTTAACTCCAACCTTAGATTCTTCAGGAAAGAAAACATAGATCTGGTACAAATGAAACAAATGAAAAAATAAATACAAAAGGGAAAGAATAGACACTTTCCATGTGCTATCCCATCCAACTATTATGCTAAATTACAGCCTGCATGATGTGAATTTTAAACCTAGAACTGCAGCATTCAACATACAAACTAAAGTTCTGTGGTTGTAGAACACAATTTTTTATTTTTTATAGCGAACTTAGCTTGATGTGTATATAAATAATCTACAGTCTAGCAGTTAGCCACTAATCATTAATAATAACAGGTCTGCATCTCAAGTGAACTGGGTTGATGCAGAAACAATTATGATCTTTGTCCAACAAGAAATGGGATCATGGGGTGTTTAGGGGGCTGTCCAAGCACATGGGGTCAAGTTCAGAGGATTTTTGTTGAACTGAAAGGATCTATGACTTCTGCAACACTGAAGTTTCTTTCTATTCTTTTCGACATTTTGAACTGCACCCATAAATTTCTGATTTATGAGATGGCCCCCAAATTATGTGGTGAGAAGGATCTGAATAGTGTAGTGCTTTTCCATTTCATCTGTACTAAAACCAATTGGTACAGAGAAATTGGAAACTCAATAACATTCAAATCATTTCAACCAATTACATCCGGACTGTCTTGTTGTATAATCATAATTAAATATAAAAATTAGGTTGGTTAGTTAGTTAGGAAAATAGCCGTCAGACCAAGGAACCGTTAGTTAGTTTAAATGCTTGTTAGTTAAGTCTTTTATCATTAAATAGGGCCCTAACACATTGTATTATGCAGATTATTGATGAATGAACATTCAGTGCGCACTACCCAGAAACTCTCTCTCTCTCTCTATTCTCTCTGACGCCTCTTTTGTTCTCTCCCTTCATCTCTGTCTCCCTCTACTTTCTGTTCTTGATTTGCCTTGTGTTTCTCTACTTTCTCTATCTCTCTTCTATCTTTCACAATTACAAAGATACATCCTACCTCCATAGTGATATAATGGCTTCCTATCAATACCAACCAACAGACTCATTATTATTCATGACAATTTTTAGGCAACTACTCCTCTAGTCCTCAAGGGAGTTGATGTTAGTACTAAATGCAATACTTATTTTAAGTATTTATCAATTTTTTCTCAAATTAAAACTATTAATATTCTCTCAACAATAATCAAGTAAAAGAATCTGAGAGGAAATTAAAGAAGATGATCAAGATATTTTAAAAAAAACATGTCATGCAACCTACTCAATCTATTTAAATTAATTAATTCTTATATTAAGAAGAGAAATATTATCTTATCACCCTGCTTTGAGCCCGAAATATAAAATGCAGTACCAAACAAAATTTAAAAAGAAACTTAAAACACTGGCCTCGACCCCAGTGGGATTCGAAGATTTATGCAAAAGAAAATCTTCTAAAAGAAGATGTTGAAGAAATAGATGAGAGAACACCTGGTCAGAGCTATTATCTTTCTTAGTTTTATTGATAACAAGGTCCTCCCTTTTCATGTTCTCAGAGTATTTATGCTTGAACTCATTCTTGGTCATGTTGATCTCGTAGTCTGTAACAAGATAACCCCTATCCCTCAGAATCTGCATTATAGTCTTCCTGATTCTGTAAAGCCGATTGAATTCAACCTCTGAAAAAACCATCCTTTTTCTCCTCCACTTGCCTAAAAAAACCTAAAAATCTCAAGCCAAAGGAGAGAGAGAGAGCGAGAGCGAGGTGCGAGGAAGGGACTGTATTGTCTCAAACCAAATGTTACCGGTCGAAGTTCTCTCCGCATTCGCTGCCCTCCTTCTTGACTCCCACACGACGTCGTTTTCTTAGGTTGGACGCAACTCCAAGCCCCCAAGCCCAAGCAAGCCCTCTCATTTTTGGCGGGAGAAGGAAAAAAATAATAAAACTTTCTCCCCTACTAATAAATAAAGGGGACAATTCTAACAAAAACAACTTAAAAAAAGTTTTAAAAAAAAATCTGAGTTAAATATTCATAATATGATAAAGATATTAGGCTCAATTTATCTTTTTAAAAATTAAAAAGAAATAATTAAATTACCGTCACATATATGTTTTTTAAAAAAATATTACCCCCACCACCCACAAAAGCTTCTATGGGAATATATTTTCTAGTGGTGGGAGTGGGATTTGAACCCTCACCACTTTGTCCAAAAATTTGGTGGAATGGCTTTCAATGTATTATATGCAAACAAACAGATATATGTTAACTTTTGATCTTTTACACAAGTCCATTCATAAGTTTTGTTAAGAAATTTACGACATTTCATTAGGTTTTAATAACTTTCATTTATCAAGTACAAAATTCACACTATTAGGTTATCCACGAGTTTTGTTAAAAAATTCACGATATATCATTATATTTTAACGACTTTCATTTACCAAATTAAAAAGTTACATTATCACGTCATTCACAAGTTTTCCTAAGGAATTCATTACATTTGATCAGGTTTTAACAACTTTCGTTTTCCCAAGAAAAAAGTCACACTATCAGGTCATTCATAATTTCTATTAAGGAGTTCACAACATTTTATTAGGTTTTAATAACTTTTATTTATCAAGTAAAAAAGTCACACTATCAAGTCATTCACAAGTTTTATTAAGGAATTCACGACATTTGATTCGGTTTTAAATACTTTCTTTTCCCCCAAAAAAAGTTACATTATCAAGGCATTCACAATTTTTGTTAAGGAGTTCACGACATTTTATTAGGTTATAACAACTTTTGATTTTCAAGGAAAAAAATTCAAACTATCAAGTCATTTAGAAATTTTGTTAAAGAATTCACCACATTTCGTTAAGTTTTAACAATTTTTATTTTCCCATAAAAAAAATTCACAAGTTGTTAAAGCCTAATAAAATGTGGTCATGAATTCCTTAATAAAACTTGTGAATGACCTGATAGTGTGAATTTGTCATGAATTCCTTAACAAAACTTGTTAATGACCAGATAGTGTGGATTTTTTCCTCAGAAAATTAAAGTTATTAAAACTTAATCAAATATCGTAAATTTCTTAACAAAACTTGTAAATGACTCGATACTGTGACTTTTTTACTTCATAAACGAAAGTTATTAAAACCTAATGAAATTTCAAAAATTTCTTAACAAAACTTATGAATGACCTGGCAGTGTGAATTTTTTCTTGGTAAATAAAAATTGTTAAAACCTAATTAAATGTTATGAATTTCTTTACAAAACTTGTAAATGGCCTAATAGTATAAATTTTTTATTTAGTAAACAAATGTTGTTAAAGCCCAATGAAATACAGTGAATTCCTTAATAAAACTTGCGAATGAGCTTGGGTTAAATATCAAAAGTTTTTTGTTTGCATATAGTATATTGAAAGTCATTGGTGGCTCAATGGCCAACAACCTTTTCGACAAACAAAATGATGAGGGCTCAAACCACACCTCCACCGAGCACCACTTTGGGAATATTTATTCCCGCCAGCAAAGGATGGTCGCGGGTCATTAGAGCTTCGGCTGCTAGTGGGGATAAGTTTTTTTTTTTTTTTGAAAAAAATATATGTAAGAGCAATTTGGTCATTTCCTTTAATTTCAAAAGGACAAATCAAATACTAGCATCTCTCTAAGGTTATGAATATTCAAAATACCATTTTATTCTTTCCTATTTTTAAAGTTCTTTTTATGGGATGTTCTCTAAATAAAGAGGGGAACTATAATATTTATTTTTTATGGATAAAATTTAAGTCAAGTTAGTTAGGTGAAGTTTGTCTATAAAACAACCTGCCACCTATTTTAATTTTTCCATGACAACAACCTTCAAGAAAAATCACTGAAAAATATATTTTTCTAAAAAAAATGAAAGGCGGAAACATAACTTAGAGGGATCGTGAAGAGGAGAGAGGGTGGTGAAGTTGAAATCGTTGTCAAGGATTTAAGCACTACTCAACATTAACTTGAATTTGAGAAATTTTTTAAACAAGCATGTGGTTAATAAAATATATTTAAAAAATTTGAATTATAATATATTAATAAAAGAATGTCAAAATTATATCATTTTTGTTGTGAAAATAAAAGAGACATGGCATAAGAGATAGAAAAGAGCAAGATGATAGAGAGAAAATGGTGAGAGGAAGGAAGGGGATCAATTCTCATTCACTTGTGTTTCTTGTTATTACAATGCTATGTAAAATGCCGTTATTTATAGCCTTCAAGAGTCACTATCAATGGTCACAATTAATGTACAATAAGTGTACAATTAATACTATATGATCCTTTTTACTATTAAATAGCTTTTTAGTTTCTCAACAACGTATTTATAAATGTTGACTAAGATATGAGTCAATGGATTATTTATAACAGTCCCCATTGGATGTCCATGATGAATGTGCCTCATTAAAAACTTTAATTAAGAAAAACCCAGCGGGATAAAAACTTAGTTAAAAAAAAGAATACATCATTCATTGATACATTGTTCAATGCTGCTTCATTAAAAACCTTTTTAGGATAACCCATGGGGACAAAACCTAGATAAGGAAAAAAGAGTACAGCACATATCGACTCCCCTTTTGACGACATCAGTTTTACTTCCCCTAATGACAACATCACTTCCAATGTTTTTCTGAGCATATCTTCCTTTTAGCCACCAAAAATTATATTGTTCACTGCGGAATAATAAAAGAATTATCATGAAATCACCCAATCTTATTTTCATTTTTCACTGTGTACATGCAAGAACTAAATTTTACCAATAAAATTATAATGAATACAATATTAACATTATCTCTAAATATTCTCATAATTATAAGGTACTTCTATAATATCAAATTCAATATATATTTTGCAAGCAAAATCATCTTTGGCCATGCTTCTGGCATTTTGGATTCTTTGAAAATTCTTATATAAACTTCACTATTTAGTGAGCCATATGCATAGGCTATATATAATAATATCTAACATATGTATAATTTTTCTTTCATAAACTGTCAGACTAATAATATATACAAAATTATTGCATCTACCACAAAATCATTTGTCTCATCATAATCATATTAAACTTTGTGAAAATCTTTATTTTCACATAAACACATTGAAAGAGGCAAGCTTCACCCAAGAGGGGAGGTGAATTAGGTGATATGATAAATTTTTCGGTTGATGCGGTGATATAACAATAGCTATAGATAGAGTAGAGTTGAGAAGATTAGCACACAGAGAGTTATACTAGTTCAGCCCAAAACCCAGGCCAACGTCCAGTCCTCAGAGATCAAGACCTACTGATATTTTCACTATTCTTCCAAGATTCAATGGGCTCTCGGAAGCCGCAAAACAATAATTGTCCTTGAAAGGACTATGAGCAGAAATATTCTAACACTTAGAAATTTCTCTCCCCTTTACGACAAGTCTTACGTGCAGAAAAGCAAACCTATGACCTTTCTCTCTTGCTTACGTATACAAGTCTTATAAGCAGCAACGTTTTCTCCTGCTTACACCACTGTAAGTCTTACGAGCAGCAACGTTCTCTACTGCTTGTATCTTGTAAGTCTTATGAGCAGAAAGTCCTACTAGGAATTCTCTCAATTGCTTCTCTCGTAAGGATATCTACCCTCTCAAGTTCCTTGTACCTTGAGATCAAATTACAATAGAATTTGAAATGTATACAGACTCTCTCTCATAGCAAATATGATAAACACTGAAATGCAATATGAAGACAGAGAAAATATGAATAACAGAGACTCGTGAATTTGCTTGTGTGAATTCTTGCTCTAAGTTATTATTGAAGGTCTCTGAAGCTTTGCATTTATAGTCAATTGATTTTGCCCATTGAATAATAATCATTGTGGAGCGGAGCATTTTACTGTGGAACAACATACGTACGTTTGAAATCTTTAAACGAGATATCGTGGTAGGTACGTGCTTGGTTGGTTGTAATGATTCTATCTGCTGTTGTTTGACTTCCCGTGTGCCTTTCTAATTCAAACGATCAAACTTCTGTTTCACACTTGTAATATATGTTAAATGATGTTAAATAATGATTACAAGTGAAAATAGAATAAATAAATAATATTAAACCATGTTCGGATTGATCGCTGTAAGTCTGTTGCGTTTAGGCTTCTGACAAAGCAGCACTCGAGTGCACTGAGGCCTCACTCAAGTGACTCTTCATATTTCTTCTTCTGCTTCTGCTGTTATGTTGCACTTCCACGTGATTTTGAGAGAGTGCATTTTCACACTTGCGAGTGATGTGGGTCCTCACTTAAGTTCATATCCTATCACTTGAGTACACTTGAAATTTGTACAATGACCCACGTCTTTGGATAACACTCGCATCCCATTTTATCAAGAGTGTGATTTTACACTTACAGGTGATGTGGGCCCTCACTTGAGCATACATACTATCACTCGAGTGTACAGAATATTCTTCTATAAGATCCTCTTTTGCTTCATCACTTGTATCAGAGTGTAGAGAGTTAGATTTCACACTCACGGGTGCTGAGGTATCACTCGGGTGCAAGTGCTCTTCACTCAAGCACACTTTCTCTTCCATGCGCTGCATGACTCTCGGGCAAACACTTGTTGTCCCTCACTCGCTTGGTTTCGAGTGTAGTTTACACTCTGAGGTTATCTTGCTCTCTGTAAGCACTTCAAGTGCCGCACTTCCAATGACTCAGGTGAACTTGAGGCTATCACTCAAGTAGTGAGTCTGTGCTTGAGTGAAGTAATGATATCCTATCTCTTCCTATGCTCTCTGTCAAACACTTGCAAGAGTGTGCCTTCATGCTTGAGTACAAATCATATCATCACTCGAGTGTTGTGTCCATCACTCGAGTTGTCCTGGTATTTTCAGCCAGAGTCTACTTCTGTCAAACACTTTCTGTTCAACACTCTCTTGTGCTCAAGTGCAAAAGTTATTAATGCTCGAGTGCTAGCTCCATCACTTGAGTGCAACAGTTAAAGTAATAGCAATGACCTCTGAACTTAGTAATATGCATTTGGTAATATTTTGATAATAGTTCCAACCATTGTCTAAACTTGCAAAACATGATATTCTTGCCATATCACACAATAATCTTTTGCTATCATCAAAACTTGGAATCTAACACACATAAACATTCATATATCCCAAACACACTATCATATTTCCAATGTTTGAACTACAAGTCCTTAACTTGCACAATATAATCATATTTTCATTGCATTTTTTTTTCATTTTTCACTTTTCCTTTTGGCTAATCATCTTTATGTCTATTTCTTATGACATATCTTTATATAAGATCCTCTTTTGATCATGTGATATCATTTTTCAAACTGTTGTCGACAACTTTATCTTATCTGTTTAATTTTTCCAGTTGTGACATAACTTATTATGATCTATATTACTTTTCATGTACTTGGACCTCTCTGGAGGTTTTCCAATTAGTTATGTCTTGGCATTCTTCTGGAGTACTTGCCTCCTTAATATGATCATCTTAATTATATGCTCCACTTTATCCATAATATTTATGTTTGGAACCGAATAGTGTCTCATGCATCGAGCATGTCTCACTTATATTTATACTGATTGGAGCATATTTAGCTGAAATATGAGATTTAGTAACTCTCATTTAGGTTAATAATTCCATCTAGCATATATATTATAATATTTCATGAATTCAAAGCCTGATGAACTTCTGGTTCATACTTCTATATTTGATTATCTATACTTAATAGTAATAATGCATTCTATTTGTTCTCTTTTCCAGCTATTCAATTTCTCCCCCTCATGTTAGGAAAATATTGTTGTAACATCCCAAATTTTATTCACCAATATTCCTTGTATGTATTGAGATATTTAATGGAATAAAATGGTGAATTATGGTGCATATAAAATGACAAAATAGTATGCTTAGTGACTATATGCAATATAATTAAGTTTGGCCACAAAGGAGCAACTTTTAGTCCCTTAAAGGCCTAACATGGAAGTCCAAATTGAAGCATGAAAGAGCACAAATATTGGCCCAATAATAATGTTAAGTTTCCCTAAACAAGAGGAGGACAAAAGAAGTCATGATTTAATACAATAAATCACAAAAATGTATCGGCAAAATGGTCATTTGACTAATAAAAATTAAAAGCCCATATTTTCCCTTATTATTATATGTGAGACGTCCAAAAAAAAAAGAAGAGGAAAAAGAGAATTAATTATTGAAATACAAATGCCAAGAGTTGAAGCATTTTAGCCAAGCAAAAAGGTTAAGTTTGAAAAGTCAAAAAGCAAAGATTGTAAAAAGTGGCCACTACATATTAATTACAAGGGAATGGATGAAGGTAATTGAAGAAGCCCATTTGGTTACTTGGAGGGCTCATTTACGTCACTTTTGGCAAGAGGAAAGAGAAGCATTTATGTTAAGTTAACAAGGGGTAAAGCCATATGGGAAAAGATGATGACATTAGTAAAATATCACATGGTAATTACATTAAAATATTATATCCTAAGGAGGAGGAAAATTGTGATAATTCAAGAGCCCTTTTCATTTCTTTTGTGGCCATTATTTTTGGCCAAGTAAATGAGAAAGAGAAAAGATTATGACAATTAAAATTGACGTATGTTCAATTATAATAAAATACAATAAAAGTAAGGAGGTGGATGGAGATGATATTTTAAGAAGGCTTTCTCTTTCATTAAGAGATCATTTTCGGCCAGCTTCAAGAACCAAGAGAGAGGGGGAGAGAGCATACGAAAGTGAGCTCAAGAATAAGGAAACAAGAGACTTCAAGAAGGCAAATCCAAGATAAGTTGATGACAATTCAAGTGCTCTTGCCTTCTAGTTCATGCAAGACCTCTCCTAGCCTCTATATCTTCATGAATAACATTTATAGTAAGCAAAATCAAGAGGAAGAGGGAGTCCACAGTTAGGGAGAGAAAGAAGGAGAAATCAAAAGGTAACCATAAATAACCTTGTTCTTTTGTGAATTCAAGGTTATATAAATGTTATTGTTGTTGTGGTTGGTTGTTTAGCTTATTTGACTGATTTTGTAATTTTGGATGATGAAACCCTAAGGGGTTATGCTGCCAAAATTTCCACTAATCATGATTATAGGTGTTTAAGTAGTTAATCATGTGATTACAAGTAGAAAAGAAGAGTTTAATTATGAGTAATCATGAAATCCTAATTTTCCCTAAATTTCCCTAGGTTTCAATCAGCTGCAGAAATGGGGTTAGGTTGGAATTTTGCATTTTTTTATGGTTCCATTAGATTTGAAGGGAAAATTGTGTAAGGTACATGTTATGTTTGAAGTATAAAGGCTCTAGAATGTGAAATGACAAAATTACCTGTAAAACCCTAAGTTAGGGGCTGCCAAGGGCAACATCATCTTTTGGTAGTGAATTTGGCAATTTTTGAGGTCAAAAATGGATTCTACACACAAAATTGTGTAGGATTAGCCTAGGTCATAATGTTTGGAAAAGTATAGTTAGAACGGGTATAAAGGAACTTGAACCGGATCTCTAGGGGTATTTTGTCATTTTGCAGTTTTAAGCTAAAATAACCAACAAAATGAGTTTAGAATAATATATGAATGAGTAATAACTCAATTCTTGTAAATTTGGGATTTTAGAACCTGACAGTTTACCTGAGCCTGGATAAAGTTTAGAGCCAAAAAAGGGCATATAAGGTAGTAACTCTTTCTCTCATACATTAAGTGAGTGTTTATATGCTTTGTATATGTTATGTTCTTTAATGTAAAGAATGAACACACACTATCTAACTGTGGTGCGGGAAAATCACAAGTACCGTCCGGTGGAAAAAGCATAAGTACAACGTGGCCCAATAGAGACCTAGTTATGATACACAATGCCTGGGGAACACATTACCTAGTTGTGGTTTAGGACCCAGCTGAGGTACACGGACAAGTAGGGGTTCAGATAGTGGGTTGGCCCTGAATTATATGCACATACCGATTTACTGTGTTATTATTATATTGCATTTTATGGTGCCTGGCATATTTATTTTTTGCATTTTATATGATTGATTGCTTGTTACTACTGATATTCATTTGAATCTCACCCCTTTTCAACATTTAAAAATATTCCAACAAAAGCTAGCGACTTTAAGGGCAAAACCGTAAATACCAGCGATTGAGGGTTCCTATTCAAGCAAGAGTTGTTGTTAGTTATCCTTAGTTTATTTTGCGCATTTTAACAAATTGTATATATTTTTCAAACCCTATGAGGATTTTCCTATAATGTAAACAAATACTTAATATCAATATATCTCTATTATTCCTGTATGCCTATTGAACTATAAGTTTATTACTTTGCAAATATCAAAATGTTAAGGGGTTTTACAATTGTCAAATTACAATTGACTAATCATGTAATTTAAGTCTCCTAAATCCATTTGTTTCCTTTGAAAACATCCATTTGTTACATTTAGAGACAACTAGGACATTTATCCCAACTTTCTTTCTATAATAAGAATAAGCATTGCACATTCAAGTCCTTTTAAGATGGAATATGTCTGGTTCCTAACCAAAAGCCAATTTTATCGGGAGAATTTTATTAGCTTGATGTATATAAGTGTTGCAGTATGTAAGATTAAATACGCCAACATTGAAATGGAGATTTTATTCTCATAAGCATTAATCTAACTATTTATTAAGGCTTTAATACATGATTTATAGATTATATAATCTGGAAATTGCATGCTTAACATAATGATTTATATAAACATTTTTTCAAACTCCAGGTTGCAAACTAATAGTAATCTCACATATAACCATATTATAGATGCATCTATCAAATAAATTGAACACTTGTATGGTTTATATGCTATTTTACTGAGCCTATATAATTTTGTTTGATATATTTCCAAAAATGCAAAGATCCATTGCTAATCATGATAAATGATATTCTCATAATCAATTTTATTTGAGCACAAGTAGTACATAATAATTCATGAATTATATAATATGTTGGCGATTCATGAAGAATCTGCTGGTTCTTCAATGGATGTCAATACGTAATCTTTTATAATTTGTTGCATTATATATATGACTCAGATGATCAAATAAGTCATGCCAACAATAACTTTGTTTGGATCAGTAAACATCTGGTTTACTGTAACATATGTCTCAACCAATCGTAAAATTTTTAATTTTCATAACATATTGATTTAAATCATAATCTGACTCCATTTTAGGAGATCTACTAGGCTTTATGTGAGAAGTATATGAGTATAACTTTTCAAAAATTAGCTCACACTTATATTCTAACAATCTCCCCCTCAAGTGTGAGTCATATAAATATACTTCTTTTATTTTTGTGTTTCAAAGACAGACCAGTATATAGTAGGCCAATAATCTATCTTTCACTTTAAAGCTCAAGTACTTTATACTTCACATACAATCATGGATTTCAATCCTATTTGGGCTATCACTTTCAAACCCTTTAATGAAATAAAAGAAAACTCTTATATAAATTTATAGGTCATAAATTTCATAATCAAATTTTCTTCCACCCGAAAAGAAACTATATTAGTTCTTTAGAAACTATATCAATCTTGTTTCATATAGTTCTTTAGGAACTACCATATAGTATTACATCACTATATAATCTCATTACTCATTAATAATATTCTTCAATTTGCTTATTTTGATATATATACAAAGTATATAGTCCACCACATATATAGATATTCATGATCAAAATAACTTAGAATCACAAGAAAATTACACAGTAGAAAATTCTCATAGGCAACAGATTTATGTGAAGTTTTCATGAAAAACGGATTGTCAGAAATTCTTAGACATAGAAATTACGATACAACCCCACATTCATGAATTAAAATTCTTATGAAACAAACATTGTAAGAATTTCACACAAAAATAAATCTGTGAGAATTGTTTATTGTACTACATAACCTAACACATTTTCCTCACAGAGTTACTCCTATAAGAATTATCAACGATGTTAAATCATTAGAAAAAATTATTCATAAAAATCATCTCATGGGAAATTAAATCATGTGGAAAATTTATTAGACTGCATAAGCTAACACAAATAATTTTTGAATAATTTTGAAAACATTGATTTTGTCCAACAAATCAAATTCATATCACCAATTCATAATGAATTTTCTCATGAAATTAAATAAATTCTCATTTTCTCAATTTAAAATGTCACATAAATATATGAATTTTCTTTTTCTCTCATATGTCACATAAAACAAATTTACTTACAATATATATGTATCATATCATGATTAATGTTTGAAAGCTATATACAAAGAATACTCACATCTCATATATTTAAATTTATAAAAAAATGGGGGGGGGGATGGAAGTCAAAACTAAAATGAAAAGTAGGGACTAGTAATAGAAGAAAGTGCCTTCATGTTGGAATATATGAATTGAGCATTTGTGAGAAATAATCTGTGAAAAAACATAGAAATTTCAAGAAGAAAATATAGAGGTGGGTTTGGAGCTTGACATGATAATCCCCTTCAATTACAATATTAGAAAGCTTGTGTAATTCCAATATATGCAAAATTCATATTATATCATATCATGAATGCATGAATAATATTTATGCACATCATATATTTAAATTTACAAATATATTTTACATTTATACATAAAGAAGATAATCAAAGAACTTAATTGTATAATTGGAGACGGTAATTAAAGAACTTAATTGTAAAATTGGAGGTTATATTAATAAATCCTTCAATTTGGGAGTTATGAGGTATAATAGCATTAACCATGAGATGGAATCCTAAAAGACCATAAAATCATGAACATTTACACACCATAATATTTAATTTTGCAAATACATTGGCATCATATATTAAAATTTCAAAATGACCGATAATTAGTTTTTTATCTATTTTATTTAATATATCACTTATGAACAGTTATCAATAGCATAATATTAAATACTTATAATAATTTCTCTCTCACAAGTTAATAACAATAAATTTCAATAACAACAAAAATTAAACATCATATAGCCTTTGGGACTTATTATTATTTCTCTTGGCTTTACTGGACATATTTCTCCACAACTCATTGCCTCTTTTGATATTTTTTTCAAAACATATCATGTTTCTTCCCTTTCATAATTTGGCTTTTGTTTTCCATACATTGATGCAAATTTGTCAATGACTTTTGGCCACATATATTATAATAATTGGTCATGACTTTATATCCAAGTATCATTTTTTTAATATCATCAAACATTGCTACCTCTAATTCTCAAATTGAACAAAAGATGCTAATTAGTCTGCAAGACTATTAGGCTTTAGAACTATTACTCTTGAATGGCATAATTCTCTGCAAGTTATTTGTCTTCAGGACAATACTTTTCCAACGCTACCAAAATCCCTTTGTATCATTCGATATTTGAAACATAAGCCTTCAAGGCCTTAATATTTTTAACAATCCAATGCCACAAAATTTTTCTTGTCATGCCATTTACTGGGGAATTGAGTGTTCTTTTACAAAAGAACCATTACAAAAAAGGATGAGACTTATGTTCATCAAATCACAAAATTAAGAGTATTATGGCTACTGGTCATTCAATGAAATTAAAATATCAATAGATATCCAATTGATTAATATAAAAATATGTAATAATAAAGCTTAAACTTTAAATGATAAAATCAAAAATATAAGTATAACATCAAGTAAGGACAAAGGGAGAGAGAAAACCAATACATTAGCAATACTAAATAAATATTCACAAACATGTATTATAAATAAAACAAAGTAATGTGAATTGTCAACACTTGTTTCCATTTCAATAATCGAAAAGTAATAAAGACAGAATTCAATGGGCATACAAAAAAGTACAATTATACTAATAAAAATATTTGTTTACAATCCCAATGTCGATTGTCAACAGAAAACAGAAAATACAGCGGAAATTTAATATTTACAAATTTTCCAAAATATTAAGGAATAAACTAAGGCATAACCACGTTCATATCCTCACCTCGAGACACGTTCAAATTTTCCCTTAGACCCACTGGTCCCCGCTGAGGTGTTTATTAAAAATAGGGTGAGATTCTGAAGAACCCCAGTAGAAACATGCTATCGTTCATAGAAAATGTGAAAAGTAAATATGATATATGCCATGTATGCACCAATTAATGAACATTATAAACATATCATCTGTATATATACATGAGTAGGGCCCAGCCCCACTATTCTGCACCAGTTGGGTTTTCACCAACTCCAGTGTAAGTGCCTCTGACACTTCTAGCCCCTCTCTGGACAAATCGTGTTGATTAATAAAGCGCATTTACAAACATTGGCATCCACACAATCATATAACTATGGCATAATGTATGAAGGATAATGTCCCTAACTCAAAGCTTTATAATCCTCTGTTTAACGGTGTCTTGTAAAGCGTGTCATTTCAACTCTCAACTCGGTCCTAAAATATTAAATGTACAAGAAATAGGTCATAACCTATCCAAGTATCATTTCAGACTCTTCCATACTATTTCTTGTCGTTATATTAGTCTATGGTGAAAATTTACTAAAATGCCCCCAGGACCCCCGCCTGGCCCCACCATACCCGGCCCGATGGCACATTTTCTCAAAATTTTGACTAAGGCTATTCTGATGTATTTTCACCGAAAGAATCCATTTCCAAGCTCGAAATCACCAAATTCACTGTCAAATTATGAAAATGCCCTTGACAGCCCCTATTTAGGGATTTCAGTGGCGTTTTCATAATTATACTTTTTCGGCCTCTACCGAAAAAGTGCCCAATTGTAACCCCACCTATTTTTGCCCACTGAGTCCAATGAAATCATTTATTTTATGAAAATCCAACTCCTAGTACCAGTTATGGTCTGGCCAAAAATATGAAGAAAAAAGAAAAATGGAGCTTTATGTTTTAGCTTCCAAAACTTGTACTTTCCACTTTAATCCTTAGTTAACTCATTTAAACACTTCATAATCATGATTTAAAGGATTTTGGGCAGCATAACCCCTTAGGGTTATAGCTTTTCTAATTTTACAACTCAACCCAAAAATCATAAAAACCAACCAACAATTATCAACAATAACTCAACAAGGCAAGTTCATGAAGTTACCCTCTTTGGCTTCTTGGTTTCCTCTTACTCTAGGCTCCTCCTCCCTCTCTTCTTGATCTCAAAGTGTGTCTTCACCACCATGGATTCATGAGAAACAAGAGTTTAGAGAAGAATATAAGGAAATGCCATAAGAAAAAAAAAACCAAAGAAACCACCTTACCTTAACCTCTTCTTCTTCCTTGTCTCTAACACTTTGAAATTCTACAAGTTCAATCTCTCTCTCTCTCTCTCTTCTTTTGCTTTGGCCGAATGTGACATGGAAAGAGGAAGGAGTATGTTTTATTATTTTGTCTCTTGTTGCCTCTTAGTCCTTGGTTTAATCAATGGCTCCTAATGTGACACTTGTCACAATTCCTTCTTCCTCTTAATCTCTTCATTGACTTGTCATTTATTTGAATCATTATCTTCCTTTTCTTGCTCCAAAATTTCCGTCCCTACTTCCCCTTTTTCTCCAATTAGTCCATACTTCTTTAGCTATATTCACACTTACACTCTTCCATTTAATTAAGTCAAATGTCTTCCTTTACTTGTCCCATAATTTCTGTCCCTATCCTCTCCTCTTACAAGACAAGCAATCTCTGTAATATCCTGAATTGTGATTAAGGGCTAATAATTTCAAAGTGATGTAATTAGTGTTAATTAAACACTTATGAAGTAAATAAAGTGAGTTGTGATGTAAAATATGTTTGATGATGATGATAAATGTGTCATGACAATCAGGGGTAAAATGGTAAATTTACTGACCAACTGGACTGTTACCTAAGAGAAAACTCATAGGTAACTTGAGATCAATGGCTAGGATTTGTTAAGCAAGAGATGGAATCAAGTGTGTATGGGTTATATCGATTCATAAAGGGAGACATGAGATCATGGCAAGTGTCATCATAAGGACCCTTGAATCAAAGTCAAAATTTCAAACTCATCTTCTCTTCCCTCTTTCCTCTAAGTCGGCTATGAGTGTGTGTGTGTGTGCAGAAAAATAATCCTCATACGTTCACCATCATTTCTCACCTTCTCTCTCCTTCCTTCCATTTCCGCTGAAGTTCAAGTAAGAAAGAGAAAGAGAAAAGCTTGATTTTAAGTAGGTAATTGTCTTCCTATGCTTGAAGCCTCTTCATTAAACTTGTTCAAGAGGTTGAGAGCTTCTTTGCTATGTTTTCAGAATTTTGAAAAGTGGTGATTTGATGTTTGCATAAAATTGAAAGTTGGGGAATCAAAGATTTGATCTTACCAAGTTGAAGAGGTAAGAATTTGATGCATTTTAGTATATTTATGGTGATTTTTGGTTGAGCCTTGTAAATTATGGAATTTTTGCCCTGATTTCATGAGAATTGAATAATGAAGAGTTTGGAATGGTATGGTATAGAAAATGATGTTAGGATGTGTTATAATGTCATTAAGTTTGATTTGAAGTTGGATTAGGAAGTTTGGTAATTTGTGGTTTTGTGTGGCCTTGTGAGTTAGAGTTGAAATTGTGTTGATGGAAGGGGAATTTGGGTATTTTGAGATTACCAATAGGTTCCTTAGGTGATTTTGTGTGAGGATGAGTTTTGGTATAGGTTTTGGAACTATTGGGATCAGTTTTGGCCAATTTGGAAAACCATATCAGTTGCTGTGATTTTGGCTTCTGATGAAGAACACTCGAGTAAGGGAAGGGTTCACTTGAGTTCTGCGAGACATTTTCCCTTTTTCCCTTCAGTTTCGCCTGGATTCTCAGGCAAAGCTTAAGAGTGCACTTTCGTTCCCGCGAGTGATATAGGTCATTACTCGATTGATCTTGGCTTCACTCGAGTAAGGGAGTAAGTTTAAGCTTCTGGGATTTATGGTTGCTCTCGGGTAGTCACTCGCTGCGTCTCACTTTTTGGTGCTCGAGTACATTTGAGGTCATCACTTGAGTATAGCTTCCTATGCTCGAGTGAGGGTGTAAGACATACTAAGGTTTACTCTCGACCAAACACTTCCAATGTAGCACTTTTGGGGACTCAAGTGAATCTGTGGGTCATCACTTGAGTGAGGTCATCTCCACTCGAGTGAGCCGACCAAAAATCAGTGTTTTTGCTTCCAAAAAGGCATCTTCAGGGTAGTTTCTCCTAACCCTTTAGGCATATGTTTAGGCATTTAATAGCCACCTAAAGAGTTTATATGAATACCAACTTAAAGTATTATGGAATTAAGAACTTGAAAAAGAGATTGATCTATTGTCCCTAATTTGGTTTATAGGATTTGACATCTACCGTCCTCGTGAGCCCACTGTGCCAGTGAACGTCAGAAAGGAACAAGTTAGTGACTTTTTCTTTTATACCATATGTGATGTATTGTATGTGTGTTATATCATTGATTTATGATGAATTCATATGCTGTGACATTTGTGGATATGTGTCAGCACCGCCATGCCAATAGTCCCTGAGTCGCTAACAACGGTTCGGGTTAGGACGGTGTGC
Source organism: Inga leiocalycina (assembly GCA_963242795.1). Classification (NCBI taxonomy): domain Eukaryota; kingdom Viridiplantae; phylum Streptophyta; class Magnoliopsida; order Fabales; family Fabaceae; genus Inga; species Inga leiocalycina. The sequence goes on from OY725328.1 coordinate 30,523,506, forward strand.
CTTCCCGGCGGTAAAAGGGGATGAGGATGGGGTGTGATATGTGTGATTATGTGAAAAGCCGAAAGGCTATTTGTGATGGCCAATGGGCCAATTGTGAAAGCCGAATGGCTATATGAGTTATAAGGCTATGTGTATGCACTGCCACACTAACAGTCCCTGAGTCGCTAACAACGGTTCGGGTTAGGACGGTGTGCCTTCCCGGCGGTAAAAGGGGATGAGGGTGGAGTGTGATTTGTGCTGCTGCTACTGTATGATGATTTGCTTACATGCTGTGTGCTTATGTGTGGTATGAATGATTTATTACTACTGGGATTCTCTTGAATCTCATTCTTTCCTTTAACTAACATTTCAGACAGGGCAAGTGGCTCCAAGGAAAAGCGAAAGACCTGGAGTAGTTAGAACCCTGTAGGGACATTTGGTTCGGGCCATGTTGGTTATTCATTTTGGATAAGGGATTACTGTATGACATTTTTGAGTTGTGAATAGTTTTTGAATACATGGTGGTGTAATCCCCTAATTGGGAACTGAAACCCTATAGTTCTATAAATAGATGAAACCCAGGGGTTGCTAGGGATTAAGTTATGCACTCTGATATGTCAAATGTGATATAACTACACAGGTAATTATATTTGATGTTTGAACTTGAGACCAGGATTGGAAAGAAGTTTTGAAAATTTTTTGAAGTCCCTACTCCATGGAGGGAGTTTTAAATGAGTCTTGAATTATCTGACGGTCTCTAATCCATATTAATTATCCGTGATCGAATCATAATTATGCTAATCAAGGCAGGGGGTTACAATCTCCTTCCCATATAATCATGTGTGTCATCTTCCAAGCACTCAAGTAGTCCACTCCTTCACTCAAGCTTCTCCTCCCATTCTTACACTTAACCATAGTCATCATTTCCTTGTTCTTGTGGCATATGATCATGTGTTTTAATATTTTCCCCTTTAACTTCATGCTTTGGATGAAAATTAAAGAGAGGAAGAGGAGAAAAATTTACATTTCATCAATCCCACAATTCATATAATTGAATTATGTATAATCCCCCTTAACTTCCCAATTCTTGATTTATTCCACAAAGAATAATCCCATTATGCATTTTCCTTTATTTTCCTTGATTAATTGAAATTAACTCTAATTAATTGAAAAATAATTAATCTTAGGCTAAATTGGCAAAAATTATGATTTTGCTATCCCCTTTTGTAATTTTAATTCAATTTTTGAATTAATTTTCCCATTTCCTTATAAATATAAATATTTCAAAATTCACAATATCCAAATTCATGAATATTCACCATTTTATTGAATTTCTCAAATAATTACAATATATTTTTTGTGAATAAAATTTCGGGTGTTATATGAATTCTCAAAATATGAAATATAAAACCGTAGTATAATAACATAAAACTCAAATGATCGAACTATTTAATAAAGGGAATTCGAAAGTGAAGAAATAATTCATAGAGTAAGATAAAAAAAAATTAAAACTTTATGGCTTTAGGCCATTTAATTCTCTTGGCTTCAAGCCAATTAGTCTCATGACTTCTGGCCAATTAATTTCAATATGAGAAATTAAATCTATATGGCTTTTGGTCGTTTATCTTCAAGATAAACAAAAGTTTTATATTGCTTACAGCCATAGAAAATGAAGAATTATATAACTTTTGGCCACATAATCTCAAAATAAGAAGTAAAGGAATATAGGTTCTGGCCATATAATTCAGAATAGAAAATCAAAATAATATGACTTCTGGCCATGTAATTTCAAAACATGAAATTAGAGATGTATGGTTTCTAGCCATACTAAAAGTAACAACATCAATAATATCCAAGAACTTGTAAAGGAGATAAAAATAAAATATAAAAGCAATAACAATATCTAATATTAGCCATGGAACCCGATGATAATAACAATCAGTAAAAGCGTCTCTTTAATTCCATATAATATCTTAGATTATCACAAATAGATCAAATAAAGATTATGTAAAAGAAGATAGATGAAATCATTAAAAAAAACAATGAGAAAAACATAACTTCGTTAGAGCTTTCATGTTGATAACGTGTTGTGAAAATAAAAAAGATATGTAATAAGAGATAGAGAAGAACAAGCTGATAGTGAGAAAACTTGTGAGAGAGAAGAAGGGGATCAATCTCATTCACTCGTGTTTCTTGTCATTGCAATGCTATGTATAAGGCCTTTATTTATAACCTCCAAGTGTAACCCCCTCACCGTAATTACATCCGGATTACGAAATTTAAGTGAAATTGTAACCCCCTGACTTTTAACACATAATGATATTCTGATAATGCATAATTAAGTCAGTTTAGAGACCGTAGGATAGTTTAAATTCATTTCAAACTTCCTACTATATCGTAGGGTTTTCACAAAAATCTTTCAAAATCTTTCCTCTATCCTGGTCTCATTTTAAACATTCGAATATAATTACCTATGCAGTTGATTTACATTCACATATCAGAGTGGATAGCTAAATCCCCGGCAACTCCCGCGTTCTATACATATATATAACCTGAGGGTTTATAAGTATTTACTAGGGGATTACACATCCAAAATTGAATATGATCTTCATGCTTCAAAATATACAGTAATCCCGAGTTTAAACTAGATAACCAACATCTCAAAAATCCTTAGTATCACTAAAGATCCTAAGTGCTCCGGGTTGGCCGCTTCTCCTTTGAACCACACGCCCTGTCTGAAATGTTAGTCATAGGAAAGAATGAGATTCGAGAGAATCTCAGTAGTAACAAACCACTCACACAATGCATAAACACAAAGCATGTATATAAATCACAAACAGCAACAGCAGCAGCAATCTCAGAGATACATGGTTTTCACCACAAACGATAGCACTCACGGCTATATACACAATACGACAGCTCTCGCTGTAATCATAATCACAACAGCTTACGCTGTAATCACCATCACGACAGCTTACGCTGTAATCAGAATAACGACAGCTTACGCTGTAAACGACAGCTATCACCAGCTGTAACCGCAGCAGCATCAAAGATTCATCACAGAACAGTGATAACACACACATACAGAGCATTACACATAGTATAAGAGAGAGAGTCACTACCTTGTCCTTTCCTGACGTCCTTCGGCGCAGTTGGCTCCCGAGGGTGGCAAATATCGAATCCTACAATTCCAAATGCACCATTTAGACACTTCCATAGTGTTACTTGGGGTTATATGAGTCTATAATGAAAATTTACAAAACTACCCCCGGGGACCCGGCCCGGGCCCGCCGTACCTGGTCCGGCTATACTTTTCTTGAAATTTTGACATGGGCTATCCTGACATATTTTCGCCCAAGGAATCCATTTCCGGACTCAGAATTATCAAATTCAATGTCAAATTATGAAATTGCCCTTGGCAGCCCTACTTTTAGGGTTTTAGGGGTGCTTCCGTAATTATACTTTCTCGGCCTTTTTTGAAAAAGTGACCAACTGTAACCCCACCTAATTTTCGCCCCTGAACTCAATGGAACCATCAAATCATTGAAAATCCAACTCTAAGACCCATTTCTAGGGCTGGCCGAAATTTATGAGTTCTCCAGGGAAAATCGGGGTTTTACGATTTCGGCTCCGTAAACGCATTCCTTTCTACTCCTAACCACTTTATTAACCATTACATTAGGTTACAACTAACATTAAGACCCAATTTGGGCAGCATAACCCCTAGGCCACATCATTTCCAAACTTTAAAACCAATGGCAATCCGGCGAAATTTCACCGATTAAATTGCCCACAGCAGCCAGAATAAGTAATATACGAAAGTTTGGAAGTTACCTCAAGCTCCCACAAGCTTTTCCCAAATATTGCTGAAAACCCTAAGTGCTCAACAACAGATTTTGAGCTTCCAAACCTTAAAGAACAAAGAGGAGTAGCTTAGGATCGGAGTTACACGCGTTAGAAGCTAAATCGTCGGAGAAATCGGCTTACCTTGTGATTTTTCTTCTCCTTTCTCTCTCTACAAACCTCAACGTTCTCACTCCTCATTCAGCTGCTGTGTGCGACAGAAATGAGCTGAGGAAGATGATAACATATGTAATTCCATGCTGACATCATCTTTTAATGAGATGATGTCATAATTCCCATTTTCGGATTTTCTGGCAGATTTTCTACCCAAACTTTGAAAAATCATAACTAATTCTAGAAAAATTGAAATGAGGTGATTCCAAAGCCAAATGAAAGGTATTTAAGTCCTCTTTATAGGAAAAATATGGAACATTACTAAAAATCACCACACAATTCCAGAATTATATAAAACTCATCACTGCCCCAAAACAGAGTTCAGTTTCCATCCCAAACTTTGGACAGTTATATCTCCTAGTTCACAAAACAAAATGGAACAAATTATATGTCCATTTTGAAGCTTGAGATGTGAACTATAAGACTGGAAAATTTCAGAATTTTTAGATACCATTTGGTCATTAAAAACGTTCACACAAACGGACTGCCCAGAATAGAATTTCACTGGACAGAATTTTAGATTTTGCATCTTTGCTTCCATTGGTTCCATTTTCATACCAAACATCATTCCCACATAAATTTTCACAAGGAATCCATTGGAATCATTAAAATATCCAAATTCCCATCACACATTCTTCAAAAGTGTTTATTCAACAATAATTACATCCACTTTTGAAGTCATTAGCCCTAAATCACTTTTTGGGATATTACAGAAATAGAGACCAATAAGATGAAATAACAATTCATAGTCCCACATCCAAGAGACGGGGTATTTTGAAATCAGTTCCAAAACATACTTATTACTGGTCTCACATTCACAGGCGGATATAATTACCAGAGCGATCAAATCACATAAACAATATCAGAGTGCGGAAACTAAATCCCGGCTAAACCCCGGGTTACTTCATATATATATAATGGGTTTACAAGTTCCCAAAATGGGGATTACATGACCAAAATAATCATTTACATTAAATGTACACTTAGCAATCCCAAATCCAAAACTAAGATAACCAACATCCACTAAATCTCAGAGTAGTCCTAACTACTCCTGGTTGTCCGCTTCCCTTTCGAGCCACTCGCCCTGTCTGAAAAGGTTAGTTATATGGAAGGGGTGAGATTCTAAAGAATCCCAGTAGTAACAACAATTTCATACCACATGCAATCACATAATATGCACACCAATCATCTCATACAGCAACACAAGTCACTCCACCCTCATCCCCTTTTACCGCCGGGAAGGCATATGACCTTTACCCGAACCGTTGTTAGCGACTCAGGGACTATTGGCGTGGCAGTGCATACAAATAGCCACACGGCTCAAATATAGCCTTTCGGCTTTCACAAATGGCCCGTCGGCCTTCACAAATAGCCTTTCGGCCCACATATATACATATATCACACCTTAACCTCATCCCCTTTTACCGCCGGGAAGGCATACGACCTTTACCCGAACCGTTGTTAGCGACTCAGGGACTATTGGTATAGCGGTGCTTCCACAATTTCACTTAGGCACATATATGACACCCTAACCTCATCCCCTTTTACCGCCGGGAAGGCAGACGACCTTCACCCGAACCGTTATTAGCGACTCAAGGACTATTGGTATAGCGGTGCTTCCACCATTTTCACAACACTTGCAGCATACAATACTCATTTCAAAACAATGACATAATATACATACAATGTATCACACAAGGTATAAAGAAAGAGTCACTACCTGTATCCTTCCTGACTGGCTCTGGCACCTTAGCCTCACGGGGACGACAGATGTCAAATCCTATATCAATTAGGGACAACCAATCAATCTCTTATCCATATGTATATTTCAATAATACTCTAAGTTGGTTATCATTTAGGACTCTTTAGGTGACTATTAGAGGCCTAAACATATGCCTAAAGGGTTGGAAGACACTACCCAAAAGACCCCTTACTCGAAGGCAAAACACTGATTTTTGACTGTTTCACTCGAGCACAGACGCTCTCACTCGAGCACAGTACGGACATCACTCGAGCACAAGAGAGAGTGAGACTACAAGTGAGCACCCGAGAGCACAAAGAAACTTTCAGGAACTGGCTCACTCGAGCACGCTGAACCTCACTCGAGCACAAGGCCAAATGCCTTACTCGAGCACCTGCGAGTGAAGTTCAGGAAGTGAGGACCCGAGAGCACACAACGCTCTCTAAGACCAGGATCACTCGAGCACAGCTATTTGCACTCGAGCACACACCTCACACCTGCGAGTGAGAAAACACACTCGAGCACCTTACTCGCGAGTGACCCCCCGCAAGCACAACCCCCATCTGAAGCACAATCTCACTCAAGCATGATCCCCAGTGCTCGGGTGAGAAGGCTATGCTCGCGAGTGTCAGAGCACACTCGTGGCATCCACCAGCAAGTGAAGACCCAAAAGAAACCCTTTACTCTGAACTCACATCAACACTCGAGCAGACCATGCTCACTCGAGCATGTTCTTCGCTCACTCGAGCACAAAGCGATGTGCTCGAGCATTGCTCATAAGAACCCAGAAGAACTCGAAGCAGAACAGGGAAAAACTCTCCCATCACTCGAGCATGATCATCCCGTGCTCGAGTGATGTGCATCAGAGACCCAGAAACGCAGCAAAACCAGAAAACACCAGATGGTCAAATCTTCACCCAAAGGTTCCCAAACTCTCCACAATGCTCATACACTCTAAGCACTAACTAGGGAACACCTTGGCAGCTTTAAAAGCACTCCAAAACCAATTTGACCACAATCTTTCACTAAGGTCTCTAAGATACACAATACCCAAATTTCCCTTAACACATTTCCATCATTCCAGGTTATATCTAACAATCAAATAACTCAACATTAAACCATTTCCACTATCAAACACCTTAAAATCCACATTTTCAATATTTGGCATAAATTAGGGCAAATTTTCCAGATTTTACCAAACTTAGCCAAAAATCACAAACAATATACCAAAATGATCTAAATGCCTACCTCTTCACTTTGCCCAATTCAGAACCTTGATTCCTCAACTTCCAATTTCGGCCAATGTCCCAATCAACACCATTCAAGGCTCTACAATCATCACAATGTAGCCTCAATGAGATACACAATATTAGAGAAGAGGATTAAGGCATTAGAGGATCATAACTCACCAAGGTTCAAGCTTTCCTTCTTCCTCTTCTTGCCTCAAGCTCGCCGGAAATGGAGGAGAAAGAGAGAGAAAATGGGAAAGATGAAGCAATGATGATAAAGAAGCTTCTCCCCTTGCCTACACACACACTCCACCGAATTGGAAAGAGAAGGGAGGAAAAAGTGATTTTTGTCCTCTAGTGCTTCATCCAATGGTCCACCTTAAGTCACATGTCCAAATCTACACACTCTCTCAAAGAGCTCACACAACCGCAAAGTACAGGATTCCGACCCATGGTCAAGGAATCACAACCCTTGATCCTAAATACCACATGTATTTATTCCAAAATTCACATTACATTAACCCCAATAGTGTTTAATCAAAATAATTACAATAATTATCAGAGTTACAATAATTATCAGAGTCATTAGCCCTAATCACAAATCGGGATATTACACCAAGAGTCACTACTAAAGGTCACAATTAATATACAACAAATGTACAATTAATACTATATAACCCTTTGTATTATTAAATAGCCTTTTAGTTTCTTAGCAATATATTTATAAATACTGACTAGGATTTGAGTCAATGGATATCTACATAATTAATATCCATAACAATTTTATAATCTTATAATTTAACTTAAAATACATATATCTTATTGCAAAACATTTTAGCCAACATATGCATTTAGTGCTTGTTTAGTTAAGCGATGGGAACTCATAAATCTTGTTTATCAACAACAAGATTTCATTGTAAGTTTTAATAAATAAAAGAGATTAAATATTTAAATTTATTGAAAAATAAAAATCTACAATTATAAAATTAATTGACTTTGTAATTTGGTAATCAATTTAACCGTATGACAAAAAAATTAAAAATATAGATCAAAATTATTTTTAAATTTTGGATAAGGATATGCGCTTAAATTATTATTATTATTATTATTATTAAGCAATGTTTATGTTATGGAGGGGTATTTTGATCAAAATGACAGGTCAATGCTATGATTTAGTGGTAAGCTAACAATTGGGTAGATAGAAATTATATCTCAAAACTAGAAAGAAGATTTATATAATATATATTTTAATTATAAGGGAGATTCATACAAGTTTTCAAAATATAAGGGAGTTTTCTATAATTTATAGTAAATAAAGGGAGTATTAATGTATTTTACTCGAAATTACTATGGAATTGGGTTAAGATGCATCCAATACCATGTAGGAATTTCTCTAGTGGCATTTAGTGTACTAAACTAATATAGTATACCTTTAAAGTATTCTTCAGGAGTATATGATAATATAATTATTAGTAAATTATTATACAATTGTCTTAAGATATATCGAGCATATTAAAGTATTTTTGCATCAATAGCTGAAAGTTCTTTGTCAAGAGTATACGATAATATGAGTACTAATAAATTACTCCTCTCATCCTTACATTACTATAGATTTGAGCATATATAACGTTTAATAAACAACTATTACAACAAATAAATGTTATATATGTTGAGGTGGAGGTCGCACAAGAATATATAACGCTAAAACCTAAAGGTTAAATATGTGCACCATTATGTATTGAGAGGTGGAATTTGCAAAAACAAAAATATAATGATTGTAATTATTAACCTTCATGTATTTACTAACAAAAATGACGGTTCTTACAAATTAACCATCATGTAACCCTTTCAAACAATTTGTCTTCACAACTTTATATCAGCAAAAACATATATATAAATGTTATAATAATTAATCGTAAAGTATGATTCATAAATATTTGTCTTATTTAAAAAAAAGTAATAGTTAAAAATGATAACCATCATATATAAGAAGGCAAGATTTTTCTTAAAAAATATTTGATAATATTTGATAGTTCTTCACAATGACTGTTATATATTCTTTAAGAATACTTAACAATAAAAAAAGTATTTAATAATACACTACAGTTCTTCACTAAGAACTATTAAGTATTCTTTAATAAAAAGACGGGATTGTAGAAAAAATATGCAAGACAGAATGACAATGCTCACAAGAAGGAGCAACTAGCTACCATGTAGTAATTGGTCTTTGAGCCATATGTATGGAACTAATTTGTTGGCGTATCTCATCAACATGACGCACCAACTGATCCAGTTTAGAGATGGAACCATGAACACCATACAACTCTCTTACAGAAGCAAATTGTTGATTATTTCTGGCCATATTCTCCAATAAGTCCCAACCAGCTTGAGGTGTCGTGTCTAAGAGACTACCATTAGCAGTTGCATCAATGGTAGTTTAGCAGAAGGCAATATTCCCTCATAGAAGTACTGGACAAGCCACTGCTTAGGAATTTGATGGTGAGGATAGTGTGTAAGCAAGGTCAAGAATTGACTCCAATACTCCCATAATGACTCTCTGCTTAATACTGTAAATTTCATTCTTCAAGGTAGCAGTGCTGGAAGTTGGAAAGAACTTCTCAAGGAACAACTTCTTCAAATTAGACCAAGACAAAGTGGTATGATACTGAGGCAAAGTTCAGAGCCACTCTTTAGCATCACCTTGCACAGAAAAATGAAAGGAATATCTGAGTACCTCATCCAAATTAGCATTAGGAGGAGTAAATGGTGAAATGTCTCATAGAGGTCAAGCAAAATGCTGGTGAGGATCTTCACCAGCCCTACCATAGAACTTAAGGATAACATTCAAAATAGAACTCTTAAGGTCAAAATTGACATGATTATTATAAAAACCATATGGATCATAATCAACTGCAAAATTGTTCAATTGCCTACCACTTTTACTTTCCTCAACATTAATAGCATGATTATGGTTATTATTTTCTGCATGGTAGTCAGGTCCATTCCCAGTATGGTTATCATTATGAGCATAAGCAGCTTCCATGATAAAATGAGTATCTATACAGTTACCAACACAAGAATGTGAATCAGAGATAGTAGGAATGTCAGGCAAGTGATTTACACTAGGCGTAGATGAAGAGCTAGGCAACACACTAGTTCATTTGAACGCCCTAAGGACCTTATTCAAATCAGGATAGTAAGGCAACAATGGTTGCTTACCACTTCTGGTAATACACAAGACATAAATAAGATAGAACTTGTAACGACCCGCCCTCCGCCACACAGGCTAGACACGGCCAGCCATGGTTCACCCACCACCACACAGGCTTGGTCCCTCCCATAGCAGGTATTGTCCTCTCCTCTGCACCACACAGGTGCTTAAGGATTTATTCTAACCACACGGAAGGAATATGCCTCCCTAAGGGCTTAAACTTTGGACCTGAGGATAACTCCAAAGCTTAAGAACCACTTGGTACCAAGTGTGCTATGGCACACTTGGTTACCAAGGATCACATAAGGTTTGTACTTGACCCTCAGGTCAAGCCTTCGATAATTGGGGAGGTGACTCTTTGGGGGAAATTTGAAGTACCTTAAAGAGGAAAATCCCTAAGCCGTCAGGGTGAAGGGGGGACAAATCCTACCGGGTGCTGTGTGTAGTCTCACTCAGCCGTAGGTGTTGTGTGTGGCCTCGAGCTATTACATAAAAAGGTGCCTTTTTATATAACGACCCGCCCTCTGCCACACAGGTTGGACGTGGCCATTTATGGTTCACCCACTGCCACACAGGCTTGGTCCCTCCCATGGCAGGTACTGTCCCCTCTTCCGAACCACACAGGTGATTCGGGATTTATTCCAACCACACAAGAAGGAATACACCTCCCCAAGGATATAAGGCTTGACCTGAAGATCAAGTACAAACCTTATGTGATCCTTGGTAACCAAGTGTGCCATAACACACTTGGCTACCAAGTGGCTCTTAGGCTTTGGACTTATCCTCAGGTCCAGAGTTTAAGCCCTTAGGGAGGCGTATTCCTTCCTGTATGGTAGGAATGAATCCCCAAGCACTTGTGTGGTGCAAATGAGGGAACAGTACCTACCATGGGAGGGACCAAGCCTATATGGCATGGGTAAACTATAGCTGACCACGTCCAGCCTATGTGGCGGAGGGCGGGTCGTTACATAAAAAGACACCTTTTTATATAACGACCCGCCCTCCACCACACAGGCTGGTGCGGCCATAGCGCACTTGGCAACTAATTGGCTATTAGGCTTTGGACTTATCCTCAGGTCCAAAGTTTAAGGCCTTGGGGAGGAATATTCCTTCCTGTGTTCTTGGAATAAATCTCCAAGCACCTGTGTGGTCCGGAGGAGGGGACAGAACCTGCCATGGGAGGGACCAAGCCTATGTAGCGGTGGGTGAACCATGGTTGGCCATGTCCAATCTATGTGGTAAAGGGTTAGTGTAATGCCCCAAAATGTGATTAAGGGCTAATGATTTCAAAAGTGGATGTAATTATTGTTAAATAAACACTTTTGGATAATGTGACATAAATTGTGATCTGAATGTGTTGTAATTAGTGCCTAAACCCAGTATCTAAGTTCAATTGTGGATTAACATCTAAATTGACTTAAATTAGAGGGAGGGTACATATTAAGGTGATATTGAACGATAAAATATGTTTGGTAGTGATCTAGTAAGGATTGCCATAATCAGGGGCAAATTTTGAAATAGGAAAGTTACCGACCGATTGGTCAGTTACTGAAGAGGAAACTCATTGGTAATTCAAAGATCAATGGTTAAGATTAATTGTTAAAAGATCTAGAGGGTGGAATCATATACATGTGTGCTTATATGTGTGCCCATAGAAAAGGGAATAAGATTATGACAAGTGTCACCATATGGGCCATGGGATCAAGGTCAATATTTCAACTCTTTTCCTCTCTCCCTTAAAGTCAGCCTACATGCATGGGGGAGGCTAAAAATCTGTTTCTTCATCATCATCTCATTCTCTCTCTTCATTCTCTATTTTTATTCCAAGCAAGGAGGAAAGAGAAAATAGAAAGCTTAAGGTAAGTGTTCTATATGGCTTGAAATGGTGAAATTCTCTTCATTAATCTTATTCATGGTGATAAGAGCTTCATCTCTATGATTTTAGATTTTTGAAAGGTGTTTGAGTGCTTGAAGAAATTAGAAAGTTGAAAAATTCAAGAACTAGCTTGAGGAAGAGGAAGAGGTAAGAAATTTGTTGCATTTTGACCTAAGTTTTGTGATCATTGGTTAATTTTTGGAATTTGTGAATTTTGCCCAGAATTTAGTATAATTTCAAAAATGGATGAATTGGATAGTATATTATGGTGGAATAGGTGTCACAATGTGTCATGAAAACAATAGAATTGGTTTGAAACCTTGAAAGCAAAGTTAGTCATTTAGTAGTTTGGATTGCAATGTGCTTGGAAGAAGGGAATGTGTCATTGTGATGGGAATTTGGTTGTTTTGATATTTCCAATGGGTTCCTTATGAAAATTTGTGTGGGAAAATGTTTAGTTGTTGATTTTAGGGGCCATTGGACATATTGGTTAAGATTGGAAAATTTTGTCATCTGCTGCGTTTTGGCTTCTAATAGAGCCTCACTCGAGTGCACTGGGGTCTCACTCGAGTGCAGTATCATATTTTCTCTTTTCCTTCAGTTTTTAGTTGCATTTCCTTGCTAAAAAGCAACATTGTATTTCCTCACTAGCGAGTGATATGGGATCTCACTTGAGTGCGCCTCGCATCACTCAAGTGTGTGTGTATTTTACACTATGTGCCGCGTCTCAGGGTAACACTCGTGGCCAATTTGTCAAGAGTGTGTGTTAGCACTCGCAAGTATTATGCCATCACTCAAGTGCTAGAGTTGTTGCTCGAGTGTATTTCCTATTTTAAGGTTTCCTTTGTTTGCTCTCAGGTAGTCACTTTCTGCGCCTCACTTGGTAAGACTCAGGTAAGCATGAGGCTACCACTCGAGTGTTGAGTTCTGGACTCAAGTGCAATGATCATTTTCTATTCTGTCATTACTCTCTGTCAAGCACTTGCACGAGTAAGCCGTCCTCACTCAAGTGTAAGCCATCTCATCACTCGAATGCATCATCCATCACTAGAGTGCATCAGTTTAAAATCAGTAACTTCACTTCCGAAAGGGGGTCTTTGGTTAAGTTTTCCCCAACCCTTTAGGCATGTGTTTAGGCTTCTAGTAGCCACCTAAAGAGTTCAAATGATAACCAATTTTAAGTGTTATGAGAGTAAGAATTCAGAATAGAGATTAATATGTTGTCCTTGATTTTGGTGTATAGGATTTGATATTTGCCCTGCTCATGAGCAGCTCGTGCCAGAGCACATCCAGAAAGAACAATGTAGTGACTCTTTCTCTTATACTATATGTAATGTATTGTATGTTTGTGATGTCGTTGAATTGTGTATGTTGCGTGGAGCTACATCACCATGCCAATAGTCCTTCGGTAGCTATCAATGGTTCAGGAGATCGTAGTGTTCATCCCCAATAGGGAAAGAGGATGAGGGTGGGGTGTGGAAATGATTTCGTTGCTTATGTGGAAGCCGTAAAGCTATGTAAAAGCCAAAAGGCTATTTGTTAGCCGTGAGGCTATGTGAATTACAGTGGTGCATGTCAGTGTGAGCCGTCGTAAGGAGGGACACTGGTCATCTCTACCCGGCCGTTGATATACCATTATAAATGTGAATGCCTGGAAGGCCATGTGTATATGTGACAACTTGTGTATGCTGTATTCGTATTGCTGTGCTGCTTGATGATTTATTTGCATGCTATGTGATTATATATGGTATGAGTGATTTGTTACTACTGGGATTCTTTTAAATTTAATTCTTTCCATTAACTAACCTTCAAATAGGGCAAGTGGCTCCAAGGGGAAGAATACAACTAAGGGCGGATAGGACTCCTTAGGGATGTCTAAATTTTGGTTGTTAGTTATCGAATTTTGAATGAGATTACTATATATATATTTGGGGTGTAAATTTGTAATGATATTGTGTAATCCCCTAAATAGGAAACCGTAAAGGGGCAAATGCACCCTGTAAACTCTTAGTTAATATATGAAACCCGAGGGTTACCGAGATTTTTGTTGTATACTCTGATATGGATAAATGTGATTCGACTGTGTAGGGTAGTTATATTCGAAAGTTGGATATGAGACCAAGTTAATTGTATTTCAAAATATGTTTGTGAAAACCCTATCTCGAAAATGAGATTTTAAATAAGATTTGATTATCCGCTGTCTCTAATCCATTTAATTATGCAGTTCCAAATCATAATTACTGATTGTAAGGCAAGGGGGTTATAGCTGGTCGTTATATAATAGCGCACTTAGTTACCAAGTAGCTCTTAGGCTTTAGACTTATCCTCAGGTCCAGAGTTCGAGCCCTTGGGGAGGCATATTCCTACATGTGTGGTTGGAATAGATCTCCAAGCACCTATGTGGTACTGAGGAAAGGACAGTACCTGCCATGGGAGGGACCAAGCCTGTGTGGCGGTGGTTGAACCATGGCCGGCAGAGTCCAGCCTGTGTGGTGGAGGTTAAGGCGTTACATAAAAAGGTGCCTTTTTATGTAACGACTTACCCTCCACCACACAGGCTGGACGCTACCGACCATGGTTCAACCACCCCCACACAGGCTTGGTCCCTCCTATAGCACGTACTGTCCCCTCTTCCACACCACACAGGTGCTTAGGAATTTATTCCAACCACACAAGAAGGAATTTGCCTCCCCAAGGGCTCGAACTCTAGACCTAAGGATAAGTCCAAAGCCTAATAGCCACTTGGTAGCCAAGTGCACTATGGCACACTTGGTTACCAAGGATCACATAAGGTTTGTACTTAACCCTTAAGTTAAGCCTTCGATCCTTGGGGAGCGACTCTTGGGGAAATTAGGAGTACCCAAGAGGAAAATTCCTAAGCCGTTGGGCAGAAAGGGGACAAATTCTGTAGGGTGTTGTGTGTAGGTTCAGCCAATCGCGGGTGCTGTGGTGGTCCCAAGCTATTACAGAACTAGTGACACTTCACAAGATCCAAAGGCAGCTAAAGGAGAACAGAAGTGACACAAGACACGCACCAATAAAAAGAAAACAAGGAGAAGTAACATAAAACCAAGTGCACAATATTGGCATAAAGATAAGAATATGGCAGAACCACTAAACAAAACATGTGCAGAAAGAACTAATTGAAAGCAATGCCACAAGTTAAAATTATGTAGAAACAACTTAGCATGTTCAAGCACTTCAACCGTAGCAAGAAACCAATGGTAATGGCGCCATTTGATAAAGCTTGTCATCAGCTCTCTTAAGATATACTAGACTAACTCATATAGATAGCAATGAACTCATATAGGTCATTTCCACATTGGTCTCAATTATGCCTCGATTAAAGTTTATGAAACGTCACAAATTAATCACTCACTATTTAGTTGATTCTATGCCTAATTTCTACAATGAAAACTCTAATGATTACTAATCAGAACACTTAGACAAATTCTTTCTCAATGCCCAATTAGCCTTTACTCTAGTAGAAATCTTCCACTTATCATCATTGTACCTCAATTTAATTAGTTTTAGCTCTCAACCTTCCTCAACTTCAATTGTCCAATTCGCATCACAAATTCAATCAAATGGATAATGATTGCAAAATCTAAACACAACCTCTACATGAACAATCATTCATGAAATTTAGTTCACAAGCACTTAACATCATATTTAATCAAATCCTGATGGAATGCATTTGCTTTATAGATCTAGACTAAAAATATGTTTATATTACAATTACAAATCCAGAGTTATCCACGGTCAAGCTATAATCATAGTTCACCAGGAAAACTCTTCAATCTAACACTTAAGTTCAAATGATAAAAATTGGAGTGGAGAATCAAGTAGAAGGCTAAGAAACTTCTTGATTAATGATCTAGTCATAGAACAGACAGCTCTAAGGGAATCAAACTCCAAGAATGAAGACTGGAAGCTTAGCCAAGCATAGTGATCAGATTCATTGAAATGTAGAGCTAGCTGGATCATGTCTTCAATTCTCCAATTTTCTCTCTATTTCTCTCAGAATTCTTTCCTTCTTCAGCTCCCACTAACTTCCAGAATGCCTAATGTCTTCTTCTTCACATTGCTTCTTATGGCTCCTTCATGCTTCGTTGATTTCAGCTTCCTTCCACTTAGAGTCACTGGTGACTATTGATTCAACTCCTCTCTAACTCTCACTTGCTATCAATGTAACTAATCACACATGCTCACTTTACACTTTGGGACAAGAAGGAGTAAAAATTTCAAGTTCTCACACATTAATTCCACACAATCTTTTAGTTTATAAGTGAGGAAAGTGAGTTCCTCCGGTAGCAAAACCTATTTTCCTTTTTGTCGGAATTATGTTTTTAGTGGAATCTGGTTCCTTTCCTTAGCTTGAAACATCATCGTTTAATCCCTTTTGGCACCAACTTTTTAAAATTTGAACTTCTAAAACTGCACTCGCACCCCAGTAACCTCCTTTGCACTTTCATTTTGGTCCTTCCTAACTAAAATTGACACCTGCAAATTTCTATCTTTTTCAGCTTGGTCCCTATCCTATGCCAAATGCAAATACTCTCCAAAATCCTCAATTTTGACAATTACACTATTAGAAAAATATTGGTGTTGAGAATGAGGAAGGGTCTGCAAGGAAATTGGAAGAGAAAGAGGGAGGAGGCAGTTAGGAGATGATGAGATGAACAGGGGAGAATAAGCATAATGATGAGGTGGTATTTTGATTGTCATGTGGCAGTGACATGTGCCTTTTAACGGTCAAAGTTAACTTGGTTAACAGGCAAGGGCAATATTACTACATTTTAATACTTTCAGGGCTACATTGAGACTTTCGTAATACTTTCGTGGCGAATTTGCACCTTAACCCACTAAAAAAATAATAACTAGAAAGAGTGATTATTTGAAAATTATCCAATTATTGAGATACTAATTATAATTTATTGTTAAAGTAACTAAATAATTAATTTAAAAGCTTGAGATTAGTTTATGAAACTATCTAGATATTACTCATAGTTAATCAAGTTTTAATATATGGCTGCTTTTAAAATAAAAGAATCATAAATTCATTTTTTTTGCTAAGCACATGTATCCTCCTATTATTGGAGACAATCATGTTCAAAGCACTATTGGGCACCAAATATGGGCGACCCTCCCGATGAAGATGCGAACATTGGTTCACCATGAATCATAAATTCATTTTGATAATATAATGAAAATAATTGAAAAGATGTAGATATTTTAAAATCCCAATTAAAAAAAGCCAGCCTATGAAAGCATAACTCTTTAAAGTTCATATCCTCCCTTGCCGTCATACTATTCACCCTTTCCTTTTTGTTCTTCCTCACCTTTTGTGTGGCTATTGTTTCAGCTTTTCTCCGTATCTTTTTTTTAATTTTTCCTCTTTCATCTCTCTCACTCAATCAAGCCCCCTCTCTCCATTTTTTTAAGTTTCCTCTCTCACTCTCACCGCAACATACATCTCCTCATAACATATATATATATATATATATATTACTTTTTAATTTGTCACTTCCTCGATCAAAACGTGGCTTCTCTCTATTAATATGTGTATATATATTGTTGCCCATGTCCATTCCTCTCTCTCTCTCCATCAAAAACATTCTTTAACAACCACAAGCCCTTCTTCTATGTCCATCTTTGGATTATTCCATCATCGGATTATTCCATCATCACTCTTTTTGTAGCCACAGTCACATGAACAAGCCCTTTTCTCATTACTCTCATTTAGAGCATTGGAGTCACTATTCTAATTATTTGTAAGCTGAAGAGTGAGGAGCAACAAGTAACTCTTGGTATTCTTCCATATACATGTGAACCCTATGTGATTGTATTATTGTTGACTAGTACTTAATTTAATAAGGTAAGACTGAATTGTGTGCACGCATGTGTCCATATATGATGAATTTTCTAATAAACAAAGCTTCAAGTTATTTTCATTTTTTATTTGATTGAACTCTTTTATATGTTAGAACTCTTGTATTAGTTTAACACTCTTGAAGCATGATTGTGTGTAGCCAAATCATTTATATTATGTTTAAACCTTTTTCAAACATGTTTGTGGATATAACTATGTATTATCTAGAATTGGAATTGTTTATGGTACTTGAAATAGAATTATATTATATTTACTTGTGTTTTGGGATATCGGTCATTGTATTTACATTCATGGTGATGGGATAAGATTATGAGGAGACATGTATATGAGGAATTCTTTTACCACTGGTATGCCATCACTCGATGCACAATAGATGGTACTTGTTAGGGCCCCTTCGTCCATATTTTCCTTTAGCCAGGATTGCATTAGAGCTGTGGGACATATAACACCTCCTTAGTTTTTTTCCTTTAAGGAGGAAAGCCATAGTATGTACTTGAGCTCTGTGCCTTTAGCCAGGTATCATCTTAAGTATTGGTAAGCTTGGGACAATCTAGTTACATGGATAAGATCTTATTGGACTTTACATTAGCCTATGGCTCCTATCAACGGGATAAGGATGGACGGTGATATAATAGAGGCATGCTGTATATCATCATATATATATATATATATATATAATGTAGCTTGTATGTGGAAAGTGAGACCACAATATGTTCTTGAGATGAGAATGGATTCAAGATAAACTTGATGCATGTAAGGAATATTTATATAAATATACACATAATTATAAGTGGATATTTTTGTGATACGTGTGGTTTGCTTGTGTTAGAATTCGTTAGATCTCACCCCTTTATTTTAACACTTTTTAGGGGAGAGATTTAATAGGAACCAAGGAAAGTCACTACTAGAGGAGAGAGCTTTAAAGGCTCTACACTCTATTTGGGCATATGCTAATTTATATTTAATTGCCATTGTTATGAAATATGAAAGATGAGAAGAAAATGAGAGAAAAATCTTATTCACTAATCAGATATGTGTACAATACATAGCATATGCATCTTATTTATAGGCATAGCCCTATAACCTACAATAAATAAGATTACATAATCCTAGGAAAATAATAGGAGGATGGGAGAAAAAATAGGGAGATGAACATCTATAGTAATATATTTTAATATATTATTGATAGCAATCTCCATTGGATGTCTATAACTAAACATATGCCTAGAAAAACTTCAACTAAGAAAAACCTATTGGGACAAAAACTTAGTAGAAGAAAAAGAGTACACTGTTTAGGTATACACTTAATAGTACTTCCTCTTTAAAAACCTTTTTAGGAAACCCAGTGGGAAAAAACATAAGTAAGGGAAAATAAGTACAGCGTGTATCAACTATAATATCTCAAATTTTGGGACTAGAAGTTGAGATTAAGACTAACTCAAGCTGACTGCTAAGCCCCAGTTTGCGAGAGTCCCAAGAATATCCAGGAGACAGAATGACTCTTAGGGACTAATTTGGAAAGAAAATAAAGTACAATATTTGGTTCCAAATAACTAAAGAAAATGTCCAATTCCTTTATCTAAAGGCAAAAATGATATTAAGCCTAACTTGTATTCAAAAAGAAGAAGAAAATGAGAAGGAATTAGAATGAAAAAAAAAGCTAATGGCACCTTAAATAAATATTGCCATGATCAAGGGCAAAGGAGACAATTGTCATTTAATCCTAAGGTTAGAATTGGAAACAAGAATGAAAGGTCAAGATTTGATCTTGAAAAAGTAAGAGTAACTATGAGAAGAGAAAATAGAAGACAAGAAAATTCGCTAAAAAAGCCATTGGATAAAGAAGAAGGGAGACAAGAAAATTCAACCAAGTATCCAATGGATAATAAGCTTCTTTGTGTACAAAGAGCTAAGAACCTTTAGGTAAAGTATTTCCTCATCTCTCTCCCTTTAATTTTTAGTCAAGAAGGCCATGGAAAAAGAAACAAAAGCTTTTGGTCCAACCAAAACTCCTTTAGTTAAGCTAACCAAACTAGAAAGCAAGAAGGAACTAAACAAGGACATGTCATCATCATTTTTCTATCCCTTCTATCAAACATTTCGGCCAGCAGCCCCAAGAAAAGAGAAACAAGTGTTTTAAGCATAGCATCCCTTCCATTAGCTTCATTTGGACATCCAAAAGCAAGAGGAAGGAGAGAGAAACCAAATCTGAAATTTCAAGAGCTCAAGAAAGGTAAGAAAATTCTCTTGAACATTGTTCCTCTTGGTCTAACCTTCACTCCTATGATTTTAGATTTTCAAGAGGAGGTGTTTTAAGGCATTTATCAAGGTCCAAAGTTGTGAAATCAAGAAACAAAGCTCAGAAGAAGCAAGAGGTGAGTAAGAGCTTTCTTTTGAACCATATATTGTGTGGTTTGGTTGAGTTTTGTGGAATGGGTGTTGCTGCCCTAAATTTTGATTCTTTGATTATTTTTAGGGTTTATTGTGTTTTGGTTTTATAAATGGTGTTAAATAAGGTTTAGAAATGAGAACTCACAATGCTATGATTTTTAGTATTTTTAGTGCTACCAGATTTCGTTTTCTGGAAGGCAGAGATGGTGTGCCGTGTTTTTGATCAGTTAAACCAGGTTCAAATGCTATGAAATTTTATAGGATGAAACTAGACATCATGAGCTTTAATTGATGGGTAGAACGTAATTTTTGGATCAGTGAATTTAAAATTATGATTTTCCAAAGTTAAGCCCCTGTTTCTGGAACAAATTCTAGAATAGATAGGGTTTGACAAGTTTTTGGGAATTTTATGGCTGAAATTGCCAAATTATTATATTTTTCCCTGAAAATATACTTAAAAATATTTATTTTGATATATGAAATGTATTATTTGGACAAGTAGATTGAGAAATATGAATTTTTAAAGTCTGATAATGATTCTGGAAAGATAATGGTGGTAGACTGATTGTGACGTGCTTTTGTCTAGCCAAATGAATTCCAATGTCAATGAAATTCTCTAGAAATAAAGTATATTCAGTAAGCTTTAATTTGATAGTAACTTGATAAGTACAGAAAAAGTTATGATTGGTGGAATTTGGGCATTAATTCTAGGCAGAATCTTGTGACAAAGGTGAATAATTGAGAATTCTGGAAATGCGTGTGTAATTGGCAGTGCTAATTATTTTTCCATTAAAGCAGACTTAATAAAGATCATATTGAGCTTTGAAATAACCTAATTGGAGTTTTTTAGAATTAGTTATGATTTTTCAAAGTATAGTGAAAAAACTGCCAGCTTTATGTCTCATGTGAATTTAAGACTTAGTGGCACAAATGTAATAATTAGGAACTCCAAGGGTTAGGATTAGGCCCTTAAAGTTGTTGAAGGCCCATGTAGCCACATTGGACATTCATTTATCATGGCTCTAATGTATGGTTATGTGCCAAGGGCCATGAGATGACAAGGAAGAAGAATGGAAGGTTCTTCAAGTAACTTCAATGGTTAGCATAAATGATATAAGAGGAGGACTTAAAGACAAAATGTAGTAGACTTACCCTACTTACATGTCCTTGATATCTATGCTTATGTATTGATGTGACTAATTACTTTACTTGATTATGTGATACATATATGACTAATGAAGCTTTGTTTCTATATATGTTATGGCCATGAGTATGATGTATGATACATTGAATATGTAGATATGTTATTGTGTTAGCATAAATTCATGTAAGGAAAGTATGTCATGGATTAAGTATTTATCTTGCATGCTAAGGGTATTGTTTGCTACTGAGATTCCCCCAAATCCCACCCTCCCTCAACCAACCATAGACACATGAGCACAGAAGAGGAGTGCAGGATGATGTGCCAGGTGAAAAAGTTGCAAAGAAGAATTGAAGATTACTATGCGCTAATCGTCATGTATAAAATATCCTTAGAAGTGATTAATTGTATAATTTGCATTACGGATGAATTGTTTTGTAAGCGCAATAATTGAGCTAGGAATGGGTAATCGCACAGTACGAACCCATTAATTAAGTAAACAGAGGAATTAATAATAGAGAAAACTCACATAGTAATTAATAGAACAACTTATGAGTTAAAGTGAAAAGTAACCCTGTAAATAAGTTAATCAGGTAAATACAGTTTACCAAATAAAATGGATAATGACCCTAAGAAGAGAAGAGTAAATTTAGGTTTGGGGGCTTAAGCAATGTTCCCCTAAGCTGGTAATGCTTCCGCAACACATAGCAAAGGGGTCTAGGGATGGGTGTTGCATCAACTCCCCCTCTTGACAATACCAGTTGATATCTCTGAGCTTGTGAAGTCCGATGTCACAAACGAGCATTTCAAAGATTGCACTAGGAAGTAACTTGATAAATAAATCTACTAGATGTTCACTAGAACAGATTTGCTAGATATCAATTTCACTACTCTTTTGAAGTCACAGGTGAAGAAGAATTTTGGTGAAATATGTTTTGTTCTATCTCCCGTGATTTACCCTTCCTTTAGTTGGGAAACTCATACAGTATTATCCTCATATATGATTGTTGGGGTCATTTTACTAAGAGATAAAGCACAAGTGGTTCTTATGTGATATATTATTGATCTTCACCATACACATTCTCGACTCGCTTCATGCACTGCTAAAATTTTTGCATGATTAGATGATGTGGTTGATATAGTTTGTTTGATAGATCCCCATGAAATGGTTCTACCACCACATGTGAATAAATACCCTATTTGTGATTTACCATCGTGTGGATCATATAAAAAACCAGTATTTGCATAGCCAAAAAGTTCATGCTTGGGTACATTAAGTAGAATAACCCCATATCTATTGTGCCTCTAAGATAATGAAGAATGTGTTTAACTCTATTCCAATATCTTCATGTTAGTGAAGAACCATATCTGGCTAATAAGTTCACAGCAAATGATACGTCGGGTTAAGTGTGATTTAATCGGTGAAATTTCACCGAGTTGTCTTTGTTTGTAAATTTAGAAAATGGGTTGGCCTAGGTGTTATGCTGCCCAAATTGATACTAAATGGTAATTCTAACCCAATGTAATGGTTAATAAAGTGGTTAGGAGTAGAAAGAAACACGTTTACGGAGCCGAAATCGAAAAACCCCAATTTTCCCCTGAGTACTTGTATATTTCGGTTATGGCTATAAGTGGGTCTTAGAGTTGGATTTTCAATTATTTGATGGTTCCATTGAGTTCAGGAGCGAAAATTAGGTGGGGTTATAGTTGGTCACTTTTTCGGAAAAGGCCGAAAAAGCATAATTATTAAAACGCCCCTGAAACCCTTAAAGTGGGGCTACCAAGGGTAAATTTGTAAATTGACATTGAATTTGATAATTTCGAGTCCGGAAATGGATTGCTTGGCGAAAATATGCCAGAATAGCCCATGTCAAAATTTCAAGAAAAGTACAGCCGGACCAGGTACGGTGAGGCCGAGCTGGTCCCCAGGGGTATTTTAGTAATTTTTCAATATAGCTTCATATAACCCCCAGAAACACTATGGAAGTGTCTAAATAGTACATTTGACATTGTAGGATCGAATGTAAAGCCCCGAGTTGCTGGCACGCAAATCGAGGAGAAAAGACTGGAGGTAGGAAACTTATCTCTCATGCATGCTCTGATAACCGTATTAATGTGTTGATGCATGTTATTGCTTTGCTTGATTATGTGGAACATGTATGAATGATTTAAAGCTATGTTTCAACATATGCTATGGCCATATGTGTATCGTTCGAAGCATTGAGCTTATAGATTTGTCATTGTATGTGTGCATGAGTTATGTGATGCAAGCATGTCATGCGTTAAACACTTATCTTGCCTGCATATTGATAATGTTTCCCTACTGAGATTCTCTCGAATCTCAACCTCCCCTACCAACAATTTAGACAGGGCAAGTGGCTCGTGGAGGGAGCGACTAGGACTCCTTCGAGATGTGAGTTGGTAGTTGGTTATCAATGAGTTGTGAAGACTGTATATGATTCGGTTGAATATAGGGTTATAAATTTGAGATGAGATTGTGTAATCCCTATTTAAAGAATTGTAATGGGCAATTGTGCCCCATGTATCTTTAGCGAAGGTATGTACCTGGGATTGCCGGGATGATTATGTTGTGTACTCTGATATTTATATGAACGTGATTTATCTTTGCGTAGTAATTGTATTCAAAATGTGAATATGAGACCAAGTTAATTAGATTTTAAAAGGTATTTGTAAAAACTCTATCTCAAGGATGGGATTTTAAATGAGTTTTGATTATTATTGGTCTCTATTTCACTTTAATCGCGTATTTCAGATATAATTACGGAGGGGGTTACACTGCTGTTATGTGATAATTTGCTTACATGCTATGTGATTACGTGTGGTATGAATGATTTGTTACTACTGAGATTCTTTAGAATCTCACTCTTTCCAAATGACTAACATTTTCAGACAGGGCGAGTGGTTCCAAGGATAAGCGGCCAACCAAAAGTGGTTAGGGCTAGTAGGGACATACTGGAGTTCGGACCGTTGGTTATCTATTTTGGATTTTGGATTTTGGGATTACTTTGTATATGAGATGTGAATATGAATTTTTGGTCATGTAATCCCCATTTTGGGAAACCTTTAAACCTAATATATATATAAGTAACCCGGGGTTCCCGGGATTTTGGTTACGCACTCTGATATTTATTATGTGATATAACTGCACAGGTAATTGTATTCGAAAGTGAATGTGAGACCAGATGAATTATGTTTTAAATGTTTTGTTTGTTAACCCTATCTCTTGGAAATAAGTGATTATAAAAATGATTTTTGTCTTATTGGTTTCTATTTCACTTAAATTTCGAAGTCCGGATATAATTACCGTGGGGGGTTACATTTAGTATACTAGTTCAAAAATTACCCATTACCTATCAAATTAAAGCTTAGAATGTCTTCTTTCATCCTGTAAAATTTCATAATTTTTGGATATCATTTGCCTATTTAAAAATGTCACTCAACAAGATATAGAAAGCTCACTGGCAGTAAACATCAACTTGTGCAACTTGTTTTCCCACATAATAATGCTGTGTGTGACCACTAATTACCTTGTTTTGTCATTTCATTCCCTTAAATATAAGGGATTTTGGTGACCAAAATTCGGGATGTTACATAAATATTCAATTTTTAATCGTTTGTGGAGAAGATGGCACAAAAAGATCATGGCTTTGGCTTTATCTTGGTCTGATGTTTTATTTCCTTCCTTGATTGTGTCTCCCAAACCATTGGCATTTAAGTGGATTTCTGCATCCAATATCCAGAACAAATAATTTCTCCCAGTAATGTCAAGAGCCACAAACTCAAGTTTTGCCGGTTCAACATAGTTCAGACTAAAAAAACAATAAGAGGAAATTTTCAAAATATTGAAATGGATT
The DNA here is from genome assembly GCA_963242795.1 of Inga leiocalycina. Classification (NCBI taxonomy): domain Eukaryota; kingdom Viridiplantae; phylum Streptophyta; class Magnoliopsida; order Fabales; family Fabaceae; genus Inga; species Inga leiocalycina. The sequence goes on from OY725328.1 coordinate 30,548,859, forward strand.
GTAATTTTATAATTAAACTGTAATTTGAATTTGAATTAGAATAAAATGTAAACAATCTAACAACCACAATAAAAAGAAGATCTCAAAGTTAGTAAAAAAAATTCACATAAATGTCAAAAAAACGAAAATAGCTTCAAGCCATGCTAAAGGAAATTAGATGTATTTTGATTTTTATTTATATATCATGTTACACACGAATAAGATATCATGTTGGGAATAAGTGAACTAATATGAATAAAATATTATGTTACACACAATAAGGTGTCCATTATTTTGAAAAAAAGAAAGAAATAATGCATGTTACACATTTAAATCAAAACTTGATGGCTTCAAGCCATTTAATTCAAAAGTGAAAAAAAAAAACTATTATATGGCTTCTGACAACAAATAAAAACAAAAACTATGGCTTTTGGCCATTGAATAAGATAAAGAAAATAAAAATTATATGACTTCTGACTATATAATATCAAAATAAGAAATAAAAATAATATGACTTCTGACCATTAAAAATATTAGAAGATGTAAGTCATATGGCTTCTAGCCAAATAACTCAAAATTTAAAATTAAAATTATATGGCTTTTGACCATTTAATAAAATAGAGGATATATGTTATATGGCTTCTGGCCATATAATATCAAAATAAGAGATAAAAATTATATGGCTTCTGGCCATTTAATAACGGATAAAGTTATATGGCTTCTAGCCATAAAATCTCAAAATATAAAATAAAATCATATAATATGATAACATACGAAAAGAAAAGAAAATGAGTCAATTAATAATAAAATTCAAATACTTCAACACAAACAAAGGCTATAATTTTGGGTCCTTTGAATCTAAATGAAGTAAGTGATAAATCATTGGAGAAAAAGTGTATTCTCCTTCTATTCCTAAACCCAACAACACAATAATGTAGATGAATAAAAAGAAAACATAAAATATATAGATCTTACAGTAATCCTTCAGGGAGACCACAAATATATATTAGAACTTCAAGTTCAGCCAAATATGGTGACATCAGGTCATCATGAGAGAAGGGAAAAAAGAAGATAAGGATTGGAACTCTAGGTTCCATTGAAAACGATGACTTCAGGTTGTATGAGAGTAGAAGAAAAAAGAAGTAGTGGAGAAGTAAAAAAAATTTGAAACAAAGAGATATTAAAAATATCATACCTTGACTAGAGCTTCGTGTTGATAATGTATTATGAAATAGCAGAGATGAAAAGAAAAAGAGAGAACAATCTTATTCACTAGTCATATATGTGTACAATACATAATATATGTAGCCTATTTATGGGCATAACCCTATAATCCACAATAAATAAGATTATATAATCATAGGAAAATAATTGGGAGAAATAATAGGAAGATGAGAGAAAATATATAATAGGGAGATTTACGTCCATGTTAATATATTATTCATAACAGCCATGGCTTCGTTGTTTTATTTTGTTTTATAAAGTATTTCAATAACGTAAATTGATATTTTTATTTAGAATAATGTTCACTATCGAGTGGGCTAGTATCTTTTGAAGGTAATTTTTTGGGTGTTACACTTATCCCCAAAATGGCATCATTTTGTGGGATGAGCTCCTAAGCTCATAGATACAATGAGTACGGAATTGGAAGTATACAAAGTGCCCTTTTGAGTTAGCAATAGAAGTTACTTTTACAACATGATTTAGAGTGTACAAGGTAAATATGTAAGAGGAGTTTTGCCTCAGCTTACGTGAACATGCTTTTCAAACGCTAATTCAAACATGTCCAAAATAGAGTAATGGGTCTACTACATTTAACCGTTTGGGCTATTAACTTGAGGCGATATTTCAATTAAAAAAAATTGAGCCAATATGTTTTTTCTTTCTCACTGGTAGAAAAATGACTTTTTAGACCGGTTAAAAATGACTTTTTAGATCGGTTTTGGATGAGGTCTTGATACAGCCAGTCTAAGAAGTCTGTTACTTTTTAGACCAATTAAGCAATTGGTCTTAAAAATCACTTTTTGAGACCGGTTGCTCGAAGACCAGGTCTAAAAAGTCCAGACTTTTTAGACCAGTTGTTTAAAAATCGGTTTAAAATTTTTTTTTTCAAAACTTTTAAGACCAGTTATTAGAATAATCGGTCTTAAAGATTTAAGACCGATTATTCTAATAACCGGTCTAAAAAGTTATTTTTTTTAAAAAAAATAAATATGGCCTTTTTTTGTAGTGCTCTACCTATATTACCCTTTTTACTCTGGACTCTGGACAAAGGGCAATGAGAAACAGAACAAAACAAAGGACAAAAAAGAAAAAATCATCTTTTTATCATATTCACCCAACTTTTCTACCAATCCATATCTCTGAGATAAAAGCAACTTATCTTAGATTTATTCAATGTAATGAGTTCAAAATTTATTAGATGCTCATCACTTACTTAGCTAACTTCACTTGATATCAAGAGTATAAGACACATACAGCCATTAAGTTCAGTTTATTGCACATCAATAAATAATACAACTGTTTACCATCTAAATCTTCAGCAGCATCTCCATCCTCATCAGTAAAGTTACTAGTTTCAACCTTCAATCAAAAAACAAGCATCATATTGCCCCCATATAATTATATATTCCATTAGCTTCAGCAGAGATTGTGTGCAAAAATATTCTATATAAATACTGAATGACTTACTGGCTTCTTCTTCTTTTTTAAACCAGTAAATGGAGTCTCAGCCCCATCTGAAACTACAAAAATGAGAATGAACCATGCATATGCACAGTTAGAGATACCTTAAATGATAACATCGGCAACAATAATAAAAATATCTTTTGGTTTAAATTAGATACCAGACAAGTTTTCTGTCTTCTCAGCCAAGTTAACAACTATTACTGTTATATTAACAACCTCCACTGTGCGAATTAACAACAACTTATTTTTCTTCCATATCAATGTTTTCATAGCACCCCACCACCTCAAACACACCACTTCCTCTGTTTCCTCTCCCAAAAACAGAGCACCATGGCGTCCAACGTCATTTTCCGTATTAACAACTACTACTGTTATATTAACAACCTCCACTGTGCGAATTAACAACAACTTATTTTTCTTCCATATCAGCGTTTTCATAGCACCCCACCACCTCAAACACACCACTTCCTCTGTTTCCTCTCCCAAAAATAGAGCACCATGGCGTCCAACGTCATTTTCCGTATTAACAACTACTACTGTTATATGAACAACCTCCACTGTGCGAATTAACAACAACTTATTTTTCTTCCATATCAGCGTTTTCATAGCACCCAACCACTTAAAACACACCACTTCCTCTGTTTTCTTTCCCAAAAACAGAGCAAAATGGCGCCCAAACCTCATTTTTCGTATTAACAACTACTACTGCGGAAATTAACAACAACTTAATTTTTTCCCATTTCAGCATTTTCATAGCACAATGAGGTTGTACTATTCATCATCATCATCACTTTCATCCCTTCTTTCTTTAAAAATGGCGGAAGCTTGAAATCAAAAAAATCCCACCACCTTCCTTCCATCTCCTTATTCCTTCTATCTTACTTCTCATCCCACAAATCTTTCACCACCTCAAAGCTTCACCCTCCACCATTGCAAAAACTGAATCTGCAGATATTAAGAAGAGATTTGCGATATGAAAACGTTAGAGAGAGTGAGCTGAAAACGTGAGAGAGAAAAAAATAGAAGAGGGGCATGTGTGTAATTTAACTTTAGAAAATAATATCAGAAAAGTCCCTAGGGACTTTTCAGATATTTCAGTTTTTCTTGAGACTTTTCTGATAATATTTTGCTTCCTTGGAACCTGACAGTGATTTTCACAATAATTTATTTGAATTTGTTAATCTCCTGAAACTCCTCAAATTAGTGTTACATTAAGCACCGCTCATAACATAAATTTTATTATTTGGGGGGCCTGCCATTTTTCTGCGTCGACGAATAAGCCTTCCCCACTCGGTCGAGCTCGCCGTCCGACTCTGTCCACCGTTGTCTGTCCTGTGGGTACTTCTCGGGGAAGTATTGAAGAAGGTTTGGAACCCTGGTATATCTATTCCAAAGTCCGGTGAGATTGATTTGCGCAATCTGGCTTTGAATCTTGGTCCGAATCTATTCCCCGCGTCGTCTGTTCCCTGCAGTGTTGTCGACCCTGTATTGGACGCCGTCGCACTGTTTCGTACTTTATTTAAATTTTTCATGTATTTGGCTTGAATCTGGTTGTGTAATCGTTTGAATATTGACGCTTTTGAAGAAAGATTGAGTTTATTTTTAAAAAAATAACTTTTATTACTTGTATTTGCTTCAATGTTGTGTAATCGGCTATTATACTCCTGCCCTCTTTATTTTGACGACTAGCGACTGGTGCTTTGGATTGTTTTGTTGTGCAATGTTGGATTAGTTGTGTATTGGCATTCTGTTTGTTAATCTCCTTATATTATTATCTATTTTAAAAAAATATCAAGGTATTTGTGATGCATGATCTGGTAAATGAGTTAGCTCGAGTTGTATCTTACAATTTAGAAGCTTGAGTTTAAATTGTCATTCTTTAGTGGCTTGGTGGAGTTGCCTGAATCAATTGGCTTTACTAAGGCATCTTTGTCAAAGGATCTGGAACAAAAATTAGAAGGATATTATATCAACTATTCAGATTTCAAAGATTTTTGGGGGGCATCTGTCCCCATGGAGTGCAATATAGGTCCACCTATGACATGATGAATAATATATCTGCTGCCCTTTTGTTATGCATTTGCCTGTCCTTTAGTTAAATTAGTGTTTCGTATTCGTTAAGTTTAATTATAGTTTCATAAATTTTCAATTTTAAATGTCACTAGATCTCTTCCATGTTCCAAGAGTTTGCAGTTTAATGTCATTTTCTCTTTTACTTCCTAGAAAATCCTCCTGAAGAGCTCATTATCGAAATTTTACAGTTGTGACATTACATGGTGTTGGGAAAGTTATGCATGCTAGGCAATCTTCATAATCTCTTTTTAAGAATTCATAGTTTGATTTGCTTCACTTTGAAGGGTCTCACTTAGAGCTTGCAGTACACTTTATTGGTGGCCAACCATCTAACCAGTTTGTAGCATTACTGTTAGAAGTTTATAACTTCCTAGGCTGTTTGAATATGATAGATCGCTGAAACATTACTGCATTCCAATCATCTGCATAATGCCTGGGAGTTGCATGCCAACTATCTGCATAACAGGCAGCAAAGTTCTGTTCAATGTTAGCACTCAAATTCTGAATTTTTTATACCCATTTTTCAGGAAACCATGGAACTTTTGATATCCTTTCCAGAGAAATTTTCGAGGAACAGATTCAACAGGGAGACAAAGTGGTAAAGGAGGTTGCATTTAGCAGGTTTCCTTGAAAAACTGAAGACAGTGTAAATTGGGGTAATTGGGACTTGTGTTCACTGGATATCAAATCTTTTGGTGTACCGCCACCATGACACTGCCGGACCTCCTGGTATAATTTGTGACTCGCTATTGGCTTCCACCTTCACAGCCTTAGCTTCTTCAAATTCTTAGCCTCAGCTTGACCGAAAAAGGGAGGAAAAAAAAAAGGCCTGAGCTCTTGGAACTGCGCCGTGTCTTTTAGCTCTGTTGCATTGACAAGGCTAACCCCATCAAATTCTTGCAATTAAAAGCTGAATTTGATAGCTCAATAGCAAAGAAGTTGGACCTCAAAAGACCAATCCTTTGTAGCATGATATTCACATTGGTTCTACAACCTTGTGGCGTTCATCTATGCATGTAATCTTCAGCACTTGCAGATTATACTGCACTGGTGCATCGATTTCATTGAATTCCTTGATAGCGAGGCACTCTCGCACTGGCCAAATTGAGAATGCTCGGAGGGTGTTTGATCAAATGCATGAAAGAAGCATTGCTTCTTGGAATGCCATCATTTCTGGGTATTTCCAAAACAATCAGCCTTATGAAGCCCAATTTCTATTTGAAAGGATGCCTGAGAGGAATACAATTTCTTGGAATGGTATGATTTCTGGATATGTCAGAAATGGGATGATTAATGAAGCAAGGAAAATATTTAATATGATGCCTGAGCGGAATGTTATTTCGTGGACTGCAATGGTTAGGGGCTACGTGCAACAGGGTATGATTGTAGGGGCAGAATCACTTTTCTGGAAAATGCCTGAAAAGAATGAGGTGTCATGGACAGTAATGTTGGGCGGATTGCTACAAGAAGGTCGGCTTGAGGATGCACGCAGGCTATTTGATTTCATGCCTGTAAAAGATGTAGTGGCCTGGACTAATATGATTGGAGGATATTGTGAACAAGGCTGTTTGGCTGAAGCTCGCCAACTGTTTGATGAAATGCCAGAAAGGAATATCATTACTTGGACAACAATGATTTCAGGGTATGCACGTTATCAGCAGGTGGACATTGCTAGGAAGCTCTTTGAAGTGATGCCAGAAAAAAATGAGGTGTCTTGGACGGCGATGCTAATGGGTTACACTCACTGTGGGCGGATTGAAGAGGCTTTAGAGCTTTTTGATGCCATGCCATTGAAGCCAATTGTTGCTTGTAATGAAATGATCATGGTTTTTGGTCTTAGTGGGGAGATGGCCAAAGCAAGACAGGTCTTCGAACAAATGAAGGAGAGGGATGATGGAACATGGAGTGCGATAATTAAAGTTTATGAGAGAAAAGGATTTGAGTTGGAAGCGCTAGATATGTTTATGCGGATGCAAAGAGAAGGGGTTGGGCTGAACTTCCCTTGTTTGATCAGTATTATTTCTGTTTGTGCCAGTCTTGCCAGTCTTGATTATGGTAGAGAGATTCATGCTCAGCTGGTCAAATCCCAATTTGATCATGATTTATATGTTGCCTCAGTTTTGATTACAATGTATGTTAAATGTGGTGATCTTGTGAAAGCAAACCTGCTTTTCAAAATGTTTACTTTTAAGGATGTTGTAATGTGGAACTCTATGATCACAGGTTATGCTCAGCATGGTTTGGGACAAGAAGCTTTGAGTGTTTTCCATGAAATGTGTTCCTCTGGAGTTTCTCCGGATAATGTAACCTTTGTTGGAGTTCTGTCAGCTTGTGGTTATAGTGGAAAGGTGAAACAAGGGCTTGAATTCTTTGAAACAATGAAAAACAAATATCAAGTGGAGCCTGGAATAGAACACTATGCTTGTATGGTTGATTTACTTGGTAGAGCAGGCAAGGTAAATGATGCAATGAAGCTAATAGAAAGCATGCCAATGGAAGCAGATGCTATCATTTGGGGTGCATTGCTTGGTGCATGCAGAATCCATATGGATATTGAGGCGGCTGAAGTTGCAGCTCAGAAACTAACAGAGCTTGAACCTATAAATTCTGGGCCTTATATCTTGCTTTCAAATCTCTATGCATCTAGAGGAAGATGGGAGCATGTTGAAATCCTAAGGGAAAAAATAAGAGCTATGAATGTGAGCAAATCACCTGGCTGTAGTTGGATTGAGGTGGAGAAGAAGGTGCATATGTTCACTGGGGGAGATAGCAAAGGCCATCCCGAACAGCATTCTATAATGAAAATGTTGGAAAAGTTAAGTGGATTGATAATGGAAGCTGGCTACTGTCCCGATGGTAGCTTTGTGCTTCGTGATGTGGATGAGGAAGAGAAGACTCATAGCTTAGGTTATCATAGTGAAAAATTGGCTGTAGCGTATGGACTTTTAAAAGTGCCCCAAGGGATGCGGATCAGGGTAATGAAAAATTTACGGGTGTGTGGTGATTGCCATTCTGCAATCAAATTAATAGCAAAAGTAACTGGAAGGGAGATTATTTTGAGGGATGCTAATAGATTTCATCACTTCAAGGATGGTTATTGTTCTTGCAAAGACTATTGGTGATTGATGGAAAGTAGAAACAAAATGCATATAGCCAAGCATAGGTAGAAATCCAATGTGAATCTCTTGTGATCTTGTCCTTTTAATTCTGCATGAAAATTAATGGCCTAATTTATATACACCCTATAGCTTGGGAGCCGTAGTAATGGGTTTGCAATTTTCAAGGTTCTCGATTGGAAAGGTGATGTGTGCCATTGTGAATCAATATGCCCTTAAAATATATTTGACCTTAGCCATGGCTTCATTTCGGCTCCACTCACATTTTGGCTCTATGAATAGCGTCAGCCCCATCTTGGCTGTGTGTCGCTTTCTTTTTCTTTCCCCCGTTAATCAAGTTTCAAAATTTAAAATAAAATTGTTCTTTTTCATTTCTGCCGCCTTTTATTTGTTTTAAATTTGAAAATTTGAAATACAAAGACGGTGACAACTTATCTTCTCTCTCTTGCGTCTCACTTTTCTTTCCCAATCTCTCACCTCTCTTGCGATACCATAGGCTTTCTCTTATCTCTGCTCCATCGAAAGGTGTCTTCTCTCACTGAAGCATCAGAAGATTTCCTGAATCAGTTGTGATATAAATGATTCACTTTTGAGTTTGTTTTTCGGTTCTCCCTTGAGTTATCAATTTGAATGGGAAGCTTGTTGAACTCAACCTCCATTGTGTTGTCGCTGGAAATCATGCCTCCACTCTTGCTGTTTTCTGCTGACGTTGTTGCTGTGAGAGTATTTTGCACTGAACCTTTCTCCCTTTCTTCTTTGGCTTGAAAAGGTGGGGTTTATTGGTCCAGCCACTACCTTCATCCCTTTCCTCTGTCCTCTACATTATATGTGTTGGTATGTTGGGATCTTCTCCTTTCTTCTGCTGCATCCTTGTGTTTGGCATGTCCAAGTTTCTTCCCTTTCCCTTGTTTGCAGCATGATGTTTGGCAGTAGTTGGGGATGAACATCATGTTTTTTTTGGGCAGCTGTTGGATGTGCGGAAAATAGAGGAGCTAGAACATCAATTTCAAATGTTGAAGAGTTAAAGATTTCTTTTACTTTTCAGTATTCCCTTTCATTGTTTTAGCATTTTATCTTTGGGTGGAAGATCAAACAGTATTTCTGGCCTCTTTCATGTCAAAATTGACATCTTCATCTGTGTTTTCTGAATGATTTCTTATAATTTTTGTCTTCTGTTCTGATTTTTTTTTCTGTGCAATCTTTATCATTAAGATCTCATTTACATTGCCTTCTTAGTTTCTTTTCTTCCTTCCTTTTCTATGTCTTCCATCTTTGTTATTCTGGAATTATTTGAATAAAAAAAGGGTTGTCTGGTGCACAAGACTCCCACTAGGTGGGATCTAGAAAGGGATAGATATATGTAGTTATACTTCCACAATCTGAGAGGTTGTTTCCAATACTTGAACCTATGACCTCCAGGTCATATGACAACAATATACCGCTGTGTCAAGGTCCACCCTCTTCTGGAATTATTTGAATATTTCTAACATTTGTTATCTATTCTATTTTGTTTTCAGATACCATTTATCATGACGATCCCATATACATTGCCTTTTTATTTTTATTTCCTCTTTCTTTTCTAATAATGTCTTGGGGATTTGTTATGAATTTTCTTTCCTGATGTTATTCAGAATTTGATTGAAAAATGTTGTGGACATCATATATTGGCAGAGTAATGTTCAGTGACGTGAATTTGCTACCAAATGAATCTTTCCTGAAACAATTTGACAAAGACCCTCATGGTTATGGTAAGGATATTGGAACGGTACATGTCAAAAACTCTTCCTTTCCTACTTGGAATTGTTCATGACTGATGGATGCCGACTTTTTTAACAGTTCCTTTATCCCTTATATTTTCCACAAAGAAGGTCCTCACTAGAGACATTCGTCTGCTGACCCAACCACTTCGCTCATTTATAACTTGCAAGTCTTTTGAATGGATGTGACATGCATGTCAAGATGTAGGATTTATCAGGTCCGTTTCAGCTTGCGTTATGATTAATATTTTGAAGGTTTCAGGTGTTGATGGAAAAGCTATGAATGCTGAGGCAGCTATTTTGGTATGTTCTATACAAGAAAATTGCAACGAGTAGTTCTATTATGTTATATTATAGATGAAAATATAGTTTATCGTGGCACCATATAATACATTTTACTCCCAGCTGGAGGAGCACTTGACTGAAGTTTGAATTGTAGACTATAGAATTTTGATTTTTTATAATATATTTTGTAATTGAAATACATGGTCTTAAAGAACGTGTGTAGAATAGAATTTTGGCTTTTTTATATTATATTTTTTCTGATATAAACATAATACTGTTCTTACTGCCTATTTATGCTGTCAAATAGTAAGGAATTAATTGTGAAGGTCTATGTGCTAATAGCTTATTTCTGGGCACATTTATGAATTATATTTCTCAATTGTGACATCCTTTATTTTGTAACCAATTATAAAATCTCTCGACAGTATGTATGATTAGTGCACTTAAAAGGCAAAGCTAACTTCTCTTGCGACTGTCATTCCACATCAGCAAAATAGAGACTTACCATGATAATGTTCTGCTGCATACATCCTTTTTCTAGGCAACTTTAATGGAACTATATTTTCTTTCTCTTTTTTGTACCTGCAGTTCATTTGAAATTTTCCAGAAACAATTGGTGCGAAAACCAGGCGGAGTGCTGCTTATTATGAAAGTTTTTTTTGCCAGATATTATGAATGTTGATATGCCTAGCTTTAGTTGTATTTTTCTTGTCATTAGTCATTAGATGTCGATATTAAATATGTGAATGGTTATCAATAAAAGCTGTTCACATTATATGTTAAAATGAGGATCTAATTTATTGTTCTTATTTATTTGTGTCAGGTATACCATAAAACTCGTACGTTTGCGCATGTTATGATTTCTAAAGGGAAAGCTATTCTTGTGTTACCTATAGTTTCCTTCAATTTTTAATTTGGTCCATGTGTGTTTTTCTCCCCTTGTTAAATCCTTTAATTTTACTCTATTAGCACAACAAGTTTCTATATAGGGACTAACAGTGCGAAGTTACAGGTGCTAACGTTGATAAAAGAGTACAATTAAAAGATTTAATCAGGAGAAATAACACACAGGTACTAAATTAAGAATTGAAGGAAGCTACGAGCATCTCAAGAATGATTTTCCCATTTCTAAAAGACTATCACTTTTAGTGGACGATCTTTCATGTTTCTACATGGATTTGTTCTCCCGTAATCAATTGTTGTCTTCATGTTTTTCCCCCTATAGTTGGAATCCATGCTCACTCATATTGATAAACCTGATTGGGTTGATTATGCAAGTTTTTTTTTAAAAAAAAATTGTTCTTCCATATATCTAGATTTAACTTAATCATTGGAGGTTATCTTCTAATGACTTATCCCGGGCTTAGTACTTTGTAATAGAGTTGAGCAAGTCGCCCACGGCCCGATGAGGCCACCCTAGCCAAGTGGAAAATTGCCCATTTTGACCCGCACAAAAAAAGCCGATAACAGGTGGGCTTAAATGGGTAGACTTGTGCACTAAATGGGGCGGGTTACGGCCAGCCCGTCCATATATGTGTATGTTTATAAAATATGTTTAAGTATAAATAATATATATATATATATATACAATTATATATATTTAAGTGCAAATAGTGCCTATTCTTTGTTGACTGACATGGCAAGAAGGATGCAAATAAAGTATGATAAGTAGTGGGGGAAATTGGAGAAAATGAATCCATTATTGGTTATAGCGGTGATACTAGACCTAGATGCAAATTGACATGTGTCAAAGTTGCTTTAGAAGCAATTTTTCATGATGTGATACAGCGTGAAGTCAAGTTGAAGCATGTTATTGATATCTTGCAGTGCTTATATGATCAGTAAGCAAGTAGCTTCATTCCTTGTAATGAAGTATCTAGATCTCTGTCTAAGTCAGCATTAGAGCAAGTGGATGACACTGTTTGTGTTGGAGATGTTTTAGTTCCTAGAGGTTGAAATTGAAATGTCTTTGTCTATCATTCATCCCACATTTAAAAAGTTTTTAGCGTATGTGAAGACTGTGACCAAGAGGGTTGAACAGTTTTAAGAGGGGTATGCATATCTTTAAGCCGATTTAAGTGAATATTGTGAATCAAAATTTGACCTTTTGGTATGGTGTAAAGTGCATGATTCCTAGTACTCCCTCCGGTCCTAAATATAGGACAAAGTTTATAATGCAATTTACACTACAAATTTTGTCCTATATTTAGGACCGGAGATAGTATAAAGTTTTAAATTTGTTTGGTTGGCTGCACCAGTTTCTATAATGTCTTCAGAATTCGCTTTTAGTACTGAGAGTTGAGAACTAGATATTTTTAGAAGTTCCTTATCTTTAAAGATGGTTGAGGCATTCATATGTACTCAAAATTGGCTACGTACAAGTCTTTCCAAATTGAAGGAGGTTGATGTTGATGATTCGATTAGACAACAGCTCTTGTTGCTAGTAAATTCAATAGCATTTTCAATTTGTATTGTTTCATCTTTTTATTCCATATTGATGAATACCATTTGTTTTAATTGGTTTTGTAGAGGAAGAGTCAGCAGGTCCAACTTCAACCATTTCAAGATAAAGATGATGATAATCCGAATGCAGTATGGCAATCTTCCTCTCCTACATTTTGTTATTTACTTATTTGTTAGATTAATTCTTGTGTTGATTGATAACTTCGCAAACTCTGTTTATTTGTGGTTGTCATTATGTGTGGTTTCAATGAGGAATGATAAGGATTATAGTACTTTATTATTTGTTTTTTTATTTGTAATCTATATTGAAAAATCAGTAGCAACAACATAGTAGAAGTGTAGCTATATATTGAGGTTTTTTTTTTTTGAAAAAAAAAATGCACTATCAGGCTGCCCATACACATTCAAGCCCGCACGGATTTAGCTCAATCCATTTGTCATGGGCTTTTGACAGCATATGTTAGAAATAATTGGGTGTGTTGATGGTCAGCCCAGCCCTAGGTCTTTGTAAAGCATGTGTATCATCTGTTTGTACGGGAAACCCACAGTTGAGCCCAATAGTTTTTTGCAGCATATTGTTGAGGTGAGTATTTTAATTTGGGTTAAAGTACAAAAATACCTATGAGTTTTTTGCAGAATATTGTTTGAAATGACGATTAAAAATTTTAAAAGTAATTTTTCAATCATAATCTAAGATATGTAAAATAAGCATGTGAGACAAGTTTTGTCTCGTCTTGTAAATGAGCTTATAAATGGTAATTGCAGAACACATCTAAATCAAAAATTACAAGTCAATTAGTTCTATGGTAGAAAGCTAACAAAGCATACCCATTAATCATTACAACATTCCCTGCAACAAAAGAATGGGATACATAACAAACTACCAACATCAGATAGAATTTGTAAGAACAAAAACATGAGACCTGATACATTATAGAACTATGACTTAAATAGGTATAACTCTGATACAAATTCTCATATGTATGTAAAGTCACCAAACCAAACAAATATTCTGGCTCTTATCCAGCAAACCCTTCAACAAAAAAATCAATTTCTAATCTTTCAGGTGAAAAAGGCATAAAATGATATACGTTTCGCTATATTTGTGGATAAAACCAAGAGGAATTTCTTAAACTAGTTGCTACATTTGAGAATGGAACCTACTTGAATTCCTTAAATTATATATTTTAATCAAGGTACTGAAAACCGGACCGGGCATTAACTGATCAAGGCACTGGGTTAAGGGTCAGTGGTTCAGACCGGGGTCAACCCGAGGGTCAAACCGGAGGTCAGACCAGGGTCAATTAAAAAAAATATATATAATTTAAATGTTCATACATACCTTTCAAAAAACTATATGAGTTATTTTTCAACTAATAGTCTAATATAACCTCCTGAAATTAATACCTACAAAAATATCATTAAGTACATAATAATTTTTCCCCAACTAATGCTAAAAGTATTCCACAATCCTTTTAAAGCTCCTTATAAATAAAAAAATGTTAGGACTTTTTTTTAAAAAAACAAAGCCAAAATGACTTCATTTGGAGTGTAAAAAAGTAAAGAGAGAGAGAGACCAAACCCGGACTAGCCAGTTCACCCAGGTTCAGGCTGGTTCACACCAGGTCAAACCGGGTTCACCGGTTTTTTCCATCAATCGGACCGGACCAGTGACCAATTCACCAGTTTCCGGTCTGAACCGGCCAGTCCGGTCCGATTTTCTATACATTGATTTTAACTGAATGAATGAGTTTGTGTATTATAAGGGTATGTTTGGTGTGAGGGATTTGGAGGGGAGGGGAGGGGAGGAAAAATTTTTATGAGTTAAATTTTAAAATATTGAAGAAGTGGGGTAATAAAATTTTAATAAAGAGAATATATAAGATAAAAGAGTAAGAAAAATTAATTAAAAATTTTTAACCCCACTTCTCTAATTTTTTTAAATTCAACTCAAAAAAATTTTCTCTCTGCCCACTTTCCCTCCCCTCTCCTCAGACCAAACAAGCCCTAAAAGATTACTCATTTTCTCGTATCTCTCAGTATTGTTCCATCCTACGGGTCAAAAAACAAAATTTGTTCCACCCGTGTGCTATATTTCTCTCAAGTCTCAATAAACCAACGTGGCATTAAAACATTGACAAGATTACACATTCTTTGTATTAGTTATTTTAAGGGTTAATGTGCAAATTTAATAACAAAATATTTTTCTATGGGCACTTAACAGAACTAACTATATTCAGGTGCAAAAGTAGATATAATCAATTTATTTGATAGCACTTATAGCAACGCCATTAACCTGAGTCAACTTTTATTACTTTTTACACCATAGATCCCATCAGTCTTCCCACTCTCCATTATTTTAATATATTTTTAGAAAGTTTAATGTGCAAATTAAATTTAACAATGAACTATTTCCCTATAAATATCCAACACAATTATTTTTCGTAAGAGCATTTACAAAACTAATATGGGCATTTATAAGACAAATAAAAGGATTTAAAAGAATTCAGGGAATTAAAAAATTTTGTTCATTCACATATTGCCATATTTGTCTTATAAATGTTCTTATGAAAAAAAAAATAAAATAAGGGCATTATTCTGTTTCAACTGGCAAAACTTAATTTTATTTTGACTCAATGAGGTGCAGCAAAAAAATGTTTTACAAGATAAATATGTGAGTGACCAAAATTTTTTAACTCTCTGGATTCTTTTAAATCCTTTTATTTGACTTGTAAATACCTTATTTGTCTTGTAAATACTCTTATAAAAAAAAATAAAGTAATGGCATTAATGTAAATGCTCTTATGAAAATGCCCATATTTATCTTGTAAATGCTCTTATGAAAAATAATTTTGCTGGGTGCCTATAGGAAAACAGTTCATTACCAAATTTGTACTTTAACCTTTCTAAAAATAAATTAAAAATTATATAAAGTGAGAAGACTGATAGGACCCATAGTATAAAAAAATAACTGAAGTTAACTTGATTAACGATGTTGCTATAAGTGCTGCTACATAAATTGATTATGTTTATTTTTATACCCTCAAATAATTAATTATGTTTTTTTTTTGACCTGGAATAATTAATTATGTTGAGATCGTATAAAAAATAGTTCGTTACTACATTTACATTAACCATTATTTTGATAATCCGGAATCTTGAATCGGTGAAACCCACCAACAACGTGCCATAAATCCTGACCCTCCATTCTAATTTAATCGTGACCGTTCATTCTTAAACCCTTTAACCCCAAACTCTCAATTCATGTGTTTTTCTGCGCCCCACGCCACTTCCTCTCCTCTCCGTTTACGGCTGACTCCACCAGGTAAGCATCCACCATTATCGGCGAGCTTTCTTAGGGCGAGCGACACCTGTTTTCGGCGGTTCTCTTTCCTCTCCGTTCACGGCTCCCTCCTTCCCTTCCTTCTCCGGCTTATGGTATATGGAGGTCCAAGATGAACGACAATGAGGTCCTTCATGGCATATTTTCTATCATACAAGGCCTCCAAATTATTGCAGGTCTGATGGAAACTTTTCTGAAATATATTAATATAAACTGTCATATTATCAAACTGAACCAAAATCACTCATTAAGCCTTCAAGTTCAGTGGCAGAACCAAAGACTAGAACCAGAATACACTTTAGCCGAAAGACTCAATGAAACCTCACAGGCCTCACCCTACAGCAGCATTCGATAGGCCACTACTCTCCTCACACTTTTTCCACACCACACCACCATTTTATGTCAGAATTCACTGCTCTAGTTTCCCCTTTTTCTGCCAACTCCTCTCTTGTTTGTCTCTCTCTTTCTACTATAGGGCTAATGTCTTGGGCCCAATATTCCCCTCAGACCCATCAATTTCACTATTTTTTGCAAAAGTTAGGCTTAATTCAAACTGCTTATTAGAGCAACCAATTTTCAGCTTATTTAATTGGGGAAAATGGGAGTAAATGAAAAGGCAATGTTGTACAGTACATTCATTTGAAAAATCATCCCATAAAACTGTTTGTTGGTTTAGTTAACAAATTTTCTCTTATTTCATATGCAGGGGGGTTATGTTATTATTGTTCATGCTTGAACGAAAAGTAGTCCAAATGCGATAGTTGTTTCTATCGGTGCTTTTGCGAGAACAACTGAAGACAATTATGTTTGAGTGCTGGATTAAGCTCTAGAGCAAACATAATCTAATTCCAAAATGGCAATGCGTTCATTCTTCTCCAAGCATAGAACCGTGTGGTCTTTCTTTCAACATAAACCTAATTGTTATCACTCTTCCTCTTACACCTTATCATCAGATCTTGTGAATGATATTTCTCGTGTGCTTAGTGACCACCGAGATCCCCACCATGATTTGGAGCATTCTCTGCATCCATTTTCAACTCAAATATCCACAAATTTGGTTGAGCAGGTCTTGAAACGGTGCAAGAATCTTTGCTTCTCGGCTCACAGATTCTTTATTTGGGCTAAGTCACTACCAGATTTTCGCCCTAGTGTTGAGAGCTACCACATCTTGGTGGAAATCTTGGGAGCAGGCAAGCAATTTGCCATACTATGGGACTTTCTCATAGAAATCAGAGAGACCCGTTGTTGTGAAATTAGGAGTGAACTTTTCTGGCTCATTTTTGGGGCATATAGCCGTGCTGATTTGCCAGGTGGTGCGATACGAGCTTTCACTAGAATGGAAGAATTTGGAGTTAAGCCAAATATTCATGATTTTGATAAGCTTTTGTTTATTTTATGTAAGAAGAAACATGTCAAACAAGCTCAAGAGTTTTTTGATCAAGCTAAGAGTAGGTTCAAGTTAAACGCTAAAACTTACAGCATGTTAATGAGGGGATGGGGTGAAATTGCTGATGCAAAGAAGGCACACGATTTGTTTGATGAAATGGTTGTGGAAGGTTGTTCTGTGGATTTGCTTGCTTATAATAACTTGTTAGAGGCCTTATGCAAAGGAGGTAAAGTTGATGAAGCTACCAAGTTGTTTCAAGATATGATGTCAAAAGGAGTTGAGCCGGATGCCTATACTTATTCAATATTCATTCGTGCATATTGTGATATGAATGATTTGCATTCAGTTTTCAGGTTTCTCAATAGAGTGAAAAAAACTAATCTCTTGCTGAATGTGTATACATACAATCATATTATAAGGAAACTTTGTAAAATGGAGGAGATGGAAGAAGCGTATCAATTGTTGGATGAAATGATTGCAAGTAGTGTCCAGCCAGATGCCTGGAGTTATAATGCAATATTAGCTTACCATTGTGATCATTGCGAGGTTAATAGGGCTCTTAGGTTGATGTCCAGAATGGAAAAAGAAAACTGTGTTCCTGACCGTCATACATATAATATGGTGTTAAAATTGTTGATTAGGATTGGAAGGTTTGATAAAGCAAATGAAGTTTGGGAGAAGATGGTAGATTGTGGTTTTCATCCTTCAGTTTCAACATATGCTGTCATGGTTCATGGATTGTGGAAGAAGAAGGGCATGCTAGAGGAAGCCTGTAGGTACTTTGAGATGATGATTGATGAAGGAATACCACCTTATGTTACCACCATTGAGTTGATGAGGAATAGGCTCATGGGTTTAGGTTTTTTGGATCAAGTTGAAATACTTGCTGATAAAATGAGGCAGAGCACATCTTGTTCAATCCAAGAATTTGCAAATGTTATGATGGGCACTAGAACTCGAAGAAATTCAAGATGTGATGAGACAGAGATAGAAAGTGACTGAAGAATGAAGTGGCAATTTAGTAGATAAGGGAAAATGTTATAGGTGAAGTGTGCTGCACTGTATGAACTTAGTCATCCATTTTATAAAAGCATAGTGCTTTTAGAAGATTCCGAGGTTTAGGGCCACAACGTACTAATGCATTTAAGGTGCTGGATGCAGCTATGATGCTTGCCATGCTATGGAGATGCTAATAGAGGTTCTAGGATCAGCAGAGCAGGTGATAGGTGAAGCAAAATGTTGATGGCCTTCATTTTTTTATCATTCCTCATGTATGCTGCATTACTTTCCACTCATTGTCTTGTTAAATATCCCTTTATTGCCATTGTTTTATTGATCGTAACTGTGATTTTTGTGTGTCTGAAGATTAATTGAGTCTGCATATTAAGATTCATCTACGCTTTCACATATTAATAATTATTTCTCTTTGCAGCCGAAATTCTTGATATAATAATTTTAAAAATACCTTAAAAAATGAAGTGATTCCTTCTAGATGCAAATGATACATAGTTGTCTTAAAAAGCCATTGAAGATATTATGATATTGTAAATTGAAAGTCTGGCTTTGCTTGTGTCATTGCTGTTTCTCATTTCACATTAGAGCTAAGAGCTTCCTCTAAATAACCTCGATCTTATGTTATGCATATTATCCAAGAATTTTATTTTCCACATAAGTGCAATCTACAAAATGTTCCTTCTGGAGATTCAAGATAGAGTAGTGTATGTTTTTCGTTGTAAACTTGTGCTTTGGAGATATTCTTACTATAGAATATGTGGTATAATTCTTACAGGAGTCCTGATATTAGCACTATTTCTTAGCCTCAAACATTTGGTAACAGTTTTGATACTAATATTGTATAAACTACTGTAAAGAAACTGAAAAATATTGTATAAATGATAAAGATTTGGTCAAGGGATATGCTTGTCATGAAATTTCATTGAATTGCTTCTTATAAGACTCAAAAAGGTCCAGCACTTCACTGCGGGGGTTATTTTCACATGGTTCAAAATTAAAAGTTTGTATTTATATGTTTCCCTTATAATTATATAACTTACCTCTGAAGTATTGGCTTTTTTACCTTCACATTGTGCTTATGGATGTAATTGCTGATGTAGGCTCTATTTGGTCATCCTTTCACTCTAATTCAAGGAACACGTGAAGCCCAAGGATCTACGATGAGGAATGTTCCTAGAGAGTTCTGTCCTTCCATAAGAAGAGGATCTGTTGTGTGGGTTGATTCTGGGCCAGAGTTCTTTATCAGCCTAGTGAATCCCAATGAGAGGAAGAAGTAATATACTGTGATATGTTGGTTATGTTCTATCTGAGGATATGGAAGGAAATTTTGGAAAAAATATCTCAAGATGCCTACTAACTACTAAGCGAGGTTTGCAGTAACCTTTATCTCTCTCAGAGATGGAACTGTTGCTCTCAGTAGTTAGTCACACATCATTGTTTACATTGGAAACTGTATCTCTGCTATAACTGAGTAAATCTGTAGTCTGCGTAATCTTACTCAGGTATCCCCATAACTAGGAATGAATTGACTCTGGTCACTGTTTCTCTGGCCATTGTTGCTGTTGGATGATGATATTTGTGTAGATAACTGATTCAGAGTTGAAATCAGAATATCTCTCTTCCCCGAAAAGAAAAGCCAATTTTTCAGGGCAACATTTCACATTCGTACACTACTGGAGCAGTTTGATTCACTCCCCAGTGTTAATATCATTGAGCAACTTCGGTGTGCATGCCATAAGCATGCTTCTAAAGAAGGAAGAATGGAATGTGGATATACGTCACCTTAGAACTCAGAAGAAATGCTAGTAACGTCGCAGATGTGCTTGCAAGAATGATTTTGTGTGGAAGTCCAAATCTTTGCATTTAAAAAGAAGCTCCTATTGAGGTAAGAGGCCTTGATTTGCGAGGATAAGTTGAGGAAGTCTCTTCCTATTGCTGCAAACATTAAATTATAAGTTTAAGCCCTCTTTTGTCCCAGAAAATAATAATAATTGATTTATTCTTTCATATGATCTAAGAATTATGAGATATGTCAGCTTGGAAGCGGTTTGTTTTTCTGATAAATTTTCCCAAAATTTTGTTGTGTAAGCTATTGCAATCCGATCTTGAAATCCCTTACCCATTAACAATTCGCCCCCTATAAACCCTTTACTGATTTGTTTTTTATTAACATTTTTAAATGAAATCTAGCTACCTTATATATAATTAATATACATATAAAATTAAAATGCTTCAATTGTGCTTTTACCGTACATATAGGTGCCTTGCTTCTAATCGTGATTATAAATATAATGCTGAAACTTGAATGCCACACATGGAATTGCTGAAACCTTATATCAGGCATGTTATTTTTGGGCATCATGAAAAATTGGTATGTTCAATAGGATCTGAAATTGTCAATCTCACTCTTTACAAAGATTCCTATGTAGGAATCAGGTTCCTATATCTCTGCAAAATGAAGATCTGAATGGAATTTGCCATTATGCTCTACTCTTTATTTCTATGCTCATCTAATTACTTGGTGGTTGATATTGACAAAGATTGTTCCCATCGTTCCTGTCTGATAAGCAGAGAAAAAGCCTTTCATAAGCAGCCACCATTTTTGTAGCAGTGAATAATTTCAAACCTCTTTGCAAAGCAACCTGACCTTTCTTCTCTAAAACTTCCCTACCATCATCACATACCTCATAGATTGCCTTCTTTAATGAAGTCACTGTTGGAGAAAATGTATAACCCACTTCCTTGTTAACAATCACAGACCCTACAATGCTTGCAAGTCTGGTAGCCATTACTGGCTTCCCAGATAGCATTGCTTCTAACAATGTGTGATCCAACCCTTGTGCTCTTAGAGTAGGGTTTAGGAAAATGTCAATAGCATTATAGAAACAAGCCAGTTCAGCTTGTTCAAGTGGCCCCAAAACCATTACATTTGGCCCTAAATCTCTGTATCTTGCAGCCCAAGGACCATCTCCAGCAACCAGAACCATGATATTTTCTAGGAATGTGCTGTTTTCTGATATGATCTGCTTTAAAGCTTCAAACATTAGTGGGTGTCCTTTGTCTTTGACTAGCCTACCTGCTAGTCCTATGACAAGTGACTTGGAAGAATCTGGAATGTTGTACCTCTGCTTGAACTCTTTTCCCTTTGAGATGTCTGGCTTGAAAACATGTTGGTCCACCCCATTGAGAATAATATGAACCCTTTCTTCTGGGATCATGTAGACTCTCTTCAGGATGTCCCCAGCATGATCACTTGTGGCAACATGATGTGCATAATTTGGGAAGAACTTGACCTCTTCAACAACCTGCTGACAATGATCAGATAATGAGTAATTGTACATATTTGAACATAATTATGATTCTAGGATAATCATGTTAGAGTTTAATGGATTAAGGCTATGATACAACCTGTTGAGCCCCTTAAGATTATAGTATTGGGAGAGAGAAACTCTAGAGAGAGAAGAGACAAGGCGTTACTTCAGAATGTTCAGTGAAATAGGAAGGTGTATTTAGAATTTATCAAACCACTTTCTAGTAACCCCAACTAAAAGGGAAAACCATTCTTGGTACTTGTTTCCTTCAATTTTTTTAATTTGGTACTTGTGTGTGTGTGTGTGTGTGTGTGTTTTTGCCTTATTAAAACTTTTAATTTTACTCTTTTAGCACAGTTAGCACATATAACTTTGCTATGTTAGCATTGTTAGCTCTTGTATAGAAGCTAATTGTGCTGACAGGATAAAATTAGAAGATTTAATAAAGAGCGAAAAAACACACGTACCAAATTAAAAATTGAAGGAAACTATAAGTACCTCAAAAATGGTTTTTCCCAACTAAAATTATATCAAAATCAAAGGTTTAACTTATGCTCAAGTTTATTATGCCTTGGTTGGGGGTAAGTGGGGCAGAGAAGTTGGACTTTAGGAGTAATACTTGGTTTTCTAAAAGCTTTTAACTTCCCAGGATGTTAAACATCACACTTCCTTTACAACGAGGGAAGTAACTTCCCAAGCAAGCGAGACCTTAGTATGTAAAACCAAATTGGATAGCCAGCTAAGCCCATAAATATTAGTAATAGATTATACTAATCCACAATAAAAATCATTTAAAAAAAAAATCCCAACACAACCTTCATTGCTCGTTCAGCAAATGCCTTTGCCTGTGGTTCTTGGGGACTCCTCAGAAGTTCTTGAATGATATCAGAATGAATAGTTTCATATGCAATCCCATGCCAAGACACAGCCAAATTACTGCAATACCTCGATCGAGTGTACCTAAGACCAACACTTTCTGTATGAACCACATCGAATGGTCTACCCTTTGAGTTCTGTGCTTGAAATTGCTCCCAAACTAAAGCTTGATCAAGGTAACCACCAGGTGTTGGTTTTGAGATGTGAAAATACAAGTTGGCAAGTTCATACTTTGGAAGAGACGAATCCAAGGACGATGGTGACGTCGTGAAGATATGAAGTTCATGGCCTCTTCTGGCAAGAGCGAGGTGGAGTGTGAGGGCATGGCGTTCGAGGCCACCAGCATGATATCTCTGAGGCCATTTCTTGACAAAAAGGGCAATCTTTAAGAGCCGTGGAGGTGGTAATTCTGAGGAAAAGGTAAGGTGGTTCCATGCAAAGGGATATGAAAGGAGATTGATGATTGGTTGGTTATTATTATTAATCGGCTTCTTTTCAGGTGATAATAATTTGTACGGGTAATAGCATTGGCCAGAAAAGTGACACCAGGAGAGGAATAAGATGCCAGAGGAGATGGAGAAGATGAAGATAATGTAAGAGAGACGTGGAAAACGGAACACACAGCAACGTTTCCTCGCCATGAAAATCAGGTTTTGGGTGGAAAAAGGGTATTAGGACTTAGGAGATCGAGGTCAAAGCCATTATCTAGGTATTGATTTATTATTTTCATCAAAATGAAGAAGCCTAAAATTGAGGCACATGGTTGTTGTTATGTTCATTGCCTCGTAGAAATTGATGAAATTATTTTAAGAGTTTTCTTCAACGACAATGTTGCTTCACATGAGTTTGCCGCACAAACTCTCTTGTGAATGTAGCAGAGAAATTCATCAGATTCGAAGCAGTAATTACTACTAATACTTTAATTTGATTCAAGCAGGTTGTCAAGGAGTTTGGCGAAGATCTGACTTTGAGAGCTCACAGAAGCTTGATTTTAATGTTAATTTTCTTCATTAACGTATCTTCTGTACATCTCTGTGAACAAAATACATCTTTTATAAAGATTGTTTTTCTGCTCTGCAAAATTGAAGACAAAGTTTATTCTTCTTTTATCATGTCTTTTACATCTTATAGTTCATCTTAATTTTAAATACAGGGAAAATTGATTTTCTGATCCCGATAGTCTTGATTTGATTTTAGTTTAGTCTTTATAGTTGAGTTGATTGTAACTTAGGTAATGAACTTTGACTCCCTATAATTCAATGGCTTTGATTTTAACCATTTTATAATTTAGTTTATGACCTTTATTATATTGATGATTTTATTTTTCTAAATATAGGGATTATATTATACTATAGTTAAAATTATAGGGACTAAGTGGCACTGAGTCAAAGTCTAAGGTCCAAATTATAGCAGAGTTAAAATTATAGAGAGTGAGTTGTATCGAGTCAATGTAATAGGCCTGAGTTATAACTAAATCAAAATTATAATTGTAATAGTCAAAATATTAATTTTCTTTTTTTAATGTCAAAATCTTAATCCTTGTGTTGTTGACACAAATCCAAATTATGTTGGCATGACTAAGTGAGTTATTGAGGCACGCCACATGGAAGCTGATGAAGCCGAAGAAATGGAACGAGTTATCCACCTCATGAACTTGGCATCACAACACAAGTTTGACTATTAATATCGCTATTCTTTCACAAGAAAAATTTTCAAGGCAGGTAATAACCTTTTTGTATGAAATGTGTGTATATTACGAAAAACAATATCTGGGCATATCAAACAGATTGAAACAAAATCAAATGATGCATAGACAAAGAAAACTAAGACAAAGACGTGATAAGTAAAGATGAAATAGACTTGTGAATTAATAATGCCTTTTTATTTAAACTTACCTTTTGATAATTATAATTGTATATAAATTTTCTATGCATATTTTATTTAAATGTTTAAGGTGCAATTTTGCAATGAAAGAAACACTCAAGGAAGTTGGATATTTGGGAGTTTTTTGAGGAGTAATTCACCTTAAAAGTGTTAATAAATGAGTAAATGTGTCATAATCATTAAAAATACTAGTGTTAAATATTAAAAAATTGATATTGACAATTAACATTTTTTATAATAAGGGATAAAATTACTACGTTTTAATTATTTTAACAAAATTGCTCCTCAAAAACTTTTGAGGCTCACTTGGGAGTCAAAAGTGCACTTCATCCCTTGTTTCAAATCTTGAACGAATGGGTTGAGTCCAGATTAACCATAATTAAACTACTCAACTTTAAATCACTAAGATTAAAAACAGCTCCAGTTTTCAATATTTGAAGGCTACATTTTTCTTCATACTTATATTGTCTCGACTCTCTTCCACACAATCCAAAGGGGGAGAGCCATCTTCAAGAGTAAAGACATCCAATTCCTTCGTAACAACTTTATTAAATTACTTTTTTAAAAAGAAAAAAATATCGGCAGTCATACATCAGAAGTTAAATCAAAATGATGCAATTTAATTTGCTTTAAGAGTTGTACCAAAAAAAAAAGTTGTTTTAGGAGAATAATGCCTTTTCAGTTTATTATATAGATAACAATAGGAATCGATCAGCATGGCTCACCTGAAAGGCATTTCATATGGAAAAAAGTCAAAATTAAAAATTTCACTAAATTTTACGAAGTCTATGAGAAAATTTTTTTAGGGAAAGGCTTGGGGAAACAGCATGAATCCTAGAAATCCTAATCATATTCCAGCTTCAGTTTTTCCTTATGATCAAAACCCTAGAAATCCTAATCATAAATCCTCCACAGTAATTTAAGAATTGCAATTACTAGAGAAAGGGCAAATTAGTGAACCATAAATTAACGATCTATGCAAGATGCATAGAGATGCTTGCTGGATTATGGCTCATATTATCATGCCAAATTCACTTAGTTCTCATAATATGTCTTATTTATACATAATCTGATTAAGTACTAAACATCTATTATCCATCATAATTCTTAAACTGATCAAGTTTTCCCTGCCAAGATAAAAAATAAAAGACGAAACAAAACCAAAAAAGAGACAGAAAAGCAATGACCTAGCTCTAATAAACAAAGAAGAAACACATAACTGGACTGAACTGGACTGAACTCACACATTGATGATAAAGTGAACTTCTTTAGCAAATGCTCCATCATCACTTTACAACGTCAAAAAAAGAACTATTATACCCATCCATTGATCTACGATTCTGAAGGTGATGAAGCCATTCTCTTTGTCTTCTTCTCTGAAACTGCTTTTGCAAATGCCTCCACAATCCTCTGCTGCGACTCTAGAATCATCTCAGTACGCTTCATCTCCATCTCCATTCGCATACTCTCAATCTCCCTCGCCATCTCCATCTTCATCTGCTCCATCCTCACAAACCCATCGCCCAGAACCTTAATTGCACACACCATCTCGCTCACAGGATCTCTCTCCCTCTCTCTTTCCCTTTTCCCCAATCCACTTCTCTCTTTCAAAACCCTAGTTTCATAATTGGGGCTATTAAAGCCATGCCCAGATTTTGAACCGGGGTTGTTATTGCTATAGTTATACTTCTGATCAGAAAATTTCCCATATAATTTGGAATTCCCAGGTTGAGCAATGCTTACCCCATTTGGAATTCGAATCCGAAATCCGCCGCTGCCATTGCCGTTGCTTCCGCCCATTCCGTTCCGATACAACTTGTTCAGGCTCCTCGTGTTGGACCCACTACCGCTTCTGAATTCCTCGTACAAGTCATTATCCTCATCGGCGTCAAACTCATCAGGGCTATCATCGGAATCGTGCTCAGGTTTCACCGGGGAGGGACCTTTCTCCATGGCATCCATCCGCTTAAAGTGAACCCAAGAGGAATTGAACCTCGCAACAGGCAGATTGCGCGCGCGTTGGATCTCCGTGCGATACCGCTTCCGGAGCTTCTCCATCTTGTGGCGGCACTGCACCGCAGTTTTGGGTGGCGACGCGCCTGGGCAGCGGGAGGTAACAGCATCGGCGACATCCTGCCAATGCGTGGCCTTGAGATTACCCCGGCCAAGAGAATACCACTTGTCACGATACGCATCAATCAAAGCAGCAGTCTCCTCAGAAGACCAGCACGGCGGCGGAAGGCGGCGAGAGGAAGACGAAGGCTGTTGCGAAGAGGGCAAAGCCGGAGGAATAGCAACCGCGAGAGGGACGGCGGTGGGAGGATCGGTGGGAGGGGTAGTGGTGGGGGAGTCAACAGGAGAAGAAGAAGGAGGAGAAGAAGCCATGACGGAGGAGGAAACACAAAACGGGGGATCTCTCAGATTCAGATCTTAAGACGGTGGTGGTGGTGGTGGCGGAGGATTAGGGTCAAGGTGTGAAATATAAAGAGGGCGGCGCAGGATAGTGCGACGAAAAATAAGGTTAGGCAAAGAAGGGAGGGTGGTGGTGGCGGCGGAGAAAGAGAAAGTAGGGAAAGGTGACATGTCGGGTTTGGGTTGGGTTAGGGTTAAAGGGGTGGTGGTTGGAGTGGTGTGCGGCTGATTATGAGATCTTGTGGGATTGGGAGGCCACCACCGCTTAGGTGGGGAGTGGGGTTATCGTGCGCCGGGTAACGAGGTGGCGCACGATTGCGTGGCGGTGAGGCATTCAAATTAGGGCAATTACCGTTTGGATCGCCCATAGTTTGATTACTCGTAATCAAACGACTAAATAATTAGAATGTGGGAGTGGGAGGGAAGAAGGAGGAGGCGAATTGGAAGAGGGATATCATATCATATAAGATTGAAAGTCATATAACTAACTAAACACTGTTTTTCTGGGCAAAAAAAAAAACAAAAAGAACTAAACGATGTTTTTGTTTTGTTTACTTTTTTTGTTTTTATATAAAGAGACAGTTTTGTTTTGTTCTGTTCAGCAAATGAGTGGCGGTGCCGGTGGAGGTTGACGTGGGTGTGGGCCTCAGTTTTCCTTCTTTTTTTTAATTTATTTTTTACTTTTTAATTGAGGTGGATCGATGAAATTTTATTTTAGAAAAAAATAATTAAATATCATTTGAACTTATAAAATCCCAAAAAATTTGTTAACACATACAAATATAAAAATGTGATACAATAAGAATCTGAAATTTTGAAGTTTATGCGTTTTGATAAAAATACCCCTAACATTTTAATTTAAAAAAGAAAAGAAAAAAAGCACCCTCATCTAAATACATATAAAGGTATTCAACTACCATTACTCCTTTTTATGTATTATACATACATATATATATAAAACAAGCAGTGACTTCTCGCGCGATGCGCGGGTGCATATCATCAATATATAAATTGGTGCACTAATTATTAACTATCAATTTATCAATTTGTATGATATCGCAATTTTTAGGGGGATAAAACTTCTCTAGTTTTGATGTAATATTATGAGAGATATTATTGTCTCATTGTCTTCTAGCATGTAATTGTTACTCAAAATGTCAATGGTATATTTTCTAGAAACTAAATAATCGTAATATTCTAATCTATATGCATGGTACTACGTAAATAATGTAAATCAAACAATTGATTAAAATGAGCTAAAAGTAATAAATATGTAATAGAAGATTCCCCCCCCCCCCAAAATATACCCTTATTTACAAAAAGAATGAGTGAGTGAAAGAGAAAATAAGTAAAAAAAGAAGTGAGAATGAATGAATGGAAAAAAGAAAGGAGAGAGAAATTGGTAGATATAAACCCACATGAAAATAATTGACGTTGACAATTTTTTATGATTATACCAAATGACAAAGAAATTGGAACGGGAGTTACCATTTTTTTGGGGGATATTCTTGTAATCCACATATGCTATAAGTAATATAATATGTGTTGTATGCCAACTAAAGTAATCCATCTTATTGTGATTTCCGCTAAGGGCAAAACTTGAGTGGAAAACGGAAAACCAAATACTATGAAGCTTTATTTCCTGATAAAAAAATTATTGGCACATCACGAGCAGCTAATTCATGAAAATGAAGGGGGCACAAACTGTGGTATCTTGTCTTAAACAGTATCAAGCAAATATTGTGAAAATTCCGCTTAAATTAATAATATGCTAATGTTTTTTTTTATAAATTATCAAGCAGATACTTAATGGATGATAAATATTATGACCATACTACAAATATCACTCTTCTAAGTATAATTGATAACAATATTTTAATTCTTCTTGTTGAACCCAAGAAAAATTTCACTCAAAGAAAATTTAAGAACAAAAGAGAAGCAGAAAACAATCATTTACCTATCAAAAAGCCTTCATTTTGCTTCAAGTATGGAGTCAGCATAACAATAGAAAGGTCATCCCCTATTTGTTAATTTTAGAATGAAAAATATAACAGAAAAATATATTTTGTTTGGATAAATAGAAAAATGTAATGCCTACAACCGTGGTGATATATTTTTGTCCATGAAATGAGGACAAAAAATAATTACAACATTCCATACATAAGATTGTCCAATCTAAATTTAATAAGATCAATGCGAAGTACCCAGCTTCCACTCTAACTCACACTTTGTTCAATTCAGAACAATGGCGTTAAGCTTCTGCAACCCACCCCATTACATGCACCTGCAACCAATCTTCAAGCTCCTTCAAACCTGGCTCTACATAAAATGAGGAAATTGGGTAATATTATACAATAGTTAAACCATAAACTTTAACGAAAAATTGAAGAACCACTAACTTTAACCTCAAAACATATATCATTGTAGCTATTTACAAGATATACATATCATGATTGATAAAGGCTGAAGAAATTTTCTACCTTTTGAATTGTCATACATTTTGTGTTCCCAAAAAGGATATAATTACTTCAAAACCTCACATAAAGTTGACGGATGTGCTGCCATGAATCTTTTTAGACCATGCCTTTTTGACAAATTTAAAAGACAAAGGATAATGTTAAAATTGCATACATATGGTTGTCAGGCTCTCCATCAACTTCAAAGGAAAGGAAAAGCAATGAACTTAATAACTTTACAGTCATTGATTAACTGCACTCATCAAAAGAATATCAATGGAAGATCAATAAAAGCTGCAATGGTGTAGCATAAGATCCTATGGATTTTAAACAAAAACTTCTCATCGAAGAGTGGAGCTGTAGTCAGCCAATGCGACCCCCACAATTTAGGAAAGTTCTGCCAAGAATCTTCAGACAATCTTCCTTTACAAGTCCATGAAAGAAGGAATAGGAAAATAATACAACATGTCATTGAATAAGAAAACCAACAACCTCACTATAAGAATGAGTAAAACGAAATGATAAAACTTATACACATGTGCCCTTACTTAATGAACTTGCAAAAACATAATTAAAAAAACAGGATGTACATGATTTTACCACATAGTAAGTTTCCCCCATAATAATAAATGGCAATCGTATCATCAACCGCAAACCTTAGAAGCATGCCCGTACACTTCATTACACACACAAAAAAATGCAGATCTTTTTCAGTCCTGCATCATGAGTAAGTTATGAACAAAGCACTAAAGAGTAGCAAAATGAACATATATTTTTCCAAAACTAACTTAATTTCATGGGGCGGAGTGGCTTAATGATTGATAACAATCTAGAAATTGAATAATTACAATAACACGTGCTCTTACTCTTTTCATTTAGCACAAACCTGCTGAACCAAACTCAGGAGCTCAACCTCAAGTATCTACCCAGGTGCATTCCAACACCAACTCTAGAAACCATGGGAAAATCTAAAACAAAAAAAAAATGGAATGCACAATAGATTGAACCCATCAATTAGGCATTAGAAACCATAGGAAAACCTCTCATGTCATATCATGACATACATCAATATTTTTTTGTATACGTAAAAGAAAGATTGCTACGAAATCCTTTAGATTTTGATGTCAAGTTTATAGCTTGCTTAAACCTGCCACTCTCAAAAGATTATTGTCATCAACAAAACTTTTTGGTGACTTCCTTTGTCCAATAGTATGTCAAGAGGATCCGTCAATACTTCGCTCCAATAACCAAACAGCCACCCAGCGCTAGTTTAAACCTTTGGACAATTATCAGAAGTTACTAAATGCATAGTTGCTAAATCTTTCATAGTCACCCAGTGCTAGTTTAAAGCCATAGAACAAAAGCATGCCCAGATTTGAAACACAGACATCGTTGCACTTTGAAATAAATACAAATGGACAAACTGCAATATGTGTCGTGCATCAATCCTTTATAAACATGGTTTTCAGTTTCCTAGATGTCTCAATTACTCTGTTCTCTGTTTAAATCCAAATTTCTGAAACACTGATATGGAAATGGAACCTTAGATGCCCTTCCTGAGTTGGTTTCATCTTGCAATCCTTGTTCTTTTCTCTATATATTTCTCTTTACAAAAGAGCCATTAGAGAGCATATGGTCCAAAGCTTTACTCCGAGACTCCTCTTTAGCCTCTTTCTTCTTCTTCTCTGCTATTTTTTCAAATTTGAACTATTATGCTGTTGTTAACCTGCTTGCACAGACAATTTGAAGTTCAGAGTCTTTTACTATAGGTGATACAGAATTCAAATGAATCGATCACCCCATAGTTAATAAGTAATGTATACAAGATTTGGAAATAAGAATTCACTTAAAGAAATATGCTTTCCATATTTGAAAGAACAGCAGCACATGCTGCGGATTGCTCCGCCTCCTTTTTGCTTTTTTGCTAAATCCCCAATATAGCCTTTACCAATCAAAATCAACAATGTCGTATGTAACCTTTAGGTTCATCTTCTTCGCATAGTCATTTAACGTAGATTGAAAGAAGTTGGTCTCTAGAAGGTGATCCAAGTATAAATTTTCTAGAGAATAGTTTCTCTAGGTTCATCATGCACTCAAATGAACATATTGAGTCTATAATATGTTCTCATCGTCAAATGAACACGCAATACCTCATTTTTGAGTCTGCATATTAACAATTAACAATTCTTAAA
This sequence comes from Inga leiocalycina, assembly GCA_963242795.1. Lineage (NCBI taxonomy): Eukaryota > Viridiplantae > Streptophyta > Magnoliopsida > Fabales > Fabaceae > Inga > Inga leiocalycina. The sequence goes on from OY725328.1 coordinate 30,580,095, forward strand.
AAACATATCCAAAATTAAAACACAGTGAGAATAGTTTCTCATTGAGTCCATTATTATGACTGTTAAAAGCATGCAAGTGATATTTATATACTTTACATCGTATTAGTAAACCTACCAGTGTGAAGTAAGGAACATGCGAATCTTCAATGTTGAAAGAAGGAACATGAGCATTTGAATTCAGCAGTGCACGATAATCTGCTATAATAGATAGTGTAATGAGAAGTACAAAACCAGATGAAGTCAATCTAAGTACAAATTTCAACCTGTAGCATATGCAAGTGTCCCTAAATACAAACTTCAACACACTTGAATATAATTTCCCCTATTTCTTGACAAAGAAAGCTCCTCTTTCTTACCTTTTAGTTTCACCAAGACTATTTCTAAATTCTTTTTTGTCACTACAACACCTAACTTGTAAACACTTTTACTCTAACCTTCTACGTTTGATTCAAATTCCAGCTAAAATTTTATTAATCCACCACTAAATTTGTCTGAAAATACACTGTAAAGAATCAGTCAAAACACATTAAAACAGAGAGAACAAAAGAGAAGTTGGAAAGAATCATTTGTATGTCAAAAAGCCTTCATTTTGCTTCAAGTATGGAGTCAGCACAACAATAAAAAGGTCATCCCCTATTTGTTAATTTTAGAATAAGGACAAATCTTGTATAAAAACTGAAGAAGAGAAAGCAGGAAAAGGACCAAAAAAAAGTAACAAAAAGATGATTAGGAAAGGGAAAAGAGTGCCAGAGGAAAGAGGAAGAGTCGCCGCACAGAGCTGCAAACAAATCCAAAGATGAAAAAAAAACACTTTGAATTCTAAAATGCAATATTTAAAGTTAAGGGGTTGAGATCAGTGAGTTACACCCAAATGAGTTATGGCAGACAAACAATAAAGCTTGCAACTAGAAAGGGAAAAATGAAAGCTTTTACACACCGATTGAGCTCTGAGCTCTTAGAGAAATGGAAAAATTGTGTGAAAATCCAAACTTCGAGGAGCTGGTCCAAACTTTCAAGCTCCTCTAGTGTTTCTTCTTGTTGTTCACTCCTCTCCCGATCCGTGTTAGACGCATAAATGGAAAACATTATGTAACGGCGGCAAGGATGAATGCTGATGTTTGATGGGAGAGGAAGTCATAGTAGGTTGTAATGGAGAAGCAAGCACAAATCGGAGGAATCCAGTGAAATGAAAATGAGAAAGGGAAAGACCATGAAAAAATTAGAGGAGTAGTGTGCCCCAGGAAAGAAAAATACAGGGTAAAGAAAAAAAATGCAAACTCAAAATAAATGAGGTGAAGCTTCTGGAGAGAGAAAGGAAGAAGAAATAGGGAATGATACAGTGGGAAGTTCAACATTTGAAATTCAAATCTTGAATACCAAGCCCAAGAAATTTAGTCTGAACAAAACAAACGATTTGGAAGAAATTATATAATAATTCTAACTGCCCCACCCACGGGCTTCCCATCACAAATCGAGACAAAGGTAAAAATATAATCGAGCCATAGAGCTGTATCATGAAGTGTAGTGCTAACACGAAGTCCTATGGAAGTTAGCGTTGTTCATATGAACAGTGAATTGTGAGAGAAGCCACAATTGAGCTTGGCTTGGCTCCTTTGTCATACACATTTATTATATTAAAAGGATGGTAACTTGATGGCCCAATGGTTGAGGTTTTTGAAATCAATCAAAGTGGGGTGATTTTAAATCCCACCTCCACCACTTGGCTTTAGCTTCTTTAAGGGAAAAAAAAAATTAATCTCCTCCGCCTGAAGAAGTAGCATCCCGCGATGGTGATTTGACAAGGATGCCTTTTTTATAACTATTGAATAAGCTTAAAGGGGTAGAAACAAACTTGAGCATATAATCAAGGCTATAACTCTCCAACTTATAGAAGTTTAATTAGAGCTTTATATATAGATAAAACTCTTCTCACATACTTACTTCATATATTATAAATTATAATTAAAATATTATTTTTAAATCTTCCAATCTCTACTCCAAACAAACATATAAACATATGTGTGTGTTTGGAATGGCTTATTTTTATCCAAAACGTGCTTATAATTCGTGATTCATAGTATACGAAGCAAGTATGTGAGAGGAGTTTTTTCTCGACTTGCATAATAAATACATTTTTCCTATACAAAACGCTCACACAAACACGCGCACACACACAATATCTTTGCAATCCAATACCTGATATAAACTTTACTGTTGATACATAATATCTAGTCAATATATGTCAAATCCTACCACAGAACACTAGATAGCCGTGAAAAGAGTGCCAAGATATTTAAGTGGAACAATAAATCTTGGCCTACACATAAAATCTTCAAGATATATTGATATATTTGCTCATGCTGATGTTGATTGGGCAGCGTGTCCTGATGATAGACGTTCAGTAGGAGGTTTTTGTGTATTTCATGGAGCTTCTCTTGTTACTTGGTCTTCAAAGAAACAAGGAGTTGTTGCTCATTCTAGTACAGAGTCTGAGTACCGTTCATTGTCTAATACTGCTGCTGAGTTGTCCTGGATTAGCTCATTGCCATCAGAACTTAAGTTCAAATTGAAAAGAGTCCCTGATATCTTCTTGGATCGTTCGTCCCCACTCCACTCTCGCCGCCGCGTCGCCATGGAGATGAAGCCCACTCTCTTGCTGCCGCTGGAGAAACCCAGTTCGGCCTCCACTGAAGATTCTAAACAGGTTCGGCATTCCGATGCGGCAGAACCAACAATGGTTTTGATTCTGCGAAATCAGGTTCTTTAGCTTGACGGCGGCGACCACGTTGAGATCGAGACAGACACAAAGACGACGGAGGTGGGGCTTTGCTTTGATTTTGGGTTGTGTTTCTGGGTTTCCCAAAATTTCAGTGGAAGTTTGTTTCTGGTTTCATAAAAATCCTCAGAGTGTACAAGATAATTAATGCTCCTTTCTGGTTTTCACGTAATTATTTGCTAGTATTTTTATAAAAGAAATTCAATCGTTCCATATTCAAGTTCTTCTACGACTTCTTTGGGTAGATCCGTCGATTATGAAGAATAATTAACCGAGTCTTTGGTGCTCTGTGACTGTGATCTGCTTTGCTTTGATTTTGAGTTGTGTTTCTGGGTTTAACAATAATTATTTAATCGTTTCACATTCAAATCCTTCTACGATTTTGTGGCTCCCGTTTCACACTTGGAGGATCTTGTCGGAGATTTGCTCTGATTTCAATATGGTGATGTCGACGTGGCCTCGGTGATACACCAGAAAGCGCGCGGAACTGGTCGACGTTCATATGAGACCCACCACCGGTGAACTTGGAGAAGGTCTCTCCTTGAGGTCTCGCGGTGGAACCAGATCGTGAATTTCTGAGTATGAAGATTCATCTTCGGTGATGAACATTGAAAGAAGGGGGGAGAGGAAGGATCCACATTCCTGCTCATCTTTAGAGCTGGAAGTGCTTATCAACCTAATTTTAGGGGTTTTTTTTTATTTTTAATTTTTTTTGAACAAATACTCTATACACTAAATATTTATTAGCTTAAGATACTTAGTCTTAAAAAAATATTTCAGTTATTAAATACTACAGGAAAAATATTTCAGGTTATTGGTATTGCAAAAAAACTATTTTTGAATATAAAATTAGAAATTAATTAATTTGAGATATCTAAGTAACAAAAATATTTCAAAGTATTGTATATAATTTAATCTAAATAAATAAAATTATATAAAAAAAATGATTTGCATCCCAAAATTAGGGTGATGAGCATGCCCTGCTCATCATTTTTTTTTAATGATGAGGAAGGGTCATGATGATGAAACAAATAAGGGAGAAGCAGTATGATGATGAGGTGGCATTTTAACTATCATGTGATAGTGACATGTGTCTTCTAATGATCAAAGTTAATTTTGTTAATGGATAGGGAATCATTGCTGCATATATTTCTAGGGCAACACTAAGATTAAAAAAACTTTCAGGGCGACATTGAGACTTCGTGAATATTTCTAGGATAGATTTGCACCTTAACTCTATTTTCAATTTAAAGCATATTTAATGAGTTCAATATCATTTTTTGGTTTCAATAAATTAGATGAAGTACCTTATACTATGGACCGAAAGGAGTATATTTTTAAAGTGTAAATAGTGAGTTAGAGAAAAACAATGTTTTCAAACTCATGAGTTTGCTAAAGACATAAAATTGTATCATAGACTCAAATCGTAAGAGTTTTCGTTTATCAATAAATATATATTAATGGTGTATAATTAAATAATTAAAATATACAAAATGACAACAATTTGATTTAAATATATTTTAAATTCAAATTATTGAAATGAAATCCATAAATATCGTAATTTATCATAGTTAATAAATTTTTTTTATAAAACTCAGAAATAAAATTATTGAGTATGATCAAATCGAAAAAGGTAGTATGATTTTAAGAGCAAGTTAACATAATTTTGTAAGCTAGAAACGTAAAAAGGGTAAACTCGATATATGAATTCGTGAGTTTAAGTGAGTTTACAACTGTGAGTTAGAGAAAAATAATGTTATCAAGCTCATGAGTTTGCTTGAGACGTACAATCGTATCGTACACTCAGTTCGTAGGAGTTTTCTTTTATCAATAAATATGTATTAATAGTATATAATTTAATGATTAAAACATACAAAATGTCAACAATTTGATAAAATTCGTAATTTATCATACTCTCTAAATTTTTTATAAAATTCATAAATAAAGTGATTGAGCTTAACTAAATCGAAAAAGTTAGCATAAGTTAAGAGAGAGTTAACATAATTTTATAGATTAAAAACGTAAAAATGATAAACTCAATATATAAACTCATAAATTTAACCAAATTTATAACTAAAAATAACTCCAAACTATTTTATAAAGTAAAATAAACTTGAAGTGTAACTCAAACATTTAACAACAATGGAAACAAATAAAACATACTCCCTCCGGTCCTAAATATAGGACATAGTTTGTAGTTTTGCACTACAAACTATATCCTATATTTAGGACCGGAGGTAGTATTATTCATAAACAAACATGTACTTCACACACTGGGGTAGACAGTGAATAATTTTTTGGAAAAACTAATCTGTCGGTCTGTATAATTTCATCAAGTTTGAATTAGGTCCTTCTAAGTTTTTTTATTTTTATTGAATCCTTATACTTAACTCAGCTAAATGTTTAGGTTCTTCCCGTTAAATGCTCCAAACTTTCGTTACTAACTGGGAACCACAATGAAGAAGCTGGACGCGTGGACTAGACTCGCTCACTCTCTCTCTCTCCACCCCTCTCACTCTTGATTCTGTTCATCCTTTACACACACAGACACACGTTCTCTCTCTCTCTCTCTCTCTCATTCTCTATTCTAAGAATTTATTTATCTCTACAATGGCAACCTCCAGAGTTGTGTTGATGCTTTGCTGCTTTGTTGGTTAGCTCAACAATCTTCGGCTTCTCCGTGCCAATGGTTGCTCCACGAAAGGTGATGGCTCCGGCTGCCATGGCCGTGACGCCATCTACAAGCTCACCAATGGCTTCTGCATCTATTAAACCAGCAAGCCCAAAACAATGGACTGAATATTCAGAAATATTATTACTAATCTACATAATACAAGAGAAGGCTGTATTTATAATATCCAGCCAGCAGCCTAACAACATCCAAAAATAATAACACTAAATGCCACGTATCTAACTGACTAAATGTCCCTAAAACAATATTACAATTATAACAATATTACAATGTTAACTCATTACAACACTCCCCCTCAAGTTAGGAACTCTATAATTACAAGTCCCTAACTTGCTCATGATATACTCATGTTGTGGACTGCATAAACCTTTTGTCAAAATGTCTGCAAGCTGTTCTAAAGATTTTAAGTACTTAAAACAGATCATGCCTTGCAGCAGCTTCTCTCGAACAAAATGACAGTCCACCTCAATATGCTTCGTACGCTCATGGAAAACCGGGTTAGAAGCAATGTGTAGTGCAGCCGTATTGTCACAGTATACCTTTACTGGTTCAATATGAAGAATATGCAATTCTGTAAGCAAACCAACTAACCAAGTAATTTCAAAAACAGCCATGCGGAGAGCTCTATATTCAGCTTCAGCACAGGAGATTGAAACTGTGTTTTGCTTTTTCGATTTCCAGCAAATCAAAGGCCCTCCTAATTTAATTAGGAAGCCGGTAACTAAACGTCTTGTATCCTTACAACTTGCATGGTCTAAATCACAGAAGCATTCTAGGGCCATTGTACTTGCAGCGGAGAGGAAAAGCCCACGACCCGGAGTGCATTTAAGATATCGTACTAGTCTCAAGGCTGCCTTCATGTGTGATTCTTTGGGTGTTTGCATAAATTGACTTAATACCTGCATAGTAAACGAAATATCAGGCCTAGTAAGAGTTAGATATAATAACTTACTAATGAGTCTTCTATAACCCGCTATATCTTGGATGAAGTGGTCATCCTTGGTCTCCTCCATTGTGAGTTTGAGATTCTGCTCAAAATGAGTTAGAACAACATCTATCTCATCTAAACTTGTTTGATCAACAAGCTCAATGGCATATTTCCTTTAGTTAAGGAGTATGCTATGGTTAGTTCTCATTACCTCCAATCCAAGAAAATAACATAGGATTTTAAATTTTAAAGGTCCAAGGTCCTTGATTTTAAATTTACTGTGCAAATATTTCTTTACATTATTAACAACCTCAAGACTACTTCCTACTATCATCAACATAAGCAAGTATTAAAACTATGTCATGTTTTGTCTTCTTTTGAAATAATGCATAATCATACATACTCTGTTGGAAACCACAATTTATTAAGGAATGAGTCAGCTTCTCATTCCACTATCTTGAAGCCTGTTTAAGGCCATATAACGACTTTTCCAACTTACATACTTTGTTTCTATTCTTCCCCTTTCGTTCAAAGCCTTGAGGTATCATCATGTATACCTCTTCATGTAGGTCTCCCTGCAAAAAAGCATTGTCTACATCCATTTGGCAAATTATCCAATTATTAACAACAGCTAGTGTAAGAATGGTACGAATAGTAACTATTTTAACTACAGGAGAAAAAGTCTCATAAAAATCTATTCCCTCTCTTTGAGAGTACCCCTTTGCTATAAGACAAGCCTTTAGCTTATCTAAATTGTCATCGGCCTTATACTTAGCCTTAAACACCCATTTACACCCTATGGCTTTCTTGCCCTTAGGTAAGGTAACTATCTTCCAAGTTTTGTTGGCCTCAAGAGCCTTAATTTCATTTTGCATAGCCGTGACCCACCTAGGATCCTTGGCTGCCTCATGATATGAATCAGGTTCAATTTCCCTATCAATTGCTGCAAGAAATAACTTATAAGGACCAGATAGATCAGCATAAGAAACAAAGGCAAGAAGAGCTGAATCATTAACCAGATCTGGATATTCTTCCAATGGAGTGGTAGAAGAAGGAAGATGTTCACAATGGTAGTCTCTTAAGTGTACTGGGGGGCGCCTATCTCTAATAGGTCGTGGTTGGGCATGAGCAGGAGTTAAATGGGAACTTTCATTATTAATTTCAGATGTAGGGTTAGTGGTTTGAATGGGAACCTGAGTGCCTCCTCCTAACCTGGACTCAATATTTTGTAAGAAAATACTATGAGTATCATCCTCCAAAATAAAAGGATCTATGTGTCTATTGAGAATCCTATGATCATCATTAAATTCCCAATCTCTAAAAGGAAACTTATCCTCAAGGAAGGTGACATGACGGCTGACCACTACAAATTTACTCTTGATATTATACAAAATATAGCCCTTATGAGCTGAAGGATAGCCTAGGAATATACATGGATCAGATCTGCGTGCAAATTTGTCAATACAGTCTAGTTTAACGGCAAATGATAAACAACCAAATATTCTCAAATGAGCTAAATTAGGCGGTTTACCATGCAACAATTCATATGGAGTCAAATATTTCAATACTCTTGAAGGGATTAGATTTATTAAGTAAGCAGTAGTTCTGACTCCCTCTCCCAAAAACCGAATAGGCATATTAGCATGAAACATGATGCTCCTAGCTATTTCTAAAAGGTGACGATGCTTTCTTTCCAAAACCCCATTTTGTTGGGGTGTCAAGGGACATGATCTTTGATGTATAATCCCTTTTTCACTAAAGAAACTTTGAACTTCCCTATTCACAAATTCAGTTCCATTATCTGTCCTTACAGTTTGAATTTTAGCAGAAAAATGATTTTCAATATAAGCAAAGAATGTCCTTATAAATTTCACACTATCTGATTTAAAAGTCATTAGAAAAATCCAAGTTGCTCTAGAATAATCATCAACAATAGTCAAGAAGTATCTATGCCCTTGATGTGTGGGAGTCCTATAAGGGCCCCACGCATCCATATGCAACAACTGAAAACAATGAGTACTTGCAGAAGTGCTAGAAGAAAAAGGACAATTTAGAATGCTTTGCTTGTATGCAAATCTCACATTTATTATCATTAATAGTAGGCATATCATGCTTTACTTCAGATAAATGTTTCAAAACCTCATAAGGTGCATGTCTTTGCATATGGTGACATATAAGGCCTTTTGTGTCAATACTTTTATCAACTACATTAACAATATTAGAAGAATCAACAGACTTAGGGTATTCTTGTTAAATCAAATATAATCCATTGGACATTTTACCAATCCCTTTGTTCATTCTAGTTATCATATCCTGTAAGACACAACGGTTAGGATGAAAACAAGCTATGCATGAATTTTCTAAGGTTAGTTTAGCTACAGATATCAAATTGTTTAGCTACAGATATCAAATTATAGAAGAATTCCTTTGCAAAATAAACATTCTTTAGCCGAATGTGTTTGGTAACTTGAACTTCTCCTATATGAGTGATTTTAATTATGTTTCCATTAGGAATTTTTACCCATTTGTTTATACCTAAACATGGTCTGCATTTATCTAAATTTGTTAGGCTACAAACTATATGGCAACTAGCACTAGAATCTAAAATCCATTAGTCCTTTAATATATCATTAAACAAACCTGGGGTGGCTGCTTAGACACGAACAACAACATCTTTTGGATTGACATCATGTTTAAGAAGTTCAAGGATTTGCTTGTATTGTTCCTGGGTGAAGGTAGGAGTCTGAGAAGCAGCTGAATCATGACCAACAACAGTTTGTCCATCAGTAATAGTTGGATTATCTTGGTCTTCCTGTTGTCCTCTAGCCTTGGAGAAGGAGGAAGAGTTGGCAGGAAACCCAATTAATTGGTAACAAGTATCCCTTCGGTGTCCCTTTCGATTGCAGTAGGTACATACCATTTGGGAGCGATTTTCCCGGCCCCTCCCCCTTCTATGACCTCTTCCCCCTCTAGCAGAAGGATCAATAAACAATGAGGCATCGGGAATGGGAAGAGTATATGAAAGGGAGATTTGACGCTGAGTTTCTTCTTGGATCAGCATCGAATAAGCTTGATTATAGGTAGGCAGTGGGATCATAAGAAGGATTTGACTCCTAATCTGCTGGAAGGACTCATTTAAACCCATGAGGAACTGAAATAATCGTTGTTCCTGTATAATTTTGGAATAATCCATAGATGATTGGCATTGACAACAGGGAATGGGGACAAGAGTAGCATATTCATCCCATAACTTTGAGTTTTTCATAGTAAACAGAGACAGAAGAAGTGCCTTGGGTCAGACAACTAATAGCACGATGCATAGAGTATACCTTAGCCCCATCAGTTTTATCAAAACGCTCTTTAAGATCCATCCATACAAGATGAGAATTAAGAGAAAAGACCAACCCACCAGTAATCTGCTTATCAACAGAATTGATTAACCAAGAGAGGACAACAGAATTACATCGATCCCAGACTGCCTTCAAGTGTTCTGGTTGCTTCTCACGGAGGGCTGTACCATCGATAAAACCCAGTTTATTTTTCCCATGGAGGGCGAGTTTCATTCCTCTGCTCCATGTGGAATAATTTTCTGTTCCAGTTAAAACTTGGGGAACAAGAGTAGACACCTGTGTATCTGCCGGATGAAGGTATAAGGGGTAATTGAAATCAAGGGTTTGTGGGATGGTTCTATCATAACTAATGGCAGAAGAATGATGAGTAGACTGAAGAGGAAAAAAAATCACAGAGCCTAAGAACAAGGAAAGGTGTCATATGCAAGACTCGAGTTGCAGTCGACAAAATCTGAGATCAACAAGAAGGCAATCTGGTGAGAAGATAATGCACTAGATCATGAAGAAGCATGAAGAATACAACCAGATGAAGCAATATCGAAGGATTACCAGAAATAGATCAGCGAGAATAATCGCCGAGAAACACCAGAGCAAGGCCGAAAATGACGAGATCAACCGCAAGATCCAGCCAAACGAAGAGAGAGAGACTGTCGGACAAGCACCAGATCAGTGCGAGTTTCCTTTCGCTGGCAAGATGAAGAACACAATCGGGAGGAACTAGACGTAGATTACTGAAGGCCACCTCCATGAATCACCGTGTCGGAAAAAGAAACAGAAGGCCTCATCGCAAATCGAAAGCCATCGTCTTCCTTAATCGCCTGGAGGTGTTGAAAGCATTGCGATGGAGGACGGTGCCCTAAAGATAAAGATGGAAATCGATAAACTCAAGAATCATTGAGAGGCTTGACCGTGAAATCAAGAATCACACATCACGTCGTGTCGGTTCACCCGGTAACTTGAAAACAAATCAGGGCTCTGGTACCAAGTTAAACCAGCAAGCCCAAAACAATGGACTGAATATTCAGAAATATTATTACTAATCTACACAATACAAGAGAAGGCTGTATTTATAATATCCAGCCAGCAGCCTAACAACATCCAAAAATAATAACACTAAATGCCACGTATCTAACTGACTAAATGTCCCTAAAACAATATTATAATTATAACAATATTACAATGTTAACTCATTACAACAGCATCCTCGGATCTGCCACCGTTGTGATTGTTGCAGCCGTTTTGCTGGTGTAGAGAGATTCTGGGATCTTTGTCGAACAGAGAATCCCTAGTTTTTTTTCCTTTTTTTGTGTTTCCATTTCTTAGGGAGTTTTGACGAGATTATATATTCATTTAATTAAAAAAGAATAAAAGCTCACGTCTCTCTCACCATGCTCTTGCATCCCGAAGGTAACTAACCCGAAGAAAAGGGTGAAAGCAAATAGGAGTTTCAGAAAAAGCAAACGAATACCCCACTGAAACAATACAGAGGTAAGGGTGAAAGCAAATAGGAGTTTCAGAAAAAGCAAACGAATACCCCACTGAAATGATACAGAGGTAAGGGGTAAAATTAACCTTAAATTTTTTTTAAAGTGTATTCACTATCATAAATTTTTTGTTTGTGCAAAAATAATCATAAATTTTAAAAAATGGTACAAAAATAACTATGAACTTTTAAAAAAGGGGCAAAAGTGATACTACGTTAACTATCATTTACTCAAAAGTTTTAAAGGGCAAAAATACCCATAAACTTTTCTTAACAGTGCACTCACCACCATAAACTTTTTTTTGGTGTAAAAGTAACTATAAACTTTCAAAAATGGGGTAAAAGTGACGGTTCTCTTACTGTGTTCAAATGCCATCTTTTGATTATTCTAAGCCCAAGAAAACAGCACCTCGACTTGTCCAACATGATGTTTCCAAACCAAAAATTCAAAAATTGATCTTCAATGAAGATGACGTCGTTATCCTGCTCTGACCGACATGCCGTAAATGAAATTGTTGATATCAATGGTGTCGTAAACGCAATTGCCAAAATTGTTGATGGGGAAGGATCTCAACAATTCCATTTACTACACGTTGGTGAGAGCAAGATAGCGATGTCATCTTCATTGAAGATGGGTTTTTCAATTTTTGGTTTGGAAAAATCATGGTGGACAAGTCGATGTGTTTTTTTCCTAGACTTAGAACAATCAAAAGATTACATTTGAACTCAGTAAGATAACCGTCACTTTTGCCCCATTTTTGAAAGCTTATGGCTATTTTTGTACCCAAAAAAAAGTTTATGATGGTGAATGCACTCTTGAGAAAATTTTATGGGTATTTTTTCCTCTTAAAAACTTTTGAATAAATGGTCGTTAACAGTAGTATCATTTTTACCTCTTTTTTAAAAGTTCATAGTTATTTTTACACTATTTTTTAAAATTCATGATTACTTTTGCACCAAAAAAAAATTTATGGTGGTGGGTGCACTTTTAAAAAAAAGTTTAAGGGTTGTTTTACCCACTATTTTGGAACCCGGACCGGTGAACCGGACTATAAACCGGTCTGGTCCGGTTCACCTTTTTTTTTAAATATTTTTTCTTATAATTTCATATTAACAAGCCTAAAATATTTAATTTCTCACCGGTTTAGCTCCGATTTGATTCCGATCTGACCCACTGACCCTTAACTCAGTACCTCGACCGGTTTAATGACCGGTTCGAATTTCAAAACCTTGGTTTTACCCCCTTAACCCAACTAAAAAGGTCGAAATGTGGAGAAAAGGATGAACTCATGAAAGAGAAGGAAGGAGAGAGAGAGAGAGTCTGATCCATGTGCCCAGCTTCTTCGTTGTGGTCCCCTATCATTAACGAAAGTTTGGACAGCCTAACGGGAAGGACTGAAACATTTAACGGAGTGAAATGTAAGGATTCAATAAAAAGCAAGAAAACTAGAAGAACGTGATTCAAAACTTGGAAATGCTGCAGCTGATTTACTAGCAGCAGAGGCTTTTAAGGGAGTGTGCCCGATAGGGTGGGTATCACAACCGTCACTCTCTTTATCTTCAATTCTAACCTCGGATGTTCATGAAGTGCAATGGTCTCCTGCAGAGAATGTGGTGCCAGTAGCTAGATCGGGAGTTGGCTAAAACACTATGAATTGATTTGTGTTTACGTTGCTTTGTTTTTTGCTTTATGTTAATGTTGTTTTGGTTTTGCTTTGTGTTCACATTGTTTTGGAATTGCTTTGTATTTTTCCTTATCTATGAGAAATGCGCATTTGTCCAAAAAAAAACTTGATGAAACAGGGACTCGCAGATTAGATTTCCCTAATTTTTTTAATAACTTTTTGGTACGACGGTCTATAAAAGTGGCATAAAAGTGTCAAGAACATATTATAAAAAACAAACATGAACTTTCTAGTTAGTTATATTAAATCAATTTAAAACTTGGTTATTCTCAAGAAGCTCTCAATGCACCGGTTTCATAGAGAAAAAGTTACCATTCGAATACGAAGCCAAACAATGTTTAACATTATTTACTACTCTAACAGCACTAATTTAGAAATAAAATTATGAGAATTTACCATCAAAAATTCTTTGATAATAAATAACTATTAAATTTAGGTCTTAGGAATAATTTTAAGCAAACAAGAGACAAACTTTCCCAATAAAACAAAGCCGTGAATAATTTACCATCGTACATAGAGAGCTCACATACAGATGCAATTATGCAACAAGTAGATCTTTTTTAACTGAACGGGGTTAGTTCAAACACTTCAGAACTTGAAGATATAATTGCAGCACCTACACATAAGCTTCTATGTTGCATAATATGGCATTAGATAATCCTAAAGCTATTAGAATTCTATTTTATAAATTTGCCCATTCGTCATTTACCCATAATGTCACCAATAACTATATTTGAATGGGCGTTTAGAAACCCCAATTTGATTTTTGGAATCTGATTTTACAGTTTACGAAGTAGATGATGAAGCGGATGTGCTTGTGATAAGCAACTCCAACCAAGCCCACAACTCTTAAAATTCACTGCATCACTCAAAAAGCTTCATCTTTATCAAGATGATTTCTTTCCCTCATGAAACGCTTCAAAGTGTAATTTTAGAGCTCTGAGGAGCGGCTGGCATATTCTTGAACTAATGCCCCAAATAATGATGGCCTCTGAAGCAACTTGGAGGGTTTATCAAATTCTTTTGCTCTCCCTGTACCATAAGAAAACACAACAAACTTTAGCATTATGCTTTATAAATATATATAATCATATAAATATATCCGCTACAACTAATTATTACAAATGTGGGTTAGGTTAGTGAAAGCTCAGTTTTGATCTCCTAATGCAAGTTTATGTAAAGTGAGGAGAAACATAGACACATATTAATGGTTTTAGATTCGTGAGACCCACATATCAGAAGTGCGGCTCACTGAAAGCTCAATATAATTCATCCATCTATCTCTCTACACTTTATAAAAACTTTAACTTGTCTTGTGAATGGGGGAAATATATATACATATATATATATATATATATATATGCTAAGGAGACTTGGGCCCTACTCCATCCATCTTTATTTATAAGGTCTTATTTTTTGAATTGGCATGTCCCTTTTATAAGGTCCTCTTTGAGATTGTCTGAGCATCAAATACATTTTCAACAATATTACCCCTAATTAATTTTCGCTATACACTCTCATCATTTTTCTCACTATTACTCTCTCTCATGTACTGACCTATAAATAAAGTCATAACTGAAAAAATAAGTATACTTCCTAAATATATGTTACTTTAATCTAATTTTAACTGTTTTCTTGAATAATACAATTCAGTTAACAAGATCTTATAAATAGAGACTGAGGGAGTATGAGATAATAAGTCTCATATTGAGTAGAATCAAGCCCCCAATGGGGCATTTAAGTAAGCTGATTCTCCCACCTCAATCATTAGCTTTTGAGGTAGGGTTCCCTATTCCATTTAGATACCTGTCAACTTGCTCCATCAAGAATCCAAGCCAACACAAATCTAAACAAATGAGAAGCACATGGCTTGTGGCCAGTAAGGGATAGAATACCTGCATCTATGACGAGGACCCTGTCACAGTCCATGACTGTTGGTATTCTGTGAGCAATGTTGATGATGGTACAAGCTGCAAAATCCTCTCTGATGATCTTTTGAATCACAGCATCAGTTTGTGAATCCACAGAAGCTGTTGCCTCATCCTAGAACAAGAGACGGCTTCGCTTTAGCATAACCCTCCCCAAACACAACAACTGCCTCCGTCCCACACTCCAATTCTCTCCATTATCAACCACTGCACACATACAAGACTATGAAACTTAAAACAAACGAACGTTTCAACCTAAAGAATGCAGTTTCTCCGGCTTGGAAGCCACGGCATCTTTTAGTTGACAGCGTTCCAAACTCTACACGACAAAATCATGATCACATAATTAGCTGTATAGTACTCCCCCAATCCAAAATACAAGTCCTTTTACTAATATTAAATGAGATTTTGAAAGAAAGAGAAAAATAGAACTAATCATATTTAAGCATCAATTATTCTTCAGATGACTTATATTATAGACCAGAGGAAATAAGAAATAATATTAAGGTCAGGTGTCTTGTGAAAACAAAATGGTTCAGTTACCTTCCATAATTCTTCATCTGAATATTGTTCAGTTGGATCAATATTGCTCCTAACAGTGCCTTCAAAAAGAACAGGCTCCTGGGGAATGATACCGAATCGAGACCTGAGGTCGTGAAGGCCTAACGCAGTTATGTTGATGTCATCGATGATTATTCTTCTCCAGAAGGTTCCACAAGCCTAAAGAAAACTTGGATCAAAGTAGATTTCCCACTTCCTGTTCTTCCAACAACACCAATCTTCTCCCCACCACTAATGCTCAATGTGATGCCTTTCAGAACCAAAGGAGTGTTGGGACGATACCTAACCTGTTTTCCAGATAAGAGTAACTTGTTGTAATTAGTATTGTTATAACAATGAAGATGCTAAGCACTGTGATGTACAGGGAAAATATGACTTATACTTACGATCGAAATTAACTAACCAAAATGTCAAATGTTAAGTGCCAAGGTAAGTATTAATTAACTATAATTGTTTTTTAGTTGTCAGCACTAATGAAATTTGACTTGTGGTTTAATGGGTTTACAAAAAAAAATTGTGGTTGACTATATTGAATTCCATCTATTTCATCTGTATACAATATAAGTAATTTTTAGAAGAATATTTTAGTCCATAATAAAATCAATTAAAGAATAACTAATGCTTATTTATCAATTTTACTCATTTAGTTAATTATTAAATGTGACTTTTTATATATCCTCTCACATTTAAAGTTTAATTTAATATGGGTATAGTTGGAAAATATTTTTAAAAGTTAAGATATAAATATGTTTCGGAATTATTCATAAAGTCTCAATGTGGCCTTGAAAATTTTTTTAATCTTAATGTCACCTCAAAAATATAAACACGTAACAATGTTGCTTTTTTTGAACCACCGTTCAGCTGACCATTAACTTTGACTATAATTCCTGACAAGGCAGCCACATCTAGTCTAATTTGTCCACCTCATCCTCTCTCTCTCTTTCCCCCTTTCTCCCCTTTCTCTCTCCATCCTACGATCTTTCATCTCCACTCTCACCGCCGAGTCACCATGGATGAAGCCCACTCCCTTGCTGCCTCCGGAGAAAGCCAGTTTGGCTTCGACAGAAGATTCTGACCAGGTTCAGCATTCCGATGCGGTAGAACCAATAATGGTTATGATTCTGCGAAATCAGGTTCTTTAGCTTGACGGCGGCGACCACGTTGAGATCAAGATAGACGCAAAGAAGAAGGAGGTGGGTTTTGCTTTGATTTTGGGTTGTGTTTCTGGGTTTCCCAAAAATTCAATGGAAGTTTGTTTCTGGTTTCACAAAAATCCTCAGAGTGTATAAGGTAATTAATGCTCGTTTCTGGTTTTCATGTAATTGTTTGCTAGTACTTTTATAAAAGAAATTCAATCGTTTCATATTCAAATCCTTCTACGACTTCTTTCGGTAGATCAGAAGATTATGAAGAATAATTAACCGAATCTTTGGTGCTCTTTGTGACTGTGATCTGCTTTGCTTTGATTTTGAGTTGTGTTTCTGGGTTTAACAATAATTATTTAATCGTTTCACATTCAAATCCTTCTACTATTTCATGGCTCTCGTTTCACACTTTGAGGATCTTGTCGGTGATTTGCTCTGATTCCGATATGGTGATGTCGACGTGGACTCGGTGATTCACCAGAAAGCGCCCGAAACTGGTCGACGGTCATACGAGACCCACCATCGGCAAACTTGGAGAAGGTCTCTCCTTGAGGTCCCAAGGTGGAACCAGATCGTGAAATTCTGAGGATGAAGATTCATCTTCGGTGATGAACATTGAAAGAGAGGGAGAGAGGAAGGGTTCAGGATGATGCAATGGACAAGAAAGAAGAAGCATGGTGATGAAGTGGCAATTTGAGTGCCAGTGGTAGTAACATGTGTCTCTTATCGGTCAAAGTTAACTTTGTGAAGTGTCAGGGGACAGGGGGTAACATTGCTATGTATACTTCCAAGGTGATAGTGAGACTATAAAAACTTATAGAGTAGCATTGAGACTTCGTTAATATTTTTGGGGTGTGTTTGCACCTTAATCTTATTTTTAATTTAAGACATATTTAATAAATTTAATATTATTTTTTGATTTTGATAAATTAATCGAAGTGTCTTATATTATGCACTGATAGAAATATATTTTTGAAGTGTAAACAGTGAGTTAGAGAAAAACAATATTATCAAACTCACGAATTTGCTAAAAACGTAAAATCGTATCATAAACTTAAATTTTAAGAGTTTTTTTTTATAAATAAATATGTATTAATTGTGTATAATTAAATAATTAAAATATGTAAAAAGACAACAATTTAATTTAAATATATTTTAAATTTAAATGATTGAAATTAAATTCATCAACATTTGTAATTTATCATACTCAATAAAAAAATTATAAAATTCATAAATAAAACCACTGAGCATGGTTAAATTGAAAATGTTAGCACAAATTTAAAAATAATGTAATACGATTTTGTAAGCTAGAAAAGTAAAAACAGTAAATTCGATGTATGAACTCGTGGGTTTAATCAAATTTACAACTGAGGTAGAAAAAAACAATGTTATCAAACTCATCATTTTGCTAGAAACGTAAAATCACATCGTAAACTCAAATTGTAAAAGTTTTCTTTTATCAATAAATTTATATTAATAGTATATAATTAAATAATTAAAATATACAAAATGACAGCAATTTAATATAAATATGTTTTAAATTCAAATGATTGAAATTAAATCCATCAATATTTATAATTTATCACACTCATTAAAATTTTTTTTATAAAATTCATAAATAAAGCTACTGAGCATGATCAAATCAAAAAAATTAGCACCGGCTTAAGAGCAAGTTAACCTAATTTTGTAAGCTAGAAAAGTAAAAGGCGATAAATTCGGTATATGAACTCATGAATTTAACCAAGTTTACGACTGAAAGTGACTCGAAATAATTTTGTGAAGTAGAAACATAAAAACGATAAACTTAGAGAATCAACTCACATGTTTGACAATAATAGAGAAAAATAAAACATATTATATATAAAAAAATATGTACTTCCGACACCTGGTGTTGGTGGCGGCCATGAATAAGTTTTAGGAAAATCATTGGGAGACCCTATCACCATTAAAAATTATAAAAAAGTTCCAAGCCAAATTTCCCTATCACAAAAGTCTTCAGGGACTGTATTATAATTAATTTGGAATATGAAATTACTTTATTTCTCCCATTGAATAAAAAAGGAAAGGAACAATATATGCCTTTTTTGACAAGTGCTTATACCTATTTTGACAAATGGATGAGCTATTTTAACAAGTTCATTTTCCTTCCTAGAGAAGTTTTAAAATTTTAAGAGTAACTTTGAATTTCAAACAAATTTCATTACTTTCTTTTCTAATTATAGATTATATGATTCTTCGAAACTCCTTACAGATTGTGTTTTCCTTTATGCATCTTGTTCTTACCAGGGAGGAAAATAAACTTGTTAAAATAACTCGTGCAGTTGTTAAAATAGGCATAAGCACTTGTAAAAAAAAGCATATGCACTTGTTAAAATTTGCTCATTTATTTCTGAAATTTCAAAACTTGTCCTGGGAGAAAAATAAATTTGTCAAAATAGTTTATGCAGTTGTCAAAATAGACATAAGGACTTGTTAAAGTAGGGACATTAAATTCTGAAATTTCAAAACTTCTCCAAAAAGGAAAATAATCTTGTCAAAATAGTTCATCCAGTTGTTAAAATAGGTATAAGCACTTGTCAAAAAAGGCATATGTTGTTCCTTTCCTTTTTTATTTAATGGGGGTAACAAAGTAATTTCACATTCCGAATTAATCATAATGCAATCCTTAGAGACTTTTTTGATAAGGAGAATTTGATTTGAGTCTTTTTTATAATTTTTTATGATCCTTGGAACCTCAGTGATTTTTCCTAATTTTTTTCATAGCTTTTACAACGGTTTATAAAAATGGCATAAAAAGTCAGGAGAATGACAAAAAAATACCACTTAAACTTTAAAATCCCAAATTAGTCCTTTGACAAAGATTTACGTTATCAATCCCATTACCATTCTTGTCAGTGGGATTTTGAAGTTCAAATGATATTTTTTTATTATTCTCGCTGAAAAGTCTCAAGAACATATTATAAAAGACAAACAAAAACTTTTTTCTTTTTTGGATGAACAAGGCAATCCAAACAAAACTAACAATTAACACCCTTGTTGGGTTCTCCATGCAACGCCACCTTGTGAACAATAGCCGCACATCTTCGGACGGCGAAGTCACCACCTGAAGATCGCACGACATAATTCTCGCCTCCGCAGCAAGGACATGAGCAGCTGTGTTGGCTTCTCTATCACAGAGCACAACGGACACCACCCACTCCCTTCCCATCATCAAGTTCTGAATCTCAAGTAGTAACGCAGAATCAGAGTGTTTCGCTGGAATACCCGTATTGACAATACTCACGACTTGTGCTCAATCGCTTTCCACCATCAAGCTCCGGTATCCCTAATCCCAGGCCATTTTCAGCTGCGACACAAGAGCCACCCACCTTACGGAACTTAAAGCCACGTACAAATTCGCCAAGATGAGTTCTGAGCAAACCCCCACAGGCACAAACCCCAGAATCAAAAGCAAAGGAACCATCAACGTTAGACTTCAGAGTCTCCCGAGGCGGTTGAACCCAGTGGCACAAGGCTTCCCGCTGCTGTAAAGAAGAAATGTTAGAGCAAATGCCCCGCGAGAGGCATGCCCTAGCTTTGGCAATAATACCCGAGCCATCCATACCCTTGCCATGCTCATTCCTACTCGACCAAACTTGGCTACAAATAACAGCAAACCAGCAACCCCACTGAAACTCATCCCTGTGAATTAGTGCCTTGTGATCCCATTTAATCCTTTCTAGCTAGTTATATTAGATCAAATTTAAAACTTAGTCATTCTCAAGAAACTCTTAACGCACCGGTTTCATATAGAGAATTTACCATCCGAATACGGAGCCAAACAATGTTCAACATGATTTACTACTCTAACAGCACAAATTTAGAAATTAAGTTATGAGAATTTACGATCAGATATTTTTGATAATAAATAACCAGAGTTTAGTCTTGGGAATAATTTTAAGCAAACGAGACAAACTTTCCCAATAAAACAAAGCCGTGAATAATTTTATATCATACACAGTTCAAATACAGAAGCAATTATGCTAAAAGTAGATTTTTTTTTTTAATTGAACGGGTTAGTTCTAACACTTAGGGATCTTGAAGATATGATTCCAACACCAACAAATAAACTGCTATTTTGCATAATATGGCATTAGATAATCCGAAAGCGATTAGAATTCCATTTTATAAATTTGCCCATTCATCATTTGCTCATAATGTCACCAGTAACTATATTTGGATGGGTGTTTTGAAGCCCCAATCTGATTTTTGGAATGTGATTTTACGGTTTACGAAGTAGGTGGTGAACTGGATGTGCTTGTGATAAGCAACTCCAACCAAGCCTACAACTCTTAAAATTCATTGCATCACTCAAAAAGCTTCATCTTTATCAAGATGATTTCTTTCCCTCATGAAAAGCTTCAGAGTGTAATTTTAGAGCTCTGAGGAGCGGTTGGCATATTCTTGAACTAATGCCCCAAATAATGATGGCCTCTGAAGCAACTTGGAGGGTCTATCAAATTCTTTTGCTCTCCCTGTATCATAAGAAAACACAACAAACTTTAGCATTATGCTTTATAAATATATATAATCATATAAATATATCCGCTACAACTAATTATTACAAATGTAGGTTAAGTCAGTAAAAGCTCAGTTTTGATCTCCTAATGCAACTTTATGTAAAGTGAGGAGAAATATAGACACATGTTAATGGCTTTAGATTCGTGAGACCCACATCGAAGTGCGGCTCACTGAAAGCTCAATATAATTTATCCATCTATCTCTCTACACTTTATGAAAACTTCATGATCCTCACGCTTTAAGGAACTTGTCTTGTGAATGGGGGAAATATATATATATATATATATATGCGCGCGCGTTAAGGAGACTTGAGCCCTACTCCATTCGTCTCTATTTATAAGGTCTTATTTTTTGAATTGGTCTGTCCCTTTTTATAAGGTCCTCTTTGGGGTTGTCTGAGCATCAAATGCATTTTCAACAATGTTACCCCTAATTAATTTTCGCCATACACTCTCATCATTTTTCTCACTATTACTCTCTCATATACCCACCTATAAATAAAGGCATATTTGGAAAAAAAAAAAAAGTATACTTCCTAAATATTTGTTACTTTAATCTAATTTAACTGTTTTCTTGAATAATATAGTTCAGTTAATAAGACCTTATCAATAGAGATGGAGGGATATCAATAGAGACAGAGGGAGTTTGATATAATAAGTCCTACATTGAGTAGAATCAAGCGCCTAATGGGGTATTTAAGTGAGCTGGTTCTCCCACCTCAATAACTAGCTTTTGGGATAGAGTTCCGCATTCCACTTAGATACCTTGTCAACTTGCCCCAGCAGGAATCCAACTCTACACAAATCTAAATTAATGAGAAGCACATGGCTTGTGGCCAATAAAGGATAGAATACCTGCATCTATGACGAGAACTCTGTCACAGTCCATGACTGTTGGTATTCTGTGTGCAATACTGATGATGGTACAAGCTGCAAAGTCCTCTCTGATGATCTTTTGAATCACAGCATCAGTTTGTGAATCCACAGAAGCTGTTGCCTCATCCAAGAACAAGAGACGGCTTCGCTTTAGCATAACCCTCCCCAAACACAACAACTGCCTCTGTCCCACACTCCAATTCTCTCCATTATCAACCACTGCACACATACAGTTCCATAACATTCCTCATCATCAACAACAAGAGTATGAAATTTCAAACAAACGAATGTTTCAAACCTAAAGAATCCAGTTTCTCCGGCTTGGAAGCCACGGCATCTTTTAGTTGACAGCGTTCCAAACTCTACACGACAAAATCATGATCACATAATTAGTTGTATCGTACTCCCCCAGTCCATAATACAAGTCACTTCACTGATATTAAATAAGGTTTTCAAGGAGAGAGAAAAATAGAACTAGTCACATATAAGCATTAATAGTCCAGACGGCTTATATTGTAGACCGGAGCAAGTAAAGGTCAGGTGTCTTGGGAAAACAAAATGGTTCAGTTACCTTCCATATTTCTTCATCTGAATATTGTTCAGTTGGATCAATATTGCTCCTAACAGTGCCTTCAAAAAGAACAGGCTCCTGGGGAATGATACCGAATCGAGACCTGAGGTCGTGAAGGCCTAACGCAGTTATGTCGATGCTATCGATGATTATTCTTCCGCCAGAAGGTTCCACAAGCCTGAAGAAAACTTGGATCAAAGTAGATTTCCCACTTCCTGTTCTTCCAACAACACCAATCTTCTCTCCACCACTAATGCTCAATGTAATGCCTTTCAGAACCAAAGGAGTGTTGGGACGATACCTGACCTGTTTTCCAGATAAGAGTGTAATCACTAATTAGTATTGTTCTATGCAGATTCCATATTCAAAGAGACCAAGAACTTGTTTTATAAGTAATATATATATATATATATATATTTATCAAGTCAGCTTGTTACCTGCAACTCTTTGATATCAACATTGCCGTGGTCGGGCCAATTCCGGGGAGGTAGGCGATCTTTAATACGCCATGCTGCTTCGGATGGAATCTTTGTGAACTGCTTAATCCTCTCCACAGATACCATTCTGTTCTCAATGAAGCAACTCATGTATATGGCCCAGAACAACACAGCATTTAGGGACAAGCCATAAGAGAGAGATAAGCCAACGTTTTCTACATCATGCAAAAAGAAAAGATCCAATTACTCTATCATCTCAATAAGATTTTGACAGAAAAGAAAAATCTATGTAATGTGAAATATCTACCAAATCATAAACTCTGCAACACATAGAACCCACATTGGTTTTTTTCTTCTCAATAGAGGATCAAATTATACCTGGCCTTATGATATTGCTGGGTAATAAAATCATGAACATAGTAGAAATACAAAAGACCAAGCTGCCGAGCGATTCTAACCGAAAACCCAACCACTCATTGGAGCCATTGTTGTGGAAATCCATGCGCAGATTTTCGTTTACTCGTTTAACATTTTCTTCACAAAAGTTCCTCTGCTTTCTGAATGCGCGGATTGTCATGACCCCTGAAATGCTCTCTGAGAAGTGGTGAATAACGGGTGCTTTTGTTATCGAATCCAGGCGAGTCAATTCGCGAGATGAAGAGAGGAAATAACCCTGCAAGATTTAACATAAGACACAAGTTATTAAAGTAAAACAAGATTCACATGCTTGGGAACTTTGGCCATTTGACAAGGAATCATGCCGAGGTAATCGTATCATACCCGGTACCATATGTTCAACCAAATCAAAGGTATCAGCAAGATAACTGTTGGCCAAGAGTTTTGACATATAACAATGAAGATGCTAAGCACTGTGATGTACATGGCAATCACAATGCCCACAAAAAATGGGAGAAAGACATCAACATTAGTCTGATCAGTGGATGCCTGCATAAGTTTAAATACAAAGGAATCAAAATCACTACCAATATCTATCATATAGAATATTGTCTTTCTTAGAACTAGCATGTGACATAGCATCCTTGACCATTGAGTACTTACCCTACTTAAAATTCTTCCGGAAGGCGTGGTATCGAAGAAAGACATGGGTGCATGAAGGATGCTATTAAGAATCTGGGAGAAGAAAAGCTGTGCCGTCTTAAGCCCCAAGATGGTGACAGAAAAGGTTCTTGTAATCACTAAAACAACCGAAACCGCGGCGATAACAGCGTAGATGGAGATAAAAAGAGAAGGGTTAAAGAATCGAGCTTGCTCTTCAGAGGTTTCATATGCTAGCCAATAATCACCAGCCATCAAAGCTCCTTGCCATAACAAAGAAATAAGAATTACTCCTGTAATGCCCCACCATCCATAAGCCTCAGTACAGTACAGCTTATAAATATGCAGGCTCACTTTGCCAGTTTCCCTCTCTTCATCTTTGATGAGTTTAGAATTTTCCTTGCCAGCTTTTGGTTGTTCAACAGAATTGCTTTCACCATAGGCCTCTCTGAAACTAGAAGCCGGCTTCGGAGATCTCGGAGATTTGGACGGTCTTGGGGAATTTTCACCAGGCATTTCTTTGCCTTGTTCTACAAGTTCCATAGAAGTCTCGTGTGCTGCTACCAGATCTCCAAAATCCATTCCAGAATTTAGTAAATCATTATACTTCCCTGATTCAACTATCATTCCATCTCTCATCACCTTCAAGCAAAAAACATCATATCAAATATGTCATTCCTCTCCAAGTCAAATTGAGCGTTTAAAACAAAAATAATGACACTTTAAAGAAACTTACCATTATAAGATCAACATTGTGCAAGAAGTCTACTTGGTGTGTTACAAGAATAACAGTCTTGCCTTTTAGAGCTCCCCTAACACATTCCTGTTTAACAAGACTAAAAGAATGTCATAACAAGTATAATGTTGATAGCAAGTGAATAGTTAATAAACAGAAGCTTGAGTTTGAGAATACCGGCCTTGAATATTGCCGAGCCGGTATGAGCATCAACAGCGCTAAAGACGTCATCAAGAAGATAGATATCACAGTCCTGATACACAGCCCTAGCAAGTTGTATTCTCTGCTTCTGCCCTCCACTAAGGTTGATGCCACGCTCTCCGATCTCCGTTTGATCCCCATCATCCATCATTTCCAAGTCCTTGTCCAAGCAACAGACTCTCACAACTTCATTGTACTTGTGTCTGTCCATTGGTAATCCATACAGGATGTTATCCTCAATTGTCCCATTTTGAATCCATGATGTTTGAGCTACATACGCCGTATTCCCACAAACCCGAACCTGTGTGTGTCAATATCATCAATAGCAATATCAATACCCTGTAAAAGTTGAAAGATAATAGTGCCTTTCTCATCAAGAAACCATACCTTGCCAGAAACCTTGTGCATCTCACCAAGAATTGATGCTAGCAGAGAAGATTTCCCCGAGCCGACAGTGCCAACAATGGCGGTGAGATCGCCCTTTTTGATATTGATATTAATATTTTTCAAGTCATAATCCCCTTTAGTATCATCATCATCCCAGCTAAAGGTGCCATCTTTCACCTCTACCGCGGTTTGTCCATCGCAGCCTTCCTCCCTCTCTACTGAGTAATCAGATAATTCCTTGCTCATCATGTACCTATCCAGCCTCCCAAGTGATATCATGGCTTGTGAAAGAGAGATCATTGATTGAGGGAAAGCCCTAATAGGTTCCTGCAATATCTTAAAGATGGTTGTTGCGGTGAAAACCGTGCCTGCATCGAGTGGAACTCCCAGCAAAATCGCTGTCCCAAAGGTTAGAGTTGATATCAAAAGTGGTGTGCTCCACATCACAATGATGTTCCCAGAAATTGAATACATAAACTTGGAAAGCCAGCTGAATTCTGACCCACGAATACCCATAATCCTCTTATTGAAATGCTCTTCCCAAGCTTGGAACTTGATCACCCTCATGTAATTCAGCATCTCATTAACAGCCTTCATCCTCGAATCGCGATTCTTCATCACATTGAACTGGAAACGATTGTTCCTTCGAGCACCAAACACGACAAACACAAGAACTCCCACAATTCCAAGCAAAGCTGTGACCACCGCGGCGCCCAAGTACTTATAAAGCAGAACTAAGGCAATCCCAACTTGAAATGGCATCATCCACACGGCATGAAGCTGCAGCATCATATCAGAAAGCTGTTGTGCATCCACAGCCATATAATTAACTATAGTTCCAATCCCATGGTCTTGTCTTGCAGAACAAGACAACCTTAACCCTTTCTTGTACAACGAGGTAATCAGAGAGCATCTAATAAGCATTCCTAGCTTCTGAGAGTTGAAGTTGAATTGATGAGCGGCTAAAACTTCTATGAACTTCGCAACCAGGAGGATTAAAACCAGGTAGTATCCTTCATAAACAGAGCTTCTCTTACCAGCTGTGAAATCCACAAAGCTTTGGATAAGAACAGGACCTATGAACATAACACTAAGACGAACAACAGCAAGGAAAGCAGTAAAAGCTACTTCCTTCCAGAAGCATCTAAGAAGTGTGGTTAGAACAGGATGCTTGGACCTTTCTTGTGGCTTAGGCCATTTCTGTTCAAACAAAACTGACATTCTTTCAGCTCTATGTGCTGGTGAAAGTGATGGGACTTCATCAATCTTCAAAGGTGACTTGTAACCTTTACTCAATAATGGATTTATCCATAGCCAAAAGGCCTTGGAAGCTAAAGAAGCTGAGGCAAAACCAGTCACGTTTGATTTAATATCAGCTTCACCATCAACAATTAGAGATTCAGTTTCCTCTGTTGTGAAGGTGATACCAGTAGATCCTTTAATGGCGGCAACGAAGAGAAACAGAGAAAAAGGGAAGGAAATGAAACCGACAGCATCATCATTCCTAAAGTCAAGGCCTCCTCCTTTATCAGTTTCTTCCGAAGAGACCAAACGAACAACCCCAGAAACCACGAACAAACATGACATAACGAAGTTTAATATCCAGAAGATTCGAAGTGGAAGAGGGTGAGAAACAGCTTGAAATCTCTTTTCATGAATGATTAAGATTGTGAGAATCCCATAAGTCACTGCTTGAACTAACCAAAACAATCCATCAATTCGATTGTCTCTGATAAATCCCAGAGCACTCCCAACAGCGCACAATATAGTCAAAACAACAGTCACAACTAGAGTAAGCTTAAACCACGTTGTTGTTCTGATGAAATCTCTCTTATGTCTTCTGATAAGGGGCTTGTCGAGTTCAGATGCTGCAGCTAGGTGGTCGCCGCCATTGGAAGTGAACCTAGAACAGAGCTTCTTGACGGCGAGCACGAAGAGAACGAAGATGAGCACAACATCAATGGCGGCCAAGAGAGCTCTCTGAGGACATGGAGAGAGAAAGACAAACACGAGCCATGGAGCTAGAGTTGAAAGAAAGGTACCACCTTGGGCTTGTTTTACTGGGGAAGAACATGAGAGGGAAGTAAACCAAGTTTCAGAAGAAGAAGATGAAGAAAAAGAAGGCATGATTCTGCGAAAAGATTTCGGCTTGGTGCGAAATGTGTTGGCTATTATCTTTTTATATCCTCATAGATATTTTTGTTTTTTCTCTGTGGCAAAAACAAACAAACCAGAGTGAGAATAAGGAATGGCGAGGACGACGAAGAGAATCTTATGATGAGGGATTATAAACAAAAAAAAAAAAAAAGGACTATGAAATAATAACTCACAGGACAAAATATAACAAAAAGGAGAGAAAATCGAGACAGGAAAAGTTTGAAGAGCAAAGAGGAAAAAGCCGCGAAAAGGGCATTTATACAGAGGACTACTTCCTTTTGAGGCCCTTCACAATCTTATAAAGCTCAAAATCTAACTCCGACAAGTCGAACTAAAATGTAGAGGGAAAAAACAGAACAAAAAAAAAAAAAAAAATCAATCATATAAAATCACCGCAAAAACCCAGGAAAAAAGTTATTTGGCACAAGGCGAAAGGTAATCATTAATCAGAAATTCTGGGATATGGAGATTGGGCATCATAAATTCTGGGAACAAGAAAGGAGGCAAGCACGTGCCAGAGAAAATTTTAAAAAAAAATGCTTTTTTATTAGTAAAAAAAATCAGGTGGAAAAACTAGGAGCAAAGAGATAATTTTCACGAACCAAAGTGCTCAAATTTGGCGGCGTCAAAAAAGAACTGATGATACAGCGCAGCTACCATGTATCATGTTTTTTAAAGGATCATAGCAGAATCAACCCAATAAAAATAAATAAATGAATAAATAAGTGCAAGAACTGAAAATCTATACGTTTGGCAAGTTTTGACCGCAAGTTTCAACAAAACATGTGTTTGGTTTGAAGGGAGGGGCGGAAGGAGAGGAGGTTAAATTATCTGTTTGGGTTGAAGGTATTTAAATTTTGGGTGAGAATTTAAAATTTAAATAAAATGAGAGAAAAAATTTTAGATGAAAATACAAAATTTAAAAAAATGAAATGATAAATTTTAAATCCCCTCCATCCAAAATTATAATTTTACATCCGTCCGTGCAAACCAAACGCATCCGAAGAGTGTCTCCGTGTGGAGAGAAAGAGAGAGGCATGGATGGGACCCACCAAGAAGCTTTCTACTGTTTTTATTCTAATTTCTCAGAATGGGAAATGGACGGATGGTGTGATACAGAGGAAGGAGAAGACGCAAAGTAAAATCATTCCAATTTCTAAGATAGGGACGTTCATTATTATTGTTTGAGCAACGTACTTACCTTCTGAATAATATTATGATTTTTATATGCATTATATATATCATTAATTTTGTGTGAAGATACTCCCTCGAGTCCATAATGTAAATCACTTGGCTAATTTATCATAATTAAAAAAAATGATATTTAACTTATTATTAAATGTGCCTCAAATTTAAAATATATTTCTAACTTTGTCGAGAGAGAAGGGGAGAAATGCAATAATTCGAGTTTAAGTAGTTATTATAAAGAAAAAATTAATAAATAAATATTAATTACTTTTTAAGTTAATTTATTATTTATAATTTTTTAGTATCGAATGGGGTTACCGTTTATGGACACAAAATTGAATTAATCCATGTCTTATATTTATTGCAGAATTTAATGCAGATCTTTACGAATAGACACATCTCCTTTGAAAATCTGTATGATTTTGAACTTAGGCTTCATCTTAATCACATTTTTATATTAATTAAATCACATATAGAACATAAATATAAAATAATATAAATATCACAATTATTAATTTATAAAAAAAATAATGTTTTAACTTAATATATATGGTTTAGGTATATATTTTAACTTAGTAAAACAATAACACCTAAACCATATAAATTTAAATTTTATAATAATAATTAATAATTCCGATGCGATATGCTTGAAAAGTTGAAAACTAATCAGACAAGCCCCGACAAACACAAAATAATTTAAGTAACGACGTCGACAGGTCTTTCATGGCAAAAAAAAAAAAAAATCTTCAAAAATAAGCAACGTGGAGAATTTGTACTCTTTTTGCTTTACCACAATGACCCCACTAGAGATGTGACCCAGAACAAATTGCCATTCATTAAAAAATTTAGAACTTTCTCATATTAATGTATGAGTTTTGAAATAGACGATCCAAACAAATTATATGTGGACATTAACTATCAGATTTTTTTTATTGAAACGTATATTAACTATCAGATTGTAGTGTCCACACAAGAAAAACCACACAAAAATTTCACTAAAAAAACGGAGGAGATAGAGACCTCAAATAGGCGCGTGGGTAAACATTGCCTCACACAATATCCAAACTAGAAACAAAGTAAGTTCTTTCAGTGTCTGTTTGGAATAGCTTATTTTTAGGTAATAGGTGCTTATAAATCGTGATTCACGACATACGAGGTAAGTATGTAAGAGGAGTTTTATCTCGACTCGCTTAATAAGCATTTATATTCAAAAAATAAGTGTTCCCAAACATACACTCATTTATTTTTAAATCTCAAAATAAGCCTATCATGTGTATCATAGTTGCTCGTGTACTTTTTATAAGATCCTCTAAATTGAATTACACTATTCAATAAATCGGTTTAAATTAGTAAAATTTAAAAAATAATAAATGCTATGTGAGGTTAAACCTTTTTTTTAAATATAAGAGGTAGGTAAGAAAGAGAAATAGGTGTTAGAAAAATTATGAAAAAGCATGTATAAAAAAGAATATGAGAGGCAATAGAATTCATCAGAGATAAAATTAATAAAAATGCATTTATTATTCAGATAACCTCAAACTGAATCTTATTAAAGGGGCCATTTTAAAAAATAGGATTTTATAGAAAAGGCATGGGGAAGTATATATGTTTTTCACAAACATGTCATTTATTAGTCAACTAAAAATAACATATCATTTAGGAAAAATCCCATATAAAACTATCTGAAATAAGAAAATTCTAAATGAGATTGGTAGATTCAGTAAATCTCTAATTAAGTTATTGATCCAATTTAAAATTTTAAAATTTTGATTAAATAATTTTACTGCCATCTCACAGTCTCCTATCTCCTCTTAAAAGAGTTTCAATGCTGGAAAACACTTAGGTCAAGTCCTTAATTATAAACACATATGAAAATAATAAGATACGTGATCATGTGTTATTAGAGAACTTGACATAACAGATATAAGGAATTTAATATAAGTATGATACTTCAATGCTTTATAACTTATTTTTTCACTAAGTGTAAATATATATCAACATTAATATATAATAAAATAAAATATGATTAACTTAAATCAAATAAATGTTATGTTTTGTGGAAGAATCATCATGAATAAAATAATTCTGACCAAGAAAAAGAAAAGTATAACCCCATATTAATGAAATGATTTCTAGTTGAATATTGAGAATAAAAAATTTTATTTTTTACTTGATTTTTTGTTCAATGAGACAAAAATTGAACTATCCTAATAAAAAAAATAACTTGTATGATATAGCAAATTGCATATCAAAGATTTTCATCAATGGTTTTTTTTAAAAAAAAGATATTTATTAACGTGAAAAAACAAACTGTATATCACACAAGTAAGAATTATGTGATTAATGAAGTTTGATTTTCTTTTTATTGACCAAAAAAATTAATTCGAGTTCTTTCAAAAATAAATTTTTATTCAAAATATTTAAATAACAACATTTAATTGATATTGGGGTTATGCTTTTCTTTTTATTTTTCTAGCTCGAAATATTCCTAATCATTCTTCCTGAACACAAAAATTCCTTTGATTTAAATGAATCATATTGATCTATATTTAAGAGCAATCAAACTCTTTAAGAGGAGAGAAGATAAAAGAGAGTAAGAGAATGCAATAAAGTCAATTTATCCATATTTTGAAATTTCAAATTGGGTATATAACTTAATTAAGGATTTTTTTGGTTTAACAACTTGATTTAGAATTTCTCCATTTTAAGCAACTTTATATGGGATTTTCCCTATTATTTATTAGTAAACCATACTAATTGATGAATTTGAATTCGTTTATTAAGACATTTAATAAAAATTCATTTAATCCGTGTTTGATTATGGTTTGAACCCCATGCATCAACAAAGTCCTGTCAAACATTTCTTTTTCTAAATAAATTATTATTATTATCATGCTGTTTTTGGCCTTAACCATGATTTAAATAACTAATTTACTAAAATTAAAAAAATTATATAATTAATTAATTATTTGTGAACATGTGCATTGATTTGCTTCAGGTACCATTTAATTATTTATAATGGAAATCCCTCCCTTGATAGAAAACTCTCTTAATAAGTGGACTTAATAAAAAGAGCTTAAAAAAATAATTATAAATTTAAAACTTAAAATGAATTGATATCTTACAATTAAAACTAAATCAAACCATTTTAAGGCCCAAAGAAGAAGAACATAGTAGAATTCCATCTTATTGATGATGTCGCGGTTGTTAATTCTATAAAAACAAATATAATTTATTTTCTTCTAAAATATAGTTGAACCCTCACAAAGAATGAAAAGGAATAATAATAATGATAATAGAATTATTTGAATATAAACATTAGTCTTTGACAAAAAAAAAACACTCTGTCTATTCTATGAATTAAAAATTAATTATTCTATGAAGACTTTAAAACTTAGTCCAAGTCATGACAAAATATCAACTTGGAGAGCACGCTTGCAACCCATTAATATACTCTTGACAGATTCCAAGATCATCAGAATATTCAAAAATACTATTTTTTATATTATATATAAGTTTATTAATCAAATTAATTAATTTAAAAATATAGAAATATACACACTCTAAAATAATTTAATTAATTTCCTTAATCTCTCTAAAAAAACAACTTTATCTTATATTTAAGATCGAATGGATTATAAAATATACAACTAACTGATAGTATACCATAAATATATTTACATTAAAAATCTTGACAACTTAATTAATTGACAATAATGATAAACTACCACCAAAAAAATTAAAAGTTTTCCCATTCAAATCCTCCAAATGCCCTCACATATATTGGGATATATATTCAAATCAAAGATTAAAACAAATAACATAAATTTCAAAACATTGTCACATGCAATCTGTAACATCAAGCAATGGAAGTCAACAAAAATCAGGGTTCCGGAAACCCGGATCGGACCAGCTGGTCCGGCCCAAGAACCGGTGCCTAAACTGATTTGGCCCAGAGACTAAACCAGTTCACTTTTTAAAAAAATTGATTTTTTTAATATTTTTCTTTAGAATTTCATATTAATAAGCTTAAAATATTCAATTTCTCACCAGTTTAATCCCGGTTTAGCTCCCGTTTGACCTCGGTCTGACCCACTGACCCTTAACCCAGTATCCTGACCGGTTCAATACCCAATCCGAGTTTTAATACATTGAATAAAACAAAGAAAAATGGCATAAGTATTATACGGAATTCTAATTGCTGACCCTTTAGAGTTAGTTTCTAACAGATTTCTATCTATTTCCTAACAAAATTATTAACCATAATATCATATTACAAATTAAATGGTAAAAAATGTCATTTTAATCCTTTGATTAACTTTATACAAACTTTCATTTGGTTTATTAATTTCTATAAAGCATCTTTTTAGTTACTTAACTTAAGTAGCATCATCAACAACAAAATATTGACATTAAAATTTGAAATATCAACAAAAATTTTTAAATGACAATATATTATGTATAATTTTTAAAATAAAAATAACTACAAAAATATACTTTTGATCATTTAAATTTAGACGAAATTTCATTTTAATCTTTTAACTTAAAAAAGTGCATTTTTAATCTTCTAAGTTAACATCATTAATTTTACTAACAAAAAATGCTGAGTCAATAAATTTAAAATAACAACTTAATTTAAAATGCTGATATATCTTTTTAGAAGGTTGATTTTAAAATTAAAATATAAAAATAATTTTATTAAAGAATTAAAATTTATATATGTCAGCATTTTAAATTTACTCACTTATCATTTTCTGTCAATAACTTAAAAGGATAAAAAATACACTTTTAAAAATTAAAGGAATGAAATAGAATCTTGTCCAAAAACATAGAGAATAAAAATATACTTTAACCTAATAATAATTTTTCATAAATTATAAAATATAATGACCAAATATAAATTGCAATCTTTACCATACTAACATGTCAAGATTTTGACGAGGGGTGGTGGCACCGGCGGGGGTGGTGGCGGCAATGGTGGGTAGAGGCGACGACGATGGAGAAGGAGAAGGAGGAGGTAGTGGCATCGGCAACAGGTAGAAGCTACGATAGTGGAGGAGGAGGTAGTGGCAGTGGTAGTGGTAGGGGTAACGGAGGAGGTGGTGGCGGCGTTGGCGGTTATGGCAAATGAAATGAGATAACTGAAATAAAGATACGTGAAACTAGAGGGTAAATTGAACTTTATTAACCATGCAATGGAATGGTAATGAGGATTCATGGGGGGAAATATGAATGTGCATTACTAATTTTTTGGTAATCATCATTACCATGGTAAACCCTATTACCATCCTAAAAAGTAATCAAACACTCTTCTCTTAGTAATGCAATCATGATTACCATAACAGGCAAGCAATGAGGTTGAACCAAACATACTCTAAGTGATTTTTTAACAATCTCACTAGAATAGATAAAAAGCAGTTAACTCATCATATATATTTTAAAGTGAAAATTTAAAAAAAAAACCCACATTAATTATAGTGATAAATAAAAATTAGTTACTCTCTGAGTAACTTATGGCATGGACAAAAAAAAGTTAAAAGAAAACTTATGTAGTTAACAAATGGTAAAATCATCAACAATATTAATTTTATATATTATACTATATTTTATTGGTGCAGATGTTTTTTTCGACCTGATTGCGGGGCTGATCTGAAACAATGGGAGAATAATCAGAATATCACAACAGCCTTTACAAGCTGACACATTCGCGACAGTGCAAAAATGATAGCTCCCGCAAGCCTTAACACACTGACACAGGGCCTCCTTTCCCACGTTTGTACTATTATACTCCTATTATTTTTCTAAATGTAATCAACATGCCAAATTTTAACTATTAAAGGTTTGGGTAGAAAAATATTTATAAACTTTTGTTAAAAGAATATCGAACACCGTAAATTTTTTTTTAGGTATAAAAATTTTTAAAAATAAGACAAAAAATACAATTTCTATTATCAGAAAAACTCCTTCACTTATTATATGTGGGCCCCACATTATTATTTTTAAATAAATTTTAAGCAAAAAAAATTGGGACAATTACATTTAAATCTCACACAGGAGAAAAAATAAAGAAATGATTCATGAAATTGTCAATGAGCGCCCCTCAACTTATCAATGGATGCCTCTGACTTGTCATTAACAATTTCAGGTATTTGTCTTAAGAAAAATATTATGTCTTAAGGTATTTGATAACCTCTTAAACTAATGAAACTATGTCTAAAACCCCGATAAATTTTTTAATTTATAGCGATAATTCCTCCGTGACTGATTAACCATGTATAACTTAAAGTGTTCATAATTCACAGAAAGTTCAAGCAAGTTTATTATTAAATTCTAAATATCGATGAGAGTGAGTTGTTACACATAATTCAAAATTAAAGAAGGTGTTGTACTTCATTTAAAGTCTGCCTCACACACACATACAGGGGGGGGGGAGAGAAGAGAGAGGGGAAAGAATAGACCTCGTGAAGTGGATTCCTTTTTTTTTTTTTTTTGCCGAAACTCGTGAAGTGGATTCACAGAAAGCAGCGAGGGAAGTTTAATTTAAGCAGCCAGCTAGCTAGATCATAATATATAACAGTAAGCCAGACACAATAACAAACAAACCACTATCTTGTACTGTGGTGGTGTATATGTAAGATAGTTGCTTCAGAATTTTCATAGTCAAAAGAGAAAACGATATATTCAAAGATCATAGAGATAGGGAACAAGATGACTTACAAGTTACAAGCTGTTCGATACTGAGGATGAAGGAAGAGATACGAAACTAACAAAAAAACGAAGGAAGAATCAGATTATGAGAGAGAGAGAGAGAGGGGGGGTTGCTTGTGGTGTACTGGGGTGTGTGTGTGTGTTGGGGATATTATAGGACTGTAAGGCTGAGATAGTGAGATTTGGTCAGAGATTGCCGAGAAAATATGAAGGAGAGAATGCAAGTCTGGTGTGTAATGAGACGGTTGTTGAATTTTTACATATAGGTTCAGCGTGCAGCTGGTTCTTACTTGCCAAATTAACTCGCTGTATTGTCCCCCCCCCCCTAAAAACCCCCGAATAACAACTGTATGATTTGAATCACCATTCTTAAGTTAAGAATAATAATAATAACTATTGTATGTTTTGAATCACCATTCATAAGCACGTTCATATAAATTAAAATAAAACTCCTTTCAAATATTTACCTCATATATCATAAATCATGATTTATAAGAAAATGGAAATACTTAAAGTGCGATCGTTCATCTCTAAATGCCTATACTAACCATATCATAATAATGGATACAACTATGGATGCACAACAAATACACCATATAGGAAGAAGAGGGATAGTTATAAAGGAAAATTACTCCTAGGTCCCAAACAAGCAAAATATTATTAAAAAGGTCCCTGATTACAACCCTAAAAACGTATATACATAACTTATTGAGTGTGTTTTATAACCTCGAAGGACTTTTTTGATAATATCTTACTTGTTTGGGATCTAAGAGTGATTTTCCCTAATTATAATGCAGGGGAAGAGTAATTCGTTTCTCTGAATGTGTTCATCAAATGCACAACTTAACTCCTTATATTTATATATGGTGTTCCACATTTCCTTTGCTCAACCAACGTATTCCTTCGACTTCAAAAGACGTATTGTATCCGTTCGGCAATACTATTATGGAAAATTACAGTTATTCATCATATATTTTCTTTTATTTATATCTTAATCTCAATGCTATTAGGCTTGGGCCCTAATTCATTAAGGATGGACAACTATGCATATTCTAACACAATTGAAAAGTTACTTTTTAATATTTCAATCAAAAAGATAAAAAAAAAAAGATTTCAATTATCATTCTGAACACATAAATAAAGTTAGCTCGATTTTATATAATTCTTTTAATATGTTAGAATTTGAAGAATTACAGTAAAAAGAAAACAAGACACTCTGGATATTATTAAATCCTTAATATTTAATCCTTGAATCAATGAGAATATAAGAACATTTATTTAGGCAAAGCATAACCTAAACTAATCTTAGAATATAATCTAATTTAACTTGAATAAATCTAATAAAATAATAATGCCAACATAAGATACATAATATGTCAAAATAAAAATATGTCAAATATTAACATAAGGTACAATAATATATTAACATAATATATTCTAGCATGATCTTTACAAGTTTACAATGAAAAAAAAAAGGGAATAATTCAAGAAGAAGAAGCGATCCTTACAAATTATCGGCCAAAAAAAAAAGATCCTTACAAATTAGAAGTAGTTGATAAGACAACAAGGTGCGAGTAGCTTTCCCTCTGTTAGGGTTTTTATTTCCGATAGAATGAGTGCGTCGGCGGGATCCAGCCTTTCGTTGGGTGAGCGGCGGCCGCTCTTTCTCACTGGAAGGTTAGGTTCTCCCTGTTCGGTGGAGTTGAGTGGCAGGCTTCCTCAGTTGCGGCCTGAGGATAGGTGGACTGGGAGCTATTCCTAAGACGGCGATGTGCAGGAGGGTTGGGCCACCGGAGACGAGGAAGAGATCAAAGCCCAGACGCATTTGACGTCATCCAATGACGACCTCTGATGGGTGCCTCCATGGGCCTCCGATGTGGGTGGGGAAATCGACGCGATGGCTCCCTCTCTTGTCTAAGAAATTGATTGAGGTGTTGAGGGACGAGAGTTGGGGTTGTCAAGTAATTAGGGGCAAATTTGTGGAGGAGATGCGGTGCTTAAGACATTGGAGCTCAAAGGTCAAACAGAGTAGTGCCATGGCTTTAGAGGACCTCGCTGCCGGTGGACCCTCAGGGGAAGGTAAGATGTTGAAGGGTCATTGGATAAGAGGAAGCTGGGATTTCTCTGCTGCATTGTGGAAATCCAAGGCTCCGGAACGAAGATGCTCAAAGGTATTAGTTATGCGATCTTTGGCTCCTGAGGTGAGTGGATTGCTAAAATTTAAATATGTTCCCACTGATGTCTTATTGAGGTTGAGGCCTGCTGTTGATGGGAGAGCCTATTTAGGTGTTGGTTTCTCTTTGTTTAATTTAGATGATTATTTAGAAGAACTGATACCTGATGTGGTTTGCTTTGTCTTATATGATTGGGAAAGCTATTACATTTCTTCATTGGCAAGTGCGTATTATAAGTCAAAATATTTTACCCAAATTGTCTATACCCTACCTGATTTGGTATGGAAGATTTATTCGTGGGAAAGAGTTGGACTGATTATCCTAAGCCCCAGAAACAGAGTCCTTATGATACATTCAGATTCTAGTAATGTTTGGTTGAGGTTGAAGGTAGCGGTAAGTGGTAGAGAGGTAATGTTGTTTGTGGGTATTCTAATTAAGGAATGTGCAATAAATAGGCAAATACATATCAGTTTTCTGGATCTGATCTGTTTGAGTAGAAATATATGAGATGTTCATCATGGGCTCATCTGGTGCCTGTTCAGTGTATTGATCTACA
This sequence comes from Inga leiocalycina, assembly GCA_963242795.1. Taxonomy (NCBI): domain Eukaryota; kingdom Viridiplantae; phylum Streptophyta; class Magnoliopsida; order Fabales; family Fabaceae; genus Inga; species Inga leiocalycina. The sequence continues at coordinate 30,618,249 of OY725328.1, forward strand.
CTGTTCATTATAGGTCTAGACATGGGTCTGTTCAGTTAATATGGCAGTTCTGCTTATCTTCATATTGGAGTTGGGTTTATTTTTCCTATGATATATTTGATTGTGCATTCTCTGATAATATGTTGAATGTTATTCTCCTTGAGTACACTTTTGTGTCAGGGAATCTAGTTAGGAACCTCTTTTGCAGGTGTGTTTCCAGGGAAGCGGACTTGGTAATCAGAAGGATGACCAAAGCTTCTTTAGAAGTGTTTTACCACTGTGATCAGGCGTATCGACCTTCTTCCCAGTTACAGGCCTACTTTACTATTGAAGGGGATGTTGTCTCTCCTTTATTATTGTGTTCAGGCATAAACAAGCTGCATTGAAGAGTATTTATGTAATGGCCTCTATAGTTTGTCAGTTAGGTTTAAGAATTTATTTTCTTTGTCAATGTGTTTATTAGTTACAGCTTGTTTATTTTCGCTTTTTGTGCATTGGTTTGTTGTAATTTATGTGACAATGTAACTTTATTTGAAATTAATGCTATTAGCTATTGTTGCTGGCCAAAAAAAAAAAGTTGATAAGACAGCAGGGTGATGGACAAGGACGTGGCGGTGCAGGGCACGGGAGGGGAACAGTGTTATTTAATACGGACAACGACGACACAAAGTCATAAACACAAAACCTCTTTTAATTAATTTCTTTTGTATTGTGAGTCATGCAATCTCATCTCATATTATTCATCAATCACCTACGCCTTTGTCTCTCCCTTGTTAAACATATATGTGTCCTGTATTTCCTATTTCCAGATAGAAAAAAGGCAACTATGCTTGTAACAGTGTATGATACGAGGTTAAGGTCTGCATTGAATAAACTTGTTGTTTCCATAAAAATTACTCTTTCTTGTCCTAATTATAAGATAAAGTTGATTTTTTTGGAGAAATTAAGGAAGTCAATTAAATTAATTTAGAGTCTTTACATTTTTATTTTTTTCTCCAAACTAATTAATTTAACTAATAAACTAATATATAATATAAGAATACTAAAAATATAACCATGGTTTGCGCAACCCGAGATAAACCCCTCTCACACACTTACTTCGTAAGTCGTAAAAACTATTAAAAAAAGCTAATCCAAACACACATTTAAGTGGACTAGCCCACAGCTTTTGATGTTAGTTGTTGTTGAGTTACAGCATTGGGGCCTACATTATGAGAAAACCGAAGTCCAAGGAAGCTTGCAAGCAGCTTCGGGTATGTTTGAATTAGAGGTGTAAAAGTATGTTGATGTAAATTGAGATAAAATTTTTTTCACCAGTTATCTTGTATATAATAAATTATATTAAAAAAATAACTTCTACTATTAATATAAATAGGCACTTCAAAGTTAATCTTTATTAAGGAAGTTGAAGCTAGGAGATAACTTCCCATTAAGCCACTTGCAGTGATGAATGTAACTGGAGGCTTTTTAAAAACCGCAAGAATTCCAACTAAGGAACATACAATTGTTACTACCTTCGGTGCTTAAATTAATACTACCTCCGATCCTAAATATAGGATAAAGTTTGTAGTGTAAATTGCACTACAAACTTTGTCCTATATTTAAGACCGGAGGGAGTACAAAATTTGGTTCACTTTGAATAAGATTTTATGTTAAGGATTGAAGGTTATATTAATTCTTGTGGTAACAAGTTTTTCAATGCAGTGGGTTCTGTCTGCATTGAGCTGCTTACACATCCAATAACAAATGCATAATGGGTTTATTCCTCTAAACTACTACTGCATGTCCAGATGTGAAGTAGCTAGAATGAAAATGTGGCTAAGGCAAGCCTCCACTAAACCATTCTCGCTTTGCCCTATTATGCGAAGATTTTGGAAAATGTCGCCCTTAAAATATAATCTTGTGCTAAATTTGGTGACATGTTATTTCATTTTATGGTTATAGAAGAATTATTTTGAGCCATGTTGTTTCAATAATGGCATTGAGTGGCTGATAAAGTTAAAGTACGTACAAGAAGCCAAAGGAAGTCGCTGGTTCAAGCTCATGCTTTGAATGTGAGCTTTTGTGTTGAATATTGGTGATTGTTAGAAACAATATTAGAAATTAGAAGATGAACAGCAGTCTTTGTGGTCCACTCCGGGGGTTAGGGTGCTCCCACCTGGAATTGGTTCCGTGTCGTTATCAGAATAGATAATTCAGAAACATATATTAATTAGTGTTTGTTTAGAATAGTTTATTTTTTTATAATAAATAATTATAAATCGTGACTTACGATATATGAGATAAATATTTAAGAGGAGTTTTATTTCGATTTATATAATAAATATTCATTTAGGTAAAATAAGCTCAACCAAACATTCTCTTAATAAGTAATGGTTTAATTTAATTTCATTTGTTTCATTTATTTTTGGTCGAATTTCATTTGTCATATCGTAGTTGGCTGACATGATAACGATGTAATTATTACAAGACATGGAAATTTTGAAAACAACCAAAGCTTGGGTTCCCATCAACAGTCAGGAGTCGGGAGGACCACCAGTACCGGGGGGCCGACGTATCGTGTGCGAAACAATTATAAGACATGACCAACAAGTGCCGGGGTGCAGCGGTAAGGTATCTGACACTCCCTCAGGCGGACGTGAGTTCGAACCTGGGAGAAGCACTTGTTGGGAGGGGGAACCCACCCTTGGTGCAAAGCACCTTTATAGGGGTGTGCCTTAAAAATCTCCGCCGCTCCGGATTAGTCGGTTGCCCCGGGTTACCTGGTCCAGTGTTAGAAGGCCAGGGACTCAGGAAAAGGCGCCGGATACCGGGGGGAGCCCGGGTTAGGGGGCCGAAGGCCCTATCTGCCTGTTGTCACCAAAAAAAAAAAAAAACAATTATAAGACATGGCAGGATACAATATTGTCTCCTTCATAATTTTTGGTTTTTTGAGAACAAAATTTTAATATGGTAATATCTTAAATCAGATATTTTTTATAAAATGAGTTATAAATAATTCCTTAAATCTCATCATTCTTTTATGAGTTTTTAATAACTAATTTGAGATTTTATAATTTTAAAATTTTTGTTCTGTCTTTTCTTTTGTTGATTGATTTATTTCCATGCAGATGGACCTAATCAATATAGGGAAAAATATATTTTTGTTATAAAAATACGTGTGTTAAGAGAGCAAGAGCTAATAAGAAAATTTTTAGAGAGAAGTTAGAGAAAAACTCTTATTCACTTACGCATGTTAACAATTGATTACAAGGTTTTATATAAAGTCAGATGTACTCAACCCTGATTACATGACCATAGTTACTTTATACAAATTATAGTTGCTTTATAACTTCTTTATGTTTTCATCTTCTTTTGCTTTTGCTTTGTGTCTTTTTCTCCTTTTTCTTTATGAGTTGATATCATCAACATAAATAACAATTATAACAAATCACTTTTAGATCTTTTCATAAAGATACATGGGTATATTTGATCATTCTTGTATCCTTCTTTCAACAAATATTCATTAAGACAATTATATCACATGCGCCTTGATTGTTTCAAACTATATAGGGACTTATTTAACTTAATTGAGTATTATTCTTGAAAACTTGAATTGGATGCTTTTGACACCTTAAGTCTTTTAGGAACTTTTATATAAATATTGTTGTCAAGTGAGCCGTATAAATAGGCAGTCACGACACCCATTAGATGCAAATCAAGTCTTGTATTTACTGCTAGGCTAATCAAATAACGAAAAGTAGTCGCATCCACTATTGATGAAAACTTTTCTTCAAAATCAATGTCAGGTCTCTGTGTAAAGCCTTAAGCTACAAGACATACCTTATATCTTGCTATTTCACCCTTTCATTTCTCTTTCGTACAAAGACCCATGTACATCTAACTAGCTTTACATCTTCAAGTGTAAAGACCACATGTCCAAATACTTTTCGTTTTTCTAATGACTTTAATTCTGCATTAATGATATCTTTTCATAGGGGCAAGCCATTTCTTTGTTGGCACTTACTAATGGATTTTGCAATCAGTTGCAACCTTTTAATCAATGATTATGTAAGTCCATTTTGCGTATGAACATTAGCTACAAGTGTTCAACATCAATTCTAAGGGACATACAATATTCATTAAAAGTTTATGAAGCAAATTCACCAGCATTATCAAGACGTATTTTCTTAATAGGATAATCATGGTAATGTGCTCTTAATTTAATCAATTGAGTAAATAATCTTGCAAATGTCATGTTGTGAGAAGATAATAAGCACACATGTGACCATTTAGTTTATATATCAATTAAAATTATATAGTACCTAAATAGCCCACATGGTGGGTGTATTGACCCCCAAATACCTCCCTGTATCCGTTCTAGAAATGTGAGAGACTCACTTTCTACTTTGCTTAGTTAGGGGCGAATAATTAACTTTCCCTTAGAACATACAGCACATGAGAAATCATGGGATTGTGGTATTTGTTTACACTTTAGGGTATGTTCACATGAATTTCCAATTATTTGTCTCATCATGATTGAACCAGGTTGGCCTAATCGGTGATGCCAAATATTTAATTCATTAATAAACTTCTAGTTTATATTAGCAAACTACTGGTTTGCATTAGCAGACTTCTGGTCTGTATTGGTGAACTTCTAGTTCTTAATAGCATGTGTTTCAATTGTGTTTATACATATGTAATACAAGCCAAAAGAATAGGTAGGAAAAATTTTTAATATGCATTTTCTACAAGCAACTATATTTGTGATAACAAGATATTCTTGATTATTTTTAGTTATTGTTTTTACATTATATCTATTTCTGCAGATATATTTGAAACTCAACAAGTGTCTTTCAGACTTGGCAGAATAAAATGCATTATCAATACATAATTTTGTTCCTTTAGATAACAAAATATTAGTTCTTTCAAAGCCTTCAATTAAATTTATGCTACCAGATATAGTTTGAATATTGGCTTCTTGCATTTCCAATAAGAAAAATATTTATCATTTCTGAGTATGATGTAGGTTGTTGCACTATCAACGAGACATAAATATTCAGGATTGATGTCAATAAGATTTATTCTTCATTAAAAGAGACATAAAACATAATTAAAAGAAATACATGTGATAGAAGTAAGTTCAAGTTTAAACACACTAAAGCATATATGTTCAAATAGATAATTATAATTTATGCTAAGAAATCAATAACATCCAAATGGATAATATCTATATCTCCATACTCAGAATTCTCAATCTTATCAATATGATTTATTTTAACCTTTCCCCACTTCGAGTGAGAATTTGAATCACCACGATGATGCCCATGACTATAGCAACATATACTTCCACATCCACGACTACAATTATATTCATTCGTTAATACATTCACTTTTGAGAATGTAGTCAAGTCTGTTGGACAGAATTCATGATTTTTTAACAAAGACTTGTTGTTTCGTTTGCCCACATGAAGGTAAGAAAATAATTCAGCATATTCCTTAAACCTCTTTCACAATATTGCTATTACAGGAGCAAATTGGATATATCCATTTATAACGAGCTTTTGGAAGGATGACCTTCTTCTGGTGGTCATACCTTTCTTTTAAATTGCTCCAAAAAAACAAGTGGGTCTTTTACGGCCAAATATTCAATTTTGAGGCCTTCATATAAATGGTGGTATAGAAAAATCATGGATTAATCATTCAAGATAAATAGTTTCTTTTGGTAATGACAATAACCACAAATTTATATTTCATATTTTATGAATATCCTTTTATTGCATTAGTCTGAATTATAATAACAGGAAATTCATAAGATAATAAAAACGCAATAAAATAATACAAACGATAATAATAGGAAATTCGTAAAGACATGAAATAAGTCATAAAGTAAAATATTACAACAAAATTAAAACTTTATGGCTGCAAACCATTTAGTTCTCATGACTTCAGGCTAATTAGTCTCATAATGAGAAATTAAATCTATATGATTTCTGGCCATTTATCTTCAGGATAAATAAAAGTTGAATATGACTTTTGACCATATAATAGATAGAAGATGAAAATTATATGACTTATTGCCATATAATTTTAAAATAGAATTCAAAGAAACATGGCTTCAGTTAGGAGGTAAAACCTTTCATATATGTAAGAACCTATACTATTCATAAAGGAGAACTATCTAAGCCTTTCAAGAAAGAGGCATGTAAGAAACAATACAATGCATGAAATTAAACTATAAGATTGTGTCTTTATGGCTTCTGATAATATTATATCAAAATAAGAATAAAAACAATATGACTTCTGGTGATATAGTTTCAGGAATCAAATATGTATGACTTCTGGCCATAACAATAATATAAAAGAACTTGTAAATGATTTATGTATGTATGTACGTACGTACATACGTACGTACGTATGTATGTATGTATGATATAAGAAAAATAACAATTTCCAATCTTAGCCATGAAACTTGTTGTTTATAATAATCGGTAAAAGTATCTTTCTAATTATATATAGTGGCTTAGATTATATCAAATCTATCAAATAAAACAAGGTATATGAAATTGTTAAAGAAACAATAAGAATATCATACCTTCATTAGAGCTTCATGCTCATAACGTGTTATAAAAGTATGTGTATTAAGAGAGCAAGAGCTAAATAAGAGAATTTCTAGAAAGAAGTTAGAGAGAACCTCACATTTACTTGTGATATTAACAATCGATTATAAGGCTTTATATAGAGTCAGATGTAGCCAACCATGATTACATGACCATATTTACTTTAAACAAACTATAGTTGTTTTATAACTTTTTTATATCATTGTCTTCTTTTGCTTTTGTTTTGTGTCTTTTTCTCCTTTTTCTTTATGTCAAGTTTTCTTTTCTTCTTTATGAGCAGTAATTTTTAATTTTGGGGATCAAGTTGTTTTGAAGAGTAAGTTGGTCTAGATATAAATCAATCGGCATCCACATAATTAATATTCATAATAATTTTTTTTTTGCTAGTTCCTACAGTTTTCATCAATTTGGAGCGAGATTGTTGGAACTTTTCAGTAGAGAAGCATTATTTTCGGGTCATGCTTAATTTTGAATTTTTATTATTATTATAAAACATTATTACTACGTCACTGGCACGTTATTACTACCGTTTAGCTATTTGTCAAAGTAGACCATAATTCCAAATATATTAATTACTTGAAGGAAAGTTAATCCAAAAAAAATTACTTGAAGCAAAAACTATAAGGATAACAAAGAATTAACAATAAAAATAATAATAATAATAATTTGTGTGAAATATTTCTTTGTTTTTGGCTAAGATATATATTTAGTATTTTAACTTTATATTAAGTTTAGTTTACTTTCTTAAATTTATAAATTGTATTTTTGATATCTAATGTTAATTCTTAGTCTCGTTAATGAAAAAATTGACTCAACAAATTTAAATGATAACTCTCTAATTAAATGTTGACATATTAATTTTTTTTTTAAAATTTGTAAATTAAAAAATATTTAGGATAATATCTAATGAAAATGTCATCTTATCTGAACTTTCAACATCAAAAACTCATATTTCAAAATATAAAAATATTATAGTGAAACATTAAATTTTAAGCATACCTTATTTATATTTAATTGTAGGGTCGTTATTTAAATTTATTGAGTAAGCACTTTTTTGTTAATAAAACTAACCGTGTTAATGCAATAAGAGATTGAAAATATGCTTTAGGGACGATTAATATGCAAATCCTTATAGTTTCAATAAATTTTTAATTAGGTCACTATAATTTTTTTATCAAATCGTAATAGTTTCATATAATTTTAATCATGTCCTTGTAGATTTTTAATTTTATGTAATAATTTAAATTAAAATTTTTTTAAAAATAATATAAGATATTAATATTGAATTTAAATTTATAATTATATAAATTTTGAAATAATTAATATAATTAATTAATACTTATAATTAATTATAATTATATTCTATTTTTAGAAATTTTTATGAATATAATTGGAATAATTATAAAATAAATAAAAATAAAATAATAAAATAAGTTAATAAATAATATAAATTTATGTCTCATTTAATATTTAAAAGAATATTATAGTATAATTTATTATTTAAACAATAATATTTAAAAATATTATATTTTATATGGCTAAAGTATACATTTATTCCTTTAAGCTTTAAATGATGTGTATTTTTTATCCCTTAAATTTATAAAATATATTTTTGATCCTATATTTTTAATATTGTTAGTGTTACTAATCACAAATGTTGACACAACAAACTCAAGTGATGACTATGTAGCTGACAATACATATTTAAGTTTAATTTTTTAATATAACATATTTATATTATTAAACTAAAATAAACCGACAAATCGCTGCTAATGAAATTGAGGTTTTGATATTTAGATCATTAAAATAAATTTTTTTAATACAATCAAGGTTTTAATATTGACTAGTTTATTAGGTTTTTAGATATTTTTCAATTTACACATATTTTAATTTAAGATTTTTAGCATTTAATTACATGGTCATCATTTGAATTTGTTGCGTTAGCATTTTTCGTTAACAATATTAACGGTATTAGAATTATAGAACTAAAAGGATACTTTATAAAGTTAAAGGATTAAAAGTATATCTCATGTGAAGGACTAAAAGTATACTTTAGCCTATTTTATATTTAAAAAAATATTATTAGAATTTATAGAATAAAAAACTACAAGGATCTAATGAAAAATCTTATGAAACTATAAAGACATGATAAAAAATTTACAGGAATTTGATTACAAAGCTAGTGAAACTATAAAGATATGATAAAAAGGAAAAAAAAACTATAAGGATATGACTGAAAATTAGTTAAAACCACAAGGACTTATAAATTAATTATCCCTACATTTTTTAAACTTAAAATAACAAAATGAAATTTAATTTAAATTTAGAGGATCAAATGTGTACTTTAACCCTTTATTTTTGTTACAATTTTATGGAACATTTTTTTCGTAATTTCTTTTAATATTTTTTTATAATTTACAATGAAATTATTCTTCTCAGCTGTACACACTGACGTGTGTAACTAACATAATCATTTTGGAAAAAAAAAATCTTACATTATTCAAGGATCGTTTCATTTATTATGTTAGATACAAAGGAAGATTAAGGAAGATTCATTATGCCTTCAAAGTTTGGGTGAGCAAAGTGAAACCGAAACCGAAACCGAAGACCGAACCGAACCGAACCTAATTTGGTTTTTTTGGTTATGCTTTTTCGGTTATTCGGTGATTCTCGGTTAGAAATTTCGGTTATTATGGTTTTTCGGTTTTTGGTGCGGTTAGTGAACAAATATTTCGGTTAAAATCGAATAACCGAAATTTAGTAATTAATATGGACAAGTATTAGGAGGCCCAAAGAATTAGTCCAAATTTAAAGAAAAACGTAAAACCCTTAGCCCATTTGAGTATTTCATTTTGGCCCAAACCCATTAACTCTAACCTGACTTTGCCCTAAGCCCCTAACCCACCGACACTCACCAGTACCACTCGCAGTCTCGCACCTCGCACTCACCTCAGTACCTCACCTCACCACTCACACTCTCTAGCGTCTCGCTCTCTCTTAGTCTCTCGTCCTCACTTTGCATTTTTGCCCTAATCCTTACCCTCCGTGGAAGCGGCGCCGTTCCATTCACAGCGGTGACGTCATTCCTTATCCGATCAACCTCACTTTGCCACACTCTTCCTAACCCTCAGTCGCTCGACTGTCTCTTAGCTGTCTAACCCTAGATCTGCCTTCGTTCCGATCGACCTTCGTCCCATTCACGGTGGCGAATGTCCTTTACTGTTGTGCATTGAAGCTTCTCGTTCTGATCGGCGGTGATTATCCCTCGATCTGCTCTCGGCTGATCCTCACTTTGCCTAACCCTTGGTCCTTCACCGTTGTTCATGGAAGCGTCTCGTTCCTATCAACCTTCAACCCTCGAGCTTCAATTTCTGGTAAGTGACTTCCCTATTTTTCAATAGGTCGGTTTGAATCTCTTCATCCTCTACTTGATCTTTGTCTCTGAACTGATTTTCCTTCTTCCCAGTCTTGAATCTCTGTCTTTTTTGAATAAAAAAGGTACCTTTCTGTCTACCGTGGAAGCAAAGACAGAACCCTTCTGTCTGCCGTGGCCCGTGGAAGCGACACTGCCTTACTTTGCCGTGGCCTAACCCTAAACGACGTGCAACTCATCTTCAACCGTCGAGCTTCAATTTCTAGTAAGTGGGAACTGGGAAACCATACCAGAGTTCAATATCTCTGACTTCAATGGCTTTTTTAACATAAGACATTAATACGAAATGTTTGTCACCATTTAAGAATTGCTTTCTGAGTATTATTCTCTTTGCTATTGGTATGCTTTGTACATTTGAAGATGCCTAAATTTTATTTCACCCATTTGGATAAGGTTCACTTGTTCACTGTATATTACATATAATATGAAATAACTTATCACAAGAACCAACCCTTTCATGGTTTAGGTGATGATGATTCATGATTGCATCTATATGAAACCAAGTTATTGAACTTTTTGCAACCAAAAACTCTTGATACCTAGGAGCAATGTTTTCGGAGCTCATCCAAATAATGATTTCATTTTCACCTTCTTTTTTTCCCTAAACTTTTTTATCCGAACAGCATTGATAAACTTTTTTTTTCCTAAACTGTTTTTTCGGAGCTAATAAAAAAGGGCCATTGGTATAATTAAAAAAATAGAAATATTAATTTATAGGCTTTGTGGATTCGTGGTCTGTCATGGTTTCTACTAGGTGGTAAGGCCCTTGGCAATTTCACTGCTGCTACTATTAATTACATCTTGCCATGTCATAATATTTTGATGTTAAAATGCCATCTCGAAAAGCAAAAGTAAAGGCTGAATTTTCTTAATCCTGATGTGTTTTTGTTTGATAAATTTGACGAGATTAGTCTTTATTTCTATATTGGATCTAAAATTAAAAGTAGTTCACCTAACTAGTTTGGTGGTTGCTTGGCTCATTTTTCTTTTGGAAGTATGTTTTTTTTATGTACTCACTTAACTAAGGGAGCACATTTTGTGTTTGTCACCAATTTGAATTATTTAAATTAATTTTGGATGATCCAGATTTACTTTTATTTTATATTTTAAAGCTTTTCACTTTAACTAAATACATATATTGATGATATGCTTGATGTTACCCATTACAATTGAATCAATGATTAAACTCTTGCTATGTTAAATGTACATCCTAATGCCTAAGAAGCTAGGATTTGTCTTGATATCTTCTTGACTTATTATTATTCTCCACTGATCTGCAGCATGTGACATACTCCATTTTGATTTCCTCTTTCTCAAGTCTCTCTGTCATTGATAAAGTGTGCAATATTTTTTATTCATGATTATGAGGCAGCAACTTTTCATTTTTGAATCTTGATTATTATAAATTGTTCTTTGGTCAATGTATTGGTTTATTTTATAGTATAGGGAATTTTACAGAATCGAAAATATGGTAATAATATTGAGAATCAAAGTGCTGATAAAATTATTTTTTTTCAAGAACAGGAGTTGAAACTATGGCTGAACAAACAACTAAACGAGGCTGCAATACTCAAACTGTTGGTGGTGCTCCTCAGACAAATCAACCTGCTGCTGCTGAGATTAATGAACAACCGACAGCTAGAGTTGGAAAAAGAAAAGCCATGAAACCGAGGTCCAAAGCTTGGGAACATTTCAGTAGATTTGTCAATGAGGCTGGTGAAGTTAAAGGTAAATATAATTACTGTGGTGCTGAGATTGCATGTGATTCCAAACATAATGGCACAACTGCACTTAACAATCACTGTAGAGTCTGTAGAAAGAGACCCCCTCCTGAAGAATTTATACAATCACATTTGAATTTCAATATAGAGGGTGATAAAATGGGTCTTGCTAATTGGAAATTTGATCAAGATACTGTTAGGAAAGCCTTGTCATGCATGATAATAACTGATGAATTACCATTCAAGTTTGTTGAGGGGACAGGTTTAAAAAATTTGTGTTTTATGCTCAGCCCAAATTTCAAATTCCATCAAGATGGACTGTAGCCCGTGACTGTTTTGGGATTTATATGGAAGAAAAGGTTAAATTTAAAGATTTTTTGTCTTGTAAAAATCAAAGGGTGTGCCTCACTACTGACACTTGGACTTCCATACAAAGGGTGAATTAGATGTGTCTTACTGCACATTTTATAGATGACTCATGGGCTTTGAAAAAGAGGATATTGAATTTCATTCCCATTTCTAGTCATAAGGGGAATGATATTGGAATGAAAATTGAAAAATGTCTTCTTGAATGGGGAATTGAAAGAGTGTTGACAATTACTGTAGATAATGCTAGTTCTAATGATGTGGCTGTGGGTTATTTGGAGGATAAAATCATAAAAAGGGGCTATTCAGTTTTGAAATGTAAGTTTTTACACATGAGATGTGTAGCACATATTCTAAATTTAATTGTGACTAAAGGGCTGAAAGAAATAGGGAATTCAGTGAAAAAAGTAAGAGAGACTGTTCGTTTTATTAGGCAATCTTCGATTAGGATGAGAAAGTTTAAAGAAAGTTGTGATGATGAGAAAATTCAGAGTAAGAAGATGCTGTGTTTGGATGTACCTACCAGGTGGAACTCCACCTATTTGATGCTGGAGACTGCCCAAAAATTTGAGGCAGCCTTTAATAGCTATAATCTTAAAGATCCTTACTTTTATTTTGATCTTGAACATGGAGTGGGGGCGCCTGAAAGTGATGATTGGAAGCATGTTAGAAGGTTAACTGTAATGTTAGGTCATTTCTATAATCTTACTTTGCGCATTTCTGGTTCTTTGTTTGTGACATCAAACTGTTTTCCCCCTGAAATTTATAAGCTGCATCGGTTTTTGGATGAGTGGAGGAAGAGTGATGTCATAGAGACAGCAAACATTGCAAACAAAATGAAAGAGAAGTATGATAAATATTGGGGTGATCCTTTGAAAATGAACAAAGATCTTTATGTTGCTACTGTTCTTGATCCCCGGTATAAATTAAAATGGGTGCAATTTGCTTTGTCTAAGATGTATTCGCATATAGTTAGTGAACAATTGGTGATGCAAATTAAACAAGTTGTGATTTCTTTGTTTAATGAATATAATCAAAGTGTTCATCCATTAACACAATTTGAAAGTGAGTTGCTGCTGCATGACACACAAGATCTTCATTTTGATGAAGATCCTGATGCAAAAATAAGAAAATTGCTTCATATGGAAGAACAATTATTCATTGATGAGAATTTGGGTGAAAAGACAAGTAGAACAGAGGTTGATAGGTATTTGAATGAAGAAATTGAAGTTAGAAAAGATGATTTTGATATTTTGGGTTGGTAGAAATTAAATAGTCCTAGATTTCCTGTTCTTTCTCAAGTAGCAAGAGATGTCTTGGCTATGCCAATTTCAACGGTTGCCTCAGAATCCACATTCAGTACGGGAGGAAGAGTCCTAGATTCATTTAGGAGCTCTTTGACTCCTAAGGTTGTGCAATCTCTAATATGTGCTCAAGATTGGCTTAGGCAATCATTAGAATATCTTGTTGAAGAAGGAGATGATGATGTACAGAAGATAGAGCTTGGTAATGTTTTTTCATACTTCATGGAATACAACTTTATAGTTTATAGTGTTAATACTATATTTATTGTGATATATGAAGTCTGATCATTTTTTTGATTTGCTAGATTTGTAAAAAATTGCATTGGAGACAAATGTTGATATCTTCTAGCTACAATATGGGAAACTTGAGATTTTGTGAGCAAATTTTCTTGTCATACTTGTAATATAATTATTGCAGTATTTCATTTTTCTTCTGTTTTGTTTGATATTTCTTCCTTTCTGTTAGTTGTAGGTGTCATTTGGAGGGCATTCAGGGAAAAAGCCAGAATATGATATATATATATATATATATCAAGTTTTTTGATGTTCCATATACTTTCTTTTGATAAAAAGATCAACTGTAAATTTTACTGACAGCAGCACAATTGAAGTGATTCAGCTTGTATTTTTTTGAAGTTAGGCAATGTGATGCTTTAGACATCCAGTAAACTATTTGTTGATCATGTTAAGTGCTTGTATTTTGATGTCAGGCAATTTGATGCTCCAGACCTCTAGTAAACTAATTGTAGATTCTGTCAAGTGCTTGTATTTTAAATGTTTGTGGCCGTGGGCAAATATGATAAAATGATTGAATGCTTGTAAATTTTGTTGTGGATGAAATGTCTTCAAATATGAAATTTTTGTCCATGGGCAGATATGAAATTTTGATGCTCCAAATCTCCAGATTCTTGTTTGTTGGCTTTGTTGCAAAAAATTGGTCTGTATTAATTATCTTTAATATTAGAATTTTTCCTTGGGTGGCTGTTTGTTTTGCATTGGATGGGCTTACAGAGAAAGAGGCCCAAAAACCGAATGTTACCACCGACAACCGAACCGAAATAAATCGGTTAGTTCGGTTTCGGTTATTTTAATATTTCGGTTTTGGTTCGATCATCAAAATAGCTTATATTCAGTTGTTTGGTTTTTTCGGTTTTAACGAAAACCGCACCGAACTCCGAATACTCACCCCTACTTCAAACAATACTCCCTTTTTCTAACCAACAAATTGGTGATTCAAGTGATAAGTGATCTTATTTATGTAAAGAGGAGAACACAAGATTAAGTCTGAGAAGCACATTTATTAAGAGAGATAAAATTTTTTTTGTGTTATAAGTTTCCAAAGGAAAAATCCTTAATCATAGAATACACCCTTTGTTATGAAAAATATGGAAATAATAAATAGTAAGCTAGGATTTGATTACATGATGCCAACTAAAAAATTGAAATCGTACGCGTCTACTTGCCAGTGCGTAGTGGGTGATTAGGCGTTTGTCTCCAAAGCTTTTATTTTATTTTTTCTAATTTTATGAATAAGCCTCTAAAGGCTTTTAGGTGTTTGATAAGTTTCTTTACTTCCTCCTACCTTTTATAGAAATGACAAAATTTAGGGCCATTAATTTGTTTATGACTTTATAGGGAAAATCCCTTAAAAATACCACCGAATCAGCAAAATCCTGATTCAGTGTCGTGAATTTGCGAAATCTTAGTTCAGTATTGTGTCAGTATGGATGAACAGTGCTCAGGTGCGAAAAGACGATTTTGCCCTTCAGCCCTCCCTCTCGCCACTTCAGAATAACAACACGAGACTTTTAATTATCAACTCTTGATTTTTGATTAACAACTCCAGTTTTTTCTTTTTACGTTTACAATAACAACACTATATTCTACATTAACAACTCCCATTTCTTGTTTCACAACTTCGTAATTTAAGTTTTAGGGCCAATAACAACACTTCTTTCTTTATTAACAACACCATATTTTACATTAACAATACTATATTTTTGAGATAGGAATATGTGAAAGAATAAAGCGGAGTTATTAATTAAGAATCCGGAGTTGTTAATTAAGAGTCTCGTGTTGTTATTCTGAAGTGGCAAGAGGGAGGGCTAAATGGCAAAATCGTCTTTTCGCACCCGAGCACTGTTCATCCGTACTGACATAGCACTGAACTGAGATTTCGCAAATTCGCTGCACTGAATAGGTATTTCACTAATTCGGTTGTATTTTAAAGGGATTTTCCTAACTTTATATGCATGACGTCCAATTTTTTAATCAAATGTCACAAAGTATAATTTTTATTATTAACAATAGTCCCACAAAAATTTAAAATTTTATTAATGTCAATTTTTCATTATTAAAAAAAGTCTGCTTGACAACATTTAATTAGAAAATTATACATAATGAATATAAGTATATGAATATAAAATTTTTCCCACAAAAAATTATTAGGGTATTTCAGGTGCTTTAATATTTTTTTAGGCTTTTCAGGTTATTAAATATATTATTCTTTGAAATGCCTCTCATTAAATAGGTTATAAAAGAAAAATTTATTATTCATGAAAAAGAATGTCAAACTATTAATTAAAGACAACAATAAGAAGTAATATTTTTCTCTACAAATTCATTAGATTAATTAAATTTAACTAATTACATTGGTCTATGTAAGGTGGGCAGTGGGCACTAGGTTTTAATTTGAGATGGGATAGAATTCTATTGTACAAAAACTAAAAAAAAAAGGAAAAACTGGAATCCCGTTTGAAAAGTAATTATAGGATGAGACCTGGGAAAATGTGAAGCCATGAGGCCCTTTTGGACTATTTAGGGCTTGTTTGTAAGCGGAAAGTTGAGGACAGAAAGGGAATATTACAATGTTCCATAGTAAAAAACGTGTTTGCCATCAAAAACTCACCTCAAGTCACATTCTCGCCAATTGCAAAGTTCCTTTAAATATGGGAAAGTGAGTTCCCACCAAAAGTGAGGTGAACTCAAAATGTTCCCGAGATAGATAAAATGTGGGACAAAAATGCCCCTGAAAACACAGATAAAAGACAGAGGTAGAATGAGCTAAGGCTTTGGTGAAGAGTGTAAGGATTGTGGCGAAAGATTGTCTGGAAAAGGGAAGAGTCGAACGGCCTAGGAAATAGAACTTCGAATCAAGGTAATGTTGGTCTGATTATGTTTTGGTATATGGCGAGAAGTAGGCAATATTTTTCCTGTCTGCGCTGTGTCTTCAACATCCGGAGACACGCGCAAAATGCTAAGGCTGTATGTATATGGTTTAATTTAAAGTATGGCCTGTTAAATTGCTATGTTTGTGCTGTGGGTGTTCTTGGCTGAACAGATGTAAAAGAAAAGCAGAGTCGAAAGCTGAATGTGTTTGCTTGGTTGGTAATTGACAGTATGCTCTGTTTGGTGTCTTGCAAGTGGGTGTTAATTTTAAGTAGATATAATTTATATCATGAATTCTTAACTATGAATGTAGTTACAAGTTTTTTAAGCTATGGGTAATGTGGAATGAACACTGGTAGATGCAAGCAGTGAAAGTGAAACAATGTCAGTAGAAATATAGAATGAGTTACATGATTTGTGCATAAGATAAAAGTGTGTTGTGTTTAATGTGTGACAAGTGTGGTTGTAATTATGTTGATTGACATTTACAATGAGATTTGTTTAAATGTGTTAGTGTGGTTTGGAAGAGGAGTTGGTAGATTATAATGTAAAACAAATCAGTGTGGGAAAAATTATGTAGGTATGGAGCCACAATCGGATCAAATGTTTACCATGTTGGCTGTGTGCCTAGCTTTGCTTCTAGCAGTTAGGAGTGTTAGATCCCATGTTTTGATGATAACAAAAGAATGGTTTGAAAAGGAAATGATTAATAAACAAGTTTGAACAAATGAATAACAGGGATAAGCATTACTTGAGGTAAGCATTGGAGTAATGAAGAAAGGCCAAAAGAAAAAGCTCAGAAACTTGATGAGAAGCAAGTTTTCTAAGGCATTACTCGAGGCGCTACTTGAGTAATGAGATAAAACTTGAAGTAACCAGAGACAACTTCCAGTAACCTGCCAATGTTACTCGAGTAAGTACTCGAGTAATAGTGTAAGTATTTTCAAGGTGCTCTCAGCCTGCCAATGTTACTCGAGGAGCTACTCGAGTAACCAAGTAAAAACTTGGAGTTGCTCTCGGCCTACCAATGTTACTCGAGGAGCTACTCGAGTAACCATGTGAAAAACTTCCAGTTGCCTTCAAGTTTCCAATGATACTTGAGTAGCTACTCGAGTAACTCTGTTTCTGAAAATGTGGAGCTCTCGGCACTTAGTACTACTGCTAATATTACTCGAGGAGCTACTCGAGTAACGCACTAAAATAAGTTAAAACTTGAAGGTGATACCCGATTAACTTGATTTCTTTTTATCTCATTTTCCTCTAGTCCTTACTCTAGTATGCAAGTATCTAATGTTGTATTTTAAGTGGATTCCTCGAGTAAGTACCCGAGTATGAAGAAATATTTTCAAGGTAAACTTCCAGTCATTACCAGGGTAAGTTATGCACAAAAAGTACAGTTACTCGAGGTGGTACCGAGTAACCGTTGCACAAATGTGTAAATTACTCGAGTCCATACCCGAGTAACAAGGTAAGTGCTCTCGGTCTTGAAATCCTGCCAACATTACTGGAGTAGAGCATCGAGTAACCACAAGTTCATTTGAAGGTTTGCTGGAGTTGGTACCCGAGTAACTCATAAAGTTATGAGTGCATTACTCGAGTAGGTACCCGAGTAAACAGACATTTCCAAAGGTTTGAAAATTGGTTATTCCATGCACTACCCGAGTATTCTTGTATTTGCTCATTGACTTGAAGTTAATATTTCCCGATGATACTCGAGTAAGTACTCGAGTAGCTACTCGAGTAAGCAAACCCAGAAAGTTTGAAATCATTCCAACGGTCATTGTTCTGTTTCCTATTTGATTAACTTTTCATTATATTAGTGTACTTAGCATTTCAACAGGTAAATAATGAAGAGATCTTACCAAATAAGGAAAGTCAAAAGCAAAGCTCAAATGTCATCGACCGTCACCTACCATAACGTATGTTTTTCAAAACCTGGAAAAGTCAATAATGGCTGCGCACGCTCCAACGGACATGAAGAAATATGTTCCAGCAATCATTACCAACGTATCTATATATATGTGGACATCTGAACAGAGAAAAAAAAAGAACACACTTACGAACGTATCATCAAGTTCATTACTCTGTTTTCCATTATACTTGTGATTCTATGCTTCAGTGATTCTTATTTACTCTGTAAGAGAGATATTTCATTCAAACTCAATATTTGTTATTGAGGTAACTTAAGGTTGTGGAACCTTGAGTTGGGATTGAATTACAACTTGTAAGGGGGAGCGAGTGTCCAGGTGTAGGAACTTGCTTGTACTGAGGTGCCAAGAATCCACTGAATCTTGGAAGTTATAGTGAAACTCTCAGAGAAGCTCTGAGGACTGGACGTTGGTCAAAGTGGTTGTGGCCGAACCAGTATAACTCCTGGTGTACACTTCGGTGATATTTCTCCTTACTCTTTCATGTTTTAATTTCAACGTCAAATTTTATATTTGCAACGAAATATTTAAGATCACCCAATTCACCCCCCTCTTGGGTGAAACGCTTGCTCTAACAAGGAGGTTGCTTTTAACTATGATAGTTGCTGTGGGAGGAGGTAGACCGAGGCACGTACCGGATAGGTCTTTTAGATTAAATTTTCATGCAAAGTGAGCAAATTTAAGGGCAATGATATACAGTAGTAATACCACTTGCTTGAACCAAATTAGGATGTATCGGATAACTTTTGATAAATTGTGTCACATGTTAGATATAATTGGTGGATTGAGACGAACAAAACAAATGTTAGCTGATGAGCAAGTAGCAATGTTTCTTCACATCTTGGGGCATCATGTCAAGAACAAAATCATTCAGTTTGAGTTTGGTAGGTCAGGTGAAACAGTTAGTAGATACTTTAAAATTGTTTTGAATGCAACAATTAGACTGCAATAATTGCTTTTCAAAATAGCAGAGGCCATTCTGGAGGACTCAAATGATCATCGCTGGAAGTGGTTCAAGGTATAAAACTTTTGTATTTTTGTCATAAAGTGTATTTACTCTTGATGCAAAAGTGAAATGTTTACTTGAAGGGTTGTAAATCCTGTTTGTGTTTTTAGGGCTGCCTAGGTGCATTAGATGGTACTCACATACGTGGAAGGGTCCCAGCAGAACACAAGGGCCGGTACCGAAATAGAAAAGGAGAGGTGATAACCAATGTTCTAGGTGCATGCTCACTAGATACGCAATTCATCGATGTATTGCCTGGTTGGGAAAGATTATCTGCGGATGAGAGGGTGTTGAGGGATGCTATAAGGAGACAATATGGGCTAAGAGTACCACAAGGTATGACCTACTAAAGTGGTTTTTTTGAGTAACTTTGTATGATGTGGACAAGTCAGAGCATGTTATGAGCATTTCTCATATAAATGCTTTTATTGGTTTGGGCAGGAAGGTACTACTTGGTTGATGCGGGGTACAAGAATTGCCAAGGATTTTTGGTGCCTTATAGAGGGCAAAAGTACTACTTTAATGAGTGAAGGCAAGGACACTAACCCCAAACTCCACATGAGTGCTTCAACATGCGGCATTCGTCAGCCTATAATGTCATAGAAAGGTGCTTTAGGATACTAAAGTTGCATTAGGCAATACTGAGGAGTGCATCTTTTTATATGGTGAAGATTCAAAATAGATACATCATGGGATGCTGTTTGTTACACAATCTAATTCGTCGGGAAAGAATTCAAGATCCCCTTGATGAACAGCTTGACTCCTTTGAACCACCACCACCAACAATTGACAACACCCCCTTGATGAGGTTAAAGCTAAGTTGTTGAAGAAGCTACGGATGAAACAGAGGACTAATACTACACCTCAGCCAAAGGAGGATTTCAACAACTCTGCCTTGGAAGAATATGATATCGGGTTAGTTGGTTGAACCTTCTGTAAAATGAGTAGGATCAAAGTGGACATATCGGACACTGACTTTAACTTTCACTTAGGACCAATATTGAAGCCTTTCCGGGGCATTGTCATTGCCTTATTTTGAATCAATGGTTAAGGTTTTTTACACCAACCTAAAAATGTCTAGAAAGGGAGTTGTGACAACATGTGTTAGAGGCCAGACTATAGAAATAAATGAAGAAAAAATTCTGAGGTGGTTAGGAATAAACAGCTAACAGTCGACAGACACAATTATCAGGAGCACAAATTGACAATATATTGTTTGAGGGGCAAAAATTAACTGACATTGCTCTGTCTCGACCAAAACAGCTGCCTCATGGGTTTCGGGCCTTACATTACTTATATAGTAGGAATTTAGTGAACAAAGTGAAGCACTACACTTCATTGACCCCTAAAGACAAACACATCCTCACCTATATGATCAAGGGGAAGCCTTTTCATATGGCCAAGCGGACTGTGGACACAATGTTAAGGGTTGCTACTTTAGGAAAGACGAATTCAGAATTGCCATATCCCTTCCTTGTGTCTCTCATACTCCAATACAACAAAGTTTGGTATTTGGAGGATGGGGAAGCACCTATTTGGATTGAGGAATTTGATGAGAAGACCTTGAATTGAATGCAAATACCTATAGGAAGTCAACCCAATTCAAAGGCAGCATATGAGACTAACAAGCCTGACCATAATAACCCTCCATAAGATGCAACTGGTACTTCTTCACATACTCAGAGATCAACTCCTTTAGAACCATCTGAAGCATTGACAGAAACCATTGCCAAAATTGTTGAGCAAACTTTGATAAAGTTTCAAGCACAAGTGGAGTCAAGGATTGGCCAATTTCAGGAACATGCGGTCAAGTTGGACAGTTATGTGAAAGACCAGTTTGAGGAATTCGATGGACATATTGGACACATGGACTCACTTATATCTAAACTTGCACTTGATTTCAAGGACCTATGAGTAGAGCCGGGAAAACAGGCTGAGCTCGTCGGGCCGGCCTTTTTAGACCCTGAATTTAAAAGGGTCGGGCCCTTATATTTTTGCCTAAAAAATGAAAGCGGGCCTAAAAGGGCTGGCCCTTTAGGCCCTATATGTTTTTTTTATTTTTTAAAATTTGTTATATGGTAATATTATTATTGATTTTTTGTATTTTGTTAATGATGTTGCAAATATTTAGTTGATATTAACTTTTTTAGAATTAAGTTTCATAAGAATATCTTGTATTAATAATCCTAAAAATTAAAAACTTATAAAAAATATTTCTTATTTCCACTGTACGAAAAATCGGACCGGACCGGCCGGTTCGACTGGTTGAACCGAGAACCGCCAGTGGTCCGGTCTGGTTTGATGGTTAAACCGGGGGACTGGTTGAACTGGTTAAAACCGATGGTTCAACCGGTTGGATTGGTTTCATTTTTTTATAATTTTTTTTTGCTTTTTAAAAGGGGAAATTGGAAGTTGAAGACCAAAATGAAGAGAAAAATAGGTAAAGAAAGAATAAATCTAAAAAAAATGAAGAAGATAATGAAAAAAATTATTTAAAAAGATATAATAATTATAGAAAAGGAGATATTATTGCATAAGTATAGGCATTATAACTCATACTAATAGATTTTAAGTACTTTTTTCTAAAAATCTTCATTTTTATCTATAGAAGTTTAAAAATATATTAATATATATTGCCACAAATAAATTATAATATTTTAATATGACCGGTTAAATTACAAGTTAGACACCGATTGACCCATTAACCCTTGAACCTGTGCTGTGACTGGTTCATTGCCTAGTCCGGTTTTTTGTTCCTTGCTTATTTCATAAGTATTCTTACCAATTTTTTATTTTTTGACTTATTTTCTTGTGATTGTTTTATTTATATATTGTGTTGTTTATTTTATTGACTACTTACACTTTTCAAGACATATTTAGAAGAAGTATTTTTATTTTTGTAAAGTCTTCTCAAATTATTTATAATTGTGGTATATAGACAATAGTTTACCTTTAATTATGACTAAATAACCGTGTTTGTTTGTTGCATAATGCATACCGTTTACACTCTAATTTTGACAATATTTATGTGTTAAATTAGGAATTCCATTATTGTAATTTTTTAAAAAAACTGAAAAAAAACAAAATTTGTTCAATCTTGTGAAAATATTTTCAAGCCTTGTGAGCCGGCCCTGACCCTTATGCTTTCGGGCTGGGCTTTGAAAAATAGCAATTTTTCTTACCCCGAGCCTAATAGGGCCGGCCCTTTTAGGCCCTGGCCAGTCAAGCGCCAGCCCTGTAGGGCCTGGCCAGCCTTGATTCCCAGCTCTACCTATAAGAGTTCATTCACCTCTATTCTATTGAGTTCAAGGAATTTGCTTCCTATAAGGCTTCATATCTTGAGCACGCAGGGCCTTCCACGCATACTGTAAATGAATCCCATTCCCTTGCACAGGACAATGTTCCATCCCCAAACAAAAGTGAAGGTAATAAAGAAGGTGGTAGTACATATGAAACTGCTTACTTTTCTCAATAGTCCCCACAACTGGTATTCCTCCTCACCACCATGTGCCTGAACCAAACACCCCAGCTGCCATACATCATTCTGATCCAATAACCCCACTGTCAATTGTGCCTCTCCTTGAAGCTGTCAACCTTCCTCATGCGCCATCTAGACCAACACTTGGCCCTCAACCCCCACATACTTTTAGGTATGGTCTTGCTGCTAAGAAAATGGCCCATTTGTTCACAGCGGCCCCACCCTTTCCTCCACCTGTAACCTCTGCTTCCCCCATGTTCATCCCTATCAACCTCCCTGGTTTGTGGTCACCATCTCGAATAAGGTCCTAGCTCAAAAGGTCCCTAGCTAAGAGCAAGAAGAAGAATTAGGGATCCATTAGTTTTTATTTTGTCTTGTATTTTGTGATGCTTCACCCAGGACATATCTTTGCCTAGCTTTTATTGCTCTTGCTTATATTTGCACTTATTATCTGAGTTTGAATTGGTCTGTTTAGTTCGAATTTGAACTATTTTCATTTTGAAGCTACTGCTGTGATTATGTTGTGTTCGAAGATCAATTAAGTTTGTGTTAGAAACGGCTGACATCTAAGAGGGGGTGAATTGAGTGTAAGATAAAAACTTAAGAATTTTGGAAAACTTTTCGTATCTTAATGAAAAGAGTAAGTATGAAACTAATGAATCATAAATCAACAGTTAGATTAAATAATATATGCTCAAAACATAAGAGCTTAGGAAAGAGAATATGCAAACTGTGATTTATCCTGGTTCGGTTCAATATGTGACGGCCTACGTCCAGTCCCCAGGCTCCTCCTGAGATTTTCAAATCCATTATCTTCTTGTTTAATCCTACACAAGAAAAGCCTTTACAATCCCACAAGTTTAGCCGGGTAATTGTGAAACCTTTTACAAATCTCTAATTGAAATACTCCCCCTTACGACAAGTCTTACGAGCAGAGCAATCCTAAAGACCTTCCTCTCCTGCTTACCCGTGCAAATCTTACGAGCAGCAGCGTTCTCTCCTGCTGACACCCCTGCACTGCTTGCACCTTGTAAGTCTTACGAGCAAAAAGTTTTACCAGCGATTCTCTCAACAGCTTCCCTCGTAAAGAAATCACCTCACTCAAGGTCTCTCTACCTTGAGATCAATTTGGAAATATAATTGAAAGTGTTTACAAACTCTTTCAAAAAGCAGATATAATGCTCACTGAAGTATAATACAAATAATTACTCTCTCAATGATAAGTAATATAGAAGCTGCAGAATAGAGAGTGTTTGGGTCGAAGTGGATGACTCATGATATTTGCATGTTGGCATCGTTGCTCTGTTCTCTGAATGCTATTTTATTTATAGTTATGTTGTAGAAGATAACCGTTGTAAGCATTCATCCGTTGGAGTCCTATTGCTTCATTTTGACTATTGAGCATATTTGAGAAACTAGCTGTTATGAACTGTCCGTTGAACAGCTAAGCGTCCCGTTGAAGAGCGGGATGTTTCATTATGAGCTGTACGTCACGTTGTGGAGCATTGGTGTTTTAGACATTCGTTCTTGGTGGGTCAATCTTTTGTTGTGGTAGGTAGCCGATATTCGGTGCGTAATGATGCCACCCGCCACAATTGACTCTTTTATTTGAATCTGTAATCTCAACGTTAAATTTCTTGTTTTACACTTGAAACATATGTTAGTTAATGTTTAGATATGATAACAAGTGAAAACACAGTGATTCAATAACATTTAACCATATTTGGATTGTTCGTTGAGTGACTCTATTTTGTTTTGGTTTCTCAGAGTCTCACTCGGGTTCTTCAACTCTCACTCAAGTACTTGAGTGTTTTGTACTACAGACTTCAGCTTTTGTGTAACACTCACATCATTTTTATCAAGAGTGTGATTTCTCACTCGTGAGTGATGTGGGCTCTCACTCGAGTGCATTGATCATTACTCAAGTGCATCGGTATATCTCAGCTTTAGGCTTTGTTTCTGGACAACACTTGCAGCTAAATATTCAAGAGTGCATTTTGCACTTTTGAAGTGTTATGTTCTCACTCGAGTGCATTATGGCTCACTCGAATGCATTTCATATTTTCACTTTCTGGCTTCCTCTCGGGCAAACACTTAGTGCTCTTCACTCGTAGGACTCGAGTGCAATCCTTCTCCTTACTCAAGTGTTAACAGTCATGCTCAAGTACTCTTCACATTTCTCTGGTCACATTTCTTCTCGGGTTAACACTTTCATGTCAACACTTGCATAACTCGGGTGCAAACCTTCACTTCACTCAAGTACATTGTCATTTGTCACACCCTCATCTTATTTTCACATATTTCAGAGTATTTGTGGAAAACGATACGCAGTTCGATGGGTAACACAGGAATAGCATAAATATACTGATTTTACATGCATGATTATGGAAATTCCCCATAGGGGTTCGTACTTGATAATTACAATTAATGTAGCCTTGCAGCGCTACATGGGTGTCCCGTCCCAGTGAAATGGATACATCTTTCAGTCTTTATTCCACCACGGCATTCCCCTTATACGGTTTTCTTCTTTGCTTTTAGCATAGCTTCTGTCTTCACCTGTCTAAGTTGTTGATAGGGGAAGCTAAGATTCTAGGGAATCTCAGTAGGAAAGAAATACCAATATGCATATAAGATAAGCGCTTAATACATGACATACTTACATTACATAACTCATGATCATACAATGACATATCTGCGTGCTCAATGTTTCAAACAATATACGTATGGCTATAGCATAAAAAGAAACAAAGCTTCAATTATTCATATATGTTTCACAAAATCAAGCAAATCAATAACATGCATCAATACACCAGTAAAAATGTCAAATACATGCAGGAGAGGTAAGTTCCCTACCTTAATTGCCCTTCCCTGATCCTTGAATAACGCGCCTCGATTTGTGTGCCAATCCCTCAGGCTCTCTACTAGGTCCTAGAACGTCAACTGTAAAGCTTAGACACTTCCATAATGTTTCTGGTGGTTATATTAGTCTATGATGAAACTTTACCAAAATGCCCCCAAAACCCCGGCCCGGCCCGGCTGTACCCAACCCAATGGCACGTTTTCCCAAAATTTTAACTAGAGCTATTCTGATGTATTTTCACTCAAGGAATCCATTTCCGGGCACCAAATCACCTAATTCACTGTAAAATTAAGAAAATACTCTTGATAGCCTCGATTTAGGGATTTTAGGGGCGTTTTCGTAATTATGCTTTTTTGGCCCTTACCGAAAAAGTGACCTACTGTAACCTCACCTATTTTTGCCCACTGAATCCAATGGAACCATTTATTTCATGAAAATTCAGCTCCTGCCCCCTAAAACAGTGTTGGCCAAAATATTCAAAGAAAATGGAAAAATGTAGTTTTGTGTTTTAACTTCTAAAACTTGTACTTTTCTACTTCTAATCCTTTATTAACTCATTTAAACACTTCTTAACCATGATTTAAAGAAATTTGGGCAACATAATCCCTTAGATTAGGACTTTTCATATTTAAAAACTTAACAAAAATCACCAAAACCCAACATAAACCTCAACAACAACACTATACAAGTTTAGATCTAAGGTTTGCGAGGTTACCTCTTGAGATCTTGAATCCCCTCTCTCTAGGCATCTCCTCTCTCTCTTCTTGAGCAAGAATGGTGTCTTCAAGATCATGGATGCATGAAGAATCAAGGTTTAGAGAGGGATATCATGACAAAAATCACAAGAAAAGCTCAAGAAATCACTTCTTACCTTAGATTTCTTCTTCCTTCTCTCTAAAGCTCTCAAGGTCTCCAAGCTCTCTCCCTCCCTCCCTCTCTCTCCCCCCCCTCTCCCTCCCCTTTCTCTAGTGTTGGACTAAATGTTGCATGACAAGGGAGGAGAATGTGTCTTATTAAATTCCTCTTCTTTCCTTCTTGCCATTAATTTCATCAAGGGTTGAGATGGTAACACATGTCTTCCACCATGCCTCCCTCCATGCTTCCACCATACCTCTTCACTTTATGCCATACTTTCTCATAATTTGACTTACTTGCTCCCTTACCATCACCCTACCATGATCATCATATCCATACTTCATATCATACCCACCTTACCATTGTCATCATTATTCTTTTCTTGTAGCATTTTGGACATGTGCTTATGAAATTAATTTATTCCCCTTAATTTTATGTGTTGGCCGAAATTAGGGAGGAAAAGAAAAGAAAAATATGTTTCTCTAATTCCATAGTTCCCTAAATTGATTTATACCCAAGTCCCTCTAATTTTACAATTCTTGATTTATTCCATTAAGAATAATTCACATTACATATTTTCCTTGATTAATTGAAATTAACTCCAATTAATTGGAAAATAATTAATTTTTGGGCTAAATTGGAAAAATTATGATTTTGCTATCAACTTTGTAATTTAATTCCTTTCTTGAATTAATTTACCCATTTTCTCATGAATATGAATATTTCAAAATTCATAAGATCCAATTTCATGAATATTTACCCCTTTTATTGAATTTCTCAATTACAGGTGAATATAAAATTTGGAATGTTACATCATTCACTCGAGTGTCGCTGAAATACTTTCACTTCACAGCCACTTCTGGACAACACTCGCATTAGAATGTCAAGGATGTGTTTTTGGACTCGTGAGTAATGTGGGGCCACGTCAGACTCAATTTATTTATTTGATTCTAAATATGAAAAATGATGTATAATAAGAAAGTTCTTGTCATATGCATTCTAATGCAAAACGAATCAGCGCCAAACTCCTTGCATTCTGCAAGTTATGATGGAAAGAGTGTCTGTTGCACTAGACCGCACAATCGTCAACTTCTAGAAGGCATAGCTCCTAGAATATAACTTCAAATTAGGCAAATTACCTATCCATAGAAAGCTCTTTGAGTCTAGTTTCATATGGCATTGGTTTCATCTCAATCCAATGTGTCTTTTGTGAGTTATACTTAAAATACCAAACCTATCTTGAAAAGTGACAGTGATTTTAGTGTCAACTTCCACGGATCATATCTCCTTCATCTAAGCTTGTTTCAATGTGATATTGGTGTACATTTTTCATGTTGTGAGTCTTCTTTCATATGCCACTAGTTTTAGTTTAATCCAATATGTGGTTTGAGAGATATGGCCAAAATACCGGACCTCTGTCAGGTTGAATAAAAAACAGAGTTGAACAGAGTAGCCCTGACACTCGAGTGTGTTCTTCCTTCACTCGAGTGCTACAGTGCTATACTTGCTACAGTGATTCTGCACTTTCAGTCTGCACCTCGAGTGCTACAGTAATTTGCATGCTACAATGCCAAACAGTGCTTGATTGCTACAGTATCGACCGCCACAGTGCCAAACAGTGCCATCTAATTTCCTTCTGACCATAGAAATCTCATAGTTATTTCTAAGAACTTGAATCTTGATATTCCCATTAGATCTTGCAAGTTTTTATTTCTTCAATATCTTTCTTTTTTATTTTCCTTTTGATAATCATTCTTCCTCCATAATTCAACTTAATTAATCTACAAGATATTTCACATTAAACACATTAATTAGTCAAAGAAATACATTATATAAACATTTTTCTCTTATCATTTCATATCTATATTTGGCATCATCAAAACTAATCATATCTAACAGTTTGCTATTGCTAATTTTCACATCTTCACTAGTCTATATATGTGTGAGTGTTTTATGGTTGTGGCATATGAGTCACCATGTTTGAAATTGACGTTTATCTTCTACATGTACTGCTTCTATAATTTTGTTGTTCTTCTTTCATTTTTTATGTGCACAAATTGAACATTTATTCTCTCTTTTCTTTCCCCTGACATTTAGACATTATGCTGACTAGTATCCAGTCAACCAGTAACAATGAGCATTAACTTGCTTATTCACACAAGAGAGGTGTGGTACCTTACATTGATTTTCCTGTCAATATGACCATAAAACATATATTTTACAAGTGAACACTAGATCTGAACCTTGGCAAATTTGGTCGTTGCATTCAATTCAACGTCATATTTTCATAGCTTTGGCCATTACTTACAAGTAGTTATAGCTACATACAACACTTATGACATATTTAGCAAGGTTACAAGAACATAGTCAAATTCACATTGTGTAGATTATACAGGAAGAAAATTACAAAAACAACAAGGTTTCTTCAGGTCACCATTTCATCTCCCAGCATTCTCAATATTGCCAATTTCTTCAAAATCATCCTCTCTTCTACTCTTCCCAAGCAAAGCATAGATTTTCAAAGTGTGGACAATCTTTGGTCTTGAACTTAGCAGCCTCCTATCAGCCTGTAAAAAAAACAAACATCAAACTACAACTTTACAAATTGTCCTAATCAATCTTATTGACAAGAATAAAACTATCTCTTTATACTTAGAAGTATGCATCCCATACAATTTCGTTTGCCTTCACACAAGCATTCACATGGTGCCAACTAAAACAATTCACAATTTCCCCATTTAACATGTTACACACTATCTTCCAATAAACCTTTAGGCTCCTAATTCACCTCCAGATACCAGTCTTGTCCTTCAACCCGCACCTTGGCAACCTCTCCTCCATCCTTCACTCTAAATACATTAGATCTGCTGTCAACCACGCTGATTTAGTCATGTTATGCCCTGCTTTTCTCATCTCCACTAACAATTCCACTAGGGTGTTCTCTTCTTCACTTATCTACACACGTGCACCCTTTCCTGCCTCTAAACAAAAAATTAACAAAATTATGACAATGACCCACATTAGCAACACTCACAAACATCATTTTTTTTCCCTCTATGCTTCTTTCCAAACTAACCTATGTCTTTAAACAATGTGCTACTGGATCTATAACTTCTTCCATCTACTATGTTTTCCTTCTCATCTCTAGCCGTCGTCCTGGTCGTCCCCGTCAAAGATCCCATCCACACCACCTTCGATTTCCCTTCTTCCCCAACACACAGACACACTTCCGCTGAGCCTCCGTTTGTCTTCAATGACAACAATTTTCTCACCTTTTTCACATTCTTTTATTACTTTATGACAAGGGTATTATGGCCATTTACCCACTGCTTTCCACTTAACCCAATTCCTTTTATTGCAATCAAACAATTTATTTTCCCTCAACTTATGTTCCATTCACATGTCTATCAAACAGCTCACTCTTTTAATTTTCCTCCCAATCTTCCCTTTCTTTCCTTTCCCTCCTCATATGTTCCTTGTACCAAACAGGCCCTTAGTATAAGGGATTTTGAGGGAAGAGAAGCGGACTGGAGGGAAAAGTTTTATAAATTAAATTTTTAAAAAAAATTAGAGAAATGATATTAAAATTTTTTAATTACCTTTTATATTTTACTCTTTTTTCTTATATATTCTCTTTATTAAAATTTCATAATCCCACTCATTCAATTTTTTAAAATCCAACTCATGAAAATTTGCCATCTCAGCCCCACCCCTTCAAATCCCTCATACCATGTCACAACCCAAAAATCCAACTCATGACTGGCACATAGGCTAAGCCTAGCAAGCCAAAGCAGTTCATATAGACTCTCAGACAAGCATCTCTAAGGGTCTGTTTGGTGTGAGGGATTTGGAGGGGAAGGGAGGGGAGAAAAAATTTTTATGAGTTGAATTTTAAAAGATTGAAGAAGTGGGGTAATAAAATTTTAATAAAGAGAATATATAAGATAAAAGAGTAAGAAAAATTAATTAAAATTTTTTAACCCTACTTATCTAATTTTTTTAAATTCAACTTAAAAATTTTTTTCCTCCGCCTATTTTACCTCCACCAAACAAGCCCTAAAACAACAAGACTTGACACTACCATAGTAATCATGCCATCATGGGACCCCATAAGACACAACACTTCATTACAATATACTCCATAAATTTACGAAGCACATTGACCACAATTAATCTCACTAGTTGCTTAATTATTTTAAAAAAAAATATAGAGAGAGGAGTGAGTCTGCCACTGACTCGGTGAAAATATAAATAACAGAGAGCACAGAAGGAAAGCAAAGTCGCACAAGAGTTTTTAGCAAATAATTTTTACAAAAGGAGTAAAAATATTTAAATGTTCACGTTGAAGATCTCATATGCTTAGAACAGTAAAAGTTTTCTCTCTTTTTATTAATAAATCAAACAAATTGCATCACAATGCTATTTCCATTAATACCCAACACCAAACCTTGAGGGGAATAACCGTTCCGCTTATATAATATCTTACATACCATATATCATATAACTCATGGTAAGGAATAATCTCTCACCTATAAATATATCATGTATCATATACCAATATGACTCATGGTAAGGAATACCTATCTCACCTATATATCTCTTATACCATATATCAATATAAATCGTGGTGAGAAATAATCGTCTTGCCAATACACACACCACGCATATATATAAACATTTACAATATATATACACTCCATATATATATATATATACACATATATATATATCATATACCTTCAAAAAATATTGTTCTTCTATAAAAATAAATTAGTCAAATTTTTGAAAACATAAAGAAGATTTGAAATCAAATCAATTTATCAAAAAGAGAGGTTGACAGAAGGCAAATAAAAAAATAAATAATTGAAAAAGTGTTTTTTTTAAAAATAAATCAATTTAATTATTTGAAAATATAAAGGAGGATTTGAAAACAATGCTATTAAGTAGAGCCGGGAAAACGACGGGCCGACCCTTTTAGGCCTTGAATTTATAAGGGTCAGGTCTCAGATTTTTATCTAAAAAATGAAAGCAGGTCTAAAAGGGCCAGCCCTGTAGGGCCGAGGGCCTAAAAGGGCATGCCCTTTAGGCCCTGTATGTTTTTTTATTTTTTAAAATTATTTATATAGTAATATTATTATTGATTTTTTATATTTTATTAATGATGTTGTAAATATTTAATTGATATTAAAGTTTTTAGAATTAAGTTTTATTAGAATATCTTGTATTAATAATCTTAAAAATTAAAAACTTATAAAAAATATTTCTTATTTTATAAGTATTCTTACCAATTTTTTATTTTTTGACTTATTTTCTTGTGATTGCTTTATTTATATCTTGTGTTATTTATTTTATTGACTACTTACACTTTTCAAAACATATTTAGAAAAAGTATTTTTAATTTTGTTAAGTCTTCTCATTAATTATTTGTAATTGTGGTATGTAGACAATAATTTACCTTTGATTATGATTTAATGATTGTGTTTGTTTGTTGCATGATGATACCGTTTACAATTTAATTTTGACAACATTTATGTGTTAAATTAGGAATTCCATTGTTGTAATTTTAAAAAAAAAAAACTGAAAACAAAATAAAATTTATTCAATCTTGTGAAAATATCATTAGGCCCTACGGGCCGGCTTTGACCCTTATGCTTTAGGGCCGGGTTTTGAAAAATAGCAATTTTTCTTACCTTGGACCTAAAAGGGCCGGCCTTTCAAGCTCTACTATTACTTTGTAGAGTTGGGCTAGCCTTGATTCCCAGCTCTACTATTAAGCAAGATAAAAGTAAGAAAATATATGTCAACACAAATTTATCATAAAAGTACAGGAAAGAGGGACATGAAAGTAAGAATTGAAATATCCACACTAATAAATACCATCATGATAATTATGTTTAAGAAATTATAAAGTTCTCAAACAAAACCAATACGAAAGATGCATTTAGAAGTATTTAAGAGTGATAAAGTTATTGAGAATTGCTTCTTAAGAAACTAGAATAAAAACAAAGAAAATATATTTAAGGCAGAAAACATAGCAAATATGAAATGAATTGTGCCACCTTGCTATTCACACCCTCACTTGGTATAAATGATTCTAGGCTTTTTAATCACGCTAGGATTAGCACCTGCTAAGGAATCCACACGAGCATCACCTATAGTTTATTTAAGTATGAGATCATTACTATAATTAAATTTAGACCATTAGCTAATTTAATGACGGCTTAGAGTATTTATAAACACCCCCTTTTAACATCTAATCAATAATAATAGATTCTCATGATTCTAAACTATGCCTATATATTAATTAGGAAAAATGAGGCAAAATTATAGAGATTTATATATATTAAATTTTTCATTAAATTTTAGGCTCAAATATATAACAAGTTCTGAGCTTTATGTTAGTTGCATATAAATTTCCTTACTTATAAAAATTTAAATTAAAGACTCAAATGTTTCATGTTTTGACAATCAACTCACTTACCGTTAAAATTACACCTTAAAGTTAACTGTTTTTGCCACGTTAAAATTTTTATGTTTTTTATTTTATGCCACGTCATTTAAAAAATAACACTTAAAATTTGACACATAATTTTAAATATTTTAAAATACTTAAAATAAAGTATTTAAAATACTCAAGAAAATTTAAAATATTTGTTTGACATGTCAAATGTCAAGTATTATTTTTTAAATAATATGGTATATAATATAAAAATTATGATATGGCGAAAACCATTAATTTTAACGGTAAGAGATGTATAAGTCAATATACGAAATATTAGGGCCCATAATTTAAATTTTTTAGGATTAGGGAGATGATCTATAACTGACTCAAAATTTAGGGGCTTTATGTATTTTAGCCTAAATTTTAATAGTAAAACATATCTTCTATGAGCAATAAATTGTAATTTATTTCTCAGACTCCATAATATAAAATCTACCTTAGCTAATATATATTTAGGTGTGTAGTTAATATAATTGCATGGACTCTAAACTAACTTGCTCTATTTATTGACTTATAAATAATGTAACATACTATCTACATGCCTTTGTCGGTTTGTTTATATTATATATATATATATATATATATATATTGTTAAGTATATGTATCCTCCTATTAAAAAAAATCATATTTGAGGTAATATTAGATACTAAATATAGACACTTCTCTCCATAGGGATTTAAATCTTGGTTCGTCATGTTATGAGAGATTAACCCTCTCTACTAAATATAGACACTTAGTGTGTGTTCTTATACCCTCAAAACCATGGTTTCAGAAACACTTTTCCGTAAATCGAGATAAAACTCCTCTCACATACTTATCTCGTAAATTGTAAAAGCTATTCTCCAAAAACTAATTAGAACACACAATAAATCCAAACTGTTGGTTTATATATTATATTATATACGTTGATTTGTGAAAATAGATGCCATATTGTGTGGTGACTGGGGAGTCGTCTTCTAACACCGTATTTTGGGTGTGCACGGCAGAGATTGCCCGCAAATTTGACTGGCCAATGAAAATCACTTGATTTGGTTCTTGATATTTGTTTTGGTTTTGTTTTATTACTTTAATAAATTAAATAGGGCTAAGCAACGTATAGTATCCAGATGTTAATTGCTTGTTGCATTTAATACCATAATCTTATTTATATTGCATCCGATGTTATTTTCAGTTCTTCTAATATTCTAATCTTATTTAAAATGCATAGCACTCTAACTATAAATAAGATTAAAACGTTGGATATAATCAAAAAATTATGTATGGGATGCTTGAGATGCATCAGAAAAATAATGTCAGGAACTGGGTGCACTATAAATGAGATGATGGTGTTATTTATTACTAAGAAATAAAATCAAAGTATTGGATGCTACACATGCTAGTTCCCTCAATTAAATCATACAGCTTACTTTTCAAATTCTATAAGAAATGTCTTATTATTTTTTTCCCCATACGTACATGCTTCAATCACGAGCTCAATCATTTTCTATAACTTCGAAAGTGATATAGTCACTGTGTGTATGGGATTGCCCGTAATTTCACTCACCAATAAATTTCATTCAAACATGATAAGCAAATCTATCCACTAGAAATAGTTTTGTTCAATAAAATTACTTATTTAAAATAGTTATTTTTTCAACATATTGTTCTTATAATCACAATTAAAAAGAAAGACTATCAACATCTAGTCCACTTCAAAAATTTAGTGAGTCAATTAACCAATCAATTATGATTTTAGTTTAGTTAAATTTGAAAATTAATTGATCAATAATAACTTTTAAATCAATAAAAATATGAAAGTGGTCAAAAATTTGATGAATTAAGGTGTAACTCTATTTCGCAAGTATTCAAATGGTTTCTTATTTGTATGATAGTTTCTCATTTGTATTTGATTGTTGGTTATTTCATAGTTGCGTTAAATTAGATTTTTGGGTTTGGCATGACGTTCTGGGTTTTTTCACAGGGAGGAGAGGGAGAGGGTCTAAGGAGATGATGAGGTGGTGTGCCACGTGAGATCCCATGTAACATATTAATCAAACAATCTGATTTAATGGTTACAATTAATTTTGTTAATGAGTCGGGGCACGGGCACCATTGTTATATTTTTAGATTTCTGAGGCGACATTAAGACAAAAAAAAAATTTCAAGACAATATTGAAATTATTTTTAATATTTTTGTGACAGATTTACACCTTAACCCAAATTAAATTATTTTATTATAAAGTGGTACACATTAATTACTTTTTGAAGTGTTGATAACAATAATTTATCACATATATTTTTAACTAATTTTATGCAAACACTCAATTAAATGTAACCTTCCAACACCTTGCTTTCGATATTGTCGCTTTGGTGCTCCCATCATTCCTAAAACATATCCAGAGAGGGAGATATCCAAACCCTTATATATATAAGACATCTTTCGTTCTTCTCCCCCGTTGATGTGGGAATTCACGCTCTACCCACCATTGAGTTCAGCATCCTCGTTAGCACATTAACCCACATTGACCCGAGCCTGATTCTGATATCATTTGTAACATTCCAGCGCCTTAGTCTTGGAGCTCTCATTACCCCTCACGATTTTAAAACGCGTTGAGAGGGGAGATATCTAGACCCTTACATATAATGCATCTTTTGTTTCTTTCCTCAGTTGATGTGGAACTTTGCACTATAATATTTTAAGTAGCTAAGCGGTTCACTATAGTGGCTGGCTAGCAGAAGACTATGATCTCTTATTGTGAGAGGAGGAGAGCTGTCAGGAGTAACTATTGGAGAGGCATGCTTAGCACAAATAGGACAATAGGTCTATGCTAGAAGTCAAAGTAAAAAAAATGTTTTGCGACTTAGTGAAATGAAAGTTTTTTCATAAAGAGGAGATTGCAAGTTTGATTATACTTGTAATAATACACTTAGAAGGAAATAACATAACATTATATATTATTAGAATCTCTGGATACATTATACACCCTCTGTTCCTTATTATAAGTTTCAAATAACCGATTTGCGTTGATCAAGAAAATAATTAAAATTAGTTAAAAAAAATATGTTATTTTTTTTCAACTATACCCTTATCTATAAAGAGAATAAATGTGTGAGAGTGAGAGAATAAATACAATCAAGAGGTAAAGTTAGAAAAAATGCAATAAATATTTAGACCAGCCTAAAATAAGCATGTATTTTATGGTATACCCATTCACAAATTTGAATCTTATAATAAAGGGCAAAGGGCGTAGCATCTTAATTTTTTTAAAAAAATATGAATTAATTTTGTTTTCCATCTTTAAAAAAAGCAAGAAAGAAATCAGAGGAATTATGACAGAGTGAAAAAAACCCAATTGCTGAACAAATAAACATATGACATGATGAATAAAGGACCGTGAAGCAAGCGGCTTGGTGGGTGCAATGATGGGAAAGTAAGCAGAGTTCAAACTATGGATTGAAAGTGCGTTTGACTAATATGAGATATGACAGCAAAATAAAACACAAAAGCGCGACTTGGACGCTTATTGGTAAATTAATTAATCAATAATTGAGACAATGATTGCAGACTTTGTGCAAGGCGGGACCATGCTAAGCACTTGAATAAATAGAGCAATTATAGTTTTTGATCCAAAGGAATTTTATTGCATAATGCATATTTCCCTAAGCTGACTTACTGGGTTTGGGCTAAAGCATGTTTTTGTGATACATTGGGCTTGGCTCAAAATAGAAGGATGACGGTATTTTATGTCATTTGAGTTTATCTTTAACTATCTACTCCTCTAATCCTTCATGTAAGATCTAATTAGTTAATTTGATTAGATTAAGAAAGTTAATTAAGTTCTTTAATATTATATGTTATTTTTCTAAAGCACCCCAATCATCTTCTCTAATTCCATCCCTCCCTTCATGAATATTGCTGAGGGAATACCAATGGGGCTAATTTGGGAAAATTTTAATAAACATGTAAAATAGGTCTTATATTTAAAACTTATATCAACTCCTCAATTTGGTATGTACTAAGGACAACAGGAGTATTTTGTGTGTGTAAATCTTAATATCTATCTATCTGATCCATGGAGTTTAATTTTTATTAATTGTGTATGATTATGAAGCTTAGGGACTTGATTAATAAAAAATTTTGTTACTCCTATATACTTATAAAGTATAAAGATTAGACAAAAGGAATCAAATGGATAATTGAGATAAATTTGAGGGACAAAAAATTCTATAATCCCTCTATACACACACATACTACTGCAGCATGCTTATTTTGAACTTGCCCCGTCCAGACAAAGTTATGAACATCCATGCATATAAAAGCTGTTTTAGTTTGTTTCAGTTTTGCCTTGTTTTAATCTCCTATTCTTAATTTTCAGTCAATTTACTAATGTTTTTAAAATAAAACATGACTTTTATTATTAATCAGAATTAAATCATGGCTTTTTGACAATGTTGTCAGACAGGTTTTATGACTTGTATGACTTAAAATTTTCAAAAATGACGTTTCTCGTAAATTGACTAAACTTTTGTAGAGGTGAAATTCAATTAGTGCAACACAATTGATATGTGGATGGCCTTTCGTAAAATTAAAAAAAGGTTAGGTTGATAAAAATTGTTTTCAGTTTTAGAGAGTTTAAATTGGAAGAATAACCAAATAAAAGTGAAAAAAAAAAGTTGCTTCAATATTTTATGTGACTTCTTAAAAAAGAAAATGCTCATTTATTTCTACCACAATCCCCAATATACATTTTTCATCCAACTGGCCTTTTTTTATATCCCAACTTCTTTCTAACATTATCCCAAACATGCAAAATTGTTTGTAATCACTTTTTCCTATCTACATCTAACGTCCCAAGCATGGAGACATGAACACCTTGCTTGAGATGAAGATCCATTCAAGGATTTGCCTCAATAAAAGCAATACCATCACTATCCAATAGCAAGGAGACTACCTAACAAGAGAGAATAAAATCTTTCTGCACCTGCCAGATTCTAGTTCTAGGTATGCCAGTGAGTTGAAGTCTCATAATTTTGTATTCATTCTTTGGAGTCGTATCAGAACAGGCTTCTCCAAAACAGAGACACTAATATTACTCCAAACCTCTGGCTTCGTAGGAAGCTGAGATATTTTCTCCAAAACTGCCATATCTTCAGATAGAACATAACCAAACACAGTATATTGCTTCTTCCACTCATTGTGATTAGCTAGGCTGATGAAGAACTCTGGACCAGAATCAACCCATGCAACAGATCCCCTTCTTATGGAAGGACAGGATTCTCTTGGAATATCCCTGAATATAGACCCTTGAGCTTCAAATGTTCCTTGGATTAATGCAAAAGGAGGACCAAATGAAGCCTACATGAGCAATTAAATCCATTAGCATATCATATGAAGGCTAAAAGATCGGTAGCTCAGAGCTAAGTTGTATAGTTATTAGGGGCATATACAAACACTTCTATTAGATTTGTAAACAAACAATCCCTTCAACTTTGTAAACTGGGAAATACTTCCTTTGCTTGTCAATATTCCAGATTTAAACACTTTTGTTCATTTAGTCATTTCCCTGCCAACCCTGCTACTGTCAAAGCGACCTCAAACAATGCCATTTGTTATATGGCACACTCCCAGAATGTCTAGAAACAACAATTGACAAACTCTAGGTGGCACCTCTAGTAACAGGGTCAACGGGAAACTATACAGAAGGGTATAAATCTTGATAGGTGACAGATGAAGAGATATTTTCTGGTTTTCAAATTTGATCAGTGTTTACGAATAGCTCTAAATTGAAGGAGGATAGCTTCAATTTGACGCAGTGGAATGAAAGAGCAAGAGAGTAAGCAATTTATCAAGGAACTGCCATCAAATTTCTCCATCCTTAAAACAGAGGTAATAATAATTTCAGCATATGGGTGATATGATGAACAAAAAGCAGACGAAGATATGCAAGGAACCACTAATACGAAGAGGACCCTCAACAGAGAGCAACCTCCTGTTTTTCTCCTCTTTTGGTTTTCTTTTTTATCTTTTTTCCAAGAAGCAGGAAAACAGGATATAAGAACCTTGTACGGCAGAGTAGAAATATACAAAATGCTTCTAGGAAATATTATAATAATTGAAGTAATCTGTTATATGGAGGAATTTTGTGCTAAGAAGCACCATTATGGTTATGTGTATTGGATACGATACAGCATGACACGCTATGACAATTTTCAAAATTTTAGGTTACAGCTACAGGGATATATATATGTTACATATTTCAGTATATGTTGCAGATACACATATTTGGGGGCTAAATATGGGTATCTCAAGTTTTAAAGGGACAGTATAAAGATGTTTATAATAATAAACCAAAATAATATATTTTTTAAAAGTTACAAGTTATATAGAAATATTTTGACAAAATAAGTATACTAATACAAATGGTAGAATATAGGTATCATGAAGTATCGTATGCCTATCATACCGGATATGGGTACGTTTACTTTTTTGAAGTATAAGTGCTTCATAGATTTTGTATAATCACTATCATTAGTCATTACTATAACACATACTGATCCTTACATTTTTTTGGTGGTTTCCATCTGAGTCCCAAAATCTTCTTCGGCTTTCAGCACGGTAAAAGTGGCATCCAGCACAATGTTTCAACGCCAACAGCTCAAGAATGTAGGCAACGGACTGTGGAGAGCAATCAGGCAAAAGCTGCATCCCATGAAAGGATAAGTTTAAAGACAACACACGTCACCCAAACTAAAAGAAATAAAGGAAAAATTACTTAAACGCTGCATAAGTGCAGAGGGAAAATAGATGGAAACCGCCTGGAATTATAAAAAAATTAAATTTTATCACAAGATCTGCTTTCGTGAGGTTAAGAAAGCTCTTAAGAAATTGGAAAATAGTAAAGCCATTGGGCTTGAGAGTATCCCTATTTAAGTTTGTTAGGACTTTTGGAAACCTAAGAAAATACATGTTCAGGGAAAGCCACTTTTTTTTTTTTCTGGATGAAAGGGGGAAAGACACTTGTTGTTGGTCAGAACTTTTGACTTATTATTTTGGAGAAAGAAACAAAGAAGTTGGGTGGTTATAGGGCAACTATAGTCAAAATCTATGAGAAGGGAGCTTTGAGAGTCACTTTCTGGGTCTTGATTCCTCATTCAAGTCCAGAGAGGGGGCAGAGAATTTTGAAGTATGGTTTTGGCCTTTGGGTGGAGAGTGCCAACCTCTCGAAAGTTTGGCAAGCCTGTTCTGTTTTAAGAGAGTAGTAACTACGCGTGTGGCTTGGTTTTTCTGTTATTTGTTTCTGTGGTGTAGTAATCTAAATTCTGTCATCGACAAAGGCTAGCAGACATGGTGGGTGAGGCGCAGTATGCAAGTTCAGAGGTGCAAAAGTTGAGAAAAGCAGTTGGGCGATTATCCAAAAGAGTTGATGGCTTGTCTAGTGACATGAGTGAGGGTGGATGCTGCCATAAACAAGAAGCAGAAGCATGTTGCGGAATCAAATATATCGAAAGAGGATGAACCACATATGGAGGATGATTGAGTGAGCAATGAAGGAGGAGAGAGACATGGGGAAATATTGAAAGCTGAAGTTAGTTGAGATGGATGTGTTGTCATATAAGAAAAGATTTGTAATGAATAAACACAAAGTTGGAGTGACATCTATTGAAGACAAAGTGGTAGAAACTTGTTTGAGATGCAAACACATACAAAGAAGGCCTTTGGATGCACTGGTAAGAAGAGTAGATCAAGCAGAATGAAATCCTTTGAAAAAGGGTAGAAGAAGACTG
Organism: Inga leiocalycina; assembly: GCA_963242795.1. NCBI lineage: Eukaryota > Viridiplantae > Streptophyta > Magnoliopsida > Fabales > Fabaceae > Inga > Inga leiocalycina. Next base: position 30,659,212 of record OY725328.1, read on the forward strand.
AAGAGAACATTCAATGAAGTTACTAAGTGCGATTTATTGGTCAACAATTTATCCAAAGATTTGGTTATAGATAGAGCAGAATGGCATAGCATGAATCCATGTAGCCGACCCCATCTTGTGGAATAAGGCTTGTTGTTGTTGTTAAATTTTAAAATGTTGGATAAAGGTGCTAAAATGACCATAAACTTTTGTGAAAAGTGCAACTATAACCATAAACTATTTTTTGGAGCAAAAGTAACCATAAACATTATAAAAGAAGGCAAAAGTAACCACGATGTTAACGGACATTAACATCCGTTAATGTGAACTTTTTAACAAAATGTTAAGGTGCTAAAATAACCATTAACTAATACCAAAAGTGAAAAAATAACCATAAACTTTTTTTTAGATGCAAAAATAACTTGTTGAACATTAATTCATAATTTTTTTTTGCTTTTGTGTTATGAGTATTTTATCAATTTGGGGGTTAAAATGACAAAACTTATGAATTAATATTCAAGAAGTTGACTTTTTTTATTTTGGTTAGAATGATGAAACGAAAGAAAACTATCACCTAACTCCAAAAGATAAAATCCAAGGTAATTAAACCTGGACCAGTCAGTGAACCGACTAGGGTATTAGGTCAAGGGTCAATGAGTTAGACCGGAGTTAAACCAGGACCAAACCGGTGAGAAATGGAAATTTTAGCTTTATAGTATGAAATTCTAAAGGAAAAATAAAAAAAATGTTTTTTTTAAAACAAATTAAAAACTTGACTCGGATCTACTGAGCGGTTGCCTGTTTCCGGTCCAGTTTGGGTCCGATAACCATGATAAAATCCCTAACATTAATTATAAAATAGGAGACTTTTTGAACATTAATTTATAAGTTTTTTTTTTGACATTTTAATCTCCAAATTGATAAAACACTCATAACACAAAAGCAAAAAAAAAAAAAATATGAATTAATGTTCAAGAAGTTACTTTTGCATCCAAGAAAAAGTTTGTAGTTACTTTTGCACTTTTGGTATTAGTTAATGGCTATTTTAACACCTTAACATTTTGCTAAAAAGCTCACATTAACGGAGGTTAACGTCATAGTTACTTTTGCTCTCTTTTATAATATTTATGATTACTTTTGCTTCAAAAAATAGTTTATGGTTACAGTTGCACTTTTCACAAAAGTTTGTGGTCATTTTAGCACCTTTACCCTAAAATGTTCCCTCTAAGTGTTAGCAAAAACACAAAGTTTGGCTCCCTCCTTTCAATACATCTCAAATAACTATTGGAACCTTGGATGAACGGGAAACAGTATATTAGTAGACATTTACACCATTAATACTCTGGTCATACATGATATTACACCGTATATCACAGTGAAAGTCAAATACAATTTAATACTTACACAAGCACGATAGACAAGAACAAATCCATATCTTTCTAGGGCAAATGTAGAACAGAAATTTACAACTCATTAAGAGGAATTCAGGATTTAGGACAGTCTTGTAGGAAGATAAAAGAATTACCTGTAGTTTATCAAAATAAGTCACTGTCTGAGGTCATAAGATCAATCTAAAGGTCAATGTTATACACAACATTATATTTTGTATAGTTCTTTTTAACGGTTAAAATTAACATCATTCATTTTAAATATGGGAGTGCGTGTGTATAGAAAATTGAAATTGGCATGATAGGATGTACCAGTCCATATTTCATATTTTAATAGCATTTATGTACTTTTGAAGCAAGTCTAAGAATATGCTTACATTAGATCAACTTAAGGAACAGCAAACAGATATATATTTAATTAAATGATCATGCTATGCATACAGGTTTAAAAATATATATGGCAAAGGCGCGTATAAATATTCACAGAGAAGAACTTACTCTTATACGAAGAATTCCATGTTCAGTTTCCAGACCAACAATCCCCTATGAGTACAAATATTCAACAAAAGGTGTAAATAAATAGCTAATAGACATAAAAATAAATGTTTAACATTCACATACTGCTGTCATCATCTTATACATGAATGACAAACAAAATATTGTTGATAATAAATTCTGAACATGTTATTTTGACCACCATACTAGGCTCACATATTAAATGCATTTCTAGACAGAAAGGTATCATTCATGATGGTGCAAATCATATCCATTGAGCTGTAGCAAATGTTTCATTATTCATATGGTCCCTAAAGTTTAATCAAAACTTCTAATTAGATTCCTATAGTTTAAAAGTTTGTAACTGAATCCATATGTCAATAAAATAAATTTAGTCGAAACCCTGTTGTTTCTGAGACATGATATCATCATGAAGAAACTGTGATATAGCAAAGGGATGTAATTTTGGGGATTGAAAGTATGCCACATCAGTCTACCCTTCACAGATGCCGTTTGATACAATCCAAAACATTTTTATCACCAACATAACTTTTGTTGTAAGCTATAAGACTATGACAACAGATCATATTCCTGACAGAAACTATTTTCTCCCATCCAGACCTCTTTTAGAGGACAGAGAAACTGTAAGATTTGTGGGGAAGAAAGTGCAGGCAGGTTCGTTAATCCAAAGATTCTCTTTCCTTTTCATGCTTAACACAATGCATGCCAAACAACCATAAATTTCACTCATCAAAAAGACATTGTGCATTAGGCCTGCTATTAGCTTCCTTGGAAATTTTCCAGTCTACCCAACAAGCAAGAATTCATATCACTGGATGCTGTAAGTCAAATATGATATTTATTAAGCATTAGTGAGAAGCATTACAGCTATAAAGAAATGCATGAACAAGAACACAATGATTGCCAACAACAATGCGTTCTAGAAAATAAATTAAACTCAGCGCGGAGAATTTATTTATTTTTTGGATGCCGGGGGGTGGTGCTAATCTTCTAAAGTTTCACTTGTCATTAAGGGCTTGTTTGGTATGAGGGGAGGGGAGGGAAAGTGGGCAGAGGGAAACATTTTGAGTTAGATTTTAAAAAAAAGAAAAGAAAAGCGGGGTTGAAAGCTTTAAATTTATTTTTCTTACTCTTTTATCATACTGTTTTTTACATTAAAATTCTATAACCCCACTTCTTAAATTTTCTTAAATCTAACTCATAAAAATTTTCCCTCCCCTCCCTTCCCCTCCAAATCCCTAATACCAAACAGAGCTAAGAGATAGCATCTCATGTTTTTATTATTTCTAGAAAATTCCAGAATCTGCCAACAAGCAAGATTCCTTACATCAGAATCTCACCATAAGATAAATAAGATATCAAATTAACATTAAATAGAATAAATCATATCCAAATAAAGGTATAACAATGATTTTATAGAATTAAGAACAAAGTTGTCATAGTTGTACATATATCAAAGTAGTATAATACAGTATATAATCAATATGACCTTCCTACCTCTGTCTTCCCAAAGACAAGCCCAGAAGTCCACATCACTAGATCACCTGAGTCTCGTCGATCAGGGCTTAAAACATCTTTCTGTCTTTTTAACCAACACTGCAACCATAACAGGTAAGTGAAGTTCAGCCTAAGAGCAAGGATGTTTCAATATTAGATAAACATCAAACAGCTCCATTCAAAGAGGATATATTTGCCAGAACTGTAATATTATCATGCTTGTGGAACGCAGGCTGGATTGGCCACTGGTGAACCGGCCGGTAGACTGGTCCAGTTCCCGGTCCGGGTTCTAATTTTAAAATTTTTTCTTTTAATTTATTTTTCCTTTAGAATTTTATACTATAAGCCTAAAATCTTCAATTTCTTATCAGTTTGGTCCCAGTTTAGCTTCGGTTTGACCCCGGTTTGACCCACTGACCTTTAACCCAGTACCCTGACCAGTTCAATACCTGATCCGGGTTTTAATACCTTGAATATTATACACCAGGAAAGATACAAAGTCAAGTTATACAAATTTTTGACAAAAGGTCAAGATGCCATCCTATTAAAGCAAAAAGCATCAGAAATTTTTGTCATAATTGATTCATGATATTGAGTAATTCTAAAAGTGCATTATGTGGGAAATATTACATAAAGGCACAATGTAGGTCTATGATCAGATTTTGAGATAAGTTCTCATCTAGTCAATTGAAAGGAAAAGTGTATGACTCTGATCACATTTTGCAATGCCCAGCTTTTGGTACTAGCTTTTTTTTTCCAATAGCTTTTGGTACTAGATTAAAGTATAGAAAATTGAAATTAAATGTAGTTGATAATAGTGAGGCAATCTGCATGTTCAACTAGGCAAACATGCAGAAGTTGTAAGAGGAAAATAGAATTTTCTAACAGAACGGCCATGGAAAAATGGACATCAGTAACGGTTGAGAAACATTAAAAAAAAAAAAAAAACTATCGCTCTCACGAAATGCAGAAATATACCATGCTGCAGAAGTTAACACAATTAAAGGCAACATTAGGCATAGGAACAATCACACGTAGTGAGTCAAAACTCAAAAGTGCCTTCAATTAATCAAAGAGTCTAACCTCCAATTTTCATAGGAACAACAAACAGATAAACCCATGTAATTATGATTAGTCAATCAGTTATCGTAGCACAAGTATGAGCAGAGTAACGGATTTGAGTTAGCATAAAACCCCAGAATGTCCAATAATTTTACAGATATGATCAAATATAGTAGAGAACCAAATGAAAATAGGAGCAATACCTCGCCGAATCTAGGTCCACACGCTTTTCTATCTCCACAAAATACCCAAGAATTACATAAACAAGGCTCATCATCCCTACACATAGCCTTACAAGCCTTGCAACAGTCATCCGAAGAATTAAACCTAAATTCTGTACCCCATTTAACAGCATCACCCCAGAGCTCCAAATGCTCAATTCCTCTACAACATTCCTCTTCTTTACTCCCCAAATCTTCTTCAACCCATTCTTGCGCTGAAGAATTTTCGGTACTGCTGGGTTTGAAGACCACGATAATGAAAAGGTACACCGTGAAGCAGGAGATCGCGCCCATCAAGAAAAGGATCATAAGAGCAAATCGACCAAAACCTGAGTCGGTTTGGCGACGAGCCATTTGAATTTAAGGAATTTCCAACTGATCAAGAAATTTTTGTCGCAAATCTTTTCCCTCGCTTACGAGATGGAAAAGCTGGGGAGACTGAATCAACAACATTTGGGGGCAGCATTGCCTGAGAGGAACGAGTTGTAAGTTTCTACCGGCACGTTTTTCGTCCATGTTCTTCTTCCCTTGCCTTCACCAGAAAGCAAGCATATCCTTATTAGTTACGCTTTACTATTTGATCTCCATAATTATTTTAAAAGTCTCATGAATAACAAAACCAAAACAGTTAAATCAATACATTCTTAAAATTTTTCTTTTCTTAGTTCAATTCCAAATTGGATAAATCTCATTTGAGAAATAAGTAGGAAAAATTTCTGAAAAATACCTTCAAAATATCAAAATCTCAAATCAGTTTTGATTCCTACAATAGTTTTGGTGTTAAGTATTAACTACATTTGATTAGTAAATAATAATTTATTGGTAGAAAATCACTAATAAGGGATTTTTAAAAAAAAGAGTGCTATAACAAAAGAATAGGGAAAATTTCAAAAAAAATATAGTCAAAATTAACAAAGGATAAAATGGTGTGGTCAATTCCTAAAATCCCAAATCAAAGCAACCATAGGAATCTGGGATTTGAAATCTTGAGCCAAAGACCATAATGCCCTTAGTGACAAGGAAAACAAAAACAAAGAGCACACGAATGGGAAGAAAGAGAGTGAAGCTGCCGCAAAAAAGTGATGATGCCGAAGAGGAAAAGTGATGGAAAGGAGTGTTGAGCCACGGGGTAAGCAAATTTGGGATAGAAATCATTTTTGTGTTGTGATTCTTCAATATATATGAAAAATTGGTTGTTGTTTATGATTGAGGTTTATCATCTCAGAGGTTTTGTTTTATGGGTAAAGGGGCTTTTTAAGTGAAGATGGAGAAAAGGTAATGTCTTTAAGGTTGTGTGATTGATTTCATTGTGTTTGGTTGCATTATTGTTGAAGATTGTCGCATTTTTGTTGTTCATGACTGATTAAGGGATGAACGTTGATGGGTATTACGTCAGTAGAAACTTCGGTCAGCCATGGATAGTAAGGTTAGGGGAGTGTGTTGTTATTAATGAAGACGGAGAAGTAAAAAGATATTGTCTTGGTGTTAATAGTAGATGTAGGGTGATGATATGGAGGGTTTTGTTATTAGTGAAGATAGAGATGTTAAAATAAATTGTGTTGTTGTTAATAACAGATGCAGGGGGATTAGGCATGTCTTTGATTATCTGATAGGAAGATGTGAAAGTAGAAAGCCATGTTGTTAATGTTGAATATTGTATTGTTAATATAGAGACAGATGTTGCTTTTGGGTATCGAACTTGTTACTTTCCAATTTTTATACGAAAATGTAAAACAAGGAAGTGAAGTCGTTAATATAGAATTTGGTGTTATTAATAAAGCGAGATGTGTTGTTATTGGGCATTAAACTTGTTACTTTTCCATTTTTTCATACGAAGATATTAAACAAGGAAGTGAAGTCATTACTGTAGAAGGTTGTGTTGTTTATAAAGTGATAGGTGTTGTTATTGGGCATTGAATTTGTTACTTTCCCATTTTTTTCCTATGAAGATGTTAAACAAAAAAGCAAAGTCATTAATGTAGAATTTAGTGTTGTTAATAAAGCGAGATGTGTTGTTTTTGAGCATCCAAATAGTTACTTTCCCATTTTTCCCTACCAAGATGTTAAAGAAGGGAGTGAAGTTGTTACTGTAGAAGCTGGTGTTGTTAATAGAGCGAGAGATGTTGTTATTAGACGTTGAAGTTGTTACTATCCCCCTTTTGCCTTCAAAGTTGTTAACCAAGAAAGGAAAGTCGTTAATTTAGTAGTGGATATTGTTAATGGATAAAGATGTGTTTTTATTGGCTCCCAACTTGTTATTTTGCCATCTTTCCATACGAAGTTGTTAAACCAGAAACATGAAGTCGTTAAAAGAATAAATATGAACAGTAAGATGATCATATTAAAGAATAACAGTGAAGACAGAGAACATTTGACAGCTGAAGCTTTTCACAACTAAAAACTAAGCCAACAAAGTCCTAAAGCAAACAACCCAGTCGACAATAATCCAGTTGAAGCTAAGCTGTTGTTTCTCAATTACCACCTTCCAACTCCACCGCACGCCGTTGAAGCTCGGTCAAGAGACCGTTGTTCCCTTCCAATCGTCGCTTCGAGCACTTCGCCCCCTTCCCCTTCTAGGTTTGTCATTTCTCAATTACCACTTTCCAACTCTGCCGCACGCCGTCGAAGCTCGGTCAACAGATTGTTATTCCCTTCCAATCTCCACGCCGAGCCCTTCGCCCCCTTCCCCTCCTAGGTTTGTTGTTTCTCACTTCCTCTTCAGCCCACCAATTCAATTTTGGCCTTCCCTCTATTCTTTGTTTTTTAAAACTAAACTAAGGGCATTATGGTCTTTGTCCTAAGATTTCAAATCCCAGATTCATATGGTTGCTTTGATTTGGGATTTCAGGAATTGACCATATCATTTTGTTCTCTGTTAATTTTGACTGTATTTTTCTGAAATTTTCCCACAAAAGTATAATAGTGTATTTCATATTTTATATCCTTTTCTTTGTATTTTCTCTAGTCTCTCCCGATCACACTCTTCATAAATGAATGTGTTTTGACAACACGAGTTGCATTCTTTTAAAAATTTATTATCTTTAGCCAACATTTTGATTTACATGATTTAGTTATTATGATGCCATGCAATAAATAAAAAAAAGTTCTAATATCATGATATTGAATTTTTAGAGTTATATTTAAATTTGAGGTTTTATTGTTTAATATTATAGTGAATTAAACAAATCAGTCCACCTAACTAAGTCGAGTTCATTCGATCACACTAAAAGTTATCTTCAAGTTAAGTCCTAACGTAATTCACTAAATTGGTGGGAAAAAATGAGCCAACTTATCTAGCTTAAGCTTATTTTGACCACTCTAGTATATTACATCTTTATATGGTAAAAACAAATAAAATGTAAAATAACACGTGTAATATCCTAATTTGCATGCAAAACAATTATACTAATCCTATACCAATTAAAATTAGTTAGGTTGGTAAAAATGTAACTGATATCATCATAAAAATACTGAAGTATATGGATTTTATGGATGAGACTCCAATTAAAATGGTAAAGATGCAAGTAATATTAAATATGAAGAAACTCCAAAATTTGAACTCACTTCAAGTTTTTATTATAGAGAAAAAAGAATTACTAGTCTCATCATTAAATACTAGTTCAATTGACAATGAGTTGACTTATAATCTATAAGGTTGTGGGTTTATATCCTGCAATGAGAGAACCTTATTGGTTTGTAAGTATGTTTGTAAGTGCTTTAAGTATAGATGCATGGCCTAATAAACTTTCATGACTCTACTCATTTAAGCTTTTGATTACCACAAAAAAGAAATGTTAGTCTCCAATCATACAAGTATTCTTGACAAAACTTCAGAACTTGACTTATCTAAACTTTTGATTGTTAAAAAGACTCCAATCATACAAGTGTCTTAGCAACTTAAGAATAGTCCATTTGGTACACAAACTAATCAGTTGTTAAAATTTGGTAGAAGCCTTCTTAATTCATATATAATTGACGAGGATTTCCAGGATATAATCCTAAGGTACACCAATCACAACTTGCCATTCAAATTTCAGAGGCTAATAATGAGTTGGTTTGTTAACCAAATTAAACCAACACCCTACTTAGGAGTGTTCAACAAATTCCCGTCCCGGTCTTCCCTTCTCGATCCCGAGTAAATTGGGACAGGATTTTCCTGTCCCGAAACTTTCAGACCAAGAAAAATTCGAGATCAGGAATGGCATTTCTTGATCTCGAATTTTTCCTGAACCCGAAATAATAGACATTTGTAATTTTTTTTTCTTTTAGTTGTTTAGGTAAAGGGCCATTTCGGCCTAGCCATGACAAGCAGTAGAACGCACAAATGCACTGACCCATCAGTCATCACACTTCTAGCCAAAAAAAAAAAAAAGTCATCACTGTTCACTGACACTCAACCCTCATCAGACATTTAGAGTTTAGATGCATTCGGAAAGCGGATTCATCAGTTCACTCTCGCTCTCTTAGTCTCAGATGGTCAGACCTCAGTCTAGCTCTAGCACTCAAGTCTCAACCACAAATCGACACAGTCCCAACTCCCAAATTTGAACCCCTTCCCTCGTCGCTGTCGGCATCCTCGCTTTCCCTTTCCCTGATGGTCAACGAAGACGGTGTTGCCCTGCCTTGACGGTACTCATCACCTCGCTACATGAGGGATGACGGTGGCATAGTGCTGATCTTTTTTTTTTTGCTGCATGATACTTTTTTCCATTGATATTATGCCTTATTTTTGTTACTGATTTTTGTCTTTTAGATCTGCACATCTGTGTTGGGTTCATGTTTTAGGCTTTCATTTCTAATGGTCAGTACATGATGATTCTTTGGGGTCGGGATTTATAGTGTATCAAATTTTTTGTTGAGACGGTGATGAGTTAAGATAGATCCAGGGTACTTGTTAGACATCATTTTCAATCTTAAAAGCAACAGAAATGTTAGTTGCTAACTCATTAAGATGACTCTTCATTGTCGTGTGTCTTGACATTGGAAATGAATGATACATCATGACAAAAGCAACATCAAACATTAAATAGGACGTTCTTTTGTTCCTTACGAACTTGTCAAATTTTCCCATCGATGTGTTTCTTTCTGGTGATGCTTGGCATTGGGAATTCGGGAAGTTCCCGATCCCGAGCTCGGGATTTCCCATCCCGACGGGACAGAAAATTTTCAGGACAGGGATAGGTAAGCAATTCGGTTCCCAAATACTTTTTGGGATCGGGAATGAGATTTCCCGATCCCGAACAGCCCTAACCCTACTATCAGGTGGGTGCACCCAGAAAAGGAGGAAAAATCGAAATATGTAATGTTAATCAAACTTTTATTATTATTACAGTACTACACCCTTTTTTTATAGCTGTACAAGAAACTTTTTTTTATCTAAAAATTTATTTTTTCAAAAAGAAAAAAAGAAAAGATTATTACTCTTTAATTATATTCTAGGGTTAATAAAATTGTTGTTCCTTACACTTTTATTGTTTTTTGATTTTAATCCTTATACTTTCAAACTGTGGTTTTTAGTCCCTATAGTTTTATAAGGACTCGGTTTGAGGTTAACTATAGGGACAAAAATCAAAACCCATTAAAGTATATAGACCAAAACTAAAATTCATTAAAAGTATTTAAACCAAAATGGAAATTCATAGAGACCAAAATTAAAAATTGTTAAAAGTATAGGGATCAAAGCCAAAACTTTTGATCCTTATGCTTAATGGCATTAACTTTCTTAAATTTTAGACCAAATCCTTATGAAATTATAAGGACTAAAAACCACAATTTGAAATTACAGGAATCAAAACTAAAATTTGATTAAACTATAAGGATTAATAATAATATTACTCCCATATTCTCTCTTATGTCCCAAGTACTTTCTAAACCCCAAAAATATTTGTATATGATGAGCATATATATTTTTAGATTCTTCCCTGCCACAAAATGTGTTGATAAATAAGTCCAGACACCAAACCCGTATTATTGAGACACAAATAACAACTAAGGAAAATTATAGATAAATATAGGGACAATTATATTTAAGTCTCATACAAGAGAAAAAATGAAGAAATGATATCTGAAGTTGTTAATGACAAGTCGATGGACGTTCATTGACAAGTTGAGGGACGTCCATTGATAACTTTAAAAACCATTTCTTTAGTTTTTTCTTTTGTATGAGACTTGAACATAATTATTCCATAAATATACGTAACGAATCCTTTTTGTTTGAAAGAAAGGAGGGGGTGGTCAAAAGTGTAAAACAGTTTTAAATATATTTAAGGGCGTGCGTGGCAAAGAGACAACGATTTAAAACTTGGCTATATACTGAATTTGATAATCACAGTTTATTAGTGGTTACATACAACTCTTTTTGCTTATCTCATTGTCAATTACAACTTACATAGCAAACCATGGGGAAAATTAAAATATTTTGGTTCCTATAGTTTTGACTTGATTGTAACTTAGTCTTAACACTTTGACTTGAGGCAACTTAGTTCCTTACTTCCTATAGTTTTGACTTAGTTGTAACTTAGTTTATAAATTTTGACTCACTGTAACTCGGCCCTTAACCATTTTATAATTTAGTCCATGACCCTTATTTTATATATGTTTTTTTTAAATATAGGAACTAAATTATAAAATGATTAAAACTATTAGGATCAAATTGCATTGAGTCAAAATTTAAGGATTGAGATATAATCGAGTTAAAACAATAAGGACTGAGTTGCATTGAGTCAAAGTATATGGACTGAGTTGCAATTGAGCCAAAAGTATAAGGACAAAAATAAATTAATCATCAACTTTATATATGAAATCTTGTAATACTTGCTTAAAAACCCGTTTAACAAAAACAGGTTGGGTAATCACATCATTAAATTAATTTATGCGTAATTACATTAACACTCATTAAAGTAATTTCCTTTTTGAAAGAAAAAACATTACAAATTATTCCCTAATATAGACAATTTCCCTTTAATCCAGAAAGTTTGACCTCTTCAATAATAACTGCGGGCTAAAATTATACATTCCGTTTTCAAATTATTTGAATTCATTGGGATATTATTCCCATTTAATTCCCAATTTTTATTATTAAGGTCTGAAGATAAGGTAATAAAATAAATTATATTTGACAATATACATTAAATCATGAATTCAATTTGAGTGAATTTGAAAATAGACATCAAATCATGAATTAGAAATCATAATCACTTAATACACATTTAGAGGCTATAAAAACAATTATGCACAGGGTGTAAATGTTTTTCCCTTCATATTCAAAGCCAAATGCGGACATTCTTTTACAATAATAATCAAATTAATTTCATTTAACTTTTAACGTCAATGTCACATATTTATTACTTTATCAACATATTTTGATTATCATACCACCTAACATTATGTCTTTATATATATGCCTATCGCAATTAACACTTTCAAGTACAATACTCCCTCGTGCAACATATGGAGAGGTATAACTTGTTTTCCCTGAAACACGAATACAATAATTCAAAGCCATTTAAAGTGTGAAACCTCCATCTACATATATAATCTGTCCAGTGATGTATGAAGCAGCAGGAAGGCAGAGAAAAGCAACCAGTGCAGAAATCTCTTTAGTCTCTCCTAAGCGACTCATTGGAACGTGAGACAATATACTGTTTAATATTTTTTCACCATCTTCTTTCTGTACAAAGATCATATCAAAGAGGTTATGTCTCACTTAGTCAAGTGATTTTCTATGCAAGAAAAGAAAGGGACCAAAACAGGAAAAAAGATACTTATAACATGATTTATATGTGCAGTTATATATATAGCAATATGCAAGAATTTATATGAAGTAAGAATCCAAGAATCATGTACACCGAATATGAGCACGTTGACAAATAGAACAAATGTATTAAGAAAGACCATATATTTGTTTAGAATTAGTTGTCTGTATTTTCAACAACATTTGTTTTTTCAATATCTTAATTGGGAAAGGGAGTTTGAGAACTTAAAAACGGTGAGGCAGCCAAGGAATGTTTAGACAGGCTCATTGGGCTGTAAATCAGATTAGGCTACTTAGTGAATACAGAGAATTGTTGTGTTGAGAAGTGTAAGGCTAAGATATCCTCTTTGTTAATAATCAAAACAAAGAAGCAATAAGGCAGCTAGCTGATATGAGTCCCACGTCAAGGAGTCTCATAAGTGATGTATGATTTATAAGTTTAAAAGGATTCTCTTAATATGCTAGTCTTTAAAGGATGAGCTCTTCTTTTTGGACTCATGATCATAACTACAAAAAATCACAGCGAATTTAGCAGCAAAATTCAGTTGCTAATAATTCCTTTGTCCCTAAATATAATCTTCAAAGTTGAGAATTGTTCCAAAATATAAGCTTCATTTCAGTTTTGTCTCAACATTTTTTGCTTCTTTTTTTATTTTTCAATTTTACCCTTGTTGATTGTATACATTTGTTGCATATTTTTTGACGGCTAAACTATATAAACCCCCCTAAACTTTGAGTCAGTTGCATATAACCTCTTGACATTTTAAAGTTTAAATTTAACCTCATGACCTTTCATTTTTTAACTATTAACCTTCTGCCGTTAAGTGACCATTATCTTTTTAACAGAAAAGGCCATATCAAATTATAAGATGACACATGTCATCCTACATGACATCCTGTATAAATTACTAATTTCATAAAACCTCCTGAACTTTGAAAAGTTGCAGATAACCCTCATGAACTTTGATTAGTTACAAATAACCCCCTTAACATTTCAAATTTAAATTTAACTCCTTTAAAAATTTTGATTTATAATAAATAAACCTCATGTTGTTACTCTAATCATTTTAATAAATTTATTAAGTTTTTTACTATCATTTGTCAACTAAAACAGTTTTTTTGTATGGAAAAAACTATAAGAATAATATTTAAAAAATATAAAAATAAAAATGTCATCATTTGTATAACATTTACTTATTTTCTTGGGTTAATTGAGCATTGCTAGTTTAAATTTGTCATCATTTGTGTTAAATATATTCTTGGGATGATTGAGCATTGATAGTTTAAATATTACATTTTTATTAGAGGATAGCTTTTGCCCTCATTAATTTTTTATTTGTAAGGCATATTTTTTCTTGAATTAGAGGTTCAACGTTTATTTTATATTTTTCTAAATATTATTCTTCTAGTTTTTGCCATACAAAAGAACTATTTTAATTGACAAATGATAGTAAAAATTTTAATAAATTTATTAAAATGATAGAAAGTAACGGCATGTGGTTTAATATTATAAATCAAAATTTTGAAATGTTAGGAGGTTATTTGTAGTTAATCAAAGTTTATGGGGGTTCTATGTAACTGTTCAAAGTTCAGAGGGTTTTATGAAATTAGTAATTTATACAGGATGCCACATAGGATGATACGTGTCATTTCATAATCTGACGTGACATTTTTCATTAAAAAATAACGGTCACTTAACGACAGGGGGCTAATAATTAAAAAAATGAAAGGTCACGGGGTTAAATTTAAACTTTGAAAAGTCATGGGGTTATATGCAACTAACCCAAAGTTTAGAGAATTTTGTATAATTTAGCATTTTTTTTATTAGTTAGTGTGTGTGAATTGCATTAATTAAGAAAGTGGATGAGATTTATATTTACGAGGGAAGACATAGTTGGAAAAAATATATATTACTTATATATTTATTGATTTTAACTATTTTAAACTATTTTTTTTTGATAAAAAAAACGGTTATCTAAAACGTATATTTAAAGATGGAAGGAGTAAATTAGTGACCATACAATATATTTTATGATGGATAATTCACAACTAATTCACCGTTTTTGAATGCATATTTCACCTAAGCTTGTCATAACGTACCGTGACAGCCTCCAAAAGTGGGGTCATTATAACTCCAGGTGCTACCGCATTTACACGAATATTATCCTTCGCCCATTCAAAGGCAAGGTTCCTTGTGACTTGATTCATAGCTCCTGAATACAATTATGAAGATATTATTTCATCAGCTAAATTATTAGCCTTCACTCAATTTTATCATGACATATTTTCAAAGGTTATGCTTCATGAGAAACAAAATTGAACACCCTAAATTTATATGCATTCATATATTCACAAAGGTGATGAAATTTTAGACTAGTTAATGAACCAGTCAGTCGGTGCGATTTCTCTCCCTCTACAAGGGTTTCATTTCCTTTGAGAGGGAGTTGACCTCATCTATTGGCAACCTGACCGAGCTGGGAGGTTGATCTCGTCCCTCTCTCTGTAAGGTCTTTTTCTCCCTTTCTGGTGGAGTTGTTAAACAGCCCCTATGTCATGGCCGGTGGAAGTCCTGGTTGGGGGCGAAACTGGTGGCGGCGGTGAGCGGGGATGTAGTGTGGAGGGAAGCGTGAAGGCGTACAGGCCTCAATCCTCTACGAAGCCCTCCGATGAGGATCTCCGATGGGTTCCCCCATGGCGGTTGCAGGTGAAGAACGGATTGAAGCGGTGGATCTCTTTCCTCACTGGTGAACTGACGATCTCGATGGAGGCTGGTAGTTGGGGACTTGCAACCATTCTGAGCAAATCAAAGGCAACATCACCGATGCACTCAATGGTACCGATTAGTCAATTCTTTGATCTTCAGGGCATATATGGGCTGGTTCAGTGTGTATGGCCTTGTTGCTCATTCTCGGGCTGGGATTGTATTTTCTCTTTTGATTGTCTATTTGATTATTTGTGCTTTGATATTATAACAAATGCCCTCCTTGGGTACTTCCTGGATTCAAGGAATCTGGTTAGGAACCATCCTCGCAGGTGTGTTCCCAGGGAGGCAAATTTGGTAGTTGTGTGATCTGCCAAAGCTTCATTGGAAGAGTCTTGCCCTCTTGTTCGGGTATTTCGACTTCCATCCCTATTGCTGGCCTATTTGGCGCATGGTGTGGGTGATGCTACAACAACATTCTTAATTTATCATTGTATTAAAGATCTTTTAATTCCCTGTTTCTGTAATTTGTTAGCTAGGTTGAGCATTGTTATTTCTTTCTGGTTGCTCTGTTTGTCTAATTCCTAATTATGAGACATTGTATTTTATCTGTTTTTAATATTACTAGTTTCCTTTGATGGCAAAAGAAAGTCAATGAACCAGTCAAACAATGGCTTAACACTACTACAAAAAACCAAATCTGTGGCGCTTATAATTACATTAGCTGTGGCGCTTCCGAAATGCCACCTATCTTAACGCTACTAAAGAAAGCTGTGGCGCTTGGAAGCGCCACAGATTATTTATTTTTTTTTTTATGAAAAATAACTTCCTGTGGCGCCTGGCCGGCCAGGCGCCACAGGAAGCCTACCTCCTGTGGCGCCTGGTAGGCCAGGCGCCACAGGAGGCTTAGCTTCTGTGGCGCCTGGCCGGCCAGGCGCCACAGGAGCCTTAGTTCCTGTGGCGCCTGGCCGGCCAGGCGCCACAGGAGCCTTTTCACCTACTGTGGCGCCTGGCTGGCCAGGCGCCACAGTAGGTATTGTTTTTTTTTTTTTTTTAATTTCCGTTCTGATATTTTTTAGTATATTTTGTCCTCGTATATTTTTGGGTTTTTCGTATTGGTTTTTTTTTTAGCATATTTTTTGCTCATGCATATATAATTATCCCATGCATATATAATTATAGTCTGCAAGGTTTAATAAAAACAATAATAGATAACTTTAAAATGATAGCAACAAATGATTGATTAGGTAAAGTAGTAATGAAAATTGTTATACAATATACTGTAAACCTAGCTGAATGAAATATAATACAACAAATTCAACTTGAACAAACATGCATGACACAACAATTATATTGGCAATTAGAAACAACAACAAAAAAAACCAGCTAGCTAGTGAATTTAATAGTAAATATAGCTACCTAGGGATTTGCTTAAACACATATTCACACCATTCCTCGATCACTTCATTAACCTGATGGTCTGTCAAAGCGTCACAACGTTGATCTTCATAATACTACAGATAAATACAATCAGACACAAGTTAGAACGAATTAAAATCAGTAAAACATAACTGTCAGGCACTAATTCAATTTCATTACAACACAATATGAAGTGCAACTAAATGACTTACTTTTTGAGGAATAAATGGTTGATCATGCATAATAACATCCTTCATAAATTTCATGATATAGTACCCACAATCATTGTCATTAGGTTGGAAAGGGCACTGCAATAATATAATGCAATATTTAACTATGTTCTTGAATAAAAAGTGTTTAATAACAAAGTCTAAGTAAATTAAAGTCAAATATCAATACCTGTATCTTCTTCCAAGGATAGCTAAGGCGGGGGTCAGTAGCTTTAGAATAGTTTAACCCGACAGACGACCGATACGCAGTCAATGCGCTAATAAAAGAAACAGAAAGTTATTACTTTTGGCTATTCAATCATGTTCGCAAATATTTATTTATAGGCACGTATACTTACCTACTGATCAATAGCAACATATCAAAACGTTCTTGTGGAAGACCATTTTTCAGAGGATCCACATAATAAATGCGAGGGCCTGAAGGTTCCGCTGGATTGATAACGATCAATATCCAATGGCGCCTAAAATATGTTTTAAAATTAATTTTTGAACAATCATGTTATGATAGAAGTTAAACAATAAAAAGAAAAATTGTACCAATAATAACTTACCCCGCATTATACGGCACTAAAAATAATGTATTTGATGTCGCTTTCTTGCTAAAGTAATCTTTCAGCTCATTAGACTGCGCAGTCACATCCATTTTACCCTCATGATGACCAACGAGAAAAGGGTTGACAAATGCGAATTGGACCCTGTGTGTATCCATGAAAACGTCCTGGTCTAAATGCCTGGTATAAAACATACAGTGTCATGAGAAACAAAAGAAATGGAACGAGATATATTAATAACAGTGATAAACGATAATAGTGAAGTACCTTATCCAGATGTTGATAGCCGAAGCACTAACCCAATCACGAGCACATATTTCCTGCACGACCTCGGCAGTAATGTAATCAACTAGACCACCAACATTGTAGATATGTCTTGGAATACGTAATGACACTACTCCCTCACCGATCAATTGTGGTGCAATCAATATTAATTGATCGAGATATGAGGTATGTCTTCTTCTGCTCTGATGGCTGGCCGATGCTTTTGACTTGGGTTGTGTTGTTGAAGACTTTGAAATCTTACCCTGCGCAAATCAGAAAATTAAATCACAGTTCGAGATGAAAGTTTGAAGGAAAAGTGCAGGGAATTTTGAATGAACGACCTTTCCACATGGCTCGATAAGACCTATTGGCCAAGCAACATAGCCACCTACAACATCTGCCACCTTATTTTGCTCATCCTGAGACGGAATCGGTAAGATGGCGTCTTCGTTCGTGCAGACGTCAACCCTAACCCGGAGTGTGTTATCAGGCAACGGTGAATTGTGCAGTACGTCCTCACCAGTGTTGTAGGCAACACCCACTGCAACCGCATGCTTGGATGCTTGCTCGACATATAGCTTGCATTGAAATTCGCCCTACGGAAAAGAGAGTTAATATGTTAAATTCGCTTAATTATAATTTAACATAAAGTTAAGTAGACAAGAAATTAATTACCGAAGGAAAAGGGACTTTAGGCATGGAATTGCAGCTATCTCTGAAACTTGGGCTATCACAGAAAGGAACATTTGGTGTTGGCCTACCCTGGACCAACTGTTGTATTTGCGTTGTTAACAACGCATTCTGGTCTTGCAACAAACGCATTTGTTCGGTGAATTGTTCTTCTCGTTGTTCCTTGTAGCGCATTTGTTGTTGAAGTTCTTGCATTTGATGTTTAAAGGTAGACATCTCGTCACGTAGGTGGGAAACATCACCTCTACTCGAGCGCTTCTGACGTCCGAAGTATGCTGATGGGGTGACTGCAAAACCAGTACCCCGAACACGACCATCATACTCGGGTACTGGTAACGCTCTGCTCAATAAATCGTCCCGACCAACATAGGTCGCCAACGCAGGATCCTCCTGTGTCATTTGTCGCTTTCCCAAAAAGAATTACAATGAAAATTAGTTATTATAAATGGAGTTCATTTAAGTAAAGCCAATTATTTATTGAACGCATAATATATTTGAATACTTACACAATATTCGGCTACTCTTCTTGCTTCCTCACTACGAATTTCACCTTTCTTATTTGTGACACCCTTGACCCACACCTCATGTCGTGGAACCTGTGTAATATCTGAGCCTGATTCTTGTATCTGCACATCGAAGTTAGTCGAATTTAAATGATATTCATACAATTTTTATGATGAATGAAATAATCATCAGTTCGTACCATTTGTTGTTGTAAATTTCCGTATGAAACAGGTCCTTGTGTGTATCGGTATGGCATGTTGGTCGCGTTAGCTCGATTCTTCTCGCTCAACTCCTAGTTAGATCAAAATGATTCATATAAATATATAAATGTTACTTACAAATACGTACATTACACGTAATAGGGAAAAATAAACAAATCCCCTTACCAGGAAATCAGGAGTTGTATGTGTTTTGATAAACTCATCCCACATTGCTTGAGTGATGATTCCTTCGTACAATGGATAAGGCGGTGTAGTAATGATATCATCATTATCATCCCTCAAGAAATATTTGACGAGATCAGAACGAAACTTTCGCAAAATTTTTCCGGCTTTTCTCATTACGAAGTTCTTCCGATCATCATCAATAATAAAAACAGTCTGTAAACAAGTCAAAAAACATATATCATATGTAAGATTGAAATGAAGTGAAACAAAGCAAACCGAATAAATATATAATTAAGGTGTTACCTGTATTTCAGCCCAGATCCCATCCTCATAACTTTTCTTTACCATTTTCCAATTTTGAACGGTAATAGGGACTCTGTCTCGAACCGTAGTCCCGATGAAGTTATTTAACAAGGTACTGTTCTCCCCGAACGGGTTCCCAAGTTCATTCCACTCTACTTGTAACTTGATCCCGTTACTTCTCAGTCTGATCAACCTCGCCATAACTGTTCTGCCACGTCTGACGTTCACCTCAAATCTCTGTCTACCAATGTGCCTGGGAACGTCATCAATGTCATCAGGTACGGGACTGGGAACGTCATCAATGTCATGATGTGGTGAGTCCATACTCCTGCAAGTGAAATAAACCAAATCAAAACATCAGTGCACAATGGTCTTGTATGTCAACGAAAGCAAATTATTTTGAAATTTATAAAAACATACGTACAAGTAAATGAGTCAAGGCAATCATTATCTTTTCCTTTTTCTTGTCTGATTTAAAATTTTATTCTTCAGAATTCGTGTTGAATTGAGAATTGTGTTTCTCTTGACCCAAGTTCCCTCTTTATGATCATGTCTCACGTATAGGGGTTCATCTCCATCTTCATCTTCATCTGCATCTCCATCTATATCAATATCTGCTGACCACAAATTCTCAAATGAAGGATCATCATTATTGATGTTCAAATATTCATTACTTTCAAAATCAACTTCTGCTTGACGATTCTTGTTGGATGGAAGTACAATAGACCAATTCTTCTTAGCAGGATCAGGAATGTAAAATGCTTGTTCTGCCTGTGCTGCTAAAATAAAAGGATCATCTTCATACCAAACCTTAGAAAGGTCCACTTGCACAAAGCCTAAGTCATCTATCCGCAATCCACTGTTGTTGTTAACCCACTGACATTTGAAGACAGGGACCCTGAACATAGAGTAATCTAACTCCCATATGCGTTCAATGACACCAAAGTATGACATTGATGCATAGATAGGGTGTGTATCTTTAGCACTGGCTCTATGCCAAGAATCAGCAACAAGTGTTACCCCACTATTCTGCATCGTGCTCTGTTTATCATGGTCTTGTGTATAAAATGTGTAACCGTTGATTGCATAACCATTGTAAGATAATACATGTAAGCTCGGTCCCTTCGACAGGCACTTCAATTTTTCGGAAACTGAATCAGGATTCCTCTCCATCTCATCGTTAATACGCTTTTTCAACCAGCCTGCAAATTGTTTATTGTGTTCTGTTGTTAATAAATTTTCATTCCCATCACCATGTACCAATCGGAGAGCATCCTTGTGTTCTTCTACATACGGTTCAACCTCATCAGTGTTATGTAGGACATACAAGTGGGCTTGATCTCGTTCAGTCACTGATATCGTTATTACATCACTCCCCGTTGTTCCTTTCCCTGATCTTCGGCCATCATGACGGGACTTGGGGATCCCTACAGGGTCAACATTTGATAGAAAATCAGCACAGAAGTCACTTGCTTCTTCAACCATGTAACTTTCAGCGATACAACCCTCTGGACGGTATCTATTTTTCACATACCCCTTTAATATTTTCATGAATCGTTCATTTGGGTACATCCATCTCAAGTACACTGGACCGCACAATTGAGTTTCTTTGACCAAGTGTACAGTTAGATGTACCATAATGTCAAAAAAAGAAGGCGGAAAATACATTTCAAGTTCACACAGAGTACACACAATCAGCCTTTGCAAATCTTGTAACCTGGTTGAATCAACCACTTTACTGCAGATCAACTTGAAAAACATGCAAAGTTTCGTGATAGTGTTCCTTAATTTTTTCGGTAGAATGGATCGTATACCCACCGGTAGGAAATTTTGCATTAGCACATGACAATCATGAGATTTAAGATTTTTTAACTTCAACTCTTTTACCGATACAAGGTTCTTTATATTTGAAGAGTAGCCCTCGGGAACTTTAATTCCTTGCAGAAACTCACAAAACAATTTCTTCTCTTTCCTCGACAGAGTGTATGCCGCTGGCGGTAGATAGGTACGAGACCTTTGCTCAATCGGTGCCAACTCTTCTCTAATTCCCAAGTTCACTAAATCCAACCTCGAATTGACATTGTCCTTGCTTTTCCCTTGGATATTAAGCAACGTGCCAATTAGACTATCACAGATATTTTTTTCTATGTGCATCACATCAAGAAAATGCCTCACATATAAAGACTTCCAATATGGAAGATCAAAGAAAATAGACTTTTTCTTCCAACCGCTTGTCTCGATTTGTTTTGCAAAAGGTTTGCCAAAATTGTTCTCCAAGTCTTTTACCTTGGAATACACCTGGGAACCGGTCAACATCTTCGGCGGGCTACCTTCTTCTGCATCACCATTGAAAGGCTTTTTCCACTTCCTCCAACGATGTTGTGATGGTAAGAATCTTCGATGCCCCATATAAACATTTTTCTTACAATGATGAAGTCGCATTGAATGAGTGTCATCTTCACATATAGGGCATGCACCATATCCTTTGACGCTGTATCCTGACAAATTTCCATAAGCAGGGAAATCATTAATTGTGCCAAACAACATGGCTTTCAAAGTGAAACTTTCTTTCATGTACCCGTCATACACACTAACGCCTTCATCCCAAAGCAACTTCAAGTCATCAATTAAAGGAGCCAAGTATACATCTATATCATTCCCAGGTTGCCTTGGCCCAGAAATTAACATGGACAACATCATAAACTTACGTTTCATGATTAAGTGTGGAGGAAGGTTATAAATCATCAATATCACCGGCCACGTGCTATGTGTGCTACTCTGAACACCGTGCGGATTAATTCCATCAGTTGACAGTGCAAGGCGAAGGTTCCTGACTTCATCAGCAAAGTCAGGGTACTCATGATCAATTTTTTTCCATTGAGGAGCGTCTGCAGGGTGCCTAAGCTTCGTGTCTTTAATCCTTTCATCTGTATGCCATGTCAACTGCTTAGCAATCTCTGCATTACTATACAGTCGCCTGAATCTCGGAACAATGGGAAAATACCATAGCACCTTCAAAGGACTTTTTCCTTTCTTCTTCCTATATCGAGATGCGTTGCATTTAGGGCACTTCTCCAACGTTGCATACTGATTTCGAAATAATACGCAATCGTTAGGACATGCATGTATCTTCTCATATCCCATACCGGTTGTAGAGCAAAGAATTCGTTTTGCCTCGTATGTCTTGGTAGGAAGTACATTTTCTTCTGGAAGCATATCTTGCAACAGTTCAAGCAATGCGGTAAAACCCGAATCACTCAATCCGTACCGAGCTTTAAAGTTGTACAACTTCAACACTGCTAGCAATCTTGTGTATTTAGTACTTCCGACATATAATGGTTTCTCTGCATCACCTTTCAACTTCTCATATTCGTTAGGGCAGTTATGAAGCACCCCTTCAACCATATTTACCATTTCTTCAAGACCATCATCTTCATCAAACATGCTTTGATCAAATTCATCCGAGGCACCACCCGTGGTATGCACCCGATCACTATATGAATCGTTGGTCTCACCATGCCTTGTCCATCGTATATATGTTTGATCAATACCATAACACACTAGATGATCTAGCAAATCAAGTTGACTAATCCGCTTTCCAAAACAACAGGATAAGCAAGGACATAAGATTTTGCCAGGATCTTTTGTGTGCTCAGTTGCAAATGTAATAAAATCCTTCACCCCATCTATATATTCCCTTGAACATCGATTAGATGACATCCATTTACGATCCATCTATGGGCTTCAATCTATTTTTTTAAAAAATTACGTGGTTAGTTGTATAACTATTGCATTTATTAATTACTTTTATATTCTCTTACCAATTTTAATTTAAAATAACATACACCACATGAATCTTCATAATTGAAGCTTTCTAAGTCTTAAACTGAATATTTAAATTGCCAAATAATTCATTAATTATTCCCAGGCATTATAATAAAATTTTACAACTCATAACAAAAGAAACCATATTTGCCACAATAATATATCATAGTTAAATTAGAAAACATTACAAGTCAATAATTAAATAAAATACAAGTGTTAAGAATATATAAATAATTATTTTGCTTATGCAATTAATCAATAACAATCATTAGAACACCTACAAATTATAACTATTAAATTTAACTACAATCACATTTGTGAACTCAAAATTTAAAAAACATACCGTAAATAGAAGCTTCAATAGACTGATGAACTGAAACTACAAACACAAATTAAACATAAACAAATCAATAAAATATTTGAGGTTCTAAGTTAATTTTTTAAATAATAATATGTGTAATAAACATCAAAATATAATAAAATCAAATATGATTAGCTTAAATAAATAAATATGATTTAGAAAAAAAAATAAAGAAAATAAAATAAAATGAAAAAGAAAGCATAATCCCAATATTAATTTTCTCCTTATTATATGTTTTTCCCCTTACGGTTTTAGTTAATATATTTAAAGTTAAACAATATAGACAAATTATATTTTATTTTATTAAATATTAACGTTGATATATATTGATATATTAAACTCATTTTATCCATATTTTAAAATTATTAAATAAGTTAATGACTCATCAATTAACGAATTATTCAATTTATTATCCTGATTTCAATTTTTCCTATTTTCATTGGGTTTAATTGGGATTTTCTCTATTATAGTTTAATAAAATAATACAAAAAATTATTTTCTTAACTCTACAAAATATATAGCACTAACACAAATATATATTAAATACGTGAAATAATGTTAAATAAATGATTTTGATTTTTGGAAAACAAATAATTTGAAGCAGTTTTAAAAGAAATAACAGTATTATTAAAAGTTAATTTGATTATCTAATTTCAAATCACTTGTATATTAATTATTGTCGTTCAAATTTATGGTTATATATAACATTTAATTCAATTCTTTCATTATTCTTGTAACTTGTTGCATTAATTTCTTAGAACTAGTGAGCTTGTAACTTGTTGTATTAATTCTTTAGAACTAGTGAGAGCTAAAACACAGTACACACGCCTACAATAGGGATCGGATAAGTCTCTAGTAATGGAAATATATATGTACACACACGCCTACAATACACACACGCCTACAAACAACACACACGCACATTTGTACATTATATATATATATAGGTGTTAAATGAAATCATTTGCATCTTTTTCCATTCTTCCTTTTTTTTTTATGACAATAATTGCTAAAGTTGAAAGTGACATTTTGTTGTTATTCTCTTGCATAAAGTTGAACCAATTTACAAGCAACATTTCCTATACGTATTGCAAATCACCTTTTCAATTATTGTCTACAATTTAGAAGCAAAATTATTCTCTTGCATATGCCAACAAATGACTTATCCTTTACCAAAAGCAACATTTCTTATACGGTGCAAAAGTAAATTTAACTATTTAAGGGTAAAATTTAAAAGCTCACATAGTGCAATTACTATGGAGGTGAACTATACTTTTTTTTTTAAAATAAAATATTATCAACATTAATTCATACAATTTTAGGTTCAGCGCAGCTCATTAAAAACAAATAAGTTATGGTACTAATCATTTTTATAACTCTACGATGACTTTATTAATATATCTCCATCATAATAAGTCTAACGCTAGAGGAATCATGAAAATTATATTAACTTTCACAGTTTCACTTGAAAAAAAAATTAATAAAAACAAAATGCAAGTTGAACTTACAGGTTGATCAGTACAGTGGAGTGGGGGACCACGTAATGGCCGTTGGTGACGCAATCTTCAGTGACGGAAGGAAGAAATTTGAGCTACCAAATGAAGTGGGGACCAAAAACTTGTAGACAATACAAAGAAAAGGGAATAAAAGGGACAGGAGTGGGGTTGGCAGTTGGGATAAAACAAAGACGTGTGCTCGTGTGAATGTCGTTTTAAGAAGTGAAGATAAGAAAATGGAAGGAAGGGGAGAGCACGCAGATACTGAAAGTGAGAATGAGAGAGTGAATGATTAATAAAGATATGATGAGAAAAAGGTAAAGAGAGGGAGGTGGTGTCGGTACGCGGGAAATGAAAAGGGAATGGGAGGAGAGAGGCGGGAAACATAAAGGATAAGGGGGTGGGGCGGGGTGGGTTCTAATTGGTTGGGAGGGGATAGAGAATCATAAATTTTATTTTTTTTTTTTTAAAAACAGGTCAGGGGTGGCGCCTGACCAGACAGGCGCCACCCCTGAACAAATTTTTTTTTTTTTTTGCTAAAAAAAGGTCACCACCCGTGAACACAAATTTTTTTTTTTTTTTTTGAAAGCTCAGGGGTGGCGCCTGACCAGATAGGCGCCACCCCTGAACAATTTTTTTTTTTTTTTTTTTTTAAAAAGCATCAGGGGTGGCGCCTGACCAGACAGGCGCCACCCCTGAACAAATTGTTTTTTTTTTTGTTAAAAAAGGGAGGCACCCGTGAGAACCATTTTTTTTTTTTTTTTTAAAGCTCAGGGGTGGCGCCTGACCAGATAGGCGCCACCCCTGAACAATTTTTTTTTTTTTTTGTTAAAAAAGGAAGGCACCCGTGACAACATTTTTTTTTTTTTTTATTTTGAAAGATCAGGGGTGGCGCCTGACCAGATAGGCGCCACCCCTGAACAAATTTTTTTTTTTATTTTTTAAAAATCATTAGGGGTGGCGCCTGACCAGGCAGGCGCCACACCTGACCATACCAGCTGTGGCGCCTACCCTTTCAGGCGCCACAATTGGTAGAAAAAAAAAAAATAAAACTTTAAAAAAATAATAAATGAGCAGCTGTGGCACTTCATTAAGGAAGTGCCACAATATGTGCGCCACCTTTCCACCTTTTTGTAGTAGTGTAAGAGTTAATAATTCAAGCGGGGTCATATTAGTCATTTAAAATAAAATAATTTAATTAAAATATACAAAAAATTCATGTATAACTATGAAAAGAGTAATATTTAAATAAAAAAAATTAACTCACAAGTAAATAGAATATTCACATATAAACCAATGTTATTAAACCTGAACTAGATCGATTGAGTCAACTAGAACCTGACCATGTAACAGTCCGAGTAGGTCTCCAACTCAAGATTGGGTTGACTCGGGGTGACTTGGGCTCAACTTGGGCTCAACTTGGGCAACCAACTGAGTTGCGGAGTTGTCTAAGTTGCCTTAAAAAAAAGCTACCATGTTTTTTAGGGGCATGATTTTATACGACAATATTGGTTGAAGACTCAAAGTTAATGATAATGTTGGTATTAATGACTATGAGTTCAGTTATCAAAGAAATTGTAAAGAATGTTAGATAAATATATGATTATTTTGTTAGTAATTCAATATGTTGATTTTATTTTAATATTTGGATCCATATGATAAGAATTTAAAATTTTTTTTATTTCCCACCGGTCTAGCCAACTATGAGTTGACCATTTGCCATTGACCTATTGCCTCGACCGATTTAAAGGATGGTTCTAGATTTAATAACCTTGATATAAACTACATATATAATTAAATGAAAAATAGTTAAGAAAAAGCAAATGTAATGGAATACTACTTTTTTTCATTTTCTCAAACTCAAAATTATGTTGTTTTAGTCTCAACAATGGAAGAAAAAATATAAAAAAAATCTAACCCTGGTCAACCAGTCAAAAACTCTAGACCAGATTAGTTAGGGAGTTGGTTCATTGGCTTACAGTTCTAAATTATCAAATTGGATTGGGCTTTAATTTTTTTTACTAGCCACATGTATTCTCCTATTGAAAACACTATCGGATACTAAATATATACACATCTCCTAACGTGGATTTGAACCTTGATTTGTTGACTAGTCCATTACACTTAATACCATTTATATTCACACACACACATATAGAGAAAGGTGACACAATTATGTGTGGAGTCCACAACTCAATATACCTTTAGATGCTGCATAGACCACATGCCGAGGCAAAGCTTTGAAACCTGCAATGGAGGAGATATTCACTATTGTACCTTTTCCTGAGGCTTTAAGAAACGGATGTGCCAGTTGGCTCAAATGGTAAGCAGATTGGAAATTAGTGTCCATGATTGTTGATGTAACTTCAACAGTATAATCTGTTGCTTCCTTAAGTATATTTGTCCCGGCATTATTTATCTAGGTAAAAAAGAAAAAAAAAACAAGAGAAAAATGTTTCAAGTCAACTGAAATATATACATATATACACACAATTGCATATAGGAATATGCATTGTAAACACATAGTAACATAAACAAAAGTTTGTAAACTGCACCATTTTTTTATTCATATATAAGATGTCAAAATGTCACTATCATTTTATGTAGAATTTCTAATTATTAAAAGAAATAAGAAAAAAATTTGAGATGTTGGGGAAAATTAAGGGGCAACATACACCGCAAATCCTAGATCCTTTTAGAATCCTTTCTATCATTTTCCTTTGAAAATCTTGTCCCTACCCTTAGATTAAGAAATCGATTGTTCATATTTAATACTTTATCAAACTATTATTATAATATTTTATAAATTAATTTTTTATTTTTTATATACTAAAGTTGTGAAATGTCCAATTCAAAAATTAAATGTTAAAATTGATTTTATGTAGCATGTAATAAAACATTAAATCCAAATCCTCCATTTTCTAACCTAAACTGGAGATCAGGTTATGAGAAGAAATGGATTATGAGAACATCCAAATCCGCATGTTGGCATGGTGTCTAAGCCAATTCATTCTTTATTATTCTAACATTTATGTACATATGTCAGTCATCTAAAATGCAATATAATATGAAAATATGTGCCTCTGCAATCTATAAGATTAAGCTACAAACACTTCAATCTAAAAAAATTAAGGGCTAACACGATTTTTATCCTTTAAATTTATTCTTATTTTGGTTTTGGTCCATCAAAAGATAAAATAGTTTGTATTTTTATTAAATTATAAGGACCAATATTTTAAATGTAATGAAATTTGAGGAACCAAAATCAAAATGAGGACAAATTTAGAGGATTAAAAATTGTATTAATTTAAAAATCAAAGACATGTTAACAAAACGTTGACATATATGGGTGCTTGGATTTTGTGAGAGAGAATCTTACTAGGATATTGAGCTTGCCATGAAAGACAGAAGCAACAGTTTCCATTAAGCTTTCACGTTGGTCACGAAATTGAACATCACAAACTGATCCACTTACACTAAATCCTCTATTTTCCCACTCTTTAAGGCATTTATCAATATCTTCTTGGTTCCGTGAACATATATGCACAACTGCTCCGAATTCTGCTAATTCTTCTGCTATGGCATGCCTATTTCAACATCACTAAATCTGAATCAGTAGCAGAGACAACAACACTGACATGCATTATTGAAAAAATATTAAAGTTCAATTTTGTGCCGAAAGTTTTCATATAGGAGTTGTGGGTATCCGTAAGTTTCTGTTGGATCCACTGTACCCCAGAAGTATTGAAAAAGGTGTAATGATGTTACTGGCCGTTAAAAATATTAATAGTCAACGCTAGGTTTTTTATCATCAGTATTAGTTTTTGGGAAAACCATTCTTGAGATACCTATAGTTTTATTCAATTTTTAATGTGGTGCTTGTGTGTGTTTCTTTCCTTAATTAGTAAATCCTTTAATCTTACTCTATTAACAAAGTTAGCTTTTGTACAAGGGGCTAATAATACTAACAGAGCAAAGTTGCACGCGTTAACAATGATAACAAAGAGTAACATTAAAAGATTTAATAAAAAGAAAAAATACACAAGTATCAAATTAAAAATTAAAGAAAACTACCGCTACCTCAAGAACGATTTTCCCTTATGTTTTTTAATAGTTACGGCAACTTTGCTCTTTTTTCAATGCTTCCGTGGGCAAAATTCCAGGACAAAATTGTACAACTCTAAAAAGAACATATTAGAATATAAACATTTACAAAATATCCAGATTTCACGCGGTGTATTTAATAAGATGTTTTACAGTCTCATCATCATTTCATACAAGTATTGCTTCACTCGATCTCTTAAACAATATGAGACATTGGAGAAGACAAAAGTGAGAGCTCTTGAACTGAATTAGATTCAAAACCGAGAAAAAGGGAAATTAAGAAGAAGAAGAAAACAACAACAACAACAACAACAACAACAATTATCACAAACAAACCCTATGCCTTTGGTTGCTCCAGTAACGAGAACAGTCATCCCAGAGAGTGACCATCTTCTTGTGTCTTTGAAGATGACCTTCGCTTCTTCACCTTCATTCATTTTTCGTTGCTTCAACGCATAACCACTTCACTTCTGCGACAATAACTTTGTATTTCTGGGCCGTCCTTACGTGCTCATCAATAATACGGTAAGGGTAAGAGATGTGTGGTTCAAATGCTTCCTTGGCTTTCATCATATAAATGCAATACCCGTCTGTGTATTCTTGGATTCTTCCGCAAAATGGAATGCTTTTACCAAAAAACAAAAAATTAAGGAAGAGAAAACATGGTTATATTTAAACTTAAATTAGTTTACGGACCAACTTGACAAATTGTTATTAAAATAATTTTAAATGTATGATATCAACTATATATCAATTTTCTTTAAGGTTATTTTTTTTTTTTGAAATGATCAAAATATATACCATTAAATAATACATGAGAGTGAGGAAAATAAATAATTAGATGTTATGTTTGCACAAATATTGATTTCAATTTTGCTATGAAATATAAATTTATGGAAAAAACTTAGTTCAAATTATTTATATTCATTAGCTCAAATTCTTAAATTAAATATTTTCATGTGGGCTTTTGATAAAATAAAAATTCATATTTATAAAATTTTAAAACTCTGTTGAAACCTTATTTGTAATAAAAATCACACATGACAAAGTGTGATTGAAAAATCTAACCTAATAGATATAGGCCACTTGACATATCCAAAAATTAAAATACAAATAAAACATTTTGGAGCCTTGAAGTCCTATCACTCATTAGAGTTTAATAATGTTGTCAAAACAATAAATAAGCTAGAGGTATTCCCTTCTGTTCCGCACCAACCATCCCATTCAGGTTCCGGTCACACTAGTAGAAAAATGACTTTTTAGACCGGTTAAAAATGACTTTTTAGACCGGTTCTGTATTAGGTCTTGATACAGCAGGTCTAAAAAGTTTGTTATTTTTTAGACCGGTTGTTATAACCGGTCTTAAAAGTTAAACTTTTAAGACCGGTTGTACCACAACCGGTCTTAAAGATTAGACATTTAAGACCGGTTGTGGGTTCCCACAAGCGGTCTTAAAGTACTTTTTAAGACCGGTTGTGACAAGTACTTTTTAAGACCGGTTGTGACTACAACCGGTCTTAAAGCTTCATTTTTTTTTAAAAACGTCCCTTTTATTATATGTACACGCACAGAATGCTCCAATTTTAAACAGCAGTACATAACAATCACTCATTTCAATTTCAAAATTCAAAATCACCAGGCAGTACAGTCATATATTGATGATTCATTTGCAATTAGACAGTAAGGATGACCAAATGACAGCAGTAAAACAAAAGCAATGAACATGCCCTTTGGTAAAAGTCCCATAAAACTGAAACCCAATAGGAATAATGTAAAAGTCCCTCTAATTGCCTCTTATATAGGAAGACACGGAAATTGGAGGCATACACAATACCTTTAACCCCCTCACTAGCTCTAGAATTACTTAAGCCTCAAGAACATGCTTCCCTGTTTATAACATTTAAAGCTTACTTGGAGATACTTATGAAATACATAATAATCAAATAATGCTTATATGCGATTTGATCCATTGACATCCATCTTGTAAACAAAAAAAGGGACAAACTAACAAATGCCAAATACAGCTAGAAACATCTGTCATTAAATATCTACATTCATATTCATAATCAGAGATAAAACATCTCAAAAAGGTCTTCAAGCTTCACAAAGGACATAATAATCTAATCTAATATGGGTACATTTTTACAATAATGTACAATGAACTTTGGATTCAAAAACGCACTATTTTTGTAATAGCTCATGGATGAATTCAGCACAACATGTGCGAATGAAATCAATATTTTCTTCAGGAAAGGGATCAGCAAGATCAAACATCTGTAACACCAAAACCAGACGAAACATTGACTTAGTAACTTAAAAACAATAAAGTAAAACAAAAGTTCTGAAATATAAATTTACTTCCTGAGTAAAATCAGTCGTGCCTAGAGTGATAATATTGTAAATGTGTCTCAAAACATAAAAACCACATAAGTTGGACCCCTTTGGTTGCCGACGGCTCTGAGAAAAAACATGATATCATTAAAACAAATATAAAGGCATGTCTTATTACATTCTTTAAACAAATGTTAATCCATATGTACTAACCTTTGGCATGATCCATGTAGGGTCCTTTAAATCACGAACATGCTTACCACAAGCACTGTGTAGGAATGTCCGCATAGACCTATGATCATAACAATGACAAAGGTTATTGGTTTTACACAAATTCCATAAACTTTGCATACAAAAGGTAAGAATGCAAGAAAACTAACGAATTCATGGTCTTTTTCAAATCATTCCCTGGTTTGAAGTGGAGGGAACATAAGAGGATGACAGTGTAACTACTCTTCCATAGAAGAAGCAACTGCCAATGATTACTGAAAAAAACAGAAGAATATTAAGCAAACATAAAACATTATATAAATTATAAAATATCAATTTGTTTCTTATCTATGCACATATGGAGCCAAGAAACACTCAGTTCCAGTTTCACTAAGCCTCTCTGACAAGTATGTATGTCTAGTAGCAGCAGTGGTCCCTTTCTCTTGGATGTGATGGGGGCATAAGAATCCAAATTTTTCGCTTTTGCCAGAGGAGACCAACCTACGATGCATGTACCTATAATAACGCAAGCACATAAATAAAAGGTAAACGGTGAAACTTTTAAAATATTTACGTACTTTGAATTGCAGAAGCTACTTACATTAAGAACAGTTGGACAATCCCAATCGTAAGATTTTGTCCAGGAGTTATCAGGGACATCAAATCATCCCTCTCAAGATAGCATGTCACTCCTGACTGTCCAACAACTGAATCCGTAGGCCACTCTCTTGTTTTGAAGGATGTATCATATGCCATCAGAATCACTTGCTGCATGGTATTCAATGGAGGCTGTGAAACTTCTTGCTGAGTAAAGGGAGCTGGACTTGGTGGGGCTTTGATCGGACTATCCTCGGCTCGACCAGAAACAAGGTTCGTTGGCCACAAGATGAATGTGCCCAAGACATCGCTAACGATATTGAATTCATCAGAAGGGATAGGGACAGGTGCATCCGCAATAATCACCTCGTCAACTGACACCCGGACTTGATCACCTTCCATTTGTCGGTGGTGGACAGTTGATCCCAGGTTATGCACACTGCCCTGTGCAACTAACCGTCTCAGAGGATCCTCGACAAAAAGATCACAAAGCTCAGTAATTTGCGGGTTAGGACCCTCTGATGATTGCCCGATGTTGCAACAACTACCTTTAGTGCTCTGCTTATTAGGATCAATCGATTGTGGTTGGGGAGCACTGGTATCTTGTCTTGAGCTCATAAACACTATCATTTCCTCTTTCATCTTGCTCAACCAGGTCTCTAATAGTGCATCAAAAGATGCTTCAGCCTCGGCCTTTGCTTCTGCTCTTGCAATGGCCAACATAGTCTCCAATTCCTCCCTAGTCACGATGTTTGAGGAATGGCGTACGTGGGCTCCAAAGTAATCCCGTATCCCTACCCCTCCTCCAACTCCCCTGACACGGCCTGGATGCTCGTGTTTGCCAGTAGCAACTGTGAGGATGTCATTCCTACCCTCCGACTTAAAAGAGCCCTCAGCTTATTATTTTCTAAGTTCATCCTGTAACATAATACAAAATAACAAACATAAGTAATAATGTACGTTTCTTATGTAATTAATTACAATAACGATATATACTTACAATTCTTTCACCAACTATACGAGATTGTTCACTCGTATAAGTCCCACTCCTCTTTTGGTGGGCAAATTGCCATTTTTCTTCTCGACGAATCGGAGATGGCGGAGAAAGAAGAACAGAAGGATCGGATTGAGATGCTTCTTCCAATCTCTTCCGTTTGGCCGCTAACAAGTCTCTTTCAGCCTTTGCATAACCCCCACGAGACATTGTATGAGGGCAATCATTCTTTCTACCACTTTCTTGTGCTTTTTGCCTTTTTGCCTGCGAATAAGAAATGATATAAAAGGAAAGTGTTATAATCAATTAAGATAATTGCTAAGTAAATAAAATGAAAAATAAGTCAACTAACCAAAGATTCAGGAGTAGTCCGAAGCCTAACAAATTCTTGCCAAGTCGCTTGATCAAGAAATGTATACGTGCTGCACGGATTAGGACGAGGCTGACCATCTTTCACCTCAATCTGAATGTAATTGTTGGTCAGACTTGTCTTAAACTTGGTCCAGCGCTCATAACAATACGCCATCGACTTGTTGTACAAGATCTCACTCTGAGGAACGTCGTAGGTGAGCTGAAATGCATGCATTGAAGGAGTAAGTGACAAATGAAGTGACATTTGATAATAATTAATTACATACATAAGAGAATTGTATACCTGAATAGTGTCCCAAATATGCTGCTTCATCATTTTCCTGTAACAACAACAAAGAAAGATAAATACTAAGCTATGACATGTGAAGACTATATCGATAAAATAACTAAACATATTCTTCGGACATAAATCATAATAATAATTACTTTAGTTAGTTAAGGTCAAAGTAGTATCATAAAGAGATATCCTCCCATATTCCCTCGTGATGATCATTTCTTGTGCCGTGCGCATTATCTGCTTCATCTTCTTCTTTCAGTTCTGGTAGACCCCTGGAAAAAGAAGGAGTCTCAAGAAGATCATAATTTGAGTGACTTTTCTCGTCAATATCAACGACCCTTTTTCCTTAGAGAGCTACAGATCACATTTTATTTGCCTGATAAGTGATATAGAACACTTGTTGCGCCTGATCTGCCATAATGAAAGGTTCATCTCCAAAACTTCTACTATTCAGATCTATTAATGTAAGTCCTAACCTATCGATCTTTACACCATTATTGACATCAACCCACTTGCATTTGAAAATGGGAAATCTAATTTTAACATAGTCAACCACCCAAATCTCTTCAATCACCCCATAATAAGGTATGGCAGCCAATGTAGGGTTCTTATCTTTCGAGCTAGAGAAGTGCATAGATTCAGCCACTAATACAACACCACTGTTTTGGATGATGCTCTTATTATCTAGGGACTTCGTGTAAAAGGTATAACCATTGATCACAAATAAAGTCCAACTTATGACATCAACTTCAGGACCACGTGCTAACCAATTTATTGTATCAGAAACACATTCTTCTCCGTCAACCTTTTGTTTGAACCAATGTGCAAAAGTTCTGTTATGCTGCCTGATTAACCTTTGTTCGCTCATTCGACTATTTTGTTTCCGTACAATTTCTTTATGGGCATTCATGTAATATTGAACTTCATCAACATTGTTCAAGATGTACAGGTGGACTTGTTGCAATTCATCAGCATCTATGCTCTTTACTGTTGCCCCGCGTCTACCCCCTTGTTGATCATGATGTTTAGGAAGGCCAATATGTCGTACATTTGACAAATAATGTTGACAAAATTCCATAGCTTCTTCAGAAACATATTTTTGAACAATAGATGCTTCAGGCCGATTGGGGTTCTTCACATACCCTTTTAGTATTTTCATAGTTCTTTCGATCGGGTACATCCACCGGAAATAGATAGGGCCACACAACTTTATCTCCCTCACTAGATGAACAACCAAGTATACCATGATATCAAAAAAGGACGAAAGAAAAAGCTTCTCAAGCTGGCATAAGATCATGTATCCTTCATTCTCCAATTCCTCCAATCTTTCCGTGTCAATGACTTTACAACAAATGGCATTGAAGAAGAAAAAAAGTTTAGTTAATATGTGTTGAAGATCATATTCGGCAATGCCTCGAATAGCTACTGGGAGTAGTTGTTGCATTAAGACATGACAATCATGAGACTTTAGCCCTATTAACTTCAAGTCTTTCATTGATACAAGCTTTTTAAAATTTGAACAATACCCTGAGGGAACTTTAGCGCCATGTAAACACTCACAAAAGCTTCTTTTCTCAACCTTAGACAAAGTATGAGCAGCTGGAGGACAAAAAGTTCTATTACCGTATGGCCTTGGATGTAAATCTTCTCGTATTCCCATTTCTTGCAAGTTTAATCTTGCCTTCACGCTATCCTTAGAACTTCCTTGTATGTTGAGCAGTGTCCCAACAATACTATCACATACGTTCTTCTCCACATGCATGAAATCAATACAGTGTCTGACGTCAAGATTGCGCCAATATGGAAGATCGAAGAAGACGGACCTTTTTTTCCATATATTTTTCTCATTTCTACTATTTGATGACTTACCAAACATAGTATTGATATTTTTCACCTTTTCATAAATTTTCTCCCCAGTCAATGCCTCTGGAGCATCTTCAAACTCTTGGCCACCGAAAAAAAGCTTTTTTTAATCTATGATAAGGGTGGCTTCGTCTTAGAAATCGCCTATGCCCAAGGTAAACAGTCTTTCTTCCATGTTGAAGTTGATGGTAGCATATGCCTTTTTCACATATCGGACAAGCTTTGTGGCCTTTAACGCTATATCCTGACAAGTTCCCATATACAGGGAAGTCATTTATAGTACAAAAGATCATTGCTCGCATATTAAAAGTCTCCTTCTTGTTCGCATAAAAAACATTGACACCTTTATCCCATAACTCTTTCAAGTCTTCGATCAAGGGTTCTAGGTAAACATCTATGTCATTTCCGGGTTGCTTTGGTCCTGAAATCAACATAGACAACATAACGTACTATTGTTTCATACATAACAAAGGAGATAAGTTGTAAATTACCAACAGAACAGGCCATGAACTATGTATACTGCTTAGGCTACCATAAGGATTCATACCATCTGTGCTAAGCCCAAGCCTGAGATTCCTAGGTTCTTCACCAAAGCTAGGAAATAATTGATCGATTTTCTGCCATTGAGAAGAATCAGCTGGATGCCGAAGCTTTCCATCAGAAATCCGCTCATCTGCGTGCCATCTTAAATTTTTGGCATCAAGTTCATTAGCAAACATGCGCTTGAACCTTGGAATGATTGGAAGATACCACAACACTTTTGCAGGGCCCTTATTTGATTTATACCTCGAAGTTTCACATATCGGACATTGCTCCTTCTCTTCATGATCTTTTCTATACAATATGCAATCATTAGGACAAGCATGGATCTTTTTATACTTCATCCCTAGTGGACACAGTATTTTCTTAGCATCATAGTATCGACAAGGCAACACATTATCATCAGGAAGCATATCTTTAAAGGCCTCAAGCGTTTCTGAAAAACTCTTGTCGCTCCATCCATACCGTGCTTTCAAGCTTACCAATTTCAATGCAGCATTCAGCAATTGGTATTTTTTACACCCCGGGTACAACGGCTTCTCAGCATCACTGCATATATTACCATATGCATGTGATTGTTCAAAAGCCTCTTCTCCTACATCACGAATAATGTCCTCTATCCGATCATCCATATCCGTGTCATTATCATCACAAGTCACTTCCCCCTGTTGAGATGCACTTGGCATTTCTAATTGTTCACCATGCCATACCCATACTACATACGTCTTACAAAACCCTTCACAAATTAAATGTGTATATATATCTGCAGCACTTAATCGCTTCTCATTCAAACATTTTACACAAGGGCAATAAAACATCCCACTATCATCATCGGCATTTCTTTTTGCAAAGTCTAAAAAACCCTTGACCCCAACATCATATTCAACACTCGTCCGTTTAGCTTGTATCCAACTACGATCCATATATTCCAACACTATTTTTTTGTTTTGTACTTTTTCCTTGGAAAAGGTAGGAGAATGATGAGAGCATGCAATCATTACACCCAAGTACAT
This sequence comes from Inga leiocalycina, assembly GCA_963242795.1. Taxonomy (NCBI): domain Eukaryota; kingdom Viridiplantae; phylum Streptophyta; class Magnoliopsida; order Fabales; family Fabaceae; genus Inga; species Inga leiocalycina. The sequence goes on from OY725328.1 coordinate 30,696,659, forward strand.
AGTGTAACTAGAAGTAAACAAAGAATATCGTGATTTAGAGTAGCGTGTGAGGAAAAAATGGAATGAGGGAAAGTGGAATGGAGAAGGAGTGAGGGAATGAGGAATGGAGGTGGAAAGAGGAAGGAAAGAATGCGCGTTCATCAGAGAAAGTGACTTGGATATATATTCTTTTAATGTCTAACGCCTGCACACGCTAGATCCATTATTATATTGTTTGTCCCTGGATATATTTTTTAGGGTGACTTTGGTCCTTCGACTAATAATATCCAAGCAATACCGTTGGAAACCAATAGAAGGTAACTAGTTAAACAAAGCAAAAAGAACTATAAGTGGAGGGATTTATGTTAAGGCTTAGTACTGGTGATGCTCTGAGTGCTGAAATTTGGGGTTGCCTTATGGGCATGAAAAGAGTTTGGGATGGGGGTTCAGAGAAGTGTTGATTAGGTGCGACTCCTACGAGGTTATCGACCTACTTCAAAATGAGATCCCAGATATGCATGAAAAATGGCAGCTGCTTACAGATATTAAAGCAATGTTGGAACGGAGCTGGAATGTAGAGTTCCAATATATTGACAGAGACGACAATAGTATGGCAGACTCGTTAGCCAAACGAGCACTGAGTTCTTCTCATGGCCTTCAAATTATATATATATATATATATGCTTCAATTTTCTACCTATCTTTCTAGATTTCAACAGCAGAAAACTGTACTGCAACAACCAAACTCTGTTTTCCAGTTTCACAGTTTCTTGAGCACATCAAAGAAGGAAAAAAAAATCTCTCTTCCAATTACACATCAGGATGTCAAAGGAAATTGAAAACTTCAAAAACTCAGCACACATGAGGAACATAATTCCACAGCATACAGAGATTGCAAAGCTCAACCGTAAAGCTAATACCACATCATTCAAAGAATTCCATGGCTCACTCACTTGAATCAAGCAAAATAAAGTGATCAAACACTCATTCACCATTGTGCCAAATCATATGACAATATGCAACTCTTCAAGCCAAGTCATTATGCTGAAAGCAAGGTTACAAAAGGCCACAAAATGACTTATATATTCTAGAACTTGTTAGAACATTCAAATATCAGTACTCTCTAGCTCCTAATCCTTAAGCCATCTTTGAAATTCAAGCCTAAATGCCAATATTCCTCTCCACAATTCAGAGTAGAATTTCCAAAGTAACTAAGCATTTGCAAGCTATCAAGAGAATGTTTCAAAATATTGAACAACAAAATTCTGCAACGCTCACATAGTAAGAGGCTAATCAGAGCAAAGCAATCAACATAGTGGCTATATTCACAGACAAACAATGTAAAACCTCAAATTAACCTCACATCAGTGCATAAGCTCGCTTAAGAATGGGATTATTTTTAAATTCCTGGAATTAACGTGCAGATAGAAAAACTCCTAATTCATCATCTGTTCAATCTTATGTTCTATCATGAGTCACACAAATACTCTGCATATGCAAATCCTAACCATAATTGCAACTCTAACCTAGCCAAACCCATCCCAAAATAGAGAAAGGCAAGATCTTTAGCTCATAAAAGAAACACACAAACATACTAGAAAGCACAGGTGGCTAAAGACATGAAGACAGTAAAACAGGGGATATTACCAACTGCTTCTAAGCTGTGATGACAGTTGCTGGCGGTGCTGGAAATAGAGCCAGATCTGTGATGGTAGCGGCCCATAAAGAGATTGACGGAGGTGGAGGGATAAAGAAAGAGGGCATCGGTGATGATGGGAGCTTGAGTTACGGTGGAATGGAAGGGAAACGACGGTGGAGATGGAGTGGAAGACGGATTTGGGAGGTGAGAGACAGGTTGACGGTGGGGTTAATGGTGTCGAGAGTGAGACTGGAGTCGATTTCAGAAATGGAGATGGCGCGCACGGGAGCTGGGTTAAAATTTGGGGAAGTTTTTAAGACCGGTTAAGTAGATTAACGGGTCTAAAATGAAGCTTTTTAAGTCCGGTTGTCTAATAACCGGTCTTAAAATCCACTTTTAAGACCGGTTGTTAGAGAACCGGTCTTAAAAAACTTCATTTTAGACCGGTTCTCTAGTAACCAGTCTTAAAAAGATTAATTTTTAGACCGGTTATTATAATGACCGGTCTAAAAATTAATCTTTTAAGACCGGTTAGTGTACAACCGGTCTAAATTGTATTTTTTAGACCGGTTATTATAATAACCGGTCTCTCGAATTCTTTATAATTACGTAAATGCCACTGCGCATTTCTTTTAGACCTCATTTACTACAACCGGTTTAAATGTGCCGGTCTAAATCACCTTTTTTGTACTAGTGTCATCATTAAATATTTGCAACATCATTTATAAAATATAAAAAATTAATAATATTATTATCATATAAATAATTTTAAAATATCCATATATACGAGCCTAAAAGGGCTGGCCCTTTTAGGTCCTTGACCCTACAGGGCTAGCCCTTTTAGACTTGCTTTCACTTTTAAGGAAAAACTCTTAAGCCCGGCCCTTACAAATTCAGGGTTTAAAATGGTTGGCTCGACTAGTTCACCCTGTTTTCCTGGCTCTAGAAATAAGATATGATGCAAGATAGGTTTTGTGTCGTCTTGGCATGTTTATATTTTATTAAAAAATTATCTAATTTATTAAATTAATACTTTATTTTATATTTATATTTATGATTATGACTCTCATTAGTTTTAAGTTTTAATTATTTCTTATTTTTTATTATGAGTAATATGTAAAAATGATTAAAGAGGATGATTACCATGGAGTGAAAAATCGAACCAGACCAGACCAGCTGGTTGGATCGGAAAACCAGTGAACTGGTCCTCAGTCCGGTCCAATTTGCTACCTAGAGAGGAGGGGAGGTCGACTCGGTCAAAACCGATTCGACTCGGCCGGTTTTGGTATGACTCGGGAAAATCACCAAGTTAGGCGGTTTTTCTCGAGTTAGCTGAGATTGGCAGCAGAGTTCCCAAAACGGTGTAGTTTTGGCAAGGAACGAAAAACCGGATCGGTCAATAAACTGGTTGTGGTACAGGTTCAAGGGTTAGTGGGTCAACCAGGGTCGGACCGGTGGTCGGATCGGCCATATAAAAATATTATAATTTAATTAACAATAACAAAATAATCATCATTCATAACCAATAACATCAAAATAGTTAAAACATAACTAACATTAAAATATAGTTAAAACATAACAATGTCAATCATCATTCATCAAACATAACTAACATCAAAATATAGTTAAAATATAACATAGCTAGTTCTTCACACTTATAATAATTGACAACAAACTCTACAACTCAAGTAATCACTAATAAGAAATTTAGAAAGCTAGCCAGTAATACACGGTAAAATCTAATCAGAAAACTAGTCAGTAATCACTAATCACTTAATCAGTCTAATACTTTAATAAAAAAATCTGAAAATGAAAATACCTTCAAGGCTTCAAGCAGTCCCCGTCGCCGTAGCTCACCATTGCCGCTTGCTCCTCACCACTCACCATCCTCACTCGTCATTCAAGTAGCCACTATTGTTTAGAGCTAGGGCATAAGGTCAGGAGGGAAGGAGTTCTTATTCTAAAACTTTCACCTGACTCTCGCTCTCTGCTTTGGTTCTGTTTTGATATCTAAGATTTTTTTTAATGTCCCAAAATGTCGTTGTTTTGAGGCAAAATTTTAGTTTTTTATGTGACTCGACCAAACCACTTGACTCGGGGCTTTGGCCGAGTCACAAGCGAACCGGCCGGGTCAACTCGATTTTGACCAAGTTGACCCTCCTCCCTTCCTGGTATCTAATATGACCAGTCCTGGGACTGGTTCACTGGTTTTTCGGTCCGACTTACCATTCCAGTCTAGTTTTTCTTTTATTGAGTTTTTGGACCTTACAAAAAAAATTAACCTCAGTGCTCAGTCAGATACTCAGATCAGAAAGGAACGAAAGAGGAAAGACAACCCTGTGCCTTAGCTGAACTCGTAATTGCCTCCTTGACCCTATGCCCCGCCCTAGCTCCCAACCCTATACCCTAACGATGATGAATGACGAGCTACTACGGTGACTGGCAAGCTGCCAACAATGATGGTGATTGTGATCGATATTCAAGATTTGCTCTGTGTTTCTTTTTGAGCAACAACGATGACAGTCATTTCATTTCACATATTTGGGATTTGGTATTTTGATCTATCGCCTTTCTTTTCCTTCGCGTTTTCTGAACTTTGTATTGCCTTATCTTCTCATTTTTGTTATAGATTGGGTTTTTGCTCCACGTTTTTGGCTTTTCGCATGATTAATTTTGTTGGTTTATCTTGGGGAATGGGGATAGATTTCAATTTCCGTATGAAAAGAAAGCTTAGTTGAGTATTGATTCCCTTAAGTAATAATCTTGATGGCATCTTTTTGACCGAGGAGTGATGATTACATATTTGTATTATATATTTTCAATCACTCATACCCAACGCCCAACATATACCTATATATTTTAGATTTTACATGTTCACAAAAAATCAAAATAAATAAAAAATTATCAACAAGTCTAAGTCCTTTAAAAAAAATAAACGGGATGTCCGGTCTCATCCCATCCTATCTGATCCCGTCAAGGCCGGGGCATGGATGGGAAACAGGACAGAATTGTTGTTCCATGTCCTTTTTCGAGAGGGAATTTGGGACGGACTGGTCCAATCCCATAAACACTGCAATAATTACTTATTGAGGGGTTGTTTGATTCTCTTTTGTGTTCATTATAAAAAATAGGGGTTTTTCCCGCAATTTTTCCTTTTTTTGAAATAATTGTCGAAAAGTCCTCATTAAAAATTCTAAGGAAAATGATATAAAAAAAGTCTTAAAACTTGTTAACGGTAGCTCCTCCACATGCAAATAGTTACTCTTTCACTTATCAATAATGTCAACACCCGTTTCCATTTCGATATTCACAGAGTAATAGAGACCAAGTTCCACAGGCATACAGAAAAGTACATATATACTGATAAAAGTATTTGTTTACAGTCCAAAGTTAAGATACAAAAGGTGACAATATTTACAACATAAGCTATCTATAACCACAGACATTTACTTCGCCTCAAGGCACGTGCCAGTCACTTTCCTTTATCCACGTCCTTGCCTTTTGATCCGCTAGCACCCGTTGAGATGTTTGGTTTAGAAAAAAGGGGTGAGATTCCAAGGAATCTCAGTAGAAACATATGATCAACACATAAAATGCGAAAATTAAATATGCAATGCACTGTATCAAGTAAAATGAAAAATCATATCATTCGGTGTGTACACAAAATTCAGGGCTAACTAACATGTTGAAACCCCTACATGTACCTCAGCTGAGTCCTTGACTACAGCTAGGTAAGACTAGTGTACCTCAGCTAGATCCTAGACCACAGCTAGGTAATGTGCCTCTAGCACGTGTTCAGATCACAAAATACAGTAACACGCATCATACAAATAGTCACATAGTATATGAGAGATAATAGTCCCTACCTTAACTTCTTTCCTGTCTAAAAGGGTCCGCCTCATAAAACGTGTCAACTATAGGCGTCCAACTTGGTCCTAAAACATCAAATGTACAAGAAATATGTTATAACCTATCCAAGTATCATTTTAGACACTTCCATAGTGTTTCTTGTGGTTATATTAGCCTATGGTGAAAATTTATCAAAATGCACCCAGGACCCTGGCCCGGCCCTGCTGTACCCAACCCGATGGCACGCTTTTTCAAATTTTTGACTAGGGCTATCCTAACATATTTTCGTCTAAGGAATCCATTTCCAAACTCAAAATTACCAAATTCAATGTTAAATTATGAAATTTCCCTTGGCAGCCCTACTTTTAGGGTTTTAGGGGCGTTTCCGTAATTATGATTTCTCGATTTTTTCTGAAAAAGTGCCCAATTGTAACCCCACCTAATTTTCCCTCCTGAACCCAATGGAACCATCAAATCATTGAAAATCCAAATCTAAGGCCCTCAAACATCTCTAGCCGAAATTATGGTGTTCCGTAAACGCATTCCTTTCTACTCCTAACTACTTTATTAACCATCTAATTGAGTTATAACAATCATTTGAACTAAAATTGGGCAGCATAACTCTTAGGCACACACTTTTCTAAAATTTAAAACCAATGGCAATTCGGCGAAATTTCACCGATTAAATTGCCTACAGCAGCCAGAATAGTTAATATACGAAGGTTTAGAAGTTATCTCAAACTCTAACAAGCTTTTCCCAAAAATGGCTGAAACCCTAACCTTTAGAGAACAGATTTTTGAGCCTCCAAACCCTAAAGAACAAAGAGGAGTAGCTTAGAGTTGGAGTTATATGCATTAGGAGCGAAATCATATGAGAAATCGGCTTAACTTGTGATTTTTCTTCTCTTTCTCTCTCTAAACTCTCTCAACTTTCTCTCTCTTATTTCAGGTATGTTGCAGCATGAAAATGGGCTGAAGAGGATGATGATATATTTATTTATCATATATTTTGCAATATTTTATTTGTTTGTTTTATTTTCCAAAATTTCAAAAATGAACTTATGTACATAAATCCTTATGTACATATAACCATGCTCATTAAGCCCAATCAATATTTCCTAATTTATACCACATGTAGGAGACACCTAGGGGCCCTTCCTATGGTTTCAATTGGCTTCACAACTTGTTCCGGTTACGTATATACGTAAAGTCTCAATTTTGGTCAAAATTGCACTTTTTGCTCAAATTTTTCATAAATTCATATTAAATTGACCAAAATATTATAAATATATTTTTAAAATTAATTAATTGAAATTAATTTCAATTAATTGAAAAATAATTAATTTTGCGATAATTTGGAAAAATTACGATTTTACCATTACCTTTCTAATCCAATTTCTTTTCTTATTTTTCTTTGGCCAATTTCCATATATTTTTGGACCAATTATTTTCTCTAACATTTCTTCATTTTTGGACCTTAATATTGGGCTTTTTAAATTACCCGAATTAATTCCTTAATTATTTTTGCCCAATTTCCCATGAAATTGAACATTTATGAAATTCATAAATTCCAAATTCATGAATATTCACCATTTTATTGAATTTCTCAAATATTTATAATACTTTTGGTGAATATAAATTTTAGGGTGTTACAAATAACAAGCTATGAGACTTTTATAATATTATTTCTTTTAATTGAGACATTGGTGTTATTTTCCCAAAATTCTATTTTTGAGGATAACCTAAATCAAAGGATTAATGCTGCCAGTACTCTTTGTACATAATTCCAGAGTACCTATACTATGTGTATTAAGATTTATGAATGCTTCTCACTAATAAAATTTTCAATTGGATAATTTTTCTCAATTTTTTTATTTTGAAAAAATAAAAAATAAAAAAAATAAATTGGTCTGAAACTTGAAGAAAGACGTGAAGTTACAGTTTGTTTCGCAGTATTTACGAAAATGTTATTATATTGATGAAAATAGCTTGTTTCCTGTTCGCTATATTATCAAAACAAAACATAAGAAAACATATAAAAGCTGTTTTGATATTTCTTTTTAAAAATTTTTAAGAGCAAGTATCTATTTGGTGGAATCCTGTATAAATTTAATTGAAATATCAAAATTTAAATTCAGGACTACACTTTTAATAAATTATTAATGAGGTCAAGAGGTCTAATTAGAAATTTTTGAATGTTATTGAAATACTAGAACACCCTCCTATAATTAAAAAGGAAAATTGAAGGTAGCTAAATGCAGCCCTTTTTTAATTATTTCAATGATATTTATCACGCCCTTATCTCAATTTCAACATTTTTCAGAGTATTTGCGGAAAACGATATGCAGTTCGGTAGGCAACACAGGAATAGCATAACTATACTGATAATATGTACATGATTAAGGAAATTCCCCTTAGGGATTCATACATGATAATTACAATTAGTGTAGCCGCACAAAGCTACTTGGGTGTCTAAACTCGTCCCAGTGAAACAGAGACTTCTTCCCGTCTTCGTTCCACTACTGTAATCCCCTCGTATGGTACTCTGCATTGTTGTTTGCATATCTTCTGTCGTCTCCTGTCTAAATTGTTGGTAGGGCAGGGTGAGATTCAAGAGAATCTTAGTAGGAAACAGATACCATAATGCATGTATGATTGATGCTATGTGTATGACATGTTAGCTTTATCTAGATGTATGTCCCATAATGACATTTCTGCATGCTCAATGTTTCATACAACAAGACTATGGCCACAGCGAAAACAGAAATAGAGCTTCATTTATTCACATATGCTCTACACAATCAAGTAAGCAATCACATACATTACACAAGCAAAGATATCAAATACATGCAAGGTAAGTGTAACACCCCGATTTTCGATTAAGGACTAATGATAATTATTGAGATTAAGCCTGAGATTAGTGGACTGCTAAGCCCTGGTTTAGCAAGAGTCCAAATTGTGATTAAGAAATATGAAAATGAGTTGATGGTAATTCCAAGTGAATTTCCATAATCAGGGGCAAAACGGTAAAGTTACCGACCATTTGATTGGTTGCCGAAGAGGGAACTCATTGGTAGCTTCAAGATCAATGGCTATGATTGATTTGTGTAATTGAGCAAGGGGCATAATCATGTGTATGTGTGTGCATGTGAGCCCATGAGAGTTGGAGTGAGATGGTGACAAGTGGCAAAGTGTGGACCCTTGGATGGGTCATAAGTGAGACACATCATCATCATCTCCATCTCCTCTCTTCTCTCTCTCTCGGTTTCTCTCTCTTCTCTTCCTTCCTCCATTTTCGCTGAATATGCTTGGGAAAGAGAAAGGAAAATCTGGTTTTTGAGGTAAGCAAATGGCCTCTTTAGCTCAAACTCTCTTCTCTAACGTTAATCCTTGAGTTGAGAGCTTCATTGTGGTGGTTGTAGCTTCTCCATTGGTGGTGATTTGAGGATCACGAAAATATGAAGCTTGGAGAATCAAAGAGTGTCTTTGAGAAAGTGGATAAGGTATGTGAAACCAATCCTTCTATCTATGTTTCATGCCAAATGATTATGTTTGGAATTTCTGGAATTATTGCCCTAATTTCGAAAATATGGGTAATGGGTAGTTTGGCATGATATGGTTATAGAAATGGTATATTGGTATGAGTTTTGAATAGATAGAATGGATTTGGGAATGAAATGGGTGAGGTTGTTGATTTAGAGAATTGATGATTATGATGCCCTAGACCAAAGCATGTTAATGGAATGGGAATTGGGTAATTCTGTTAATTCCATTGAATTCAGTGAGTGATTTTGTGTGGGAGTTGTAACCCCCTGCCGTAATTATATCCGAAATACTCAATTAAAATGAAATAGAGACTAATAAGAACAAAATTTATTTAAATTCCCATCTTCACGATAGGGCTTTCACAAATCACTTTCGAAATCTAATTAACCTGGTCTCATATTCCATTTCGAATACAATTACATCACGCGGAATATTACATTTAAACAAACATCAGAGTGTATAACAATAACTTCCCGGCAACCCCCGGGTTCATACCTTTACATAGAATTCATAGGGCACATTCGCCCTTTACAATTTCAACATAGGGATTACACAAATCCTCTCAAATACATCTACAAATATCATATCCAAACATATTCCAATCCGTACATATCCAAATCTAAATCCAAATATACATAATACTCCCAACTATGATAACCAACTACCAACTCAAATATTCCGAAGGAAGCCTCGTCGCCCCTTGTTGCTTGCCTCCATCCTCGATCCACCTACCCTGTCTAAAATGTTGGTAGGGGAGGGTGAGATTCAAGAGAATCTCAGTAGGAAACAGATACCTATATGCATGTATGATATGTGTTTAATGCATGACATGCTTGCAATACAAAACTCATGTTCACACAATGACATATCTGCGTGCTCAATGTTTCAACAACATACTCATGGCCATAGCATAACTAGAAACAGAGCTACAATCATTCATACATGTTTCACATAATCCAGCAAAGCAATACATGCATCAATACACAAACACAACATCAAAGCATGCAAGAGAGGTAAGTTCCCTACACTTTTCTTTCCATGTATGCTCCAGCTCCTCCGCTTACTCGCGATCCAAATGAATATGAACCCTATAAACCAAATCAAGGATATAGGGTCAATCTCAATTCCAAACCCTTACTTTTATATCACTTAAAGTTGGTTACCATTCACACCCTTTAGGTGGCTAAAATAAGCTCAACAAAAGCCTAAAGGATTGGGACGTACTAGGTTGGAAATCATCTTTCAAAATCACAAATTGCTGAAAATTGGGTTCTGGCTGTAGCCAAGAATTCTCTGGCTGCAGCCAAAAATGGCTAAAAATGTCACAGAAACATTTTGGCTGCAGCCAAGAATTTCTGGCTGCGGCCAGGACACACACAGAAAGTTTTGCGCTGGAGCCAGAATTTTGGCTGCAGCCAAGGAAACTTCAAAAATTCATAACTTGCTCTAGAAAAATTGAAACAAGGTGATTCCAAAGCCCATTGAAAGATATTCAAGTCCCCTTTATGGGAAAAATATGTCTCATTACCATAAATCACCACACAAATCCAGATTTACACAAAATCCAACATTGCTCCAAAACAGAATCCAGTTTCGTCCTCAAACTTTAGGCAAAAATAAATCCCAGTTCACAAAACGAAATGAGACAATTTATATGTCCATTTTGAAGCTTAAGATGTGAACTTCAAGACTGGAAAGTTTCATAATTTTCTAACATCATTTGCCCATTCAAAACGGCAACACAAACAGGCTGCCCAGACAGAATTCTCACTGGACAGAATTTCCAGTTTTGCAACCATTGTGTCCAATCCAATTCAAACCAATTCCAATGATTAAATACCACAACATGGCATCATTTTCAACATAAAACACAACCCAATTCATCCAATCCAAAATCACAAGAAAATCAGGGCAAAATTCGAAATTCACAATACTCAACCATAATTCACAAAACTTGGATCAAAATGCTTCAAATGCTCACCTCTTCCTCTTTCCCAAACCAATTCTTTGATTCTCCATCTTTCCAAATTTCCTCAAGCCATCAAACACCACCAATCAAGAATCTAAAACCATAGAGATGAAGCTCTCATCACTATGAACAATATTAATGAAGAGTGTTTGAACATTAGAGGACAAGAACAAGGCCAAAACATCACCTTTCTCTTTTCTCTTCCTTCCCTTTGTGCTTGGCGTCCATGGAGGCATAAGAGAGAGATGAGAATGATTAGATGATGAAGCAAGTCAGTTTTTTGGCCACTAAAACCGACCTAAAAGGGAAGAGAGGAGAGAGGGAAGAGTTTGACATCTTGACCCAATCCAAGGGCTCAAATTGTGACACTTGTCACACCCTTAATCCATCTCCATGAGCTCACATAGGCACTTGCACACATGATTCCACCCTTTGATCTCTACACAAATCAATCTCAACCATTGATCTTGAAGTTACCAATGAGTTTCCTCTTCGGTAACCGATCAACTGGTCGGTAACTTTACCGTTTTGCCCCTGATTACGGTAATTCCTCTTGAATCACCACCAACACTTCACATCTTTTCATTTAGCCACAATATGCGCCTTCCCTCTATTTTAAGTCAATTTAGATGTTAATCCATAGTTGAACTCAAATACAGGGTTTCGGCGCTGCTCACAACACATACGAATCAAATCGGGTGCCAAATCACACCATGATCTCCAAAAGGGTTCATTTATGACTAATCACATCCACTTTTGGAGTCATTATCTCTTAATCACAATTTAGGATCTTGCTAAACCGGGGCTTAGCAGTCCACTAATCTCAGGCTTATTCTCTAGCCTCAAGTCTCAAAATTCGGGGTATTACAGGAGTAGCTTTGGTAGAAGTTTTGGGTCCATTGGGATCAATGGGGCAATGGTTAGGGAGTTTGGTCAGTTTTGCTGCATTTTTCTGGAATCTGATAGATTCACTCGAGCAGACAGGGGTGTGCTCGAGTGAGGGATGAATATTGCTCGAGTGAGGAAGATCCTACTCGAGTGATATGTGAGTTTTCCCTTGTTTTGCTGCGAGTGCGCCTGGGTTTTCATGAACGCTGCTCGAGCACATCGCTTTGTGCTCGAGTGAGCGAAGAACATGCTCGAGTGAGCATGGTCTGCTCGAGTGATAGTGGGAGTCCAGAGTGAAGGGTTGCTTTCTGGTCTTCACTCGCGGGCAAGGTGCAAGAAGTGTGCCTTCTCACTCGTGGGTGGAGGGCATCTGCTCGAGTGAGAGGTGTGTGCTCGCGGGTGAGAGGTGTGTGCTCGCGGGTGTGAGGTCGTGCTCGAGTGATCCCGGTCTTGGAGAGCGTTGGGTGCTCTCGGGTCCTCACTTCCTGGATTTCTCTCGCGGGTGCTCGAGTGAGGCTTTTGGCCTTGTGCTCGAGTGAGGATCTGTGCTCGAGTGAGCTTGTGCCTCAGGTGAGGGTTGTGCTCTCGGGCATGTGCTTTCTGTCTCACTTTCTCTTGTGCTCGGGTGTTGTCCGTACCAATGCTCGAGTGAGAGCATTTGTGCTCGAGTGATGTCCGTACTTGTGCTCGAGTGAGAGCTTCTGTGCTCGAGTGAGGCAGTGAAAAATATCACGTTTGAGTGTTCAAAAGGGGATCTTTGGGGATAGTCTTCCAACCCTTTAGAGCTATGGATTGAGGTGTTTGAGGGCACTTAAAGGGCAATAATGATAACCAACTTGAGTGTCTAAAAGTTAAGGAATTGGAAAAGGGATTAATCCTATGTCCTTGATTTTGAATATAGGATTTGATGATTGTTCAGAACGTGAGCAGCCGGAGCTGGAGCTTACGTGGAAAGAGTGTAGGGAACTTACCTCTCCTGCATGTATTGATAATTGTATTTGTGTATTGATGCATGTTATTGCTTTGCGTGATTATGTGAGACATATGAGAATGATTGTAGCTCTGTTCTATTTATACTATGGCCATGAGTATGTTGTGTGAACATTGAGCATGCGGATATATCATTATGTGAGCATGTGTTATTGTGATGCAAGCATGTCATGCATTAAATACTTATCTTGCATGCATATTGGTATTTGTTTTCCTACTGAGATTCCCCAGAATCTCACCCTCCCCTATCAACATTTTAGACAGGGAAGGAAGATGGAGGATGAGCAAGCATCCAAGGACGAAGAGGACTCGTTTCTGGGTGAGAGCTTAGTGGTTGGTTATCAATACGTAATTGGGATTATGTATGTGTATGTTTGGACCAATATTTGGAGTATGTATTCGAAAGAGATTTGTGTAATCCCTATTGAATGAGTTGTATGGGCTATTATGCCTTATGAGTATTGAGCGAAGATATGATCCCGGAATTGTCGGGAATTTATATTGCGTACTCTGATAATTGTATAAATGTAATGTATCTTCGCATAGTAATTATATTCGGAGTGTAAATAAGAGACCGTGTTTTAAATGTTTTCGAAATGTGATTGTGAAAACCCCGTCTGGTTGATGGGTTTATAAATGATGTTTTGTCTTATTGGTCTCTATTTCACGTTAATTGCATAATCCGGATATTAATTACGGTGGGGGTTACAGTAAGTCCCCTACCTCCAGCTTTTCTCCTCGATTTACGTGCCAGCAACTCAGGCTCCATATTCGATCCTACAATGTCAAATGTACTATTTAGACACTTCCATAATGTTTCTGGGCGTTATATGAGTCTATCGTGAAAAATTACTGAAATGCCCCCGGGGACCCGGCCCGGCCCCGTTGTACCCGGTCCGACTATACTTTTCCTGAAATTTTGACATGGGCTATTCTTACATATTTTCATCCAAGGAATCCATTTCCGGACTCGGAATTATCAAATTCAATGTCAAATTACGAAATTGCCCTTGGCAGCCCTACTTTTAGGGTTTTAGGGGCGTTTCCGTAATTATGCTTTCTAGGCTTTTTCCGGAAAAGTGCCCAACTGTAACCCTACCTATTTTCGCCCATTGAATTCAATGGAATAATCAAATCATTGAAAATCCAACTCTAAGACCCATTTACAATGCTGGCCGAAATATATAGGTTTTAAGGGGAAAATCGGGGTTTTTCGATTTCGGCTCCGTAAACACGTTCCTTTCTACTCCTAACCACTTTATTGACTATTCCATTAGGTTAAAACTACCATTTAGTATCAATTTGGGTAGCATAACCCCTAGGAAAACCCATTTTCCATTTTTATAACCAATGGCAATCCGGCGAAATTTTATCAATTAAATTGCCCACAGCAGCTAGAATAGTCAATATATGAAGGTTTGGAAGTTACCTCAAGCTCCCTCTGACTTTTCCTCTTCTTTGATGAAACCCTAACCTCCTTAACCATGAAAACTGAGGTTCTAAGCCTTAAAGAACATAAAGGAGTAGCTTAGGATCGGAGTTATACGCTTTAGGAGCTAAATCATCAGAGAAATCGGCTTACCTTATGATTTTTCTTCTCCTTTCTCTCTTTACAAGCTCTCAAACGTTCTCTCTCTATTCCACTGCATACTGCGTCGGTTTGGAGGAAGGAAGATGAAGAAAAGGTGTTTTAATATTAGGATGATGTCATATTTCATTATTTAATAATTTTTCAAAATTTTCGGATTTTTACAAAGTTTTGGCAGATTTCTGCCCAAACTTTGAAAAATCATAACTAATTCTAGAAAAATAGAATTGGAGTGATTCCAAAGCCTATAGAACCCTTATTGAGTCTAGTTTAAAGAAAAAATATAGACTTTTGCTGAATGGAATCACAAAATTCCCAGAATTTCAATCTATGCATACTGTTCCAGAAATTTCACAGTTTTTCTGTGCTGACTTCAAAAATTCATATCTTTTTGTGTATAGCTCTAATTGCTTCATATGGCCTATCAAATTAAAGCTTAGGATGTCTAATTTCATCCTGTAAAATTTCATAATTTTTGTTCATAATTTAGTCATTCAAAATCATATGACAAGCTCACTACCTCATAGGTGATTTCACCAAAAACATAATTATATTCTCCAAAATTCACCATTTTAGTTTCTTAATACCCCAAAGATATAGAAATCATTAGGGGATAAATTTGGGCTCCTGCTAAATTGGGGTTTAGCAGTCCACTTAATTTAGGCTTATTCTCAAGCCTCAAATCCTAAATTTCGGGGTATTACAGTATTTAATTAATATTTTCTCATTATTTTTAATTTTTTTGTTTGTTTGATAAAAAAATAGTTAGTTTTTTTTTTATGATTTGGTTTTAATAAAACAAACAAATATATATATCTATATATACAATATAATTTTTTTAAAAAAAACTGCACTATCTGTCAAAATAAAATTATTTAAATTTATATATATTATATATAATCGCAAAAAATATTTTTGTCCAACAAAGATATTATATAAATATAAGTATAAATCTATATGTACAATATAACTTTCTTTCAAAAAACAATACTATTTATTGATATAAAATTATTCAAATTTGTATATATCCAATATAATCAAAAGAAATATTTTTGCCCAACCAAGATATTATGTAAATATAATAATATAATGGGTGGATTCATTCTTTTATTTCATCGAAAACCTTCACACATAATGGTTAGGGAATTTCACTTGTTCCATTTATCTAACATTGATCCTATATGCAAAAGAAATAAGTTATTAACATAGAGTTAGTCTCGCAATGTAAGGCCACACTGGATCTCTCTGGGTCTCGAGTTTGAGTCCCAAAAGAAACACTTGTGTTGGGAGGAGCAGCTACGAACCCCGAACCGGATACATTGATGAATTAATGAACATTGATGTGCCTTTCTTTTGCCTACGGACAATGATGAACATTGATGTCCCTATTCCATTTTTGAATCGCATATTAAATCACGAAGTAAATTTTATTGGTTTTTAATTAATACACTAATAATCATAACTAAAAATAATAGAGCAAAGAGAGAATTGAATTAGCAGATAGAGGTGATTTGAGAAAGAAGAGATGACTTAGAGGAGGCAATGTGGTCATTTAACAACATTTAGAAATCCCTAATTAGACTTCTCGGCCTAATAAAAAATTTATTAAAAATTGAGGCCTATATTTAAATTTTAATATTCCATCTACATTCATGTAGGATTCTCCCTGTCTATTTTATTGTTTTTGAGAAGAAATCACTCAAAACACATTATCAAAAAACTTTTTGTACTTTTATGTTCTTAAGAACTAAAAATTGCTCTCAAAAGTGAGCAAAACCAAAACATCATGCATCCAAGGTTTGTGCCTAATCCATCTCTTTATATATATATATATATAAAACAATGCCTAATACATCTCTATCCTGACCCTATTGACCATGATATGGAAACTTGGATCTGCGTGGTATCTCAGTGACTTGGCCAATTGACCAACCCGAGTAAGCAACTAACCTAGGGGGAGCGAGGAGCGACCCCGCATTTTGATTTTATATAATTTTTTCTTTTGTTGAGCTGAAAAGGACTGTTTTCAATTTTTTTTTTTTAAAATAGCAGTAAATTAGATTTATACATACTTTAATAACTTTGCCGTATTAGATTGTGTTTTTTTTGCATGAAAGTTCTATTACTTGCGAATTAATGTTTTATTCATTTGAATATTACCTTTTTCATAGTTAGATAGGAATATTTTTATACAGCATATTTTAATTAAATAATATTTTGATCATGATTGGTTAGACCTCAGTTATATGACTAACTCTTAAACGACTATTTCAATTAGATCAATGATTTGTCTAGTTTTTAGTATCCTATTACGGTGTATAAAGAATATTTACTAAATTCCTAAACTACCCTCTTCCTTACCTGATTGATGATTAATCCCTAACTACCTATATATCCAAAAGATTACAATAATTCTAAATTTCCTAATGTCCTATGCTTATAGAGCAATACTCAAACTTATGAACATGATTAACAATCTCTAGCCTAATGGTGGGAATTCCTATGTTTAATTTGGTAATTGATTTTATATCAATTTGAACTAATGATAACTAACTATTATAAAATCTAATTATTTATTCATTGTAAAATCAATTTGTTAATATATATATATAGGCTAAATTATATAAAACGGCCCTGAACTTTGGAGCGGTTGTATATAACCTCCCTGACGTTTTAAAGTTTAAATTTAACTTCCCTAAACTTTTATTTTTATTTATTGTGAACATTTGCCGTTATCTTTTTTATGGAAAGCACCACATCAGTTTAATAGAAGACATGCATCTCTCATGACATCCTATGGAAGCTAATAAATTGATAAAATTATAACATTGTTGCAGAAGGGTTAAAATGTAATTTGAACAATAAAAAACCCTAATTCTCATTGCAGCACCCTTTCAATTCCTAGAAAACACCCTTGTGTTTTTCTCAGAATCATTGCGATGAGCATGATGCCAAATCGAACCTGTGACTTGTAGTAATATGAAGCCGAATGATTGCTTCACAAACCCCCAAGCCACGAGTTCCAAATTAAAGTTTTTTATTGCGGCGCAGATTATCTAAGTGAAAAAGCTCTCAGTCTTCTTCTTTGTTTTGTGGTCGAAGACTCGAAGTGAAGAAAGTTTATCAGCCCACCGTCCTATAATAATATTTTTTTTTATTGCAAAACCTATTGCCAAGTTAAATTATCTTGAAAATACATACTACTGTAAAACCTAATCATTTAATCTGGATTTGAAATTTGCATATATTTTTTAATGATATAGTCTAATCATTTTTAGCTTTATTATTTAATTCTCCATAATGCAATCGCATTTAAATTTCAATATAATAAAAATCTAATCTTTCAAATAAAAATAGTTAATAACATGATATTTAATTAAATCAACCTCAGCACAATAGCAAATCAACTATGGTTCAACATGACTTAACCATGTGAAAACAATTTGAATTTGATCGACAATTTAATTGCCCGAACATTCCTTAATCATTGTCCGATCAAATGGATATTTCCAAAAAAAAAAAAAAACTACTTTTTGCATTTCAGGATTTGAAGTTTGAACCCGTGACTTTCAAATCATATGGCAACAACCTTACCATGTCAAGCCTCACCTTCTTTTATAATGTGTAAAGGGATACATTATTTTATTATTGATTAAATAAAAATTATTGTTTTGAAGACCGGACCGGTCGGTTAGGACTAGGAACCGGCCAACCAGTAGTCCAACCGGTTTGGTCTGGTAGTTGACCGATTTGACCGATTCAACCTTTTAAAAAATTTAAAAAATAAAATTAATCCATTTTTAAAAAGAATTTTAGTCAGAATTTCATAAAAATAACTCTGAAATCTTCACTTTTTCACTGGTCTAGCCTCAAGTTAGCTGTGGTTTGACACCGATCTAACCTAAAAATCTGATTTAAGGCTGATTTATTCAGATTTTGAGGATTTTCTTGAAGGCCACACCTCCGGACCTAAACCTAGAAAGGGAGTGAATATTTTAAAAGATATTGAAGGACAATAACACTACTACAAAAAATGCTTTTAACATCCCTTTTTTGGGCCTTTTAACTTTTGAAAACAGGGGGACGTCTATCTGAGCTACGTAAAAAAATTGTCAATAATATCCGTAAAATAGGAGACGTCTATAGGCTGAACTTTAGATGTCCCCACTTCAAACTAGGGACATCTAATGCATGAGGGGCACTTTAGACGTCCCCAATTTGGAGTGGGGACGTCTAAATGTCAGACTTTAGACGTCCCCACTTCAAAATGGGGACGTCTAAAGTCTGTCCCCCCCAATTGACTTTAGACGTCCCCACTTCAAAATGGGGACGTCTAAAGTCTGTCCCCCCCAATTTAGACGTCCCCAGTTTAATGTGGGGGTGTCTAAATTAACATGTAAATTATTATTATGTCCCTTTTTATTTAATGATGTTAAAATTCTTTTTAAATGGCCTTTTTTATATAGATACTTCACTGTCTCGCAAATTTAAACTGCAGAAATAGGATGGAAGAAAATATTGCATAAACCAGAATGGAAACAACAGCAGTTCAGCACTATCTAATAAAAATGTTATCCAACAATCTATATGTACAATATATAGAACAAATAAGGACAAGTAGCTAGTTTTAGGTCCGATTAGAGAAGACATAGCTGCCATGACAAACTCTTTTGCCTCTGTTATGCAGAAGATGAAAACAATGACCAGGGATTTAGAAGAGGTGAAGTTAAAAAAGCACAAATTTGTCTAGCTATGTTACATAGCTAGCAGATAGCAAGAGTAGCACACAAGCTCAGACTGGAGGAGTTATACCTTCAAACACAGTGATCAACCACAAGGCTCTACATGCAATAACTTTAAGGAGTAGCAAAATGCTGGAACAGAAAAAAAAATTGCCCAAAAAGAAAGAAGGGACGTGTCTATACTAGAAGAGGAAGAAGATAAGGATGTGGAAGAAATTCAAGTAGATGGACCATAATTACAGAATAAGATAGATTCAGTGACGCTAACCAAACTGACTGAAATAGCAACAAAGAACAAAGTGGTTTTGTAGAAAAATCAGAATGAAAAGGGAGGTGAAGGAAATGGTCCCAAATTAGCAAAATAGCCTTTTCCCAACTTTTATTTACAAGGGAAAAAGAAATTGAATGAGACATTAGAGAAATAAATGATGGACTTGTTTAGTAAGTTAGAGTTAAATGTGCCTATGTTGGTCTTGATTAAACAAATGCCTTGCTATGCTAAATTTCTTAAGGACCTTTGTACTCACAAGAGAATTTGCAAACCTAACAATCATGTGAAATTAGGATCCAATATTTCTTTCTTGTTTCAATCTAATATACCTGTGAAATGTGTTGATCTAGGTTCCTTTATAGTTTTATGTCAAATAGGGAAATTGAATTTTGCACATGCATTGCTAGACTTAAGAGCTGCAATAAATGTCATGCCACATTTCGTTTATGATTCTTTATACATCAAAAGCATTAAGCCTACAATTGTGATTCTTCAACTTGCTAATAGGAGTATTGGGAGACCATATGGTTTCTTGGAAGATATTTTTGTTAAAGTTAAAAACCTAGTATTCCTATCGGCACCACAAAAGTGTGTCCTACACAAACGACTAGTTAATTAACTAATTAACTAACAAACTACACAATAATCTATATCCAACAACAACAACTCTAATTATATGTACAATATATAGAACCATCACAAAAGTGTGTCCTACACAAACTACTAATTAATTAACTAATATAAATAAAGACTTTACTTTGGATACATTGAAGAAGATGTCCATCCAAAAAGTCTCTGATCAAATTTATGTCTTTATATAAGTAGGCATCTTCATTGTCAAAATCTGCAAATTAGAAAATAAGCTTAAATGAAATAATGAATCAAGTAAATGAATTAATTTGCAATTGAATTACAACACCAAAAATATTATCCTTTGAGAATGAAGAAGCGATTAATTGTTCAAAATCTGTCGTAATGCCACTCTGAATGATGTTATATATATAAAGTAAGATATAGTATCCACATTCCCAGCTGCCAGGTTGTTGAGGGCACTATAAATCAAAAGCAAATGGTTAAAATCAATAAAATCATATCTAAAATGACCGTCAATCAAAAGAATTTGATTTGAAACTACATACATTTGGATACAACTATTTCGGGTCTTTGCCACCTTTAAGATCATGTGGCCTACTGAGGATTCGATATGTCTCGATTGCCCTATCATTAAAATGAAAATCAACAGAAATTAGAATAATTCATTTAAGTCAAGAATTAAGAATCAATGAAATACAAACAAAATAACTTACGTGTTGAAGACGTTTTTTGTTTCTTTGTCTGGTTTTTTACGCAAGGAATCCAACCAGTAAACTACGTTGAACTGAGGGCAGAGAACACACAAACTCCAGTGGTAACTATAACAATATATACAGATTAAAATGAAGTTAGATGGCAAGGCAATTATTTATTAAAAATCTTAAATAGACAAAATTAAAATGCGTACCCTTGAACAATGGTGTTAGATAACAATGATAGTTGTTCTCTCCCATTGAGTAGCCCACGTAGTAAGTCCTTTTTCGTGCTATATTCTTATCCCTTGTCGTATTTGCAGGACACAAGAATCCATATAAATCAACTCTTTGCATGTCAATGTATATACGACGGAAGGAACTATAATAGAGTTAGAATGATGAATGTATTAGCTAGTGGATATATGAAACCAAAAAACTACTTCACTAAATGAAGGAAAAAATGGGAAATAAAAAACTTACAGGATTGCAAATTTGACCCATCCTACATCTATCTTCTTCAACTTAATGAACTGTTTAAGGTCTTCTTTATCAATTATGAAGAGATACTTTAATTTCTAGCCTACAATCCCTAGAGGCATATGCAAATCAATCTTGTGAATGCCTTTATAGATCTATTGCAGTTATGCTAAGAAGGGCCATTTTCCTGCTTTCTGCTGGTTCTTTTAAGACATAAAAAAAATATTGTTAGTAGGATACCAACAGTTCTCAAGTAAAAGTGAGGTAGTTCCTACAATTGGAGGTGTTACCGTTGAGCCAATAAGATGTATAGGCCAAAGGATGAAAGATTCTCTTGCTTGAGCTATCATGGCAACCTTGTCATCAGGAATAGGGATGGTTGTACCTTCTTCCCCCTTTCGAACACACATCACAATCACCCTACATAAATTCTATGGAATTTGTTGATGATGGTGGGTGGTAGTTTGTGTGTAAACAAGAGCTTATGCAACTACACGTGTAGTGGAGCATCCAAATAGATGATGGAAGGTTCTCCTGGCTCTGGAGTGGGAGAAGGGTTGCCAAGTGGTTTCTCCAGCGGGTTGTAACTTCCTTTGGTGCTATGGAAGGCCGGGGTTGAATAGGTTATATGCTCGAAAGTTGCCATATGCGATTCAAACATCTTTGTCATTTCAGCTCGTAGCTCAGGCAACAGCTCAAGACGTAGCTTTAGCAACAGCTCTTGTCGGAGCTTGTTGCGAAGGTTGGCCTCATGCTCTTGTGAGACTTCCTGACGAATCTTAGCCACAAGCTCCTTACTGGTTTCAACTTGTGATGAAAATACACAATCTTGTTACAGAGGTTTGAACTTCATCTTTCATAATGCCTCTAATAACTACTGGTAATGGTTGATGCATCAACACATGATAATCATGGGACTTCATTCCCACTAACTTCAAATCGTCCATTGACACACACCTTCTCACATTCGAAGAATACCCTTATGGCACCTTAATTTCATACAAACACCTACACAAACTTCTTTTTTTCGCTTTTGATAGTGTATGCGCTGCTAGTTCCATGTATACCCTCCTACCATCATCTCTTAGTTGTAGATGCAACCGTTCTCTTATTCCCATATCAACAAGGTCTAGTCTCGCACTAATCCCATCCTTAGTCTTCCCTGGTATGTGCAAAAGCGTACTGACAAGGTTATCACAAACGTTTTTCTCCACATGCATCACATCTATACTGTGTCTAACGTTAAGACTACGCCAATATGGAAGATCAAAGAAAATTGATCTCTTCTTCCATATGTTTTTCTCACCCGCAGTCTTCTGATTCTTACCGAATAAGACATTGATACGTTTAACCCGACTGTAAACTTCCTCTCTGGTTGATGCCTTTAGAGCCATTCCATGCTCTAGCAAGCTGTTAAAATGCTTTCTTAACCTACGATATGAGTGGAACCTATAAAGGAACCTCCTGTGACCAAGGTAGACCATTTTTCTTCCATGCTTAAGTTGGTAGAAGTGAGTGCCTGCTTCATAGATTGAACATGCTTTATGCCCCTTCACACTGTACCTTGACAAGTTTCCATACGTAGGGAAATCGTTTATCATGGTGAAAATTATTGCACGTAGCTTGAAGGACTCCTTCTTATATGCATCAAACACATCTACACCTTCCTCCTATAACTTCTTCAAGTCCTTAATCAAAGGTGCCAAGTAGACATCGATATCGTTCCCTGGTTGTTTTGATCCAAAAATCATCATAGAAAGCATCACATACTTGCGTTTCATACAAAGCCAGGGAGGCAAGTTGTATATTACAAGGAGTACTAGCCATGTACTGTGTGTACTATTAAGAGTTCTATACGGATTGATGCCATCTCTACAAAGCCCAAGCCAAAGGTTTCTTGGCTCGCTGCCAAATTCAAGGAACATTTCATCTATTTTCTTCCACTGTGGAGAGTCAACCGGGTGCCAAAGATATTTTCCGTCGGATATTCTCTCATCCAAATGCCATCTCAACTTCTTCACTCTTTGTTCAGTCCCAAACAAATGCTTAAAACGTGGTATTATTGGAAGATACCACAAAACATTTAAAAGTTGCTTTTAGTTGTCCCATCACCACAGCCACCATCTTTCTTCACTTTGTATCGTGTAGTTTGGCACTTAGGGCACTCACTCATACCTTTATACTCCTTTCTGTATAGTACGCAGTCATTAGGGCAAGCGTGTATCTTTTTATATTACATACCTATAGTAGATAGGATTTTCTTGGACTCATACATATAATTTAGAAGTACATTATCGTCTAGAAACATATCACACAATAATTCAAGCAGCAATGTGAAACTACTATCGATCCACCCATAGGTTGCTTTTAAGTTAACCAAATGTAATGTTCCTGTCAGCCGTTTGTACTTACTCCCAGGTACAACGGTGTCTTTGCATCACTCCACAGGCTATCGTATTCATGTGACTGTGCAAAGTATTCTACCTCAACATCGTGAATCATTCTCTCCATTCTATCTCATCTATGACATCCACAGCTTCCTTCTTGTGCAACAAACAATCAGTTACTTCTTCACTATGCCATATCCACCTTGTGTATTGAAGATTTATTCCATTACAAAGTAAGTGATCCCTTATAACTTCGACATCCTGACTTCTCTCATTTAAACAACTGACTCAAGGACAAAAATACATTCCATTTTTTGTTGGAGCGTTCCTTCTAGCAAATACAATCTTCAACCCCATTTTCATATTCTTCATTTGTTCTCAAAGCATTCATTCAACTATGATCCATTTTATTATCACTTATGCCATTCCCATTGACACTCAAGTTAAGAATAATTGTCAACACTGGGATTGCCTTTTACTATTTTGTTTTTCAAAATTTTGGCAGCATTTCCCCTTAAAATTTAGACATCCCAAAATCAAAATAACAAACCATCTCAGCTTAATTTAAACGAAACTAAACTAATAAAGGCAGTTCATATTCAGGACAATGTCAACACATCAAATCCAACAAAATCATTAAACCAATGAAACTTTGATATCCAATTTAACTATGGCAAATTATAAACAACAAAGTTTTCCTTCAATTTAGAGGCTTTAGTTTCCATATATTAGCTATCTTCCCATAATCAACATTTATGGACCCCAAAAAAGAAACTATAATAAGTTAACCATCATAATTATGCTTACAAAAAATACTCTCATAATTATATGTCACCACTATTCCTTTATGATTTCAACTCCCAAAATCACATTTTGATTCATTCATGATTTCAAATCAAAATAAGGTATAATAAAATTATACATGAACATGCATGTCATCCACATTAATATTCAATATATGTTCACAATAATTATGCATATGCTTATATCAAGATAAGTACATATTCACAAATCATTAAAACCCTAAATATCTTATAAAAAATAGGCTACAATATTTTTCAAGCCAAATGCTTGTTCTAATCCACATGGAAAATTTGATAATTCACATCACAAAATTTGCTTCTCGCAGCAAATAACAAATCCTTCATTTAATTAATCAAAATACAAGGCACATGGCAATTTTATAAAATGAGACTAGCAAGCACATAGTTTTGAAACTTATAAATTTTGCTAGGTGCCCCCCACACTTTCAAATAGATATCTAGGCACCCCCACACTTTTAAATATTCTAATAAAATATTTTTAGACCTTATAAATAACATTTGTGATTGAATTAGAATATCACACCATCAACACAATTTATATTTAAGTCCCCCCCCCCCTTGAAATTCATAGCAAGAGCCAAACTCACATCAACACTTTAACACAATATTTAAGTTACTATGAAACACATCATTGCGATTACTTAATTTTTATTTCTATTATTGAAACAACAATATATATTTGTAGCTATTAAGACAAGAATTCATTCAGATAAATCTTACTCAATTGATCATTTTCAATCTTAGCTATATCAACATTATTGTCCAATAGTTTTTTCTTTTATATATATATAGTACACTTCTTGATTAGCCTGCATAAAGTTGGAATTTTTTTCAGCATGTTAGCTTGGTTAAGTTATTCCTATCCCTATTATTTGCATTTGGTATATTCACATTATTTCCATCCAAAACTAAGTGCTAATCAATCAAATCACAGCCTATAGATTCAGAATCAAATGTAGATGAATCACTGGAATCATAAGAATTAAGAGAATGTTCTGTTGGTGCCCTTGTGATGTAAAAAAGATAAAAAACACTCACACACTAATTTAATAAAAACTGATGATTTTAGGGGAGAAAGTATAGAAACGGAGAGAGAGAGAGAGAGAAGGGGAAGCATGATCAGAAAGTGAAAAGGAGCATAATAGGAATTGAGGGGGAGAAGAGACAGATGAGGGGGTACATAATGGAGGAGGAAAGAATTAGAATTTGATGGGGAGAGAAAACAGACCAAGGGAGAAGAGGGAACTCATATAGCAACAATAATTTCATTCATCAAGTCTGACAAATATAAGTGCAGCCACTCCTATTTATAAGTTAAGTTTTTCCCCTATCCATGAAGAAATCTCATCACTTCCCTATAAAGTGAACTCAACCCACTTGCTTCACAGCTTGCCAAAAACAGCAATTTGCCAATAAACGTAATTAAAATAAGCACAAAAGCAATAAAACATCAATGCAATAAAGCTCCTATAGAGGACGCTTTAGAGGGAGACAACCCATGGTAGTGAGAGGGAGGATGACGGTGGCGACAATGAGAGCAAACCGGCGGTCAAGCTCCGTAGTAGCGATGGTGAAGAGTTGAGGCAGAACGAAGTTGGTGAAGTGAAGGATGGTGGACCAAGAAGAGAGAATGGAGGAGCAAGATGAGAGGGAAAGTGAGCTAGATGAAGTGTGCCACGGAGGAGCAAGAAGAGAGGGAAAGTGAGCTAGATGCAGATTGTCACGGAGGAGCAAGAATAAAGGGAAAGTGAGCTAGATGTAGAGAGTGCCACGGTTAAGATGAGAGGTGTTTAGGCATACTTAGTTTTGACTAGGGACGCCTAAACAGAATTTAGGCGTCCTAAAAATTGGCTAGGTTGCCTAAATTTTTGATAGAAGTTGTAACACCCCAAAATTTATATTCACCAAAAGTATTGTAAATATTTGAGAAATTCAATAAAATGGTGAATATTCATGAATTTAGAATTTATGAATTTATAAATGTTCAATTTCATGAGAAATTGGGAAAAAATAATTAAGGAATTAACTTGGGTAATTTAAAAATCCCAATATTAAGGTCCAAAAAATGGGGAATATTAGAGAAAATATTTGGTCCAAAAATAGATGGAAATTGGCCAAAGAAAAATAAGAAAAGAAATTGGATTAGAAAGGTAATGGCAAAATCGCAATTTTCCCAAAATAGCACAAAATAAATTATTTTCCAATTAATTGAAGTTAATTTGAATTAATTAAGGAAAATAAATTTTAAAAGTTTATTTAGAATATTTTGGTCAATTTAATATGAATTTATGGAAAATTTGAGCAAAAAGTGCAATTTTGATCAAAATTGAGACTTTACGTGTATACGTAACCGGAACAAGTTGTGAAGCCAATTAAGACCATAGAGAGGGACCCCTAGGTGTCTCCTACACATTGCAAGAGGAAGGAAATATGAGCTTAGTTACATGTACATAGGGTTTATGTACATAAAATTGATTTTGGAATTTTTGGAAATTCCATAAATCATTAAAAAAAATCATATAATATAATAAAAACACTTTACCATCATCTTCCTCAGCTCATTTTGGTTCCCAAACAAATCTGAACTAGTGAGAGAAAGTGTGAAATTCTAGAGAGAGAAAGAGAAGAAAAACTTGCAAAGGTAAGTGATTTCTTCGGTAAATCGGTTCCTAATACGTATAATTCCGTTCCTAAGCTACTCTGCTATGTTATTCAAGGTTTGGAAAGCTCAAATTTGGTATTCTAAGGTTAGGGTTTTCAGCCAAGAGCAAGAAAAGCTAGTGGAAGCTCGAGGTAACTTCCAAACCTTCGTATATTAACTATTCTGGCTGTTGTGGGCAATTTAATCAGTGAAATTTCATCGGATTGCCATTGATTTTAAAATTTGGAAAAGTGTGTGCCTAAGGGTTATGCTGCCCAATTTTAGTTCAAATGGTTGTTATAACTCAATTAGATGGTTAATAAAGTGGTTAGGAGTAGAAAGGAACGTGTTTACGGAGCCGAAATTGTAAAACCCCGATTTTTCCCGGAAAACACCATAATTTCAGCCAGGGATGTTTGAGGGCCTTAGAATTGGATTTTCAATGATTTGATGATTCCATTGGATTCATTGGGCAAAAATAGGTGGGGTTACAGTTGGGCACTTTTTCAGAAAAGGTTGAAAAATCATAATTACGGAAACGCCTTTAAAACCCTAAAAGTAGGGCTGCCAAGGGCAATTTCATAATTTGACATTGAATTTGGTAATTTTGAGTCCGGAAATGGGTTCCTTGGATGAAAATATGTCAGGATAGCCCTAGTCAAAAATTTGGGAAAACGTGCCATCGGGCCGAGTACGGCAGGGCCGGGCCGGGGTCCATGGGGCATTTTGGTAAATTTTTACCATAGGCTAATATAACCACAATAAACACTATGGAAGTGTCTAAAATGATACTTGGATAGGTTATAACCTATTTCTTGTACATTCGATGTTTTAGGATCGAGTTGGACGCTATAGTTGACATGTTTTATGAGGTGGACCCTTTGAGACAAGAAAGAGGTTAAGGTAGGGACTACTATCTCTCATATACTAAGTGACTATTTATATGATGCGTGTTACTGTATTTTGTGATCTGAACACGTGCTGGAGGCACATTACCTAGCTGTGGTCTAGGACCTAGCTGAGGTACACTAGTCTTAGCTAGCTGTAGTCAAGGACTCAGCTGAGGTACATTTAGGGGTTTCAACGGGTTAGTTGGCCTTAAATTTTGTGTACACACACGGATGATATGATTTTTCATTTTACTAGATACGGTGCATTGCATATTTAATTTTCACATTTTATGTATTGATCGTATGTTTCTACTAAGATTTCTTGGAATCTCACCCCTTTTTCTAATCCAAATGTCTCAGCGGGTGCCAATGGCTCGAAAGCCAAGGATGCAGAGAAGGGAAACTGACGGGCACGTTTCCTAAGATGAATACAGTGGTTGTATATAGTCTGTATGTGAAATAGTTTTGGAACGTTCTGTACATATTTGTCATTATTATCGATTTCTGCTCTATTAATGATTGTCTGTAAATAAATACTTATTATCAGTATAACTGTATTTTTCTGTTTGCCTATGGAACTTGTTCATTATTGCCCTGCGCATATCAAAATGGAAACGGGTGTTGACAGAAGTCATATAGACTAGTCATGTTAACCAGTGCATTTGAACGTTGGTTGGGGAAGCTAAACCAATTCTTTTTTAAAAAAAATTTAGGCATCCCTACTAGTATTGGGGACGCCTAAAACTTCCTTATGACGCGAAAATCAAATGTTAGTGTTTTTTGCATCCTTTTTAAAAAGGGACGTCCTTTAGGGTAGTAATATGTATATTATGTAGTAGTGTAAAAGGGAGGAGGCGGACGAAAGTCAAAAGAAAAGTAGCCGCAAACAAGGTTCAGCAGAGAAAGAAGAGAAATCAGAAGCTACGAAATCACCATCTACACTGTTGTGAATTGGAGGCCATATCACCATCCTTATTGTTGACTTCCTACCACTACCATTGTCACTCACCTTCCACCTTTCAGATTCTTCATCTTTTCATTCTCTATCCATTCATCTCTCATGGATTTCTTGAGGTCTAATAGAGTTGTAGCTGTGATAAACTCCATCACAGAATAAATTCTTTCGTGCTTCTTAGGGGTGGAAGATTGGTTTGAGTTCTAGAAATACATTTAGGAGAGTTGTTTATTCTAATATTTTGATTTAGCTATGTAATGGATTTTCTGAGTTAGGATTTTATGTTATTTGGTTAATTTACTGAGATTGCGAGTTATTTATCTTAATTTGGATTGAATAATTGTGATTTGGATTGGATTGTATGGTTTGAGATTTAAATTTATCTATATTCCTGATTTGACCGTGTCTTTAAGCCTTGGGGTCAAATGCAAAATATTTTTATCCAAGAATTGCAGTATAATGCAACACTCGGGTCGTATCACTTGATGAGCCTTTATTGAACTATCTAAGTAAATTAATTATCATGCAAATGCAATTAAAATAAGAGGAAATGATTTTTGGTTTTTGAAATTAATAATTAAAAGAAAATGCAATTGTTAATTAAAAGCTACTCTAATATTTTTGGTATTTTTCTTATAAAAATGGAGAATGAGTAAAAGTGAATGGAATGATATGGAGTGGAAAATATGAATAAAGAATGCTCTTGGTAATGAAGAAATGACAATTCTTGCTCAAAAAGATTATGGGAATTAATTCTCTCTAAGTCTTGAAAGCAAAACCCCAAACGATCGCTCGAGTCTAGTGTTCTTAATTAATAATTACTCCTGCGAACGCAGCTAGTAATTATCTCTTAAGGCACTATTATGAACCACTTAGAGTGCAATTAAAATAGATAATTATGATTTGTTTCCTCTTAATGTGAATGCGATAACACGACACTCAATTTATCCAATTCAATTATACAATCTAACAATAACACGTAGAAAGCACAATTTCATTGAATCAATAAGGAAATATATATATAAATTCAACAAGCCACAAAAATCCAATCCAATCACAAATATCAAACCAACAGAGACAATTAACATCAATCTCAATTCCAGAATCATATATAATAATTCCTAAAACTAGACAATTTAAATATATAATTTTAGACAAATGGAATGATAGAAAAACTACTTCCCTATGTAGTCCAATAAGCTCAAGCACATTTCCCCACTGCCAAGAAGCACAAGATTAGCCTCTCATTGCTTTAAAATAATCACAGCTCAGAATTTGAACACACGCCGGAATCTGGAATTTGGTCACCGGAATCTGGAAATTCTTGCCGGAAAATGCTAAACTTCGCCGGAGAATTACAAGCCTGCTGGAATAACACAGAAGTGGCCAATGGAAATGAGATGATGGTACTTGGTGGATGAGAGCAATGACAGTAGTATGAGACACAAGGGATGGAGGTCGCCGGAACTGTGGGTGAAATCCAAGTTTTAAGATCCAGAATCCATCTGGAAATGCTCTCCTCTGATGTTGAAACACGAGCTCAAGGTGAAGGTGATGGTGGGGTTGAGGTGCGGTCAGAAACTCCCCTGCGGCAGCTCCGTCTTTCTAGTTCTCAGCTCACTATCGCGGCTGTGCTTGCTGGTTCTGGTCTGAAATCCAGCTCTGTTCCGTTCTGTCTGCAGCTCGGTCTTAGAAGGTGGTTTGTTGTGATTCCGTCGACGTTGGGAGGTCCTTGACGGTGGTAGTGTTGTCCGTCTCTTTCCCCCTCCTCTCACCGTCCAAAACTCAAGCTCTCACGGTGTGGTTGTGCTCTCCGACACTAAGCTCGCGGTGCTCTGTCAGATTCAAAACTCCCACCTCCGAGCTCCCTCGCCGGCGACGGAAAGGATGGAGTCAAGAGTGAAGGTCGCCGGTGAGGTTAGAAGAAAGAATGAAGATGATGAGCGATGATCCCCAGATCTCCGTGCGGCGCCTGTGTCTTTTATTCTGTCTCCCAGCTCGCGTCTGTCTCGGGTTACTGCATATCCACCGGGTTGGGTCCATGGGAATCGGATCTTCTGATTCCTTTTTTTTTGTTTTTCTTTTCTGATATCTATTCTGGGCTTGATCTCCATCGGCCTATTCTCTCTTCTTTTCATCTTTTTTTCAGCCCAGCTGCGTTTCTGTCTCTTTTCCTTATTTTTTGGGCTCTCTCTATTTCAGGCTTTCCAATTTCAACATTAGCCCAATTCCCTCAAAATAATTAATTTGGATCTCCAAAATCTTCAATTTCTTCTTTAATACCTACAATACAAAATTTAAGCATAAGTAGCATTAAAAGTTCAAGAAACAATTGTACAAAATAATTAATAATTTTGATCATTTTGTCCCTAATTACCAATGTTTTAAAAGCCGGACCGGATGTTGAGCCGGAAAAGCTAGCGGGTCATGGTTCAACCGGTCAGATCGGTCGGACCGTTCGGTTGGACCGGTAACATATAATAATTAAATTAAAAATAATATTATACACATATGTAATGTTATAAATATAATTACTCTAATTTAATGAAAAATTAACAAAATCACAACATATCTGCCAACAAAATAAAATCATTGAAGTAGCATATTAACAAGGTAACCATCAATACTCACAAATATATTATAAAATATAATTATAAAAATATTTACTAATTACTGTTTTAAATCCTTATAACGATATTCAGTTTTAAAATAATCATTATATTGTGATACGAATATTTTTAGATATAAACTCTATAGATTTGTGTCAGCTGAAGTCTTATGTTTTTCAAAGCATTTTGAATAAAAAAATAGATTTATAGATAACTATGCACAATTAAAATTTTAATAATGATATATTAAAAAATTTAAAAATAATACTTTTGTGTCTATCCTACCAATGAGTAGTCTACTGCCTATGAAATGAAATGTGAAGAAGATAGGAAATCTGGAAATGAGATTGATGGAGTGAGAAAATCAATGATTTTGAGGATTGTAATTTGTAATGGGATCATCCGTTGGATCAAATGCTTTTTGGTTTTTTGAAAAGAGAGCTCAGGTGCATAGGCTGCCATCCGTTGGATCAAATGAACTTGGTTGAATCTCAACCACAAGATGTTCAACAACTCTCCTCGATGTTCTCAACTTCTCTCATGCTTCCGTCTCAACTCTCTGGCTCTCTGCCACTTCTCTTCGTACCTCTATCTTTCTATTACGTCTCAAACAACTTTTTCTTTCAAGCATTTGACCGCTTCTCGCCTTCTTCTCTACCAGATATTACTGAAGCCGTTCGAAGACATGAATCAGTTGGGTTAAAAATTTTTACAACTTTCTAATATTTTCATCACTTTGTTTAAAACTTCAGATCAGCTAAGTCCTTTATATCTGGTATTTCTCTCTCCATTTTTTTTTTCATATCTTTGTCTTTCATCTTCCTTCATCTTTTTTTCCGGTGGATCTTGAGCCGTCCGGTTATGAAAAAGCCGCTCCGGGTCACGGTCTAACAGCGGCTCCCGGCTAAAAGGCCGGCTTTTAGCGGTCCAAAACGGCCAAATGCTCAAAACGGCTAAAAGCACTGAAGCAGCCCGGTAGAACCTCCGGCCAACGGTCCAACCGGCCAGACCGTTCGGTCCGGTCCGGTTCTTCAAACATTGCTAATTACCATTAATTCAAAACAATTGTTCCTAACCAAAATTCATGCTTAATCATGCAATAATGCTTCATAAAATGCATTTAAATCCCAAATAAATCATGAAAAATCATGTAAAAATATGGCTCAATCGATTCCCTTTTCAGTTTATTGTAGTTGTACTACTCTTTCATAGTTTGAATGAGTATTATGACTACTTTGATCTTGTTTGAAAATCTCAGTTGAATGTTCATTGTCTAGAGGAACAAATTGCATAAATCCAATCCTAAATTGCACACTAAGTGGTATTTAATAGTGTATTAAGAAGTAATTATCTAGCTAGAGTTATAAGGGTAATCACTAATTAATATTTCTAGATTTAGCGAGTTGCTAAGGTTTGATTTTTGACTTAATGAGTAATTTAACTCCCAAATCATTTTGATCAAGAACAACCTATATTCCATTTTCCAAGAAGCATTTATCATTAGTTTGCTTAAATCAAATTTCGTTATTTATCTCAACAATTTCTCAAAAATCCCGAAAAAATAGTAGTTAAGTTCTTTTCCATTATTAGAAAAAGAAAAAAAAAATCAATTTCAAACTCATCTCAATATTTTTATCACTTAGTTTAGTTTAGGAATTGAATAAAAGGCCCTTCAAGAGAATATAACCCGAGTTATATCATTCACTATATAATTTATTTTATTTTAATTTAATCGAGGCGACTAAAAATTGTAAATCAGACTTTGACTAGTGTCACCACCGTGGAGCCCACGTTGGATCCGTAGTGGTGATCCTAAACTCAGTCAAAGTAAACACAATGTGATATCTATGAGCTCCCTATGGTAGTCAAACGACGTGTTGGAATATTTTTAAAAGAAAGAGGTGTATTTTTTTTTAACAATTCATGTGCTTATAAGTTTAAGAAATTTATTTGAAGCATGGTACTGGGAATTACAACACTAACCGTGTTTTTTTAATTCCTAAAAGCACTTATAAAAGATTACAACTAAAATTATTGTCACCACCACTTGGTTAAAGTTGAGACAAAGTTATTTTAAATACCCTATTGGTTATTGAAGTTATATTGGTCTATGATAAAACATATTTTTAAAAATTTTTAATTAATAATGTATATTGCAGGATGCTATACTTTTATGTTATTTGATTAATTGAAGTTTTTTTTAGGCTTAGAACGTAAAGAGTTTTTATCTCTTTTAATAAGTGTATTTACAAGAATTCAAACTTGTGTTTTCCTAGGGTGAGGCCGCTTATACAACATCAACTAATAGCTTATTAGTTCATGAGACTCTACTTCAAGACATCATTTTATTGTCTATAAATATCTCACAACCATCATTGTACTCCATTCAAATATGAACAACAAAAACTCTTTGCCTTTCCTTTTGAGTGCTTTGAAGAGAAAATCAAATTATCACTTTGAATATATAATTTTTGTCTTGAATTTTGAGGGTGTAATCATACTCATGGATTTTCATCGTATCTTTTAGGAAATTGGCCGTCAACCCAATTTGCAGCCAAATTAATTGTCAAAAGGAAAATGTTGCCATCACCTTTGAAAACATGGTGCATACCTTTCTTCTTTATTACTTCTTCATCACTTTTATCTCTTCCCACCTTGTTAGATCTTTACCGCTTCTATAAAGTATCAATGACACGTGCATATCTATGAGTAACGCAGGCAACACCACCACTACAACAATGGCCATCCTTCTTTATGTGATTTTTCTTCTTAAAATGCTTATGTTCTTGTGGTTATCTTCTTCCATTGATACTATCTCACGTTCTCAATCACTTCATGATGATGGAAGAACTTCAAAATTTAAGCTAGGTTTCTTCAACTTGGGTAGTTCAACGAACCGTTATGTTGGAATCTGGTTCAAAAATATTCCAACTAGAACTGTTGTACAGGTTGCCAACCGCAAGAAACCAGTCAAAGACAACATAGGCATGCTGGGCATAAACACAGAGGGAAATATTGTGCTTCTTAACCAGAATGAGACAATTCTCTGGGTGGCAAATTCATCAGCAAAGGCCTTGACTCCAATTGTGCAGCTTTTAGGCTCTGGAAACTTGATAATAAGAGATGAGAAAGACCAAAATCAACAAAACTACTTGTGGCAAGGCTTTGACTATCCTTCTGATACCTATTTGCCAGGCATGAAGATTGGATGGGACCTCAGAACTGGTCTAAATCGACGTATGATAGCATGGAAGAATTGGGATGACCCTTCCCCTGGAGATTTCACATGTGAGCTCATGTCTCACAATCCGCCAGAAGTCGTTATTTGGCATGGTCGAACAAAATATCACAGGAGTGGCCCTTGGAATGGTTTTCGATTTAGTGGCAGTTTACCGCTTATGAAGAGATCCACTTCTGTCTCTGAGCTTGTCTCTAATAAGGATGAGGTGTATTACACATTCAACACCAGTGAGCCGTTTATAGGAAGAACCGTTTGGAACCAATCAACATATACTATGAATAACTTTATATGGATGGACGAAGATCAAAGATGGAAGTCTTTGAGCAACTATCTAAGAAACAACTGCGATAGATATAATTCTTGTGGTCCAAATGGAAATTGTGTCATAGGTGGGGAACCAATGTGCCAGTGCTTAAGAGGATTGAGGCCAAAATCTCCAAAGAACTGGGATGCTTTGGATTGGAGTGACGGCTGTGTTCAAAGTGAATCCTGGAGCTGCAAGGTAAAAAACAAAGATGGTTTTTTGAAATTGAGTGGGCTCAAATTACCAGAGACTACACATACTTGGGTTGATGCTAGTATGACACTTGAGGAGTGCAAAGCAAAGTGCATAGAGAATTGTTCTTGTATTGCTTATGCTAATTCTGATGCCGTTAATGCTAGTGGTTGTGCCATTTGGTTTGGTGCTCTAATTGACATAAGGGATGTTTCCCTTAATGCTGATCAAGATCTATATATTCGCCTTGCAGCCTCAGAAACAGGTGTAGTTTTTTATCGATTATATTATTTTTATTCATTTTTTAGTTCTCATTAAAAACATTAATATTTTGTGTATTAACTATATCTGGTCATTTCCTTGTGAAGCTGAAGTTAAAGATGGTAGTAGGAATAAGACAAAGATTATTGTTATAATAGCTCCCCTTGTATTTTCTTTTGTGATGGTTATCATTTTCATCTGCATTTACAAAAGGAGAAGAAAATATAGAGGTAAGCAATTACAAAGTTTCAAATTGATCATAATTGTCTTATGGGATTTTTTTTGCAAATTATAAAATATGCACTATTTGCTATTTTTATTTGATAAATTTGTTTATGGGAGTGAAATATGGAAATGTCTTGTCAGAAGTAAATGGTGTTGAAGACTCAAAAAGAGATATGGAAATTCCTTTCTATGACTATGTTGTGATAGCTACTGCTACTAACAATTTCTCAATCAACAAGAAGCTTGGTCAAGGTGGTTTTGGACCTGTATACAAGGTAAACATACAATCAATTAATGAGTTGATTAAAATAATGAAAATCAAACAAGTAATTTTAATCAGTATAATTTTTAATTTATGGTATCATATATTGATAATCCTTGACTGTAAAATCATGGTAGGGTATATTAGCAGATGGACAAGAGATTGCTGTAAAGCGGCTTTCTAAAAGCTCTCACCAAGGAATGAAAGAATTTAAGAATGAAGTCATATTGTGCTCTAAACTTCAGCATCAGAATCTTGTTAAAGTTCTTGGTTGTTGCATCAGAGGAGAAGAGAAGATGCTTGTATATGAATACATGCCCAACAAGAGCCTTGATTCATGGATTTTTGGTTTGTGTGGTGTTCATAAATATTTATTATCAAATCTATCCATTTAATTTCTTTAATTAATGTATGTTAACAATGAGAGTATTGTGACTTTTCAACTTCACAGGTTCCATCACTCAACATAATATGCTTGATTGGTCCAAACGTTACCAGATTATATATGGAATAGCTCGTGGG
The DNA here is from genome assembly GCA_963242795.1 of Inga leiocalycina. Taxonomy (NCBI): domain Eukaryota; kingdom Viridiplantae; phylum Streptophyta; class Magnoliopsida; order Fabales; family Fabaceae; genus Inga; species Inga leiocalycina. The sequence goes on from OY725328.1 coordinate 30,733,199, forward strand.
CTTCTATATCTTCATCAAGATTCTAGATTAAAGATTATCCATAGAGATCTTAAGGCAAGCAATGTATTGTTAGACAATGAGATGAACCCAAAAATTTCAGATTTTGGTTTGGCAAGGATCTTTGGGGGAGATCAAATTGAAGAAAATACAAACAAGGTGGTTGGTACATAGTAAGTATTCTACATTTTGCTGAATTTTAATTTATTCTTGTATATTATAAGATAATATATATGTAAACTTATTTATGGATTCTTAATTTTAGTGGATATATGACATCTGAGTATGCCTTTGACGGAATATTCTCTATCAAATCAGACGTATTCAGCTTTGGAATATTGCTACTAGAAATAGTGAGTGGAATGAAAAGCAGAGGACTTTCCTATCCAAATCAAAGTCTTAATCTTATAGGGCATGTGAGTAACAAAGATTCTAGCTACTTCTTTATATTTTTCAGTCTTTATTGAACTATAAGGCCATAATAAGGCTGCATTTGTATTAAAACATACCTGTAGGTTTGGAGGTTGTGGAAGGAGAGCATGCCATTAAAACTAGTTGATGCCTATTTGGAAGGCTCTTTTATTATGTCAGAAGTGTTGCGTTGTATCCATATTAGTCTCCTTTGCGTGCAGCACCATCCTGATGATAGACTAAACATGGCCTCTGTAGTTGTAATGTTAAGCAGTGAGGAT